>OX577857.1:13047190-14479690 GCA_951213275.1 Idaea straminata
AGATCATTAGTTAATTCGTAATTGGTAGAGGCGGTGTTTCTATACAGTTTGGTTGAAATTTGACGATTAAGCAATTAGAAATCCCTCTTCTTCATCAGGTAGCAAGTTTGACTTCCTTTTATGTCTTTTTTTTAGTTGACCGAGTGAGCGAAGCGTCTAGCAATTAGTTTTTCGCACACATTTTTTCCACACTACTAATTGGTCAACCATCGAACTAATGGCCGCGCCAGGCGTCGCTTAACCCGCACGACCGTAAACGATTAGCGAGCTTCGCTTAGCTGTGAGCCTCCTCTAGTCCGAAATAAGAAACTTCGTTTCAAAAAATTGTGACATTTGCTCATAAACGAATAAAATACCTTAGCAGTTACTGGAATACGTAGGTTTGACTCTAATTAAGCGGTGTGTATTATATTCTATATTGTGTGTGAAATAATAAATAAATAAATTAATAATAAATAAAGTGCACGTTACTGCCATTAAAAATTAAAACAGTAATTTAACAAAACTAATTCGCCTCAAATAGAGACGACATAAACTAATAGCTTCAGTAGAATCAAAGTCATTACCTGAAGTTCCGCCCGGTTACACACGGCCACGATAGACGTAAACTTTAATTATACCATTTATAACTCTGTCCAAAGGTTTACTACTATTTGAAACTAGGGAATTCTATACCGGGATACCGGGACCCGGAAATACGGGATCCCGCGTATTGTAATATTATACCCTAATTTTTGTTTATAAGGTACCTAATTATCGTTTACAAAGAATATTATTATGTTTTAAGAAATATAAATTGATGGAGTTATCTTTTGGACACACGTTATTTGTTTCTTTTTAATTTTCATAATTGGTTAATTGTAGTATACATCGTTTTTCATAATTGGGAATTGTAATTATCGTACCAAAGTGTAAAAAGGAACGATTAATAAAGGCTTTATATTTTATTTTATTTTATTTGTGTTAAGGAAATGCGTTAATCGAATTACTACCCAGTCTAGCATAAAAATAATATTGGTATTGTAAATTGTCTTGTTATTGTTTTTTTTTTCAAAGCTATTAGCTTCACATGTCGTGTTAATCGTACTTGATTAATTCACTTTTCAAAACTATTTAAATCCCACCAAAATTATGCAATTTAAATTAACACTTTAGGTACCTACTATAAAAATATAAACAAAACACAACACGCTATATTTTTTCACGGTCCCGCTACAAATTCTTGGTTTTCATTCTCTACTTGAAATTGACTAATCTAAAGTCTCAATTACACTAACAAGATTGGGCACTCACCATCACGGTGAGGTAAAGCCAGTTTTACCCCCGGGGCCTAATAAACCTGCTTCTCTGCACTAAATCTTTTCGGCAAAATCGTAAAAGTGCGACTTTACGATGCGTTTACCGCAAATTATATTTAAAGAGAATGAATTTGGGTCACAAAATAAATGTACTTGAAAATAAATAAAAAAATGTACACAAAATAAATGTAATAAATGTTTTTCATTGACCTGTCGTCAGCTTCGTATAAAATAGTCCATATTTAGGTAACACATCAGTCTTAATAAATATTTACATTTGTGACAAAATTATTTAAAAAAAATATTTCTTCACAAAATTCTGCTTTAAACTCTTTGATTTTCATTGAAACAATGTCATTTCAGTTTTTGCAACATTTAAAATGTCAGCGTAGATAATTATATGTATACTAAACATACATTGATTACTAGCTATCCACATATAGAGTTTCATCGCAATCAGTTCAGTAGTATTTGCTTGAAGGAGTAATAAACATACACAGACACAAACTTTCATATTTATAATATTAAAAGAATAATTTATTTTCATCTTTTAATAATTCATTATTTCCTTTTTTAGTAATATTCTTTTAAACGTTCCTAGTAATAATTGAACGGCAGTGTACCCAAACAAAACCTTCAGAAATCCCGCCTTTAAGCCTTAGGCGCAATTAACCAGGTGCTTTCGGTTATGTTTATTGATATTTTTATGATCGGCTTGAAAGTGTGAACGAGACGGAATAATCTTAAGTCTTATGTAAAGAATGGTACAGTTACAGCTCATTGTAGTGTTATGCGGTTGTAGTTTTCTGTTAATTAGTTTCACAGTGTTTCTTGGAATTAAATATAGATTTTTTACCAGATTGCAGGGAAAGAGAAATTCCGGTGTTTGAATACTAGGCTAGTGTTAGACCCCCTTGATATAGAAGGTAGCCAGTGATTAGGCAGAATAAGACTTCTAAAAGCTTATCTTTGTATGTTTTAAACTAGAAACAAATAAAAAAATTTATTTAAGGCCGGAATCAAACCCGCAACTTTTTCCATCACAGACGGGTATTCAGACCAGAAAGGCCGTTTAGGTGTAGAATTAAATAAAGTTTTGCTGCCCGTGAAGGCTTTTCAAAAGTGTCATATAAAACTTTGTTAAAAGTTTATCTTCATAATAAAATAAATAAGCTTTTATTGAAAATATTAATTGCCTATATCTATGAAAATAAACAAAGTTTCACTGCAGTAATAGGTATCCGCTTAAAGTAATAGTGTTCTGTGAATATACGCTGCAAATAAAATAATATTCAGTGACTTTTCAGTGTTCAGAAACTGTCGAAGTAAATAACAATAAACCAAAGTTTTGTACTATTTCCAAGCCATGAATAAAAGTTTGTGAGTGCGTAGGTATTCAATTTATTTTCTTCATGCTTTATACAGTGTGTTACAAAAAACAAGTAACCCCTCTAAGGTACTAGTAGGTAACATTACAAAAAAATATTTTTTTGCATGTCAAATAGAATTATTTAAATTTAAGAAAATTAATTTCATTCGCTAAAAATTAAAAAATGGCAACACCTTTTAATAATGGCTAATAATACTTAAGGATACGCTTCTAGCTATAAGGTAAACAATAGTGTTGTCAGTTTTGAAAATTCCATAATTTCTGAAAAATATAACACCTATTTCACATTAACTATTAAACCTCAAACTAAGATACCAATATTTTGTAAACTCAAACTTCGATTTGTAGAGGTACATCGTCTTCAATATCTTGTACTGAAGAATATATCAATTCAAACTCTTCTAGAAATACGTCATATTTCGATTAAATCAAAGATTAAATACTTTCCATTCACTCTGGTCCTCGTTAAAATATCTCGTTTTTCTTATATCTTTAATCCACCCAATCATAGCACTACAAAGAAAAAAGTTTAATGCTGACTTTAAAGATCTCGTATTTGAAGTAGGTACCTACCTGTGTAATTTGAGAAAATTTTCCTAAGGATGAAAACAGACTGAGAACTTTCCAAGCAACTCGACACCCGTTCATTATTGACAAGGGAACGTTCATTTATTTTGTTTGCTGATTGAAAAGTTTCACCCTAACAAACGCATTTGAGCTCGTGATTCCCAAATCAATAGAGAAAAAGACTCATCAAGAAATCTTTGAAACTGTAAGAGCTACGAGTCTGAAACTGCGCATGAGGGTTCCCGATTCCTATAAAGACCATAGGCAAAACTATTTTTAGAAAATCGACTTTTAAAGGGGTTAAATGATTGTTAAAGTTTGTAGTTCTTAGACTATTGTGTATTCTGTGTTTGTAGGAAATCAATATCAATTTTAAAGTGACACTAATTCGAGTAAATCCGCTGATGCTTTATAGAATTATTAGTATTGATACAATTATTCATATAAATTACGACTACCGATTGCTAGTTCCAGATGCAAGAGTGTAAAAACCGACAGCCGAAGAATTTCCGAAGAAAATCAAGAGGAAATCGAAGCACCTGCCTTTAGATTACTAAAATTACATTTTTATTTTAGGAAAAGAAGTAGGGACGGAAGCAAAGTTTGACTCGACTACAATCCAAAAGGGAGGGTTATGTCTTTGGTTCGTATGTTTGTAATTGCATGGATGGTATTTATGTTTTCAAGACAATTCAATGTGATTCATGAGAATTCATGAGAAATCATCGAAATCAATAACTGATTTTTTTTGACTATGACTTTGTTTATCTGCTTTCTCTATATTTTTTTATTTTATTAATATAACATGGTTATTTTCACTACATACTTAAAGTCTTTTTACTACGCTTTTTGTGTTTATTTTTTTATTTTTGAGACTGGTGTTTGTGGGTTAAAGCCTCCGTATCGAACTACCTCCATTTGCGTGCATTTGCTACGTGAATTTAATATAATAACTTAAGTAAATACCTTTCAAATGTGAACGGCCGTCGCTTTATCGGCCGATTAGTCTTCAGTCTAAAGTCACCCTTAGAAAATCACCTCGGCTATAAAATTAAGACGATTCAAACAAACCGATCGGCCGTGAAACGAACCGAACTGACTTCAGGTCCAATTAAATTTTTATTGACTTTGACGACATTCGTGTTTTACGATTATCTATTTAATCATAGTATATTCTTTTACGACGGAATCTGTATTTCTTAAGAATGCTCCTGCCATGAGCAAGTATCTTGCAAAAAAATACAATTTAGACATTGCCACTTAAATGAAAATTTTGGTTTTACCGTAAGCAAGCCAAAATGAGACTAGCACCTATATGGGATGTTTCTTCGCAACTACACCTCTTGATTATTTGGCGTGGGAGAGTAGGCTTGTCTTTCACCCTCCCCCTCAGCAGAGGAAATAACTCGTTAATACATCTAGAGACAACTAAACCGTGAATTTAATCACGACGATGGTTCCCTTAACCATAAGCGCAATGTCAATTATTGGCCATGAGACTTTTTGTTTGATTATTGCCATGGCCTTAAAGTGGTGATAAAGGTTCAAGAAATAACTTAGGCTAAATCCAGAATTAAGCTCTGTATGGTTTAATACCCAGGTGGGTTTGACGACCCAGTTGGCCCAATGGTCACCATGCTGGACTACCAAACACAGGGTTGCGGGTTCGATTCCCGCCTCAGACAAATATTTATGCTTAGATATTTGTCTGTGGTCTGGCTGTTTCTATGTAATAAGAGTATATATTTACAAAAGAAAAGTATATAAGTAGTATATCCGTTGTCTAGCACCCATAACACAAATTTAGTTACTTTGCTTGGGGCTGGATGGCGATGTGAGGAATGTCCTGCAATATTTATTAATTTATTTAATCATTTTGGTCATGCTTGCTAACAAACTGCTTGACCGTGTCCAACCTCCTTTAAGGACAGCGTGATGATTTTTTTTACTCCGATTATTATTTTACGATTGGAAAATACTTTGGTGGATTGGATGACGTTGGTATCGTGAACTGTATAGGTGTGTTTCAAATATGACGTCACTTGCATCTTTTTTAATATACTTTTGCGGTTTATGAAATACTAGCTGCGCCTCGCGGTTTCACCCGCGTAAGTTCCGATCAAAAGATGTATCATATTATTATGTTCCATTCCATAAACTACCACTATGCCGATTCTCGTCCAAATCGGTACATTCATTTGACCGTAAAGAGGAAGCAAACAAATAAATAAACTAAATTTCCAATTAATAATGTTATTTAGGGTAGAATTTGTGGTTATGTTTATATGAATTTTTTTACTTTGCGCCGTCGCCGACCACTTAAAGTCTGCACAGCTCTATGATCCAAAAATGCTGTGATTTTAATCATAGCAGGTTCAAATATTCCGATAAAACCCTATAACAGTCAAATCCTACCAAATAAAATAACTTCACTACCCCATAATCTACCAAACCTACACAATTTACCCAAACAAGGTCCACCCACATCACCATTTACAAGAAACTGAATTTTTATTAGAAAAAATGTTAAAACCTTCGAAGGGTCGCGCCACATGTTCTATCGAAATTCACTTAGTGAGATGAAACGTACAAATGGTACAACGTTTTACATAATGTCCGAATTAACGTTGGGGAAGAATTTTCTTGCTTTCTAACCATTGAGTACATACATAGTAGAGAGGAAATGTCTTTTATTTTATGTAGGTAGTGAAAATCGGTATATTGACATAGATTTGGCGGTCCAAATCTATGTCAAAGTTAAAATCAAAGTTATGCCTACAAGGTAAGGTATTTATATAAACTAAGAACAAAAAAGGTCCTAATATGGATCCTTGAGAAACTTCTATGCGGCGATTGCTCGGTCGGTTATCGGTCTACAGACCGAACACTGACCAGTAAGATGACACATTTTAGCAGATTTTTATACCTACCTTATATATTTTGAAAAGGATTTTACAATAGTTAGTTATTCTTAGTGCGTTAGTGTTTTTTTGCAAAGTAACGAATCATTACTGAATCTTCATAGAAAAAGTAATTCTTTCAACTCAAAGTGGTTAAAGTTCTTCGAAGTAAACGTCAGAGCGCCAGTTTTGTCACTAATTTTTATTTTACTGTAATATTTAATGTATATATTTATGGAATAAAATGACGGAATGTGGTTCCTTCTGTCACAGTGGCTTCATGTTTTTGATAATTTATTTGTACCTCCTTCTAGTTTTAGAATATAAAGTGTAGATTTAGGTATAGTGCACGTAAAATAACCCTGAATATTTTGAGACGTGCTGACAGCATATACAATACCTACGCTCATTAAAGCTAGAGATAAAGTAGAATAAAAGTAGTTAACGTTGACATTAAGGTAAAACGACGTATCATAGTACGCCTTACTGCACAATTTATGCTTTGTATAAATTGTAAACGACAATAAAGATAGCAAACGCAGCAAGTCAAATAAATGTTGTATAAAATTTAAATAAATCATTAAGTTAATACAATACTTAATTGTGAAATGAGCCCAAAGTATTATAAATAAGTCAGAAACATCTTAACAATTTTACAAAGTTATTAAATACAAAGTAGGTACATTTACGAAAATACTTCGCGAAGGATAGATATTTCTCCTTATTAAAAATATTTTTGGAAAGTGATTTTATTAAATTTTATGTTAAGTGTTGGCAGATGGAGGGTCGCTGAATTCTGCTTATTTTATTTTACTAAATTATGGTAGTTAAATGAAGTGTCTGTTATAATTATTAGACATGATTTTTAATAAAATATTTACCTAATAATTGAAGTGTTGCCTTAGTAAGAGATATCTTGACTTTCAATCTGAAAGTCATGAAATCAATTTGATGCTTTTAGTTTGAATTCCTATGCTGACCGTCCAGCAATAGGTTTTTACAATGTGTTTCGATTCCTTTATTGTTCTTGACTTCAACTTTTATTCTACGATTCTACGACGATAACATTTTTGACGAAAACTTTTATTCCACCACTTTTGAAAATTCTTTAATTAACTATTCCGTGAGTTAGAGGCTATTGACTAGTGATCGCGTTAACACTATTAGTTATTTTGCTATATTATATTAACCTGATGTAAAATAATAAGTAGATTGAATGCAAAAAGGTTTAAAAATTAATAGTTTCAATATAATTAAAGTTGTCTTTCTTAAGTTAATATTCATTGAATTTCATTCTATTATCTTCTATTTGATTGCAATACCTACTGCAAACTAATCAAGTTTATTAGAATCAAAGCCATCAATCTCACTGAATGCTCTTTGTCTTTGTTTAATTGCGAATAATTTCAAATATTTGTATCAAACGGACTGAACTATCTCTTAGATTTATTACAACAAAATGATTTAAATTTCTAAAAGGCGTCTTTTCTCAGTGAAGTAGTGTGTATATGCATGCAGACCGTTGATAATTCGTTCGGCTGACGTCTAGATGGTAGTTCCATATAAAGCACTGGCTTCCATAGTACTAGTACACTGGATAGGCGACTGTGATCTTCTTCTGTCGTGATTAAGATCACAGTCTTTGACGCCAGTGCAGCAAGACGCTCTGTTCAAGTCCCCCACTGAACAGGCGCACGAAACAGGCCATTAAGTACTCCACTGCTTGCTCGACCTTTTCACAAATACACCGAGTTTTGGCCATGTAATCCACAATTTGCGATATTGTCAGAAATTACGAAATGCCATACGAAAAGTGAATAGTGTGTCTGTCATTTTGCGTATCTGTTACATCCATTTGAATTTTGCAAGTGAGATACCCGATGGTGTTTTTTAGCCATTTTAAAGATTTGATTTACCGTCGGCAAGATTTTGGCGGGACAAAAAGTTAGTGGTCTGCGTCGCTCTAATTTCGTTTCTATTTATTCATGTAGATTTATTAGATGAATGAAGGTCATGACATTGTGACACTCACAATTGATACAATAGACACGACTTCATTATTTCTGAATTGAAATATTAATAAATCTGTTTTGAGTCATTGGCTAGATTAATAAATATGTAAAAGCAGCGAAGAGAAACCCACGGCTTAGTTGGCTCCAGAAGTATTGACCCAGTCGACTATATTTTTATTTTTTACAAAATAGGCATTTCTAAATGTATTTCTAATAAAGCTATTCTATCATAATTTAAAACTACAACAATTTCCAGGTTTCAAACCGAATCATACTGCATCACAATCAATCGCCATAAATCTTCGGCCGAACGTGAAAGCATATCCATACTAAGTCATAGTTTAGACACAATGCACCTCGAGCCAAGTGGATCATTAATAACGTGAAATCTATGGTTCTGATTTCATGGAGGTACTATAGGAGTCGTAAGTGCAGCCCCACCTTAAAAACTATATTGGCTTGCGTGGTTCAGAGTACTGTGTGAGCCCGTTACTCAGTACTCACCCAGAGGTATGCTCAGAATCACGCAAGTATAACAACATACAACAACTTATAAGAATAACTACGCTATACTACATTTACTTCGGTAAGTGCGCTCAAGATCTTCATGAATTCCAAAAAACGTAAATCAAAAACGTTTAGATGCCTATACGTCAAGAACCCACTTTCGTTTTTAAAAAAAATGAAGATAAGTGCACCGCGGTAATCGTATCCCGGTCATATATTTACCGTTTAGATTAAAAATATTCCAATACTAGTGATTTTAGAACTCTACGGTGGGTCTGCAATTATGTTGCCAACTGTACCTGCTTTTACTAAAAATATCAAAATACATCACGAACTAGTGCAACTAATGAAAAATAATACAACCCAGAATTCTGATGAGTACCTAAAAAGGAGAAGAAAAAATAAACCAGCCAAGTGCGAGTTGGACTCTTGCACGATGGGTTCTGTACCATTATTTTTAGTATCTGTTGTTATAGCGGCAACAGAAATACATCATTTGTGAAAAATTTCAACTGTCTAGCTATCATGGTTCAGGCGATGCAGCAAGACGGCCAATTCTCGTAAATAATATTAATAATAAATAAATAAATAAATATTTAAGGACATTCCACACATCGCCATCTAGCCCCAAGCTAAGTAACTAGACTTGTGTTATGGGTGCTAGACAACGGATATACTACTTATATACTTTTATTTTGTAAATATATACTTATAATACATAGAAACAACCAGACCACAGACATATATCTAAGCATAAATACATGTCTGAGGCGGGAATCGAACCCGCAACCCTTTGTTTGGCAGTCCGGCATGGTGATCATTGTGCCAAGTGGGTCGTCAAATATTGTTTCAATTACATTGCAATATCATTCCGATTACATTTCGATTACAAATATACCCTTTTGGTATTCTTGAGAACACCAAAAGCTGACTCAGAGGGTATTTTGAACTACTTTGAGTGATAGGCATTTTGGTGATAAATAGACGGACTGTGGAGTCTTCTTATCTTATTTCGGGGTTGACAGAGTGAAAGTCAAAGTCAAATTGTTTTATTCATTTGGATGCATATATTTTGAACAAAGATCACATAAAACAGCAACACTTCGTGCCAGTGGTATCTTTTATGTTTACCCCTACCTTAATGTTTCTTACTCTTGGAAGAAGTGTTCGATTAACGCGGTGATCCCACTGAAAAGAAGAAACTTATATTTCTCCGGTTTGGGATACTCATACGCTTCGCTGGTTGAAGTCTTAGTAAAAGGATCCCGTTTTAACTATACGGAACCCTAAAAATATAAAAGTGATTTGTATTCAGGTAGTGTGTAGTACCTTTGGGTCGGCAAAGAAATATTTACAAATTGTGACGGACAGATAGACGTCTTTCGTGAAATGACGAAGGAATACAGAGAGGAGAGAAAAATTCATAAATTGACAACGTAACTCAACGTTCTGAGTGGTACAAGTATTAAATGCCTTCTATTTAAGTAAAAGCCTGCCTTTTTATGTTGAGAGAGATTTTTTTCTTGTTATGTTGATTTTTTTCTTGGGATTGGGCGTTTTTATATTTAACAATAAATAGGTATCTTACATTTGTTACGAATTATAACGTTTTTGCATACCTTTTTTTAAGTACCAATGCTGTATATATTTTTTCCTAGTATTCTATAACCTCGAAACCACTTCGAAAAATAAGGATTACATTAACCAACCACTTGACCCAGCGTGTTTATAATAAAAAAGTCATATATTTGTGTATTTTTATAAAAATGTCAAACATGCAACCTATTTTCTTCAAATTCTAATGAAAATAAAGTGAGTTTACTTTCTTAAAATGTTGTGTTTTTTTTCCCGAATAATTAGGATATCCGGAAAAAAAAACATTTTTTTTGTGTTTTCGATATACAAAAGCTTCCACGATGAGCAGGGATCTAATATTTATTTATTTTTGGCCGACTTCAAAACAGGACGAAATTCTCAATACGAATCTAAAGATATTGATGATCCTTTTTTTGTTGTTTATTAGTATTCGCTGTTTTTTTTTAAATTATATCACCAACGAAATCAAATTTAATCCATAATGTACGTACATTCCATCAAAATTAATCAGTGAAATTAGAAAAAACGACTTCCTAGTGACCCCTCCTGGGCATTTTAAAATAACACGTCATTAAAAAAATATTCAAGCCGAGAAAGGTTTTTAAACTGATACAGGGTCCAATAAAAATTAATCACTGCGGTTCTCGTGTGACGTTCACGTAGAGATAAAATACCTACGATAATTTAGAGAGTACATCTGAGCAATTTCTGTTTGCAAAATTGTTCACTTGAATTTAAATGGGTATTTCTAAATGTTTCTCTATATAGGGTACCTGTGGGGTAACTAGAAGGTTTTTACCTTGATATCCTCTCAACTGGCAGAAAAGGTTGACCCTACATTTTCATTATGGCGCCATCTGTGTGCCAGTTGATGAAATATTAGTGACAATAATATAACAAGGAAAAAACACATGAACCGTTTTTCATATTGACAACTAAGCAAATATTTATCTAACGACCTACCTATGTTTAAGTAGTTTTTCCTACTTTTACGAAACATTTCGTTTTTCAATAAGGTGGCAGCTGTATTACCTATAGTACGGTCCTAGGTTTAGTAGTTCACCTGGTAGAATGCTAACATCCAACCAACCGAAAAATGAAGTTTACGTAGGTAGTTCGATTGATTAAATCTTATGATCGAACTACGTAGCCAGAAGCATTATTATTTCTTTTTCTTGTTACTTAGTTATTCTAAGTCTGAGTAATTTATAAACATAGGCCTTCTTTAGTTAAAATGTGTTTTTTATTTCGCACTTTTACAGCTACACGTTTTTTCACACCTTTTCACTTTCGCACCAGGTGTGCGGCTCTTACCGCACACCTGGTGCGAAAGTGAAAAAACATATTTTAACTAACAAAGGCTTTTTAATCGCTTTTGAATAAGGGTTGAGCTAGTCTTTAGTCGCTTAAATTAAGGCTAAATTACGTATCTACACTAATATTATAAAGAGGAAATTTTTTATTGTTTGTTTGTAACGAATAGGCTCCGAAACTACTAAACCGATTTTAATGAAACTTGGTATGAGGATACATTGATTCACTGGGAATATCATAGGATACTTTTTATTCCGAACCTTTTTGTTAAAAACAAAAAAAAACCAACAAAATCTTTCCTTTTTATTACATTAGTGTAGATGTAGATAAGAGTTTTATTATCTGATGGACTCTCTTTTCTAGTAAAGATATTATATTCTATGTTATGGTCGTTAAAAAAAACGCCAGTTTCACGATTAACTGTCTCATTTATAATGGGCCGAAGTGCTCGGCGCGGGCGTTTGCCAACGTCGTGTTTAACTTAGGTTTAACATGGGGAATTTTAATCGTTGATTAATTTTTATAGGGCTTTTGTGGTAGGGAGTTATGGCTTTGTTTACGTTGGGAATGATAAAAATCCCTACTAATATTCAAATGGGAAAGTTTATTTGTTAGCTTCACTAGGTTTCAGTTCACGTTCAAATGACCGACAGATTTGACGATCTATGTGGCACGCGGGCAAACCACCTACGACGTAGAAGGTTGGGGGTTTGATTCCTGGCTCAAACAAGTATTCATGTAGAGATAGTATTTATGTTGACGACCCAGTTTGGCACAATGGTTACCATGCCGGACTGCCAGAACACAGGGTTGCGGGTTCGATTCCCGCCACACACAAGTATTTAAGTATTTATGCTCAGATGTTTGGCTGTGGTCTGGTTGTTTCTATGTATTATAAGTATATATTTACAAAAGAAGTGTATATACTAAGTAGTATATCCGTTGTCTAGCACCCATAACGCAAGTCTAGTTACTTAGCTTGGGGCTAGATGGCGATGTGTGGAATGTCCTACAATAATTATTTATTATTTATTTTATTATATTTGTTTCTGGTCTGGGCGTTTCTGTAAGAAAAGGACCAATATAACCAGTATTCTATATATTGTCTGGTCACCATAACAGAAGCCTGGCTACTCAGCTTGGGGGTAGATGGCGCTATTTGCAGTGGCTTGCAATATTTATTTATTTATATTAAAAGTTTGAAATATTTAGATTTTATTATTTTCAGCGATAAGGCCGCCCATTTGTGCAACTAATACTTTCTAGCTATTACTTTGTGTTTTTCGTGTTCTGTTTCATTCTGTGTTGTACAAATGAAGTTATCTATCATTATATATAATATATATATAAACTGGCGGCATGTTTCTGTAGAAGTAAACAGTAAAAGCGCGGTGGAGTCTGCGTTCTAGTCAAAAATGAAATGTTATTTAAAGAAATTACATTTTGTAAACAACAAAGCAGAGACATACATTTTGAATGTTGCGGTATTGACGTATTGGCTCATAATCTAATGATAATTGTGTTGTATCGAATTCCGAGTTCTAATTTCGACATATTTTACGAAAAATTAACAACTATTCTAAATAATATTTGTGTAAAACATAAGAAAAAGGTAGTCTTGGCTGGTGATCTTAACGTTAATACGTTAAAAACATATAAGCAATCAAGAATGCTTCAAGAAGTTATAAATAACTTTAATTTATCTTTTCATATAATTGAGGCAACACGTGAGAAAACTTGTATTGATCATATTATCAGCAATATACGTTCAGCGAAGGGTGAACTACTTAGCTTAGATATCTCGGATCACAATACAGCACAAGTACTAAAGATACCTGTAAAACAAAAAGAGGTTCCATTGGCGTATTATTTTTATAAGAGAGACTATAGTCCGCAAAATATTGAATTATTTAGGCGATGCTTAAAAAGCCTCTCTTTTTCGGAGGTTTTTCTGGAGCCGATCCTCGATAACGCATTTTCTAATTTTCATGATTTGATTATAACTTTTTACAACCTCTGTTTTCCATTAGTGAAATGTACAGTCAAACATAAATTTAAAAGAATTCGGTGGATTACTAAGGGTTTGCGTACTAGTTGTAAAACGAAGGGTAAATTACGATATGCTTATTATAAAAATAAAAATAATGTTAATAAAAATAAATACAAATTATATTCTAAAATATTAAAACAGTGTATAAATCAATCAATCAAATTAAATAACCATGGTCTAATAAATGAAGCTAAAAATATAGGTAAAACAGCATGGCGTATTATAAAACAAGAATCTATATCATGTAAACATGAGCAGTTTATATCTAGAATAGTACACGACGACGTCGAAATAATTAATCCTCAAGAGATTGCAGAAAAATTTAACAACTATTGGATAAACCAGACAAAAAACAGCCATGGTACAAGCTTAAATAGTACTTTGAAAACCCATCTATGTAATAGTATCTTTCTTAAGCCGTGTAGTCATGACGAAGTACATCGTATAATTTTGACCCTAAAGAATACTAACGCTGTTGGTTATGACAACTTAGCCACTAAAATTCTTAAAGAAAGTGCTATGGAACTAACATCCGTTTTAACCTATCTGATTAACCTTTCATTTGAACAGGGTAAGTTTCCAAAACTTTTAAAATACTCTATAGTGAAACCACTCCACAAAAAAGATGACACTATGAAGATAAATAACTACAGGCCCATCACTCTTATACCTATTATGTCTAAAATTTTAGAAAGAGCAATGCATATAAGACTTACTGCTTACATTGCAAAAAATAGCATCCTAAAAAATGAACAGCATGGGTTTCAGAAAGGAAAATCAACAACGTCTGTTTGTTTCCAGCTGATTAACAATATACTCGTTCCTCTTGATAACAAAAAGAAAGTAGTAGGTATATTCTTTGATATGTCGAAAGCTTTTGACTTTGTTTCACATCACATTTTATTAGAAAAGTTGGAAAAATATGGCATAAGAGGCCCTGCATTGGAATGGATAGAGTCCTACTTAAGTTATAGAATGCAGGCAGTTGAAATTCTGAGCATTGATAAAAATAACGAATTAGCAACCAATAGATCTAGCTACGAACTTAACTCATGTGGGGTTCCGCAGGGCAGTGTTCTCGGCCCGCTCTTGTTTTTATTATACATAAATGACATTTCAGATATAACGACTTATAAATGTACTCTTTTCGCAGATGACTTATCAATTATAATTACCTCTAATAGTGACATGAATAAATTTGCTTCTGACATTAAACATAATATTAATTTAATAATTTCATGGCTTAAGGACAATAATTTACAAGTGAACTTAGAAAAGACTAAACTCATACAATTTAGTGCATGTAGTTGGAGAAGAAATGAAATAGAAATAAAGCACAGAAACCAAATTTTGACCTTTGTTGATGAGACAAAATTTCTTGGACTCAACATAGATTACTGCTGTGACTGGAAAGCACAGGTTAAGCAGGTGTGTTGTCAGTTACATAGGTTTGTATATGTACTGTACAGGCTTAGAAAAGTTGCAAATCAGAGGACTGTACTTACTGCATATCACGGTTATGTCGCTTCTGTGTTGAGATATGGTCTTATTTTGTGGGGATATTCTACTGATAAAGACAGGGCATTTATAGCTCAAAAAAAATGTGTAAGGGCTATTGCAGGTATTCCACCTTGGGAATCCTGTAAGCCTCTATTTCTGAAATTTAAGATATTAACATTGCCCAGTATGTATATCTTCGAAATAGCTAAATTTGTTAGAGAAAACATAAATTGTTTTAAAACAGCGAGTGATTTATTCCCAAGATCAACTAGGAACTCAGATAGACTAGTTTTAGCCAAGTTTCCTAGAACACAACTTTATAAGAAAAATAGTGCCGCTATGTGTGTGTGTATTTATAACAGGATCCCTGAAAACATAAAAAAATTGCCTACAAAGTTATTTTATCGAAAACTCAAGTCTTGGCTATTGGAAAAGGTATTTTATTCTGTAAATGAGTTCCTTGGTATCAATTAATCTTTAGAATTTGATGGCACCTACGTTTCATTGACATTTATTTATCTAATACCTACCTTTATTTTATTCTGACAATATTTTTTATAATTTTGACATTTTGCAATTAATAGTATTATATAAAAGTATGTAGGTATGTACTATAAATTTATAAATTTGTATTTGCATGTCAATACATTTGACTAAAGTTGAGAATCTGTATAATAATATTTTATAAGTTCTTATTAATGTACCAACTTTTACGCAAATAAATGAACTGAACTGTTATATAAACATACTATAATATAGTATGTTTAGAGCCCGTGACGTAATTCCCTTTAAATAAACTATAAAAGCATTTAATTTTAGCCATGGACTCCTGGGTACTAAAATCTAGAGCGGGTGATACCAAGCCTGTAGCCCCTGCCTTCTACGAAACCGATCTCGTAGACATTCCGTAGCCGTAGCACCTAAGATATTATAAACCTATCTGGGCAACTTCAACCGAAAGCTTGTAGGGCTTAAATAATTTATTCAAACTCACATTTAAAGGTCTATTCCACTTTAAACACCTGCAGGGCAAGCATTGGCCGAGGATAAAAATTATGTCCACCCGTTATGTCCTTTGACAAGGGAAAAAATTATTTTGTCCACCTGCCAAAGAACGGAAAAAGGGGAAAGGATAAGTATATCCCCATTTGACATAAAACGTGGTCATCTATTCCCCGCCTAAAGCATGGGGACTTAGGGAAGACAATAGAGTAAAATTAAGCCAAACAAATGAGATTGATAAGAATGACAAGCACAGATGTAAAACGAATTTTAAAATTGATTTGCGACGATATTCTATGTACTCTGTGGTTTTCTTATAATGGCAATAATTATGGGGATAAGCGTTTACCCCGTTTTGTCTATCGTAGATAGTATATCCACCCTTGCGCCCATGCTCGGGGGATGGAGAAAACTGACAGAGGGAAAGACTATTTTGTCCTTTCCCTGTGGATAAAATGTCTCCGGCCATGCTTGCCCTGCTGGGTGGTATCACCCAGGCGCTTATAGGCGACACTTTAGTGACTAAAAGGAATCTTATTATATTTCCGGGTGATTATACATTTGAATCGAGTCATCTTTGAGGACCTGGGTACTTCTATGAATTGACTAGGTACTGCTGACTAGTCTCCTTTAAAGACCTAGGTGCTTATTTAAATTCACAAGTTATTAAAACATTCTCAAATTAATAATGTTTCTTTAAGTTTATAGTGCCAGTTCGTAGTTACGCTCATGGTTAAATGTTTAATTTACATAATTTTCTACCCGTGAGATCATGTAATCAACTTTTTGTTGTTACACTAGCTCATTCCCAAAGATCTACGACTCTTTCATACTTTGCTTCCCGATGGGTCCACAACATTTTAAAATTAATAATATTTCCTTTCTCAACGGGTCCATACTTTATTTATTTAAATACATAATGAAAAAAATAATTTTATTGCAATCGCCTTTAAGGACCTGAGTAATAATTTTTCAGTTTCTCAAAGAACACTTAGGTGTCGCCTGTAAGCACCTGGGTGATATCACCCAGGTCATCAAAGTGGAATAGACCCTTTTAACCTACAACCGTATAAATACTAAGTTACATGTAAAACAATGTGCGGCCATGAATGTAGCGACTAGAGATAACCAACCACGAAATCAAATCCCGAATTCACACGAAGCGTTCTACCGAAAGATTCGCTCGTTCCCCTAATGAAACGCCGAAATCCACCTACGTTTGATTCTACCACAGTATTAGGCAGTTTAGAACAGAAGAACAAAATAAAAGGAATGAAAAAAAAAATAACGGTGTCGAAGTTTCTTGTACATTTTTAAGGTGGCTAATAACGCCAATGACCTTGCTAGTGTGGGCGGAGCTAGACACTTCGTCCCGCGCGGCGCTCGCGCTTCCTCACACTGCCTCTTAGCAAAAGATCGCTCACTATCCTACCACCACAGAATGTATAGTAGTTACAAGCTACCACCTCAGTGATCGGTAAGATAATTACTACATAATTTAAACAGAATGTCTGTACGTAGGTATGTATGTAAGGTTGTCGTGTTGCTGATACAGGCTTCTTTCAATCCTTATTTTATAAATCTGGTAGGACAGAGGTATGTACCGAGGTTGTTGGTATCTGCCTACCTCGCACTTACTACACTGTATTAGTGCGAGGTATCACCTAGCTAGGTGTTAGGAGCGACGAGTCATGGCAGGCGACGAGCGAGTGAGGGACGTGATGACCTCCGACTATTATCGAGGTGGTGGAACCGAGGTAGGTAGGTACCGGCAACTGACTATGGTAGGACCGAGGTAGTCGTTTGACGGCATCTACCTACATTGGTCCCACTACCTCGGTGATCGGTGGTATCTCGCACTACTACAATGTGGTAGGTGCGAAGTAGGTAGGTATCGTCAACCTCACACCTACCTCAGTCCCACCACAGTCGATTGATGGTACCTACTTACCTCGCACCTACTACACTGGTAGTGCGAAGTATTATAGTCCGGCAACGTAACTCATACACCTCCCTAGGGGTAAGAGGTATGCGGGGGGCGAGTGACGCAGGCAGTCGATTAATTTGTAGCGGACGCTTGAAACAAAAGGCACACAACACCCCGATCCGACGATCAATGCGAAGATGAATCGAAAAAAGATGTTCGACAAGAAAATTGGCAGGCAAACGAAACAAATAGTGTCCAATGTTTATTATTTCTTTAAAAGTAAAAAACAAGATACATCTTCTACGGAGTATCTACGAGACGTAAACTTGAAGAAAACTGTTGCGCAAGCAACAGGAATCTCAGTTTCTACTGTGAGTAAAATTATTAAAGAAGCCAACGATCTAAAATGTGAACAAAATAGCGTGGTTATTAAATCCCCAGCAAAAAAGAAACAAATCCGAAAGAAAAAAATAGAAATAGATAATTTTACAGAAGGCGTAATAAGACGAAAGGTAACTCAATTTTATAATATTCGCAAAAAGGTTCCTACATTAAAAACTTTGAATGCAGATCTTAAAGAAGACGGTGTTATTAATTGCAGTCGAGAATACTTGAGAAGAATGTTGCACAAACTTGGCTTTAAATTTCAGAGATGTCAGTCAAAAAGAAAGATACTTATTGAACAGCCAAATATAGTGTCTTGGCCATGGAGGTATCTGAATACTATAGGGAAGCATCGGAGAGATCAGAGGAATATTGTTTACCTCGATGAAACATACGTCAATTCCTCCTTGAATGTCTCATCGTGTTGGCAGTCTACCGATGAAAGAGGAGTGCTGTCACGTATTAGTAAAGGACCACGTTTAATTATTGTCCATGCAGGAGGCCGTGGTGGATTTATCAATGGAGCCCTTTTAATTTTTAAATCTAAAACTAAAACAGGAGATTATCATAATGATATGAATTTTCAAAATTTTAATAAATGGATAAAAGAAAAGTTATTGCCTAATTTACCACCAAATTCCGTGATTGTCATTGACAATGCTGCGTATCATTCAGTGCAGGAAGACAAGAAGCCCACGATGGCGTCCACAAAATCCAACATGCAGGCCTGGCTGCAAAGGCATAATGTGGACTTTGATATCCACTTAAGGAAATGTGATTTACTTATTTTAATCAAACAACACTGATATGAAAATGTTTATAAGATTGACGTAATGTTAAAGGCTGCGGTTCATGAAGTATTACGACTTTCACCATACCACCCAGACTGGAATCCCATTGAGCTGGTCTGGGGAAACATCAAGGGACAACTCGCGAGAGATGAACTTGATAGCAATTTGGATAAGAAAAAAATTGCACTTGAGCAATTATTCGCGCAATTCTCCGTAGAAAAATAGGAAAGCTGTGATAACCATGTCCAGAAAATTGAAGAAGAATATTGTCACCATGATCGAATACACGATGATGTATTGGATCAAATAATAATTAATTTACAAGATGATTCGGATTCATCAATAAGCTCTGAAAATGAAGATAGTTCAAGTGAGAATTATAGTAGCAAGGAAGAATAATCTATCTAGTTATAGATAAGAAAGTAAAGATAATAATTAGAATAATAGATAGATAGATAACTTTATTTGTACAACACAGGAAGGAATATAGAACACGATATACACAAAGCAAAGTAATATCTATTCTATATCTATATCCATATCTATTCTATACTAACTGCGCCCCGCGGTTTCACCCACGTAAGTCCCAATCCCGTGGGAGTATTGGGATAAAAAGTAGCCTATGTGTTAATCCAGGTCTCCAGCTATCTAGATACCGAGTTTTATCGCAATCGGTCAAGTAGTTTTTGCGTGAAGGAGTAACAAATATACACACACACACACAGAAACTTTCACATTTATAATATTAGTAAGATTCTACATTTTTCATAGTTTCAAATAATATTAATCGGTTCTGGCATAATTTATTGTTTCGTTTTTCATATTGCATTATAAAAATAAATTAAAATAGATATCATGTTGCAAATCATTTATTTATAAAGATTACATATTGAGTCCATCGAACATCTCTCTCATATCGCTCGATATATCTTGGATTAATTAACTACGTGTGTATCGATACCCGCCCCAGCGTACCTCCCCGCGAGAGGGAGGTCTATGAGTTATGTTGCCGGACTATAGCGAGGTGGTGGAACCGAGGTAGGTAGGTACCGGCAACTGACTATGGTAGGACCGAGGTAGTCGTTTGTCGGCATCGATAATAGTTTCATTTTGCATTTTCCGCAACCGTCTGAAATAAATCAACAAATCAATATCACCAAAAATTAGGTATAGGCACATGAGTAGGAATACAACCAGAGACTAAGGTGTCACAAGGCTCTGTGACAAGTACACTCCTACAAAATTGACGCACGTGTGTGCGTGAGCACTGGCGGCCCGTCACGTACGGAGAGAAACCGGTCTATACTAGCTCGACCAGTGCCCGAGTTCAGGGCTGTCACACTCGCATGCTTGCGGGAAACGTCACGCGTCGAGTGTTTGTTTTTTAATGTTTAATTATATGTAGTGTTACTAATTTAAACTCAAGTAAGGTAAGGTAAGGTAAGGTAAATATCAAAATAAAAAGTAGTCTTTCTAGAAAAATGGACTATCCAACACAAAAGATTTTTTCAATTCGAACCAGTAGTTTCCGAGATTAGCGCGTTCAAACAACAAACTCTTCAGCTTTATAACATTATAGTATAGATAAGTCACGATCCCGTGGTAATATCGGGATATAAAATATCTATAGCCTTCCTCGACAAATGGACTATCCAACACAAAAATAATTTTTCGATTCGAATTAGTAGTTCCTGAGTTCAAAAAAACAAACAAGTAAACAAATAAACTCTTCAGCTCTATAATATTAGTATTCATCAAAATTCAGATTACATTGTCACCGCGTCAAAATAAACGCACATAATAAAAGACACTGATACACATTTTTTTTTATTTAATATAATTCACCTGTGCCAACCCTACGTGATTACGTATCAATTTTGACAGCTCCGAATAACCTTAGTCTCGGTCTCTACTCATGTGGTATAGGTACGGTCGGCTGCAAAATTGCAGACCCACCGTAGAGCTCCAATGCGGCTGTTATAAAAATGGTTTCAACACAAGCAAGATTCTAGGCACCTGCTTTAGTTGAAGTCTAAAGTCTTCTAACTTATCAATAATTCAAACAAAAAATATTAGAATGCAAACATTCCAATAATAGTAATTTTCGAACTCTACCGAGGGCTGCAATTATGCAGCCGACTGTACAGTCGGCTGTTTTCATTCTAATAATTTTTGTTCTATAAATTGAATCTTGAATCTTGCTAGTGTTGAAAACATTCTTATAACAGCCGTTTTGGAGCTCTATGGTGGGTCTGCAATTATGCAGCCGACCGTACTTAGGTACAAACACTGTAGCTCGCGCGTAATGGGTATGACTACTATAGGTTGTAAATTGAACGTTCGACTCGACCGATAAATTTGCCGTAGTCTGGAAAAATGTGTGTATTTTATAATAGGTAGGTACTTGACTACTTACTAGGTAAAGTTTAGGTATGTACTTACGTTACTTCGAGACAATGAAGCATACTCCGAACTCTAAATTTCTTCAATTTACTCATTTTTCACAAGTTAGAAAATAAATAAGTAATAAGTCTGGTCACTATATTTTTATTTTCGTATTTTTTTAAGTTGGCACTTTCTTAGCGTCCGTAAACAATCACAAGTACATATGGAAGTAAAAAAAAGCGTCCTTGCGCAGTATGAAAATATGTTTTTGAAAAAATAGCACTATACAGCAAAAACTTGGCACTATTCAGGCGTCCATTAGCCAAAACAATATATACTCGTATTATTTCAGAAAACAAGGTCATAACATAAAAACATAAGTAAATATCCGTGCGAGAGCGCAGCGCGACGCGGCCTTCCCGTCCGAAAGCCAGCGGCGTACTGGCCGCGCCCACCGTCGTCACAGTCTTTTCAATAGTTACTACTGGCGTTCTTGCCCCCGGTCGCTTTCGTTGGTGAAAATTGTTGATTGTTACGAATGTGTTTTGTTTTCCTCAAAAGTCAAAAAATAGAATTGTAGGTGAGATATTTACCGACATTTTGGTATAACTTTGAGTCAAAAATTCATTATAGTTTTGAAGCTAACCTAAAATTAAAAATTAAAACTAGTCTAGCTTTGAAATGACAAGGAATTTTAATCTCAAATTATTCCCAAAATATAGGTAAAGATCTCACCTACAATTCCAGCTTTGCACTTTTGAGAAAAACAAAACACACTCGTTACAATCAACAATGTTAGTTGTAAGCGGCGGGTATTTCTTAGGCGCGTTGCGTTTGGCATTAGAACCAACCTTAATATATTTTTTTAATTTTAAATAGATAAATATATCTGATATCTGGGAGAAACTAGGAAATCTGGTAGATCTGGGAGATAATATGTGGGAGATAAGTTTCTCTTACGGTTTTTCGTTTCATGTTTTCGTAACGTGTAACATTTTTTCTCGGCTAGGTCGCCAGCCCGCGATAAGGTACTTCTTTCCAAAAACTGTTAAGACGCCATAAGTGCCATTGGATACTATATTCACTAATTTGAATCATAAATAAATGTTGATATTGAATTTATGAAAAATTCAAACACAACACAAATAAAAAGGTTTAAAAACCAAGAAATATTTTTCTCCCTACAAAATCTAACTATTCTTAATTTCTTATTATTCATTCAAATCAAATATACTTATAAAACAAAAAATAGTTCTCTTGCTTCAAGAACCTTTTTTCTGTGTACGCGGATAAAAGCTAGTATTTCAAGAAATGAATGATAATATTGATATTTCAGTTTTATCTTCAATACTATTACTATTACTACTAACTACTTTTTTTAACTATTTTTTGGCCCTTTGATTGAATTACAAAGTTGCGAAAACAAATCAATTTTCATACGGCATAACAACCATTTACACTGTGCCCAAAATTGAGTATATACCAAACCATTTCCAACGTCAGATTTATTCTTCGCATATAAATTGACGAAGCGAGCTTTCAAGTGATTTAGTGGCTTTTTGAGTCTGAAATGTTAAATCTAACAAGATTTCGTTACAATTTTTATCATGATAAAATAATTTGTAATACAATGTGCTTTGGCAAGGGTGTTGTTATCTATACTAATATTATGAAGCTGAAGAGTTTGTTTGTTTTTGAACGCGCTAATCTCAGGAACTACTGGTTCGAATTGAACAATTCGTTTTGTGTTGGATAGGCCATTTATCGAGGAAGGCTATAGGCTACCTTTTATCCCGATATTCCCACGGGATCGAGAGTTACGCGGGTAAAACCGCGGAGCGCTGCTCGTACGTAATATGGTTCTAGAAGTTTTGGATATTCGAAATGTTTATATTAAGATTTGAGTTTACTTTTACTAACAAATTTGTTGTAGTAGTTGTAAATTTTTTAATCTTATATTTTCTACCTACATACTAGATATTTAGATTTGTGTTTTTACTGTATGTTGTATTTGTTGTTTGTTTTAGATATTTGTTACTATTCTGGATATTTCTGACACCAAAAATAAAGTCTATTCAAATCTAAATGGATAAACGATTTTTTTTTGTTTTATTGGAATCGAACCCACAATCGTCTGCGTCAAGTGTTTACTCATTACAATTTCCATCATTAAAATTTGAACTAGACCACATCGTATAAAAGAAATCGCCGTAAAAGTGTTAAGACTTTAAATATTACTAGAAGTAGTCTGGACAAATGTAACAAATATTTGTCGCAAAATTTTGTACATGTAGAAAATTGCTCAGTCGAGTGTTAAGTTAGTGTTATTAAACAAAAAAACAAGGTATTTACCATGTTTTTTATTTTATTTTGTAGAGCTCAATATTTCGAACACCATTTTCAACGAGACTGGAGTTTGCGGGTAGATTTGGACAGTTAGAGGCGGCTGAACTATCAGCTCCTTTCGCATGCGTTTGTTGCGTGAGTTTAATAAATAACTACTAAAACTTGAATAGTGAAAAAACTGGTAGTTTAAAATCCTATATAAATAACAAAAAGTGTTTCGAAAAATCCTAAAGCCATCTCTATTAATATTAATTGAATCTCTTTGGTTACAACGTAGCCATTGGAAAACCGTGTGGCACAGATGTGTAGAACGATCTCTGACAATATTTTTACCGTAAATTACTGCTTGAATGCTATAAATTATTTTTTATGTTGGGCATGTAAATAGGTAGAGCTATAGAAATATTTTAGTCTAAAATAGCAAGTCCCAGCCACTAAAAACATTGGTAGAGACAATGGTTTGACTGTCTCTGTGTCGTGGCGGGTCTGCAAAGGTTGCGGGTTCAGTTCCTGCCACGAACAAATATATGTATAGATAAGTAGGTACTTACTTATTTATGGTCTGAGCGTTTCTTTACGTCTGTATAAGCAAAGTAGGTATATTAGTATTATTTTCCTTGTATGGCCATCATAAAGCAAACCTAGTTGCTTAGCTTGAGGATAGATGAAGTTGTGTGAAATACTACAATATACCTACATATTTAGAGGAAAAGGTACCGGCTCTCTCTCCGTACAAACGTAATCGACTGTTTTCTCCCTGGATAATAACACTTGAGCAAATATTTTTGTAGCATAAAACCTATAACAGCCATGACTATGTCTTGGTTTTTTTTCATATTCTAATTATCATAGAATGTAAGAGTTAAAAAACAAAAAATATTTAAAAAATAAGACAGGGGCATGGTTAGGTCATGGCAGTTATAGGTTTTATGCTACAAAAATATTTGCTCTAGTGTTATTACCTAGGGAGGATGAGCCGATACCCTTTCCTCTTAAGAGATTGAACAAAAATTCTATTAAAATATTAAGTGAAAAAGGCCCCTTAACTTAACTCAAATTCAAAACAAAAATAAAACAAGCTGGTCGTTCTTATCTCAAAATTAATCTCAAGGGTACGTAAAAGCCATCGGCCTATACAAAAGTCTATCATCTGTATTCCCCATTATTGATTACCTATTTACCAATAGGTACCCTCGAGGTATGCGTACCTAATCGACAAAGTTTTTCAAGTCCTCACCGACATTATAGCCAAGTTGAGTGATTTCCACGACCTTACCTTTCCAATTTCCAATTTCGGAACAATCGTTGGTACAAAATGAAAGGAGAGAATAGAAATGGTGACATTTTTTGTTATACCTTCAAATGTGATGGTGCGCGAGCTTTAGGCTGATCAAGTTAATCTGCGCATACCATCCGATCCAATAATGACGGCACCATAAATAAATAAATAAATATTTCAGGACATTTCGCCATCTAACCCCAAGCTAAGCAACTAGGCTTGTGTTATGGGTGCTACACAACGGATATACTACTTATATACTTTCTTTTGTAAATATATACTTATAGGTAATACATAGAAACAACCAGACCACAGACAAATATCTAAGCATAAATGCCTGAGGCGGGAATCGAACCCGCAACCCTGTGTTTGGCAGGCCGGCATGGTGACCATTGTGCCAACTGGGTCGTCAACTATGAAGTTACTAAGTGTCTAAGTGTCTAATAAGTCCCATTGCTGGGCAAATGACCCCCATATTTCTTTTCATACATCCCGAGCTAAGTCGTAGTATCGTCTAGCGAACTTGTCCGTGTTCCGATACGTAGGCCAATGCAGCCACAAAAGGAGAACGGGTCGGATAAGTTTTTGTTCCACTACCATCTTCTTACCTTTACTAGCGTCCCTCGAAGGCATCCGTCTATTTGGGGTCTTCGAGTCACGAGTACAAAAACAACAAAGTATCTTCTAGGAAAACCTACTACATCTTACACCGCATCGTCACTTACCGTCGCGTCATGTAAGATAGTGGTCAAACGCTAACCCCAACACGAAGCCAGTCAACTCCCACTTAAGCCGGTATTTTGGCCCACAAACAAAGATAGATGTTGCAATTTTAAACGTTAAAAACGAAGTAACATTTTTGAGCCGCACTAAGTGTTTTGCTACGTCATTCCTTTTTCGTACAGCAAGACAATGGAATCAGTAGGTGGGTAAGAATGTAATTTCTTCCACCTACCTCAGCCGTTGAGCTACTAGTACCGATGGTGCAATAAAAGTCCACTTTTACGAACCGATATGTTTACAACAATAATAATTACTGTCAGTGACAAAATATATTTATAATTATGGAGGGAAAAGTGAAGCATACATAATGAATTAGCGTAATTTTCCCAAACACATTCCAACGTCGATTTCACTAGTTAATAAGTTTGACGCCTAACGTCTTTTGGGATTTGGTGATACCTAACTAGTACTTAAAAATAATTATAGGGATTTGTTACTAAATAAGAAATCCCATAAATACTTTCTGCATAGTTCTAGTCACTGAAACCGTTACATTGCATCTATCGCATAAAATTCCAATTTGATCATCAAAACTGCACCGAGATTTTACTCTCAATTAACCTCGTTATTTATGCATTCCGGGAACAAATTCTAGCTACGGAATGTGTAAAATATACTTGAGTTCAGTAAATTAGAGTCAGTAAATAGGATTGGAAGATGGATATTATTATATGAATTTGATGCCTATGCAAAAGACAAGCCCAGATGTCGCTATTGACCGGTGTGTAGAACTTTGCCCAGTAGTGGGACAAAGCGACTAAATAATATTATTTTATAGGCTTAGTGCATGGTTACCGCATAAATAATTGACTTCAAATCAAGTCAAAAAAGAGCACGCGGACAGGAGAGATAAGCACACTACAGCTGCTACGTAAGTACAAGTGTAAACCGATCTTTTTTCGCTGCTCGTATGTGTTTTTCCTCAGTAACTCTTGTCAAGTGAAAATCGTTCGTTTTATGAAGCTCACTTGAAAATAAATGATCACGAGAATCAAAACAAATGGTCTCTACAAACTTTCCCGGACCATCTAGCAACGTTGAACCACAAAGAATTTCTAATCAAGTAAGTTGCGTAGAGCTGTTCCTCCAAAACTTCATCTTGAAGTCTTCAAATTCAAAGTGAATAGGTACGCTCGAAGTCAGAATTGCAGACCCACCGTAGAACTCCAAAACTGCTATTATTAGAATGTTTTTAACTCAACCAAGATTCTAAGGTCTTGCTCGAGTTCAAGTTCATACATTTATTAGATAAATATTATTAGCCTAGAATCCATTCCAATAATCATAATTTTAGAACTCTATGGTGGCCTGTCTAACATCTTTTGCAAGGCCTGTCTAAAAGAGCGGTGTTGGCTTGGTGGTAGATACCTCGACTTTCATTCTGAAGGTCGTGGGTTCGAATCCCGGCGGGCCGTGCACCAATGTGTTTTTCTTAAGAAAAAATTATGTGCGCTAATTAACATTGCTCTTATGGTGAAGGAAAACATCGTGATGAAACCCACGGCTTAGTTGGCTCCAGAAGTATTGACAAGTTCTCTCTCCTTTGGACATGGTCGACTAAGCTGAGAGGGTAGTAGGTGCTGGGCAAGCCTACTCCATCCTCACGCAAATAGAACCCAATTAAAAAGGGTCCAATGGCGGAAAACAGCCTGTATACAAGTAAGGCCTGTCTAACATCTTTTGAAGCATTTCGGTCCTGGTCAAGGTTTAGCCAGTCTGTGTCAAATGCATCAAGATCGTCAAGCCATCGTTAACAGGGTCTGCTTCGATTCCGACGTCCGTCCTCCGGCACGCAATGCGTGACGACCCTAGCCCACCGGTCAATAGTCCCTAGTCCAGTTAAAAGTCCCTAGAAAGTGTACCCAAAAGGCTGGCGTTAACTCGTTGGATGGCGATGCTTATCCGTTGTACGAGATAGGAGCCCTTTGGTCACCCGAAGCTGAAATAAGTGATTTTGAAACAATTTTATAACAATATTTTCCAATAAACAAATCAACCGAAGCCTTATTCAGAAACAATACTAAACGACATACCCTCAATCCGTTCCAGGTAACTGTACCCAAGTATAATACCCAACTTACGACATCTTGAACATTTTCAAGCGACCAATTCAATAAATAAAATAAATACATCGGCGAGACGTTCCGGATGCCGTCTGCTTCAAATAAATAACTTTTATTTGAGGATCTAGATCCCTGCGGTAGGTATGTCTCAGCTCGATGGATGCACCGGGGACGCTTCGGGAATACTTCTTTATAACTATTGATTGAGAAACGATAAGTTAAAAGTAACTTTATCTTGGACACTGATGTTACCATGTCTTTCGTTTATTAAGGTGGCCCATTTTACTTCTTTGAAAAATATGAAAATGAAAATAATATGAAAATATGAAAATATATTTATTTACCAATACGAGTACAATTTGTGAAAATATCTCCGGCCCTCACACTAGACTAATGTCTGTATTGTGAAGTGCCAATAAAATAATTAACAAAAAAGTAATAAATAAATGACGTTCGATTAACTGTTTTACAATATGAAATAGAATATAAAGAAACAATAAACCTAAATCTATTAAAATATAAATACAAATAATATACTTATATAAATTAATGCTTTTAAATTTGAAAAATAAATAACTAAATATAAATACATTATATAAATTAAACACATAATAATATAAAATAAATAAATAATAACTTTTATAACTAGCAGGCTACACAATATACACTAGCAGCGATTCCGTGTCATCGTATGTAAGGGAAGCTAACCAGCGTTTTATTTTACTTTTCGCTTCGGTCAAACTATGATTTTTAATGCCACACTTTTCTGTTACAATGTTGTATATTCGCATTTCAATGTAAGGATTGAAACGTTTGGCAAACTTGGTTTTGG
Source organism: Idaea straminata (assembly GCA_951213275.1). Classification (NCBI taxonomy): domain Eukaryota; kingdom Metazoa; phylum Arthropoda; class Insecta; order Lepidoptera; family Geometridae; genus Idaea; species Idaea straminata. The sequence continues at coordinate 13,076,117 of OX577857.1, forward strand.
TCCTAGGTAATACAATGCGATATGCACGCACAGCTAACATTTGTTTGTGCTCTTCGGTACCCAAGAGTCTTTTATGCACCTTAGTAGCTTGTTTCAATATAAAAAGTTGCCTAACGCTCAATACCTTGCTCTCTTTATACAGTGCTTCCGTCGAATACTGATAAGGCTTCCTAAGCATGACCTTAAGTACCGAACGCTGTGCTCTTTCGACCTCCAGCAAATAAGTCTTTGCAGCACCCCCCCAGCAGTCAATACAGTAGGTTATCAGTGACTGACTTAACGCAAAGTAAACATTTATAAGTAAGTCTAATGAGGCGGAATTTCGCAGTTGCCTCATTATATTTATTGTGGATCTTACTTTGTTGGACGTATGGAAGAGATGTTCCTTAAAATTTAAATTGCTATCAATGAAGACACCCAAATATTTTATATTCTCTGTTTCCGAAATTCCTTCACAATTACAAAGGCCGCTGTTGATATTTCCACAATTGTGAATTTTTAGCGTTCTCATTGATTCAGGTGGGGCAGAAGCCTTTGTTTTGCGAAAACAAATGTATTTGGTCTTTTTTGCATTAAGAGTAAGCAAATTCGAACGCAGCCAGTGAGAAATCAGGGACATTCCATGCTCTGCAGTATTCAAAACGTCTTTCCAACTCGCACCCCGAAACACAATTGCCGTATCATCTGCGTAACAGATGATGTCTGCTTTGGGTATCTTTAACTGATGTATGTCATTGATATACAGCAGAAACAGGGTAGGGCCCAGTATACTGCCCTGGGGAACTCCAAAACTGATGGGCTTTACAGAGCTTAGTTGAGTGCCCACTTTGACACACTGGTATCTATCCACCAAGTAGCTCTTGAACCAGCAGTACGGTACACCCCTAATCCCCGTCTTTTCCAATTTGCTTAGAAGTACAGGAATCGAGACAGTGTCGAACGCCTTCGCTAAGTAGGTGGAGTTTCCAAAACTCCTTTCTTAGTCCTCCCCTACGTCCTAAAAGAAATCGTAACATATCGTATTCTATCTTCTAAACATATAAAATGGTTAGTCCTGATCGACTGACTGACTGACGGATCAACGCACAGCCTAAACCCCTGTTCATAGTAACCTGAAACTTGGAGGGTGTGTTCTTTGCCGTAGGTATCCGATAAGAAAAGATTTTCTGAAATAATACCACTTGAAATGATTAGTGGTGAAAAAGGGGGGACAATGTTTGTATGGGACAACGTGTTTCTTTGGTCCATTTTCGAATTATCTTTTTAACACCCAAACAATATGTTTGTGTACGAAGCATCGTAGCTGATTAAACGGTTTCTATGACTTCTTTAGGGTTTACCGTTTACGCCTTTTAATTTTTTTTGTCCTTTTTTTAGTAGATATCAGTAGCCAGATGTGATATTTCTTTAAAGGTAAGCCCGATAAAACACCAATAACAACAAATACGATTTTTAGTGCGTGTAACAAACCCAATTTATTAAGGTAAGGCGACAGGAATCGGCTTGTTTGGACCCTTCGCTACAAGTAGATACTGTTAATATTTTTTCTTGAAAGCATATTTTAAAGCAATGGTCACCCTACTACGAAGGACCCGTCACAAACTTCTGTTTTCTTTAACTCTTCCATTGTTTTATGAACGGTGTTGAAGATGTGGAAACACTGTTCAAATTTTCATGTCAGAACTATTTTATATGACGGAACCCAGGTGAAGTTCTCACAAATTATTAGTTGTTAGAAAGTGAGAAAGTACCTGTAGTTTTCTTCTTACTTTTGACCGGGGTGTGGGGAGAAACGAAAAGGAGCCCTTTGCCCTTTATCATAGACATAATTATGTACGGTCGAAGTCAGAATTGCAAACCCACCGTATAGCTCTAAACCTGCTTATTATTATTACAGCAAGATATTACTTAGGTCTTGTTGGAATTCAAGTTTAAAGTATTTCAACTCATTAATTTAAAATGTAAATATTTTAAGAATAAAAACATTCCAATGATAGTAATTTTAGAATTCTACGGTGGGTCTGCAATTCCGACTCCGTCCGTACATATTTTACTTTGTAAAAAGACTGGGATCGATTAAATTCGAACTCATGCCCTGATCATGTATTTGTACTTATTTGTACTTGTATACGGGCTGTTTTCTGTTACTAGTCCTCTTAGTTGGGCCCTTTTTGCGTGAGGATGGAGTAGCATTCCCCAGCACCTATGCTACCCTATCAGCTTAGTCGACAGTGTCCAGAGGAAAGTAGGTACTTGTTAATACGTCTGGAGCTAACTAAATCGTTGGTTTCATCGCGAATGTTTTCTTCACCGTAGGAACAATGTCACCTAACGTAACATAAATTTTCAAAGGAAAAACCCATTGGTGACCGATTCCGAACTAGCGGGATTCGAACGCACGGCCTTTGCAATAAAACTTGAGGTATCAACCACTAAGCCAAAACAGCTACTTTACTACGGGGTGTTATCGTTAATTAGATTTACCTATCCATCCTCCCATTGTAGTAGGTATTCAACAGCAACACCTATTAATTAAAACAGTGGAATCTGATTATCGCGTTAGTTCAACGGGTAAAGGTTCGTACACTTTGACACTGATTGACATAAAATAATAAAACCGTTTATCTTCTCCATAATATAAAAATGAATCGCTGTGTTGATAAGAGCAAATCTCGAGTACAGCTGAACCGATTTTGCAAATTTTATGTTGTGTTTGTTATTGTCCGGAGAATGTTCATCTTATATATAAAAATGAATTGCTGTTCGTTAGTCTCACTAAAACTCGAGAACGGCTGAACGGATTTATCTTATCTTAGTCTTGAAATGTTCGTAGAGGTCTAGGGAAGGTTTAAAAGGCGAGAAAAAAATCGAATATACGATATTCCCACGGGATCGGGACTTACGCGGGTGAAACCGCGGGGCGCAGCTAGTATGAAATAAAAAAAAAATTGAAAATAGCGTAGATTGCGTAAATTAAAGAAACTGCAACTGACTGTGTTCTTATGTGTAAACGCGGGGCACAGCTTGTTGTGTTTAACTGTAGGGGTTTTTCAATCGAGAAAAATCGGGATAAATGGTAGCCACAGAGCGCATTCTCGTAGCGCGTGCTCGCAAGAACGCAGACAGTTGCAGTTTTTCGTTGATAATTCAGTTTCCACTTAGTGGATTTTTAAAATGTAAAGTATATCACGAACTTCGTGGCGTCCTTCCTAACTACTTTGTGAACAATTTACGAAAAATATAAACGATTTAAACATCTTTAGAAGTGAAATTGATATCCTACAGACACAGAAAACAATTAACTACAAACTTTATTTGCTCTTTTTACCCCAATAAAGCGCGAATTTAAGATAATCCTTTCTTAGTGCCCGCCTACGTCTTAAAAGAAATACCCAAATGAAATTTCACACTTGTAGTTTTAGATATTTAAGGCTTTTTCTCTTTTATATATTGTAAAAGTTAAAAGTCCCTTTAATCGGCAATTTTGTAATCTTTAAAAGGTTATCCCGACCCGAAGTTACCTTAATAGCGTACCTTAGGTTAATTTAGATTCGTCACCGTTGCATTTTCACCGACCTTTCACTAATTAGTACTTATCCTTTTAAGCTTTAGACTACAGATTTTTCAATCACACGATAGTTTGAAATATCATCTTCTTTATCTATAAAATGCTTTGTCCTGAATGACTGACTGACGGATCAACGCACAGCCTAAACCGCTGATCGTAGAGACCTGAAACTTTGAGGGTGTGTTCTTTGTATGACGTAGGCATCCGATATGAAAGGATTTTCCGAAATTATACCCCTAAGGGGATGAAAAAGGGGGCAAAATTTGTATAAGACAACGCGATTCTTTGGTCCATTTCTGACTTCTACGCGACGAAGCCGCGAGCAAAAGCTATTAACAATAGAAAACAACGGAAGCTGCTCCCTGGTCATGAATACAGTGCTTATTTTGGGTTATTTCACAAATCCCCATTAAAAATGCCCACTAGAGGCATTTGTGAACTTTACTTTTTGTTATACGTCAGAGCGTAGTTGTGGCGATATTCTTGCTTACTATAATATTTTATTTCTATTTATAGAATACAAATACAATAATAATTTATTTATAACAAAGTTACATGTCATTTCGGTATCAATTTTACTTATTTCACTACAATTAGGTAGGTACTCGTTTTAAATAAAAATAATTAAATTAATTAATGTCATTTAAGTATTTGAAAACACAATAATAAAATAAAATAATATGTTTGGATCATGTAGATGTTGTAGAATCTATATATGTTAAAGTATAATAAGTAACTAGATTATAGGCAACAAACAAAACTCATAACTAGATGCGCCCGTTCCCTTTAGAATATCGCGATAAAAAGTGTGTTATCCAAGTCTCCAGCTATCTATATAGTTTTATCGCAATCGGTCTAATAGTTTTTGCGTGAATGACTTACAATCAAACAAAATCACACAAAAACTTTAACATTTATAATTTTAGAATGAAAATGACGGAACGAGGTTCATTCTGTCGCCAGTGGCTTCAACTGAACCGTTTAGTGTTATCCGATTTTTTATTGTGTAGTTTAAGAATATTAAGTATAGATTAGGTAGTGCAGGTAAAATAATCCTGATTGGTATGCAATTACTGATAGAAAATGCCCTAACGCTACATACGCTATTTTCTTTATCGTTGACAGATATCAGTTAATTTCCTGAACTATTTTTATCGCCCTAGCATTTAGGGTACCCGCTGACCCACGTATATTTTGGCAAGAATTGCGATAGTGGTCGACGTACTACATACTGTTTTAATTTCCTTTAATCATACACATATCTTTAGAAAGACTGTTATGTCAAAAAAAATCTGTATGTAATAAAAATAGCCCTGTGATCCCATTGAAGTTCTAATAGGGCATTACCAAAAGATATTTAATGAAAATAAAATAATTGTCCCATATCACGGTGCTATGGAGAACCGGACCTTTAAACGGCGTGCGTGGAGCCGAAGCCAACACGTTAAATGGCAAAGTATGATGTGGACACCAAACCGGCGATTATCTATGTCTGCACTATAAAACGCAGCCATGGACAACCTCCGGTTTGGATAGAACTATTGATAAACAACAGAAGAAAACTACTTGGGCTACTGCGATGGGATGGTAGTGGACTGGCTACTGGGAAACTATGAATAAAAAATTATTTAATTATTATGCTCAGGAAAACTACTTTAATTTACTGAGAGTTTAATGAATTCCAAGATGTAGATGGCGATGTGTAAATTGTCCTAAAATATTTATATATTTATACAAAATGAAAAGTCTTTAGTGTGTCAGGACGCTAATAAGTACTTATCCTTTAGGTGTTTGGTTTTGGATGAGGGTAGAATGTCAACATCATAATGGACTAGGTACTGTTAATTCGATGTTTAACGGATATTTACTTTAAAGTAATGTTTGCATGGCCATTTTCGTATATATTAGATTAGCGATGCTGCTGGCGGTTCCGACTGGATTTGTCTCGATCCTCTGAAAATACCGGGATTTAAAAAGTAAACTTAACACGTCTTTATAATGTGGCATTCAATTTGTAAAAGAATCAACTAAATCGGGTAAGTAGTTCTAAAGATTCCTCATCATATATCAGCCACAGGACGTCCACTGCTGAACATAGGCCTCCCCCAAGACTTCCAGAGCGATCGGTCGCATGCTCTCTGCGTCCAACGACTTCCCGCGACCTTAATTAAGTCGTCCGTCCATCTAGTCGGAGGCCGTCCCGCGCTGAGCTTTCCGGTACGTGGTCTCCAATCTAAGACTTTTCGGCCCCAACGGCCATCAGTTCTACGAGCCACATGTCCCGCCCATTGCCACTTCAGCCTACTAATTCTTTGAGCTATGTCGGTAACTTTAGTTCGCCTACGAATCTCCTAAAGATTGCTTCGTTCAAAACTAATTTATTACATTACTAGGCGCGACCCGTGGTTTTAGTCGCGTTAGGGTATCTTAGTACAATTGATTTCCTACAGACACGAAAACATATAATAGCATTTACAATAAACTACAAACTTTATCAGTGCTTTTTACCAGTTTAGAGGTCTAAAATTTTTTTTAGTGCTGCTTTCTATCTAAAAGGAAATCTCTTGCGAAGTTTCAGGGTCTTGGCTCTTGTAGTTTCAGAGATTGCTTAATGAGTTTTTTCTCTTTTAAATAAATAAATATTGCAGGACATTCCACACATCGCCATCTAGCCCAACGCTAAGTAACTAGACTTTTGTTATGGGTGTTAGACAACGGATATACCTACTTTTATACTTTTTTTGTAAATATATACTTATAATACATAGAAATAACCAGACCACAGACAAATATCTAAGCATAATACATGTCTGAGGCGGGAATCGAACCCGTAACCCTGTGTTTCGCAGTCCGGCATGGTGACCACTGTGCCAACTTGGTTGTCTTTTATAATTATATTGATTTTGATAAGATAAATATTTAAACTTACACTAAAACACAAATAAAACATAATTATAATCTATTAATGAAAAAGAATCGGTAACAATCCATTAAAGACATAATTACACGCGATATATTGATAACCTCCTTTTTAAAAGTCGGATAAAAACTCCGAAGAACCTTTGCAGAGATTTTATAAATTCGCAACAAATCTCACCTACTTTGTGGTTAAAAACTCTCAAAAGTAATCTCGAATTGTTAAACTTATCCCGGAAGCACTCACTTTCATTGTTCAAAGTTTCATTTCGATATTTGTCGATACGAATTCCGTACACGTAACGAAGTTACTCCTAAGTGCTGTATTTAAGTAGCTTTTATTGCTGTCTTTAGTGGCTTACGTGATAGACGGATTTTTTAAATTATTTATTTCCTTTAATCTTTGTACACTTGTGCATTGTGGCACACACGTTCGCTGTATACCTACATCGAACGTGTGTGCTGAACTGAACTGATAATATACTATGACCCATACTGTACCCAGTATGGGTCATAGTAAATTATCAATTTGCTACAATAATAATATCAACAAGTATTGGACTTACGACCTTATTCTAATAGACGTTACACACAAACATAAATAATTGAATTACAAGTACTCAGTGTGATGATTATTGTCAACATGATAGATATGGCTTTAGTTGGCCGAGTAGTATAAGCCGCCACCCGCTACACCAACCGATGTGGGTTCGAGTTACAGGTTATGTTGTTATAATGTTCTAATAGTGCTGCACTGGATTGTAAACGTTACGGTGGGCTGAGACTTTTGACCCTTGATTGTACTTGTATAGGTGTGTAATTAAGTAAAACTACTATTTGTGGTAAACACTTTATGCCCATATTCTTTCACACCTTCTCTTCTCATCATTCCCTTCTCCCTCATTTACACAATATTTATTAACCTGTTTAATACTACCATAAAACTACTATTATGCGACCGAGACTCTTTGCCCATATACTTTCACACCTTCTTTTCTCACTCACACTACATGCCCATATTGCCCATATTTAGTAAATAATTGTGTTGTGTATAATAATAAGTGATTGGTCAAAGCAAGGTCACTGTGCTCTGTTTCACTCGCGCTGCACTCCTTTGCATCTACTTATAATATATCGATGTGGAATGCATCTTCGGCACAGTCGTACGTTAAGTCTTTGAAGTAAAGCGCTTCTGTTAATAAAATTAAGTAATTTTTTATCACAGTTGCTCATAAAGTGGATCTTATTCAACGGCTTTTAGGCTAATAATCCAACATATTATGCACGCGTGCGTTTTACATTGCCAACCTAGTGCTGTAAAGTTATCCCGATAAGTTAAATACTGTTTTGATGTATAAAAAAGGTAGGTACCAAAGAGTTTTTTAGCTAGCAAAAATGGTTGTCTCTAAAGTCGGCTTACGAACGAAAATTTTACGTGATAATGAGTTAGAAAACGATTAAAAATTGAGTTGTTTATTTTTGTTTTTTCTTTACTTAAATATATTGTTTTTCCGTACCATTGTATTTTGTTCTTAACCCCCGACGCAAAAACAAATAGAAAAAACCCTAAAAAATATTGTATGTCAGACAAGGCTGTATAGGTTAAAAGTCTTTAGCCTGGCCTTTTCGGAGCATAATTAACAAAAAATATTGCCTTAAAAAAATGTAAACATAGACTTATCACAAATATTTTGTTAATTATTATTTAGTTTTCTTTTCAAGTCTTTTCTTTTATTCGCAACTGTGATAAAAAACGTCGTACGATATACGTGTGGAATTGATCTTTGCATCTTGGCTTCTTTAACACGCTCGCTCCCGCTCGCGCGTCATAAACCGCCTCTATGCAAAGTTCAATTTACCACACTTATATCGTAATGTACTATTATTAACAGAAGCGCTTTACTTTACGAAATGTTCATCTTCTTTTTAGCATAGAGTAAGTACATTATGCTAAAAAGAAGATGAACATTTCGCCACTAAACAACGAAACATAATAATAAGCTATCGAATCGACTTTCATTCTGAAGGTCGTGACTACGATTCCAGGCCGACCGTGCACTAATAGATTTTTGTTATGAAAAAATTATGTGCACGAATTTACATTGCTCTTACGGTGAAAGAAAACATCGTAATAAAACATGCGACTTAGTTTGTTTTCAACGTATGACAAGTTCTTTCTTCTGGACACGTTTGACCAAGGCCAAACTAAAGAGGTCTACAACCTGTATACAAGAACAAGTAGGTTAACTCTTTGATAGGTACCTAGTACCTACTTACGGAAATCAATAGCGCAGGTGTGGGTTAAACAATGCTATCAGATATCGTGAATCGTGTGCAACAGATATTTGCTCATTATGACGTCGGACGTCGTTGGCTAAAATAAAATAAATAAATACTGCAGGACAATCCACACATCGCCATCTAGCCCAATGCTAAGTAACTAGACTTGTGTTATGGGTGCTAGAGAACGGATATACTACTTATATACTTTTATTTTGTAAATATATACTTAGAATACATAGAAACAACCAGACCACAGACAAATATCTTAGCATAAATACATGTCTGAGGCGGGTATCGAACTCCCAACCCTGTGTTTGGCAGTCCGGCATGGTGACCATTGTGCCAACTGGGTCGTCGATAATGAAAAAAAAAGGAGAGAGGCCTTTGCCCTGCAGTGCGAGGCTCTCAATAAAAACCTCTTTAAAAGGTATAATGTATTGTATTAATGCAAGTACCGGTCTTAAATAAAAACTATATATTTCATAAAGTAGAAGCGCCCCGCGGTTTAACCAGCGTAATATTTTTCTACGCAATTTTCTTAATTTTTCCTTCCAAATAACCTTCTCCTGACAATAACAAAGACAACAAAAAAGAATTAGCGAAACCGGTTTAGCCGTTCTGGAGATTTGCGCTTAGCAACACATTCAGCGATTCATTTTTATATTATTGATAGTTAAAGGGAAAACGACAAAACAAGTTATTAGGAAAATATTTGCATTAATGTCAATCAGAAAAACAAATTAAAAACCTTTAAGTGGCTTATCGTATCTAAAGTACTTCCGCAAGATTACACTTACATTTCTAATTTGAACATGCATTATTCCAGAGCAATAACATGGTAAATAGATACAATAGTCTATTGCTGGGAACCACTATCATGAATTACAAATGTACCAATTGAATTACCATCGGTTCGGTATTGCTGTGGAATTAAGGAGATAGTAGATATTGAGTTTCGTTGTTTCTAGTGAATAAAGATCTTTTTCGACTAAAGTAGATATTTAACTTTACTTGCATTTGGGAAATTGGAGAATCCTTTTAAATTAAAACTCCCTCAGTGTCTTAAAGCCAAAGTAGTTGGTAAAAAGATTAAAAATCTTTTATTTCGGCCTTCATCTGTTAGTAACACAATCACTTTTAAGCATGATGGCCTGATGTTAATTGACGATACGGCCTAAGATGCAGTAATTGCCATTCTAATGTGGTAAGAGCATATGAGGCTTACAAGAGATTTACCGGTATTCCACCAAGAGTCAATCTCCTACGGAATACAGGTAGGTATACTTTCGCAAGCCAACTGTGACTCCGTTTGCGACTTGTCTGTTGAGGCTAAACTTCGAGCAAGTCCTACTTGACTAGCTCTCCATTTAAAATAAATACCTATTCAAATTATGTGGTAAAACATAAAACTTTTTGTACAGAATCACAAAAGTATCTAAACCTATTATTATGCTTTGCAACTATCTAAATTAAAAATCTGATTTTTTTTCTTGGCAACTGCTGAGTATAGACCTATCCCGTTTTCTTTGATGCGTCTTGATCTCCAGCTGGTTCTGGCCACTCTGCGTCAAATGCATCAAAAACAATCTAAAGAAAAAAAGGAACGTCTTCAAATTAAAATCTTAACACAGCTGCTGCAAAAGGAATATAACCTTCCGCAGCTGCAACGGGCTTATCAAAAGAACGTCTCATTGTAAAGATCCACCAATTTCTTTTTACTCGTTATTCCATTATTCATTGTTACAAATCAATATAAAACACCTGCGGTTTTCCGTCGCGTACTATTCAATAGAAAGTAGCGCGATAGGCAATTACAATGTGTGTCAAAATGATAAGATATTTCAGCAGTGTACTTGTGTTTAGTTACGTTTATACACAGGAATATTTCGAAGGTAAGCAAATTAAGTTGATTAATAGCATAAAAGTTTAAAAAAACTAATTAGTTCATAGTCGATATCATGCTGTTATGATTTTTGTCATTTACGTCAAACGTTGAATATGTGTTTCAAAATGTTTTCATTACCTTTATGTGTTAACATTTGCCATTATCATGCCAAGAGAATTTAAAATGAAAGCACCACCAATCACGTGTTCCAATCTGGCTCACTCTACTGTAAGGCAAGGATCTCCTCTCAGAGGCGTTAGGCCATAAGACGCCACAGGTGTCCAAACCAGATCAGCGATAGTGCAACAACGATGTAATAAACCAGTCAAATATTCATCAGACTATCAGAACTTTGGGTACGTTATCTATCAATACAAATAATCATTTTTTCTTATTTTTTTACAAACAGAATTACACACGCAGAAATACGTACCAAAACTCTCAGCAATACCAAAGAAATTCGAAATCCGAAGTCCAAACGTAAGGAATCAATTCGATAGATACTCGAAAATTATTGAAGATCTAGTAGGCTCTGACAACGCCACAATCACTTACAAAGTTAAAGTTATCGTATCAGAACCAAAGTCAAAGAATTCCATGTTCAAAAAGTCCCAAAGAAAAGGCTCAAAGAGGTACAACGTACCTTTGAAGAAAAACAGCATGAAACTATCGACATTCGAAGTGCTTTTAAGAAAGATGGCGGAAGAAACCAACGTGAATAACCAGAAGTTTGATATATATATACCAACTTCATCTACATCACACCGTTTCATCACTACGAGGCCGCCTATAAAAAAATATATGCCTATTAAATCTTTTCTCAATAATTACACAAAGATAATCAAGCCAGTGAAGAACAAAATTATAACGTTAACTAAATAAGTTAGGAGGTAGTTTTTAATTAAATATTTTTTATATAAATAATGGATATTGTGTTTCTCTTATTGAAAAAATCAATAATTACTTAAACATTGTGGTAAAACCTGCAGCTTAGTTGACTCCAGATTAACGAGTTCATTCTTTTGGACACGGTCGAGTAAGCTGAGAAGATATAGGCGCTGACATAGAATTTGACGTTCGTAGTTCTTTTTTATAAGTTTCTAAAATATATATCCCCGGTACTTTAGCGCCCTGAATAGCATTTATTAAAGTTGCAGGCGCTGTATAAATGATCTAGATTAGGTATCTACGTTTAAAATGGACAAGAGTAATTTTATACAAGACGTATACATCGGCTACAAGATTTTTGAGTAATATGTTATCCAGCATGCCTCATGATTGCTCATATATTATAGCAATAAGTAGTAATATGGAGCAAAAAGTAGTAATATGGAGGATGTCCTTGACTGCTTTTTTTACCGTTCAGACTAATCGCTGGTTTGGGGTTAATAATATCATACTTTGTTCTTAAACAATGGTATTGTAAAAGACTACTACGGGTTGACTTCGGCTCCACGCACGCCTTCCAAAGGTCCGGGGCTCTAGAACCCCGTGATATGGGACACATAAACGACAATAATTAGTTTAATGATGCCACCAATAAATAAATAGTCAATTTTCACAGTAATAAGTTGATACAAACTTGCCGTTAGGTTATATACATTTCAAACTTAATATTTACAATTACAATGTATGAGTTACAGGTTCTCGGATATCTCGATTTCATTTCATCAATTCCAAGTACTATAATCGCAACTAAATTGCAAACGTTCTTTACAGTCAGTATTTAAGTTTTTTCTTTCAACAAATTCAGAAGGCGGTCAAAACAAAGCCAAGCCTCTACCCTGAGAATTCTCCTTATTGTAATCAGATCGTCTACTGTAAATGTTGTTCCGGGGAGAGCTTAGAGAGTGATGCATCGCGATAGCCGCCCGCCACTTACCTTGTGCTCGCCCTCATCTAGGGATGGGTTGAGGACAAGGACGAGGTGTATGTTTTATCGATAAAAATGAGAAACTTAAAATTATCATTCACTTAAAATTTCACTGTCATAATTTTTTCATAGCGCGCTTAAAGAAGTATTCCTTAAAAAATATTTCTTTATTATTTATGTTAAAACTACCAAGAATGAGGACAGCTTGAAAGTAATGTTGATTACTTTTTATCCCGATAGGTATTCATACGAGATTGTATTTTAGGGGTGTAAGTTTTATAAAACAAATATTAAACAAATTTACAAAGTAGCTTATTATAAAACAAATTGACAAAGTAGCCTAATAAAAAATTAAGAACTTAATGTCCACGCTCAACATTAAACACAGTGCAAAAATGCACTGAATATATTAAGAGGTGGTAGGTAGGTGTTCGCCCGCCCACCAAAATGATTATCAAATAAACATCTGAATTATAATACTGAAAAATGCTGAACTGCTAGACTCTATTTTTTTCACTAATAAAGTTATACCAAACATAAAAACACGGTAAATATCCCATTTTAAATAACTTTAGTAGTGAAAATAACCATTATAGTTAAAAATGTATAGTCTATTTATTGTCGATAAGAAGACGCCCCATCACTATGTAACAAAGCGCTGCATGTCTCGAGAAAGTGTTGATGGTATCGCTGCTTTACGCTGAGTAGAGGATGAGACGGCTCGCGCGACTAATGTAAGCTCCTTAGAAGCTCGCACTGGGAGCTTCTTTATGCACTATCCATTTTTGAGATGATTGTTCACGTAAGTAGCCGTGTTACCGACTAAAAGTTGTTTACTGGGTTTAGTAAAAGCTAAAGGTTTAAAAGCTAGTGCCAGACGGAGACAAGCAAAATCTGCATAGGTGATTTTGAGCATTTCTGCCGTGTAGACAGTTGTTGACTTTCAATGACCTTGGACAACGGCGATTGTTGTTGTCAACCGTGTAACTACTAAACGCTGCCAAAATAGTCGGCCTATATAAAATTAACAAGTTATGTATGTCTACAAAGTTTAGTAATTTAATCAAACAAAATTAGTCGTACTTTTAAGTAGGGCTTCACTCACTTTATTTTCTTATTTTCGAGACGCCAAAATTTTGAAATTAAGATAGTGAGGGAGTCATTCCTGAGGTTGTTTTGATACACAAGCTCAAGTCACACTGAAGTCGAGAGCTAGTCGTCAACTATGTAGCCGATACGCCCCACGGCGTTGTCAACCGACCCTCCAACCTACAGATTTACTTGTTGATGACCATCTGGCACTTTTTTAACGTTTGTAGCATTGTCATATGGGCAAATAACCTCAATTTGTGGTATATTTTGATTAGAGGGTGTGCTCCAAAACCACTTATCCTTTTACCATTTCTTAACGAGAAGTGTTGATAGGACACATTTTGCCTGAAATTTGTATTTTTTGTGAGTATACCTAGTTAAGAGTTGTGCTTTAAGCAACTATTTCTCGCAGTGTACCGCAGACAGCCCATTCACTCGTAGCAAAGTTTTAATTAAATTTCAATTAATATACCACTACTTAATCTGCATAAATTACTGAAATTAAAATAACATTTTCAATGAAATTTAAATGTTTTATAAGAATAAAGTAAATTCCACGTTCGAGTTTCACATTAATATCCTTGATGGGATATTCGAATTGAAACACATTATGAACGCAGTAATAAATTACTCTCGAACGAGACCTACTATACGTTGTGTCAATACGGGAATTTTTGCATTGCACATTTGTCTGCAAAGAAAAAAAGAAATAACTTGAAGTGAGAAATAATCATCCCCCTAAAGACGCTAACGAATCATTTCTTGTTTTAAGTAAATGTTCTTGAAAGTAATAAGCAGTAGGTAGGTATTCTTATTTTAATATTGCTTTTAAATTGAGTATTGCTTATCATTTTAAGATTTTCAATTAAAATCAAGAAATGATTCTTTCCCTATAGGATTTTTTTCCATTCTCCCATTTCTCATTTCTAGAAATCTTTTTTCATATTTTAGAGATCACAATTTCATAATTTAAAAAAAAAGGTGCTTCTATTTATGTTTGTTATTTTCAGAAGAAGGGTCCTATAAAAAAAACGCTAGTTAGTTTTAAATAGTATTTCCCAATTAAGATCTGCACCCTTCGTCGAAGCATTCTAAGAACGCAGCTTACATGAAATAAGGCTTTTATTGAAGCAAAAATCATTTGGCTTTGACCTAACTAAACTTTGTAAAAAAAATAAAAAAAAGATTGTTCTTATCCAAATTTTTATACAACTTATAGTTAAATATTTACCGACTTTTATAATAATTTTAAGGCGATAACTCCTTTTATTTTCAAAGCCTTTCAAAATTAATCCACAAGAACAAAAAAGTTTTTTTTAACCATTAGGTAAAAAACAATCTTTAGCATGCTTTAGTTACCCAATAGGCGACGTCCATTTTACCTCCGCTTTGATACAAAACCTGTCTATGATAGAATACGTCGAAAAAATTCACGGTTTCTAGCATGCTTCAGAACATTGGACGAAGACTATTATACTAACTACCTATATCCCAACGCAATCAAGAAGTAACATGGCAAGTCCGAACACATTATTGAATTTGGACGTGTCAGATTGAACTGTACCTAAGCTGGGACTAAACTTGCTACCTCACGAATCGACTGCCAACCGAATTTGTAACTCTGTCCCCTTGGCGGCAACTTGTGAATATGCGTTGATTGTGCATAAAAGTTTAGTACCAATGTATCAAAACGTAGTTTGGTTCCGTAGAATATATCTTAATTAATTTTGCTTTTGTACGACGACAGCTGTGGCCAAGTCAGAGGCATAAAGTCACCTGAACATTGCAAGTGGGTCGTATGATTGCATCAATGGAATGTTTACCTGTTAAAAAATTATATGCGTTTCATTAAAACCCTTTGTGCTTCAGAAGACGTTAACGGTTATCGCCGACTTGGTATCCACATAATACTTTGCAAATAAACTTGTTGGGCCTCTACGTGTTGGCTTCGGCTCTACGCACACCTTCCAAAGGTCCGGTGCTCCATAGCCCCGTGATATGGGAGACATAACAGACAAATAATAATAATAATATTAACCTCTTCTTATGTCTTCTTCTCATTTCTGGAGGCATTCCAAACCACATATCTTAGTTTAGTTTTTAGGATATTACGTGTCATTTTATGCGAATAATTTCAAATGGATAAAGAAATTTAGACTTTGACTTTGAATCATGGACACAAATGAATGGTCTGCAAGAAGAAACGTTTAATACCACGCACCAGCGGTACCCTGAAACCATTCAACGCTATCCATGCCCTCACAATTGCGTCTGATTCCCGCACAGACAAACTTCTATATTTAATTTATGCACTTGTTTGGTTTGCTCCCTTATCGAGAGTGTTGGAAAGTGTTCGTACCATAGATAACGGAACTAGAAGTAGATAGGCCATTGGATGTACTGTATATCCATTCCTCGCTGTATTTAAATTGTGAAAATTCTTAATTTACTACAATGTTTTCTTGTCGGCATTAAGAAAACGGGCTTTACTTATTCATATTTATCAGTTTATTGGACTGTGAGTTTAAAAATCGACAATTATGTGAATATTTTGGAGTCAAAAAACACAGAAGAACGAAATAAGAATAGAATAAAGTTTATTAGACAAGCACATGACATTATATTTTTAAAAGAAAAACAGTTTACAACAAAACAAATTAGAAAAAAAAACAGTACTGCAAAAACCTCAAGGAAGGTAGTCTTCAGGAGCTCAGGATTAGCTGGAACCGCATGATGCAGCTACAGCACCTCTATCCGTTTCGGTTCTGTGTCGGAAAAGTATTCTGAAGGTCTATATGGACTCCAAGGAACCTAAGCGCTCGTTTCGTTCGCATGTGTCCGGTCACAATATCTAACCTAACCACAACCTATCTAGTAGCACCTGTATAGAGAGGACACGGCGCAGTGTATTCTCTATATTATTCCATTATCTATAGTTGGTACTCACAAGCAACGTTTTCCTCGCGTTCCGCCATTGCGTTCGTTCACATGGAAAACTTACACGATATAAATGAACAAGTTTACTGTTTTCATATACAGTGCTTCGATTTGATGGGTTTTGTTTAAAATTTGCGGGAACTCAGAAGATATGGGAGGACAAATTGCTTGCAGATTCATTGGGTAGAAAATTGTTGTTTGCGCGTGGGTATGATAAAAGTTGCATATTCGGGGGAAAGGAGAAATGTTTTTGAACTATGGTTTTTTTATATAGGAGGTACTTTTAAAATAAAAATCAAAGGACAAATAATCATTATCAATTTTTTTTTCTTATTAAAATATTGATAAGTGGTTAGCGTTTGACCACTATCTTACACAATGCAGCACATGTACCACACCTATACTGCCCTCTAAGCTTAGTCGACCGTGTCCAGAGGTCTATTTTCGGAAAACCAACCCGTAGGTATATCTGTACAATACAATACCTAAACCTTAATACTAAATTCATTGAAGCAAAACTTAAATCCGTACAATTAGTCACCAAAACCTAGTTGGGCAATTGTCGCTTCGAAATAAACTTTTCATTCGTATACTCTCAAATTTACACTTGTACAAACATCAAAATACACTAAACAACATCTTTATGACAGTGTAATAGAGCTCAAAATGTAATTATTAATTTGTATCATAAACTTGTCGTTAGTTAACTCAGCTTAAGGGATTTCGGATTCCCACTTTGATGCTAAACAGTAACATTTTGAATTTGGTTTAAGGGGATGGAACACCAGGTGCGCTGGAAATTTAAAACATACTTATTTTAGTTTTATCGTAAAAATGATTCCTAAGTCGTAAATTCCAAATAACGTTACAATTTCGATTTTTAATTCTTTTTATGACTACTAATTATAACGGCAACAGAAATACATCATCTGCGAAAATTTCAACTGTCTAGCTATCACGGTTTATGAGATACAGCCTGGTGCCAGAAATACAGGCAGACAGTAGAGTCTTAGTAAAAGGGTCCCATTTTTACCCTTTGGGTACGAAACCCTAAAAATGAGAATTGCATGTGCCTTCGGTATTTATTCAAAGGAAACTTTTGGAACTATTTAATGAACAGTTTCTCTGTAACTAAACTTGAAGTTTTGGATTGTTTAAGTTGTATGTATAAGTATATTAAATGTGTGTTATGTCATAATAATAATATGTAGTATATTAACGTCACATATGAACGCGTTCATTACTAAGACAATAAACAAAAAAATACCTAGCTAATGGGCGTTGACTCTTATGGACAACTTGCTTATACCACAGACTTAAGCATCCGGTAAGACTGAATATTTAGAAAATGTAAACCCGTAAAATAAAAATAAAAAAAATGTTTTTTGTAAAGACGATAATTTTATGTAATAACGTCATAAGAAAACGATGCAAAATTGAGATATGTTTTGTTATTTCTCTAGATATATATTTTTTCCTTATTTATTTTCTTTTTTTTCCTTTATATGTTTTTTTTCTTATAAAAGTCTTCTATTCGTCACTCGGCACCATAACACAAGCCCAGATGCGAGATATCATTATTAAATACACTCATGTTACCATGACGTCATGCGTCAAGTTACCGGAACATGACACTTTTGTGTGAATGCAGGTGTTCCATCAATTTACTAGACGTTATCACGTGAAAAATAGAAAAATCACGTGCAAAAGATAGATAGATAGATAGGCTTTATTCCAGACACAAGTAAATAGAACTACCTCCGCAACTAAGTAATTACTTTTATCTCTGAGTTCCATTAGTAAGATCCAAAGGCATTGCTCCGTAAACTAAACATTTGGTACATATTATTAGGAACCTCTGATTGGTTTGCACGGGCTCCCAAAATTTGCCTTCTCCAGTCTCTTTACATAAAATTTGCATTATCGATTCACCCTGTATATTGGTGTGAAGTAACTTTCCAACAGATTATACGGGGTGAGGCGTACTTACTATGTTATACGTAGACAATATCGACTCTGTCATAGCCTTATTGAAGGAATATGCTGAGTGATTTCATATTTTTGTGGGAACATTCTATTTTAACTGACTTTAAAAAAGGAGGAGGTTGTCAATTCGGCGCGTAAAATAATATAGATACCGGTTGAGGGGTATTTCTGTGCACCTTAACAATCAACTGTCGTTTTACAACTTTTGGAAAATCATTTTTTTTTAAATGTTGTGTTTATGTAAATAATAAAAACAGCTGATTTTTTAAAACAAAGGTCATTCAGACTTAAAACAGTCGATAAAACGTAAAAATGTGTTGGTATAATTTAAAGATTAACGACCTCTTCGAGTACAAAAATTTCCAAAAAATGTTAAATACTTCAAAAGTCTTATAAAAAAAATGTTTGTAAAGATGCACGCACAGACCTTTAGCCCTGTGGGTATATATTTTTTTATCACAGATGCTCATAAAGTGGATCTTATTCAACCGCTTTTAGGCTCATAATCCAACGTATTACGCAAGCGTGCGTTATGCATTACCTCGTCGCCACTAGTGTGTCAAAAGTTATCCGGATAAGTTAAATTGGTATCTTACTGCTAATTACATGTTAGGTAGATGAAACATTCTTAATTTATCTGGGTTATACTGTTTTGATGGATAAAAAATGTAGGTATCAAAAAAGAGGTTTTACTCCAGCAAAAAAGGTTGTCTATAAAGTCGGTTTACGAACGATAATTTTACGTGATAACGTCTAAAAATGATTTAAAATATTTTAGTATTTTCTTTTATTCACAACTGTGATAAAAAACGTCGTACGATACACGTGTGCATTAATCATTTAATCTCGGCGCTCTGTAGACGCACCCGCGTTTCGCTCGCGCGTCATAAACCGCCTCGATGAAATGATTAATTTACCACACTTGTATCGCAATGTACTATTACAAACGATAGGTTAGCTTTGACCACTATCACCAAGTAGCATCTTTCCTAGAAGAAAGCTTTGTCCCACAAAGAAAGTCCACAAATTGTAAACATTTAGAAAGACAGACGTTAAATTTCATCTAAAACATTACAAAGGAGAAGTACCTATACTTAAAACAGCTAAAACATAGCTATAGAACCACAAATACTCCAACACAATTATTTTCCCCTAAATCTGAAACGATTCGCGTTAAAAATGCAGACGATACATCATGTCGACTGTAATCTTCATGACCTAAACGCCAGGGCTTGGATTAGCCAGATTTATTGCACCTGGACGCGTTCCCAGGCTTGTACTGTTAGATTAGCAGCATCTAACTAAGGATTATGGTGAATTACTGGAGAATTTCGATTACAATTTTTAGTGGGCTTTTATAATTAGAAAAAAGTGAGACTCAACTTTTTAAATTAACTTACACAAATCAAATACAAAAGGTTAATCTAATAATGTCAAACAATACATTTGCATAGTTTTTTTAGTAATGGATGTAGACAAATTCCATCTAAAAATTAAAGTAGATACAAAAATTCGCTGTCGTCGAGTCTGTCCAAAATTCAAGTCAAAAAACACCAACACGAACGGTGTTGGCGGTGTTTTCGAGGAAAAGGAATTATCGTCTTTAAACTTGTATGTATTACTAAACGGCACACACAACAACACTAAACAATAATTTTTCAATAACTCAACAATTTCAGTTGCTGTGAAAAGCATTTTGTGTTTGTCTCCTATAATTTAGCACCATTATGGTCGCTCAACATACAGGTTTTGAGGCGCAGTGGATATTGGTGCTCTGTGCTCTCTTAAAAGAAGGTGCTCTGTGCTCTTTTAAGAGAAGGTGCTCTGTGGTCTATCGATTAAGTTGGTTTGGGGCTCTATCCACAGTAACTCCGCTTCCTTTGAAGTGAAACCTCACCACATCGTCTGTAGTAGCCTATTTGGTCCTGAGTTAGTTCTCTAAATGATATCAGAGATACGATCAAAGGTAAGATATAGCTTCTTATATCTAAAGCGAAGAAATAACTTGAGAAAGAATAACACGTGAACTAAACTAAGTTCTCAACATCTGCTTGCCTTCGAAGAAAGCTGGGTTTTGGATGTAGATAACTGGATAGGTCACAATAAATACGTAGAAGAAGCCTTAATCTACAGCAAGCAGCAGCAGCAGCAGGTGAACAACCATCTGGAGCAGAGGTTCGATTTCCGCTTTGGAAAAAATATTTGATCTGATATAAGTACAGATCAGACTTAGCCCATTACCATAGTAACTCCAAGTAGTATTATTACTTAGCTTTAAGTTACGAGCCTACTACCACAGATGCAATGTGTACCGTTCTCCTGCCCACTAATAAGGCTAAGCAATGATTAATGATAGTGACACCACTCATAAACCACTCGAAACATGTTTCGCATCTACACGACAGACAATCAGGAATTGACCTCGATCTCACTATTTGAGCGACAAACGTTGCTCTCCGAGTTGCTAACTGAAAGCTGGAACAAGAGAAAAAACAAAAAATATACTGAATTGAGAACCTTTTCCTTTTTTGAAGTCAGTTAAAAGGTACATTCTGAGTTTCTTGTCTCCAAAATTATATTTAATCCTCATATTCCACAAGAAACGAAGCTGAAACACAAACTGCTGCTAGTCGTAAATAAACCCGATTGTGCAAGTAGTTCGACATTATTTGATGATACAGAATGCCAGCCTAGTAGTGTTTCCTTTTGTTTCGCGTCGTTTCCATTGTTCTACATCTTCGTGTATAGGTATTGAAACGTAATAAATTAGGCGCCTTATCTCGCTGACCATTCGTGGCACATGTTCTAGGATTACTCTTGTTCAGTTCAAACCTTTTATTTCCTCAGTTCATCCCGTTTTGTTAAGGTTACCTAGACTTTGGTATATAGTGCGTCTGGCTACAGTTTACGGGTGATTTAATGATTCTCATGGTCTAGTTAGAAAACGTCTTATCGGTGGCAAGGCCTGTACCGCTAAATAGGCTAGGCAAGGATGTAGCATAGTCGCTTAGAAAGAGAACGGCATGCCTAGACAATATGATGGAAGGAGACGAGTCACTTGGCACAATGACTTTGTCCTTGGGAGTGGTGTTAGAAGCCACCGACCAAGGGCTATCACCACTCGATTGTCTGCTCCTTTAATAGGTCATGTATAGGACATCGAGGGCCAAATCCTACGAACGCGAGTAAACCTGAAACCCCAAAAAAGTAAGTATCCGTCGCAAGGATTTGTACCACATAATTATTTACCACTTTTTATTGGTTAATAGAGGTTACGGGTCTATAATACAAATAAAAATAAAATAAATATTGCAGGACATTCCACACATTGCCATCTAGCCCCAAGCTAAGTAACTAGACTTGTGTTATGGGTGCTAGACAACAGATATACTACTTAATATACTTTTCTTTTGTAAATATATACTTATAATACATAGAACCACCAGACCAGAGACAAATATCATAAGCATAAATACTTGTCTAGAGCGGGAATCCAGTCCGGCATGGTGACCATTGTGCCAACTGGGTCGTCAATATGATTGTAAACAAATATGATAGTTAATAAAGAACTTTAGAGTATTCAAACGCGGACGAAGTCGCAAGCAAAAGCCAGTCTACGTAATATAACTTATCTGAACTCAAAATGAGTCGTAATTAGGTAATCAGTGACTCATGAATCAATTACATGTACCTACATAATGAAAAGTTAATTAATTACAGCGTAAAATGTAAAGGAAAGGACGATGGAAATTTTCCATGACTTATTTACGAAGTACCTAATAAGCTGTATTTTACAGGAAAATCAAGACCTTTATGTTTGTTTTTCTTAAACTTGGAAACTTCGCATGTTTACTCTCACGCTCTGTGAGACTAAATGATCACAGATTTCTCTCTAATTGATGCTGCATATAGAACAACAGTTCAAATTACACCCATAGCTCTAATTACCGCACTTAAGGTGATCGTGAGAATTCCTATGAATTTCATTTACCTAGAACCAAAGTTAGTATGCAATTTTTCTTCACTTGTTTCTATACCTAGTGGTTGCACAAGGGTTCTCTCCACCTTTGTAGAACTCAAGGGCTGTAATTTTTTGGATTTTTTAATTAAGTTACCGCCCTTCGTCTCCCCTAGTCCAGGGGGGCGCGACAGGAGTAGGGGATCCGTTAGGGGAGCTAATGGGCGTGAACCGATATTTCAGCAGTTTAGCCCTAATAATGCAATAGTATTTGCCCATCACAGCAAATAAAATAAAAAGTATTTTTAATCATCGTCAAATAGAAGAAAAAACGCGTCAATAAATAATCGAAGACACCGAAATTCAACATCGAATATTGACAACGACTTGAATACATTCACCAAGTAAACACAATTTGCATTTTCAACACCTTAACGTTGAGAAAATTCGTCCAATATTTAACTTACGAGTGAAGTAGACTAAACGATCAGCCGATTCGCCATATTTAGACTACCTCTATGGCTTGTCAGGCGAACATCCGCCTGCAACGCAGATGGTTGCGAGTTCGATTCGCGCATCGAAAACATATTTATGTACAGTATTTGTTTCTGATCTGGGTATTTCTTTATCTATATGGTTGCTTAGCTTGTGGCTAGATGGCGCCGTGTGAAATTTCCTTGCAATGTTTATTTATTTATATTTAAAGCAAACAGTCTTAGCAGTTTTACATGCATTATCAACTGAGGAGAAAGCGAACAAAACGCCAGTTTTTTATAAAATTACCCAACAAAACATCACTTCTACAAATTTATTTTGCAAATAATTTAAAAATTGTAATGGAAGAATTTTCTTTTAAGCAATTTAATGCTAAAAAAAATTAACTTAACATTTGTAATGCAAAGAGCCAGTAGCTATGTAGTTTTTATTTTTTATTTTTGTACTTATATGTATCTAAAAGACATTTGATTTGCCTACGCCTATCGCACGATTACAAGTCGGTGGACTGCGTTCATCCCTTTGTACGTAAATGAGTATGTAGGTATTTAGTATGAGAATATTGAAATTGTATTTGAATTGAGTTGGAAATTCCAATAGATTTTATTTTAGGAACATTTTCAGAACACTCTCTATATTGTACGGACGACCCCTCGCTACTATAAGGTACTTTTAACCTTATAGTAGCGAGGGGTCCGTACAATACAATTCCCATGGCTTATCTATACCGATTCAGATGGGTTCTTCACACGTACTAAAAATCGTTTTTGGAGCTATTGGTTGATAAAACGCTTACCATAAAAAAAATCACCCCTCACCACTGGTACCCAAGTAATGGTAACATACAGGTTTAGCTCGATATATACTCTAAAAGAAAATAATATAGAATGTCCCATCAAATAAGTATTTTTAGGGTTCCGAACCTCAAGAGGAAAAAACCCCTTAAAGGATCACTCGATTGTCCGTCTGTCTGTTAAGAACCTTTTTCCCAGGAACAGGTAGAGATAGAGAGTTGAAATTTATACTGAATATTAAAGTCGATAGTCCCTATTGGATGCAAAAAAGAAGTATCATAATCAAAGCCATCAAAATATATGGTCCTAATTCGATTTTTGCGAAAATATGAAAACTTGCCTAAACTTTCAAATTTTGTTTTAGATTTTCTGTTTTTTTTTCTATACCTACATCAACTGTGCCACTGCAAAAAGAAAGTAACATTTTAGCTAATAAATGTGTGTACGAAACCCTCAGTACGCGACCTCAACTCGCACTTGAATTTTTTCAGTCTGAAAATATTTTTTAGTAAATATTCCACATTTCCGCGAAAACACCCCAAAAAAAGGCGAAAAAAACAAGCTATCGAATAAAATAAATTATTTCAAATTATGTCATAAAAATGTATGAGATTTATAACGTTATTGTCATTGGGTATCATTGACGAAGCCTGGGACAGTCCGGCCGAGCCTCGGCACGCGACTTGAATAGAAATCACTGGCTTTTCGTATTAAAAACGGAATTTCAGGACAATCAGCCGTGATTTGATCGAAATGTAAAGGAGAACTTGATCTCCGAATAACAAGGGATTGGTAACGCAACTTGAATAACAGATATTGTAATAAATGTTCGATAGAAAAGTAATTAACTTTGAGTGGATTGGTTTGGAACTGTTTTATTATTGAAATTATATGGAAGTTATTCTGAAAGCGATTTTGAAATGTTAACTTAAAATCTACGCTTTAAAGTTAGGTACCTGTAGTTTTATTACGATTATTTTTAATTTATAATTTTACGTTTTTTAAAAAAAAGCTGATCAAGTGCGAGTAGTACTCGCGTGCCGAGGCTATCGTACATTAGTTTCGAGTCTCTTTCTCTACCCTTGGCATGGTATGGTAAGTGCCAATTTAACTTGACCCCTATTTCGTTTTGGCGCCGATACAATGTAAGGGTCAAGTTAAATTGGTTTAACTATGTGTGTATGGGGACAACCATTATTTTCAACTTTCTTCATTTTTTGTAATTTTTCCTTTATTTGTGCTGTAAGACCTTGCTTTTTGCCAAGGTTTGTGATTCTAGGTCAACGAGAACTACCATATAGGTTTTCGACACAAAACCTATAGAGTACTTCCGGTTGACCTGGAATTGTCAATTTTGGTTAAAAACAAGGTCTTATAGCACAAGTAAAGGGAAAAATCCGAAATATAAAAAAAGTTGAAAATTAAGGTAAATTTTGGCAAGTACTCACAAGTTTTCACAAAAATGTAAATTTGCCCATATCTTTTTATCATGTTGACCCAGGACCATGATTTTTATACACCTAATAGGAACTATAGACCTCAGTATTTGGTATGAATTTCAACTTACTAGGTCCACCCGTTCCTGAGAAAATCGGTGCTGACACACGGACAGACAGACAGACAGACAAGAAAGTGATCTTATAAGGGTACCTTTTTTTACCTTTTGAGGGACGGAACCCTAATAATGACAAATTAAGAAATATTTGCGTCCAACCACGTCTCGCGATCTTAATTATTAAGTCGTCCGTCCATCTAGTCAAAGGCCGTCCCACGCTGCGTTTGCACTATGTGGTCTCTTGCCTAAAACATTTCGGCCACAAGAGACTTCAGTTCTACAGGCCACATGCCCCGCCCATTGCCACTTCAGAAGTTGTTGGACGCAGAGAGCATGTGACATCCTGTGGCTGATATGATGATGGTGATGATTTTTTTTATCTTCATCTTTTTGACCAAAACTCGTCTCAATTATTTGGAGTCATTCATCAGAACAGTACGTCGTCTTCTGTATTCACATAAAGTAGGTCGTCTCCTTCCTTATATTTATAGGCACTTATTTTAAAACCGTTTTTATATGTTTTGAAAAAGTAACCTTATTCCTATTAGACAAACATTAAACTGAAAGGTGTATTGACTTAGGTTTAGTTATAAAATATTATGTAAATTATGCGCTCACTTTGCAAAACCCTTTCGGTTCGGGTCCATGTTTACATCAGATTCCGTGATCCCATCTGCTGAAGCCACATCGTTAATTTTTATATCAATATTTGTTACAATTCTGAAATATGCTGTTGTTTTGTGAAGCTAGTTAATATTTATTGTTATTATTGGATGGGGATTTCCGACGGAATGTGGGCCGTAATCACCACTATGTGGCTATCTGGGTCCAACAAAACATTAAACTAGCGCGCGGTAGACCCTGACTTATATGGAGGAATGAAGTTGAAGCCTGCTTTACAGAGTAGCCAGATAACCAGATATATATAAATATTGCAGGACAATCCTCACAGCACCATCTAACCCAAAGCTAAACAATTAGACATGTGGCTAGCAAGATACGGATAGAAGAATTGTGAAGTTTTCTTTTGTTAATACACCAACATACAGAAACACTTAGACCAGAAACAAATATCTGTATTATTATTAATCTTAATCTATACATACTTAATATACATAAATAGCTGTCGCAATAGATCGGGGTGTGTAGTGGTACCCATCCATTAAACTCTTCTTCTATCTCCTTAGCAGTAAATTAAATCTGATGATTCGGTCTGCCTCTCTATTCTTCTATCTCCTTAATCTTGTCCCTGGGCCAGCTACAGTTATGGTCCCAGCCTACGATTACCATTTTTTACAATCGTAATCTGGTCTTTGGATCGAGTTCGGGCTGGGACCAGAATGCACCTAACCCCACTTCGCTGTATCTGACGCATCGTCTACGGAAATTCCGTATAGGTATTTTAGGTATTTTTGAACACGTCTGTCCAGTTTAACTTTGAGTTACCCCTTCTTTGTAGACCTTGGATGTTGAATGCAATTATTTTGTGTCCAATATAACCAATTTTAATTTATTAAAATTTAATATATGATTTTAAACTAAACTAGGTTATTTACACTACTAAAGTTATATAAAGGATATTTAACATGTTTTTATGTTTTTGTGATCGATGTTGATGACCATCATTTTCAATCAAATCTAAAAACATGGTAGGTTAATATCCCGTTTTAAATAATTTTGTTAGTTATTTCAATTTGAGTAATAAAAATCCCGACGAGTCGACAGCGACCTTGAGTGTAAAGAAGTTATCTCATTCAAATAACTTTAGGCTAATAAACCCTGGAATTTACAGCCTAAAATAAAGATAAAACTAAACCGAGCCCAGACCCCTCTCGTATTAAAACCTCAATTATTTTTAGCCACAATCTAACAGGAAAGTTGCCCTTCCTTTTAGCTGAACCAACTTCGCATCGAATGTACCCTCATAAACCCAGTTTCGCTGCCTAAATTCAATCTGGGCATCATATCCGAACAATCGTCTGGCTTTTAGCTGCTGCTCAGAACCATAGAGGCTAAATATCGACAGTAATATAGACAGTAACCTCAGATCATTTTCATTACAAAGTTTTGAATTCGATTTCATAACGACATCTGACCTCTGCGACGTAGAAGGCTGGAACAAATATTTGTGTACAGATATTCGATGTTTCTGTAAAAGTATTTGAGTATTCTCTCCGTTGTCTGGCCACCATAATACAAGCCTATTGCTTAGGTTGAGACCAGGTAGCGCTCTGTGTACAATGTTTACTGCTTGAAATACTACCACAGTTTCACTCGATTGAGTCTCGATGTTAAAAATTTCAAGTTCCAAGTTTCATCGTTCCTAATTCCAAGTTTCATCAAAGTCAAAACATGACGAATGACGTCACACAATATTACCATGACACTTTTTTGTGAATGCAGGTGTTCCATCAATTTACTAGACGTTATCACGTCAAAAATTATTTTATTTAAAGTCAGTTAGCTGAAGCAGTCATTTCTTAAGGAAAATATCATATCCTTTTGATGTACTCTTTATTTAGAAATTTTTTATCTCTATCCTTCGAACTGAATATACCCGAATAGTGTGAAACTTTGTTCTGGTAACTTCGAAACACTTTCCGGCTGCAGTTGGTCGGGGCTGTAAAGTGTAACTTATATTTGATGGTCAAAAAGTGGTCTGTGTTTGTGCTTCACTTCTAATGCAAAGTTAACAAGTTCAAAACAAAATAGTGGTCATAACTAAAATCATAATTAATTTCCTAGCTACGTGGTATAATTAAAATGCGAAAATTGCTGTTTCACGTTTTTACACCCAAACCGCTGAATAAAGGACAATATCCACTTCCATAGAAGATATGGCTGGCACTCAAACATTATTTTTATAACTTAATTATCTTTAAATATATAAAAGTAATAACAGCAAAATATAGCAGTGTCAGGATACTTCCATGACTTAGGTTCTAATCGGTAAGGTTTTACTCGTGTTTACTATGAATCGAATTCGTTCCTTTTTCCCGATTTATATTACTTATTTGGAATCGACATAGTTATGAAAGTACCTGATGGCCGTTGGGGCCGAAAAGGCCTAGACTGAAGACCATATACCAGAAAGCGAAGTGTGGGATAGCCTCCGACAAGATAAACGGACGACTTAATTAAGGTCACGGGAAGTCATTGGAAGCAGAGAGTATGCAGCCGATTGCTCTGAAAGTCTTTTGGGTAGGTCTATGTTCAGCAGTGAGGGTCCTGTGGCTGATATGATTATGAAACTATCATTAAGAACACTTTTTTCTTGCTAAAGCCAATTACGGTTTTTATCCTTTTGATGAATTTTGGTATAGCGAATACCGGGGCTCAGATGGTAGCTTTTAAGAAGGCCTATTATTCATCTATTTTGCGCCCTCGACACAAAGACGTGGCGTTATTTTGACGCGTCTATCTGTCTACATGCGGTTGTCAAAAGAACCTAAGCGCAAGCTTTGCTTGCTCGTATTTGGTCATATTCGTATCGACCTATTCGTATCGATTCTGTGACAAACAAGAATAAAGGTCGCTGCATACGTAACGGGACGTGACTTACATCGTTCATAAAGTGTTCGTGGTCTTTAAACATACATAATGTGATCTTGCGCGGACGGGACGTGACAATTTCTTGACAGTGTTTCATATAAAAATATCACGTCCCGTCTGGAACGGGAAAAATCCGGTAACGCAGCGACCTTAAGTTACCCAAATTTAAGACTCAAATTTCAGTCAAGATACTATTGTCTAGAGCCTGAGGTCAAAAGTACTTATTTCTGATTTTGTTAGTTAAATTTACTTTTGATTGGTTAAAAGTTTTCATGCAATACAATGTATAATAGGTATAACATTGTTATAATTTAATTTCCTCACTCACCTACTTGTTTCACCACAGAACTCCGCTGACATGTGAAATTTGAACAAAACGAAAACCAAATTCAAGTTTTCCCAAAGTTAACGAATTCATTACGAAATGTTCTCTCCAGCCAGGCTTCAAATAAATCCTGTTAATATCGTAGATTTCAAGGCATGTCTGTCTGTGTGTTTGTATCAATAGTAAAGCTATGAAACCTATTAAACCGACTTTGATGTGAGATAGCTTTACGCCAAAAACCTAGATAAATTATTTCTATGTTGAGAATTAGGGTATGGCTATGCCAAAGATGCACATCGCGCATCGCGCGTCGCACATTTCACCTCCACGCATGCACATGTCGAAAGATACTTCATCCAGATTCTCTATTTTGACTCATCGATGCAAGCTTGGATGTTCACAACGACGTCGATTTGAGATACATCTTCGGCATACCCGTACCTACCCTTAAGCAGGTGAAACCGCAGAACGAAGTTAGTATTTTATACGTATGAAATTCTTCGAACAGAAATGAGCAGCTTTATCAAAGGGAGAGAGTGATTTGAGCAATTAATTATTAGTTTTGACACTTCCATACTTGTTTGAGTGAGTTCAGAAGTCATTTGTTAGAAGTATAATTTGAGTGTTGGAGATATTTATTGGTACAGGTACCTATACTTCCTACAAGGTTAAGAAGGGTTTTTATCGCGTAGGCATAAGCTACTCCCAGTAGTTTTACATGCTAAGTCTGGCAACAAAATTCCCCAAGGTCCCTTTCATTACGCATTTTGTTAACTTTATATTCTAATTCTCGTGTCACGGTGATAGTTACAAATCTCCACCTAATCGGCTGAACCGATTTGTACTTATGAAATTTTTTGAGTATATTCGTTAGGTCTGAGAATAGAAGAAAATCAATTTTTATTTTTTTCCTTTGTGGCGTTTTTTATTTAATTGTTCGGAACGCACCCTCCTCGTTTCGTCAGTTTGCTGTCACTTTTGAAATAAGACTACTCGCCTTTTTGAAACGTCAGAGACGAGAGAAAACTTTTGATATTACCGGATATAAGTATATTTTGCTGCTACAATTAATGTGAATACCGCCAGTTAGTGATAACCATGATATTTTCAAGTTGTGAACTAGTTATCACCTTTACGCTGCCTTTACGTACTCTTATGAACAATATATTTAACATGTTTCGTACAATCAAAGTTTTATTGTGCACCTGAACAACCTTCTAGGTCTACCACAAATACCTAAACAGAACATTCACTGATCAAATCAATGGGATGTAACAGTTTTGCCATATCACTGGATCAGATCACTGACAGAAGCCAGGTCATAGTCGCCGTCATTGACCGACGATTGACCTGCATTGTAAATGTTCTGGATAGCTAGCTCCCTTATAAAGTGTATACTGGAAGCTTTAACGCCAATAATGTTTAACCACCAAAGCATTCAGAATTAGGTAAGGTTCTAACTGAAACTAACTCAGAGTTTCAGCGGCCATTACCGCAGACTCAACTGCCGTTCAGCTGTGAAATCTAGTTAGCAACAACGCCTCTGATACTCATATAGATACCTAGTTGTTTTAATATTGATATTACTTTACTTATTTTTCACGCAAAAATGGTTGCTGTAGTTTACTTTAAGTTAAAAAAAATCATTTCCACTTTAGGTGTTGTGGAGGTTTTAATACCATAATTAATTATAGTTTTATAACCTAATTTTTTTTTTTAGATTTTATTTTACTGTTTCGTCGGTATCTACACTAATATTATAAAGAGAAAAGATTTTTTGTGTGTTTGTTCTCACGGGATCTAGACTTACTCGGGTGAAGCCGCAGAGCGCAGCTAGTTAATCAATAGTACCTACATAATTAATCATGTAACAGTTAAACTAACAACTTTGAAACAAACAGAAACACTAGTAAAACAATTAAGAATGTGTCAACACCACTTCAATTAAATAAATAAATAATATTGCAGGACATTTTACACATCTCCATCTAGCTCCACGCTAAGTACTAGACTTGTGTTATGGGTGCAAGACAACGGGTATACTTTTACTAAGTCTACACTGTCCGTCTGTGTGTTACCAGGTTCTTTCTCATGAACCATGATAGCTATATACTTGAAATTTTCACAGATGATGATGTATATCTTTTTTTTTTTTTAAACAACGTGATAATTTACGCGAATAAGTCCAATGTCTACTAAACAAATTATGATGATTTGGTTCAAAACACTTTTTCCGTTTACTGTACTAAGTATCAAACTCAAAAACAAATGATATTAGAATCGTGGCTGTACGCCACATGTGCGTCGACCACTGTGGGCGAAAGCCACGAACTCGAATCCATGAAAATGACTCTAATTGTTCCATTTCAAATATCTTCTA
The DNA here is from genome assembly GCA_951213275.1 of Idaea straminata. NCBI lineage: Eukaryota > Metazoa > Arthropoda > Insecta > Lepidoptera > Geometridae > Idaea > Idaea straminata. Next base: position 13,107,716 of record OX577857.1, read on the forward strand.
AACTATTTGTTATCTTAGAAATAAAACCATGAGTTTTTAGGCCATTTTATCATTAGTGGGCACGTTCCAAACGCACACATTCCAACATAGTTTTTTTAAATGTTTTAGTATGATTTCATACTAAAAAACTAAATGAATAAAGGAACTTTGATTTTGACTTTACCTTTCGCTTACGCTATCACCGGTCGCAAGGTTTGTTTGGGTCCACGCTAAAGAATTTCTAAAAGAAATGTTCGTCTTAAAATTATACCAAAATTTCAGTTAAGATCTCCAAAATGTTCGGAAAATTTGAATAAAATCAACAATTGTTTTTCCAAAAAAAATTAACTAAGTCGGGCATTTTGCGTTCTGCAGCTACCTCAGTCTAGCAATTGTCTAGGTATATTGATCGAGAACCTAATGAGGGGAAAATGTGGCCAATCCTGCTCTATTTACGAAAAAATCGACACTTAAATTAGTCCTAGAATCAAAATTATATGGTATTATTTGTATTGTAAGTTTTTGAGTTAGGCTTAGGCTTAGGTTTGGGCTTAGTTACTTCTTTCCAACGTTTAACTTCGCCTATAGCTTAGTGACTATAGTTTTTTTTAGTATTTATGAAAGATGGGTCCTAGAGATTTAAAATAAATTCATTTTTCATTTAAACAAATAAAGCTTGTTATTTATATTCCGAATATATATTCCGAATATAAATGTTTTACAGGCAATAAGTTATGACACGGTAGAATTGAGTTGTTCTCCGAAATAACGATCGACTTGTAAAAATATTATGTGAATGTTGTTTTTATTAGAATATTTTGTAATCGTAAACCTTTGTAGAACATTGACCTTTGTGGCGAAAAATTGAGTGATACCTAAGGGGTTTTAAACCGACTTATAAGAAAGGAGGATTTTATCATTTCACGTGTATTGTTTTAAAATCCGATCTAAATAAAAGAAAAGTAATGAGTTAATCTATATTAATATTATAAAGGTGAAGAGTTTGTTTGTTTGAACACGCTAATCTCAGGAACTCCTGGTTCGAATTTAAAAAGTATTTTTGTGTTGGATAGTCCATTTATCGAGACTACTTTTTATTTTGATATTCCCACGGGATCGGGACTTACGCGAGTGAAACCGCGGGGTGCAGCTAGTTTGTTATATTTTCTAAGTTTATTTCCGATCTGAAGTTTATTTGTCTATATTGTTTGAGAATAACATAACGTCGTTGTAGATATTATTGTAAAAAATAAAGCGACGAGAAATTACTGTTTAGTTTTAACTAAAGCTTTACGTCCATTGTATTATAAAGATCATAAACGAATTATAATAAATCTATTGGACGACCCAGTTGGCACAATGGTCACCATGCCGGACTGCCAAATACTGGGTTGCGAGTTCGATTCCCGCCTCAGACAAGTATTTATGCTTAGATATTTGTCTGTGGTCTGGTTGTTTCTATGTATTATAAGTATATTTACAAAAAAATTATATAAGTAACGCCAGACAACGGATATACTGTTGTCTGGCACCCATAACACAAGTCTAGTTACTTAGCTTAGGGCTAGATGGCGATGCGTGGAATGTCCTGAATTTTATTTTTTATTTTTTTAAATAAGATGTAACAAATAAATAAAATTAAAGATCCTATTAAATAGATAAAAATAACACTTACATTAAATGCCAAGAGCCCCTTTTTCTAAATTTCATAAAAAAGGGTTCATTTTCTTTTTCCCATCAAAATGTTTCGGTTGACATCAAAAATAAAGTACTTAGACCAACAAAAGCTTTGTTATTTTTACGAGCTTCTTCGAAAGCTCGATTTTATATAAACGTGAGTGGACTTTATGATTGAGACATAAAATTCAATTTTATTGGCTTGACGAATTTCAATGTAAGTACTTACCTACTACCTACTATCGAAATTTAATTTTAAATGCTGTAATATGGATAAGATATATGGATTTTTTAGAAGAGAAACATGAGAAAAATAAAAAGTAGTACTTACTGATCACATCTTTTTCTCTTCAAAGTGGCAATCTGTAAAAAGATGTCCACATTTAGACATTTAAATATAACTAGAATTTCAATTGTAGTTTGATTGTTTTTTTTTGACCCAAAAAATAATACCTATAAAAACTAGAAAAAAAAGCTTTATTACACAAATCATATTTATTACAGACAGATTGAACTTCGCTGCTAATAAGGGGACAAATCATTTTTTCGGTCTGTTCCTTTAATGGGACAAAGCATTGGGACAGATCAGAATAATACACTAATACAGTTAGGTATATCTAAACTGCTTAGCAGTTTAATTTAAGAGGTGGCCAGGGGATTATGGCGGTAAGGTAACCAAATAAAAAAAACCGGCCAAGTGTGAGTCGGACTCGCGCACGATGGGTTCCGTACCATATTGTACCTATAGGACCCATGTTGTACCCCACTTAAATATTATCATCTTTTCTGTTTTTATTTTTGTTTTTGTTGTTACAGCGGCAACAAAAATACATAATTTAAAATTTTCAACTGTTTGGTTAATGAGATATATTATGGTGGCAGACGAACGGACGGACCGACAGTGAATTTATGTGAAGTATTAGTAATGAGATCCCGTTTATACCCTTTTAGTACGGAACTCTAAAAACTACTATCAGGAATAGATAAAGCTTTAATTGTTCCAAAAAACACACCTTTTCATAATAGTAATACAATGACTCAAAATAATTATATTTATCTTCTATACATATAAAATTCTTTGTCCTGAATCACTGACTGACTGACTGACGGATCAACGCACAGCCTAAACCGCTGATCGTAGAGACCTAAAACTTGGAGAGTGTGTTCTTTGTATGACGTAGGCATCGGATAAGGAAGGATTTTCCGAAATTCCACTCCTAAGGGAGTGAAAAAGGAGGGGAAAGATTGTATAGGACAACGTAATTCCTTGGTCCAATCTACTTTAAATTTTGCATAAACATTCTTTAACAGAATTGATGGAACACGTGTTTCGTATTTTATTGAAATTCATCTCCTAACGGGATTAAAAAGGGGAAGAAAGTTATTTCGGGGGTGATTTTATTTATTTATTTATTTAATAAATTCAGTACACAAGAAAAATACAAAAAAAAAAGATTACATTATAAAGTTATTACTAAGGTAAGTCTAACCCTGTGAAGAGTTTTCTGCCGACAGACCTCTAGGGAAAGGAAATAATATAGCGGAAGGTAATTAAAAGTGTACAGACAGTTTCAAAGAGGAAAGCAGTTATTGAATTCTAAATATTCAACTTAATACTACGCAACTTATATAAAAGTGAATACATACATATCTATACAAATATATAAATACACACACATATACATATATACCTATACAAAATAAATAAATAACAATACATACTTATACATAAAACATACTTATATATAACTAGCTGTTGCCCGCGACTTCGTTCGCGGTGTGGTTTTGGTTTATTTAGAATACCTAGCATTTTTCCGCACATATACTATTTATCGTTCGGTGTAAGTAATAATATCAAAATAGGTAGTTACATTGTTTTTATGTTTTTTAATTGATTTGGCGAAGGCAATTATGTGTAAGTAATATAATTTTTTTAATAATTTCACACAGATAAAACATAATACACAACAATATAATAAGCTAAAACTAAGTCCAATTCCTATTCGCACAAAAGTTTCAACATACTTTGTCTTCCTAGTTATATTTAGTTTTTTGTAAATTAAAGAAAAAATAATTATTAACTACCTTTGTCCCTCGATTCATATTCTTCCATTCATAATATAAGACATTATAGTATTTATAACACCAACATCATGCAAATAAAAATCTATATTAGTATTAATAATTTAAAAAATGGCCATTAGACAGAACAGATACTCATACTTAAAATAACGCGATGCACATTGAGATCCTTACATATTGATAGCAGGCATTACACCAAACATTTAAAGCGTCTCGGAAAGGGGGTATTTGAAGGGACGTGATGTCCTATGATTTTACAAAAGTGCACGGTGCCCTTTGCGACTCATACCTATCGATAAAGGGCATCGAAAAAAAAAAAACAAATATTAATAAACACCAAACGTCTAAAACGTCTTGGATACAATGATTTTGAAGAAACGTGATGTTACATGATTTTCCAAATGTGCGCGGTGACTTTATGCCTAAAAGAATTGTGTAAAATTATGTTATTATGCCAAAATCAATTATGCCTAAACCTTTATGCCAAACTACAAAAGGACATCCAACTTCTAAAGCGTCTCGGAAATTGAATATTTAAAGAAAAATGATGTCCTATGACTTTTCAAAAGTGTGCGGTTCACATTGAGTCTCATACCCATCGAAAAGAACAAAAAATGCCCTCAAACAAAACGAACAAACGAAACAAAAAAACATTATTTATTCATCGGGTCTAAAATCACATAGCAAAAAAACAAAACATAATACATAATATACCACGCCATACTGAATGGCCGGACCCCTTTTGCAATTTTCTGAATTCTTGACCAAATTGCCCAGTTTTTTTTATTAGGTAGATAGATAGATAGATAAATTCTTTATTGTAAATACCAATTTCAAATAACATTAATAATAAAAATCAAAGCTTAAGTCTAAGCGTTACAAAGGGCGGCGTTATCGCTCAAAGCGATCTCTTCCAGGCAACCTTTGGATGGATGGTACTCGTAGCTGGCAGGGCTACGTAATTTAATTAGTAATTCGGGTAAACAAAATAGGAGGTTCTCAATTCGTCGGGTATATATATTTTTTATGTATGTTCGCTGATTACTCGTAAACGCTTGGACCGATTTGGAAAATTCTTTTTTGTTTTTATTTTCTAAGGTTTCCGCGATTTGAACTCATAATTCAAACTATTTAATTAGAGATAAGCAGAAAATAAGCGCGATAGAAGTGTAACATCGAGAAGGTCTTCGATAAAGGAGATCGGTAATATTATGTAGTAGTACCTCTTTGTACTAACCTCATTTTCAGTTTCACGTAGATATAGATGTAGTAGACCAGGGTCGATAATTTTTGAAACCAAAAAAAATTACAGTAGGATGAAAAATATTACTTTATTCAAAGAATCGTTTGGAATCTACATAGCAAGGTAAATATTATGTATTTTAATCTATATTAATCAACTTTAAAATAAAAATAGTAATATTTTCTTTCATAAATAGTATGTTTAACCTCTCCTACTGCCGAAAACGCTAACTGTAATTTGCATTTTCTGAGATTATTTCCTATGGTAATGTATATTTTTTTTACACCATCAGAAAGTAGATATTTCAACGAACAAAAAGCCCCCAAACTTTTTGAAAAAAGCTGATATTTTAACGGCAGAAATTTCGATTGAAAATTAGGGTGCTTTTTTGATATTAAGTTAAAATAAGGCAAAAAAAAAATATATTTTAAATCAAATAAATTACAGTGTATTTGGGGACATAATAAGGTAAGTTTTCACCAAATTTCGTAGATTTTTTTTTTGAAAAAGATAAATAAAAAACCAAAAACTTGGTTTTTTTAATTTATAACCTAAATTTTGAGGTTATGTGAAAAAATTGCATATACAAAAGTTGTAGATCTTTTTATTACCTACAACTTTGCCATTCAACTTTTTTCCATAGGACTTGTAGTTTTGCCGGAAATCAAGGAAAACCATTTTTTACCCTTAAAAACCCCCCACTTCCCACTTCCCGAACTCGGATCGACCGTAATTTATTTTTCCTTTCATTTTGATCATATTCCCCTCCTTTTCTAATGGGTTTCATCCTACTGTAATTTTATTTATTTTTTACCATTTTTGAAGCTCAGTTTTGAAGGCTTCGGCACTGGTCTATAGAGATAGTATTGAATGCAAACTTTTTCGTTTTATGACAGCTGTCATCTTAAGCGGAGGCATGTACTGCACCCCTACTATGACTTATTGAAACACTCGAAAAAAAAGGAACCCTTATAAGATCACTCTCTTGTCCGTCAGTCTGTCAGTTTATCACTACCGATATTCTCAGAGACGGGTGGACCTAGTAAGTCGATTTATAGGAAGTTTCATAGTAAATACTCAATATAGTATGTTTGATCGAATACGTAAAAAAACTCGTGGTAGGGGTACTGTTCCTTTCTGACGTTCGATTACGTTTTACCACGGAAAAATATATCAATTTCACATTTTTAAATGTTTTTTTATCAAATATCATAATTATTGTATTGAAGTTAAATTGAAACATACCCTAAATGTTAATCTGATATTTTCTGAACATATTCATGTGGACCTCGTTAAAATCTGTTCTGTAGTTTATAAGATTACCTGGTTCAAACAAACAGACAAACAGACAAATAGACAAACAGACAAAAATTTTAAAAACTACCCTATCGTGTTCAGCTAACGATTTTAAGACGACCTGTGTATTTTTTTTTTCTGGATATTTTACAATTACAGATTTTTTCATGTCTACAGATTTATTATATGTATAGATATACCTACACTTCACACAGGACAGATAATGCTCTTTTAGTTTATTTTTAAAAGTGCTGAGAGACTCACTCGCCCGAATATGGTAAGAAAGGCCGTTCCAGAGCCTCACTGCTTGGATTGTAAAAGAGCCACCGTATTTGGAAGAGGTGTTCGAAGGATGGTTCAGAATGAGTTGCTGAGCTGTTCTATTAGACGCACCTCGAGCACAAAAACAAAAGCGCTCACGGAGGTAAGTAGGATAGGAGGGATTGAAAAGAACCGAGTAAAGAAATGAGAGAACATGCAGATCATGACGTCGGCGAATCGGGAGCCACTTCAGCTTAGCACGAAACTCGGAGACATGGTCGAACTTACGCAGGCCGATGCAAATGTTCTGCAGTCTCTCGAGTTTGTTCAGAAGGACTTCCGTGGCATCCAGAAAACAAACGTCGCCATAGTCTAAAAGAGGAAGAAGAAGGGATTGGGCTAATGTGATCCTGGTTTCCAGGGGCAGGATATTCTGGAGATGCCTGAGGGAGTAAAAGGTGGCAAAGACTCTCTGGCTTATCAGATTTTCTTCAAATTTGATATCAATTGTCCTTTTAAATTACCTACATTTTATTTTGACATATGTTTAAAACTCAATCCAATTGTAAGTCAACAAAAAAAAACCTATTAGAACTATTTTGGACTCCTGCGCGGACGAAGTCGCGGGCAAAAGCTAGTAAGATAATAAAATTTCAATCCTGACAAAAAAGAATGACATTATTGTAACAAAAGTATTTCATGTTGAAAAGTTTAAGTGACCTTTACCTAACATACTTAGGTAGGTATAATAAAACAGCCCAAGGTCACTTGAAACGAAATCACACGAAACTAAACCAAATTGGATCAATTAGCTTAGAGAAATCCCTTCTAATATTATAATTCGAAAGTAACTCCATCTGTTAGTCTAACGGTTTCACAGAGAAATTCTACTTTAAGAGGAAAAGGTACCGACTCTCTCTTCATACAAATGTAGTCGACTGTTTCCTCCCTAGATAATGACACTAGCACATTTTTTTTGTTTTAGTGGATTGTGCAACAAAAAACCCCGCGTGCGGAGTTCATATGTTCCACAATGTATGTAGGAGCGGAGCGGTTTCCAACAATAGAATTGCGGATCGCGATTAGTGGAAGGACACCTCGCTCTGCTACTGTGGACAAGCAGCCTTACTCGGGTAAAACCGTGAGGCGCAGCTAGTTTTCCAATTAAAAACAAAACTTCAAACATAAATACACTCGTACCTACCTATGTATTGGAATAGATGAATATTGAAGGTTTTTCGGCTTTGCTCGTTCAACTGAAAATAATCTATTTTAAACAAACGGTGGCCTGAGCTGGGTTAATTGAAAAATTCGTGAAATACGTTTATTTTTTAGCAACGAATTGATATTTACTTATGTGGGAGTTGTAGGCTAATGAAGGGATGTTCAGTTTTTGAACGAATTTAATTAAATTGTGCACGAAATATTGTTTGTAAGTTTTAGCACAGATTAATAATGGTTTTAATAATAGAAAATGACTAAATACCAATTCGGTACTTGACAGTTGTAACAGTTAGAAAATAGGTTAACAATAGATACCATTTTTTGCATTAAAATATGTTGCAAATGTTAAATTTTGCAAAAAATAAATATGCGATTATTTGTCTGGTACTTACAAGCTACGAAACGCTATGGCCACGCGTGTGACATCGTATGCGCAGCGTCGACTTGCAGTCCATTATTTTTGCAGAGAAAAAATATAAAACCCCCATGAAGTGAGCCTTCAAATATGGCCTGTGACATTATCAACTGTTTTCGGCCGGCGATTCCAATGAATAAAGAAAAATGCATTTATTTAAAACTAGCTGCGCCACGCGGTTCACCAGTGATTCGAATAAAAAAAACAATGTTACACAAACCCATAATGGTGCAGTCGTTTGGAAGTTATGCGCATGCGTACATTTCGACGATTCGTTTTTATCTAATATCAACTCTATACTTATAAATTAAAGAGGATTGTTTGTTTTGTTTGTAGCGAATACGCTCCGAAATTACTGAACCGATTTTGATGAAACTTGGTATGAGAGAGGATACATTGATTCATTGGAAACAACATACGCTACTTTTTAACCCGGTATTCCCAAGGAATTGGGAGTTACGCGGGTAAAACTGCGGAGCGCTGCTGGTTTAGTAGATAGATAGATAGATAGATAACTTTATTTGTACAACACAGGAAAAAACAGAACACTATATACACAAAGCGAAGTAACAGCTAGAAAGCATAAGTTGCACAAATGGGCGGAATTATCGCTGAAAGCGATTTCTTCCAGGCAACCTTTGGATGGAAAAGAACTGATTCAGCTTTAATTAGTAATATAGATTTTAGATAATTTATAACGTTTTTTCTTTTACTCTAGTCTGATCATGGTTGTCTTAAGTTTAGTTTAATCTTTAGTCTGCGTATGCCCTTCGAAACATAAAGCAAAACGCCCTTTTAGATACCTAATAGAAATTCCACACGCATGTACAGCTATGTGGCAGGATCCTAATATCGTCTTACAATAGGGATATACTTTTATTTCGGATCCTTTAGAAATGATACGCCTTCGGGCGCTGCGCAGTGCTCTGTTACATTTTTATTGCCTCTGTTGACGACTCTCTGGCGATTTAATGTTCATGTTTTTTTTATCGATAACGTTCTGATAAATATTTAGCGTAGTGAAAAATAGGAGTCGTAATTTTTATATTATAGGGTTGTTGATAATTCGGTACTTGACAGTTGAAATGATAAAATCGTAACCCTAACTAATCTATATAAATCAAAAAATGTGTTTATCTTTTTGTTTGTTCCCTCCTCAGTCAAACGACTGGACCAATTTGGATGAAAATAGGCATAACGGTAGCTTTGGGGATGGACATCGGATACTTTTGATCACGTACCTAATTCCCACGGGATCAGAACTTACGCGGCCGTTCCAAGTAGTTTTACCAGTTGAACTACTGGGAGGTTTCATCGCAATAGACTAACTGGTAAGACTGCTGGACCAACAAAAAACGATCGATACGGAATAAAGACTACTTATCGAAAAACATTATCTAAACAATCGAAAAAAAAGCAAAAAACTATCAAAACGATAAACGAAGACGATCGAAAAAAATCCAAAAGACAATCAAACAAATGACAATCGGTAAAAAATCCCCGCTCACAAATATCGGTCTATCACAATAACCAAGAGTAAAACTGGTAGTGGGCATACCACTAATTCGCTGGAGCACGGCATTCGTCGTCCGCCGCGAACATTTGTTCATCTAATGACCGTATTAGTTAGCTGCCGATATGTTCCGATAGATCTCGTCTTGAATGATGGTTATGAAGGGGTGTTAGGACTGTGTTGATAGCAAGTTGATAGCTTGTGCTTTTATCAGGGCCGATTGTTAAAATCAATTTTTACTTTTTAAAGTTTATGGGCATAAGCATTTAGCATTTTAGTCGTCGTGCTCATTAAGGGTACATAGATGAACAGATAGATAGATAAAATATGTAGAACACTTTACGCAGCGCCATCTATCCCGAAGCTAAGCAACTAGGTTTTTGTTATGGTGGCCAGACAACGGATAGAATACTTATATACTTTTATTTTGTAAATATATACTTCATATACATACAGAAACACCCAAACCCAGTTTCGACGACATAGGCATTCACTAAGAAAGGATTTTGAAAGAATTCAACGAAGTGCCAGTAAAGAAATCTCTTATAAAAAAAACTATTTTAGAAATCCCTGATCTTTCTAAAACTGAGTTTTCCTTTCAGATTTGCGTACATTGTTGAAATGTTTAGAATCAAGCCCTTATGATTCACATACCCAAAAGGTTACCGAAAAGCTCGACCTGCAAACGTGACCAGTTTCCTTCCAACCTATATTATCGGATGGTCATTATCATCGACCAAATCTTAAAGCTCGTGGTAAAGCTTTTACTGGTAAAGCAGCGCTGAAAAACTCTAATAGAAATACGACTTACCTTTTATACCCATAGAACTTGCAATTTATTATTATTTCAAACCTTGCTATTATGACCTTGCCCGGAGGATTCTTTAACCATATTTCCCAATGCAAATTGAACTTTATACTGTTGTCTTAAAATTCTAATTTTTCAAAATTGTTTTCTGTTCAGTTTCACATGGTATTTTTGTTCTTAAAATTTTAGTGTTAAGGTTTGATTTTGTTTATTTTTAAGCTAGGGTATTGTACACGTATGGACAGTAAATTCAAACGGGACACTTTCGTGAAACTGGATTAGAGTATTTCAATGAAATATGATTGTGTTACAATGATATTGATAAGAGTATTTGGCATACGTTTGGGAGATTAGGTCGATTCACGTTGGTCGTTCGCCCGAAACGTGGAGATATACTCGGATTTTTATTCGGGTTTGATGCTTATCGCGTTAATTTGAAAATTTTCATGTTTATTCTTTGGGGAAAATTATGTTAATTGAGTAGGTAGGTTAGATTTAATCATATATTCTAAATAATTTAAATCAACTCGCTCGTTACAAATGTAATAGATAAGTATCTTATATGATAGAGCGGTGTCGGCTTAGTGGTTTGACTTTCATTCTGAAGGTCGTAGGTTTGAATCCCGGCCGGCACTGATGGATTTTATCTTGCATAAAATGTATGTGAGAAGAAAGACAGATTTTTTCTGGACACATATTAAAAGAAAAGTAATCACATAAACAAAAAAAGATATTATCCTTTGTGTGTGTGTGTGTGTTTATGTATGTTTGTTAGTCCTTAACGCAAAAACTACTGAACCGATTGCGATGAAACTCGGTAAGTAGATGGCTACAGACGTGGATAACACTTTTTATCCCAATATCCCCACGGGATCGGGACTTACGCGGGTGAATACAGCGCAGCTAGTAAATCTATAGAGAAAAAGTAGTACATTTTCAGCACTATGCTAGAGCAAGAAGTTCCAGCGCTGCTATTCAGCACAAGACTTACCTACTAAGACGCACGGGTTGAAATAACCTAAACTTATAGACTTTTCTATGTACTAGTAATATTTATAAAAGGAAAGATTTGATCGTTGGTTTACATAGAATAGGTTCCAAAACTACTGAACCGATTTTGATGAGACTTGGTATGAAGATACATTGATTCATTGGGTGTGTCATAGGCTACTTTTTATCCCACGGGATTGGGAGTTACGTGGGTGAAACCACGGAGCGCTACTAGTACGAAATAAACAAATTGTTTACAATAATATCTTATTCAAATCACGTAATCCACCGATATTTAACCTTTCATCAGTAACTATAGATTGTTATGAATTTATTAGCAGTTTCTTGAACGAAGGCCCGATTTAGATAGAATTCGTATTCCGAAATTTTAGAGAGATAGTAAGCTGTATTTTAGAAAATATTCCATGAAATTTTAGCTGAACCAGGCGCAAATCAGTCGTGAGAAATTCGCGACGACCTGACGTCAAGCGAAATCCAAAGACCTGCTATTATTCTTTGCAGGTCTTGGCTTCCCCTTCAATCTTCATCGATTTCATTCGATCACTCTATCTTCTTTAAACACGTTTTCCAATTTGGCGCAGATCTTCTCGCACACAGTCCTTCAAGCATTTCCTTGAACGTTTTTGTCGGAACTTCCAATTAAAGATGATCTTTAACGCTCTGCCTTCTCCAGGCGCACAACTCTTCTGAACCGCTGCAACTTGCAATATTTGAAGATAGTTTGACTCTTCTGAACCGCAGAGACCAGCGCATGAAATCAAATCTTTCTTAGACTTTATTGATACAGCCTCGTTTGGGTCATGTGAGTTGTCGTTCCAGTCTGTAGACCTTTATGATTTTTCATGAGAATTTTCATGTTAATATGCATTAGTTTATCGCCAAACAGCCATAAGAGACAGGTTTTCCACCTTATTTATTTCTTACACTATTTCCTATTTTCTATATAGATTCCTGTTGAACTAGTAAAGGTTACATAGGATTTTTGACCTACCAATTTCTCGCGATGAAAGATGAAGAGAAAGAGGTTCTAAGAAAAGATGGATGGACTGTGTGAGACAAGATATATGAACAATAAGATGACGGCTAATAAAGGTCAATGGAAGAAGAAGACGAATTGAAGTTCAGGCAGAAGAAGAAGATCTCGCTATCCCTGTCCACTATCTGAAGTTGTAGGAAGCACACAACTTTACATGAAATTCCAATTTTAAAACAAGCCAATAAACATTCTCAAGAACAAAATGACACACGTCCCGTACATATTTTATTCGCGGTTGTTACCGCTGCAGTCAAATATTTCAACGCGACTCCAATTTCTGTGACCCTTGCATTTTACAGGCAACATTTCTAACGTCTTGTGCACAATAGAGCGATAAGCGACAGAAACAGAAAAAAAGATAGCTAGCTAAACCTCATGGAAACCGTAAAGCCTATAAAATAAAACAAAATCTATTAATCAGAGAAATGATTTTAGTATGAGTTCTCCAAAGTTAAAGCGACTTCGTTTTAAAACTAAAGGCAGTAGTTAGTAACCTATTGTTCGTTAGCCATTTCGTTAAAACTTAACATCATGATATATCTAATTTAATTCTTTATTAATTTACTACTAAACTAAATTACCTACTTAGGTATATTTTCTAAATCGAGTATGTAAATAAGAACAGCTTTTATTCACCTACCTAGTTAGACATACATAACATTAGTTGATTAACAACCACAACAATGCAAACTAATAAAAAATGAACTACATACTTTCAAATATTTTGATAGATGACAAACCTAGTTTACTACATGATAAAAAAAATAAAAGCAATCTACGTACAGATTGTTATTTGCCTTGTTGCCTTGTACAGATTGTTTTTACATCACAAGACATTAAAAACATTAACCTAAAATTTTTAAAGATGTATCCTAATTTTGAGATAACAGTGAATTTGAATCGTCCATAGTCGTTAAATTTGTAGACTAATATAGTCGCCTTAATTTTACTTGTCGCTTGGTACTTCATTGTGTTGTACATTTTCTATTCAAAGCAGATACATAGAAGGAAATAGGAGGAGGCTCATAGCTGTATATTATCGAACATCGGAAGATACGATTCTTAATAGTTTGTTTTTGGCTGTAGGTTTACTCTGTGGCAAGTTGTTTGTTAGAAGGGTGTGCATAATTCAACAGAAATAATGATCTAGCCATATCTAGCACTAGCTACGCCTCACAATTTCACCCGCGTAAGTCCCGATTCCGTGGGAATATCGGGATAAAAAGTAGCCTATGTTATTCCAGGCCTCCAGCTATCTACATACCGAGTTTCATGGCAATCAGTCCCGTAGTTTTTCGTGATTAACAAACAAAGACATATATAAATAAATAAATAAATATAACAGGACATTCAACACATGGTCATTTAACCCCAAGGTAAGTAACTTGACTTGTATTATGGGTGCTAGACAACGGATATACTACTTACATACTTTTTCTTTTGTAAATATATACTTAAAATGTGGTCTGGTTGTTTCTATGTAAAACAACCAGACCACAGATAAATATCTAAGCATAAATACTTGTCTGAGGCGGGAATCGAACCCGCAAACCTGTGTTTGGCAGTCCGGCATATACTAACATACAAACTTTCACATTTGTATATCTGTCAACAAACAAAATAATTAGCAGTAATCACTTACAGCGCTCAACTCTTACATTTTATAGACATTTCACGACAGTTGTAAAACGTTATCAGAAGCATAACAATTAAGATCGAGATTGGTTTCTATTATAATTAATTCTAGATTTAATCATTTTCCTGAATATTTTATTATCTGATCTAGCTATAGCCCGCGACTTCCAACGCATGGTAGTTTTGTTTCATATACCTTTCTCGAGAACCACTCTATCCATTGGTGAAATCAACGTAAAAATCAGTTCAGTAGTTTTTGATTTTATAGCGAACAGACAAACGCGGGGGAGGACTTTGTTTTATAATATTATGTAGTTACAGTGATTATGAATATGTAACACTGCTTGGTGTAACATAAAAAAAAAACTTAAAATTAAAGTTTAAAAACAAAAAATACATCCTTACCATTATCTGAAATAACATTTTTTAACAGCGGCCGCAATTTATCCGGTTTTTCCCGCGGCCGGATAATCCGGTCCGGGTCGTGTTAAACACGTCCGGGTATAGAACAAACATGACTACCATTAGGTAACCTGTGTGTTTAGGGTAAGTTATACATCATTATAGAGTTTTTCCTTCTTTAGTGGGAAGTTTTAATGGACCTAGTTCACTGGTCGTATGTTATCCCATTTGCCCCAATTGGCTGCTTGACAGTTTTTTAGTAAGTATTTTGAGGCAACAAATATTAAATACGTTTAAGACCATAAACATGATTAGACAACTGTCAGACTGTCAAACTTGTGTTTTGAAACAAAATAAATTTTAGATTAAGTTAAATTTGTTTAAGCACTATGTCATGCAAGCAAGTTTTTAAAACATTAAAGACATCACCTAAATTTTATAAACTCATACAATTTCTCGTAGACAGTCTCTTGCGACCACGATAATTGTAACATAGTCGAAACGTCGAGGTAATCGTAATATAAAATAAAAATACACGATTAAGATCTGGGAAATAGTTACGGATGATTTAAAATAAACATTATATTTCAATAACTACAAAGTTGATATTATTTAATCACAGATAAGTAGTAGACACTTTGACAGTTAGTTAATCACGTTTAAGGCCTTAAACGTTAATTAACTTTGTAGTGCAAGTCCACCTAAATTTTCATTTCATGGTTAAAATTTTCTAAAAACGAAATAGATATTTCATGAAAATGAACACAATTCCAAATATACCAATGTCAATTATTACCCATCTCTGAAATTTATGACTTTATAAGCCTACGTTCCCTTGGGAGCCCAGCCTACTTTTAAGGAGAACGGATACCGGCTGTGCGGGAAATGCAATTTAATATATATTGTTTTTTAGTTAAAAAAGTTGCTATTAAGTAGTACCTACCCTGTATCCTATTTTTTAGTTTTAGGTAAAAACTGTCTAACTTTAATATAATATTAATTGTATATTAACTGTTAAATCATAATTTAAATTTTCACTTTTGTCGGTAGTCCCCCTGACAGCCTATTTTTAACTGACTTAAAAAAAGGAGTTCTTAACTCAACGAAGGTATTTTAAGACGAACGTTCTTATTTTTCAAATTCGTAGAACATAACTTCTGCTAATATACATCTAGAACAACCCCGTTTTGCCTTTAAAATACCCTCGTTGAAATCCAATGTATTTTTTATTTTATTTCACGTTTATCCGGTAAACAATCCCTTTAATTTATAATTTTAATGTTTCGTAAAAAGCCGAAGTCTTTCTTTTATAAAACTTTCGATGCGGAAGTCCGGTGGGAGCACCCCAACCAATACCGATATTACTGATAATTTACTTTACTTATTCCTTGAAAAAATATTAGGGAAATACTTACCGTATTTTCAGAGGATTACAGGAGCCAAGATCGGTCACTGTCAGACTGCACAGAAAGAAGAGAGGTGAGAGATGATGCGCAATAACTAAATATTATAAACTATTATTAATAACTAATTATTAATGTTTAATTTTATTTAAAGTATGAGTATTTGTTAACCAATTAGTTGAGAAAGTTTGATCAGCAGGAACGTACCGTGTTTCCTACAGCATAAGTGTTTTAAGTTATTTACACAGCACACTCTTTCTGTTTATATAATTTGAAATATTGCTTCCATGTTTTTATTTGGTATCTGTATCTATTTATTTTGTACTTAACTATGTTTATAGTGTGTCTCTTTTGACATCTTTGTACCATATTTCGAGCAAATAAATGACATAATACTTAAATATTATAAAACTCATCAAGAAATCTCTTAAACTACAAGATCTAAGCCTGTTATTTCGCATAGGGGCTTATTTTAGGGCGATCGCTAAGATAAAAATTTTGTAAATTCGAACTCTAAAGGGGTAATAAAAAGGGCTGTTTAAATTTGTACTTCGTAGAAAAAAATATTTTATATCCTGTGTTTGAAGGAAATGAATATCGCTTTCAAAACGACACCAACGCTAGTAAACCCATGGGGAACAGTTGTCACAGCACAGGCGGACTAATGGCACAGGTAGGCGTCCCGGTGTCGTGCAAGAGATGTCAATTGTCAATGAAACAACCGTTCATGTGCCTTCTTCTCATTGGTGGGCACGTTCCGAAGGCACACATCCTAACTTAATTTTTAAGACGCTGTAAAGTGATGTAATGCACTGCATGACACTTATTGAATAAAAAAAAATTATTTGATTTGTTAAAAACCGTTCATGTGCCTTCTTCTCATTGGTGGGCACGTTCCGAAGGCACACATCCTAACTTAATTTTTAAGACGCTGTAAAGTGATGTAATGCACTGCATGTCACTTATTGAATAAAAAATTTTTATTTGATTTGTTGATGCCTCTTAGTGTCTAATCGGCACTAAGTGAATTATTCCTATTTACTTTGCAAAATTCCCGCCACAAGTAATTATGCTCAGATAATTGTCTGTGGTCTGGTTGTTTCTATGTATTATGGTATATATTTACAAAAGAAAAGTATATAAGTAGTATATCCGTTATCCGCTTCCATTGTCTAGTAGATGGTGATGTGTGGAATGTCCTGCAATATTTATTTATTTATTTTTACCCCTTTAGATGTCGAATTTCTTAAAATCCTTTCTTAGTGCGCCCCTACGCCCTAAAAATAACCCCCATGTTAAGTTTCAAACTTGTAACTCTTGTAGTTTCAGCAAAGATTTCGTGATGAGTCTTTTTCTCTTTTTGCAACGTGTTTCCGCGAATAGTTTCTAACACGAATGGAGTTGTTCTAGACCTCTAAGCGAACAAATTTAGTTTTTCGATAATTCTGTGAGAATTTTTACTTGAATATCATTCTGTTTCATAAACATAAACCTCGAAAAATGTTCGAATTTTCAACAGTCGTAGAACGAAATTTGTTCGGCGAAACATCTAGTATAACCTCTATAATGGCTTCCAAGTAGGTTTGACGACCTAGTTGGCACAATGGTCGCCATGCCGGACTGCCAAACACAGGGTTGCGAGTTCGATTGCCGCCTCAGACAAAGTAGGTATTTATGCTTAGATATTTGTCTGTGGTCTGGTTGTTTCTCTATTATAAGTATATATTTACAAAAGAAAAGTATGTAAAAGTAGTATATCCATTGTCTAGCACCCATAACACAAGTCTAGTTACTTAGCTTGGGGCTAGATGGCGATGTGTGGAATGTCCTGCAATATTTATTTATTTATATGAAGCCCTTCTAGGAAACACGTCGATAGATTCGTTAGTTATTCAATCAGTAAAGTTTAGTTCAAGCAACTTTTAGATAAACAAAGTGAAATAAACAAGAAGAACATTATCTTTTACTAATAAATAGATGTACGATACATTCCAAGTCTGGTCTCGATTCTTCCTAATAACGTTAGAGGGACCGGAGGGCGAAGGGCGACCCCCACCTAAGGTAATTGCTAAATTGAATTGCCCCCTTGTAACGTAGGTAGCTAAATGTAATATTATTGATGAGGTTAGGAGGCGTCTTTTAGCTATAGGTACCTACATTTGTAAAGATAATACAGTTAAATGTTTCTATCATGAAACAAAGGTATCTTAAAGAAAGTATCAGAGTTGTAATTTTACTATCAAACAAATTTCAATGTGTTTCTATGTTTTTAAGGTGAAATGAGTTCCAAATCGAACGATTTTGGATGATTAAACATCAGCTTTATTAGAAATAACCGCCGATATTAGCGCGGGTAAATCCGCGAGGCACAGTTAGTAATATAAACACAACTAGAAAAATACATTTGCATTTCAATTTATCGTATAGAAATCATAATCATAGAATGAAATAAATATTGTAGCACAAACGCTATCAGGTAATTCAATAGCAAACGTTGGCACGTTCATATATTGCAACTAGAGAACGCAACGAATATTCGACGACTGTTCGGTATTCGGCCGAATATTGCGTAATATTCGGCCCGTGGGAATATCAGGATAAAAAGAAGCCTATAGCCTTCCTCGATAAATGGACTACCCAACACAAAAATAATTTTTCAATTCGAACCAGTAGTTCCTGAGATTAGCGCGTTCAAACAAACAAACAAACAAACTCTTCAGCTTTATAATATAAAAAGTATAGATTTTGGAAATTTAAACTTTTATTAAACAATTTTGAGTTTATTTTAAATAAAAAATTAAGTGATTTCTTTTAAATACAGTTCGTTTAGACTTAGAAAACGATAAAACTATAATTAAATTTGTGAAAGTGAATTCTCCGTGTAAGTTACAGCTGTTTTTTTTACGGCCTAGACGCTAGCCGAATATTTGATATTCGGCAAAATCAATATTCGTGGCATCTCTAATTGGAACAGTACCATTGATTGACTTTACGTTGAAATACGTGAAATCCGATAATTCTCTCTGCACATCGCGTAGTAGGTACAATAGAGTTACCTTTGAAATGTTAAACTAATGTCATTCGAAACAAGATCTATGCAGAATAGATTTTAACTAACGAATGTCAGATATGAAATGCCTTAAAACAAGAGCTGCGTACAATTTACCAATTTACCTTTGTACGAAACAATCGTTTATAGAAATAATCATTAACTGCTGAGTGATAGGACGAAACATTTGATTATCGATACTATTATTTACTGACAGTGAGAACTACACAGATAACATGGTTAGCAGACACTACCACTGCCGACGAAGTCGTTTGGCGAAATTACTTGATTGCCGCTGTCTGGTATAACTATTATGGGGTTATTTGACGACTCAGTTGCAACAATGGTCACCATGCCGGACTGCCAAACACAGGGTTGCGGGTTCGATTCCCGCCTCAGACATGTATTTATGCTTAGATATTTGTCTGTGGTCTGGTTGTTTCTATGTATTATAAGTATATATTTACAAAAGAAAAGTATATAAGTAGTATATCCGTTGTCTAGCACCCATAACACAAATCTAGTTACCTAGCTTGGGGCTAGATGGCGATGTGTGGAATGTCCTGCAATATTTATTAATTTATTATTATTTATTTCCTCTCTAAATAGTGAGACTAACTAGCTGGGAGAAAAATCCACCAGCTCTGGTGCTCTCAAAAAGGCCCTATTAACTTATAAGTACGTATATCATACATGAATCACAAATTAATTATACGTATATTATATGTACATAAGTATTATTTTAACACAAGCCAACAAACAAAATAATGTCAAATTAAATACCTAGCATCGGCTTACCTTTAATTAAATTTTACTCTTCGCTACTACTACGTAAGTAAAGTAAGTACCTAGCTTAGTTAAATAAGTTAAACATATCACACACAAAGTTCTGTAGCTACTTAACAAAACTTTATTCGAAAAGTTCGCATTAAATTAATTTAACGCAGCTGGGCCAGACAAGTTTCTGGATAGAGGTCGTCTAAAGTGTTTCTTAAAAGTAAATACTACATTTTATTCAGATTCTGTAAGGCACAAATGCGGCTGTGGGCATAGCCACGTCTAGGGAATACTCAAACAACAAACTGAGTACCCCAGCGGAAGAGACGGCGTGGTAGGCCAAGGAAAAAATGTCCAGCATCTGCATCCACGAGGATCTTAAATACCAACTTACCTCATTACTGAACATCAATATAGCAATGTATTAAGTAGACGAGAATGTTTGAAAAGAAGTAGAACCTATGTCGAGTGTCGTAAAAAATCTGTAAAAAAAAACTGTTTTTTTTTTATGTTATCCCACGCTCGCTAAGCAAAGGTCTTTACCGTATCCAAGGTTGTTGGCTTTGTAGCATTTTTGTTGTTATTGTAATTCTTTTTAAAAAAATAATAATATAGATTCTAGTGTTATTGAAGTAAGTCATCCTACAACATCGTAACAATACTTACTCGAATCATAAACTATTCAAAACTATCTTTTAATATTCATACTTTTAAAAGAAACTCAGAGAAAAGAAAGTTCGAAGTGAAACTAACAAACGTCTTAGATCATACCTTTATTCCGATTAAGTCATCAAGTCTCAGAGAAAAGATCCCCGGCAATAATGAAAAGTTTTCTTTAAGTTATGAAAAAGAAACTGTTTGTAGCTAGGTTTTACTTTTTTTATTCAGTTGTAGGTACAGGGTTTTTGATATTATACGAAGGGTGGCTACTTCGATGCACTATAATGTGCTATAACCACACTATTTATAATAATAAACTTTTGTTTTATTACTTCGAAATTAGAATATTTTTTTAATTCCAAAATATGTAGATTATATTTAAGGACATTTAGATTTAGAAAAGTTAATAAAACGTAAAAAAAAACGTATGATCAAAATAAGTAAAAAACTAAGTATATAGTCAATGACGTCACCGGGTAAGTAACAGCTGATTTCTAATTTTTAAAGTAAAAACAGTGAGATGTAACAAGTATAGAGTGGTTATCTCCAAACTTCGCTTTCCTTTATTGTGACACACATACACACATTTATTTGTACACGTGTATTTATACAATATGCGTAAAACACTCAAGGGATTATGAGTAAATTGCCTTACTTTCGTGTGATCTTAGGAGTTTATTTCGCATGACCATGTAAAATAGTATATTATGCAACTAGTGAATAAAGGACGAATTTAAAGCGAGGGCCATTGATGAATCACGAGCAACAAGCAGTATTTTTTCGCAAGGAGGTTGTACAACCATTGAGTGAATAAAATAAGCTTTTTAGAGTGGGAATGGTTTAAAAAATAAATTCTTTATAATCTAAATTTACGTGTAAGTACAACAATTGGTACAGAATCTAAACAAAATAAACCTATTTTAACTTTCAGTTTTCAGCGTTCAGAACAGCAATTTCGATGCTTTCTAAAATAATTGGTTTTATCGGAATTTCTCTCGTACGTTGAAAATTCGTTTTATTGGAACCCTGAAAGTCAAGCTCTGAACATGCAAACTAGACCTAACTAGCTTAGCTAGCCTTGCTTTTAATACTATACGTAATGTTTCAGCAAGGGTAATGTAATCCGAGACCGAGTTTTTGCACTTTAGTTCCAAAAACTTACAAAAACTTTGTTATAATTCTGTTTTGTATTTACCCAACCCTATTTTGTTGCTTTTATTTGAAGGTTTAGGCTATAACAATAAAAGCTTTTAAGAAAAGCGTGCATCGTCACCTATCATCAGCTAGGTGTGGTAGTGGTCAACGCTGACGTATCGTAATGCAAAAAAAATACATTTTCAAAAATACAAAAGTGAAAACTCACTGTAAAGTCAGAATGTTTTCAACTAAACCAGGGCTATAATATCTGCTTGAGTAGATGAGATTTAAACTTAAATTCAAGCATAACTTTAAGATCCTGCTTGAGTTTTTAAAATTCTAATAGCAATTCAGAACTTTTTGGTTTATCTGCAGTTTGCTGCCTGATTGCACATAGTAAATTGTTCTATGGATAGCTAGATAACTTTATTTGCTTTTTTTGTCTTAATTTAACCTTAATTTATGTTAGTAATTTTATTACCTAGTATCCATTTTCAAAACATTAAATCAAAATACTCAAACAAAAAAGGTGAATAAAAAACCTGTTAATTTAAATAATTTAATGAACCAACGTAGAGCGAACAAATTAACAAGAGTAATCTCTTCCCGTCGATCCACTCTCTAATTAAGTACAAGATAACGAACAAAGGACTTAAATACGGTTATATAACTCACTCTAAACATATTGTTTATGCCAACAAGACTATTGTTTACGAATGGATACGAATATTTAGCCTGATGATGCTTTTAATTAAAAACATAATGTTAATTCCAACATCGATTTTAATCAATCGAAGTAATGATAATTATGTATTTTTAGTGAATATTATTTCTATACTGTCTATGAAAATTTAACTCGATATCAGGCCAAAGGTACTAAATTCTTTAAACTGTAAAGCGAAATGATAACTCATTGAGGAGTTTTGATGAGAAGGTGGTTCCAGACTTCAAAAATGTTTACCTACCTGCCTACTAGTTTAATGCCAATTCGACTTGAATCGCAATAATTGAATACGCGGATCTTGAAAACTGAGTAATTTGATGCAAGCTCGAAGTGCAATTCTGTTCATCAATCTGAAGATCTTCACCAAATTATGAAACCACCCCTGAGGTATTATTCCCTTTCTAACATAAAAAAAAAACATTTTAATCAGTTGAGGCGTCTTCGGAATATCGCTAAACATACCTACATAAAAAAAATACAAAATACGCGACGAATGTAGAATTTAATTCTCTTTTAAGTCGGTTTAACAGTAGAAAGATTTTATCGTCAGAACGAATAATAATAATAACCTTCTCTGTCGTAAATTTTTCTAACATTACCTACTCTTAAATCAAAATTGCGACCCCTTCTTAAATATTAACCCGTTGAAACCTCAGGACACCCTCGAGAATTTCTCAAAATCCAAATTCTGAACAAAATCTTGTTTGAGACTGAAATGATTATAATTTCATCCGCGTCAAGTGCCAATATTTCGGCATTTCCATCAAACTGAGCCGTGGCGTTACCTCCTTAAACGAATTTAATAAACTGATGCTCAAAAACAGCTTTAAAAATATTGTTCGGATGCGCAACTTTTTATATTGATTTTTCATGTCCATCGTAAAACGGGATGGGACCAAACAATATGTTATTTAATTTTAGGTAGTACTTACTACGTACCTACTATAAATTTTGGATAGGTAGAGAATTAGGTGCCACATTTATGACATTTATGACAACCACAGGACGTCCACTGCTGAATATAGGCCTCCAAAGCGGTCGCATGCCCTCTGCGTCCAACGACTTCTCGCGACCAAGTCCAAGACCGTTCCGCGAAACGTTTTCCAGTACAAGGTCTCCTATCAAAGGTTGCCTGGAAGAGATTGCATTTGGCGACAAGGCCGCCCATTGTGCCATATTGTAAGGTAATAAATATTAATTAAATGTAATCTTTCTGCGTTATGTTTTTATGGGGCATTAAGGTGTCTAGATACTATCCGTGGGGCTATTATCTAGACACCTTAACCGCCCCACCGGCCGCACGGTACGACGCGTTACATGCCCCGCCCTTTGCCACTTCTGCTTACTGAAGCAATAGCTGTCCCCAATAACTGAAATTGCTAATTACTGCATAGAAAATTGTTGTTAAGACCTGTTGTTGTTTTTTGTTCATTATCTTTGATGTTTGTACCTCTTTAATATTTCAGTACCTGGATGATCGAGCTTTGCTCGGTATTTTTTTTTTACTTAGTCTAACCTCAAAGCAAACACTCATTGACTTCGTGTTACTTAACAACGCCATCTGCTGGAATAACTTTATTGCTCACAAAAAATAGTATTAGTAGTTCGCCAATAGATGTCAGGAAGAGTCATATTTTTCAGATAAAAAAAAGTAAGTTTCGATAAAACATGAATTAAATGACATTTTCTAAACACGACTTATCGCCCCCGAAACCCCCTATATACCAAATTTCATGAAAATCGTTGGAGCCGATTCCGAGATTCCAATTATATATATACAAGAATATATATATACAAGAATTGCTCATTTAAAGATATAAGATAAGATAAGATAACATAGAATTTTAAAAAGGATTTATCTATCTCTCTTTTTATAAAAATTGATTGTTTTACAAATATTCAACTTTCTTGGACAGACGCGCCTCTATCAAAAACAAAATGGATTCATTTATAGGTACCTACTTCGCAATTTATTTCCAGTTCGAACCCGGTTTCCTGTTTAATAACTTTCTCAATCAAAATAATTTTAAAATCTGATTAACCTAGTTATGAACTCATGTTACCAACCTAACCTACTTAAAGTGTGTGCGAGATAAAAGTGCGCGCTCGTTTCCCACCCTACCTGCATTTTTAATGGGACTTCGAGGAATGGCACCACCATACTAGATCCTGGATGAAACTTGAAAGATGTCTTCTTCTGCTTGCCATTATTCCAATTTATTTGGGGGTCGTTTTGTTCTTCCGTTAATCTCTATTACCTACCTGTCATTTCATCGTTTACATCCAACTCTCTATAATCTTGTTTCACACTTCACACAGTCCATTTATCTTCTCTTATGACAACCTCTATCTCTCCACATTCATACTCATTACTCTTCCAGTCACATGTGCCTCTTTTCTCCTCATAACACGTCCAATGTCCATGCTGTTCCTTTTTTCTTCTCTGTAACTGGCGCTACATTCAGGCTTCCTCTCATATACTCGTTCTTTATTATATCCACCCTACTCCACACATTCATTTGAACATTCTCATTTCCGTTGCATGAAAAAGGATGGTTTTTCTTCACGGTCTAGCATTCCGATCCATACATGACGACAGTTCTTATCACAGTTTTGTAGACCTTGCTTCTCAGTTCTTATTTCTCTCGTCCGCATTCTCTTAACCAGAAATTATGGTAATTGAAGCGCGCCATTTATCGAGCGAAATGGGCCTAGTTTAGAAAAAAAAGCGTTACTTTTAGAATACCAAAAGCAAATATTAACACCGAAGACGAATGAAAACACGGAACATCTAACACACATTTCATGATAAAAATCAAAATATCATCAACTAGCTGCGCCCCGCGGTTTCACCCACGTAAGCACCCGATCCCGTGGGAATATCGGGATAAAAAGTAGCCTATGTGTTAATCCATGTCTCCAGCTATCTAGAAACCGAGTTTCATCGCAATCGGTCCAGTAGATTTTGCGTGAAGGAGTAACAAAAACACACACACACACACACACACAAACTTTCACATTTATAATATTAGTAGGATAACTTATGATTTTGACTACGCGCAAACTTCACCGGCGTGCACTATACCTACCATGCTTCGAAACCAGGTGAGTACCTACCTAAGTATAAGTACTGATACAACTTGGTAGTAGTTTGTAATTTGCGGCAACTTCTAAACTCTAAACAGTATGGTTTTGTGTTTATTATAATTTCAACTTTGAAGTTAAGTTATTTTAAGTTGTGAAGTGGAGTGTCATAACTTCACCATAGTGTCGTAGTTCCTTTGTGACATACTTTAAACCTATTGTTTTATTATTTTAGTACCTGTGCTCCGCGGCTTAACCCACATGAAGTACTCCTCCACAATTTTAGAAATAATACCCTGTAGAAATTTTCTCGCATGGCGTCTTACAGCCTGCACCTCCCTAATAGGGTCTGTTGGGCCATATTAATGGGTTAACTTTACTCTACTTTTGTTCTATAAATTCCACTAGTTGAAACAAATTACAATAATTCAGCGTGAAAGTCCCAAAAAGGGGAAGCAGTGAACGTGTCAAAGCAATCCAGATTAATAAGTACACATTGTTAACCCCCCTAATGCGAATGGGTCGGATTGTCCTTACCGCGGTCAACCACTATTTTTGCCCGGAGCAACCTTTATTAGGGACTATACAAAGATATTTAAAAAATACCAATACAGAAAGACCATTATCAAAGAACAACGACATCAATGTCAGCAACTTGAAATACTCCAGTGCTGTGCTCCAATGTATGACGAAGTGACACTTCTGAGATACTTTAATTATAGGACACGAAACATTGTGGTAATAGATTTAAATATACCGCACCTTAGCACTCTTAGACCGCATTGTTGTCTACAAAAACTAGGTTTGCTTAAAACTATTACCAAATAATTGATTGTGGCCTTCCAAAAACATTAAAAATCACTAAATATCATAAAACAGAGTCGCTTTTCGTTGTCTGTTTGTCTCTATGTATGCTTAGATCTTTAAAACTACGCAACGGATTCCTTTTCCGACTTCTTCCACGTTTTCGGTTCCAACCTCCAGATAAAATCTAGTCACTGCATTCAGATTCGCACCACCGTTTTATGGGTATTTCTCGACAATGTTTGCTGTTAGGGTTGATTAATCAGTCTGGTTTGAAGATGTACTGTCTAATCCTTTGTAATTTATATCTCTGCAGGATTATAGGGACCTTTAATCTGGAAAATTTATTCTTTCTTCTTCTAATCGTATGATTTTTCCAACGTTTAACGGGTAAGTGGGTTTCTGTGTTGTGTGCAGAAGGTTGAATGATTATTTTGATGTTCTTTTTTGATAGCAATTTTGTTGAAAATTGGGTTGAAATGATTTGGGTAGTGTGGTTTTGATGGAATAGAATCGGTTTAATGTAGGGTAAGAAAAATATACGTTAGCCATTTAATATTTATTACCTTTTTTTCTTTTTATTTACAAGCAAACTTAAGTCGTTAAGAGATTTAGACACCTGTTGGACTTCTAAGGTTAATCTGAATCTAATTCTGATTTTAATTATCAACTTTCATGTAAAAATATTTGCATCAAGTTAAACACTGAACACAGTTGATAATAGTCAAAGTTTACGACTGATGCCGGCTCAACATGAAGAAAAAAAAGTTAAAGCCCAATTTGAGTCGGTGATGTTTCATGAATGTCTTTGTCCTTTATTAGTAAAGGTGCGCTTATAATAACCTTATGACTTAAAACTTTGGAACATTAAGAATTTTATCTTCCCTACACTCGTGCACGCTCAAACAAATCGTCGTAGAATACAATATCCATCTTCAATCTTGTACCTGTATTGACAATCTAGCTGAATAATATCAATATCAAGTGTGCATTCTGTTCCAGCCATCTGCCCGCAAATTTTTCCTAACAGCGTTACAACGCATAACATAGCTACGACACGACCACAATAAATGCTTTAAATAATAGTGTTTGATTAAAATCTTTATAATTAAATTAAAATTCAATATAAAGTAAGTATTTTGTATTTTTAGATCGGTTTTTTCTTTTCAAAACTAATTTCGAAGAATTAAGCACTTGGGCGTCCATAAATTACGTGAGGTGTTTTTTTTAATTTTCTGTCCCTCCCTCCCCTGGTGAGATGTCGTGAGATTTTATTCAACCCCTTCTCCCATCCCCCAATCTCACGTGAGATTTTTCAAAGTGTGGGCGACTAGTAAGACTAATAATCAGTATTGCTGAGAGTTATAAGTGTAATAAAAATTTAACAATAGAATACTTAAATCGTGACTACTGTGATTAAGAAAAAGAATATCTACTCTAATTCAGTCCATGGAGAATCATGCGCGGTGTCAAGAGAGACTATTGATGAACATTTGATTTTCAGTACCGGAAAAATCAATCAGAAAAGAATTTGCGTAATTTATCTCACGTAATTTATGGACGCCCCCCTGTGCCTTTCTTATTCAAACTGTTAAACTAGCTCGCTAGGCAAACACTTGTCGCACCCAATGCAAGCGGCATATCTAAAGTATTACGTTGCTTTTAGATGTAAATAAAATAAATTGTAAGACATTCCACACATCGCCATCTAGCCTAAAGCTAAGTAATTAGACTTCTGTTATGGATGCTAGACAACGGATATACTACTTAAATACTTTTCTTTTGTATATTTATACTGATAATACATAAACAACCAGAGATATATTTATGCTTAGATATTTGTCTATACAAATATCTAAGCATAAATATATGTCTGAGGCGGGAAAGGAACCCGCAACTGTTTGGCAGTCCGGCATGGTGACCATTGTGCCAACTGGGTGGTGGGATGTATAATATTGTTGCTTTAACACAGCTGAGACCTTATCACAAGTTGTTTATGCACTCGATCAAACGTATATTTCCCACCAAACTTAAAAACTGGAATTGGTTAATACGCGAGTGAATACAAAGTAGACTGCGCGATAGAAACAAAGATGCTGTTACAAGCTCCTATCTCGCGGCTTGCTTATTAGCCAATTCTAGTCTTGAAGTTTTATGGTAAATACAAGTAAACAGCTCGTTTGTCCCTTTAATATTTGGTCCTATTATTGTAAAATATGCTTTCGTTTACTGGTAAAAAAGACTCGCAGCGCAAGGTAGACCAAGGTCCACTGCTTTAAAAAACATGTTATGTGTTTTTGGAATAGAAACTTACTTATACATATTTTGTATTTGTCAATGTTTGGTCAAGTGCGTAAACAACTCGTGGTAAGGTACCTGAAGGTAAGCGTTGCATACTTCCATCTAATTCCATCTGAGTTCCATTATCGGATGTTTCTCGAACATTCTCTAGAAATAATTAAACTCGTCACCGTTCTGGTGCATTGTTAGATTAGAACGGTGTATGTGACATGCGAGTGTTAAGGGGCGGTTACATTGGCGGGGACTCGGAGGGCGGTCAGCTTTATTGGATTTAGAACGCTCACGCAGACAATGTGTTGAGGTTTCATTGCTTTGTTCTTTTGCGGGGGGTTTTTAATAAAATGACAACAATTTAACAGCTAAATTTTAATTTCTTGATAGTGTTAGGAAGTAGGTATTTTATTTGTTAAAAATTATTGATATTTCGTCAGGTATTTTGAAAATTAAACAACACTATTACCTAATAATTCGCTGTCAATAATAATGTTGCCATGTCTAGGAAATTCCTTTGTCATTTTCAGTATATTACGGTAATTTATACTCTTTTAATTATCTTAATAAAAAACTATTATTTTCAGGCTAAAATAGTTTTTTTTGTAATGACCTACTAGCCAGTCCAATGTCAGCGATGTCACAAATCGTACATATTATTATATGTCAGTGACCTCCAGACCTCCTGCAACAAAATATGGCTGACCGAAGAGGGGGTAGTACCTAAGAGGTAAGTTCTTACTTTTTTTGAGACTTCAAAAAAAGTACGAAAAACCTACAACTAGCTACCTCCATTATACAAGCAGCCTTACTCGAGAGAAACCTACAGGATGCTTGCATTTCGTGACAGACGTGTTAGTTACGTGTCTTCAGTAGGTACAAACATTAATCTAAATCCACTCAGATATCCTTACTAGGTACCTACTGAGAAATATAAGATATTACACGTTAAACTTTTTTATCTGCGTGTGATGTCTAATATATATTATTACTAGCTGCACCTTGCGGTTTCACCCGCGTAAGTCCCGTGAGAATATCAAAATGAAAAATAGCCTATAGCCTCCCTCGATAAATGAACTATCAAACACAAATATAATTTTTCAATTCGAACCACTAGTTCTTGAGATTAGCGCGTTTAAACAAACAAACAAACTCTTCAGCTTTATAATATTAATATAGATTATATTTTTTTGATTAATAGGTCAGCGTTTAACCTCTACTCACAGGATGGTAAGTTACGATGCGGTCTAAGATGTAGCACGCTTCTATATGATACCCATACGCTCGTGACTCAAATAAACGAAGGTCATCGAGGGACGCGAGTGTAGGTACGATGACGGCAGTGGAACAAAAACTTTTCCAATCCGTCCTTTTTTGCCTGCACCGGCCTACGTATCGGAACGCGGACAAGTCCGCTTGGCGATACGACTTCAGCCGGTGGGTGGTAACAAGCCACGAAAGAAATCTCCCACCAGGAGATTGCTTCTTTAGCACCTCCCAGGGGTCACGTGAGGGACATCTAGAGCTAAATCCCACGGACGCGAGCAATAAGAACTCCCAAAAAAATAGTCTTTTACATTCAACCAATATAATTTATACAGCGCCAGCATCTTCACTCCATGCTATTCAGAGCGCTGTGGTGTCCGGGATATGAATTGAGCTTGTCCAGAACCTGTCTCTCAGCTTAGTCGACCGTATCCAGAGGAAAGAACTCGTTAATACGTCTGACCAAAAAGCCAACTAACCCGCGGGTTTCATCACGATGTTTTCCTTCACCGTAAGAGCAATGTCAATTAGCGCAAGTTTACGAAAGGTTTTTCGAACACCGCTCAGTCAATTTCTAGTCGGCCGATCATAAATATAATTGTCTGCAGAGAGCTATATTCCCCGCAATATCTAATTCCCATGTCCTGCATTGTATTCGAGTGTATTAGCTTTGTTTGTAATTAACATCACGTTCCGGTATTTTGTAAGGAATTTTTGTACGACTTAAGACGGAATTGGGGAAGAAAATGTTGTATTCGGGGTGAAGTAAATGTCAAGTGAGATTGTGTCACTTACGAGGTTTTGATGTGGGTGCCTTGGAGTGTATCCTTCAATTTACTAATCTTATCCTTGTGATATGTTTGTTATATGGAGGTGGAAGATCAGAGCGTTTTTTATAAGATTTGGCTTTGCTCGATAAAAATGTGTGTAAAAAATATACTTAAACAGGGTTATTAGTGAGCATAATAGCAACCAGTGAAGGGTCACTTTTTTGCACTTAAAGAAACAACTTTTGTTCTACCGAATTTTGCTAATTCGAACACTTTTTTCCAAAAGCAATTCTAAGGGATAGACTCGAAATAGAACAGATTAGAATTTTAATAAATAAAAGCTTTTACAAAATATTATATACTATAGTTAGGTAGAGCTAAATCATATTATGAAAACAATAAATAATACATTTGCCTAATCTAGGAAAATCTTGTGTTTCAGGCAAAAAGGACTTATATTAAATAATAAATAAATCGTATATGAACGAATCATTTTTCCACAAACCTAGCCACGCATTCTCAAGGATTATACCATACTGTACGAAATAAATACACTTGTCATACATAAAATAGATTCGCGGAAAAAATCTCATAAAACTAAAGTATAAAGCACAAATATTAGCACGAATTCGGATTGAGTTCGCTTCCCCTGTCCCTTACGATCGTAAACTATAACTTTACGTGATATAAGGGAGTTACAGGGAGTAACTGCAGAATTTTTATACGAGACTAGCTTTAACCATCGGCTTTGTCCGCGTAGGAGTTGAACTTTCCAAAGTCCTGTCTTAGTCATGCCTACGTTATAACACATCTTTATGCCAAATTATAGCCCGATCCAGTGTTGCCGACTCTACGTCTTTTTTCCCCGATCTAAGTACTTTAGGCCTCTCCTGCAAACCTACGAACTTCAGTTATCTAGAATCTACGTATTTTCTATCAATTTGTAAAATAAAAAAACTCATAGTTGAATGCGCATAATTTCCTTTTCATTGGCGAAAAAAGTTAGTAAACGTTCCGTTTTACACTAAAGCACACTCGTTTCGCGGAGTTACTGTTGTTTTGATATCTATCAAATTTCGATTTAATTGAACACAACTGAGGAAATAAACATAAGAAAAAACTAGGTACGGTCCGCGCGCGGGTTGCAGAATTAAAACACTTATTTTATTCCTCTTCATTTCACGCAGAAAAAAGTACGCAGATCTACGAACTTTTCTAATGGGGTCTAGTGTCTACGCATTTTTCAAAATCCGAGTTGGCAACACTGGCCCGATTCATCCATTGGTTTGAGCTGTGCGTCGATAGGTAAGTATATCAAGTCAGGACTTTAAATTGTATATTTATAAACGAGCTGTTGCTTGTGGTTTAAGACGTAGCACGCTTTCCTAGAAGATACTTGTTCACTCGTAACTTGAAGCCCCTTAAATTGTACACGCAGGAAAAACACGCAGGGAACTGATTCCATTCCCTTATTATACGAATAAGAAAATAAGAAACGAAACGCTTAGTGAGATTTCCACCATAAATCGGCGTCGCAGATCAGTTTGCCTGGTTGTTTGACGAATGCATTTTTAGAGCAAATAAGAATGTAATTGGTGTTGTACACTCCTTGATTTTCTTTTCTCAATAGATTTTATTGGTCAATTGTGAGCAAATTTTAGTCAATTGAGAATGGCAGAATAAGGTCGTGTCCCTCCTTGAAATGTATCCGATAAAAGACTGACAATTGATTGAAGATGAACCGATATCTTCTAGGAAAGTGTGCTACATCTTACGCCGAATCGTCACCTATCGCCAGGCAGGTGATAGTGGTCAAACGCTGACTTATAAAAAAAATGTTTGTCTGTAAAGTTGGTTTACGGACCATAACTTTACGTGATAACGTCCTATGAAACCGATGTAAATTTTTTTTCTTTTATTTAAGTAATTTTTTCTTTTTTTTTAGTTATTTTTTTCCTTTATTTATGCGTTCTATTCGTCACTCGTCACACCATAACACAAGCCTACATGATCGATTTTAATAAATACTCTGTTATCTAAGTTACCATGACGCGTCTGGTCATATTACCATGACGCATGACGTCACACAATATTACCGTGACACTTTTTTGTGAATGCAGGTGTAACATCAATTTACCACCTTAACGTTTACGACAAACAAACATAATTCCTTTTACATAACTAGAGTGTGAATATCGGCTCTTGAATACTGAACGTCGTGAAACAGTCACGTACCGATGAGAAATAATAGTACCTTACGTATAATTCGAGGGATTTCTGGTAGGTGTTACAGTTCCGTTTGGACTTGACTACCAAAGTTATTTTACAACGGGATATTTACCAGGTTTTTATTTTGTTGACAACCTATCTTTAAGATATGTTTCAAGCATCATCTTAAAGATAGGAGAAGAAGAGGACAAAAAAATTATGGACTGTGTGAGACAAGATATAAGAAAAATGATTGTCTAGCTATCGCGGTTCATGAGATACTACCTGATGACAGACAGACGGACAGTACATGGAGTCTGAGGAAAAGGGTTCCGTTTTTACCCATTGAGTGGGGCACCCTAATAAATAGGCAGAGAAGATTGGAACGTAGCTAAATATAAGTACAATGAATCGTCTTAAAAACTAAGTTAGGATGTGTGTCTTCATAACGCGCCCACCAATGAGAAAAAGCACAAGAAAGTCATGAAGCACACTATATAGCTGGGTTGCTAGGTATCTTTTTATCTTCATAAAGAGACGCGAAGTAGGTACACTATCTATCTATCTACATTCGACATTTTCTCAACTTCCCTCAGCAAAAACCTACGTAACAAAGTTACTTTTTACATAAAACAGCCAACCATTCCAGAACTATCTACGAGTAAGTGCCTACTTTATTGACCGTACCACATTACCGTCAAACCCATATAATTTTCCCAACGAAATATTAATAGTTCCATGAAACTAGGCGCTCCTAAAAACTAAGTAAACAACTAAGTTACTAAGTTTTTTCGACCTTTTCAGACGAGATTAACTTAACAGCCCGTGACGTAACGCCACATATTTCCTGAAACTATATCCCGCAGTGTCATTAAATGTTGGTAACCCTATCCATAATACGAAGTCTAAGGGGACAGTGTCCATACCGTTTGTATACACAAGACTTGACGGGGCAGCAGCCTCTTAACATTGATTTATGTGCCAGAGTCATACCCACCCTATTCCGGCTTAACAAGGATTATTTTTCAATAGTTAACTATTATTTTCCTTTAGAAGTCTAGATTTTCTGGCTCTCTTCTTAAATTAGCTAAAGAGACTAACCGTTTACACAAGCTTTTGTGAATATTTAAAAGCTCGCTCTGAGAGTATCTTTGAAAGGTAATTCGTTGTAGGAAATTCTAAGTTGAACTAAAGTTTCCAAAAATAGACTTCTATTTTATCGACACTAGCAGCGCTCCGCGATTTAATCCACGTAACTCCCGATCCCGTGGGAAAATCGGGATAAAATGTAGACTATGTTACCTACTCCCAAGAATCAATGTATCCTCATACCAAGTTAATCAAAATCGGTCCAGTAGTTTCGGAGCCTATTCGTTACGAACAAAAAAATGTTTCCTCTTTATAATATTAGCACAGATTACCTATTAAGTAATTTTCTTCGGGTAAAAAACCTGTTACGCAAAATATGAACGACGCATAACAAAGCATAATACCAATTTCGCATTATATTTAACATAATAAAGCCATTTGCAGAGCAGGTGGCATAATATTAATCAATTGGTGGGTTCATAGATAAACTGAATAACCCATATAGGCATAAATATAAAAAAAAAACAATCTGCAAGCTGTGAAGCCCTCTATTGGTCAATGAAAGTGGCCCTTTTTACCCGACTGCGCGACGCGAATCAGGATAATATATTTATCGAACAACCGCGATCACGATACAAACCATATTAATATACCAACAATATAATTACACTGGAGCGCCATAGAGATACGTTAGAGTTACTCACACAAACCACACACTAGAATTCGTCTGTAACTGGACCTGAATTAAATTAATGTTTGCTTTGATTTCAATTCTCATTCAGTTCTACTTACGTGGTTTTAGTCTGTTACAATCAAAGAGCAATGTTGGTATAATGGAAGATACCTATATTTACAATGCGAACATCGTGGGTTCGAATTCTGATGCTGATGTAATAAATTTTCAAAAATGTTTCAAAAAAGCATATTCTTTAGATATATTTAAGCAATCATTAGGAAAATATTGTGGAGGAGGTGCCGCTAGCATGATCGCCGAGACTCTCTACCATATGCTAACACCGTGCGTTACATTACTTTGGCAATATCGCGCGCTGGGGCTCTGACAAACTCGTGGTAACGGGGAAAGTTGAAGGTGGAAGACCACGAGGGCGAAACCCCAAACGGTGGACCGACCAAGTATCCGAACAGCTGAATATACCACTCAGCACAGCTCTACACGAACCGTAAATCGACTGCATCAGCAGAGTCACGATCCTCAGCATTGAGGGAACAATGGAGGAGGAGCATAATATTAGAATAATAATGCATGAACTACACGTTTTTCCTTTAGTCCATTGAAAAGTTACATTTGGGGTTGCGTTTTTCAGAGGACGCAATTTTATTTTTTTGATGTGTAGGGGGGGTCAGTGTAAAGCTAAAACCAAGTTTGTGGGGTCGCCACTCTTGGCCCACGGCCGCCATCTTGAAAATAGGGGTTGAAATGGTTTTTACGATGTATCTCTTAAACTATTTATTTGATCAAAAAAATTTGTTAACATAATTAATTTCTCTACAACTTTGGTCCAGTAACTTTTTGTCGTAGAACTATAAATAAAAAAGTTATAAGCGAAAATGTTCTGAAATTCGAGAAAAATAATTATAATTTTCGATGTAACTTTTTTTTATCATTTTACGAAAAAATTATATCTGACCATTTTTGTAGATCGTTTTTTGAGGAATAACTTTTATTCGCAACATTTTTTCATTTAGTCAATAGCTAAGGTTTTACAGCGCTCCGAAGTGAGTACTATTTTTCAGTTCTCTTAACTATACTTATATTATACGTGTGTACTAATAATGAGTTATCAGTTATTTTTTTATTTTTTTTCTATTTATTTTGTTATTATATATTTTTTTCTATTTGTTTTGTTATTATGATTATAAATTTTGCAATATTATTGATAAATAATAATACTATCAATAATTAATTATCAATAATATTGCAAAATCTTATATCTTTAAATGAGTAATTCTTGTATATCTATATAAATATACATAATTGGAATCTCGGAATCAGCTCCAACAATTTCGAGCCCCCTACACATCAAAAAAATAAAATTGCGTCCTCTGAAAAACGCAAGGTTAGGCCTAAAAAATGTAACATTTCAATGGACTACTTCACGGTAACGACTGCCCAGAAAACTAACCTAACATGCCCAAAAAATATTTAAAAAATATATATATATATATTGCAGGACATTCCACACCTCGCCATCTGGCTCCAAGTTAAGTAACTAGACTTGTGTAATGGGTGCTAGACTGCTAGATAACGGATAATCTAAGTATACACTTTTCTTTTGTAAATATATACATATAATACATAGAAACAACCAGATCACAGGGCTTGTTGCAAAATAACAGCGATAGATACCTTCACCTGCCACGGGACATAAACTAACTACGTACTAAACCATAGCCATTCGTTCTCAGTTCACTCGTTCACCGGTCATTCGTTCAATCGGCTGACACGCTGTTTGTCTTTCCATTGTGCTCACGTTCAAACTGTTTATGGAAAACGATTGATTGAAAGTTCGCGTGTCTATTCTCCTTTTGTTATGAGCTCGTACTTATATATCAAGGCTTGTTTACTTTGTCGAAGTAAATAAAGGTGAACGCACACCTAGCCGCACCGCACGCATCGCAGTCTCCATTTGTATGCGCGCAGCGCTGGGGTTGGTGACGTCATCAGCAGCAGGTTGGGGAATTCCGTTGCTACGGGCGGCGACTGCGGCGCGTGCAGTGCCGCTAGGTGTGCGCTTAAATTGGATTTCTAGGGTTCCGTACTCAAAGGGTAAAATAGGTCCACCCGTTGCTGTGAAAATCGATATTAAGAGACATACAGACAGACAATGAAGTGATCTTATAAGGGTTCCTTTTTTTACTTTGTGTCTGTGATCAGGCTGGAAAAGCCGGCATTAGTAGCTCGCGACAAGGCTAACAAAAAAGTAATTTAAATCATATCATGATCCTGGGTAATTAGGCGTCTAAGTTCTACCGTGACCATGGTTGATGGAATTCAATCGGAACGTTGCATGCGATGTGTGCAATTAGTGCAACGATGCCTACATGCAATGCGTGCGGGGTGGGTTGCGTGGCTTAGCTGGGTCCCGGCACGATTTCTGTTATGCGGCTTGAGGCTTCCGACTAACTTCAGACGCGCCATTATGTACGATTCAACTTCGTTATGTATGTACCTAACTAAAACATAGAAGTGACTTTCCGCTCTCATTTTTTGGTCTACTTCGTAACATCAAAATTCCGTAACTGCCAACGATAAGTTAATAATAGGTACCTTTATCATATACTGTGCCAATACACTTTTCTTTGTTAGAATTGTTTAGAAAGGAGGTTGCATCGAACAGAGCCCGTGCACTTTCCTCTATTCTCGATAACAAAGGGTTGTCCCTGAATGCATTCTAATGAAATAAAGAAACGTTTTGTCCTCGCTCCACCATTGAGTCGAGACCTAAATACCTGGGCTGAATGAGCGCTTCGCTATTGATGGTAAGGCAACATAGTCTCTGAGATCCGGCTGTCTATTATCATTGAGATATTTTGTAGGCCAAGGTAGATATTTGCGATAGTTGCTAGGTACTTACCTACCTACTTTGTGCAAGTCAAACCGCATTCTGTAGATTATGAGCTGGGTGAAAGGTTATTTATATGGATACTTAAATCTTAAATAGCAACCCCAATAAAATTACTCATGTGCCCCAACTAAAGCCCAACTATGATCGGCGTGAGAAAATGCGTAAGTAGGTAGAGGTGCCTACTTACTTATTAAAGCAGTTAATTAATAAATAGGGGTGACGTTCACAAAAAAAAGTAAAAATATTATTATTATATTAATAAATCTTAAGTTACACGAGAGCCGAGAGCCTAATAAAATCAAACTAAAACACAAAAGCACGTCTCGCTATGGCTCGGCCTATAGAAATAGTCGGCCATTGTCTTAATTCCCGATTTTTGAACGAAATCTCATGAGGACGCTTTTGAATACATCACTGTCAACTGTCAAATAAACGTCAAACGCTTGTTGCTGTCATCGATTGTTATTGTCCAGAAACTGAAAATCGTAAAATATTAGTTTACTGCATTGATTTTCTTTTATTATTGCAGGAAATTCAATATTATTCTTTTCCAAATAGTCTAAAAGTGATATTAAATCGTTCAAAATAGATTTGAACTCAGTGTACGCTGAAATACGTCGCGAAGAAAAAGTTGATCTTTTTTCCATTTTATTTTCCTTCTTACAATGGATTGCGTTGCTAAATTAAAGATTTTAGTTATTGGCGAGAGTGGTGTTGGAAAATCCAGGTAAGAAATGTGTGAAGTAAGGTCAATTTCGTCTTTTCGAAGTGCCTTGTTAAATTTAAAGTAGGTAGGTAGGTAACGCGCAGTTAACTCACAATCAGTGACGATTATAATCATTGAGTCACCCTTACACCCTTGTCTATTGCGAAATATCGTTCATCCTTGCGATATTTCCTAGTTTTTGAACGGTTTTACTATTTTATATATTTCTAGCCAAAGACTTTCAATATTATTTTCGTATGTAAACTGAACAGTTTTTTTTTCTGCAAAATCTTCTATGTACAAATTTCCTAGTCTAGTGTGACGTTTGTGTTCTACGTAGAGTTGTCATGCTGCACGAAAAATTAAAATAAACAAAGATTTGTGAATAAACTCAATATCTCTGTTTTTTAGCCTACTTACTAAATTCTTACCAAGATGATAAGGTTTAATCTAACAATTTTTAAATACCTAGTAGCGCCACTGATTTCGGTTTAGCCTTGATTTTAATTCACATTGTTCCACATTAAAACAAAGAATATTAATCAATATTCAATGAACTTCAGTGATTTGTCAGTGAGGTACAAAAATTTAACCAAAAACCAGTAAAATCCTATTAACAGTCATGTAGAACAACTTTGTTGCCCACTACTTTTTAAATTTTTATCTAGTTTTAATATCAAATCAAAGATTCTCTCCATATTCTCCATATTAATCAATATTCAATGAACTTCAGTGATTCGTCAGTGATGTACAAAAATTTAACCAAAAACCAGTAAAATCCTATTAACAGTCATGTAGAACAACTTTGTTGCCCACTACTTTTTAAATTTTTATCTAGTTTTAAGATCAAATCAAAGATTCTCTCCATGAAAGTTTTGTATTTTTTCTGGCCAAATGTAATGTAAGTAGATGCTCTAAGGTCCCAGTTGTGGCTATCGCATTTCATGTTTTGTAATCAAGAGACAAATAATCTTAACTGTATGTTGCAGAAATAAAATATGCAAAATATTTTCTATTATTCACCTAATAGTTACCATTACCAACATAGATTTCATATTTTTTTGTTACCACTAGAAACATCCAAATTGATAGCTTTTCATTAATAATTTTCTTTTTAGCATAATCTTAGCCTTTACAAAAGGTGATTACAAACCTCAGTTCCCCGCCACTATTGGTGTAGACTACAATAATAAGGACGTGGAAGTGAACGGGCTGAAATTCAAGCTTGGTATTTGGGATACGGCCGGCCAAGAACGGTACCGAACGCTCACTTCTAGTTTTTACAGGTTTGTTTGCTATTTGCTTTGTTTTTTTTAAGTATTAAAGACTTTGAGATTACGAGTACAATTATCACCTAATTTACCATTCTCATCAATGAATATTAAAAAATAGTTTTTAAAATTTGCCATTATATTGACATCAACACAATAATATTCTAAATATGCAAAAACCTATATTTATTTATACTTACACAATAAAACTAGCAAGTACTAATTAACTTCGAAAAAGGTAATACCAATTCTGTTATTATTAACAGGGATGCCCACGGAGCAATACTAGTGTATGACGTATCAGACCCGAGAACATTAACAAAATTAAAGGAATGGGTCGAAGAACTACAAGTGTATACAACTAAGAAAAATATTGTCTGTTTAGTTGTTGGAAATAAAATTGATCAGGTGAGTTACACAAATTATGTACTTGTATGGGTACAGGTTGTTTTCCCCAACAAGACCTCTTTAGTTGGGTACTCTTTGCGTGAGGATTTAGTGTTCTTGTCTAGCATCTACTACCCTCTTAGCTGAGTCGACCGTGTCCTGAGGAAAGAACTTGTCAATATGTCTGGAGCCAACTAGGCTGCGGTGTAAATTACTATGTTTCCTTCACCATACAACAATGTCAATTTTATTAACAAAAATTGGTTGCTGCTAAAACTACTACCTTCGAGCCTTCAGGACTAGAATGAATAAGTCCTTGATAAAATAAGGAAAAATAAAGTAGGCAAAGTTCATGAAGTTTTTATGAATACAAATATTTATACTTATTTCCTTTAGCAAAGAGCTGTACCTAGAGAACAAGGCCAAGCGTTTGCTCAGAAACATAGAATGCTGTTCATTGAGAGCAGCGCTAAGACACAGGAGGGAATCAACTTGGCATTTGAAGAACTCACACAAAAGGTATGTATTTAAATATACAATTAGGGTCATAAGTACTGATTTTAAGGTGAGGTGCACTTCACCACAAGGGAGGTCTACTTTTGTCTTCGAAAGAATAAAGGCCAGACTCTTTACAATGCCCATACATTGATATTAGAGGTAATAAACCTATTTGCTGAGAACCTACGTCAAAATCGTAGCCCACTAGATTTTTATAGACCAATCGAATGCCTCCTTTGTGAAAGGCATTTTTTTTTCATACGAATTTCAAAGTTCCAAACTCAAAACAACTCTAAACCCTTGGGGGTTTCATACAACATTATTGCCCTTGGGATTCAATGACTTGCTTTACGTTGAGAAAATTAAACTTTACATTGCAAATAACTTACTCTTTCTTACACAATTCTCCAACATTTAACTTACTAACGATCCAGCATCAACATTATTATTTCAAGAAAAATGAAATTGTCAGTGTCCCGAAAAAATATCAGGTTTTCCCCTTAAAATTTTCAGTTGATATCTTCGAATCGGTAAACAGAAATCTTAAGAACTTGCGAAATTACGAAATACAATCCTTACCGGGGAAACTCTTATTAACTTGACAGGTATTTGAGTATTCAAGTTTAACGGAGCGTCGTACAGGACGCCTTTGAAATTAAAATAAAATAACTAGTACGTAAAAATAACACAGTTAAAAACGGAATAAATATTTCAGGATATTTTAAGGACATGGCACACAACTATTTAACAACTAATTAGCCCTAAGCTAAGCAACTAGGCTTGTTTTATGGTGGCCAGACAACGGACATAATACTTATAAACTTTTCTTTTGTAGATACATCTATATATATAAAAGAAAGTCGTGTTAGTTACACCACTTATAACTCAAGAATGGCAGAACAGATTTGGGTGAAAATTGGTAGGGAGGTAGCTTAGAGCCAGGAGACGGACATAAGATACTTTTTATCCCAATATGCCCACGGGATCGGGATTTACGCGGGTGAAACCGCGGGGCGCAACTAGTAATACTCTACATACGGAAACACTCAGGCCAGCAACAATAATAATTATCTGTATCTAAATATTGGTTTGAGGCGGGAATCGAACCCCCAACCTACTGCATCGCAAGCGGGTGTCCGCCCATCATGCCATAGGAGTTCCCAAATGTATCGTTATCTTGTATTTTAGCACGAAAACATTATTTTGTGAATTTGGTGGGCATCCAGTAAATCATTATCTTAAGGAATCAAGTTACGATAATTACTTGAGGGATCGTTTTGTTCGACAATAATTATTTTGGACGAAAAGTTTAGTAATTTTGCTTTTATATTCCTACTAAAATAAATTCGATATTTATTTTGTTATCAAACTATAACTGATCTAACCGTAGAAATAAATAATCCCTTACTTTCGGATCTTTTCTGTCATTTTTACGTCTAAGAAAAGCGCTTTCAATGCTAACTAGCGTGAGCGTACTCGTGGCCATAAGTAAATTTCGGACCGCAGCATATGGGCCAAAATCAATAACACTATCAAACAGCAATCGCAGCCGCAGACACGGTCCGAATCTATACTTCTATACTTATATTATAAGGCTGAAGAGTTTGTTTATTTGTTTGAACGCGCTAATCTCAGGAACTACTGGTTCGAATTGAAAAAATATTTTTGTTTTGGATAGTCCATTTATCGAGGAAGGCTATAGGCTACTTTTTATCCCGATATTCCCACGGGATCGGGAGTTACGCGGGTGAAACCGCAGAGCGCTGCTAGTTGAACATATAGCCATATGCATGAGATTTAAAGTTATTACCAGTAAGATGTAACAGTTATAGAGTGGTTATCTCCGAGCTTCGCATTCCTTTATTGTGACACAATAATTTGACGTGTCTTCATGCAATATGCGAAAACACCCGAGGGACCATGAGTCAATTCCTTACTTTCATGTGGTCAAGTTTATTTCGCATAGACGTATCTACCTCTGGTTGACATATTACTTGTTATTACCATATTTTTTATTGTTACCTAGATAATAGAAACACCAGGCCTATGGGAGACCGATCATACGTCCTCAAACATTCGCTTAGCTCAGAACGACAGGAACCGCACCGAGGAATCATCTTGTGTTAGCAATTATTGTATGATATAATTAAGTTTTAATTTTGACCATTCTGTACGGTTATGCCAAAGATGCATAGCACGTCGCACATCGATATCGCAGCTCGTCATCGCGCTTTGATATCGGTTCACTCTCACATAGAAGCTTCCCAAAAACAATCGAAACCAGTTATTAACCAAGATATTAAGCATTGTGGCGCGAGCGAGACGAGGCACGGTGATGATTTGACCAATCATGAGCCAGAGCACTAGATAAACCCGGCGGTTGGCGAAGTAAAGAAACTATTTTATTGTCAACCAATCATATCGATGAGAACATCCAAGTTTGGATCAAAGCATCGTAATAAATGTTTTGACATAATATGCGTGCGCCTATATTACCATTAATTTGTTTTACGTGGAGGTGACATCGATTTGCGATGTGCGATGCATCTTTGTTATATCCGTACCCTTACAAATAACTAGCTGAAGTGAGTGATTAACTGACCAAACACGTACTCTGGCTTTACTACATCTCTCGCTCAGTTGTCAACGAATGGTATGCGCCTATGTTCACACCCCTCTTCCTATTGAATTTTATGGTGTGAACATCTGCGCTTATCATTCGTTGACAACTGAAAGAGTCTCTTATTATTAGGGGGCAGGATTAAAGCCTTGTTTGTTTTTAAAATAATACCTATGTTTTGCGTTGTTTATATCATAGTTCCACTGAACTAAAAAGTGTACAGGTACACCTATCATTTTTTAATTAAAGGAAAATCAAAGGATAAGATATTGCACTGTTTCTGCACCATTTTCTCGAAGCAACTTATGGGTTTTTTATACA
The DNA here is from genome assembly GCA_951213275.1 of Idaea straminata. Taxonomy (NCBI): domain Eukaryota; kingdom Metazoa; phylum Arthropoda; class Insecta; order Lepidoptera; family Geometridae; genus Idaea; species Idaea straminata. The sequence continues at coordinate 13,150,951 of OX577857.1, forward strand.
AATATAAATACCTATTTTTATACGACCTACCTTATTTACTTTTAGTGAAAGAGATGTATACCTACGAACTTAATTAGCCTTTTGAGTTCCTTGCAAAAGTACGACAGCTTCCTTATAATTAATTTTATAAATAACTATAAAAAGCACGTCATAGTAAGTATAAAAATTGTGATCTTTTGTTGTTACCAATTCATGTAGTACAATTTTACCACAAAAAAGTTCATCCCGTTTGATATACCTACCTAAAGCGCGCATTTTCGCGCCAAGAATGTGTAATAAAAATGATAACATAATAGGCGGCTTTTTGTAAAAAAACTGGAACCTATATACATGTTTAAATAGTATGGGATAAAGCACACAGGAGCATCTGACATAGGAATGAAAAATATATTAGTTAAAAGTCGCATTTTTTCGCTGAAATAAATGTTAATAATATATTTTTTATGTGTTTTTATGCATTTTGTTTATTTGTTATTGTAAATAAATGTATGAACTTATGTACTAGCTCTATATTTACCAATGACCCTGTATTTGCTCCGTGTGCATTAGCCTTAATATTTTAATTCATATTAATATATTATTTTATAGTAGCTTATACTTATAAGGGATTTGTATAACTACATAATTATTATAAAAATCTTATATCTATAAATAATTGTAAATATTTTGGTTTTATTTTAATGAACCAAAAATAAATTAGTAGGTAATTGGTATATAAATAAAATAATACATTGTATCTTTGATATTTTATTTAGTAAAAAAATATAAACTTAATGTTTTTTTGTGGTTATTGTACCCGCACAGTAAGTTAGTAGGTCGCGAGTTCGAGTATTGCCGCGGTAAACTTTACATTTTATATTCTTGAAAATCTTTAAGTGGGTAGGTTAAATCTATTTACTTATTTTACGTTATTTAAATTTAAAATTCTGACTGACTGAATGACTGATTCTGCTTATGTCAAAGCCTAGCTTAAACCAAGTCACGGATTTCGCTCAAGCTTGGCAAACAGGTACCTATTATAACGCCAGCATCCGCTAAGTAAGGATTTTAGTAAATTCAACTCTTACGCGGACGAAGTCGCGGATAAAAGCTAGTCTTCTTCTTCTATAATATAAAAATGAATCGCAAAATGTGTTGGTAAGCGCATAACTCAACAACGCCTGGACCAATTTGGCCAATTCTTTTTTTGGTCTGTTTGTTATTATCAGGAGAAGGTTCTTATGAAATAAAAAATTAAGAAAGTTGCGCAGAAAATTATTACGCGAATGAAACCGCGGGGCGTAGCTAGTATAATATAAAAATGAATCGCAAAATGTATTGGTAAGCGCATAACTCAACAACACCTGGACCAATTTGGCCAATTCTTTTTTTGTTGTCTTTGATATTGTCAAGAGAAGGTTTTTATGAAAGAAAATATTAAGAAAGTTGCGCAGAAAATGATTACGCAGGTGAAACCGCGGGGCGCAGCTAGTATTAACATAAAAAATCCTATAGGACTACGTCACCTACTGTTACAGTAGGGTAAAAAACTATTTGTTGTTATAGTCTGGCAATATAAATACATAATCTGTAAATTCAACTGTCTAGTTATCACGGTTCATGAAATACAGCCTGGTGACAAGCAGACGGACGGATGGACAGTGAAGTCTTAGTAATAAGGTCCCGTTTTTACCATATGAGTACTAACAAGCAACAAAATAAACAATTCAAATGTAGACATTTTCCCACACTTCCCGATACATCGAGTGTAAATACGTAGCTTAAAGTTGTCAACACACAGGAAGCTTTAAGCAGAAAAATCAGCGTCCGCGATTTCACTCGCGTCAGTCCCAATACCCGAATGAATACCGGGATGAAAGTAGCCTACGTACCTAGGTGGTAATCCACGTCTCCAGCTATCAGGAGGTAATTCTCGTAGAAAATGTTTAGATTACATTACTAACTACCTACTTACTAAAAATCCACTGTCTGTCTGTCTATCACCAGGATGTATGTCAAGAACTGTGATAGCTAGAGAATTGAAATTTTCACAGATTATGTATTTTTGTAAATTGGATTAGAGATTATGTAAATTCTAAAAACCGAAAAATAATAATGTTTAAGTGGAGCTCCCATACAACATAATAATAATGCCCGCAGGGCACCTTGAGGCGAGGTGACGGGGAGTAACGACCCCGCGGTCCCGAGTTCTCCAGGGGGAAGTCACCGTTCCTCACCTCCGGCTTGCCTTAGTTGGTTGGTCGGAGTGAAACCTGACGAGGAAGCGGTCCCCCGCCTCTGGCTTGCCTTCACCGGCTGTCCAGAGTGGAGTCGCAATAGCAGAAATGCTCGAAGGATGGATGCTGAACGTCAGTGATGAGTTGGCCCGCTCGCTTGGACTACCAGCGATGACTTAAAATCCAGTGAGGCCTCTCCATCCTTCAGCCACTCACGTTCCTGTTGCCCCCTTGCTGTAATTTGCTCGGCTAATTAGGGTGGCCCAGTCTGAGAGTTGGCGAGTCTCCGCCTGCCATTTTTACGTGTTTATTGAACATTGTTACGGCAGGTGCCATAGTATCCATAGTTCCCCAGTATCTAGTCCACTACCATCCCATCACAATAGCTCCAGTAGTTTTGTCCTGTAGATTATCAATAGTTTTCATCCAAACCGGAGGTTGTCCTTGGTTGCACTTTATAGTGTAGACAGGGATAATCGCCGGTTTAGAATCCACCCCATTGCTTGCTATTATACTTGTTATTGTAAAGGGCCTCTACGTGTTGGCTTCGGCTCCACGCACGCCTTCCAAAGGTCCGGGGCTCCATAGCCCCGTGATACAGGACGTATAACAGACAATAATAATAATAAATCATTTATTTCTCAACACAATACATACAATACACATCAAATTTAAAATAGGATAACTATTTATGCTAAGTACAGTGTGAGCTGGTGTCTAGACTAGGCATAGCCTGTGGGTATAGATCACCAGGCTCTCATATTAGGTTACTATTCCTATTGGACTTGACTTGCTATTTCTTAAAAAATAAAGTTATGTATAGTGGTGAGTACCATTATTTGTGCATGCGTTGCGTTATTTTAGCATCCTGAGACACCAGACTCTTACGAGTCTGGACTCCGGAGCACCTTAAACGTATCAGTTGATTAAGCTAGGATAGTTAGAATATTTTCAGTTTCATCATAGTTCACCTGCAGAAGATAATCGATAATAAGCCTTTTAGATTTCAACCTTGTTTGCAAATGGAATAGGATTTTAGGGTTTAATTTTCGATAAAGATAGGTGCCTAAAAACAGAAAAATCTTTGGGCAAAACTTGTTCTGAAGCGTTTTGTGTGATAGACTTCATCCCTATTTCTCGTTCTTTCTGCTGTCATATTTGTATCGGAATATGCTGCAAGTGAACATGGTACGGAACCCTTCGTGCACGAGGCCGACTCGCACTTGGCCGGATTGTTTTTTGTAAAATACTAATATCAGTTTCAACTAAATAGAACTCAGTGTGTATTCACCCTAACGAAGGACAAATGTTATTTTTCTCAGCGTTTGATGTCACTACCAATAACATCTGAAGAAATAAAAAACAAGTTTTTTTTCACCGTTTCGTAAATACCCATTTTATTACACAAATCAATGATAAAAGCCTCCCGAATGGCATGTCTGATAGATAAACTTGAACTTCAATAGAAGAGAACCTATCAATAACTGTTTATAAGTGATAAATACGATGTTTTGAATGAAAATGTTTGTTGGGATAAATGACTTGAGTTAAGTGGCACAGTCTTATGGGTGTTTTATACCGGAATCTCGAGAAATTCTATTTTTTTTTTAAATAAATTTGTAATTTTAGAAATCGAAATTTTAAATTATTTTATAAACCGCGCATGAAGATCATAATTTTGTAACTGTTCCTGCCTGTCCTCGAATTCGATTTGGGGATAGGTAGGAATTTTGATTCATATTTGTCCCCATTTGAAGACAGCATTCGCGGACAGGCAGGACCCGTTGACTTAGTGGTAAATTCCTTTCTTTCCAACGTGCAAAAATAGATTTGTCTATACCTACCTACGACAAAATATATCCGCAATTAACATAGCTCTTACAGTGAAGAAAAACATCGTGATAAAACCCTGACTTAGTTGGCTCCAGACGTATACGAAGACCTTGACGTCTAAGACGTAGACGACAAGCTCTTCTACAATGATTATCATAAATTAAAAGTACCTGGTTGACCGAGCTTTGCTCGGTTTTTTGTTATTGGGTAGAACATTTTTTTTTAATTATTAGTATGAATGTACTGATGAAATATGAATAATGTTCTTCGTTCGGTTTTTCGAATGCCTTATATCTTGGGAACCGAGCTTTTCTCTGACCTGAAACCTTAATAAATCGATTCCTTTAGCCGAAAACGTCCCGCTTACTAAATTTTATGAAAATCGTTGTAGCCGAGATCCTGATTATATATATATAAAAACGAGCAAAATATATAATATATAATAATATATACATAAACCTTAGAGGTGTCAAGAGACACCCGGATGGAACGAAGTTACTTTCGATTAATTAGTGAAGGAATTGTAATAAAATCAAAAAGTGTCGTTACAACTTTTGGTCTTATTTTTTTCCGTCTAGCCCCCTTTCGCAATGCGCCATAAGGAACTTCGTTCCAACATTCAAGATAAAATTCAAGTCCTTATTTAGGTACTGATATTATCATCATCATCATCATCCGAGCGATGTTCCCGGTTGCATCCCTCTCGGGAGCCCGGGGTCCGCTTTCCTGCTTTTACGCCTCGACTTCGCACAATCTTCAGCAAACTGGTACTGATATATCAACACTCAACTAAAATCAATGAACGGAGCGGGCTAATATTTTGGAAAATTAAATACTTACGTGGACGAAGTCACCAGTTAGAGCTAGTAATAGGTAATCTTATATATATAAGAAAGTCGTGTTAGTTACACCACTTATAACTCGGGAACGGCAGAACAGATTTGGGTGAAATTTGGTAGGGAGGTAGCTTAGAGCCAGGAGACGGACATAGGATATTTTTTTCGATATTCCCACGGGATCGGGACTTACGCGGGTGAAACCGCGGGGCGCAGCTAATTATTAATATTTATAGAGCTAGCAATATTAGGCTAGTTTTTAACTAATTTTTTTCTACTAGATCGAGACTTACGCAGGCAAAACAAGAGGACGTAACTAGTAAATAAACCAACTAAATGATCATATCGTTTACTTAAATTCTCATTATCTCTCACATATCGTTTAAGATATACCTATTACCTACGTACCTACCTCATTCAATAAGGTTAACGATGAGATAATTACTTGAATATGCTCTGTTAAGACGATTATTAATTAACATAGCGGTTAAACGTATAATGGTACAAAGAGAAGGGTTGGAGCGGTTTAATTTCCTTTATCTCAGTATCTACCTACCTACACTGTATTTTTATTTTATTTAAGTACACAGCCGTATTTGAATTGGGGACAATTCGGGGCATACAGGGATTTCGATTCCTGTTTGTCTTCATTTGGGCATAGCATTCGGGGACGGACAGGAACACACAAAAAGTACTGAACTGGTTTTTAATTTGGTTTTTACTAATGAATTGATTGATTCTGCTTGTTTTTAATAAATAATACTACGTATTTTTTTAAAAGTTAATAAATAAGTAAATAAATATTCAAAAGAATGAATATAATCAGTTTAAAAGCTATTTACTATGCGGATTTTCCTCTGCTGCCCGGGCGAAGCCGGGACGGGTTGCTAGTCCTACTATCGCTAGTAATATTATAAATGTGAAAATTTGTGTATTAGCATTTGTGTTTGTTTGTATGTCTGTTACTCTTTCATGCAAAAACTACCTTGATTAACACTATACTATTTTATTCCGATATTCCCACGGGATAGGAACTTACACGGGTGAAATCTAGGAGCGTTGTTAGTAAAAATAAATCAGTTACTACATTATCAGGGAAATAATTTTACCAAGTAAACATCACTAAGTTATTACTTGCCTTCCCAACTTATGAACTTATCTACATTAAGTATCTACAAACTATTAATAAAACTGAACAACACAGTCATATTAAAAAGATGTCGAATTAATGAAACTATGACGTTAAGGTGATGTCCGTCCAAGTAACTGCCCGCTAAACTCTTTTTTTTAATCGACGAAAAAAACGGAGCAGTTTCCCAAGTCTACGAGTACATTTTATTAATTTTTTATATTCCTAAAATCACGCATGACTTTGAGTTTCACAAATAAAAACAAATATTATTTTTTAAAACGTGCTTTTAGAACGTAATTTTCCAACTACGTTAAATTTATTTGAAGGAAAAATGCATCTCTAAAATTCATCACCGCGGCGAGATTTGAACTGGTTTAGGTACCTTGCAGAACCTTGATTCACAAAAAAAGAACAGAAAAAAAAATAGTAAGTAAGTAATACTTAGGTAGAGTAACTCGAGGATTATTTCAAAGTTTATTGAATAAAATAAAGACATGTTTGTAATCAGTCCCACATTTATTGGAGAACAATTTGGACACAAATGAATTGCAGAACAAGCAATCTCTCATAGCAAAAAACATCATTTAAAAAATACTAGGGTGTCCATCTCTCCTAAACATGTCGAGGAGAGTTGGATAATTGACGAATCTAAGTACGCGATACGAAAAAATTTAAGTCTTGGTGTTTTGCGTTTTTGATAATTCAGTCATTCACGAATTGACGAATTTAAATACGCGATACGCCAAAAATGTATGTATGTTTGGTCATATGCGACAAAACCGTAAAAATGGGCATTTTTTTAAAAACCTATACATAATTTGCCGAATTCAGCGTGCATGTAGGTTGAATCACCCTTAAGTAGAAACCATTAATAAAGCTATAAGAACCACACATTAATATTTACCATTCGGCCGCGCGGCACTCTCCGATATATCATAATGAAAGCTTCCTTATATTTGTCAACGTTTATCCTTGGGCTGAGCGATGATGCCTCATTAGGGAGTCCATCTGGCTCATTCTGAACAGAACTGATGACAAATAGAGGGTTCTAGTCTGATATAAGAGGGAACTTTACTACCTAGAACTTATACGGTTGTTTATCTTTAGGTAAATATTTAAAACCATGCATAGGTAATATACAGGCAACGAATAGTAATCATTTAAGAAAGCAATTGGGGGTTATTAATGTGTACACTCAGGCAATCAAAGTGCATTACGCAATTTGTTATTATTAAAATGGTTAGAACACAACGGATCATGCATTCTTTCAACTCAAGCAGATTGTTATTATTAGAATGATCTCTACTCAAGCAGGACTTTAAAATCGTGCTAGAGTTGAATTCATTATGTTCTATCTTAATCCCAAATTTCAATTCGATCGAAATGGTTACACAAGATGATCAAAACTAAATTAAAAGACGACTGCAATTCCATAGTCCGAACAACTATCTCTTTACCAAAATTCATCAAAATCGGTTCATAGCGGTTTAGGCGTGAAAACGTAACAGATAGACAGAGTTACTGTTGGTATGTTTATAATATTAAGTAGGTATATACCATAAGTAACAAAAAAGGCCACTGACACGATATCAAAAATACAATTTACATGAGAAAATCGACGTTACACAAGATTTCAATATTTACCCAATTTCGGGGCCCTATTCTTGTAAAGTTATAATGTTGTAGAGTGATATGAATCAACGAAGAAAACTTCAATTACAGAAAAAGCTGACGCTTTTAATCTGCTTGGGTTGATAAACTCTCACGATTATATCGATTATTTTTCAAGAGGAATGTATGTATTATTGGTGACATTGGTGATATTAGTGACAAAATAACAAGTAAATAAATAATAATAATATAATGCATTGTTTTTCAGATTAACAATAAAGAAAATATTTATCTAATGACCTTTTATTATGTAATTTTCCCTATCTTTACGAAATATTTAATTAAAGTGGCAGGTGGCCCTTATGATGTCAGATGCTGATGAAGAAAATGAAAATCACGTGACTTTAAACTCTGATATCTTTTTTTAGCCTCTGAGGTGTATTGGCCCAAGTGTCAATATGTCCAAATGTTGAAACGTCCGAATGTCAAATCGTCCAGGGACACAATACCCAGTTGCCAAAATGCATCTTGTACACAAAATACTATATACTTCATTATAATCTAGAAAAAGAATCGGACATTTGTGTATTCCTATGCTTCAAGTAGGTATTGCCATAATTCTTGAGGTCTAAAATTTTTGACTCGTTTTTTATTATTAGTTTTGATTTAAATTTGGTGAGTTTAAATTTAGTATTTTCGATTATTTATTTTAATTTATTGTATTGTATGGATTTGATTATCTGAAATAAATGAATTGAATTGAATTGAATTAAAATCAGTGGCCGTCATGGAGGACACTTCTGTTAGCGAGCGGTTAGATGTAAAAAAATGTAATGAAATCTCTATTGCACCAAAATAACGTCCCACAGAGCTGATTTAACTCGGATTAATACAGAACCCACCGGAAATATTGACTCACAATTCCTTCGGAATCGTTTTACGAATTTGATTGAAAACTGTAATGTGTGCCTTCAGAATTGGATGTTCGGATCTTGGGGATTTTTATATATTTATTAATCAACTAGCTTTTACCCATGGCTTCGTCCACGTAAAGTTGAATTTTCCAAAATCCTTACTTAGCGGATGCCTGTAACAGCTATCTAGTCTTATTTTTATAGTTTAGTAGATGTCCCGGCAAACGTTGTTTTACCATTTACAAAAAATAAACTAAAGGAAACAAAATAAAAAAAACTAAATTAAAATCGGTTCATACGTAAAATCAGACACGTCAAACTTATAACACCCCGCCGTTTTTGCGTCGGGGGTTAAAAATAGATAGTTGCCGATTCTCAGACCTACTGAATTTGCATATAAAATTTCATAAAAATCGGTCAAGCCGTTTCGGAGGATTATGGTAACTAACATTGTGACACGAGAATTTAATATATTAGTTGCACCTTGCGATTTGACCTGAATTAGTGTCTCTTAGTATTTAGTTATTAGTGATATTGAGTCGTAGAAAAAATGTTGTTTGTTTAGGTGCACAAAAGTGACCCTCAATCGCTTGCTAATATACCAAAACCCTGTATAGATAGATAAGATAGACTGATATGTTGTTTCAAATAAGTACCTATGATACATTGCGTTTGGTGTCTACCTCCGACTTAACATTGTCTTCACAGAATACTCCAATAGGTATCTCTACCTACCTGATACTGATACTATTTCAATCTCCAATTATTTCCAGTGACTGATTGACAGTAACACGAAGAACGGACGTACCATAACTATGTATAGTTACGAGTAGGTATAATATTACCACGTTCACTTGGCATGATCACTTGGTACGTCATCATCGAAAAGTCACAAGCATAATTCTTTATTCATTTAAATTCATTTACATGAGACGTCTTTAAAATTTGGTAGGATGTGTGCTTTCGGAACGCGCCCACCAATAAGAAGAAGATCATGCTCTCAATGGTCAAGATAACAAATCTTTTTAAGGCATATTTGAAATAGACAAATTAAAGTAATATCCATGGGTTCTAATCATTTTAAAGTCAATTAAAACGGAATTTACAGGGTTACTGGTAACGAGTCGCCTTTGAGGACCTGGGTGCTTAAGTAAATTGACAGGTGGTTAAAGATATCAAAAATAATAATTTTAATAGGGTCTCCTTTGAGGACAGGTGCTTTTATTCTCAGGTCCTCAGAGGATCTTAACAGTTTTTTGAATTTATTAGACAAACATTAGTAGAATGAAAACATGCCAATAATAGTAATTTTAGAAGTCTACGATGTATCTGAAATTCTGTATCCGACTGTGCACTAGAAATATGAAAAGGAGGACCAACTCAACGTGGTCTACTGACACCTACCTCTGACTATTTCATTACAAATGCAATATCAATATTCATATTCAATTACGAAAATCGTTCGAGGGCCATCGTCGTCGGTTGTGTCATGAAAACATTGTATATTTGGACAATTCGATACTTTCCAATTGTAAAGTATTCAAGGGATTGTTTGTTCCATTTTAACTAAGCCGACTGAACTATTTTAAGTCGGATTATGAAGTAAGTAAGTAAGCTGAAGTGGCATGTAGATGGACGAACGACTTATTTAAGGTCGCGGTAACTCGTTCAACGCAGAGGGAATACGACCAATCGCTCTGGAATTATTTGTCGAAGGCCTATGTTCACTGTTCAGTAGTGGATGTGTTGTACCTGATTTGATGATAATTTTAAAAAGATCAGATGGAACGCGATGACAGTTAATTGATTCGCCATATCACACATCGCAGTTCTGTTTTTTCGAAGCTTTGACAGCAACGTATTTCACAATTAAATATATAGCCAGAGGCTGTCCCGCGCTATATTAACTGGTACGCGATACCTTTTAAGATACTCATTCGAAAACTTGCAACAACCCAATTACTGCATAAATTATTTCAAGTTTTCAATGGCGTAAATTGGTGCAATAATAAATAAACATTTCACGTTTGTACCACATAAATTACGCGGGTGATTTGATGACTTTGAACTCGGTACCTATGTTTATTTGTGTGGTTTATTGTTTAAATATAATAACATACCTGGTGTACTTCTTAAACTTATATTAAACTCAAACGTTTCGGAAATATAAAATAATATTATTCTCCTTAATTTTGTTACCTTTTGATGTATGGAACCCTAAAAACGGCCCGTAGAGGAGTAGCAACAAACATACTAAGAGAGTAAAGCCAGATTTAAAGTAGATACGCTTCGTCGTTCAGGCAAAATGCTATAAAACTTGGCGAAATTATTAGTTTCACCTCCCCTTCAATCGGAAGTACTGCAGTTTGAATTCACTTGAATCACTTTTATATTGTTCACGGTGTAATGAAAGAAGTCATAAAAGATGCGACTTCATTTGCAGTTAACATAACATTGTTGGAAAATTCGAAAATTTAAGTTTTTAATAATCTTGAAATATATATACCTAGCAGTTCCAAAATGGTTAATTTCGGAGATGAATAGTACCCGAAACGGAATAAGAGTTTTATTTTGTGTGTAATAAACGACTTCAATAACTAAGGAATTTCTCTATTAATTGCGTAATATTTTTAATTTAATTCTTTATGTTTTTTATTATCAAAACGCGATGGTTGCAACACGATTCGTCTTCGTGTCAAATCGCAGTATTGAAGAATGCTACTTTGGTTTAGCGTCGTTCACTTTTGTCATTTCACATAATTTTTCAAAGAAATCGCATGTGAGTTCGTGATCTTAATCATAAGTAGATACCTCATTGGTATGTTGCTAATCGAACCTCTTTCGTTAAATTTTAATGTTTATAATCTTAAAGTTTGTCTCTACTTAGGCTGCGTCCTTGATGCTGACTGAAAATGTCGACTTAAAAATACTTCTATAAATACATCTATCTACATAGAACAGTACCGCCTCTCTCATATTAAAGTAAAATATATTCCAATACACTATAGTTAGGGAGCTTCTCATATTATGATTTGAGTAACTGTGGTACCGTATGCTTGGCATGAAATTTCATTGTTAATATGCCTCAAGGTTTAAGCTCCTTATGGTTTTAGAATCATAACCATCTCCAACATATTCGCTTAATAATCTACCGTATTCAACATGAGGGCTGCTGAGATTCTGGCACTCTTATTTGACCTAATCAGAAACCGTTGTTTATCTTATTATAGGTATAAGTTAAAGCTGCCTTCATGCTTTCCGCCAGATGGGACCAAAATCGTCTACTTGGCGAGCTAATTCCTATCTACTAACAACACTTTCATACTGTAATCCTGTTTTATTTATACAAAGAATCTGTGAATGAAGGTGTTAAATACAACTTTTTCATTAAAAATGCCCCTTAAATATAATATTTTTTCTTAATATCTTATATGCTGTAATATAGCATTATTATCTAAAATTTGGGAAAGTATTGGTCCCATAACTCTTAAACTGCCAATTCTACAACTAAAAAAACAGTTAAAGGCAGTTATAGGTTTTATGGCATAAAAATATTTGTGCTAATGTCATTATCCAGGGAGGAAACAGTCGACTATGTTTGTATAGAGAGACCGCCGGTACCCTTTCACCTTAAATCCTTTTGTTTCATAACACGGTCATCCATCCGACCCTTCAATTGACTTTCTTCGTTTCTGACATCCTGTTTCTGACTTTCTTCGGTTCCACCTAAATCCTCAAATTATATGAGGAGCTCCGTATCTACAACGCTGTTAGCATCTGCTAGTAGATAGGTATATTCGTAATATTGCTAGCAAGCTTCTGTCAGTGTGAGACAAGCTGTCATTTTATTAAACCACATCCACAGATGTGTTCGGATTGATCATTCAGATTGAAAAGAGTTACACTGTGAACTTAGATTGTGTTACGATTTTGTTGCAAGTGTTAAGCGGAAGCGAGGAAATACGTTGTATATTATAAGGTAGATAGATATTTATTTGTACAACACAAAGAAATAGAACACGATATGCACAAAGTAAAGTAATAGCTAGAAAGTATAAGTTGCACAAATGCCCCTGCGGATGATATGGGCAGGTATCCAAAATGTTTTAAAAACGTTGCTAATAGTGAAATTATAACAATATAAAAAAACATTGTTATTCTCTATTTATAAGTAATATTAAAATAATTATTTAACAAAGGTGGCAGTAGGTGGCCTAAAGTTATTTAAAACGCTTCGGTCCGGTTAGTTCCTGGTGCAAAAGGATATCCATTACTATTCGGCGATAATGCAGTAAGTAATTTCGGCAGCTTTGCACTTTAAGGGACTTGCTTAAAAATTTCAAAAAATCTTCGAATTTCTAAAATTTATATAACAAAAGTCTTGGTTAAGAACCTCCTGTTTTTCTTGAGATGGTTAAGAACCACCTATTGTTTTTTTAAAGGCGGTGATAACTTCCTGCTTTTTTAAAAGCGGTTACGAACTTCCTGCTTGTTTTGAAGTCGGTTAAAAATAAAGAACTAAAGAACTATTAGGTTTACCGCGAAGTATTTATGCCTTGTACAGTACAAAAACCGAGCCCCAGGTGAAATTTCACTAATAAACTTTGGAAGTCAATAAAAGAAATGCGACAGATGAGAAGAATTTGAGCTCTTTGTTTTAACTTCGTTGTATACGTACAAATAAGTTATCGAACATTTACTTCAGCCTACTAACATAGTTGTAACATACATTCCGAAGGTCGTGGGTTCAAATCCCGCCCAGTCATGCATCGATCGATTTTTCCCTCGAAAAAAATATGTGCGCTAATTAACATTGCTCTAACGGTGAAGGAAAACACCGAGATGAAACCCGCGGCTTAGTTGGCTCAAAAAGTATTGACGATATATTTACTTTGGACATTGTCATGGTCGACAACCGAAGCCAGGAATCAAACCCGTTAATTTTCCAAAAAAAAACCTTCCAATATTTTGTATCAATCGATACTATTGCTGATAGAGATAAATTTCTGAAACCAAACAATTTTTCGTTTAATAAACGAATCAAAGGAAACAGATACTTATATATATTGTTTGAAAATGTTTGTAATGTAATAGTCCGAATAAGGTTTCTAGGAAAAGAAAAATTGGAAAAGTTTCCGCAAAGTTCAAAAAAGAGAAAACCTGAACGAATGTTCTATGGACTTTTGTATGGACTCAAAAACTCACGATTTAAACGAAGGATAAAATATAGATCGAAACGCACACGATTGTTACTTATAATGAATTAAACTATCCTCAAGTTTTATCAAAATCGGTCAAATAGTTTCTGAGCCTTTTCGTTACAAAGAAACAAAAAATATGTCCTCGTGATATTGGTCAAAGACAAAATATTATACCGTTTATTCATTTCATTTTATTGTACTTTCAAAATCGATAAACTAAAAAGTATCTTAATCTTACAACAATTAATCTTTAACAAGTTTTACAGGTAAGACAAATTAACTTAGTTATATCTATGCACGTACCTACATGATATCCCTATTTGCTTAATAATATTTTAAATGTTAAAGTTTGTGTATGTTTGTAACTTCTTCACGCGAAAAATATTAAACCGATTGCGATGAAAATCGGTACGTAGATAGTTGGAGATACATACGTATCTCCAACCGATTTACCACCTAGCATCACCTCGCAATTTCACCCGCATAAGTCTTAATCCCGTGAAAATATCGGGATAAAAAGTAACTTAAGTTACCTCCAATGAATCAATGTATCCCAATACCAAGTTTAATTAAAATCGGTCCAGTAGTTTCAAAGCCTATTCAATTCAAACAAACAAACAATCAATCAAATCTTTCCTCTTTATATTATTACTATTTGCGCTCCGCGGTTTCACCTGCGTGAGTACCGATTCCGTGGGAATATCATAATAAAAAGTAGCCTATAGCCTTCCTCGATAAATGGACTATCCAACAGAAAAAAAAACAAAAAAATCAAGCTCCTAAGATAAGCCGGTCCAAACAAACAAATTCTTCCTTTATGATATTAGTATAGATTATAAATAGTGAGTATAATACACTACATATGACGGGATCTGGATTTACGCAAGTGAAACCGCAGGGCGTTGGAAGTAGTTACATAAATTTGTGTGGCCGACATTGATGTATAGTTTCTTGAGGTCGATCTAGAGTCGGGAGTAAAGTGGAGATTTCCTTCAATATACCCACTTAGCTTTATAAAGTCTACAATCAATCATTTCATAGTGGAACACCGATAATTCATACTCGATCCCGTGGGATTTTAAAACGTAATACTTGGTTTAGACGTTATTTTATAATAATAATCATAATAAAAAACGATTACTGAGAAACTACAGTGACAAAATAACAAGGAATTTATTTATTTTGATAATTATTATTGTTATTTTGACGAATTATATTGAAATAAAAAAATGTCCTCCTTCACGCAAAAACTTCTGGACCGATTGCGATGAAACCCGGTATCCAGATAGTTGGAGACCTGGGCTAACACATAGGCTACTTTTAATCCTGATATTCCCACGGGATCGGGACATACGCGGATGAAACCGCGGGGTTACAAATAAATAATAAAAACTTGAATTATAGACTTTAAAAGTCGAAATGGTCCCAAGGGTACCCAAAAGGCTGGCTGCGTTAACTCGTTGAATGACGATGCTTATCCCTTGTCCGAGGTAGGGAACCCTTTGATCACCCGAAGCTAAAACTTTAATTTTGAGTACAGGTTGAATTTTTACATGGGCCTTTAGGATTATATCCAAAACTATAAGAGATAGCGAAATAAAAATTAATATTTTTTTTAAAACATAAACATTTTCGATTTCTGGTAACTTTTCAAAAATCTGAAAAATGTGCAAATTGTGAATTCTGTGGTAGTTTATCGGCTTACCTTTAAATCCATTTTACTTCTATTAAATAGGTACTAACTCGTAAAAATTAACAATTCTAAATCCATGAAATTACCTTGTCTAACAATTATCGCACAACCAAGTAAGCAGTAAGTATCATCCAGTTATAGCTCTTTCTTAACTTTTCTAATAAAATCGAAGTGAAATGAAATTTAGAAGGCAAGAGTCGAATTACAAAAGTGAAAGCGATCCAGGTCACTTTATACGTTACTTATTTCCATATTCAACAATATGGAGCATCAAAGCTACCATAAACCAGCAAGGACAACTTTTAGGTGAAAGGGTACCGGCGCTCTATCCATACAACCGTAGTAGACTGTTTCCTGGATAATGACACTAGTATAAATATTTTTGTTGCGAAGAAAGGACAAACGGTCTTATATAAGTTTAGTTTTTAAATTCATGTCTCTCTGTTTTTTCCTTTGTTTTAAAAAGCTACTAAACCAATTGAAAGGTTTTCAACATTGGATAGCTCTTTATATTTATTTGCTAAGGTCGTGGTAAACATAAATTCAAGAAATATGAAAGCACGGCGCCAAATAAAATTACTTCCAATTATGATCTGCCTCAATTATTATTAATAGTGGTTTATTAAACGAACCTCAATTCGTAAAAAACAGGTAGAATGCAAATCCTGATTTGGACCATTTTTAACAGTCGCATAGCGTAGTGGTTATCGTACCCGCGTAGTAAGAGGGATGTCGTGAGTACAAATCTCACCGCAGTGTAACAGTTTGGACATGCATATTTTTCTAATAATAAAATAAATTACCTCAGAAAAATACTAGCTCAAACTTTGAAATCTGTTGCAGCAGAAATATTCATAATATTTATTGTTAAAAAATGTATCCGGTTCCGGCGGTAACCAAATTTTTTTATTACTTTTGATAGTTTGGTGTTTGACCACTATCCCACCTGCCAGATGGTAGATGACGATGCGGCCTTAGATGTAGCATACTTTCATAACAGACTCACTCCAAACATCTTCAAATCAAAGCCGACCGTCCACCGCCAACTAATCTAAGTTAGTTTAGCTTAGCTCGCATTTTTTAGTTTTACATGCCTTAGCTGACATAGTTTTTTAGTTTTACATGCCTTAGCTGACATAGTTTTTTAGTTTTACATGCCTTAGCTGACATAGTTTTTTAGTTTTACATGCCTTAGCTGACATAGTTTTTTAGTTTTACATGCCTTAGCTGACATAGTTTTCAGTGGACGCACATGTATAAAAATTTGGCTCAACTATGCGAGTTAAGCTAAACTATTTAAACTAACTTAGTTTAGTTGGCGGTGGACAAACGGTTTAATACCTATGCCAATTTTCCCTAATAAGAGTTGATCCCAAAACATTCTCAACACCTAAACCACACATTATGAATCGGTAATACCTCGAGCAAACTTACAACTCCATGTTATATGCCTCGACACGATTCCAAAGATATTAAATACCTATAGTATATTAGAGATTACATCAGAAGGCCAATTCTTGTGAATAACATTGTTCAAATTACATTGCAATAACATTCCGATTGTATTTCGATTAACTGCCGTAACATTGTCTAACATAGAAAAAAATACATACAACCGAATTGAGAACTTACTCCTTTTTTTGAAGTCGGTTAAAAATACTCAGTGTTTTTAACGCATGGTGTTGGCCTAGTGGCAGACACTTAGACTTTAATTTTGAAGTTCGTGGGTCCCGGCCGTAACTAAATGGTTGTCTGTAAAGTCGGTGTACGGATGATAATTTTAGGTGATAACGTCCTAAGAAAATAGTGAAAAATTAAATATATATATAGAGTTATATCTATATATAACTTAAATCTCTAAACAAGATCCCGTATGCTCGACGTGCCGACTACTATCATTACAAATACAAACTTCGCTCTACAATTACCATGTTCTTTAATACCTTAAGAATAAGACCTATTTTAGATTTAATTATTGAAAGTGATTTGTTGGTACTATTCAAATAGTAACACTACATCTAATTTGAAACTTACAGCAAGGCATTAAGGTTGGTATTGTGTTTTAGTAAGATTTTTATTTAGCGTTAACCGAAATATTGTATGAAATTGGCAAATTCCGGTATGTGTTTTAATATATTAAAATAATTAAATGATAATTCAAATGGAAACTTTGAATTGTAAGTAAATAAAGTATCTCGTGAAAAATGAATATTAACTTCGTGTAACTCGTAGGTACTTGTTCTAAACTAGCAATGTCTCTCGGTTTCACCCTCAAACTGTACGAATTTCGGGTTACCGGGGGCTCTCTCCATACAAACGTAGTCAACTGTTTTCTCCCTGGATAATGGCACTAGCACAAATATTTTTGTTCCATAAAACTTATAACTGCCATGACCATGCCCCCTATGTTTAGTTTTTTTAGTTTTTATTTTTTAAATCTTAATTTCTATGATAATTAGAAAATGACAAAAAAAATAGGGGCATAGTCATGGCGGTTTTATGGCACAAATATATTTGTGCAAGATACGGAACCTTAAAAATGAATTTAAACGAAATATAATCCGTTCCGAAAATAAAACTGCAAAAATCTAGAAGTAGCTGATTTTTGCAGTTTTATTTTCGGAACGGATTATATTTCGTTTAAATTTATTTTTATTTCATGAAAGAACGAATTGTAACTTTTCTAACTTCAATGAAGAAAAACTGTCGAATACACAACATCCACTTCGAAACGCGGTTAAAGCAAAAAGTTTCACCAAGTACGGTCAAGTAGCGGAACTAACTGAGCAAAAAAATACTCGCGTCTAAAGTTATTCGTTCTTTGAAACATCCCGAAGGATGTACAACAATAGTGCGAAGTTTTTGCATGACAAGTTGACTTTTTTACTTTAAGTTTACTTGTTATTGTTAGGATTTAGCTGTTTTCACACTTGTGCCGAAAAAATCCTGCTTCGTATTTAAATGTGCGATATCGATGTGTAACACATCTTCAGCAAAGCTGAAATCTATCGTCTTTTGTGTTTGTTTCTGACGGACCACAAACATACGTTAACAAAAAAATTAAACTAATTATTTTTTCCCTTTTTGATTACGATACTCAATGCTCTAGTCGTGTTTAAGTAATGTTTCTTATTAATCGTTTCGTAATTTTTATTGCAATATTAAAAAATAAGCCAAATTTTTGTTATTTCGTAGCACTAAGCAACATGACTAAGCTACGCGCACGTAGCGTAGCGCTACGAATATAAGCTACGACCACATGCTACGACGCGACGAAGACACTGAAACAGCGTCTACGACGTAGCTATGTTTTATTTGGGTTATTTTTATATTATAAAATTAATGTTGTATGGTAAAAATTGAACGT
Source organism: Idaea straminata (assembly GCA_951213275.1). Lineage (NCBI taxonomy): Eukaryota > Metazoa > Arthropoda > Insecta > Lepidoptera > Geometridae > Idaea > Idaea straminata. The sequence continues at coordinate 13,169,754 of OX577857.1, forward strand.
TCTCTTTCCGATGGGATTTTTGTATGATGTAGACGTAATGTTATAATAAATAATATATACGTAGGTACGCGGGCAAATTCAAAAGGCGCAGTTAGTTTTTAACCGACTACAGCGAAGCCAAGGGGAAGGAATATACTTATCATAATTTGACGAATGTGGAACAAAATCAGCACACAATAAAGAAAGGTTGCCTAAAAGAGATCGCTTTGAGCCATAAGGCCGTCCTTAGTTAAACTTTTTTTTATATTTTACTAGCTGCGCCCCGCGGTTTCACCCGCGTAAGTCCCGATCCCGTGGGCATATTGGGATAAAAAGTATCTTATGTCCGTCTCCTGGCTCTAAGCTACCTCCCTACCAATTTTCAGCCAAATCGGTTAAGCCGTTCCCGAGTTATAAATGGTGTAACTAACACGACTTTCTTTTATATATATATAGATGTAAGGTAATTTTATAATAATGTTTAAAAATAAGAATGTATCTATCTAAGAAGTATCTTTAGGTCATGACCGATTATTTAAAAGTATTTTTAAGACACAAGTATGAAATGACAAAATAAATCACACAAGTGACTGTCCAAACATATTCTGATTGGTTACCCACCCGATCATATGTCTCCTAACTCAATGGTAACTTTCTACTTGCCATCTTTATTTATACTAGCTCCGCCTTGCGGTGTTACCCGCGTCATTCGTGATTCCCTCTGAATATCGGTTTTGGTAAGCCGCTTTATAGGGAGGTTTTATTTCATGTTATTTGAATATATGTCTTATCTATCCTATATCTATCTATCTAGGGGTGTGGTGGGGTGATCGCGTTCCTATTCCGCCTAGCCGGTCTCGACTAGAGCTGATGGAGTTAGTTTACATTAACATTTATAGGCTTAATGTGATGAGGGGATAGGTGGAGATATTAACACTTTGAAGTTGCACTGTTTACTGAATATTTATTGAGTAAAAGCAGGGGTTTTTATACTAATTAAACTAGGTACATATCACGTCACATGACCTTCTAATACAATATTGATTCCTGTGTAACCTTGGCCTTGGCACATCTTCATATCAGTGCAGGTACGATGCAATATCAAATTTCTATGTTTACAATATAGTTTTGTCTATAACTTTTACCACTGGTTTCACTTGCATGTATTCTTACACTACACTACTTTTTATCTCGATATTCCGACGTTCAAACCGCGGGTGCAGGGCGCAGCTTGTGTACAATAAGTCATAGACAGACAGACAACATTTTCGTATTTATAATAATGTAGTTACAAAGATATCTTAACAGGGTTGCCATAAAGTTAGTTACGACTTCGGACTTTTGGTAAGTTGGCAACCCCAAGGGAAGGTAAGTGATTTTATATTGACCAAAATATTAATTCTCTGGGGTCTGAGCGAGGGAAAGTTTTAGATTTTTACTGTGACCAATTTATCTTTGTGTGTGTTAGTTTAGCTTTGATTTGATCAAAAATTATTATAATATTGTTCTTTACTAAATAGGTGGTAGTGCCTGGGGCATTTATTAGATAGATTTAAAAAATATCAAAATATTTTTATATAACAAACATTGACTAAAACACAAGGTGTGGGAGAGCTGCTCTGTTAAGTTCATAGAACAGATAGATAGAGTACGCTCGCCCGTCACCTATACCCTCCTCTCAGCTTTTTCGACCATGTCCAGAAGACAGAACTGAACCACTTTTATGGAATGAAAATTGGACTATTTTAATTTTACTGATTTCAAATTATTCTGGACCCGTTTGTGACGCAGAAGGCTGTGGGTTCGATTCCCATCATACAAATAATATTTATGTACGGATATTTGATTCTGTTCGGGGTGTATCTGTATATATGTATATATTTACAAAAAACGTATATAAGTATTCTATCCGTTATCTGGTCACCAAAGCACAAGCCTAGTTACTGAGCTTAGGGATAGGTGGCACTATATACTTACAAAATATATTTATTTTACCAACAAAATACCTTGTACATCATGTACAGGAAATAATATGAAGAAACATCACGAACGGGAAATTTCAAACCGTCTCTCCATGGTATAATATGTTATATGAAATTGTCACGTGGTCGGTGTCGGGCTGCCAGGCTGTGGTGCCGGGTGGTCAACGCGTGACTATTTATCGGGACTCAACACTATTAATACGAGTATGTACCTCGTTGATATTAACTTGAGATTATGTAAACACGTAAAAATGGCAGGCGGAGAGTCGCCAACTCTCAGACTGGGCGTCCATAAAGCCTAGTTCGCAGCTTATATTTTGAGTAATTTAGTAGGGTTAGCTAATGTATAGCATCTTTATCACCCTCACAGTTTAGTCAACCGTGTCCAGAGGAAACAACTCGTCATTTCGGAGCCAACTGAACAAGCCACGGGTTTCATGCATGATGTTTTCCTTCACCGTAAGAACAATATTATTATTAGCGCACATAAATTCGTCAACATAGCTATTGGTAAGGTTCGTCTGTAGGTACGTAGTAGAGCCCCAAAACTGCTGTTATTAGAATCTTTTCAACTTAGTGTCTTAGGTCCCGCTTGAGTAGAAGGTTAAAGTCTTTTAACTCATTAATTTATTAGACAAACAATATTAATACGAAAACATAACAGTGATAGTAATTTTAGAACTCTACAGTGATTCTGCAATTTTTTTGCCGACTGTACTTAAGAGAGATTAAAGGTATAGAAGTACCTATCTCATTAGATCTACCTAACACACATATAGATCCTGGAACTAATGTTCCTCTATCGTTAGTAAATGTCAAGTTGTTTCCAGTAGGTTATAACTACTCGTACGTGAGAAAGGAATATATTCTCATATGAAATTTGTTATAAATAAGACAAGTTATTGGGGTAACGTATTTACGTACGTAAAAGAAAACGGTAGTACATTACATTTTGTAAATAAATAGGTAGTTGTGTACCTAAGTATCTAGAAAACTGTTTGTAATATTTGAATACAAAAAAGTACTTACCTAGTTTTTTTATTTTTATAATGAAACTAGTTTTCCTTTATTCTCATAATATTACATTAGCAAAATATTATATTCACAAATTTTCGCCCGCGACTTCTTCCACGTAGGGTTTAAATTTTTCTAAATTTTTTCATTATCGGGTACCTACGTCATACAAAAAACATACCCTCCATGTTTCAGTTCTCTACGATGAGCGATTTAGGCTGTGCGTTGATCCGTCAGTCAGTCATTCAGGACAACGCTTTTAATATGTATAGAAGATAGATCAGCGTTTGACCACTATCTCACACGATGGTAAGTGACGATGCGGTTTATGATGTAGCAAGCTTTCCAAGAAGTTACCGCTCGTGAGTCAAAGACTCCCAAATAAACAGGGGCCTATGAGGGACACGAGTGAAGGTAGGAAGATGGCAGTGGAACAGAAAACCTTTCTGACTCCTTTTATGGCTGCAGCAGTCTACGTATCGGAACACGAACAAACCGCTTAGCGATACAATTAGGAGCTGCACTGGCGCTGTGTAAACTCAAAAAACGACGATATTCTCTCTGCGGAGCCGGGGTGGGTCGCTAGTCAGTCACAAAAATAATAAATACTTACTAGTTATATTTTTCTCACTAAAACATCGTGCCTTGAATTATAACCTAACTCGTTTTATATAATTTGTAGGCAATAAACTTGTGTCTGAAATTCAATTTCTGGACCTTTTTTTTATTTCGTTGGTACTAGGTTTGTTTTCTTTATACCAAAGTTCTAATTAAAGTCATAGCTAGGTTTTTATCAGTCTAAGTAAGAAGGTTTAAGCGGGTAAAGTTTGTAAACGTTTGGTCTGAGTTAGAAACGGTTGTGAAAGCTGCGTAGAAGCTCCGGTTAAGCTAGAAACTAAGTTTACTTTATGTTTAGAATAATATAAGGGTGTTAGTATATATTGTTATGTCTGTAATCCCTTTTTAGATACATGAGTTTTATAAGAATTCTCGATCAAGGACGGGTTATTTGATTAAGGACGATTTAATTATTTTTTTATTATTTTGTGATTTAATTTTAAGTTTTAAGGAAACAAATTATATATAGAAGGTTTTTAATAAACATTTGTGAATTTTATAATACTTACTGAATAACTGCCAAAAATAATTTCTTAAGGTCCCACACCCAAAGAGTGAAAACGGGATCCTATTACTCAAAACTTCACTCACACAAAACATCTGTCTGTCTGAGAGAGACAGTTTAAATTTTCACAGATTATGTGTTTATTTTGCCGTTACAACAACAAATACAAAAAACAGAAAATAAATAACGCCACGGGATATTTGAAAATTCTCACAGCATCAGAACGCCCGTCTTTTTCACCTTAAACTAACAGTTATTCCGGTTCTATTCGGCAGTCAGAATGATAAATGCCATTTCATTAGTAGCCACCGAACCGAGGCAGGTAAAACTCGAATATTTCGCTATTTATACCATCCCCTATATTCTTTGCTAAAATATTACATAATTTATATCCTTTACGTTAAAGAAGATAGTAAAAAAACCTACCAATGTAATTAATATTTTAACGGAGTGTCTCTTTGAACTTCTATAGTTCTTTAACTATATGAGACCTCCATAAGCGATGCTCGCTGATCGTTTACGGTCGTGCGCGTTAAGCGACGCCTGGCGACGTCGCACTTCGATGGGTGGCTAATTAGTAGTGTGGCCAAAATGTATTTTCGTGAGCCCCTGCCTGCTTTGGAAGGCACGTTAAACAGTTGATCCCGGTTGCTACCTCTAGTAGCAGTCGTTGGGTCAACTTAGAGGCCTCAAGGTGATCTGAAAACTCTAACAATAGGTGAGCCACACCAAGAAGAAGAAGAAGATGGCGCAGTGAGTGTACACAGGTCTGCAACGCAAAATGTTGCGGGTTCAAAGACACAATTTCTTCATTCATTTAGAAACATGCAAAAATGAAACCACATTGCATTGAAATGTCTCAAACAATCTATAAATATAGAATTTAAATTCCTGACTGACTGATAGGGCTATTTGGCTTATTGGGATCTGGCCCATGGATCTTTTGAGAATAGATGTTATCTACGTAGGTACATAATAGTTGCGCAGGTGAAACCGCAGGATGCGGTCAGTGTAGTCCTTGTAATTGAATGACTTAGGTAGGTACCTTACTGAGTATTTTTGTACAAAAAAGCTTCAGTGTCTCACAATTTGCAGTAATTCGAGTTGCAACCAAAGACTTTCAATTTATCAGAAGTAGACGGAATGGTATTAAACTTCTGTACCAATATTATATATACTTATGTGTTTTTTCGATGGTTCACTGAATTAAATCATATTAAGGTACCTGCGGGTAATAAGGGCCACCTTATTTAAAAACTTAATGTTTCGTAAAAATAGGGAATACTAAATACTAAAAACAGGTAATTAGATAATATCAAGGTTTTAAAAATACCTTTACTGGCCGTTACGATAAGTATCTAATATATTTATACCATTCCCACTCTAAAAATCTTATTTTATTCACTGGAAACACTGAAAAAATACCTTTTGATCACTATTTTGGTGTTTAAATTCAGAACACACCAGTATATTCGATCTCCATCTGAATGCTTATGCAACCTCCTTGCGCAAAAAATACTGTCTGTCAGTCCGTCCCTTCGTCTGTGTTTTTTTTCTTTTTCTCGTAGTCATGACACATGAGTAAAGTTCTATTATTTACTCATGTGGTCATGGTATAAAGTATAGTATGCACGTATAGGTCCTGTGAGTTTCTTAATGCCCATTCTTTGAATAGAGTACGTACGTTGAACCTCTTTGTAACGATGTCCAGACTCTGTGCATTGCATTTTGTTGAGAAAATTACCCTAACACAAAGGAATCTTGTTATTTCATATTTTAATGTTAGAGCGCTGAGCGATGACAGTCTTGTTAAAAACTAATGTACTTAATATGAAATTAGATTCTGCAATTTGCATCTAAATGATGTTTATTTTCTGTTAGAATGTTATTTGTAGTTATAGTTCTCTTAAAGTCTTTGAGCAATATAATGTACATTTTAGGAACTTAATCGGGGGTATTCGCTATCCTCTGATCGGAATTCTGATAGGCAAGAGGAATGGGAATATTTTTTCCCGTTGCTCCGATTAATTTACCATTTAGTTTTTATTCAGAAAAAGTAAACAAAAGTAAAAAATATGAGAAGCAACAAAATATTTTTGGTTACCGAACTACTGCAATTTTTTTGTGTTAAGGGAAAACAAAAGTCGATCGAAACAAATACAAAGAAGATTGAAATAAATACAAAAGACTATCGAAAAAAAAAGATTCGATTTCGGCTGATGATGCATTGCACATCGACATCGAACAATTAAATACGAGGCAGTGCAGCGCAAGGAGACGGGGCACGGTGACTTTGATTTTGATCAATCACGAGATGAACCTTATCGATGTATCGCTGTGAGGTATCTTTTGACATGTGCGAGCGGATATATACCCATACATTTGTTTTACATAGAGTGACATCAATGTGTTATGTGCGATGTATCTTCGACATAGCAGTACCCTTATCCACTTACTACGACAACCACGTTAGCGAAAATAGGTAAGGTATATTGCCAGGACTATACGGAAATACATCCACAAAAAAAGCGTAAAACAAAAATAAAAACACAAAAGTTTGGAAGCACAATGTACCTATTTGAATGGATCAGAGAATCGGACGTAAACCAAGAGCTGGCCGAACCAAATGAGAAATGACTAAACAATAGTAGCTCTCTATATAAAAATAAATGACTTGTTCGTTTCCTTCGAATAAGTTTTTGTTAGTTCATCGGAAGATCTTTAGAATGAGTTCAGTACTTGTAGCGTTAGCAGAGAAAATAATTAACTGTATAATAATTAAATTCTTAAGTCGAAAATCCAAAAATATAATATGTAGGTATTTACTTGTGTAGTGTACCTACTAGCGCCTGTACCTACCTAGGTATATTCAATCGTTAAGTATCCGCTTATCCGCTTTCCGTATTCGGTTACCTTTACCATGTTTAAAAAACTAAGTTCGATTTTTATCGGATCGAAATCGGATGAGATCTTACTTAGTAGTGGTCACAATTTTAATATCTAGATTATCAAAAAAATGGAGAACCATTTAATTTATGACTATGCAGCTAAGCTGCTAAGCTAAGCTAATGCCTAAGTACTAAATAGAGTTTTTGTTACATGAACCTTTTCTTTCGGGTCTTCTCTCTATTTTAGAAACAATAAACATTTTTAAAATTACATAAATCAAAAAGTCAACAACAAAAACCAAGATGAAAGAAAATAAACTTAAATTTTTTATTATCTTTCAGATTCAAATAACTTCAATTCTGCCAATCAATTTATAAAAATCAAATCATTTTTCTTTTCTGCAACCACTACCGTATCCGGCGCAAGAGAGCTAAGAGGGGGAAAGTGCGGGGAGAATTTCCCCCCTCAAAGAAAAGTGGTGGGGTCTGATATCCGGCGCGGCGCCTCGACGTCGCCGCTCCTTCATAACTTTTACTGTCAACTCAATTACTCTATTAGAAGCGGTGAAGATGCCCTGTGTCTCCACTTCGTGCTTCTTGGAAACGCAACATCCAACGATTTCATTGGCCGTAAATTTTCTTTTTGTTTTCTTAACTGCCAGTTGCTTGAATACCATGAAAGGTTGGAACCTTTTTGGATGAATAGGTCTGTAGAATTCGGATCTATAGACAAGTGTTTTTCAATATTTATTGAGATGTTGACCATCAAATTAAAAATACTACGCGAACTACTTGAATACTACGTAGAAAATGGTGGTGCTGTTGAAACGATGGTCAAAGAATAACTTTTGGCTACGTTCAGTAATGTACTATAGAAGGTTTTTAGTCGTTTAGATTGAGCTCAGTGAGCGGTTGTCTTAGAAATCTATATGTGGAAAGAATCTTCCTCCTACCAGCCTTTATTTAGTTGGACCCTAACCAGGAGTAGGATCCTAACCAAATAATGGCTAGCAGGTAGGCGGAAAACTCCTCTGTCACACCTGTCCAACCAATTGGCCCAAAATCTACCAAACACTCTGTATACATGAAATGTATATTTCCTGACTGATAAATCAACGCATAACTTAAACCGCTGGTAATAAAGACATGGAGATTTTTTGATGTGATAACGTCTAGTAAAGAATGTTGTCGTCATTGTCACGTTCCGGTGACATCATGTCGACAATGACGTCACACAGCACGCAGCATTATAAAATTCTTTATGCAAAACTTGTTTTCAAAGAAGCGTATCGTTCCTTTTTACTAAACCAACCGTCATTTTAACCGCAGTTTCGTAAACAGTTATCAATGATAGGTATAACCTACATGAAACAGTCGAGTTAACGAAAAGCTCAATTTTAAAGAGCCTTACAAAATTCGTTAACCATAATTTAATTTATTTCAACATCATGAAAACACAATGTTAAAACCTTGAATAATTAACTTCTACGCGGTACGTCGTTACGTATAAAATTAAATTTAATCTAAAATATCTTCACTACGACTTTGGGCTATGAACGCAACGGTCCTGAATTATTTATTTATACGAAAAAGTTTTTATTATGGCCTCTCAGTTTTAGGAGCCGCAATGTATAAGAAGCGAGAGGTTTTCGTATTAAATACATCAAAAAAAATCAGATAGCAGCCACAGTAACTTTGTGAAGCGTCTTGTTTTACGTTAGGTCGACACAATTTTAACAAATGTAGCAAGTAGGTAAGATTAGCTATGTACTTTTTCCTTACATCCCTTACACATTATAATGGTACATCCGTTACAGTTGGGTTTTTGTATATGACCCCTACTCGTTTGACCGATTTTAACCTATCTAACATGTTACGATTATCAACAAAAAAAACAGAAAGTTGTTATCCGAAATATACGTCAAAGCGCCGATTGTGACGCCATTTTTTATTGTAATATTTCATGTGTCTATTTTAGCTTTTATCGCGGACTTCGAGCGCGGCGACCGAATCAAGAAATCCCGTAACTAAAATATAACCTAACACCCCCCACTCCGCCTACCATGTAGCTCGGCCGAGCGTTCGCTTAACGTGTATGTATATGGTACGCCTGTACGAAACAAGCACGATGCAATCGCTTTACCGTGGCGGTCCCCGAATGCTACACGTTTTTTTTTTTTATAAAAATGACGTGGTTCCTGCTGTCGCAGTGGCCTCATGATACTACAACCGGGAAACTAAAATGTCACAATTTATTTGTGTTCACTAGTTTAAGAATATAAAGTGTAGGTAGATTAAACTAGCTATGGTGAGGCAAAACAATCCTGTTAAATAAGTATGTTATATGTTGAGATATTATTATGCTAATAAAATATGAACTTAACCTACACTCATATTTAGATAGAGATAAAATAGAATGTTTGCATTTTGCTTTTTACTGAGGATACGCAGAATCGTTTTTCTTCGTGCGGTACTGATATGTAAGACAGTCAGCTACAGAGTTAACAAGGACACATTGCTAGGGCATAAAATGAACAAAGTATGCTCAATGCGAGCCGGATACACACGGATAGCTGAGCTCTGACTTACCTGAAGGGATCTCGCGTGGGAAATGTCAGGCGCCGGTCTCTGCAAATCCAGGTGTACCTATATTACTTGATTTCACTTATCACACACACACACATACACACAGCACACGTTTCACTCATCGTCCTAATAGCTCACAACTTAAAGTTTTGGGTACGCACCAAGAAAGTTCAAGAAAGCACACTGGCGCTTCCAATCGTCAATTTGACACACAGTTGTCGTCGACAAATTCTGGCACCGCACGACCTATGCATAATGCCGCGTTGATTTAAAGGTCAAAACCTATGGTCTAAACACTCAAACCACCGGTGTTCCAAATCAATTATACATAAATTGTATTATTTTATTATTAGGGCCCAAACAATTAATAGAATATTAGTACCTATACTTACCTACATTATTGCAAAGGCCGTACAATATACGATTGCAGATCGAGTATGAGTTTGAACGCCAAGCCGTAGGTGACGACGTCACTAATACGAGACAGGCAATTGCCATTTCACCCGAGGCATATTTATTTAGTGCTTTTCTCAAAAGAATGCAGGGCTATTTTTTTATTACGTTTTAAGCTATGCTGCCAATTTTTTGACGTGATAACGTCTTATAAATTGATGGACTTATATAAAGGAAAAAAAGTTATCACGTAAAATTATCGTCCGTACACCGACTTCACAGACAACCATTTTTTTTATTTATCATCTGTGCCGAAAGGCAAACGCATTTATGGCTAGGTATACAGCCACGTGAACGCAATTAGTACTAAGCAAAGAGCTTTATGGGAGTTTTGGCGGGAACGAGTTAACAACATGTCGTGCTGCAGTTTTATTTTCATGAAACTTAGTTGTAACCCGAGTTGAATTGTATAATTCTGGTGGAATGTTATTCAATTTAGTTCTGTGAAAGTGCACAAGTGTAGTGAAAGTAAAAATCAGTGTCAAACATGAAGTTTTCTTGTTGCCTCCAAATCTCCTATTAAGGTTATGGTAAACTTGCCACCACTTTACTATAGCTATAGCCACGATTTTGACTGTTTTGAAACACTTTAGGCCCGATTTATGAAAAATCGGGTCATAATTTGCACAAGCCGTGCGAAGCCATAATTAAGAGAAAAAAAAAGAAAAAGACCTTTATGGTCAAAGATACAAAGAGACCTACGGATAAAAATGAGTATTTAATAACCACAGCACTCCGTCACATGAGTAAAGAATAGACTCCGTTTCATACCACATTGCTGTAGAGCGTTGTAATATTCCAAACTAAAAAAAATCCTGCAATGGATTGGATTTTCTTTGTCCGTAAATTCGATACTTCGCGTGTTCTTTTTTCGAAAATGATGACAATATTTCCGTGCATGTTTGAGAAAAAGTCATTATTGTCGATGTTATTTGTACCATATAATAGTGAAGCAGTCCAATAAAAGTCAACTGTACTTACCGTTAACTTATTATAACTTAAACCAAACATCCAAAGTTAGAAGTAAGAAATTCTTGACATTCAACTTGAAGTGAGAATGTCATTACTTATTGACGATCCTGTAATGTATGTAATGTGTTTTTCTATTCCTTCTCGTCGCCATTGTGTCTACCATCATTTTATTTTATGTATTTAAGTTTAATTTTGTCATAAAAGCCTTTAAGATATATATTTATAAAGTACTAGCAACGTTCCGTGGATTCAACGGCGGCGTAAGTCCCGATCCCGTGGGAATATCGGGATAAAAAGCCTATGTAACTACTAATGAATGAATGTATCCTCATACCAAGTTTCATCAAAATCGGTCTAGTTGTTTTGGAGCTTATTCGTTACAAACAAAAAACACATAACTCTTTAAAATATTAGTATAGATATAAATATATTCCTATTAGATAAGTACATTAATAAATTGACGAAATAAAAGTAAACAAGTAAATAGGTATTCCTCCATAACACAAGCCTAGGTGTTTAACTTGGGGCTAGACGGCGCTGTGTAAAGTGTTCTACAATATTTATTTATTTTTTTATAATAAACTAGCTGCGCCCCGCGGTTTCACCCACGTGTTCATTTTCTGCGCAACTTTCTTAATTTCACCATAAGAACCTGCTGACAATAACAAACACAAAAAAAAGAATTAGCGAAATCGGTTGAGCTGTTCTCGAGATTTGCGCTTAGCAATACATTCAGCGATTCATTTTTATATTATAGAAGATAGGTCAGCATTTGTTTTGCAGATATCTCACACGATGGTAAGTGACGATGCGGTCTTAGATGTAGCGCGCTTTCCTAGAAGATACCTATAGGTACGTACACTCATGACTCAAAAACCTTCAAATAAACGGGTGCCTTGAGGGGGGTAGGCCCTCAAGGTACATAAAGAATGTAGTCTGTAGTCCTAAAGAATGTAAAGAATGTCTTCCTAAAGAATGTAGTCAAAAGGTCAGAAGTTCCCTACACTTCTGACTATTTTTTGTATTTGTTGGTGGGTATAGCGGCAACAGCATTACATAATCTGTGAACATTTCAACTGTCTTGCTATCACGGTTCCTAAGATACAGCCTGGTGACATACGGACGGACGCCCGGACGAACAATTAAGTCTTAGAATTGGGTTCCGTTTTTACCCTTGAAATGAATTATTTTAAAAATACATACATACCGTAAAAAACCTATAAACCTTAGCACCGTTTATGCATTTTTAATTTTAGGTTTAACTCTTGAAATATTATGATTTTTCATTCGTAGCTGTTAGAGATTTCACGTGAAAGTACCTGTGTAAGCGAGGGAATTTAAAAATATTTAAATAATTAATATCCTTACTTTCAAAAGAGTCTGGCAATGTGTACCTACTTTACCTGCAAAGGATGCATTTACACCGATGCGGAGCAAAATATGATAAAGCAAAACACTTATTACGTGAGTTTTTACAACCAACCATACAACAAGGTACGGAAGCCTTCGTGTGCAAGTCCAACTCGCACTTAGCCAGTTTTTTATTTAATTTATATGAGCTGAAGACTAGATACCTTGACTTTTATTCCAAAGGTCGCGGAATCCCGGCCATCCGTGCATCAATTGATTTTTCTTACAAAAAATGTATGTACGCTAATTGACATTGCTCTTACGGTGAAGGAAAACATCGTGATAAAACCCACGGCTTATTTAGCTCCAGACGTATAGACGAGTTCTTTTCTCTGAACACGGTCGACTAAGCTAAGGCAAGTCTACTCCACCCTCACACAAAAAAGTCCCAAATAAAGAGATCTAGCTGTAGAAAACAGTCTAACAATAAATTTAAATTACGACAGGAGTTTTTGGCGGGAACGAGTTAACAACATGTCGTGCTGCAGTTTTATTTTCATGAAATTTAGTTGTAACCCGAGTTGAATTGTATAATTCTGGTGGAATGTTATTCAATTTAGTTCTGTGAAAGTGCACAAGTAGTGAAAGTAAAAATCAGTGTCAAACATGAAGTTTTCTCGTTGCCTCCAAATCTCCTATTAAGGTTATGGTAAACTTGCCACCGCTTTACTATAGCCCCTGACTTGACGGACTATGACGACTTTGACTGTTTTGAAACACTTTAGGCCCGATTTATGAAAAATCGATTCATAATTTGATGCAAAATATAACTTGACACTGGCTAAATGCACAAGCCGTGCGAAGCCATAATTAATAGAAAAAAAAATTACGACAGTACGGTGTAACTGGCACCCAGCAATAAAGGGTGGCGCACATAATTGGCATCATACGGTACACTACCAGGCATCAGTTGAAAACCTCAATAAATTCGTACATTCGCACAAAACGAGCCCCATTCACGCTTCGACTTCTCTTTACTATTAACTCAAGCTGTGAAAGAAAAACGCGCTTTGAGCGTCTCGTGCAAAAAAAAATGGAAATAACCTGACCTAACCTTTGTACCATAGAGAAATGCGCTAAAAAATTGCGGAATATTTACCTAACCGTGGTACGATATCAACTTATCCATTTTAAATAAGATAGAGATCACTGGCTCTCTATCCTAAATGATTTGTTCAGAATTGTACTATAGCTGTGCCCCGTATTTCCACCCACGTTAGACTCGATCCCGTGGGAATATTCTAGTTACGTCGATTCAGTAGTTTCTGCGTAAAGAAGCAACAAACACCCATTACACCCAAACGTCCTAAATGATAGATAGATAGATAAATTCTTTATTGTAAACACCAATTTCAAATAACATTAATAATAAAAAACAAAGCTTAAGTCTAAGTGTTACAAAGGGCGGCCTTATCGCTCAAAGCGATCTCTTCCAGGCAACCTTTGGATGGACAAGAAGTTGAGGAAGGTGAGGGGTAGGGTGTTTAAACTTAGGAAAATATTTAACATACCGGTGGTTAAATTGTCATTTTTGTAACAATTTTAATTAACTAAAACTATTTATTAATTTAAAAAAAAGTCCAGTTTAATCTTTAGTAGCTGTTAGATAGGTACCGATTTCGAATAGATCCAAGCTCAAGAAATTCAAGAAATCGAAGCTTATGATTAAAGTCAACGGTATTTCCTTCACAAAAATAATTTGATTATATTTATCGAAGGCTTATCTATTAAACAGAACCTTTTTGGAAACAAATCTCGTTGAAAAGAAATGGTAAATTAAACCGGGTTCGGATATCGGCCACTTGAATTTTAATATTGAAGCTGTAATCGGGTGAGACAATACCTTTTTGGAATGTGGATATTTTTGCGCCCTGTTTCACCCGTGTTTGTCCCGATCCCGTGTTAATATCGGGATTAAAAGTAGCGTATGTCATTCCAATTGTCAAAATTGGTCTAATCGTTTCTTAGCCTTTTCATTGCAAACAAAAATAATAAAAATGTTAAGCATTTCTTAAGATGAAGCTGATTTTCGAATTAACATAACCTCAAAAACTTCCAAAATGCCCAAAAATCGTAGAGCAAAAGTTGGTTGGTAAGGTGCACAGAATTAGCCTTACCGCTTTTTGATATTATAACCATAACCCTGTATAAGATATGTTCAACATAGAGCAATTATCCCATAGTGGCTATATGATTGTCATTGACATTTCTCGTGGTCCCATAAGCTTTTATGACCTGTGGATTTTGGTTTAGTAAAATAACATAAATTAATGGTATAATTATCAGTTTGTTTGTAGTAAAACAGTAATATCATAAATAAAAAGGGCGAAGTGTTTGCGCCGCTAACTGCCTGCTTTAGCGGTCACTGAATATTTTTAGTCAGGTTTACAAGACCTGGATGCGGCTGAGTAGCTATAATGTTAAAATTTCTAAAAGTCGTAGAACAAAAGTCGTTCGCCTAGACGTCTATAACAACCCCCTTTCGTATTAAAACACCTTCGCTGAAACAAAATTGTATAATTTAAAAAAAATACATTTATTCTCAACGCCAATTGTAGGGCTTGCCTGTCCCCGAATGCTGTCCCTAAAAGAGAACAAACACAAATCGAAATAGGATATCACATTTATAATTTGTTTCCCCTGTTCCATATTATATCCCTACTGATATATCCAAGTGTCATGTCCCCTACCAGCAGGGTAGGGACACTTTGACATGAAGTACACTTGGATTTTTTCCATTTATCGCTACTAGAAGAGATAAGTTTTTCATGGCAGGAGTCGAATCCACAGCTTCCTTGATCGCAGACGAGTGTTCAAGTTCACCCACCGTCCCACAGATGTTGATTAATATTACCTTTGTTCAAATGGCCACTTCCATTATCCGTAAATCTGGGAAACTGTGTACATTTTGGACGACCACCAACACAATTAAACCGTTACTGTTGTTGAATATCCCGACGTTCCTTGCTTTCAGCTTAATTTACCTCGACCAACTACTTGCGGCTTGCTTAAATGAATTTGTTCTATATCTATTGGATGCATTATTTTCATTGTTCTCTTTGACTATGATAATAGATTACGACATTTTTTTTAATTCGTTCCCAGTGGGTACATTGCTAAACGACTGGAAAAAGCGTAGTTTATGGTATTATAAATAGCTCGCATGGGACTACAAACTGAACTATATTCGACAAGACTTTACTTTGTAAATGGAAAGAAGTTGCAATTTTGCGAAGAACGCAATTTTCCGAAGTATTTGGAAATTGTCTGCCCAAACGGAAACAACCCCTGTTTTATCCCTATCCCGTGTGAAACTAAACTGTTAGACAATTAGGTATATCAAATTAGCAATTTACATACTAAAGGTATTCACGTCTCTAAATACCTACCAATCTATTGTTAGTCAAGCACCATCTTGGTCAAAGCCTCTCCCTTACTGATGCGTAAGCAATTTCGTGGCAATTATTCGGTCAAACGATCCACGCCAGGTACCAAAATGACAAATTCCATACAATTATAGGGAATTACTCTCGAAGATATTCTACTTTAAATTTCAGTCTACTGAAATCATGTAACGAGGTAGGTATGTATAAAATAAAAGTTTAAGAAAAAAAAACGTATTTGTAAACTTATTTGATAGTAAACGTTTATAGGGCTCAGTAGAAAATTGACAGATTCACAACTGGACAGAAAAAGACGATTCAAATAATAAGCCATCGAAACGGAAACAATTAATTATAAGAGATGATTGAAACGCAAAAATAACTATCAGATACATTCACGCCCGTATTTACAAACACTTAAGTTGCTCTTGGATAAATGAGCGCACTGCGCTAAATGCGACACTCTGATTAATCAATTTTGTGCTGCTCTCTTCACTTTTTATATTATTTGCGTTCGCCCGGACTATACAATCTCATAGTGAATACGGGTGTCAGACCTCAGATTTCATAGTTAGATACACAAATAAAAGTCTAGAATTGGTAATTTTCACAAATCTAGTGTAGCATAAAGCCATTGACAGCTCTAGGCAGGGCTTAATCTATAGATTTACAAGTAAATCACTCGCAGTTACCGCATTCGATGCGTTCGGACTAACACGCTAATACGTTACGATGGCAGTTTTCAAATGAAGGAATTATGTGATTACGACATACAGCATTAGAATTTCACATACATCGATTAGCAGCTGATTGTGTAGGTAAATTAATAAATGCTTCGTTGTCACTAATACTATAAACAGTGCAATGATGAAAGTACTGATGTTTTTTTAATCCCTAGTAGTAGCTTATGTGTTACATACCAAGTTACATCTAAATCGGTCCAGTAGTTTTGGAGCCTATTCGTTACAAACAAACAGAAAAACTTTCCTCTTTATAATATGGTAGTGTAAGTGTAGTTTATAGAACAGTGGACCTCACGAGCACAAGTGTTTCACCTAGTAGCTAGTTAAAGGGCCGTTGGTGATATTTCAAATTGAGCAATGTACATTTTGAGGAGCTTTTCTGTTCATTACTCCGAAAGGGGTTATTTCCGTTTTGACACATAATCGTTTCGACAGATTTTTGTTCGACAGACCCTCACCAGATTTTTAACTTATTTTATGAGACCAACGTAAATTTACCTTCGAAATTGGATAAATGTTAGTCGAAACTTAAGGTGGAATAATCCAGTAGCCCCTTTTTGGTCTTTTTTGGGAGAAGTACCCTTTAAAAGCCCTCGAATTAAGTTGTTAATTTTTAAATATGTTTCGTCTAGATCGGTTATAAAATACGACCTGTACGAACAAACATACATTCGGACCGAGGAAATATTGACAGATTTCACGCTGCGCTCGGTCAAAAAAGATGTTTGCCTGAAAAGGAGGCAGAATGAATATTGAACAGCCCCCTTTTGTATTAGAAACATTATGGTATGATTTTGTTTGCACCGCCAGGCCGCGCCGCCATCGTAACACCAAAATAATGAAAAACCTAAGAACATAATTGTTTAATATTTACAATAACAGAACATATTTAATTCAGGATTACTCGCACTTATACAGTCCGGTTCGTTGTGGTACCTGGAAACATTCATAATATTATTAGAAATTGTAACTGTTTCTTCTTAGGACAGGTTTTTGACTAGAGACTCGTGATTTGGCAGATTTGCTACTCGATAGATTCGTGAATTAGACAAATACTTAGATTCGGACGGATTAGCTGTTACGGCAGAAAATGTACAGTTGTGCACAAAATATACCAACTTATAGTTATTCCATACAAATATTGTAGTTATTCCGTCCCAAAAATATATCAGTAATATACCTAAACGCGAAATAGTTCGATCGTTAGTTTGGTTACTGAACTACTACAGCTTTTCAATGTAGTATAATAGTTAGGTTGAAAAAAAAACACCATAAAAAATATGTTAAAAATGCAAATAAAAAACTATCAAAATAGCGGTGTGTTTATTTTGTTTTCATTTTGATAGCTTTATGTTTTCGTTTTGTTCGAATTTTTTTTATTTCGATCGTATTTCTTTCCACTTTGATCACCTTTTATTTCCATTTTAATAATATTTTTTTCCGGGGGCAGACGTTATTAAACATCGAAGACATGCGACCGATCACTCTGAAAGTCTTTGGTTAGACCTCCCCTATGTTCGTGAGCAGTAGACGTCCTGTATTGATTCTCTTTCATCTAAATTATAAGACTCTTGTAGAGTATAAAACTTACATGTTTGTCCGTGAAATATCTCTCGTATTGAATATAAATTTGTCTTCCTTCCTCAAATAAGTTGTGGACGCTTCGAAAATACCCTCCGAAGGACCCAATGTCACCTAAAATATGAAATGAAAATATAAACAATAATATTATGAGATTTTATCGTATTAAAAGCTTTTTTCAATTCGCCTTTGCAAACCTTTGTTGAAGTTAGTAGGTACGATAAAAACTTATTTTTATTTTTTTCAAATTAATAATTACCCTATAAAAAGTTACCAAAAAATCGTAGAACGAAACTTGTTTGGTTAAGGTGCACAGCAGTGACCCTCAACCTCTTTCTTATAATATTATGATTACCAATAGGTAACTAACCCGTAACCAAGTCAAAACTAACTTTAATTTGCAAGAAAACTCGATCTAAGTTGATTTTCTTATCGAATTTAGCCGTTAAACCATCACTGTCACCGACACCAACGAAGGCCATTACTTTATCATTAAACCGCTGTTTCATTACCCATGATATATGGGAAAGTGTGCGAGGCACGCACTGTGATCTGAAATTGGAAAAAAATACATAAAAAACCGGCCAAGTGTGAGTCGTATGTAGTCCCACTTACATTTTTTTTTCTTACTTATACATCATCTGTAAAAATTTCAACTGTCTAACTATCACGGTTCATAAGATACAGCCTAGACAGACAGACAGACTGACATCTAGATAGTGAAGGCTGAGTATTAGGGTCCCGTATTTGAACATTTTGGGTACGGAACTCTAAAAATAAACAGGTACCTACGTGTCGTGAAAAATAATAAGTGAAAGTGAAACCACTAATAATCGACTAAAACAATGTTTACTACGTAACCACAGCACTAAATAGCCAACCGTTTATCAAAAAAAAACTATGAACTTTCCGGTCGATATTATTTGCATTGTTCCTGTCAGTTTGTGTTAATATTTCACATAGCTGCACCCCACGGTGTCACCCGCGTAAGTCTGGGACCGAGATAAAAAGTAGCCTATTTCTTCTTCTTAGGTCCCATCTATCTCTTGCCATCCGCGGCGTAAGAATATCGACCCCTCCAACTCAGCCCGTGGATGTCGTAAGAGCCGACTAAGAGTTTCTCCCAGAGGAAGAATAGCAGCTTCCTTCTGAGTATTTACTACCTAAATGAGATCACCAATCGCCTGCCAAGCGTGGTGATTATGGCAAAACCTGAATGTTGTTTATACCTAACGAAAAAGAGTCTGTTATTATTTGTGATCTTGTTGGATGAACTGCGTGAGACAAGATATGATAGAGATGAATGTGAACGATGAGATGACGACTCATACGAGTGAATGGAAGAAGAAGACATACTGCGCCGACCACAAATAAATTAAGATAAGGGCAGGAAGATGATGATGGTGTATCATCGTGTTGATCTGTTACCTGAACTCCTCAGTTAATGAATTGACATAATCAACGAACGCCTCAGCAGATCTATGATACAACACGTCAGTGTGTGTGACGTTATCCCAAGACACACACACGCACCAATGTGATTCGATGCCTGCCGTACTGCACGAACGGTTTTTTGGGATCTAAAACAATAACCAACAATGTTAACTACCCGACTTAGGCGAAAACAAAAGGGCAGTTATGTTTTAAGCGCATATGTATGTATGTGAGTAACTGATTTGAAAGAACATTAGAAGCGTCTTCATTGTGCATTAAATATAGACTATATTTTTTTATTTTATTTAAGTGGATTTTAGATTTTCATAACTGATTTAGTAAGGAAAATAATACGTACCGGTTCAAACAAACTCAATGCCCTATCCATATCCGCTCCTTGTATCCTATATTTATTATGTAAATGCATCAAATCTAACGCATCCAACACTGTTGTATGAATATCATGAGCCGTTGTCAAAACATTTGCATTATCTTCTAAAATCGCTTGGATTTTCGGTCGACGTTCTTTCAAAACTTTTGGTAATAAGATTGACATTAATGGTAAACGCTCTTCATATTTACCTTGGATTGTTTGACGAAGAGAAAATGAATATCTGGAATTTGTTACAGGGTGTTTTTAAAAACTACCCAACACCAACCCTTCAACATCATGATTCAACTTGTCTTAGTGTCAAACTGATTTAATAATATCACACTTGTGGTAATTGAAATGTAATTTAATTTAAGATTACCCGTTAAATACATTTAGCTAGAATTAAACTATTTTTTTTTTAGCACAACGTCATGCAAGCCGCACTCAATGTTGAACTAACCTTGATCCATGATCACCCATAAAGAACATCATAGTATTGTCAAACACTCCTCGACTCTTTAGACTCTTCAAAAAGTTAACAGTGTCATCGTCAGCCGTCGAAATCAGAGTGTATGCATCGTGACAAATGTCTGCTATAAACGTAAAAATATAGTGTTTTCCTGGTAGTTTGAAAAACTGAAAAGAAAATTCGTATTATTAATTTTATCCCTTAGACACAAAAGAGTTGACGGCAAGCCAATAAAACTTAGAAACAGATAAAAAGCAAATGCAAAGTGGATTGTGATTTTGAATTAACTAGGTATAAAAAATTTAGCTCAATTGGTAACCGGGAAGTGGATCAAAATTAAGTTGCAAGATTCCAACCGCACAAACATATATTGCAAGTTAAATAAAAGCTTTTAGAAAGTAACTCATTCAGCAAAACTCAGAAAAATTTATGTGCGCTAATTGACATTGCTCTTACGGTGAAGGAAAACATCGTGATGAAACCCGCGGCTTAGTTGGCTTCAGTAGTATTGACAATTTCTCTCCTCTGGACATGGTCGACTAAGCTGAGAGGGTAGTAGGTGCTGGGCAAGCCTACTCCATCCTCACGCAAAAAGGACCCAATTAAAAAAGGGTCCAATGGCGGAAAACAGCCTGTATACAAGTACAAAGAAACTCATATGAATAATTAACCAAGACGAATTCTAAGTACATGCAAAATAAAAAAAGACCATAAAGACACTTTTAGACCTACCCTGAACATTCTATAACTAACTTTCACTTACCTGATCCGTCAAATTCATCATGACACTATACAGGGGCGTGTCCCCAAAACAATACTCTTTGCTCAGTTGAGATTTGAAATCGTCTGCTAACATGACCCTAAGATAATGATCTGCCGGTTGGTAAGAAAATCCGTGGAATCGATATTGGAAAGTTCCAACCCACGGACTATCTTCGTAATACGCTGTACGATAACTGAAAGAAATCCAAAGAAGTCATTTATCTAATTTAAAAAAATGCTTGAGATATTAACCTTAATTAGGTATATGAAAATAATAATAACCCATATTGCTTCAATTTGCTAAAAATAAATTCATCTGCGTTTAAATATTTCTTTATCTTTACTTTACGTCTTGCATCGGGGAATTCCAATTCATGTTTTCCGGATAATATAGGAAATAAAGCCGCTGGAGTTCCATCACCTAAGATATTATAGCTGAAATGTTATAAATATACATAAAATAACACAGGAGTATTAAAATATAATTTAATTATTTCGAACCTAGATGAAGCTTTGAACTAAACTATATGTCAGATTTTTAATCTTACCCATTCAGAAAAGTAGCGCCAAGTTCATTCTTCAAATACTTATAACTCTTCGGCATTTGTCTAATAAATCCGTTCTTCGATGTAGAATCAAAGCCAAATATCAAAACATCTATGGAACCTTCTAGGTCAGCTGGGGGATACTTCAATTCAATATTCTCACGGTACCCTACACCGTAACCTGTCCACGATGCCGCCGCCATCGGCAAGAAATATCTGAATAAACTAAGTTTTATGTCCTATTTATTGTTAGCACTGTTCATGGTACCTTCAGGCTTTAGTATCTACTACTGAATAGTCTTGGAAAATTCAAATCCCGAAAGTTTCAAGAAATTTTGGGTTTTGGCGTTGTCTTAACCGGAACCGGAAACTCATAATCCGTTCCAATACGAATGTACAAGCACCTAAGTAACGAAAGTACCTTCAGGTCTAATTTATGATTATAACCAGAATAATAATAATACGACCAGAGCCTAGGTACCTTTATGATTCCCACATTCCCACGCAATAACAGAGCCGTTTTCTCCCAACTTCGCGCAGTACAGCCAACGCAAAGCTGAGAAACTAAGGTCAACGTCTGTCATCATTGACAAAAGAGACAATGTTTTCTACAGTCATGGTGGCCCTACATATGTCTAGAGCAAAACGCTCAAATCGAATAAAAAGGTCTATTAGTTGTGGGTCTTAATTTTACAGGTGCAAAACAGAGTCGTTCAAATTGAACTTATGAAGGTAAGCCTGGACGCCACTATAGACCCGTAAACAATTTTATACCATTAAATTGTTTACTCTACTATTAGCCAGTATTATGTTAGCCGTATTAACATCAGGGAAAAACATTTTAGTTATCTTGTCCAGTAGAGGCGCTAGACTATAGAGATTTTCATGCCTCTATTAGTGGGGTAGTCTCATCAGTTCTCGTGCCAAAACGTGATCTAGACTCTACTTTGCTGAGCCAGTATTAAGAAGAAAGGCTTACCCTTTGCTATAGCCCATACATTCAATCTTCACATGATCGCTTCTCTCTAGATAATAAACTCCATCACCTTCTACAACAGTGGGTAAACCTAATTTATAGTGAAAATCGTCAATGTACAGTATATCTCTATATATGCACTTCACCTCTGACCCTGCGTTAAGGATTCCCTCCACCACTTTGCATTTTGATAACTGAAAATATTTTACAATTTATTAAACGATTGCGCGAGTCTGCACCAATCTTTAAAAAATGCTTTCTGTGTATCAATTAAAATTACTTTCGATATTGGTATTTTGTCTACTTAAGGACGCAGTTACGGAAAGTGTCAAAATATTAGCAAAGTACCTATAGCTGTTTCCGGTTCATTTTCAGGTTTATCCGTCAAAGTTTTACATTTTTAAAGATAGCAAATGAATCAGACAACACTTATCTGTAGAATGTATACAAATAATTTTAAAATAATATACGTTTAATACAAAAAATAATAGTTTTTCATAGCCTCTTCCGCCAAAAACTATGAAAATAGGCCGACTTTCGGTACAAATATCTCAACAACTCGAAGATTTCAAATAATAAAAAATATATGTACTACATTAAAATAGAAATATTAAACATTAATTCGTATAAAAAGATACAGCAAAAATTTTCACAATTACTCCATAAACCACAAAAATAAGTCATCAAACTTCCAATATGTTTTGCTAATTCACGTAAAACTTATTTTCATAGACACAAGGTTGACTTTACTTGTCTTTGTCTCAGTTCGATGTATAAAGTAACGACCACTTTAAATAAGTCAGTTTAGATACTTCAGGCGCGTCAAATCGTAAATGCGTCTTTAAGTATATCGTTTTTAGGGTTCTGTACCTCAAAAGGTAAAAAAGAACCCTGATAAGATCATTTTTTTGTCCGTCCGTCTGTCTGTCTGGTCTTTTCCTAGTCTGTATAATAACAGATAGTTGAACATATAGAAAGCTAGCAGCACCCTGCATTTTCATCCGCGGAAGTCCCGATCTCATGAGAATATCGGGATATGCAGTCCAGCTGAATCTACGTATCCCAATACCAAGACTCATTGAAATCGATCCAGTAGTTTGGGATCCTATTCGTTACAATTAAATAAAAATATATTAGTAGTGTGAAAGTGTAAACAAAAGTAAAAGACAAAAAAAAAATCAAATATCGTCAAGATTCCTGGGACGTAGTTTGTACCAAGACGAATAGATGTTAAAAATATATTTTCTCATCATACATACATAGCATTTGACCCAACTTATAGTTCCACATGTAATTTTAGGGTGGTCAGTGTTAAAAAACGCCATTATTTCCTTTGAAAATGGATCGAAATGCGGTATCTCACATCCCATACCTTTGTCGTACCTGAGCGATTCTTGTAATGATTTCTCTATGTCCCTGTGTTTAGATAAAGATCGATTAAAAGAATATGACGTAATAGCTGCACAAACGATTTTAGTAATAGTGTTAGTACCATCTGCTTAGCATGAAATATCATTGTTAGTAGTGCCTCATGTTGCTTAGTTATGTTCGAGTTTGAATTAATTTAGATCAAACAGAAACAAAACATAACTGAAATTAAGTTACAAGATTCCACCCGAACAAACATACATACAAGTTAAGTATGTATGTTTGTTGCAAGTTAAATAAAAGCTTTTACAAAAAATGAAGATGAAGAAGCTGTGAAATATTGGCACTGTGATTTTGGTACCTTTTAATTGATTTCTGGGGGTATAGATTCCGAATCCGATTCGTTTTTGGACCACTTTAATGGCATTTGTAGTATCAATTTATGGTTTACTGTACACCCAAAAATTGTTTTCTTTTTATAATACGTGTTATTTGTCTAGAGAGTTACCTTCTTACTGAGTCCCATTCCAATACACGTAGTTCATTATCATTTCCCTTTTGTTGGTAGGTAATTATTGCAGGCACAATTATAAGAAAAGTTAATAGAAAACAAGCGATCCATTGACCGAGTTTACCTTTCTTTTTCAACTAAAAAAAACAAGAAACTAAGTTGCTTTGGGTAAATTCAGAGGAGAGGAGTGTGAAAATTACATGAATCCAACTCCAACAATAAGCAATATTGTTTAGTATTGGTCAACTGTTTTTTTGACATTTCACCCAGATAGGAATAAACCTAAGAAAAAAACAATCGTGACTATATCGGCGTTGCTTGGACCAAATGTTGTGTAAGAACGGATAGCATTTTAACTTTTTGCGCAAAAAAACTAAACAGATTGCGATGAAGTATCTATTCTTACGAGGGTAAACCGCTCGACTCAGCTAGTAAGTCTAAACATCATACATTTAAGTAAGTAGTTTATAAATAAATATCAGGAACTAAGCATGAACTTACCTTCCCCACAAAGACTTTTAATATACGTGGAAACCTAGAACAGACATAAAACCTATACAGAATATTTGTTAAATTGGTCAACCATCTTCCAAAAACCAGAAACATCCATAATCGAATTGAGAACCACCTCCTTTTTTTCAAGTCGGTTAAAATCAGATAGATATTATTATACACAAAACAATCACTTTAAACAAAGATTAAAAAATAATCAAATAAAAATGAGTACAAATAAAAAACAAGGATTTACATTAACGCAGGTCCCATTATTTTCAATGTGATCATTGAGTTTAAATATCAATATATATTTGTTTAAATGTGAATAGGTATAATTAATTTGCTTTATTATGCGAGAAGAGAATTTAAATACTAATTATGAAATTGGTGATCAATTGGTGATATTCCTAACTGACATAATATTGACATAATCATAATTTGGGATGCGTTCATAGAAATTGCATGTGAGTGCCATGGATGCGTTCCGATCTATGGTTTCGATTTGCCTCAATGCCTCACTATCGTCGTTATAGCCATGCGATATAACGATTTTAGAGAGGTTGTGTTAAAGTCCAAACCACTGAGCTCTTGTGTACTAGTAGTACTGAGATTAGTAGCTATAGAGGTAGGTATCATTAGTAGCCCAGTAGCCCAAAAATGCTTGAAGAGCCCAAACGCAAAGGCCTTTTGACACAATACATAAAAAAGAACAAAATAATTAATATTATAATAACAAATATTAACCCCTTTCCAACCAAAAAATAATCGTCTAATGAACTTAAAACGCCGCTATGCACTTTGAGACCCATAGCTATCGATAACATTACGAAGAGCAAATAATGCCTTGCCACCAAAGTGTCTCGGAAAAGTAATCTTATTTATATAGCCTTTTAAATATTGTATTATTAAAAATCTTGGCCTTCGAATTTTTAACTTTGGCTATAGTTATGTATACTAACACTGTTCTTCTGTTACAGAGAAAGTGGTGTTACAAGTTTGACTCTTAGATCGATCTGTCTCTGTGTGCATCATTAATCCGAAATAATAAAAAATGAAGTTTAATAACTATTTAATATTTACAATAACAAAACATGTCTAATTCAGGATGATTCTGCCGTATACAGTCCGGTTCGTTGTGGTACCTGGAATTATACATGTTTTTTAGAATACTACAAACTTTAGGGTTAATCCATTTATCCATAAACAATGGTATATTTCTTTCAATATCATTGCTTTTTTAGGGTTCTGTACCCAAAGGATTAAAACGGGACTTTACTGTCCGTCTGTCTGTCCGTCAGTCCGTCTGTCCCCCCATGAGTTTCTTGTGCCTTCTTCTCATTGGTGGGCGCGTTCCGAAGGCACACATCCTAACTTAGTTTTTAAGACGTTTCCATGTGATCTTTGTACAAATGTATTAAGCATCCAAAGGAATAAAAAAATTGACTTTGACTTTGTCACCAGGTATGTATAGGAGTATGACTCGCACTTGGCCGGTTTTTTTTAAATACTTTTTAACCCAATACCTCGTGCAGGCATTGCGACTACTATCGTCTTAAAAAAATATTGCAGGATTTGCAGGACATTCCACACATCGCCATGTAACCCAAGCTAAGTAACTAGACTTGTGTTATGGATGCTAGACAACGGATATACTACTTATATACTTTTCTTTTGTAAATATATACTTATAATACATAAAAACAACCAGACCACAGACAAATATCTAAGCATAAATACTTGTGTGAGGCGGGTTCGATTCCCGCCTCAGACAAGTATTTAGCAACCCTATGTTTGGCAGTCCGGCATGGTGACCATTGTGCCAACTGGGTCGTCAAATGTACGTATAAAACTTACATGTTTGTCCGTGAAATATCTCTCGTATTGAATATAAATTTGTCTTCCTTCCTCAAATAAGTTGTGGACGCTTCGAAAATACCCTCCGAAGGACCTAATGTCACCTAAAATATGAAATGAAAATATAAACAATCATATTAGTTTTTACCGAAAAAATGACTTGTTGTCTTCATCTTCGTAAATTTCCATTCAAGTTGTCAGTTGTTAGAACTACATTGTTTTGATATTTACCTATTTAAAGTTGAATTTTTAGTAAAAAATTATGTATATTAATTATAAGTATTCGTTGCCTTAATAAAATGAAACAAACAACAACGCGGAGAGTAGCGACTATTTATAACAAGCATAAGTGAGTTTCCGTTCCTCATCTCCGGCTTGTCTTAGTTGGCTGGTCTGAGTGAACACTGACGATGAAGCGGCCCTCCGCTTGAAGCTTGCCTTTGGTCGCCCAGAGTAGAGTCGCGAGAGCAGAAATGCTGAATGCCTGACATTATTACGGCAGGCGCCATAGTAACCACAGTATCCAGTTCACTTCCATCCCATCACAATTTCGTAGTTTTCTTCTGTAGTTTATCAATAGTTCTATCCAAACCAGAGTTATCCTTGGCTGCATTATATAGTGCAGACAGGGATAATCGCCGGTTTGGTGTCCACATCATACTTTGCTATTAAACTTGTAATTGCCAAAGGCTCCTACGTGGTAGCTTGGGCTCCAAGCATACCTGAGTTGTTCTCAGTGTGTCGATTCCCAGAACATCGACGCAGTCTTGCTAAGCCCATCTTGTCGATTTCTCAGACCTTCAGTTCTGGGGCTTCATAGTCCCGTGATATAGGACACATATTATATTCGTCCTGTATCACGGGGCTATGGAGCCCCGGACCTTTGGAAGGCGTGCGTGGAGCCGAAACCAACACGTAGAGGCCCTTTACAATAACAAGTATTGTAACAACAAGTATTGTAAGTAAGTAACAAGTATTAACAAGCAAGCAATGGGGTGGATTCTAAACCGGCGATTATCCCTGTCTACACTATAAAGTGCAACCAAGGACAACCTCCGGTTTGGATGAAAACTATTGATAATCTACAGGACAAAACTACTGGAGCTATTGTGATGGGATGGTAGTGGACTAGATACTGGGGAACTATGGATACTATGGCACCTGCCGTAACAATGTTCAATAAACACGTAAAAATGGCAGGCGGAGACTCGCCAACTCTCAGACTGGGCCACCCTAATTAGCCGAGTGAATTACAGCAAGGGGGCAACAGGAACGTGAGTGGCTAAAGGATGGAGAGGCCTCACTAGATTTTAAGTCATCGCTGGTAGTCCAAGCGAGCGGGCCAACTCATCACTGACGTTCAGCATCCATCCTTCGAGCATTTCTGCTATTGCGACTCCACTCTGGACAGCCGGTGAAGGCAAGCCAGAGGCGGGGGACCGCTTTCTCATCAGGTTTCACTCCGACCAACCAACTAAGGCAAGCCGGGGGTGAGGAATGGTGACTTCCCCCTGGAGAACTCGGGACCGCGGGGTCGTTACTCCCCGTCACCTCGCCTCAAGGTGCCCTGCGGGCACATATTATATTATTATTGGGTATATTATTATAGCTGTCCCGGCAAACGTTGCTTTGCCATTTACAAAAAAAAAACTAAAGGATTAAAATAAAAAAATAGATCGTAGCCGATTCTCAGACCTACTAAATATGCATATGAAATTTTATAAAAATCGGTCAAGCCGTTTCGGAGGAGTATGGTAACTACCATTGTGACACGAGAATTTAATATAATAAATTATACCAAATTAAAAACTCACTTTTATTTGCAAGAAAACTCGATCTAAGTTTACTTTCCTGTCAAATTTCCCCGTATAACCATCTTTGTCCCCCGTACCAATAAATGCCATTAATTTATTATTAACCCGTTGTTTCATTACCCATGATATATGGGATAGTGTGCGAGGCGCGCACTGTGATCTGAAATTGACGTAAAAAAAACATGGCCGTCTCGTTAAAAAAATTGTTAACCTATTAAATTACACATAATGCAAATCTACACTATTTTTTTTTTTGTTTGTAACGAATAGGCTTTGAGAGTACAGGAACGATTTTGATGAAACTTGGTATGAGTATACACTGATTCATTGGGAGTAGCATAGGCTATTTTTTATCCTGATATTCCCACGGGATCGGGAGTTACGCGGGTGAAACCGCGGAACGCTGCTAGTACTAATTAAACCTGTGACTGAACGAGAGGAGACTGGAGCAGTGGCGAGTATTTTCATCTCATGCTGATAGTAAAGATTATTGATAGTCGGGTCTATACTTAATATAGAATTATTTATCGACCCGGAAATATTCACACGAATCCTACTACATATATCTCTGTACCTTCTACGAATACAAATCTCTGTTACCTGAACTCCTCAGTTAATGAATTGACATAATCAACGAACGCTTCAGCAGATCTATGATACAACATGTCAGTGTGTGTGACGTTATCCCAAGACACACACACGCACCAATGTGATTCGATGCCTGCCGTACTGCACGAACGGTTTTTTGGGATCTAAAACAATAACCAACAATGTTAACCCTACTTAGGCGAAAACAAAAGGGCAGTTATGTTTTAAGCGCGTATATCTGTATGTGGGTAACTAATTTGAAAAATGAGGTAACTATTGTTAGAAGTCCATTAATTTTTGGCTATATTTTTATTTTATGTAAGTAAGTGGATTTTAGATTTTCATAACTGATTTAGTAAGGAAAATCATACGTACCGGTTCAAACAAACTCAATGCCCTATCCATATCCGCTCCTTGTATCCTATATTTATTACGTAAATGCATCAAATCTAACGCATCCAACACTGTGGTATGAATATCATGAGCCGTTGTCAAAACATTTGCATTATCTTCTAAAATAGCTTGGATTTTCGGTCGACGTTCTTTCAAAACTTTTGGTAATAGAAATGACATCAATGGTAAACGCTCTTCGTATTTACCTTGGGTTGTTTGACGAACAGATGTATACCTGAAAAAACTTACAGGGTAGGGTACTTTCGAAAATCGGAAGTGTGGGCAGACCACCAGCCAGATGGTCCGACGACATAAGAGCTCATGCTGAGCTAGTGTGGTCCAGAAGGACCGGTGACAGGACGTTGTGGAGAGGCGTTGGAGGGGCATATGCCCTGCAGTGGGGTAATACATGCTGCTGAAGAAGTTGAAGAAGAAGAAGAAGGTACTTTCCAAAAATGCCTGCAATCTGCATGGCTAAATCCTAAAACTAAAAAAATAACATGCAACTCCGTAGGATAAGAAGAAATAGATCAAATTTAATTTGCAAGATTTGATAACAAACATCTGGCCAGGTGAAACTAATGAAATAAAAGTTTGTAAAATACCCAATGTTGCACTAACCTTGGTCCATGGTCCCCCATAAACAACATCATAGTATTGTCAAATACTCCTTGTCTCTTTAGATTCTTCAAAAAGTTAACTGTGTCATTGTCAGCTGTCGAAATATGATTATACTCATCGTGACAAATATCAACTATAAACGTGAAGATGTAATGTTTTCCTGGTAGTTTGAAAAACTGAAAAGCAAATTCTGACAATTAACGAGTTAACTGCACTTACAGACAGATAAATAACAAACCATAAAGTGAATTGAGATTTTGAACGAAAAAGTTATTCAAAAATCATATCAAAAATTAACCTACTTAGTATAAAACGCTTGACTGCTTCCTCCTACGCTGAACCTCTCATAAGACGAGATAAATGATTTGCCAATGCCGATTTAAGTTAAGCGGGGCTGGGCGGTGGACACGGCTATGAACATATAGTCGTCGTCAGGCTCTGATATAGACAGTGGAGACTCATCACTAGATTCATTAGAATCGACATCGGACAAGCCGTGATCGTAGCCAGGGTTGACACATCTGCTACAGATGTCACCAAACCAAGTCGTATTTAGTAGAGTGAAATCATGCAAAGCCCTTCCGCTAATTCATCAGTAATGTAACTTCACGCTACCAAAGCAAAACCTATTTCTATTGCCAACGTTTGAATTGTAGTAGTATGATGGAATGTCTTTGTGGTGTTGTCAGTCGTCATTCGTGAATTGGTGGATTTGGCTGTAAAGTCCCAGCTTTGTGGCTTATATGTGACATTTCAAGAAACAAGAATAAAACACTGATGCTGGATACGTTGTTTACATATCATTTGCCTTCGTATGTTATAGTCGAATAATAAAAACATATCACCTTGTCAATAATAAAAGTTAAACCATCGAAACACTTTTTGACCTTGGTCTTGATCTCCTTACTTTCACTAACCTGATCCGTTAAATTCATCATGACACTATACATGGGCGTGTCTCCAAAACAATAATCTTTGCTCATTTGAGATTTGAAATCTTCTGCTAACACGGCCCTGAGATAATGATCAGCCGGTTGGTAAGAAAATCCGTGGAATCGATATTGGAAAGTTCCGATCCAGGGACTATCTTCGTAGTACGCTGTACGATAACTGAAGAAAAAACAAATACTCTTTGTTTATAAATGTGAGAATGGATTATGCAAACCTAAGGTAACTTTGAAATATGGAAAAATAATACTAACCCATATTGCTTCAATTTACTAAAAATAAATTCATCTGAGCTTAGATAATTTTTTATTTTGGATCTACGTCTTGCATCCGGGAATTCCAACTCATTTTTACCGGATAAAATGGGAAATAAAGCCGCTGGAGTTCCATCACCTAAGACAGTGTAGCTGTAACATAAAATAACACAACAGTGTTTAATCATTCTTCAAATATTGAAGCAAAACTTTACACTAATCTAGATAACAGCCCTTAGAAATATGATTTTTTTAATCTTACCCATTCAGAAAAGTAGCGCCAAGTTCGTTCTTTAAATACTTATAACTTTTCGGCATTTTTCTAATAAATCCGTTTTTCGATGAAGAATCAAAGCCAAATATCAAAATATCTATGGAACCCTCTCGGTCAGCTGGGGGAGACTTCAACTCAACATTCTCACGGTACCCTACACCGTAACCTGTCCACGATGCCGCCGCCGACGGTAAGAAATATCTGAGAAAACTAAATTTCAAATCTTTTTAGCACAGTTAAATTAGTAAGACACAAGACATAGCGTCTGCAAGGTGTCTGTGGGTTTCAATGCCTACTTGGGAATATTCCCAGAAAATTTCAGTCACGAAAATTTATTTTTCTAAAAACGGAGAACTCATAATCTCCTTATAATTCATACAATAGTACGTTGTTACCCTAGGGATGAAAGTAATTTATTTAGTCCTGAGACGGAGTTGGGCGAGACGAGATGCTAATAGTTCGAGGGACTAAATATGTCTTTAACCCGAGGTAAACAAAACACTGTGCTTTCCATTACATTACATATCATATTCAAAGGGCTACTGTCGAAAGAATTATGCATTTTTGTTATATTAGACTTTGAGTACCAGCTGCTGGAAATGATCGCCATCTACACATGGTACAAAGCGTCACGCATTTACCTTTCTCGTGCACTCTGCTAAGAACTACAGCTACAACCATGGAGTCTTCAAGTCTAGAGTGAACAGGCACCTTCTAGGCGAGCGTCTTACATGTTCGACCTCCATCTTCGCTTACCTTTTGTGCTTACCTTTTGTGTTTCCGTGTACATTCAATCTTCACATGATCGCTTTTCTCAAGATTATAAACTCCATCACCTTCTATAACGGTGGGTGATACCAATTTATATTTCCATTCGTCAATATACAATATATCTCTATACTCGCACTTTACCTCTGACCCAGAACGAAGGATTTGCTCCACCACTTTGCATTTTGATAACTGAAAAGACGAACATATTAGGATTTTTTCTTAATTTAAAGTGCATCTAAAATGTAAAAAGCCCCACGGTTTCACCAGCATAAGTCCCGTGGAATTTATACTTAATATTATAAAGCTGAAGAGTTTGTTTGTTTAAACGCATTAATCTCAGGAACTACTGGTTCGAATTGAAAAAATATTTTGTGTTGGATAGTCAAGGAAGTGTCAAGGAAGTATAAACTGTTTTATATTTCGTTATTCCCAAGGGATCGGGAGTTATGCGGGTGAAACCGCGGAGAGTTGCTAGTTTGAGATAAAAATAAACTATGTTACTCCCAATCAAGGATACTCACTCACCTCATACCAAGTTTAATTTAAATCGCTCAAGTAGTTTAGGAACCTATTCATTGCAAACAAACTAAAATGATTTCCTCATATTAGTCTAGACCTTAGACTAATATTTTATGTCGACAAGATCTGTTACCATGACTTAGTTCGAACCAAGATGATTAAAAAACAATTTAAAAATATACTTTCTCAATTCCTTAAGTCTAAGTATAAGAGATTTGAACACACGTACATAGCATTTGACCCAACTTAATTTCGTTCCACATGTAACTTTAGGGTAGTCAATGTTAAACGCCATTATTTCCTTTGAAAATGGATCGAAATGCGGTATCTCACATCCCATACCTTTGTCGTACCTGAGCGATTCTTGTAATGACTGTTCTATGTCCCTGTGTTTAGATAAAAAAATACAATCGATTTGAGAACTTAATTTTTTAATTTGATATCGAAAAAAAAGGTCTCTTCTCCTGGTGGCGCCATCTGTGGTGATCACCGACAACTAGGCATATTCATCTTTTTGGTAGGAACCAATGTGCATTAAAAAGACGAATTACACATTATGTTAACAATGAACAATAACAATTATAAAATATATTGTAATGTTTGTTTCTGACCGTAAAGGTCTTTGGGTAGGTTGGCGATTAATTAATTAATAATTTAATTAAGTTAATAGCTTAATTAAATTAATCGTAAAATCTTTTGTCTTTTAATATTTGTGAAGATGTAGAGTTACCTTCTTACTGACTCCCAATCCAGAAAAACTAATTCATGTTTTCTCCAGTGCTGATAGTTTATTATTGCAGGAACAATTATAACAATAGTTAACAGAAGATAAGCGCTCCAACGGCAACATTTTCCCACTTTCTTCTTGCACTAAAAAAATAAAAAATCTTTCAAGTTGCAGTAAGTTATCTTTGGGTAAGTTCGGTAGCAGAAAAAAGCAGTATTGGTGAAATTTTGCGAAAATAGGTGAATTTACTTTAGTCCTTATTGGATAAACTCTCTATAAGATCGCCACGATTTATTTTTTATAGCAGGACCCCCAAATATACGGGAGCCTATAAGGGAAGCAAGTGTACAAAAACTTTTCAGACCAGTCTCTTTTTGTGGCTCTGCACCGGTCTACGTATCGGCCTTGTCTAATAAAAACGTCTTAAATCAGCGCATAAAAAAACGTAGTATGTGCAAAGGCTTATAAGTAACTAGCTGCGGCCCGCGGTTTCACTCGCGTTAGTCCCGATCCCGTGGGAATATCGGGATAAAAAGTAGCCTATGTGTTAATCCAGGTCTCCAGCTATCTATATACCGAGTTTCATCGCAATCGGTCCAGTAGTTTTTGCGTGAAGGAGTAACAAACACACACACATACACACACACACACACACAAACTTTCACATTTATAATATTAGTAGGATAGACATAGATAAAATTAGACAAAATATCTAGTCAATATCTATACTTCTATACTAATATTATAAAGAGGAAAGATTTGATTGTTTGTTTGTTTGTGAATAAGCTCCGAAACTAGTTTAGGAGCTTAGTTTAGTTTAGTTTAGTGAAACAGCCCCGTAAAACTAAACTAAACTAAGCTCCGAAACTATTGGGCCGATTTAGATGAAACTTGGTATGAGGATTAGGATACGTTGATTCATTGGGAGTGTCATAGGCTAGGCTGTTTCCCGATATTCCCACGGGATCGGGACTTACGCGGGGCACAGTTAGTGATTATAAATTTACCTAATGTTAGTTACCTATGTATAGTTAATAAAAAATTATATCATGAACTGATCATGAATTACTTTACCTTCCGAACAAAGACTTTCAATATACCTGAAACACTAAAATTAAATAGAAATACACAAAACCATCACTTAAAATATTATCAAATAAAAATATACGCTACTAATAAAAAAAACAAGTTTACATTAACGGATAACCCATTATTATTTTCAATCTGAATGGCTTTTTTAATATTACTTATTTACTTATCCCATAGAAATCCTACGCTCATGCGAACGTGTATTTCTATGACTTATCCACAGAATACATTATTCCTAAAAAAATTGCCTACGTCAAAGAAACTTCTTTTTTTGCCGATATAGGAATTAAACCTCATTCAATATTCCTTTTTTTCCTCCGGTTTGTTTATAAGATCCATAAGATCGAAGATCGAATATGGTGGCGCAAATGGCAACGCACCCCATATCTATGGATGGCACATGTCGTCTATTCTATGACAATATCGATATTTTTCTATCAAATTCTAAAGAGGGTTTATGTGATGAAGGTAAAGACCTTAATTAAGACCTCGTTGGACGATAATGATATGGATATCAACTTAGGCCTTATTGGAATATCAATGATAATCTCACTTATTGTTCTGAGATGATAAATATACCTATTTTATTTTATTTCTTCGGTCGCAAACCGAAGTTATGGCTGGAAGAATTGACTGTAACACAGACATCTACCTATGGTGCATAAAAGGCTAGGGCCCAAACCCTCCTTGTATAGGTACTATGGTAATGTGAAAAATCACTAAGGCAAGCGGGTTATAAAAGCCACTAAAAGGTTTTCAAAAACCCTGATATTTGATTTCGTGACTAAATAACAAGAAAAACATTTTTTTTTTGAGATTGACAAAAAAGAAAATTTTTATGTAATTACATGTTTTTAAGTAGTTTTTCCCTATTTTTACAAAATGACAGATGGCCCGTATTGTTATTATTACCTGCAGGTTCTTTAGTATTCATTCACAAATCGTGTCACTAGATGGCACCACCACTGGTAAAATTGAATCGCGCTATCATTGCGTTCTCACAATATGGTTAGGTTCAAACGATGTAATCTCGACTATGTTTATTTAGTAGTTTATAAGCGGGTTAGTGTACTAATTTAAGAAATTTTCAGAAATAATTTTTTGATTACCCCATAAATTTCTAATTAATCTAAATTTGATTACCCCATATGGGGTGACTTTAAATA
Source organism: Idaea straminata (assembly GCA_951213275.1). Taxonomy (NCBI): domain Eukaryota; kingdom Metazoa; phylum Arthropoda; class Insecta; order Lepidoptera; family Geometridae; genus Idaea; species Idaea straminata. The sequence continues at coordinate 13,205,819 of OX577857.1, forward strand.
ATATCATAGTAATTCACAGGTAGCACGTATAGCTTAAAGCATGGAAAAATATTCACTATGCCCTTTTACGTAGTGCATACCAAAATAAATAGATATCTTCCCCCCTTGACGACCTCTGTGGCGGGCGAACTCACATCTGCGCGGCAGAAGGTTGCAGGTTCGATTCCCGCCTTAAAATATTTATCTACGGCATTTGTTTCTGGTCTTGGTATTTCTATAGGTATCTAATCCTGACTAATAAGGTACCTGCGGGTAATAAGGGCCACTTGTCATCTAAACGAAATAGGTATTTCGTAAAAATAGGAAAACTACTCAAAAACAAGTCATTAAATAAATATTTGTTTTATTACCAAACTGAAAAACAAAGAATTTGTTTATTTTCTTGTTTTTTTTATCACTAATTTCAAGGTATTCAAAAACCTTTTAGTGGCCCATGAAAAAGGAAGGTGTGGGTCAATCTTAAATCAAATGTTAAATAAATCACCAATATTACCTTCTTAACAGTTTTTCAGTGATAATATTGGTTCCTACAAACACAGAATATATGACAGTTACTACGAACTACAAACTTTTACAACCCTTAGGACGAATTTTCCAAAAATCCTTTATAAGTGCTCTACGTCCTAAAAAACCGCAAGTTTCAGCCTCGTAGCTTCAGAAATTTCTTTATGAGACTATTTCTCTTTTAATATAGATATATTATCTATTTTTTTTTAATAGGCGTTAAAAATCTATATATATAAAAGAAAGTCGTGTTAGTTACACCACTTATAACTCAAGAACGGCAGAACAGATTTGGGTGAAAATTAGTAGCTTAGAGCCAGGAGACGGACATAGGATACTTTTTATCCCAATATGCCCACGGGATCGGGACTTACGCGGGTGAAACCGCGGGGCGCAGCTAGTTGAAAATAAAATAAAAAAATTCTTCATTATTTTGAATTGTCGCACGACAACAGCCGATTGATCAACAAGGCCAAGATGACGTTTCCAAGAGCTACTGAATATTCGTACTTCACTGAAGGGTCCTCGTTCTCGTTGCTACTTAAATTGTAGACCTAGATACTTATATTTTAATACTAGCTGCGCCCCGCGCTTTCACCCGCATAAGTTCCGATCCCGTGGGTATAACAAAATTAAAAGTAAAAATATTTTTTAAATTCGGACCAGTAGTTCCTAAGATTAGCGCGCACAAACAAACTCTTCAGCTTTATATTATTATAGATTTATTTCGGAGGATCGCGGCTGCCTTATTTACTTTTTCTAAGTAGGTTATCGACTCATAAATCAATCCGCCTGAAAATCCATCTATGCTCACTAAATAGTGACTTTTGGAGTTTGGCGACTTATGTCTAATGGGTGAGTATAAACTACAGTCTAGTGCATTTGAACACTTTGAAAATCAGACCACAATAAGCTTGGAAATATGATTATAAAGTACTATCAGCGCTTAGCGGTTTCATCCGTGTAACTTCCGACCCCGTAGGAATATCAGGATAAAAAGTGTTACTTTCAATGACTCAATGTATCCTCATACCAAGTTTCATCTAAATCGGTTTAGTAGTTTTGGAGCCTATTAGTTACAAACATAAAAACAAAAAAACTTTTAAAGTTCAGAAATCTTTCAACTCATTATTTTTATTAGATAAAATAAATATTATTAAATAAAAATATTCCAATAATAGTAATTTTCGAACTCTACTGTGGGTCTGCAATTCTGACTCCGACCTTACATCGCCCGGATCAACCTTATATACTTCTCTAGTATCAGCGACAAATGGGAATCACCACTGTTTATGAGGATATTACCACCGAATTACACGGGTGAAACCCCTTGACGCAGCTAGTTTTACATATCATTAAAATATCACGTACAAACATCAAAAATAGCCCATTGAGCAACCCTTCACAAATCTTAGGGGTAGCTCTCATACGGTAATATTAAAACACATTACACTCCGGATGAAGGACCAAATAGGGCCATTACTAAATCTCATTTTCATACGTTTTAGTTTGAAGTATTTTGAACTGAATTTTGTACTAGCTACGTCTTATGGGTTTACTCGCGTAAAGATAGCTATATCTATATCACTTATCGATAGCTTTCTATTTAATTTTCAAAATCAACTTACTTATTTAGGCACTTCTTATGGCGGTACAACCCGGTGTTGGTTTTGGCCTCTGACGCAATTGCCTCCAGCGATCGCTATTCAGGGCAGGACGTCTCCAGTTGATCTGGTCTTCTTTTTTAGAGCAGCCAACTTCTCCATCTTTTCTTTCGCCTGAACAGAAAAAAAGGTTTCTTGAAGCACGAAATAACTCTTTCCCTATAGACGCTAGAAAAAACCTTCTTGTTTAAAGTAAATGTTGTTAAAATAATAAGCAGTATTCTTAATATAAGCATGTTGTTAAATTAAGAATAGTACATATCATTTTAAGTTTGTTTACTAAAACTAAGAAATTATTCTCGATCGTCGATAGCGAGGATTATTTCTTGCTTCAAGAAACCTTCCATGTGAACTATTCTATGGGGGTGCCCCAGTTTGTTATAACTTTTGTGGCCCTAGAATCGAGCATTCCAGTATAAAAATTTCTTACAAATAACAAAAAATAACAAACAAAGTTCACAAACGTAAAGTAAATTAAGATCCGTGAAATAAACAACAACTTTGTCTGTTATTACACGTTTTTAGTGTTAAAACAATTCGTGGCCATTACATACAAGCTTACAATACGAAATATATTTTTAAAAATCTGAAGTATTAGAGATGCAGCCTCAGTGGAATTCGTGAATATTACATCAAGTCCACATCATACCTACTTTACTACTCAGGCCTTTACTTATTGGCTTCGGATCTACCCATGCCTTCCTAAGGTCCAAGGATATGGTACAATAACATACAATAATTAATAACAAAAATAACTAAAGAAAATAAGATTATTTAAAAAAAATTACGATCGGTTTAATAGGCAATGAGTGACATAAGCAATCTATAAGATAGGCATTATCCTTTATCTAAGGTTTTAATAGTTCACGCTCCCTCTCTCCTTATAAAAGTACCAAAACGAATTTTTAGAAAGAACTTTTCTCGCGCTTTTTGCTACTGTGACATCAAAGAATTTACGTACACTTGAGGCCGATAAAGTATAAATTCTTCGAATCACCTTCGACTCGACTTGAGACCGAGTTAGCAGTAGTGTATCGATGTTAAACTTTGAAATTCAATTTAAAATAAACTTTGAGTGCAGTGAAGCGGGACGATTTTAGAAATCTTATATAACTTTGTATTTATTTTTGTTTTATAACGTTTGTGTCTTTTTTTTTTCATGGAAAATTGAAGCCAAGACAATACATTTTTGTGGATACAAATAAAACAAGAACTCTTGGTAAAATAGCATAACTAATGGCAGAAATTGTTAAAAATGTCAGGTTTTCTTGTAAAATACTGTACATATTGCTATATTTTTATTCTATTGAGATCTCTTCTCTCCGAAGCTTATCACACTGTTGAGCAACTACGCATCTCGTGTATACGCAACTCTAAATTCTGTAAAATAATCATTAATCAAACAGAGTAAGTATGCTAACAGAAGTACCTATCAGTCAATTTCCCAAAGAAATTTATAAATCATACAATCGAAATATCACTTCATTACATTAGTAATAATTGTAGTATAATATCGATAGTCCTGTGGAATTTAAATATAATTAAGCAATAATTTTATGGTTCTAAGTTTGGGTGCCTGAAGTGTAGTCCTCAGTTCTTTAGGAAACACAACACTTTGAAGTTTTGCCTGTGTTTGCGGGAGCGTGGAGCTATATGTATAGACCTACTGCTGGTATCTAATGGGACTGATTTCATATCGCGCCCTATTTACTTAGATACTTTCACTGGGACAAACATATACATCCTTACAATACTTATTTATTGATGATCTGAGTTATTGATATGTACCTAGTTGATAGTTTATGACATGTAAGTTGTGGTTTATGTTTGGGTTCATGAAATTATTATTGTTTTATTCGTGAAATTCATTAGTGTACGACCTTCGGAATGAACTAGACGCTAGGCGTTCTGGCGAAGGACTTTGTTTCTTAATATTGTAGCGTTATGTATGAAGTAAAAAACAATCATATAAAGAAGTAAGAAAGTGTTAAAAGAAGAATGAAGTGGATAACGAAGTTCGAATTGCGAAGATCTAAGAAAGAGAGTAAAATAAATCAGAGTTATAAAAAACGATGTTATCTGAGCCTTATGTCCTGTTTACAGAGAGAACTCGATTTAAAAAACTTAAACTACTTTGAAGACAATAAGACCGTTTACATTGGAAGGCACGTATTCGACGCCAATCTAATCAACGTTTGTTTCTTGTCTTTGTTAGAAGATGTAGCGAAAAATAAACACCTTTAGCCAATCTATTCAAAGTCAAAGTTCTTTATTCATTTGGATTCAAAAATATATTTACTTATTTTCCCCACTCTGGACTACCCTTTTACCTACTTTTTATCATAATCCATTAAGTCGTTTGCCAGAAGAAGGAACAAATATACTTTGTAATTTAAAACTTAACCTTATTTATGAGTATCCGTGAAATAACATTTTATTAGCCGGTAGGTACTCACTGCAGCTGCATCTCTAAAAGAACCTATTACATTTTTTTTGGATTTTAGAAAATTTAACGACACGGCGACGGATGAAGGCGCGAATGAAAGCTAGTTATTATTTTTTCGGGCTTCAGCTTACACTTTGCACCAAAAACTGAAAGATCTTTGGACTCCCTCCAAATGATCTGAAACAACCTCAAAGGTTAAATGTAATATAAAAAATCGCTGTTTACTTTAGTGATTCAGACAATATGTAGTATCAATATACTCATATTTTACAACTCTTTGTACAATTATTATTAGTGAAATATCATTTTAAATTATAAAAATCACTGTAACACGCAACCAGCCACTATTCATATAAAATTTGAACTCAAAACGAAGTACAAAAATAAAATTTATAATAGGAAATATTTAAAAAAAAAACCGGAAACAATACGCAAAGAAGAAGAAGCTAAGTTCTCTTTCCTTGTTATTGAGCTATATCCCTAACAAATTCGTTACGGATATAGTTTGATTTGTTCTCAATAGTACCTTTAGCAGTTCCTTTGAAGGATATACTGCTACTTTTTGTATCGGTAGTTCCTTCAAAGAGACTAAATGAACTACTGAATGAGTTTGTCCTCAGTAGCAGCAGTTCCTTTGTATGAACTATTATGACCTTTTTATGCATGTTCACCGATTACTCGAAGACGGCTCAACCGATTGAGATGATTATTTTTGTGTCAGCACGGGAATACATGGACCACCATGATGTATTCCCGTTCTGATACAAAAATAGTCATCTCAATCGGTTGATTTTGGTGAGGATGATTTTTTAGCAATCACAATATGCTGTTTTTACCAGAAAAAAATACACAGTGTTAACAGAAAGTAAAAAGTTAAGTTACGAGACTCGAACAGTTAGTTACGTTAGGTACTTAACCTTCATATCTTTAGAGAAAAACAACCTTCCAGAGAAATATGAAGCAAGATAGGTGAAAAGAAACCGCGATACAGTTTTACAGCATTTTTACGATACCCACGTTATCTTGAATTATGAGGGGAATCCCGTATTTGCAATGCTAATATTTTATGGGATCGTAACATAGACTTTGAATATACAATTACCAGTCTTAGACCGGACAATTGTAACAAACTATAACACTTTATAAGAATTAGACGGAGATATACAAAATAACGGCACATAAAAAATACAGTATTTTTAGATGGTGCAAACGGTTTTTAGGGTACCATACCCAAAGGGTAAAAACGGACCCTATTACTAAGATTCCACTGTCTGTCTTTCTGTCTGTCACCAGGCTGTATCTTGTGAACTGTGACAGCTAGACAGTTGACATTTTTACACTGTAAGAGTTTCATGTCATTATAGCATAAATACAACGATGTAACATTTGACGACCCGCAGTTTTTGTAAATAAGTCGCGCAGATGGTGTTGTATGAAGAATTGGAGAAATTTAAATAATTTTTACTAATTAAAAGCGTTTTTCAATACATATTTTTAAAAATAAATATTGAATATACCTTTTATATATTTTTAATAGATAGTAAACATTATTTAAATAAATAATGCAAGACATTCTACATATTGCTATCTAGCCCCAAGCTAAGTACCCAGACTTGTGTTATGGGTGCTAGACAATGGATATACTACTTATATACTTTTCTTTTGTAAATATACTTATACTTATAATATAATACATACAACCAGACCACAGACAAATATCTAAGTATAAATACCTGTCTGAGGCTGGAATCGAACCCGCACGCAACCCTGTGTTTGGCAGTCCGGCATTGTGCCAACTACCTAGTTGTAACAAACTCTAACACCAAACAAATTATTGTTGTGTTTGACGACCTCGTCAAACACATGCCCGCTCTATGAATAGGTATGTTGAATCTCTTCGAATAGTAACAATTTGTTGCGTTACCAACGCCTTAGTTTCGAATACGCAATCAATAGGATCATTTGCTAAGTGAACAGGGTTACTGACGACCCGGTAAAACTAAATAGGTAGTAGGCATCCCATTGTTTCTTTGATGGTTATTGCTAATGGTTTTCGATGTGTTTACATCAAACTAAGTACCTACAAAATTATGTATATTTTCCATGTTTCTAAGAGAAATAAAGACTCATTACAAAATCTCTGAAACTACAAGAGTTACGAGTCTGAAACTTCGCATGGGTGTTCTTTATAGGACGTAGGTAAGCACTAAGAAAGTATTTTTGGAAATTCGACCTCTAACGGTTCAAAAGGTTTGTCAAAGCACAGTCAAAGTTCGTAGTAACTATGACGTATTTTTTTGTATTCATATTGCATTATAGGATATCAATGAAATAAAATAAAGAATTTTAATTCTGTCTATGGCTCACCTACTCGGCGGGAATTGAATCTGCAACCTTCTGAAGGCGAGTGTTCACCCGCCGCACCGCAGAGGTCGTTAAACTTCGTCAAACATTCTTTTCTCCAATTAAAGTAGTTCACGAGTGTCATGAATTTTGTCGAAGTGGAAATTGAGTTAGAATATAAGTTTTTTTTATCCCCCAGTTGAAGTCTTACTATCGAAGATTTATGCATAAAGTTATGGTTTGTTTCTCGAACATCTATCTTTGGTTTAGTAGTTTTTATGACACGAAATGGCCGATGTTTATTTACAACACAGTGAATGAGGAAAAAACATATTTTGCGGCTTTAACTTAGATAACAAAGAAAATATATATTTGTCTTTTATGGTAGTAAAATAACTTGCAAACATAATTTTCTGTTTTTATGTACAAAAAATAGAGTATTGGTAGCAATAAAATCGGTAGCGCGAACCATTAACATGCTAACTTGGATCACGTAAAATTAAAAACACAATAAGAAAAATAATAAGAAAATTACATCATCAAGTAGCGCACTTGAATAAATGTACATTGTACAATATTGCTCTAGTCTATAGATTCTGATGTCGAATACATCCTGATACTACGGGATCCCTTTAAGATTGACCTTCGCCGAGCTGTTGAATGAATGAAAAGTATTATCAAATATTTAATAGGTCATGCCATAACGAAATTTTTTAGACAACCCATTTGCAATATATTTATTGAGCTATTTAATTAGGTATGAAATATTTTTCAACAGCTTCTTAAAGGGATTTTAGATTATAATAAACAATCACGCAGTCGTAAGACTAAAATTATTTTACCTCAGCGGATGCCTACGTTATAACAGCTCTCTGTAGGTATGCCAAATAGCCCAACCCACCCATTGGTATAAGCTGTGTGTTGATATCTGAATATGATATATCGATTAGTTTGATCATAACAAAATGATGATAATCATTTGTACCGTTATTAAAGGCCTTTAGACGCAAAAAACCAACTCAGCAAAATACCACTTTTAAGCAAAACACCTAATTCGCAACATACCACTTAAGCAAAATACCAACTACGCATAACACCAACTCCAAGTTAGTTAGATACCTACGCACATAACTGAGTTTGAACCCTTTAGACGCATAACACTATATTCGCAAAACACCAACTCGAGCTTTTGTGGTGTTTTGCGAATTAATAGAAATAATTACGCAAAATACCAACTACGCACAATTTCAAAAACGCAAAACACCACTTTATAAATTCTATGAACCGGGACCTTCTTATTTACTCATGTGCCTCAATCTCGGTATCATTGTTTTACCTACTCTCTAACCAGTATAATTGCCTTATACTTGTATTTCCTACTCGCGTTTTATTCCTAACTATAATAACATCACCTCTACCCACAAAGGTAATTGTTTATTTCACTTATATTTCTAGTAGAATACATAGAAAATGTATAGGTATCTATACTCACTGCTTCAAGAATCCTACTTCAAACAACAATTCTCGACGTTTCTCGAGTTTAACTTCAACTCACTGGTTGTAGCAGAGAACCTTAAGACATAGACAAAATACAGTTTCCGAACCATCTAGAATTGTAAATCTTAGAGAAAGGATGCTATTATATCTAAAGAGTTCACGGAGTCCATGCACCGTTTTATTAAGTACGAGTTCTGTGACGTTTCGTACGTTTGGCTCAGTAGCAATGGGACAGAGTAGCAACTGTACTTTATGGTACTTTTCTTGACAATCATACAAAGACCTAACTTCTTACCAATTAGCAATTTTACTGACCTAAGTTTTTGTAAAGAGGTCAAAATATTAGAACGGAGCACCTCCTTTGTTTTTTTTTTAACTATAAATCTTCAGACGTATTGTTAATATCTCCGCAAAAACGCACTTATTTCTTTATGAAAATAGCGAAATCAGAAAACACGAGGCTCAGTAGCGTAATGACGGTAATAATAGCGAATTTTATTACTATATGATACGGTAAGTCTTTGTAACAGTGTGCATTTTTTGCAATGATTTTATCTTTTGAAATACGATGTTGGAACTGCTTACCTAATCGACGTAATGGACGATGAGTGTCATGAGCTCTCTATAACAACGTAGTAGAAATGTTTACTCTATGTTCTATACACATAACTTGTAAGAAACAATTGAGTGGGAACACCCTCCCCCCGACGTTTACAACCCTTCAAACTTCAAGTATTTGAAGTTTTCCAATCAGTACAGACAATAGCTATTAAGTTTGATTGAACAAGTGATCGTCTACGTAACTTAACTAACGTAAACCTTGTGCTTTGATAAACCTTACTCTGTGCTTTGACATTTCGTATCTAAACACATAAATAATGATGGCAAGGCAATACTTGACGAATGTTTAGTAACTAAGTTACTTCAAATAGTCTAGTTATCTAGGGTTAAAAACGAAATTTATACTATGTTTTTAGTTCTTATTTTGTGAAGCTCAATGCAATTACAAGAACCATGACGAGAATGGAGTTTTTGCGGGTAAATCTTGATAGTAGAGGCGATCGTATCGGACTACCTCCCTTCGCGTGTGTTGGCTGCGTGAGTTGAATACCAGTTAAATATACTGTGGTGGCTGCTCGGCCAAAAGAATCTCGACCGATGCTCCAGCATACATTTTGAAAAATAATGGGTGTCGAATCCGTAACTGTACAGCCAAAATTTTAGACAACGGTCTACTTTGACAGCCACTCCTTTTCGTAAAAAAAATCTAAACATAACATATTTAAAAAACACCACTAATGAATTAAAAAAAATACACAGAGTTGACACGCAACTAAGAAGAATAACTTTAAGACTGATTTGGTCAAGGTAGTGGCTAATTATGCTTTAAAGATGTAAGACTACCTAGATGTTCTTTACAAATAGAACGCAAGGAAATTTACTCGATCTATATCTATAGCTTTTTGGCGTCTACGTGGCATAGTATATAGAAATTTCGAACATTACACAAACTCCCGCCCCCTGAACTCTCCTGGCTGCCTCAGTGTGCTCAGCGCTTACAATTGACTTTTACAATACTAAAGTGGCACTTACATTTCAACATTTAATAGAGATATTAACCAGCCAATTATGTTGTACATATACATTCATGTCTTTGTATACGATATGGCTGTATTCCAGTACTTTTATATTTGGCAACCGAGTGCACCTTATCTGATTTCAAAGCAAACGTTTCGTATACTTACCACATTATCTTTTATTATAGGTATATGTTACATACCTATTTATATTTTGAAAATTGGTAGGGCTAAGATTTTCTTGTCTTTACGCCAAATAGACTTTAATCTCATCTCACCTGATGGGAAGCGAAGATGGAACGAGAATGTAGCCAGCTTGCCTAGAAAGATAATGGCATGCCTGGACAGCATGATGGAAGTATTGACTGACTGATAATATATACATACACAGCTTAAACAGCTGGTCCTAGAGACATGAAATATAAGGGTGTGTTCCTCGTAAACTAAGAAAGGGTTTTTTGGAATTTCAAGAGGATGAAATGATAGGTGAAGCCTAAAACTGAAACTACTACATATAAACACAAAAAATAATTCATTATTCATGACGATTATTTACTTTCTTGTAGTAAATTAAGAAAATTACCCAAAGAAATAATAAATATGGGTCCAGAAAAATACATCACGCTGTACCATCGCTTCGTTAGACTCAGACGTGGATAGAAATGTACGAACAGAGGAAAATATTTAATCAACCTATTGAATTAGATAGGTTAGTTGCGGACTGCGTTCGGTTTCGGTTCTTCTCATATCATACTTAGCAATATATAAACGTTTATAATACATAATATAGATTACGGCTACCAATTAATTATTACAAATTATTAAATTACAAACAAAAACTATCAAATGAAGAAATGTCTAAAAAAGTTATAAATTACGCGAATAAAAAATACAAAAAATCTATACTAATATTATAAAGCTGAAGAGTTTGTGTTTGAACGCTCTAATCTCGGGAACTTCTGGTTCGAATTGAAAAAAAATTTTGTGTTGGATAGTCAAGTTATCGAGGACGGCTAAATGCTACTTTTTATTTAGATATTCCCACAGGATCGGGACTTACGCGGGTGAAACCTCGGGGCGCAGCTGGTATATAATATATAGAGAACTCAACAAATGTTTTTACAGAAATAAAGTTAAAGGTGTTTGTGACCAAACAAATATATTTTTAACTGCTGCAACCTTCTGCATCTCAGAGAGGAGTTTCCACCGCGCAACAGAATAGAAGACTTTTACTTATAAATTGCTACGCCCCCTGGTGGATTATTAAGTAACAACTAGCTACGAAACGTCGCCAATGAATCACATATCGTTGACAGAAAAGATAGATAGATAGATAGATAACTTTATTTGTACAACACAGAAAGAAACAGTACACGATAAACACAAAGTAAAGTAATAGCTAGAAAGTATAAGTTGCACAAATGGGCGGCCTTGTCGCTGAAAGCGATTTCTTCCAAGCAACCTTTGGATGGAAAAGAACTGATTCAGCTTTAATGGTAGGTTGTGAATAATTTAACTTATAATAGGTGACAATTTAAATGGTTTCAAACATTAAATTAATAATACATACCTACCAAATAATTATATTCATAGATACATACAAATAATTACATACGTACTGTAAATAATACAGGAATATATACGAATATTAGACAGTAGTGAGGTAGTGATCAGTTACCATAGCATTGAAAATGGGTAAGGACTTAGCAGATCGGATGGGTTGAGGCAGGGAATTCCAGAGTATCACAGAGTGACAGAAAACCGTATCTAAATCGGTCCAGTCGTTTTGGAGTAAATGGGAACATTAGAGTGCACACCCTAAATTACCCAAAATGCCTACACCGACCTCCGTTCCGTCGCGGGTAAATAATATTGTTTGTCTGTTTTCATTACTTACAATTTACATCAAATAATAAATTAAATAAGCAATACAACGAAATTATGAAACAAGAAAATATAATAAAGAATATTATTTCTCCTTGCACAAAGATAATTAGATTAGCTAATCAAAAGAATAAAAGAAATAAGATTAAAGTTTGTATACAGGAATCTTGGGTAAGTAAGTAGGTAGATGGTTGTAAGTGGCATCGCCCTAAGGGCAAGTCATTATCTCTGATTTATTTAATTATCACTTAAATTTCGAGAGAAAAGGGATGAGATTACACTGGGCTACACAGTGTAGTAATTATATACAGTAGAACATGTATGTGGCTGTTTTTCCTTAGCCAAATAATGTACAAACACAATCAAATGTTAAAATCAGGTGGTTCGTATTTCTTGCGTCCGTGGTATTTAGCCTTAGATGTCCCACACATGACCCCCTGGTGGTGCTTAGGAGCAATCACTTGGGGCTAGATTAGTATCGCCAAGAAGATTTGTCCGCGTTCCGATGCATATGCCGGTGCAGCCACTAGAGGACGGGTCACAAAAGTCTTTGTTCCTGCCTTCACTTACGTCTCTCAAAGGCCCCCGTTTATTTGGATGTCATTGAGTCACGAACGTTATGTATGTTTTCGGAAGGCATGCTTGACCTCATCTTCGCTTACCTACCTAGTTATATATACAATGTGTTTTAGCTAAGGGGTTTTAATACGTTCTAGACCTCTAGGCGAATAACTTATGTTCGAAGTTTTTGTATGAAACAGCTGATTTTCAAGTAACAATTCCCTCAGAATTATGGAAAAAAAATCGAATTTCCAAAAGTCCTAGACCAAAAGTTGTTCGCCTAGAAGTCTAAAACAATCGTAAAAAAATATTTCCTTGATTCATAAAGACTTGAATCAGAGCAAATATTTCGTATTGAGTACTTCCTTATTGGAATCTGCTAATACGATAGCAAGGAGAGCTAGTTTTAAACAATATTTTTCTCAGCCACGTTGTCTATATCAGTTTTTTTTTAAATATTATTTTTTTATCATTAACCTACTGTATAAAAATTCTTACACTGTTTCATTCAGCTTTATGTAAAAGGGTTTGGCGCCACGGAGCAGTTTTCAGCTTAACCCTGCCGAAGCCAAGGTTTTTCTGACCTTAAGGCAATAATAAAAATTAAGAGACTTACAACAATTAACTCGATAAACAGCTTTGGCGTAAGAACTAATAAATTTCAATGTTTTTGATAATCGGGCCACAATATGATGCAAAATATAACTTGAGAATAGTTTTCTTCTTTACTCATGTGCTAAAAGTACTTAGAGTTATTTTTAACTCATGTGCTAGAGTACCTACCTAGAGAAAGGTCATTGTCACATACTCTAGAATCAAAGTCAAAGTCAAAATTCTTTATTTTGGAATCCTCGCATGAAATAACATTGAATTGTCTTAAAAGTAAGTTAGGATGTGTGTCTTTGGAACACGCCCACCTATGAAAAGAAAGCACAATATAATATGTATTAATATGTACATACATTTTATGTAAACTTGTCTAGATGTTATTGTAATTAAAAATAAACATAAATAAATATTGCAGGACAACGCCACCTAGTCTCAAGCTAAACAACTAGGCTTGTGTTACGACAGATAACGGATAGAAACATACTTTTCTTTTGTAAAAATACACATCTTATCTACCTAATATTATAAAGAGGAAAGATTTGATTAGTTCTTGTTTGTTTCCGAAACTACTCTGAAACTACTGGACCAATCTTGGTTTGCGGATACATGCGGATACTACGACCAATCTTGGTTTGCGGATACATGATTAGTTGGAAGTGTTATTTATACTAATATCACATGCTAATATTATAAAGCTGAAGAGTTTGTTTGTTTGAATGCGCTAATCTCAGGAACTACTGGTTCGAATTAATAAAATATTTTTGTGTTGGATAGTCCATTTATCGAGGAAGGCTATAGGTTACTTTTTATTCTGATATTCCCATTGATATTGGACTTACGCGGGTGAAACCGCGGGGCCCAGCTTCATACAAAAATACCCAGACTAGAAACAAATATCAAGTACATAAATATTTGTTTGAGGCGGCACTCGAACCCGCAACCGTCTGCGTAGCAGAGGTCGTCAATTTTTTACAAATCACATTACATTGTCTAGTTATAATAGGTACAACATTTATTTAAGTACATTCTGTAGATAAGTGGCATCATTAAAACAAAGTCGTAAAACAATCTCTCATCGCCTAAGGTCTCTCTGAATGGAAACTTAGACGAACGCTTTCACAGATAAACTTTTTAACGCGAGTCACTTCTTTTTTTTTAAGAAGAATGGCTTAATTTAATTTTTACCTAATTGACGTACTTGCCACGCTTAGCGGTTTTCTCGAGTAATACCTCATCTCATAAGAATTCTGAATTATGTCGGATGAAAAATCCATTGGTGCACGGCCGGCGGGGTTTCGAACTCACGGCCTTTGGAATTAAAGTCGAGGTATCTACCACTATGCCAAAATCGCTCCCTATTTTGTAAATACTAAGCTAACACCGCACTGCGCCTATTTTTCTTATGAAACATTTATGAGCGCTAATTGACAATGCTCTTGACAGTAAAGGAAAATAAAGATATGTGATGGAACCTACGGTTTAGTTGGCCCCAGACGAATTGCCAAGTTCTTTCCTCTGGACTTGGTCGATTAAGCTGAGAGGGTAGTATATAGGCGCTGGACATGTCTACTCCAACTTCACACAAAAAGAACCCAACTTAAGAGGTCTAGTTGCGAAAAACAGTTTGTATACAAGTACAAATTATAAAAATAAACGCATCGTTTTACAGTTTCACTGCGAAAGATATTAAATAAGAATGGGAGTAATTTAGATTTTAGGTCGTATCCTATAATGAACCGGCTAAAGCCGTATCTCTATTCGGTAACCCTGGCTGCATTCCAAGATAATTACGGCAACGACTGTGTTAGTAGGCGAGCTGGTGCAGGCGGACCGTTCTCGATACCTATAGGCTTATCCAGTTGGGGAAATAATATGTTGTTTTAGCTGTTTTCGTTTACGTATCAATTCTTTCGTGTTTATTCTCTTGAGTTTTGTTATTTCCTTTTCTATAGTATGTTCTAAGGTTTTCGCGATTTGAACTCTTAGTAAAACTACGGTAGTATAATTTCGTAATTTGTTTGGTATTTTTTATTTTATGTCGGTACTAGCTGTGCCCCGCGGTGTCACCCGCGTAAGTCCCGATCCCTGAAAATATCGGGATAAAAAGTAGCCTATATGTGTTAATCCAGGTCTCCAGCTATCTAGATGCCGAGTTTCATGGCAATAGGTCCAGTAGTTTTTGCGTGAAGGAGTAACAAACATACACACACACATACTTTCACATTTTTAATATTGTCTTCAATAAATGTGTTTTATTTATTTATATAAATAAATATTATAGGACATTTCACACAGTGCCATTTAGCCCCAAGCTAATAGCAACTAGACTTCTGTTATGAGCAAAACAACAGATATCATTCTTATAAACTTTTCTTTTGTAAATATATCCTTAACATGCATACAAAATCACCCAGACCAGAAACAAATATCTGTACATAAATATTTGTTTGAGGTCGGAATCGAGCCCGCAACCTCTTGATCCACAGGCGGGTGTTCATCCCCCGCGCCACAGAATTCGTCATTCCTCTGAGGTTCCAACTTTCCGCATACGAGAAGCAAGCTCGAGCGTGGTATGTTCACCATATCACGCATAGTTTGAGAGCGTTTGTAGGAAGAATGTCTGCCGTCCGTCCCACCTACATGGACACCCGCATATTTTATAAAACAATTACCTACGTATACCTATATGAACCTACGATGTATAGGTATAAAGGACAATAAAAATTAAGGAATACTCAATAATATCATTGTTCTTTAATAAAAACCAGTTTGCATAATTAGGCGACCGAGTAAGTCTGTATTTTAATTTTTATAAAAATTTCCACAAAGGTACAAAAATGCAAAATGACTGTAGTCATAACTAAAATTAAATGGTAAAATTGTTGTTAATTTTGTTGTGTGAACGGTTACAAGGCATATTGCTATTGGTTCCTTTACGTTCCTTGTACTTTCCATATAGATTTCATGTCAGTTAGGAATCAAACTTACGCGGGTTAGATCGCCGATAAAAGATAATCTATTCATATACCTATACCACCTATACAAAGCTAGGTAGATGAGAAAATTACAACAAATCTAAGAAATAATTTAAATAACTGAAGCGTAGATACGTAATATTTGTTTAGCTTAAATCTTGTTCAATAAGGTTTCGTGAATATAAATCTTTCGATATATATTTCCTTCGATTTGATGGAAAATTGAAAAGATCCTTTAGGGACACTTACAGGTTTTACATGTATAGGTATAGGTTCCTAAATATTTCAGAAAGGGTAAGCATTGATTCGTTTCGTCAGCTATTAACTAAAAAGCTTCTGATTTTCATCATCATCATATCAGCCACAGGACGTCAACTGATGAACATATAGACCTCCCGTAAAGACTTCCGGAGCGATCGGTCGACCGCTCTCTGCGAACGACTTACCGCGACCTTAATAAAGTCGTCTTATTTTCAAACATCCATAAATATTAAATTCAAAGTCCTGATTGACCCGTATTTCAACGCACAGCTTAAGACGAGGTGGTAAGACCAGAAGCGTGATAAAGGTGTGTTAGAAACAGTTTTTGGGTATCAACCACTAAAATCCATAGAATGATATTCCTACTGTCCTAAAGGTGAAGAAATGCTTTGTATTGTCATTCACTTCGAAACACGATTACAGTGATTTGCCTCGAATTTAAAATATAGTCAATTTTTCAATTTTACAGCGATTGTAAAGAAAAAACAAATACAAAATTTATATTTTCATAAACCTTACATCAAATTCCCTATGGTAGTACAGATGGTTTTTCACTAAAAATAGATGATAGTCTTTTAATGACATAAAACGGTTAAAACAGCCATTTCGCGGCGCGCGGGGGAAAGGGATAGAGGTTTTCAGGTCCTACTTCACCGAATCTGGTTTTTTAGAATTTTAATAGCTGTCGTATTATGACGTAGGCATCCTAAGAAAGGGTTTTAGAAAATTCAACTATTAGCGTATAGTATTAGGTAAAATTTGGTTCAATATACTAACAAGAGAAAAATATATAGACTGTGTCATCAGATTTAATCCATTAGCGAGTCAGCCAACATCTCATTATGCAGTCATTACAGCGTTTCAGGCGCGATTTTACGGTTAATCCGGCAATTTAGTTGCTCAATACGAACTCCGGATAAAAGACCCGTCCGGATTAAAGGAATCCGGTTAATTCGGATTTTTACTTGACCTTTTCGAAACCTGTTTTATGTCGGTACGGATATAATTAGCCATAATTACGGAATCAATGAATTGATCCAAATTAGGGTGTTTTGTAATATGTAATTAAATACCTATTGTTGGTACAAATCTCAATTTGTATAGATCGTATTTACGTTTGTAAACGTAATTGTTTTGTCAAGGTAGGCTTTTGTCTATACAATCATTGAAAATACAGATCGCGTACCTAGAGGAAACCTATTTATTCGGGACTTGAATACCTATAGGTAGGTACTACCTTATATTAAAATTAAAATAATAATAAAATAAAATAATAATTGTATTATCTAAGTATCTACCTATAGTAAACTAGCACATAAGAAATAAGGTACCTGCGAGTAATAAGGGCAACTAAAAGGTTTTTAAAAACCTTAATAAGTGATAAAACAAAAAGAAAATAAACATATCAATTGTTTTTAGATTGACAATAAACCCTATATTTTTCTAATTACCTATTTTTAAGTAGGTTTTCCTATTTCTACGAAATATTTCGTTTTTAACATACATACGGGCCAGAAACAAAACCATATTGGCTTCGCCATATAGTAAAATAAAAAGGCTGGTTATTACATTTCTTGACACTACGGTTTCTCGGCGATTTTATAGTGTAAAAATACGCTCATTTTTATCATACATAACCTACAAGCCATGAATTTTCACGTCATTTTCCACCGACACTACAAAATTACGACACAATATTTAGTAAATAGGGAAAAGCAACATAAAACCTCCTCTCACACTTTGTAACTTAACGGTCTTTTCGCTCGAACTGAAATTTTCCGTCACATAAAAAATATTTAAGTGTTCCACAAAGCAACAAATTGTAAAACTAGACAAGACATTGCAAGGAGTGGGTGACGTAAGAGTTAGATAAATTGTAAAAGTGACGATAAATTATTAAATTTTTTTTTTTGTCTTATGCAAGAGCATGCTCAATGCAGTAAGACGCAGCTACACGCTTAAAACAAGCCTCCCCCTTTTTCTCCATTTAAAAAAATAGCATCGGTGTGTATTTTTACTTTTTAGGCATAATTAAATAAACTCAATTATGAATACCTAACATACCTACGTAACTTCCAAGTATCTTCCAAAATTCCAAAATCATCGAGTACTTGATGTAAGCACCTACCTACTTTTAAAATTTCAAGTGTTTCCTGTATTTTTGCAAAAGATCTATAAATATAATGACTCAAAGTCCTGACTAACTAATAGGTATATCAAGGCACAGTTCAAGCCTAGACAGCTAAAACGCACACAAATAGCTTTTTGTCGTAGGCACTAATAAAATACTTCAGAACATTCAACCCTTACGAAGAAATTAACGTGAGTTAAAGATAATTATAACATAAAATGGTAAAAATAAAAAAGGTATAGATATCTAAATAAAATTATTTTCGCTCGCTAGATTTCAATTTGTACCAAGTAAATTAATTATTTTCTTTTATAGAAAGGAAACAATGGGAATTGTTAATGAGCGTGGCGTTTCGTATTCATTTTTTTATATTTCTTTCCTATTGCCTATTCATTTAGTGAGTTAAAGGAGTATTTACACTGACCAAAGATAAATAAAAATAAATATTGCAGGATATTGCGTAGAGCACAAAAAACTTCAACGCCAGGTTTTGTTAAAGGTTGTAACTGTAAAGATTGTACCTTGTATTTTAAAATTTGGAACTTTTGTCACTATGACGTAATCATTCAGTTCTATTATAAGTACATAATATCATACTTCACTGTTCAGTTAACAAATTTTATAACAACAGGGCCATATCGCTCATAGGCTCGGCCAGAACGACTTTCAGCACGCCATCTACTTTGAAGTCTATTCCATACTGATTTAATAAGCAAAAACTTGAACAAAATTGGGTGTAAAATTCTTCCCATTCCACTTTAGCAAAGTAAACTAAAAATAATAACCAAGTATATTTTCATGAAATTTTCATATTAAAACACATCGGATTTAAATGAAAGAGCGTCTGTCAACGTACGTAGAAGTACTGTGTACCCTTCCCGTCGACAGGTCAGATTAAATAATATTTTTATTTCACCTCGTTTTTGTAAGCTGTAAATTGTGTGACGGGTTTCAGTAAACTTTTTTTTAAAGATAAAGCTTTTTCCTTGATGAAATTTATTCGTTACTGTGCTGCGCCCCGTAATTTCACGTCCCGATCTATAAGAATATTAGAATAATAAACTGCCTTTGCGTTCCTCCAGGTCTTCAGTTTAATTCCTACCAAGTTTCATCGCAATCTGTTTAGTAGATTTTACGTCATAAAGTAACACACATATATAAAATCAGGCAACAAAAGTGCAGACCCACCGTAGAGCTCCCAAATTACTATTGTTAGGATATATTCAACGCATGTTCAACTCGAGCAAAAATTTGAGGTTCATTTATTTATTAGACAAACGTATTAACAAAAATATTCTAATAACTGAAAATTTTGATCTTTACGTAGGTCTGCATTGGTCCCGACTGTACTGTACTCTTTTTTGGAAAGGATTGCTTTCATGATCTTTTTACAATTTACATTGAAAATGAAAATATTAAGCAGTAAGTACGAAAAGAATGAGCTTTTTTTTTCAGTACGTTTTAATTTAAATGATTAACAAAAAGGTAAACAATGACTAATGTGTATTATCCTTAACACTTGGCACTCGGAAAGCAAAAAAAACCTCTGATGAATTGCAAATGATACCGCTAGCATTTTCTTATAAATAATATTTTAAGTGTTCTATTCATTGTGGAGGGTCAGTGAAGCAATCATTAGGAGAGATGAAATGACCTTACATTTTTAGGGTTCCGTATGCAAAGGATAAAAACGGGACCCTTTACTCCGCTGTTCGTCCGTCCCTCTGTCTGTCACCAGGCTGTATCTCATGAACAGATGACGTATTTTCATTGCCGCTATACATACACAACGAATACTAAAAACAGAATAGGTATAAGAGTTCTATAAAATCTAGTCATTTCTGGTTCTTGCTGGAACGGTTTTGACCTAGTAGTAGATACCTCGACTTACATTCCAAAGGTAGAGAGTTCGGATTCCGGACACCAATGGATTTTTGTCACAAAAATAATTATGAGCGCTAATTGACATTGCTCTTACAGTGAAGGAAAACATCATGATGAAACCCGCTCTGTTTATTTGGCTCCTTGACGAGTTCTTATCTCTCTCTGGTTAGAATTATTTAGTATATCAGGAACCCTTTCAAATTGTCCAATGCATCCTTGACTATTTGGACTAATGAATAGCAAATTACATCGATATAGAAAAAATTGAAGGGTACCGAGCATTATGTAATTCGAATACTTATATATTGATATAAAAAGGTCGGTTAATTAAGGAGAAAATATTAAATTACTTTCATTCAAATCTATATATATAAAAGAAAGTCGTGTTAGTTACACCACTTATAACTCAAGAACGGCAGAACAGATTTGGGTGAAAATTGGTAGGGAGGTAGCTTAGAGCCAGGAGACGGACATAAGATACTTTTTATCCCAATATTCCCACGGGATCGGGACTTACGCGGGTGAAACCGCGGGCCGCAACTAGTTTTTTATAAAAATGATTTTTTAAATAATATTTTACTTTAAATTGGAGAATCGGTTTTTCAAACTTAAATGTATATTATTTACGTTTTTTTGATATATGATATTATTATCGTCTAAGACCGTTCTATAGAGTCAAAAGGATGAAAGACATTATAATTTAAAAAATAATAGTTGATAGAATACGAAAGAATAGTAGGTACTTTTGGCTCGAGGGCGTAAATGTACAATTTTCTGTAGGCCTAAAGCTTAAAGATATCCCATTATACACTGATTATACAAGTACATTAGATTTGGTTTCTTTTGTTTACTTTTCGATCGGACGTTTGATTTATTTTCAATCGTCTTTTTATTTAAGCACGATGGTTTTTGTTTTCGACCAAGTTCAATTCCAGGACAGTCAGGAAACAAATGTTGCTGCCTGTCCCAGAATTGTCCCAGATAAATTCCGGAGAAAATTCGGGGGCAGGACGGAGGTAGGTAATATACAATTTTATTTTATAAGAGATAAAAATGTAAATCCTTTTTTTGCTTGTAACACAAGAATTACTAGTTCAGGCATATTTTGTATTATTTGTATGTTATTTATTATTTTTTGTTCTCTTGCATATTATAGTCTACTGCGAGTATGTCATGCGTATGCATTTTTAATAAATATTGTATTTGTATAGATATCCTTTTTGAAATATCATCCAGTAGGAACTAGTTAATTGTCATGAGAAAACCAATTCCGACCCCTCCAACATTCACCCCTTCTTATACCTATTATTAACAATATATCCGTCATAAATTTACCTCAACTCGTAGGTACCGATAGCACAATTACAAAGGATTACAGTACAATTCCCTCGACGGAGCCTTATAAGAGCAGATTATCCCCCATTATAAAGCTTAACCGAGTTATTAAACGGACCACAAACTGTTAAACGAAAATTAATGTTAAAATTACTAGTTTAATCACAATTTAAGTATTGTATCGCGATTTGTGTTTTGTGATAATTGCTTTTATTGTTTTGATAGTTTATGTTTTTGTCATTTTTCAAAGGTATTGTTGTTATTATAAATTGTTTTTATAACCGGACTAACGCATATATCAACGCATCAAACCAACGGAGCGGGCAAAATTTTGCTTTATAATAAATAGTTCAGCTTTTTACCACTATCTCGACGATGCGGTCTTAGATGTAGCACGCTTTCCTAGAAGATACATATACACTCAAAGACTCCCAAATAAACGGGACCTTCGAGAGACGCGAGGGAAGGTAGGAAGATGGCAGTGGAATAAAACTATGCTAACTAACTTTTGTGGCTGCACCGGCCCACGTATTGGAATACGAACAAGTTCACTTGCCCGGTGGATGTCGTAGGCATCCGTTTAGAAAGGATAGTAAACTGTAAGATACTCAAGTGTAACAATTAGGATGGTGATCTCCAAGAAACGGGTTGTCCTAGTTTGGGGATAAAAGATTTATGTACCATATCACGTACTTATTTTTGAAAAATAAACTATTTTTTATTTATTATAGTGGAAAATACAACCCCTACGCGGAAGAAGTCACAGGTGAACGCTAGTAATGTAGCCTAGGTCTTAACCTAACCTTTGTACTGACTACACTCCAGGTGTTTAACTTCTAAACGTGGTTATGTTTAGTTAAGTTAGCCTCGGACGCTTGGAGCGGCAACTACTCAAAACAGTTAGTTTATGTGTAGGTACTGCCTCCACACGGCATCTAATGACTGCTTATGACTGTTGATGTGAAGGCCTTGTTACACCGATCGTAGTTAAAGAAGACAGTCTTGGCCTAACCATCGGTTAATATATCTATACTTTTATTATAAAGATGAAGAGTTTGTTTGAGCGCGCTAATCTCAGGAACTACTGGTTCGAATTGAAAAAATCTTTTTGGTTTGGATTGTCCATTTATCGACTGTATTGTTGTTATTAGGAAGGTTATAGGCTTTAGGTTGAAAGGCTATGGGCTACTTTTCATTCAATATTTTTTGTTATTAAATCCTCAGACTCCCAAAATAGTAAAATTTGTGTTTCAGGAGCCCGGCTCTTCTTCCATTAAAATAATTGATTACAATGTCAACACGTAAGTCTAAGAAACAAAAGTATGCTTATAGGTATTGATAGTTTACACCATAATTTTAATAACGTACTTATATAGGTACATTTATACAAGAACGAAAACCTTTTATTGGAGCTGGTCTAGTACCTTTTATATTCCACAAAATGAATCGCATTACAATCGTAGAGTACACTGGGGTGAACTCACAACTCTAACCACACTTTTGAACTTCTTTTTTTTCACAAGCAAAGTTGAACTTCTTTTTTTACAGAAGAACAGTGGTATTTTTAAACGAAATTTTAAGTACAAATAAAACCAAACAATTAGGTAAGTATATTTTTAATTAAATTTATACAACTTTCAATGGACCGTCGCAAATTTTTTTTATTTAATATTCTAAATAATTAAACTTAGACTTCTTTAATATGATTTGATTGCTTTGAAGTTTGAAGTTCAAAGAGTCGCACGGTAAAATAATTTTCTATTTAAATATTCCCATTAACTAAGATTTTCAATTCATGTTATGCAACGGTATACTAATTATAATCTTCTGAATTTCTACCTTAAGTGACAATTAAATTGACATTTAAGTGGCATGTTTAAATAGGATAGGAACGTTTTAAATGTTTAGGGGACCCCTAAACGTTTAGAGTATGCGGACATATTAAAAAATCCTGAATTACTCTTTGGAAATGAGTATTTTTTAAATTAAAAAAAAGGATGATTTTTATACATCATGAGTCGAAGGTCATTTTGGGAATTGGTTCGGTATTTTGATACCAACATTTTTAAACGGACGTCATCAATTTGGGCTAAAGCAACACTGCAAAAAGTAACCAAGTCTATACAAGCTGGCTATTTTCATTTAGACATTACTAACGCTAATTACTTAACTTATGATTTATCTGGTGAAACTGGCCGTTTGCTGTACAGCTAAGGGATTACACGGACTATAGACTTGAAATCGACCGATAGTAAATAAACAATCCTAACACAGTTTTTAAGTTTCAATGTGATCTCATGCAAATTGTATGATTCCAAACGAATAAAGAGTTTTGACTTTGACAGTGATTGTGTTGCAATTTTTTTTTTGTTTTTGACATAATAGCTTTAATAAAATTCATGAACCTTTTCAGTTAATAGTAAATATGTTTTATCCCATCGTATCTATTCGAAAACTGACGTTTTGTTTGAGTGTGGACAAAGTAGTACTTCGCAGCGTACTTATTGAGCGGGCGGTAATTAGAATTTTACCCTTCGACTTACTGTAATTCGAATTGATTTAAAAAAATTGGCGCTGCTATTTCATTTTCTCCTCTGAATGGCGAAACAGTTTTACGATTGTTTTTTTTTTTTGTAAAAGGCGAGTTATCGAGCAACCGTTTAGTGAATAGTCTGATGGTAACGTAAGTGAGTTAACTGAAGTGCACCCGTTTGCTGAATCGCAAGTTTATACCAACTTGCCCTATAACATACTCTAGTACTACTAAGTTGATCTAAGTTAATAAGTTAGAGACGCTTTGGGAAAAAGTGTTTGATCAATCGATAAAGGATAGACATGATTTAAGTCCATCAGATTCTAATGATTGTAACTGGCTTTACACAGACATCAAAAAGGTTTTTTGAAGCGAGATAAATAATCCTCTCCCTACAGACGCCAGAGAATGATCTCTAGGTTTTAGTAAAAAATCTTAAAATGATAAGCAGTATTCATATTTTAAAAGCAATAATAAATAAAGAATAGGCTGCTTTTTATTTTCAAGGGCATTTAGGTACTAAAACAGGAAATTCAAGGTTATTTCTTGCATCAAGAAACTTTTTTACTGTATAGTGATACTAGAATAAATGTTGGAAAAATATGAATAAAATAAGGAATAATTAATCATCATCATCATCATATCAGCCACAGGACGTACACTGCTGAACATAGGCCTCCCCCAAAGACTTCCAGAGCGATCGGTCGCATGCTCTCTGCGTCCAACGACTTCCCGCGACCTCAATTAAGTCGTCCGTCCATTTATCCGGTACGTGGTCTCCAATCTAAGACTTTTCGGTCCCAACGGCCATCAGTTCTACGAGCCACATGTCCCGCCCATCTGCCACTTCAGCCTACTAATTCTTAATAATAGGAATAATTAGCCCGCAGGGCACCTTGAGGCGAGGTGACGGGGAGTAACGACCCCGCGATCCCGAGTTCTCCAGGGGGAAGTCACCGTTCCTCACCTCCGGCTTGCCTTAGTTGGTTGGTCGGAGTGAAACCTGACGAGGAAGCGGTCCCCAGCCTCTAGCTTGCCTTCACCGGCTGTCCAGAGTGTAGTCGCAATAGCAGAAATGCTCGAAGGATGGATGCTGAACGTCAGTGATGAGTTGGCCCGCTCGCATGGACTACCAGCGATGACTTAAAATCCAGTGAGGCCTCTCCATCCTTCAGCCACTTACGTTCCTGTTGCCCCCTTGCTGTAATTTGCTCGGCTAATTAGGGTGGCGCAGTCTGAGAGTTGGCGAGTCTCCGCCTGCCATTTTTACGTGTTTATTAACATTGTTACGGCAGGTGCCATAGTATGGGAGACCTAGCAAGGTATTACGGTTTACGGTTTAAAATTCTTTATTTCTCATAAAATTTACAAAATTACTTACTGAGAAATCAAAATATCTTAAAAACAATAATTTATCATAGGTGAGCGTAGGTATTAAACCGAACATTCCAATGTTTTTGCGTAACTTGAATGTGAACACAACAATATTTTTTTTTATTAAATTATCAATCATTATCAACATTTTCATATTAGACTGTACTTTCACACTAAAAGTAAGTTTAGATTAAGAAAATTGCAATTACATTTATAAGTATTTATCAATTAATGGTAAATAAAAAGTAAGGTAGTTTTAAAAATAATGCATGCAAAGGCAAACCGAAACAACTTGTGGACCGGTCTGGGCGTCATCAGCTGTGAGCAGTGAACGAGACCATTTGCACCAATATAACACTTGAACTTAAGCGTTTGAGTGATTTAAGTTTAGTTTTAAATATTATAGGCATTGTTAGGTTGTGTATTTATGTTTTTATTGTAGTATTTTTATTGTGATATTTATTCATTCATTATAATTATTAATATGTTATATTTATTAAAAGATGTTTTGAGAGTACGTGTGTTTAATATGGTAGTTGCTTAAAGACTAGTGTAACAAAGGTGCGATACCGTGGTTGGTATCGCTAAGTAATATGAGATGTGTGGATGTTGATATATAATATGTATAGTAGTAGGTACTACAATAGTATCCATAGTTTCCTAGTATCTAGTCCACTACCATCCCATCACAATAGCTCAAGTAGTTTTGTCCTGTAGATTATCAATAGTTTTATCCAAACCGGAGGTTGTCCTTGGTTGCACTTTATAGTGTAGACAGGGATAATCACCGGTTTAGAATCCACTCCATTGCTTGCTATTATACTTGTTATTGTAAAGGGCCTCTACGTGTTGGCTTTGACTCCACGCACGCCTTCCAAAGGACCGGGGCTCCATAGCCCCGTGATACAGGACGTATAACAGGGAGGAATAA
The DNA here is from genome assembly GCA_951213275.1 of Idaea straminata. Taxonomy (NCBI): domain Eukaryota; kingdom Metazoa; phylum Arthropoda; class Insecta; order Lepidoptera; family Geometridae; genus Idaea; species Idaea straminata. Next base: position 13,232,328 of record OX577857.1, read on the forward strand.
TTAATAAATGTCTGAAAATATGGAGTACAGTTATTTGTCTCCTTCTTCGAAAGTATAAAAAACAGAAAAAATCAGATTGTAGTCGTTTACATACTGTCTAAGCACCGATCAGATAAGACTGAGTTTACCTTAAACTAAGGTTTATTCAGTGAAAGTTCTAAGTAGTTAAGACCATCTCAATAACTATTGTATTAACCGTCAAGATATATAGAGCCACTGGCCAAGTAGCCACAGCCACTTTAACTTTTCTCATTACAGTCCACTTAAAATATGAAATTTAAGAGGTGCGAAAGTAATAAACAAAAAGAATGGAAACGCGAAGGGATCTAATTAAAAAGATGTTCATTTTTTATATTTGGTTCCTTGATCATTCGTGATTTATTTGCGAACTCCCCGTTTTTTCTGATTGTTTGGAAATCACTAAAAAAAATGTCTGTAAATTGTGTTGTTTTTAATTGCAAATTAAATTTGAACATTTTGCTGTACATTTTACTATTCATTTATAGAATGTTATTGTACTTTAGGCGGCATCGTCACTTACCATCAGGTGGGTGTGATAGTGATAGTGGTCAAACGCTGATCTATAGGCACATGCTATAGGTGTATTATAAAAAAAACTTTATCAGTAAGTTAGTTCTCCTTCGTGCGGAGTTGACACTCCGCAGCCACTTCGGTCGCAGAGGACAGGGAAAGCGGCAACGCCACACCGACAGTCCTCTTCCTCTGCGAGCCAGCTCCTCCAGCCTGGCTTGGCCCTGGGTTCCTCTTACACAGCTTCACCGTAGTTGGCAACGCCACGGTTACTAAGCCCCCCCGCCACGACAAGACGGGAACCCACAAGGGGTGGAAGTACCTACCTACACTTACCCATGCTTGAGAGTGATGATAGAGTTTTTACACATTGTATAAAATGTATAGTCAAACTGCAGCAACGCATAACATCGTTGTTTTAAAATTGTATTTATCCTCAAACAAAATAGAAACCATTTAATCCACGTGTCAGATTATTTCTTTCATCGTTTCATTTTATAGAATCCATAGAATGAGGAATATTCATATGATGTGGTGTGTCGGTGTGGTTACAGAACGTAGATACAATGTTTTTCATATTTGCATTTTATTTCATATTAGCTGCGCTCCGCGGTTTTATCCTTGTGACTCCCGATCCCGTTGGAATATCGGGATAAAAAGTAACCTATGTTACTCCCAACGAATCAATGTATCCTCATACCAAGTTTCGAAGGCTATTCTTACAAACATAAAATCATTATACCTAGTGCAGACAAAAGTGAAAGCCCACCAATGAAGTCTAGCTAGAATTAAAATAAACCGTAAATAATTTATCACTACATTATAAAACAAAGTTCACCATTGCGCGTCTCTGTCAGTCTGAACGCAATAAATTCAAAACCTAATAAACTGCTTATACTTCACTCCGATTTAGTTTAAAATTCTACTAGTATTGTTTTTTTATGAATAACAAACGACTGTTCCTATCAATACTGTTTTAAACAGTGGCCGGAGTACTTATGTGGAAGGAATATAATTATATTAGGTTTTGGCTAAAATATGACATATAAAAAATAAGGGCGAAGTTGGAGCGGACCTCTAGTACTAACTAAATAGTAACAATTTAAGAACACTAGTGTGAGTCTCCACTTTTGTTGCCCGACTAAGAGGTACATTTTTTAGTTTCTCTTATTTTTTATTTTGAAAACCCACGCGTACCCAATTCATTAATATTCCGCCTCTGGCTCACATATCCTCCTGTAAAACCGGACAAATCAAAAAGTTTCAATTTTTTCACCAAACCCGATGCAGTTTCGTTTGGAAACCATTTTTTTACTTTGTCTTTTGTGTTTTTTACCATTGATTTTTCGTATATTTTTCGGATTTACATTTCGTTTGTGTTTGTTTTAACGTAGTTCAAAAAATTACTTACTGAACAATTTTATTTACTGTAAAAGTTGGCGTCCTTTCTCCCCTTCTTTTTTCAGTTTTCATCAATTCCATATCTGCTAATCTCACTTCTTCCTACCACCTCTATGCAGACGATCTTCAAATATACACGCAAGTCTCTCCTGATAGTCTTAATGATGGAATTGCTACCATTAACAACGACCTGTCCAAAATTTGTGAATGGAGTAAATTATTTGGCTTGACAGTAAACCCATTGAAAACACAGGTCATTGTTCTGGGTAGTTCCAGATTGCTACCTAAAATAGATTGGGCACACGTAAATCCGATCATGTTTGATGGAAGTCGCATACCGTTTTCCAAAACTGTCAAGAATCTTGGTGTCACTATGGATACGGAACTGAGCTGGCAGCCTCAACTGACAGAACTCAGTCGAAAAGTGTTTGCGACTGCGGGCTCACTTCGTAGACTTCGGAACTTTCTGCCTACTGCCACTAAGGTTAGTCTTGCTCAATCCCTTATGCTCCCAATACTTGATTACGCTGACATCTGTTACCTCGATTTGACCGAAGAGCAGCTTAACAAACTTGAGCGACTTCAAAATGTATGTATAAGGTTCATATTTGGGTTACGCAAATATGACCATGTTTCCTCTGAATTTCGAATTGCGAAAGTGAATTTCGATATAAACTCAAGTGGCTGCCAATCCGCCTTCGCCGGGATGTCCATACTCTGTGCTTCCTCTACAAAGTTATATTTTTTCCTTCCTCTCCCCCTTATCTAAGAGAACGTTTTAAGTTCCTTAGTGACGCTCATACTAGACAACTCCGATCCATTGATACCCTTCTCCTTCAAGCTCCGCTTCACAATTCCACTTTCTATAGCAAATCCTTTTCTTTTCGTTCTGTTATTCTCTGGAATTCTCTACCCCAACCTATCCGCTCTGCTAAAACCCTACCCATTTTCAAGAGTATGGTAACTGAACATTACCTTGACTCTATTGGTACATAACTCTTGCCTTTTATTTCTTTTTATTCATATTTATATTCTTGTTTCTTCTCTTAGAAATGCTTGTATAATATTATTATATTTTTATTTTTTCTTTTATTTTTATTTACTTATTTCTTATTATGTAAATAATTGTTAGTATATTCTCATTACGAATAGTATTGCTAAATATTATTGTGTATGGTATGATATCTATGTTTAAGTATTTCGTTTATAATATCTATTTTACGTAGGTATTTATTATTATATTATGTGTTCCTTACACCACACGACCTACCAGTTAAGCTAAACAGACCTTCTCCATCCTAAGGTTGCCTGGAAGAAATCGCTTTAAGCGATAAGGTCGCCTGTTTGTACAATTTCGAAGTTAATAAGCTTTCTCGTCTTTTTTGTCATTTTCAATGTTTTGTGTGTTGTACAAATAAAGTGTTTATCTATCTATCTATCTATATTTTACTCTTTATCAAAATATTTTGAAAAGTATGTTTATATTTGATCAATAATTATGTATAACATTTTGTTGCAATTTAAGGGATGAAAAACAGATATAATAAATATAATAAAAAATATCAACAAAAAATGTAATTGTTATGTGATCCTCTTTATATCCACTATTACTGCAAATACCTGTAAAAAGGGCAGGTAAAAGCCTAGCTTTGAATCATGCAATAAAACTTATTTCACCGTCGCGCGTCGCTTCTCTCCGGATTTCTTTGCAATGCTCGTGTTAGATTGTGACATTGAAAAGATTTAGAACTTTAGCACCTAAAGAATGTAGTTTAATTTCAGTTAATGTCGTTTGATACTAAAACAAATTGAAGGTTTTTTTTTGTGATCTCTAATGTAATGCTTGAAGTTATTGTATTTTTGGTACGAAGTTCCTTATCGCGGGTTAGCGAGGGGGGATACCTAGACGAGAAAAAATGTTACACGTTAAGAAAAATGAAAAAGTTTAAACCGTAGCTATAAAAAACTAATCTCACCGCACACAAATAAAATATGAAAAAAAAATACAAAAGAAAATTAAAAAAATATTCTAAAGGAATTTCATTCCAAATGGTCGAAGTTACGTCATTTTTTTTAAAGGTTTTTGCATTTTAAACTCCAAGTCAACAATTATCAAGAAATAGAGTAGGATAGGGAGCGATGGATAACACTCGTTTCGGAGGCTAAGACACGCTAAGATATACTTTGGATCGCTGAGCCAGCGAAGTAAGTAAGTAAGTAGAAATACTATTTACCTATTAATAATTTATTAAGAGCTCACACTAGTCTGTACAGACTAGCAGCAGCAGTGGGCCAAAACATGCTAACTTAAGAAAAAAGTATACTATCGTAGAAGAAACTGCTGGGTAATATAAGCAATGAAGCCAAACAACTTTTTAGTATAAAAGTTACTTTTTCAAAGATCGAAGACAATAAAACGTCTAAAGAAGGCTTTTATTGTCTTTCATTGTCAAAAACTTCGATTGAATTTTAAAAAGTAATTATTAAAATTTCCATGAAAGCAGTTGATCTAGTACCTATACAGAGCGAAGCTAAGAATTGTAGTCGAGAAGTGAACCAAAGCGTCTGAAGACTTCAAAGACGAGCTTAAAGAGACTTTCATCAATTAATTACTGAAGCCGCGACCTCTTGTTATACTATTTCATCGGACACAATGAAGTGTCGACTGAAGAGTTGTAAGGTTACGGCAATGTCGAAGATATTTCGTACATCGCACATAGCACATCATACATAGATGCGCACGCACATGTCGAAAGATGCCTCAGTTAGGTTTATTAAATAGTCGGTGAGTCGTCATAGTTAAAATGTAACAAGTGGAAACGTGTTTCGATCTAGCGTAGTAACCTCACTGCGATACATCTATGTGCTTTAGCTCGTGCTTGGTCAAATTAAAGTCGCCGTGACCCGTCTCATTGCTTTATCTACTTGTGCGAGGTTGATGTGCAGTGCATATTCGACATACCCAAGGGTATTTTATCTCGGACGATGCCAAATTGAAAAAAAAAACAGATTTTGGTCTAAACTGCGCCTCAAAAACATAATAACCAAACTATTAAAACCTAAATTTCTTACCTAACTAACCATAATTTGAATAACAGTGCAATTTTATCCGAACTTAAAATTATTTTTATATATATTAATTTATTTCTGGTTGTATTTACTCAGAAGTTTCTAAGAGGAATTAGAAAGATTTCTCTATACACTGTACAATTGTCTATCATGTAGTCACCATAAGTAAGTTTAAACGGCCCGCTACATTATTTTGTCGCTTGTCGCTCCATTATGAACAAGGTCTATAGATTTGCGTTCAATAGACGTTTAGTACAAGCACAGATCTACATATTTCATTACTGTACCTACCATTGACTAAAGATTCCGTATAATAGACAAACACCGGAAATACTACACAGCGTATGTGCATTTTAGTGACGCTCTCTATTAAAAATCTTAAAATTCTTCAAAGTTTACTAGTTATTTTAATATTTACCCGTCGTTTTGATTGAGTTGCACCGATCACAGTATTATACATATTTTACATAAACATTGAAATTTAATCTTCGCTAAAATAAATTTTAATTAACAAAATGACATGTTTGAAACAACTCGGCTTAAAACAAAACAATAGTTGTCGGTTTCGTTACATAAAATATTTATTGAAACACGTAATAAGCAAATAGTCATTAGTTATTGGAGAGATAAAACAGTAATTGCCGCGGTTTGTTGTTATATCATGCGGGATGACAACATCATTGTTCACTTGAGCGGTGTTGGCCTAGTGGTAGATACATCGACTTTTATTCCGAAGGTCGTGTGTTCGAATCGAGGCCGGTCAATGGATTATACGGTAAAGGAAAAAATCGTCATAAAACCCGCTGCTTGGCTCTAGACGTACAGATAAGTCCTTTCCTTTAGATACGATCGACTAAGCTGAGAGGGTAGTAAAGGTGCTGGGAAAGCCTACTCCAACCTCACGAAAAAAGGACCCAACTAAAAAGGTCTAGTTGCAGAAAACAGCCCGGATACAAGTACAAGTAGTCCTTAGTCTAATTTCCACCAATATTACGCAGTTAAGGAGTACTGTGTTCTTTAACTAAGCCTATTTTAACTACAAAAAACACAAAGTAAGCAGCAAAATATCATACTTTATATTAAATTCAAAACTGAACAAAATCATGCAACGTCACCATAAACAATCACTTAAATCCTCGAAGAAGTTGAAGCCAAACTAATACAATAAAAATTACCGTCTATTTTAAGCGAATAACTGCGCTGAAAACCAAACTGAAATAATTCCGTAGGTAATCCAGATAATGGAACAAGTACACGAGAGGTTTCGCCAAATATATCCAGCTCGATGTTAGGGCGACCACACAAAACATAGAATAAATCGACCAATTGTTTAATTTTCGAACGATTGATAACATGTTCTTTTGATAAAATCCGCGGCTCAGTTGTCTCCAGACGTATTAACGAGTTCTTTCTTCTGAACACGGTTAACTAAGCCGAAAGGTTATTATAATAAATATAATATAAATATTGCAGGACATTTCACACATCGCCATCTAGCCCCAAGTTAAGTAACTAGACTTGTGTTATGGGTGCTAGACAACGGATATACTACTTATATACTTTTCTTTTGTAAATATATACTTATAATACATAGAAACAACCAGACCACAGACAAATATCTAAGCATAAATACTTGTCTGAGGCGGGAATCGAACCCGCAACCCTGTGTTTGGCAGTCCGGCATGGAGACCATTGTGCCAACTGGGTCGTCAATTTTAAGTACTAGACAAGCCTACTTCATCCTCATGCAAAAAAGACCCAACTACAGCGATCTAGTTGCAGAAAACAGCCCGGATAGCTCCAATAAGTGCAAGTAGCCTTAATGTGTCGGTCGATGAGCTATCGTCCGACTAGTCAGTAGTCTGCGTCTGCCCTTAGAGTTGCTACCAATTTAAAGTTATCGTCGTGTTCAAATTAATGTGAATTGCTATGTTTGTTGATGATTTCCTTTGCGTATTAGATTTGGAAGTGAGACGCAAAGCGTCGTCGTTTGTCTGTACTTTTTTGAACACATTTATTTTATTTTTTGCTTTGTAATTAGCTACGGGTTTAACTGTGTAAATCGCGATCACATAGAAAATGAAATAAAAGATAACTTTGCACTCATCATCATCCGAGCGTTATTCCCGGTTGCATCCCTCTCGGGAGCCCAGGGTCCGCTTTCCTGCTTTTACGCCTCCACTTCGCACGATCTTCAGCATCCTGGTTTGTAAGCCCATTTGCACGCATATCACCCTTTACGACGTCAAGCCAGCACTTCTTGGGTCTACCCAGTCTGCCACGACCCGGCGGAGGCGCCATGGCAAGACATTTGTTCCCCACATAACTAGCCGGTTTTCGCAAGACGTGACCGTACAAAAGGACAGGTCTAATGATGGTTTTATAGACCTGTCCCTTTAGTTTAACCGGCATTTTGGGGTCACAAATGACACCAGTCACCTCACGCCACTTGGCCCAAGCCGCTGAAATGCGTGACTTGACGTCGCAATCGATGTCGCTAGACGCGTGAAGCACAGATCCCAAGTACTTAAACTGGTCCGTCCGCTCGACCATATGACCGTCTACGCAGACGGGTGTGGGATCTGTGGTATTGCAAGCCAAGTACTCTGTCTTCGCCACATTCAGTTGCAAACCGCCGTTCTCAAGCGACTCTTTCCACGTGTGTACACGTTGGACCAGCCGCCCCTTATCCGAATCCGCCAGCGAATCCGCCAGTCAAAGGCCTTCTGAAAATCTAGAAATAGAAAATGCAGAGGCGTATTCTTCGTCCTGTATTTCTCCATAACGATCCTTAGGGCGAAAACAGGGTCCATGGTGCCATGCCCGGGGCGGAAACAATATTGACACCCAGAGACAGTGCACTCCTGTCGGATCCGAGAGTCGATTATCCGTTCGTAGAGCTTCATGGTGTGGGACATGGCCTTTATACCTCGATAACTGCCACACTCCTGCACCGATCCCTTGCCCTTGAAAACCAGGGTAATAATACTCAATCTCCATTGGGCAGGGATCTCGCCGGTCTCGAGTATGCGGTTAAAAAGGTTGGTCAAGATGCCCACACCACGAGAACCCATCGCCTTCCACACTTCGATAGGGACTGCATCAGCTCCGACAGCTTTTCGATTCTTCATGCGGCGAAGCGCCTTGCGGACTTCTTCAGGCTTAATCGGTGGCACAAGTCCTTGATTCGGAGGGAGTTCCGGTGGCTGCACCTCTTTGTGCTGCTTATTCAGCAGCTCGTGGAAATACGAGCGCCATCTCTCCTTCACCGCGAGGTCCTCGCAAAGCAGGTTACCATCGGGGTCTTTTACACAGCGGCACTTGGATATATCCTGCGCCGCTTTTACCCTCGAACGTGCCAACTTATAAATGAGCTTCTGCCCCTCAGACGTTTCCAACTTATCGTACAGTGACTGTAAGTGGTTCTGTCTGGCTCTGGCTACTGCTCTTTTTGTGGCACGTTTGGCAGCTTTATACGAGTCGCGATCTTCAGGAGAGTTGGACGCTTGCCTCTTTTTAAAGAGGGCTTTCTTCTCCTTAGTCTCCCTCTGGACTGTGTCGTTCCACCACCAAGTTTCCCTGTCACATTTGCGTCCACCTTTAGACATGCCGAGCACTGCCTTCGCCGCACCAGTGATCGATGCCTGAATCTTATCCCAATGGTCCTGGATTGGTTCGTCTACGGCACCAGCGCACTTGTCACCGATAGCCGAGACAAGCCTCTGGGACTTAGTTTCATCCAGCATCCACCATCTGATTCGGCGACGACATCGCTCAGGGTGTTTGTCTTTGGGTTTCACACAGAGATCCATGACAAAAAGACGGTGTTGATCAGTGAGACTCTCACCGGGTATGACTTTGCAGTGAGCCACGTTGCCGATGTGATGTCTCCTGGTGATTAGGAAATCGATTTGGGTAGCGTGCCTTCCACTCTTGTAGGTGATCAAGTGGTCGGGTTTCTTTTTGAAGTAGTGTTCACGAGGGCCAGGTCGGCAGTGGCACATGTACGAAGGATTTCTTCTCCTTCCGCATTCCGACTGCCGTACCCGTAGCCTCCATGAACACGCTCAAATTCCACCCCCATCTCGCCAACATGACCGTTCAGATCACCACCCAAAACGATCCCCTGTGACAACGGGATGGCTCCAAGGACCTCACCGAGTTTATTCCAAAACAATATCTTATCAGCGTCGCTACAACCGACCTGCGGCGCATAAGCACTTATTAAGTGGGTTACAACCCCCTCAATAAGCACCTTCACGGCCATAAGTCGGTCGCTGAAGCGTTTTACCTCCAAGATACAATCATGAAACCCCTCAGCGAGCACCACAGCCACCCCGTTCTCTCCACCAGGTGCACCCGTGTAGATCAGCTTGTAGCCGTTCCCAATGTGCCGGGATCTGCTGCCTTTCCATCGAGTCTCCTGCAGGAACGCCACGGCCACTTTTCGCCTGGAAAGTACGTCGGCCAGCTCACTCGCGCGTCCGGTTAGCGTGCCGATGTTCCACGTTGCGAAGCGGAGTTTCTTTTTACGAGTTGGGGCTCGCGTCTTTGGCCGTGCCCGCCCATGACACAGAAGCCCTCGTCCACTTCCCACAGGAGTCGGGCGAGGCTCCTGCGCGCCGTTATGCGGCGGCGCCCTATCTATGGGACAACTTTTTACTAGACTTTCCATATATGATGTGGCTTTATTTTTGACTTTTACGGGGGCGACTGCCGTCTGACCCCCCAATCCCCGAGAGGAAAAAGTCATCGCCAGAGCCTCGTCCGTTTCTCAGCAGGTGCACCAGCTTGCAGGTGAGGTTGACTTGGGCCCAAAGATCTTAACGAGCCCCATACACACACACCCAAGCTCCATACACACACACCCTACCCCATACACACACACCCAGCCCCATACACACACACCCTCCCCATACACCCACACCCAGCCCCATACACACACACCATAACTTTGCACTATTCCAGGGAATGAATTCAGCAACTATTACTAAATCTTTAAAAAAAATTGTAATAGTTGCATGGTTGACCATGCCACTATTTAGTTAGCAAAGAATGACAAGCTTTAGTACCTATTATTTAAATTATTCTAAATCTAATAAAAAACGAATTAATATATCTACTGTCTACCTAACTTAACTTAAATGGGTATCAAGGAATGAGATATCAAATTTATTCTAGGACTATTTTTGTTTGGAAAAGTTCTGATCTCAGAGTTTCTTATAAAAATAGCTCCCTAACATCGAAGTTCACTCACTCTTTGCCCTCGTATTATTTTATCACGTTCTAAGATTTTATAGATCCTTTTCAGCCTCAAAATCTCGTAAAATCCGTATTATCTAGAAAAAGATATAAATTTGAAGAGTAACTAAAAACCTAAAGACTTATCGGCTCAGCACATTTAGTTCTCACTAGGGAGCCACTCTGTTCACACGTAAAAACTTTCAAAGTTATCTATAAATCTATAACTGATTTACGGGGTTCAAAAGTAGAGAATTACTGAATAAATAGATTTTACACCAAGTAAGAACTCAATTTGAACTTAGATTTAGATTTTTTGATCAAAAGATGATACGTCGGCACTTTGATACTGTAATTGAAATAGAAAAAAACCGGCCAAGTGCGAGTCAGACTCGCGCACCGAGGGTTCCGTACAAACCTGTAGGTATATAAGTAAAAGTTATGGTATTTTTATTGCTAAATGAAATCCATAACATATGGATTTCATTTAGCAATGTGGAAAGCTGACGGTACCTTGTCAATACATATATGAAAACATTATGTATGTTCGGAAAAATCTTCATCTCTTTAAGAAGAGAAGTGATATACATAATTTTAATACTAGAAATAGGCACAATTTGGATCAATCTCGGTTTAGATTGGCTAAGGTACGAAATTCTTTTATGGGGAATTGTGTAAAATTTTATAATAAAATACCACTGCGGATTCTACAACTGAACGAGACAAAATTTAAAACATGCATAAAACGCACACTATGTAGACAAGCATATTATAAATTAGAGGATTATATCCTTGATAAAAAAGCTTGGCTTAATGCTGGTCCTGCTCCACAGTCACAGCCACTTGGGTCCACTAATTAGTTTTCTTTTATTTTATATTTGGAAGAGATGCTCTCCCTTTTATTTTTATAAACATGGTTTTTTTTTTTTAAATCGTATTTTTTTTTTTTTGGAGTAAATGTTTAATCTTTTTATTTTTAACTTTTGAAAAGTTATAGTATTGTATAACTTCGAAGCATTTTTTATTTATTTTGTAAATATGAGTACCACGTGTAATATAATGTAACTGTTTTTGTTTAGTTTGTCATGCTCACTCAAATGTCTCGCTGATGGTGGCACGTGTGTTGGGTCATTCGGTTCCCTTCAATATGGTTGAGCTGAGTAGTGCTGATCCACGCGTCATGTTCGTGAACGGGCGCCATCAGTTGAGACTGGTCATCTCTCAACTGCCACTAGCTTATTTTAATTTTATTGTTAATGTAATTTTTAATTTTTACCATGCACATTTTAGAATATCTGTCAAATTCTTATAAAAATTGATAAAATGGTCGTTTTAAGTATTTAATATAGATAAACTTTGTCTTTTACACTAAGTAATTTTGACTAATCGTTCAAAAGTTATCACGATAACATTGACTTGACGCAACGCAGTAAGCCATTGTGATAACGCGAAGACTCTTGGATGAAATAGCGAGCGATACATCAACGTACCACTCCATCGATACAGTCATGTCATTCGAAGATTGTACGAGCTACCCCGTGGAGTTTCTAAACTCTTTAGAGCTATCATCCCGTATGCTGGAATTAAAAGAGGCTGGCATTAAGTCCGCCTCTGTACTTGTGTGCATGAAGTGTTAAATAAATAAATAAAAGTATGTCTACCCGTTTTCACCATTGCGGCGGTAGTGCCCCTCTTTGAGGAGTGACCGTGAGTTCCGCCTGACGCAGGTCCTCACCGGACACGGGTGTTTCGGGAGGTTCCCGTTCAGGATCAGGCGGGAGGACACGCCAGGGTGTCACCACTGTGCGGATCGCCCAGAGGACACGGTGGAGCATACGGTGGAGGTCTGCCCCGCTTGGGCGGAGCATCGCCGTGTCCTCGTGGAGGCGATCGGCGGCAGCGACCTCTCGTAGGGCCGGGCCCCTGGTTCAGACCATGGTGTGGAGCGAGAGGGAATGGGAAGCAAAATTCTCGTGTCGCGGTGTTTGTTTCCAAACTCCTCCGAAATGGCTGAACCAATTTGCATGAAATTTTGTGTGCATATCGGGTAGGTCTAAGAATCGGCCAAAATCTATTTTTTTATTTTTTTTTGTTAATCGCATAACAACGTTTGCTGGGTCAGCAAGTCTAATATATAAAATTCTCGTGTTGCGGTGTTTGTTTCCAAACTCCTCCGAAACGGCTGAACCGATTTGCATGAAATTTTGTGTGCATATCGGGTAGGTCTGAGAATCGGCCAACATCTGTTTTTTTTTTAATCGCTGAACAACGTTTGCTGGGTCAGCTAGTAAGTTTATGATTATTAAAAAAAATATACTATGTGATGTAACTAAAAATTTAAGATTTTCGGAATTTTTCCTATATGTGTACTTTATAACGTTGCTTCATGCCAAATTTCAAGATTCCAGGTCGTCTGGAAGTATCCTTTAGGTTTTGATTCCCTTGCGAGTAGTTGCGAGTTTCAAAATATGCGGCTTTAATTGCTGTATCTTTTGATTGCGTTGACGTAGAAGTTTGATTTTGTTACAGCTTAAAGATATTATAGACTTGAGTATTTGTTAAGAATTTCAATATAATACCACTACGCGTTCATGAGTAAAGGGGTAATAAGTTTAAAATTATTAAAAATATTTTTATTATATGATGTAACTAAAAATTTATGCTTTTCGCAATTTTTCCTTTATCTGTGTTATAAGACGTTGCTTCGTACCAAATTTCAAGATTCTGAGTTCACGGGAAGTACCCTGTAGGTTTTGATTCCCTTGCGAGTAGTGGCGAGTTTCAAAATATGCGGTTTTAATTCCTGTTTCTTTTGATTGCGTTGACATAGAAGTTTGATTTTGTTACAGCTTAAATGTATTATAGATTTGAGTATTTGATATGAATTTCAATATAATACCACTACGCGTTCATGAGGAAAGGGGTAGTAAGTTTAAAATTATTAAAAATATTTTTATTATATGATATAACTAAAAATGTATACTTTTCGCAATTTTTCCTATATCTCTGCTATAAGACGTTGCTTCATACCAAATTTCAAGATTCTGAGTTCACGGGAAGTACCCTGTAGGTTTTGATTCCCTTGCGAGTGTCGAAAATTTGCGGCATAAACGGGAGTATCTTTTGATCGCGTTGACTTAGAAGTTTGATTTTTTCACAGCTCCAAGAGACCATAGACTTGATTATTTGATATGAATTTCAGCTTGATACCTCCACGCGTTCCTGAGAAAAAAGGTCTTGACAGACAGACAGACAGACAGACAGACGGACAACAAAGTGATCCTATAAGGGTTTCCGTTTTTACCTTTTGAGGTACGGAACCCTAAAAACTATTCTAAAAGAGAGATCTTATTCCAGAGAATTAACCGATCAAGGACTTGAATTTGAAGGACAATGGAATTACTTGGACTTGTAACTCTGATTAAATTTTACTTTAATCAAAGACTTGTAATGGATTTTTTCCTACGAAAAATGTATGTCCGGTAAATGACATTGATCTTGCGGTGAAGGAAAACATCGTGATGAAATCTGCGACTTAGTTAGCTCCAGAGTCACAGAGGAAAGTCTTTAGAGGAAAGCACTCGTCAATACATCTAGAGTCCAGACGTATTGAGCAGTTCTTTCCTTTCTGGAAACGATCGACCTAGCTGAGAGATTGGTATAGGCTCTGGGCACATGAGTAGAGACTAGAATTCCTTACTCATGTGCTCTGGGCAAGCGTACTCCATCTAATATTACAGCGTTAAAGATGCTGATCACCTAAATTGATTGTTTCATGTAGATTAGATGTAAAGGCATATATTATTATCGTGATAAAAATCACCCAGGGGTTCCTTAAGACGGCAGACGTCTTCGAGGTAGACCCAAAAAACGATGACGCGTCGTCTGGATGCATTCGACGCAGAGTTGCTGAAAAGCTGGATATCGAGACAAATGGAGGAATGGGGGGAAAGCCTTTGCCCAGTGTGACACAACAGGTAAAAAAAATACTAAATTAACTCGGCGTTAAATTACTATCATAAAATCAGTAAACTAAGTCACATCGAAATCCCAAAGCCAACCTCTCAACAAACGTCCCAACATAATGCAAATATAGTTTTTCCAGTGAATGCAAGCTTGACAGGGCTGAGCTAAAGCGAACATCCGTAGAATACTAAACAGGCTCTTTACAGGCCTTCTCAAGCCTTTTCAGGTCCTCTACAAACCTTTACATTTAATGCTCTCCAATTTATGAATCGCGATTGACTCTGCGGGTTCTCTGTCGGTATATTTCATCCCGAACCCTCTGCGTACTTGTTGCGAGGATAAAATGTTGAAGGTGGATTGGGTCGACGACTGATGTATTTGGTAGACCTGCCGAGAGTCAAGTGGAAACTTTAGGTATCTGCCTATACCTACCTACTAGTGTTGCCGAATTGATTTTCGAAACACGAAAACATCGAAAACTATCGATAGTATGGCATGTGAACTATCAATAGTAGAACTATCGGTATCTATTGTCGATAGTATCTACAGACACCACAGCGCGTAGTACAACCACGATAATGCTCTAGATAGTTTCATATATTTAAGTAACCATACTATCGATAGTTTAGTTACTTTAAATGTATTTATTATACTACCGGTGGTATCGACACTATCGTTAATGTGATAAATAGTGCATGATTCTATCGAAAGTATCGATTGCCCGGTACTATCGATTTCTGCCTATATTATAGAACTATCGATAGTATCGATCGTTATCATGCAATACTTACTACGATACCACCTACAGTTCAGTTACATTTAATGTAAAACTCTATCGATAGTATTGTATTGTATCGATTACATTATTACACACCATGCTATAAATAGTATCGATAATAACATGGAAGACATTCGATAGTTTAATGTTTTGTTACTTAGATCATTTTGAACTTGTATCTCCCCAATAATAGGACATTTTGCTTTTAGGTCCTTCTGATATGAGTGTTTAGCCATTTAAATAAAACCTACTTAGTTATGCCTTCATTTTTTTATCCATTTTTCATTAAATATATATTTAATGAAAACTCCAGTAAAGATACAACCAACACGATTATATTTCGACCGGTCATCCGTTAAATCCGAAAATTTGCATTTGTCTCCATTTATCAAAGGTTCCGTACCTTTTTATGTTAAATAACGAATACATTTTGGGAATGCTCCTGAATTTACATAACGTACCTTTGAGACGTGAAGGCTTATTGCCCAGGATATTTCCACTATGAATCTTTGACCTACTCGGTTTTAAGTTTATTTGTTGGTAAAACGCGGGTTACTATTTTGTGAAGGATCATCCTTATAGTGTATTAAATCTGTCCAATCCACTTTGACAATCATTATTTCTTTTTAAACACTAAATAAAATTGGCCATTACATCTAATCTGTATTATTTATACAGTTTACCAACATTTACCATGTTATTTAGTTAGTTATTGTTATTTGCCTGGGCTATATATGTCTCAGATATAGTAAGCTTGCCTCGAACCTATAGATTTGTGTTGTATAAACTACGTCGATAGTATTAATAGATTAATTAATGCTGAATTAAGTAATCGATACATTAAACATTAAATAAAAGTAACTAAACTATAAATAGTATCGATAGTTTTATATGACTGGCCTCTGCCTGTCATAAAATTAATTGCCTATTTTGGACACCAGCGGTCCCACAATAATTACAACTTATTCCTAAACTATACTTGTACTATAAGTTTGCCATGTATTTATTGTGGGATGAAATAAACTTTATTTTATTTATTATTTTATAACAATCGATACTATCGATAGTGTCAATTATTCTGTAATATACCGAAATCAATAGTACAGAGCAATTGATACTATCGATTGACCCGATAGTTATCATCGATAGGTTAGTTGATTTGCGATGTAAACTATCGATATTGAAACTATCGATATTTTGGCAACATTAGATTGCTATAGGCGAAGGGCAATATTAGCTACTATTTGTGTATTAAAGGAAATTAACAAGGTATCTATCAATTTAAAATTTGTCGTCTGTAATTCTTCCTTAATTTGAAGAGCGATTGACCGCGCACCGCACAAACAATATCCCATAATACAAACGTTATTTTATTTGTCATTGATTGATTATTGTATTTATTGCAAACGACTTTGTATTACTGTTGTTGTTACACGTCGAAATAATGTTGGATAAATCTATATGTAAGGCCTTTGTGAAATGGGAAATGGTTTAAGGTAGGTATAGGTACCTACATAATGTATATATTGAGTATGTATTTTACGAAAAAAAGTATATAAGTATTCTGTAGACATATTATCTGTCTACCATACACGTATGTTAAAGCTTAGCTTGGAGCTAGGTGGTGTTGCACTGGATATGCAATGTCTTACATTTGACGACCTCTGTGGCGCGCTGTAGAAGGTTCGATTCCCGCCTCAAACAATTATTTATGTACAGATATTTGTGAACGTGAAACGAAACGTGAAAATTGCAGAAATTTACAAAAATGAACTATTTCCTTTGATCGATATTTCCTATACTATGTTTGTTACCATGAATTGATCTCTGTTAGCAAAATTATCGATTAGTATAAAAATGTAGGATGTTGTATTTGGAAAATTAACAGGTTCGATTCAAATTAACAGGTACGAGGGGTAATCAATTTTTTAAAATCTAATGGTGCACGTTTAGTTTTCGCCAAAATTGGGTAGGCAAGTACTTTCAGCATTTTTGCTCTACAATTTAAAATATATCCCTGAAGGCCCATATAAAAATCCAGTCGGTTACCCTAAAATCGCGCATTTTTTGAATAAGTATAGTGTTTAAAAAAGGTTTTTAATATATTACAAAATCTCAGAAGAATTACACAATTCGAACTTTATAAATTCAAATGTAAGTTACTGGAAAGTTAAATTGAGAAAAATGTAAATAATTCTTGAATTTACTTTTCTTTATTGAAATGTATTCGAGAGGTGAACGACACAATTGTCCCCTCTCTCCTCTCCTCTCTCTTCAAACAATCGCTAAATTATACTTTTGTCATCAAAACGTAATTAAAGATTTTCGTTTTATTGTCGTTAATTAATGTTTAGGGAGGTTTTTTATAGATCAGTGTTTGACCACTATCTTACACGATGGTAAGTGACGATGCGGTCTAAGATGTAGCATGCTTTCCTAGAAGATACCTAATACACTTGTGACTCAAAGACCACCAAATAATCGGGTCGCGAATGAAGGTGGGCAGTGGAACAAAAAATCTTACTCCTTTTGTGACTTCTATGTTTTGGGAGGCTAAATGATCCCCGCTAAATAAAAAAATAGGGTAGGTAGGCAAAAAACGGCAACTGTCAAAGATAACTATTATTCTTTCACTAACTGCGGTCCGATGGAATAACCCTCCGCTGTTCCACCAGCATAAAACTTTCTGTGCAACATTCTTACATTTTGTTTTCATTAAGAACCTTCTATCTTTGGTTTGGCACAAAGGGCGGTCTTATAGCTTTAGAGCGATCTCTTTCAGGCAACCTTTGGATGCACGAAAAGTAAGATAGCTACAATAGAAAAAACATAATAAGATACCTTGATATTAGTGACAAAATTACAATAAAGCAAATATTTACATAATGATCTATTTTTAAGATGTTGTTTTGAAGATAAGAAATATTTAGTTATTAATTGGGCTGGCAAGTAGCCCTTATTACCCGCAGGTAGAAACCCTATTATTTACATTTCACCACCCTTCCCGTTTGTTGTCAACAAATCAATTGCAATCACTCAATCTTTTATCGTATCGTATTGATTTTTGTCGACGGCCGATATAGGCACAAAACTTTTCCAAAAATTCCCAAGACCATAATCCTTACAGTCCTTATCTGGACCCTTTGGGCGGTTAGCACCCTATCAATTGGACGACCACCGCTATAAATTGCTGTTCAGATAAAATACCACATTCAATCACCCAACTTTGACTTTTGTTACGTGGTACGTAGAAAATAGTTGAATTTCGAATGAAAAAGTGACGCGCTTTGATGTTCAATTGATTTTGGGGGTGGTCGAAGCGGGGTTGGAAATATAAAACGTTTTCAATTTTCTGTTAGTCCACCTGAATACCTACTATTTTTTAACTGAACACGTTAGGGTAATGTAATGCGATAAGTACTTAACTGATTTTGATAAATTAGGTATCTGAGTATGGAATAGCTTTTTACACGGTAAATGTTACCGACTAGGTTAATGTCAAAAAAGGGTAAGAATTGGTAAAATGTGCAAAAATTTTAAAAAGTTGCAACAGTGCAAATTCGCCGAGAATTCGCCAGTCTAATGTTTTCACTTTTTTTTATTACGTTTTAGTTTTTTTTATTCAAGTAGTATTTATATCTATCGGTGCGTCACACGGTTTCGCTCCCGCATGGGGGAATATCGAGCTGAAAGCCGCTGTAGATACATGAAAACGTCTTATTCTAACCAAATAATTCTTATTTTTAATGCAATAAATTTAATAACCCAAGGTTGTATTAGCAACACGCCACGAAAATCATAACATTCATTGTTCACATATTATAATTTGATTTGAATCATACTCTGTAGGTATCTAAGACAATATTCTATTTCCGGAAGCTTCACCCTTGAGACACATTTTATATTATTTTACACCCCCGTCACTTTTCAAACGTACCTAAGATTATCTTCATTTCATATATTTTCGCTGCTTTACTTATATTTTATCTTTCTTACAAAATGAAAGTATCCATATATTGTCTGGCCACCATAACACAAGTCTCGTTGCTTAGATAGGGGCTAGATCGTACTGTTACATTGTCCTGCAATAATATTTATCACCTATACATTTGGTGTAAATTTTAAATTTGTGACCGATTTGTATTTATTTAAGTGCGCCTACGCACAGAAAAGAAGATAGAGGACACTGGTGAAAATATTTTTTTACTTTTAGTAAATATAAGTTATTGATAAATGGTAAAAAATTTAATAGCATAAAAAAATATTCTCTTCTACTAGTTTTTTTTTAGCTTTGTTTGCTCAAAAAAAAGATGGGCGTTTGGAGATGGGTAAAAGGATAATCAAGTGACCTAGAAGTAGACTTAACTTTAAACGGTACCTGTTAAGCCAGCTCCTAAACTAAGTTTGTAAAAGACCTAATTGTTAAAGCTTCCTATTGGCATTTTGAAACTTGGCTCTAACAACGCCATAATTCAGAGCGAGCTATTCAAAAATGTCTGGCATCTGTCCGGTAAAACGTTGTTTACACAGAATGGCCATCAAATACCCACAAGCGCTATGAAAATTGTAATTATTCCCTCGGTTGATTAGATATAAAATATACCTACTAAAATAGAGAGTACATCTCAGAGTATTTATGTACAACGACCTATAAATGATGTCTACTTTTTAAACTTCATATTTTATAGATTTTCATTCATCATTGCAAAGTTAGCTTTTTATTAACTTTATAAATACAAGTACGTTGTTAAATGTTTAATTTTTAGTTAAACATTTGAATTTAATATTAGCTTCTTGTGGTGCAGCAAAATTAATCGTATGCTAGTATTATAAATGTACGTGTATGTGTTTGTTCCTCCTTCATTCAAAACCGTACCGATTATTATGAAACTCGACAAGAAGGTAGTTAAAGACTTTTCATACCGATATTTCCACTAGATCGGGCCTTGCACGGATGGCAAAGCTAGTCTATAATATTAGTCTCTTCTGATTACTATCTATTGCGATATATGTTTTATGTCTACCCTTTGTCGCTATGGCTCGTCGTTTTATGCGGCCTATATTAACCATTTCATGATAACGATGTGCAGAGAGGGCTTTTTAACATGATATTTAACGTTATAATGCGTTTCAAATTCACAAAGGGCTATTATGATTTTACCACGCTTGTATACCTACTGCGCCCCACGGTTTTATTAGCGTAAGTCCCGTGGAAACATCTAAATAAAAATGAACCCAAAGATTTTGAATAATTCGAATCAAGTTCCTGAGATCACCGCGTTCAACCAAACAAACAAACTCTTCAGCTTTATAATATAATAGATTAGAACCTAAAGTATAGACTACCTGCGCCCCGCGGTTTTACTCGTGCTATTGTCTCTTTGATTTTCAACAAACACAGAATACATAATAGTTACGATAAACTACTTTATCAGCCTTTTTTTCTTTTAAAGATCGATTTTTCAAAAATAGGGCTCGCCTACGTCTTAAAAAGGATTCATTGCTTACGCCCGTATTCACAAACAGTACTTAAGTTGCTCTTGGATAACTGAACGCACTACGCTGAATGCGGCCCTATGATTGGTTAATTTTGTGCTGCTCTATTCACTACTATATGACTTGCGACTCTATGCGTTCGCGCGCACTATGCGATCTCATAGGGTTGATTGTTGACACTTTGTTAAATCGTTTCTTTCTTTCTCTTCTTTCTGGTGGACGCCCATGATTCTAATATCACTTGTTTTTAAGTTTTGCGCTTAGCGAAAAATGTTTTTCAATTATTATGTATCGCATGTGTGATGCAGTTCTTATAAACTAGAATAATGTATTTTCGTTCTGAGAACTAAACTCATTTCTCTTTGAAGTAGTTTAATAAATAGAAACCATCTTTTCCACATAAACCGACAAGAAAATATTAAACAGACGATGGTATTAAAAATAAAAGATTGCCTCCTGGAAATAATAAGTGCAGCAAACCGAGATGATGCTAATTATTCCGTGGTTCATTGGCCAGATTGAGGCCACTCTTGAAAGACTGGTGCTATGTATCTCTTTGCCAAGTAGCTTTTACATTTTAACCGACTTAAAAAAGGAAGAAGTTCTCAATTCGTCTCGTAGGTATACTGGGTTATCGGTAACCTTATGTGAAAGCGGTTGACGGCTTCGTTTTTATAATATAATAGAAGTTTTAAATAAGTTACACAGATCCAACCAAACAAACATACATACATTACAAGTTAAATAAAAGCTTTTAAGTTTTTGAGGTTATGTTTTCTCAAAAAAGCAGTTTTTTTTAATGTAGATCGTTCATTCATACTTGGAAAGATCGATAAATCTTAAGTGACCTATACATGTAAGTAACATTCGGGTATCAACTACTATAAGCTCCACTGTGAGAATCGAACCCGAACCTTCAGCGTAGCAGGCGGGTCTTCGCCTACCGCGCCGCCCATCATACGGACATTTCGTTATATCATAATAAGCACAAAGTGAAGCTAAATATCAGTCTAGTTTCCGCATCAAAACTGACATCGCGTTTATGGCTAATCCAATTTGCGCTGATTAGAGGTGCCAGTCTGTCTCTGCGAATGAAATTGCATTTACTGAGCGCGGAACTAAAAGCCGTTGGAATTAATGTTAGTTTACTTTTAAAAACTTAATAAGACATGATTTTTTATAGAATCTTACTTAGTACACAGTTTTATTGACACATACTACGCTACAAAATGGAACGTAAAATTTTTAGACTTCAGATTATGATGGTGGGCAAATTTCATTTTTGTTTGTGATTATGTTGATGATTGCCCCCTTTTTTTGAAGTCGTTTAAAGATCTTTAGGTATATCGAGATACCTACCTATTCCCACGGGATCGATCGTGACGTATGCGGGTGAAACCGCGTAGTACAGCTAGTTTATCATAAAAGCTAGTTCCACCAATCGACATCTGTATTGAATATACAGCCACCGTATATACCTGTAACTCATTGAATAACTTTCCCCGAACGCTACCGGAAACCATCTTTTGCCGACAAATTCACTTTCCTCTTTTCTGCGTTAAAGGGAACGAATTCAACGTCTTTCTACCGTAATAATATTGTATTAAACACCGTAAAAAGAAATTCCTTTGTTGAATTTCTTTCGCACATGTTTACGTTCCGTTTCAAGCATTACAAGTGTGACATTTGTTTCATTTGGTAATTTGGCTCAGTAGCAACTGGACAGATTCGTAACTTTCAAATAAGTAACTGAATAGATAAGCAACTGGGCAGATAAGCAACTGGACAGTTAAGCAACTAGGCAGATAAGCAACTAGACAGATTATCAACTAGACAGATAAGCAACTGGACTAGACAGGGAAAAGTGGGAAACGGGAGAGAGCCCTTTGTCCTGGACGGAATAGGCTAAAAACAAAATAAATATTTGTACTCCACGGTAACTATGAAATCACGGGTAAAACCGCGGGGCGCAGCTAGTTTATTAAACAATACTTCAAAATGAGTTGGTAGAGTCTCTACCTATAGGTACTCAGAAATAAATTAATATAAAAGGAAGAAGGTATGGGGAGGTATGCGAGCCTACTGTATTGATGTTCCATTTGTTTTCATTACTTTGAAATATTAGGGTAGTTATTAATATTTATTTCACCTCGCGTAATTGAAGGCTTAAGATATAGAGTAGGTATATTCTAAAATATATATAAATTTATTTCCATAGCCTTAAGAATAATAATAAACTAATTTATTTATGTTGGTACTATGAGATAGCTAGACAGTTGAAATTTTCACAGGTAATATATTTCAGTCGCCGTTATAAAAATAAATAAAATGGATAATATATGTACGGAACCCTTCGTGCACGAGTCCGACTCGCACTTGGCCGGTTTTTTTATTATATTTCCCTCATAGTAGATATATTTTAGGTCTACATGGACGAAGTCACAGATGGAAGCTAGTTTAAAAATAAAATTCAAACAATATGTTATAATTTATGTTGAAATTATACAATGGAATGGGTATATTTGAATGGAATTAATTACATTTGCACGATAACATACAAAATAACAAAGAATTAATCAGTTGTAGGTTGCAGATAGGATACCTATGCGTGTAAATGAGATTATTTTAAATTAAATTTGATTTGAGTTAATTGTTCAATTATTATGATAAAAATTATAAGTATACCTACCCATAAAAAGCGGTTCAAATTAGATGTACGACTTTTGGAAATTAGAGGTTATGTAAATTTGAAAATGACAGATATTTTCCAATAAATGTCATTCATACTTAGAACAGTCGGTAAAACTTAAAAAATATGAATAGGTAATCTTTTAAGGTTAACGATCGCTCATAAAATTTTCAAAAATATGTTTAAATTTCCAAACGTCGTAGAACAAGAGTTGATTGTTAATATTCACAGAGTTAGCCCTCAATCGCTTTCTACTACCAATAACCCTATATACTGTAAACTGACAGTTTTGCCAATTAAAGAAAGATGTCAGAAAATCCATTTCAACCCTTGGTAACTGATAAGTGAGTTATTGAATTCGACTAGGTGAAACCACGAGACGTGACTAGTCGATTTTAAAATTCAATTTAACAAAGAAATAACATTTATCTAATGGAACCCTGTTCAGTCAGTTTTTCCACTCAATCGAGCATAAAACTGCAAAGCTAGGGAACATTCGAACGAATTCATTTCTCTTGTAACCTTTGACATGCTTCGACGCTCTGGTTCACCCGTGATCGGAGCCAAGTGGTGTTTGATGTATAGCTAAGTAGGTAGGTATATAGCTAGTGTAGTTTAATGAACAAACGTGTCATGCAACTGACAGGAAAGTCGCCTCTGTTTGACTACGGTCACTTTCTGTCGGGACAAGGCCCGGGTAACATGTTTAAGCCAATCAAGCAATCCTAGAATAACACAGGTCAATATTCCTTGTGTCCGGAGGAAAGAATTCGTCAATTCTGGAGTCTAGAACCAACAAAGCCGCGGGTTTTTCACTGTAAGAACAATGTTAATTAATTTTTCTTTATTGAATTGGTGCATCTCCTCAAACCCGAGACTGATTGACTGACTGTCTCATGTATTAACGCACAGCTTAAATCGCTGGATCTAAAGACGTTTTAAAGGTTGAGCTCTTATTGAAGTGTAGGTATCCTAAGATTTCTAAGAAATTTATAAAAGGTAAAATAGCGGGTGAGGCTGCAGGTAGAAGCTAGTCGTTAATGTAAGTATCTACCTAATAGTATTTAACTATTACCGTTCGCCTGCGAAGTTCAAAAGTCTTCCTCCATTGAGAACCGTTATTGTATTCGTCGTAACATAATTGTTTCATTTTGGGAACTTAAATATAGTGAAATGGCAAGAGGCGTGGATGTGGCGGAATATTTTTGACATAAATGTTTGTCATTTTATTAGAATTGGATACTTTGGGTCCTTTAAATCCCCCGGAACATTATGATTCGAATTTGATTGCAAGGTAAATATATTTTTAAAATTAAGCTGTTTTTTATCTAACCCCTAGTATCCCACTGCTGGGCAAAGATCTCCCCCATCTCCCTCCATCGGTCGCGGTCATGGGCCAATGGGCCACCTACGTTATCTAACCTTTTTTTTTACGAGGAGAAATGCGCCTTATGCACGTCCCACCGGAGCGGCGGGGATGTGTGGGGCTCCCTGCTGGCCTGAGATGGTGGGCGGCCAGAGGTTTACCCACTAAAACTCCTCGGTGTCCCTCTCTTCACCGTAATCCAGGAGGAAGTAGGAACTGTTTGCACACACAACTACTTCCCCCTGGGGTGACTGATCTACGTTGACGCTAAGTAACGAGTAAGACAGCAAAGAAATATCAACAAGTCAACAACTAAGCGAAAGCTAAGTTTACTCTCAACACTGACAGAAGGAGCGCAAAGGGGTCCCAGGGGCGGCGGGAGGAACTCAGGATAGCTTGAGAAGCTTTGAATCGACGACAAATTACGAACGTCATTTGTTTCCGTTTCAATTGTCTTTTGTTTTACTTACACCTAGGAAATATAATTGAACTAGCAGCGCCCCGCGGTTTCACCCGCATAACTCCCGATCCCGTGGGAATATCAAAATATAAAATAGCCTTATAGCCTTCCTCTACAAATGGACTATCCAACACAAAAGTATTTTTTTCAATTCGAAACTATAGCTCCTGGGATTAGCGCGTTTAAACAAACAAACTCTTCAGCTTTATAGTATAAAGTATAGATTAATATATTGATCATACTAAAATATTATCAGTTGGAGCATGAGAACGTGTGAATACCCCATGTTCACCCAGGTGAAAACACTAGGTGCGGCACGGGTTCGTAGTATATCTTTGACATTTTCAATTTAGTCTATGGTAAAATTTAAGTCGCCGCCATCGCCACGTCCGCACCACTTGCCTCTTCTCTGCGTTCAATTTTAGGGTACCGCAGTGGGGTTGATAATGGACGGGTAGTCACGAAGTCGCAATTAGATCGGAGACGGAACCCTTTGCTGTAATTTTATGTAGTTAGCGTAAATGCGTCTGTCTGTACGTTCGAGTCATTGACCCCTGAATAACTTTGTTGCTTCCTCTAGTATGTAGTTGTGTTACTTGTTCTCTAGTGGTTTTATTAGAGAGATACGTAATATTACTAAAGTTAATTAAAACGGAACAATTTACAATGTTTTTTGTTATTATTTGGTGAATTTTGTAATTTCGATGACGTTACAAGCACCATTTTTACGAGACTGGAGTTTTTGTAGGTAGATCTTGATAGTTAGAGGTGACTGTATCGGAATGTTGCTAAAAGTGTTTTTAGGTTCAGTTCTCGCCATTTAACAAAATTTCCATATGAATGTCTATTACAATAATAAGAGAATTTTCGATTTGTGTGCTATAAGTAGGTAGGTACTGAAAATAATATACCTAAATGTGAAAGTCTGTTAGTAACTTGTGCTTGACAAAAAAACTGCTGAACATACTGAATAATCCATTGCATGATTTGTCAGGATGTCTAGCTGAAACAATTTATAACCTACATTTTACTACGTTATTACGAAATTCAACACTAAAAAAAGCCATTCCAAAGAAATATTTCAAAAGTTATTCGATTTCAAAAGCAGTTTAAAATGCAATTTACATTCGAAAACGCAGCACGATTTCTGAAACATCGAAAGTACTGTAAAGTTACAATAATATAATTTAATTGGTAAGGAGTTTCGCGAAAACAAGCGGTCGAATTGAAACCAATTATCGTTTTCACGTTTGGATATCGAAAGTTTGTACCAGGTGCGAATAACGTCTTGTATACAAGGTATAAGCGAAAGCGGATAAACACATATTTTAGGCCTAAAGGGTAAAAACGCGACCCTATTACTAAGACTTCACTATCCGTCCGTATGTCTGTCACCAGGCTTTAGTCATGAACTGTGATAGCTAGACAGTTGCAATTTATACAGATTTCTGTTGGCGCTATAACAACAAATGCTAAAAACAGAAAAAATAAATATTTAAGTGGGGCTCCCATGCAACATTGTACGGAACCCTTCGTGCGCGAGTCCGACTCGCACTTGGCCGGTTTTTTTTAAGCATAGCAGCACCTCAGCAGTTTTAGTAATACGTAGGATTGGCTCCCAGAAAGCGGTGTGTATTATGGTCTATTTGTGTAAAATAAATAAATAAAATAATTATAATAAAATGCATTTGACCTCATCTCACCTGATACCATCAGGGACGATGAGATGAGGGACGCGACGATGAGATGATGGGATGTAGCATGCTCGCCTAGAATGAGAACAGCATGAACAACACCATGGAACTTGACGAGGCATAATAACAACAATTTCCCACAGTCTTCGACCATATAACGACAGCACAGTAAACATTTTTATTTGTTTTTAGCACGATCCGTCCATTGTTGATCATGTGTTGTGCTTGATAATATATCACTGAGTAAGGACTTTGAATTTTATATTTATAGATCTAAAAAATCTTTAATCATTCGGTTATTATAAATAAATCGCTTCAGTGCTTACTTGAGACCGCATTATAATCCGTAGCTGTTAGAGAATAAATCACGATTGGCTTGGCCGAGTCATTAGTGGGCGTCCACCGGCAAGTCACCGGTTGAATTGTGACCATGTACCAACGGATTTGCCTTTAGATCCTGTTGGGTTAGTTACTCACTGGGGACTTGTGATCTTACTTTTACATCTATATATTTACTTGCTTTTTCTACTACTGCTGAGCTTTTTTTAACATGGAATTAAAATCAGTGGGTTGTTCCCAAGTTGCGGGCCCATCGCTGTATTCTTATGCAGCGCGTTTTGACTGCGTTTGCGTTACAACGATAGATTTCGTATTACCGTTAATTGTTAATACGCACACGTCCCGCAAACCTAATCTCTTTTTAATAAGGTTGTCTGACCACCATAACACAAGCCAAGTTGCTTGAAAAAAAACACGAGCCATAACTCATGGATAAACTTCATCAATGTATTGGAATCCTCGCAGTGAGGCGTCTTTTGACATGTGCCTCTATTTCCATACAATTTGTTTTACATGAAGGTGCATTTGATGTGCGATGTGTTCCATATGATGTACGATGCATCTTCACCTTAGGTGCTTTCTATGCCTTTTAGTAATATTAAGTAAATGCACTCAGTGAAATCCTCACCTAACTCACGTACTATTTCACAATTTCTATAACTACCACTATCTTGTCATAATAAATTCTGTTTCGCCGTGATTTGTGAACGGAATCGTGTTATCTTGAAATTAGTTTCGTATTTTATTCGTCGTGCTTCATTTCACTATTAAAATAGATAGATAGATAGAACGCTATATTTGCACAATATCATTACATAGTATTAAACAAAGTCACTTTCCGCTCTGTCCCTATGTATGCTTAGATCTTTAAAACTACGGAACGGATTTTGATGCGGTTTTTTTTAATAGATAGAGTGATTCAAGTGAAATGTTTATATGTATAATACATGCATTATATAGCCGTGTGAAGCCGAAGCGGGTCGCTAGTATACAATACAAAACATAGAAAATTATTTTATTAGTTAAAACACACAAGTAAAAGTTGCACAAATTGGCCGCCTCATCGCTAAAAGTGATTGCTTCCAGGCAACCTTTAGATGTTTTCAATAGGATTTTTGGAATTCGATTAAAATGGTTGTGAAAGTTGTAGTTCGTAGGAAATGTATTCTATGTATTCTGTGTTTGTAGGAAATTCATATCACTTTTGAAGTGAGACTAACACGGGTAAAACCGCGGGGCGCAGCTAGTTACTTACATTTGTACACCAGGTGTGAAAGGTTCAATTTATTTTCTAGGAGATCGTAAGACGGGTTGTTCTATGGGGTTCAATGATCCTCTTCGATGGATCCTATAAAAATGTATGACATTGGGAAAAACGTTTGTTTTTTCCCTGTCTTAGACACTTCTACGGTATAAAATTCGTATAATAGCGCTTTCGGATAACATTTTGATTTTATTTAGTTTCATTTGATTGGATTTTTCTTTATCTACACAAATAATATTATTAAGAGGAAAGATTTTTTGTTTGTTTGTAACGAATAGGCTCCAAAACTTTTGGACCGATTTAGATGAAACTTGGTATGTAGATAACTGGAGACCTGACATTAGGCTACTTTATATCTAAATAATATTATTTTTTGTTATATTATTTTATTGTATTTTTCTCTATAAAGTACTAGCAGCGCTCCGCGCTTTAACCCGCGTAACTCCCGATCCGATGGGAATATCGGGATAAAAGTAACCTTTGTTTCATCAAAATCGGTCCAGTAGTTTTGGATCGAAAATAACAAAAAACCTTTCCTTTTCATTATATTTAGTGTATATTATTTTTTTGTTTATCTTCCGACGGTACCAAATGACATGATTTGACTATAAAACGGAAAATATTTATTTTTTTGATGCCACGCATTCGGTCCATTTGGGCCGTAGTTATGTGGGACGGCACCATGAATCACTCATTTAATCGCATGGCATTCGAAGACTTCGTGCCTTCGAAGCTCGTCCCAGGGGATACGTATAGTTAGGCCTGTAACTCCTGCAGACGCGAGCTTTAGAACTAATCCTTCCAGTCTATCCAGAGCCTTCGAAGTCATAAAAGGAATCTATAAAATGCAAACTCAATAAATTGTTTAAAACGTGTCAACTATCCACTTTCAGTATAAACTATAAAATAATAGCTTAGTCACAACAAGCGTTACGACTAGGGTTGCCAACATTGTATTGTCATTGTATAGCAATTGCTTCAGAAAAATATAGTACACGTCAAAAAAATACAAAACGTACTTTAGTTTTATTTTATTTTAATAAACATAAGAGGTTTTTAATCTCTTTATTTTTAATTCGATATGTATTCTAAAGTGTATTAGTTTTAATTTTAATTAATTTAATGTTTAGAATGACTAATCGATATGCTAAAACTATCTGTTATTTTTTAAAGCAATTAATAAAAGAAAAAGAAAGCCAAAAGGAGTATATTTTGGCCGAACCTACTTCTAAGTTTTAATTGAAGTTTTAATTTTTCCGCTCTATAAAACCAATAATGGGAGTATTACTATATTTTTCCGACACTACTCAGTAATACGCGAAGTATAGTATATTTCTATAATTTATAGTACGGTTGGCAACCCTAGTAACGCCGTTACCTCGTTAACCATTACCCCGTTAACCGTTACTCGTTAGATCAAGTGCCATAAAACGTTAAACGGGCAACAACATCGTAAACTCGTATGTAATGTTGTGTGAATTAAGAATATACGAAATTATGTACCGTCGCGCGTTGTTAAATATACTGTTTGATAGTTCGTCCAGCAGTTTTTATCTTATAAAACTTTAACTAGATATACAAAGAACGCATAGGCGTGTCACCCAAAAACCGGTCAAAGGCCGCAGGACACAGTCGAGGCTGACTTGTGCGAACTCCAAGTCAACTATTGGCAAGAAACAGGTAATAGCGCAGGACAGGGAAGACTCTCGTTTCGGAGGCCAAGATCTACAAGTCGCTGTGCCAGCAAGAGTAAGTACTAAGGAATTCGTAAACATTAGAATAAATAAACTAGTACAGGCAAATCTGCGAAAATAGAAACTTCAATCTACTATGAACGTTCTCGAAGTCGAACTTTAGTTGCAATGTCAATACTGCCATCTATTAGCGAATCGATGGAAACCATATCACGTATCTAAAGGTGTCGAACCTCTTTGCGCGTACGCAAACCTTATTAGTTATAATAAATTCGCACACCCACATTGTGTGCGCGGGACAATTCAGATTGAAACCGCACAGTAAGTCTTATTATAAAAATCTATAGCCATTAGAGATTATACTTTAACTACATAAAAACTTAAAGAAATTTCAGTAGCTTATTATTCAAAACCTACGTTAACCTCCTTTCTAAACCAACTAATAGAATATAACAACAAATTCAGCCGTAAGCTACAACAGTGAACAATAGCTTGCACATTGTTGCTCTAAGCTGTTCAAACTACTAACATTTTCTATTACCATTCTATAAGGATTAAAGGGTACAAAACTGAACGCTTCCCTCGGGGTGATTTTATACAATGAGAGTATTCTGTATCATTATGAAATTTCACCGGAATTTCAGTTTCAGAAGAGGGTTAAGTTCGGAATGAAAATAATATTTTTTTTTGCAGTTAATAGGAATAAACCGAATATTTACACACGGACGACATTTGCAGCGTGGTAAGGGATAACCGCTTGCAGGTTGTAGGATCAATTTCCATCGTAGAATGTATATAAAAAATAGTCTACTTCCCTATTTATATAAAATCTCGTGTAGCGGTGTTAGTTACCAAACTCCACCTAAACGGCTGTACCGATTTATATTAAATTTTTTGTGAAGATTCGTTAGGTCTGAAAATCGAATAACGTCAATTCTTTTTCGCCTATTTTCTTTTTTTTTATTGTAGATATGGAAAAAGAACGTTTGCCATATAATTGTCTCTGATCTGGGTGTTCATTAATTTCATAGAGTTTCATTTATATCCACCGTATAGGGTTCAAAACTCTATTTCGATAGACACTCTATCAACGATAGGAGAAACCCCTGTTTAACTCGGTAGATCATAATATTTAGACTCTATCTGTAAAGCATAATACTCATACCTTGTCACTACTGTGGCAAGGCTTTTATTGCCAAATGTTTAGAGTTAGTGAATTCAGGCTCAGTTTAATCTTAAGTTACACGTATCAATATGCAAAATTACCCCTTTGAATAGCTACTTGGTGTGGTAGTAACTTTGGTGGGTTTAGCTAACTTAGTTTAGAAGTAGGTGTAATTAGACTTTTTTTAATAATGACACAGAAAAAAGGTTTATGGGTTGGCTCCGACACTTCGGAAACGATTTAGATGAAGCTTGGTATGCATATATTGATTCATTGACAGTATTCCACGGGATCGGAAGTTATGCGGGTAAAAGCGCTGCTAGCTAAAAATGAATGTAAAATAAATAAATATTTTAATTAAAATAAGGGAAAAGAATAACGCTTCTACACAAATTCATCAATAATGAAATTGTACATGTAGGTATCATACATATTTCTACATACAAATCCTAGCCGTAGAGTCGCAGACGGGACGTGGTACCTATAAAACAAACACGACGACCGTGTCGACGAGACGCTTGCTCAAGATTCACTCCAATTTTCCACATGATACAGTCTTGCTATTATACAACCGCCATACAAAGTGGGTCGCTCTGCTTTGACTGTTAGGCTCGCTGTATACAATACGATGTATTTATTACTCATATCTGTCAATCGACAAAATGTTTCAACGTTGTTTATTAATTATTGAATCACTCTATCTATTAAAAAATCGTTTCATAATCCGTTGCGTAGTTTTAAATATCATAAGGACAGACAGAAAGGGAGGAAAGCTACTTTGTTTTATACTACAGTACCTGGATGACCGAGCTTTGCTCGGTATTTTTTTATTTTTTTTTACTTAGTCAAACCTCAAAGCAAACACTCATTGACTTCGTGTTACTTAACAACGCCATCTGCTGGAATAACTTTATTGCTCACAAAAATAGTATTAGTAGTTCGCCAATAGATGTCAGGAAGAGTCATATTTTTCAGATAAAAAAAAGTAAGTTTCGATAAAACACGAATAAAATGACATTTTCTAAAAATGATTCCTAGCTAGATCGATTTATCGCCCCCGAAACCCCCTATATACCAAATTTAATGAAAATCGTTGGAGCCGATTCCGAGATTCCAATTATATATATATATATATATATATACAAGAATTGCTCATTTAAAGATATAAGATATGTAGTGATTATTAAAGTACATTAATATTAAAATCTTACATTTTGGCAATTCATTTTTCATTTATAATCAAATAACCCGCCCCCTTAAAATTGTATTTTTAAGGGGGCGGGTTAATTGATTATAAATGAAAAATGAATACGCGTACATACAATGAAAAATGAATTGCCAAATTGTATGTACGCGTATTACTTTCGAATTACTAACTGCACAAAATTGGATGATTCTTTTTTTGTGTTCGTTATTTTCGGGATATGGTTAATATGGAAAATTTAAAAAAACCGAACGCTTCGAAACCGCGGGTCGCAGCTAGTTTCCAATAAAAAAGCCTGTTATGTGGATCACATTCCAGTGACATGTTTGATGGAATTTTGGTTCATGCTTTAAATTCCACAAAATGTTATTTTATTGATGTCAATCGTTTGTATTTCTTTGAAATATTTAAACTCTAATCAATAAATAAATTAAAGACAAACTTGTACAAAATCGAAATGTCGGATCCGATTTATTTGTTTGCGCAGAAATATCGTGTGTCTCTTGGTAGCTTTAAAACGATATTCCTTTGTGGTAATGCTTTCCATGCATCTTTCATCGCATGCATTTGAGGCGGGTCGTAGTGTGAGGCAAATTGGATATTAGTTGAATCTTACGGTGTATACAGGGTTATTTGTCATTATACCTATAAGAAAGCGGTTGAGGACCCTTTTTGTGCATCCTTAACAATCAACTTTTGTTTTACGACTTTTGGAAATTCAAATATTTTTCGAAAAATTTTAAGTCTATGTTTACACGGAGTGGTCATTAACCTTAAGATTATACTCAGTTTTTATTTATTTTTTTCAACTGAATGACCCCTATTAAAAAATCTTATTTTCAAATTAATATAACCCAAAATTTCCAAAAATGTTCCAGTATTCAAAAATCGTCGAACTAAGGTTGATAGGTAAGGTGCACAGAAATAGCCCTGAACTACTTTAATATATAATCATTAATCACCAATAACCCTGTATATTTTTGCCATGTTAACATTGTTTTTAATAATCACCCTACCTTACCTTTCATATACCTTTTTTTTCAAGTAAATAGGAAAAGAGTCGGTAAAATATTGTTCAAAAGGAAAATAAGATATTATCTTGTGTCACGCCGAAGTAGGTATGCCAGACTGGGTTACAAAAACCGTATAATCCCTCTTACACATGATGGTACACACGGACGTTATAAAAAAAATTAGGTTTTTTTTTAATTTGGAAAAATTTCCCAGAGTTTGGAATTATTCTTTAAATGCGACAAACACTATTATTTACCCCAGGGCTCATCACCAATAACAGAGTTGCTACATTTTGTAAATTACTTAATTTTTTTAGTAAATCAGTATAGTTTTCTCAACTTTAAAAAAAAGTTTAAAATTTCCATAAGTTAAATAAACAAAAGTTG
Organism: Idaea straminata; assembly: GCA_951213275.1. Taxonomy (NCBI): domain Eukaryota; kingdom Metazoa; phylum Arthropoda; class Insecta; order Lepidoptera; family Geometridae; genus Idaea; species Idaea straminata. Next base: position 13,266,085 of record OX577857.1, read on the forward strand.
TTCGCTTAGACGTCTAGAACAAGCCACTTTCGTATTAAAAATCCTTCACAGAAACACACTGTATAGAGTAAGGGCAAACATCATAATGTCAAAATCATTCGAAGTTTCAATAGGCACTAAAAGTTTCATTTACAAATCTAATAAAAAACGAAGGACAATTCCCATTCTTGAAGCACAATAAGTCTCACAAAAACCCATCTTCCACGATACATAAAAAATATATAAAAAAAAACTTTTTCATATAACAACGTAGAATGTAATAGGCTAATACATCTTCCAGGAAAACAAGCCAATTTCTGTTAAAGCTGCAAAAAGTGCGAAGTAATCAAGTAGGTACCTACTAGATAGCAGAAACCGGCTGTTGTTCGACATTCGACAACTTTCTAAGTGCCTTTAATAACCTCTCTCCGAATATATCCTAGGATTTATCCAACGTCAAATGAAAACAAAGGTTTTTTAGAATCCTGGTTCCTAACTTGGGAATAAGTAACCCCCACGGAGGCTAAACTACTATTCTGCAGGGGTGATAGCTTATGATCGCCTCATTTATAAATAGTTTCGGAGCCTATTCGTTACAAACAAAAAATCTTTCCTTATATAATATTAGTGTAGATATATAATTCAAAGTTCATACTGATTGACTGATATATCAACGCACAGCTTAAACCGATGGACGGTCAAATTTGACATACAGATACCTTTTATAACGTATATAGGTCATCATCATCATCATCATCATATCAGCACGACCACGACCACTGCTGAACATAGGCCTCCCCCAAAGACTTCCAGAGCGATCGGTCGCATGCTCTCTACGTCCAACGACTTCCCGCGACCTTAATTAAGTAGTCCGTCCATCTAGTCGGAGGCCGTCCCGCGCTGCGGTTTCCGGTACGTGGTCTCCAATCTAAGACTTTTCGGCCCCAACGGCCATCAGTCCTACAAGCCACATACCCCGCCCATTGCCACTTCAGCTTACTAATTTTTTGGCTTATGTCGGTATAGGTATCGGCTAAGAAAGGATTTTGAAAAATTGAAACCTTACGCGGACGAGGTAGAGAAGTATCTTCTAGGAGCGCGAGCTACATCTTAGACCGCATCGTCACCTACCATCGGGCAAGTGTGATAGTGGTCAAACGCTGACCTATCTTATTATGTCAAAAGAGGACTTTAGAGTAAATGGAGGAGGGGGTAAATCAATTTCCCTCGTTAATCATAGGGGTGACAAGTTTAAAAAGGTTAGGAACCACTGCTCTAGAGGCTATATTAAAAACAAAATATGGAAATACGTTTGTATAGAGAGCAATAACCTCGTATATTAACTTTTTATCAATTTTCCCGAATTTAGAACTAGAATTTACACATTACATAGTTTTAACTTTGCTGACCGATTTAAAGACGTAACACGTCAAAAACAAGATCAATGAAAAAAATCAACATAATAGGAATTCAACATTTTGCAAATTCAACATAGTGGTCCTGAAGGGAAAATTTGATGTAGGTATGTTTAATAGATCATTTTTCTAGACTACTCTTGATTTTGAACCGGTGTTGGTCTAGTGGTGAATAAATCGACATTCATTCTGAAGGTTGTGGATTGGAATCTCAGTTGGTCGTGCAACAATGGATTTTTCTCAGAAACGTGCGTTACGCGCAAATTAATATTGCTCCTAAATTAATATGGCCTAGTTGACACCAGAAGCACCAGAAGTATTGACAAGTTCTTTCCACTGAACACGGTCGATTTAGCTGAGAGGGTAGTATAGATGCTGGGCAAGTCTAATCCATCTAATACACGTCCCAGGCCCAAAATAAACCGCTGTATAAATCATAGATGTAAATGTCAAGGCCAATATTATTTATTACAACTCTTGATTCACTTCATCATAAAACATAGTCGAGGAATTGAAATGATTTACTGGTCCTACAATTCTTGAGATTAGGTATTTTGCTTACGTGGAATAATTTATTGATAATCTTGATTCCACTAGATCGACTGTCAGAATCTATAACGTAGCTTTACTTATTACCATCTGTTTAAAAATGTCACCCGGGTGAGGTTAACTTAATCTAGTAGCAAGTATAGGTAAAACAGAAAACTTTAATAAGGTACCTTTCTTTCAATAAAAGTCCTCTTTACGTTAGACCCTCTCAGCTTAGTCGACCGTATATAGAAAAGTTATTGTTAACCTATTCGTAGCACGTCTACGTCATGTCTACGTCGTAGCAGCGTCTGTAGCAAATTATTAAATAATTATTAAAACTTTTTTTTATCATCCATTAGCAATCATTTACAACATACTAGTTGCGCCCCACGGTTTCACCCGGTTCCGTAAGAATTTCGGAATCAAAAACCTATGTCCTTCTGCATCTCCTAAAAAATCACTATGCCGATTTTCATCCAAATCGTCGCAGTTGATGACCCAGTCGTTTGATCCTGAACAGGGAACGAATAAACAAATAAATAAACTTTCAGATTTATAATATTAGTTAGGAATAGTGTTTAAATTTTTCAAAATCCTTTCTTAGTGGATGCCTACATACATAAATACATACACACCTTCCAAGTTTCAGGATCTCTACGATATGCGGTTAAGGCTGTGCGTCAGTCATTCAGGACAAATCATTTTATATCTATACTAATATTATAAAGCTGAAGAGTTTGTTTGTTTGAAAGAAAAGCCACAGTTTGTCACCGCACGCAATTGCAATGCCCGGCAGGGTTCATATGTGAACTTGTATGCCTATTGTAACATCTATTGTACCTGCCAGATGAATGCAAATATATGAAATGAAATAAAATGTAATATAAAGGATTTTACCAGTTACAACTGTCAAGTACTGAAAAGTGAATTTGTCTCACCCTCGATACATCTCTGGCTCTCTGGACAATTCGTCGTTGTACGAACAACAGCCATCTCGCCAACAATTGTTGTGGTTGCATTAAATTTTATCATAATGAATACAAGTCTCCAACTATCCCGGAGGGAACAACTCAGCACCGGTCTCTCGGAACTCTTTACTTATATAATTCTTTTGTACTTAAGAAAATCGCTTTAGCAAACTCCCAGGAAATGTTTGCCGTTTCTACTAAAGGAACTGATCCTTTGTCGCGCTTTCGAATTTAGAGATTGTTGGTGCGGTTTCGAATTTCAGTTTGTTCGTCGAATTTTTGAAGATAAAATACATTTCTGGCGTTCAAAGAGATAGACTTACTAAAGTTTTCAATGATTGTAATAAAATCTATATTTCATCCTACCTATTTGTTAAATGCGTTTCTAGAACATGACTTTTTAACTACTAAATTCTTTGTAAGGCTATGGTTAAAAATAATTGACTGTTATTAACTAACGATAATTTAATTAGATAGTTTCAAAGACTAATACAGGTTTTAGTAGTTGGAGAATTGTTCTAAAAGCGCGTTTTACAGTATAAAAATAAAATAATAATAAACGATTTTGATTTCTAATTAGACAATTTTAACGAAAACCTGAAAAAAAATCAGTATAGTAACCCACAAAACCTTCTGTAACTTGTATAATTGGCCAACAGCAGAAAAGATAAATTTTGTTATTAGTATTTAATACATAATTTAGGTACGGTCGGCTGCATAATTGTAGACCCACCGTAGAGCTCCAAAACGGCTGTTATAAGAATGTTTTTAATACAAGCAAGATTCTAGGCACCTGCTTTAGTTGAAGTTTAAAGTCGATAAATTCATGAGTTAGAAACTCGTGAATTTATCAAACAAAAGTATTAGAATAAAAACATGCCTATAATAGTAATTTTTTTTACTCTTCCGGGGGCTGCAATTATGCAGCCGACTGTACGTACATAGAGGATTTAAACACCAGTCACACCGTGTCATAAGATAATTATCATAATCCACCCTCGTACATTCTGACACGAGTTTTAAAACGATTTCACTGTGTAAATTGGGTGAGAATGCCATTTGAGGATACCCTTGAATACCCTTGACTTAAGTCAATGGTATCATATCCTGAACAGGTATTATGTCATATCCGGAAGATTTATATAGAGTTGTTATCTTGTTAAATCAGACGCTTCACTGGAAATTATCAATCTTTTGAATTTTTTGATATTATGCTGCGAAAGAATGTAATAGAAAAGTAAAAAAGTAAATTTTTCTTTAAAAAACCTAAGTGACTGCGAAATTTCCCCAGGCAATGCATCAGACACAACGTGGTGAAGGGAGAAGACTAGAAAGGTATACCCCACCTTCAGATGGGATTAATAACTGCACAGAGAAGAGAGACGTAGATTTTTCCTTAAGGGCAGGTGCTAATAAAGCTACCAAAATCGACCTTTGTTTTAAGCAACTCTAAGTAATCAAATGCTCTTTTTTTGTTATTTGGATATAAATGGATATTGTAGTTTAATAACCATATTTTTGTTTATTGTGGTTGAAAACATGATATGAACAACTTCGTTCGATAAAAAAAATGTTAAAAAACAGAGAATTATTAGATCGTTTATAGGGTTTTATTCAAAAATAGTTAACGTTTGTTTCTAAAAATGAATCAAATGATAGGTTTTGACCTCTAGGAACTATATTTGTGGATAATAATGCTGAAATGTTTTGCATATCGATCAAATATAACAGTTAGCACGCAGCACGCTACGTCTTTGAGAGCGGGGGCTAGGGTAATGTATGGGACTACACACGGTACTGGAAGAGCGCCTTAAGTTTAATTATTAATGTTATACTTAAGTTTTACCCTTTGAAGAAAACACGCACGGCTACACAATATTATATAACCTTCACTCTCAAAGTAAAAACGTAGGATATAAAAATAATCTTCATCCAAGCTTACTTTTCGAAGTTTACTCTGAAAGGTCCCTACCTTTCTAAAGGCCCTCCTTTAGAGAAATGATACCTGTAGATAGTTAAGGAGCTTGAAACGGGGTATGAACTGCTTGTACTGTTATGAATTCTGTAACGTTGCCTACACTTCTCCCTTTACAATTGTCAAACGTGTTGATAGTACTTTTCTCTATAATTTTTTTGAATGGTGAAATATTTAGTTTTAACTTACCAATTTACACATATACAATTCTTGGAAGCGTATAAAAATAATGACAATTTGATATAGGTATTACGTATAAAACATTATTATGTAAACTCGTCACAGATATATTTTATCGTTGTCAATTCGACACACATTATTTGGCCTATGGTAAACTTGCCATATTATTATGTTTTCTGTACAGATTACAGATGATTTCGAACGGTAACTGAAGTTTCATTCTTATCAGTTGTCTTAAAGGTTACAGATTAAGAATGTAACACAAAAGTTAAAGCATAAATAAAAGAATTAAAACAAATGACTTACATAGGTACTTATTTAAATAAAAATCTAAAATTAAATAAATAAAAGAAAATAAATTACAATGTACGTCGTTAGTAAGCGAATGGTGTTTTTAAAAAGCAACTGAACAGAAGAAAATACGTTTTGTACATATTGTACAACTGCTTACGCTTGGCCCAATCGACCTAATGGGCGATGAGTGAAATGAGTTCTCTAAACTAGTTGGAATTTATACTCTAAGATGGGGCCCCATTTCGGGGGCACTTTGGAGAGTGGTGTCAAGTAAGTGAAGTATATAACGTGTAGGTAATTCCTGATAAGGGTAAAGATACGTCGGGTTAACGACCGACTCTCCCTGAAGCTTGGAACGGGAAATGATTGCGAAGATTAGTGTTGAATATAAAGTCCGCAAGATATTGTTAAATAGACGTTTTTGTAAGTTTTGAGGAAGGATAATGTTAAGATATCCTAACATAGTTATTAAGATGTTTCAAAGTGATTTTATGCATGCATGTTTCCAAAGGAATACTTTGACTTTGACACATTGTAATTCTAAGGGGGTAAAATATGTTTTTTCCCGAGTAACAATAGTGATTTTCGTCGAGGAAATAAAACCAGCTAGGATATTTTTTCAATGAAAAGTCAGCGTTTTTTTACTATCACACCTGATGGTGACGGTGCGGTCTAAGATGTAGCACGTTTACCTAGAAGATACGTGTTCACTTTTGACTTGAAGACCCACAAATTGTTTCACGTCAGGAGAGATAAATGCATGCAACTGATTTCATTCCCTTGCTGTACGAATAAGGAATGACGAATGATTATAATAATTAAAGACAGATAGATATATAAGTTCATTTTTGCAAGTACCATTTCAAAATTACATTAAGCTTAAAAAAGAAAGCTTAAGTCTAAGTGTTTCAAGACATCATACTTTTTCCCAAAGTGTTTATTTTAGAAAAATATTTATTTTTTTATAAATGAAAAATCTAGCGAAAACCTTAAAACTTATGTAAATATATGTAGGTACATTCGAACAACTTTCGTACCTTTCAGTTTTCAAGACATATCACCGGCTTGCTAGAACGAACTGTGACGTTTTGTCAAGAGATTGTAGAAATGAGATTGAAGGAGACATGTTGCTGTTTCAAGAGACGTCGAGATATGAAACACAAGAGAACTGTGACATGTTTTCATGTAAGATCTTTTATTTATTATTAGTAAAAAAATCTTAATATGTGAGTTTACTTTATTGGAAATGTAATACATGTATAATATATTATGTACTAGCTACGCCCCGCGGTTTCACCCGCGTAATAATTTTCTGCGCAACTTTCTTAATTTTTTATTTCATAAGAACCTTCTCCTGATAATAACAAACAGACCAAAAAAAGAATTGGCCAAATTGGTCCAGGCGTTGTTGAGTTATGCGCTTACCAACACATTTTGCGATTCATTTTTATATTATAGATAACATAATGCAACACACATAAAAAGTCAAAAAAAATATCAAATTCAATACAGCTATATGGTTCCTATTGGCTCCGAAAGAATTTGTTTACAGTAAGCAGAATAAGGGATAGCAATTCGTCTAATTTTAATGAAAAAGGCACTTTGTGCAAAATGCTTAAAGGCCTTTTATAGTGGTCTAAACGTCAATTGACCGGAAGAAAAACGAAACAATAATGAACTATAAATAGTAACTCATACTTTTATACTTGATACATTTCCGTCGTAATCCGATACGAACTCGATTTGTTCCATCGTAACCTTGCCGACATAACTACAAACAAACAAAGTAACAAGTTTCTTGAGCGTATGAATCAAGCCACAAACGTGAACCAAATATAATGAGAACGACCTACTAAAGTGGAAACAACAATACACCACAAACTTTCCATCGGCTGACAGTTCGCTTTCAAAGTCAAGTTTTAGAATTTTCAGTTTTTAGGGTTTCGGTACCCAAAGGGTAGAAACCAGACCCTATTACTAAGTCTGCACTGACCGTCTTGTCCGTCTGTCTATCTGTCACCAGGCTGTTAAAATTGTATCTACTTATCGTAGTAAATAATGATGTATATCAGGGATTTTAGATTTTCACATTTTAAGGGACGTAATGGGGCTGTTAAAGTTTATATGAAACTTTGTCATTTATTCATATATATATTTATTTATCTTAGCATTTACAAGACACTCATAATATTAACCTTAGAATACAACAATGTACCCATTACAACGCGTTTAACTTAATTAGAAGCTGTCAAAAGAACAATACAAGCATGACACTCCTTTTGAGATAATAACACCTCTACGTCATATTGTAATATCTTAACAGGGGTTAATGGTATCATATAGCTCTTTTTATGTCCAGATTCTATAAGGTATCTTTACTTGCTATCATTTGTTAACTCCTCGTCCGGGTGTCATTTCTACGTCTTTTTTTAAATAATAATTAGGTCGCCGTTTCACCACTATCTCACACAGCGGTAAGTAAAGATGCGGTCTAAGATGTAGCACGCTCTCCTAGAAGTTACCTACCTATACGATCGTGACTCAAAAACCCCCAAATAAATGGGGGCTTTGAGGCCCCATACGCGAGGTCAAATAATCGGTCAGCGTTTGCCACTGCCACACCTGGTGGTAAGTGACGATGCGTTCTAAGCGCATTTAGAAGATACTCATGATTTGAAGACATACAAATTGTACCCACACGTCAGCTTGACATACAATGGCACCCGGGTAAGGTGTTAACAGATGGTATCAAGTAAAGATACGTCAAAGAATCTCACAGTTTGGCTAGTATTATTGTGTTTGTTAGAGAAGATACTAAGGTCGTATTTTTATAGAAAGCCGTCATGAAACTTGTCGCCTAACTAATTGACTTTTTTTCGTCTAGACCTCACAAGAAATCTACCTAAGTGAGATTTAATAAATGAACTCATATACCTACGCATATTACTATTTACAGTGAAGGAAAACATCTTGATGAAACCCGCGACTTATTTGGTTTTAGACGTATTGCCGAGTTCTTTTCTCCAGACATGGTTGAATAATTTCAAGGGGTATGGGCAAGCCTATAGTCTATCTAATACATGTCCTAGGTACTACAGAAAGAGAGAGAGAAAAACACTAATCAATAAATCTCTGGAATTACAAGAGCTATGAGTCTAAAACTGGTGCTTGCTTACACCCTTGTAGTACTATAAATTGGATAGTTCCGTAGTCAAATCTTTCAATAGGCTATTCTAAAACTCAAAATATATCGAGCGAACTGAACGTCTTTGGAAATATAATAAAATAATATATCTCCAACTATTAGTTCGCAAACATTTTATGTCTGTTGCTTTAGTAGTTTTTATTTGCACTGCATCAGTGAATAGGTAAAACTTAGTGTCTACGATTTATGGAGCTCCGGAGATTATAGACATTTGATCGGCATACTTATATAGTTTCATGGTATTTTTTTTTACTGTAAGACACTGTTACTGTAAGATGGCAGAAATATTACTTTTAATCCTTCTTCTTTTCGAATCAGTGATGTTCGACCAATCAAATCTTTCCTACCAAATCGTTGGACACTGCAACTACAACAGCGCTAGCCTCCATCAGGTCTTTCAATGTGCAGCAATGTGCGCCCAACACTTTTTTAAAGTACCCTTTCATGACTAAATTAAGTTGATTCTTTTTTTCTAAATTGATTTGTTTTAATTTTTATGTCAATAAATTCAATGCTAAACTAAAGCTTGCATGAAAATCGTAAAAATAGTAGGTATTTATTAAGTTATAGGTAAATATTTAAGTTAAAATATACGTACCTATTGTATAAGTTTTAAAAAAGCAAGCTAGCTTTCTAAATGTTTTTAATTTTAGGATTGTTACAACTAGGATTTTTTTAACGTTCATTGGAATTGTAACTTATTACTTTAAGCATATTATATTTAATAAAGACTTTCGAAATTGAAATTGATTTGAATGTGTAGGTATTAGGGCACAATGGGCATTGGAGCAGATGCACCATAGACTACGACAGAGCTCCTCACTCGCATTGCTTATTTTTTTGCAACATGTTTGTCTTGAACAGCCCACTTAAGTCAAGAATTGATTATGTAACTGCAACACTTCCCCAACCGAAATATAACATTCTTAGTTACCAACATACAATGTGAGTGCACCAAAGCTGGCATAGTGAAATCACCATCATCTATGTTTTCAAATATTGACAAAACGGTAAACATTTTAAAGAATTATTAAAATGTAGGCATATTAGAAAGAGATACCTAATTTAAAATTTGGTGTTTTGGATGGCATAGTGACGAAAGTTGGCATTGAGTACCATAACTCGCCATTGCAGATCCAACGTCTAACTCGTAGAATATACGTTGGTACTTATTTATAGGAAACTGAACCAAAAAGATAAGATTTATAGTAGTTTACAAAACGTTTGAATGGACAGACTACTTCAGTTTCCGGTTTTGAGTGTCAGATTTATACAGTGCAACGCACAATGGCAGTTCGGTGCCAATTTACAGTGTTGTTCTCCTATTGTTTATTCGAATGTGTTATACGGATATGCCAAAGATGTAATGCACATCATGAAATGAAATGTATTATAAATTTATTGCCTGAATATATAAATGACTGGCAGCGGGATCGGAAGTTCCGATCCCGGGAATATACATAGTTTCACCAAATCGGTTCAGTAGTTCAGTGGAGTAATTCAATGCAAATAAACAAAAAATCTAATCTTTATTCATGCACAATGCTCTTTTTCTGCCTCTCTTGCCAGCCTGCCACATAGCACGTCAAACATCGATGTCACCTCACTGTTCATGAACCCAAAACATTCTGCAAGTATTTTCTTCGTCTTGTCACTAGTAGAAAATATGGTTACTCAGTGGGAAAAGGGGCAAAATTTCCCCAAATATTTCGTAGCCGCCGTGAAAACTTTGTTTAACGGCAAGTTGAAAGAATTTCGCGGCGGTCATTAAGTTGAGTAACACCTGATAGAAAACCGTAAAGATACCCTCCAATTACGAGCAGGTTATTAAACTTTACTGCACTTAGACCCTCTGCCTTAATGATCTTGGCCGGAGAAGAATGAAACGTTGAATTAGAACTACGACTACTGGATAGTGCATATAGTTTATAGTTATAGTTTATATCTTTCTACTTTTTGTTCTTTTCTAATTGATTTATTTTTACTATTTGTTCCCCTCTAATCTACCGATGGATTTATTTTTCTTTTTGTTCAACACTAATTCATCAATGGATTTATTTCTACTTTTTATGCTCAGCAATGAAAGCATTGATTCATATTTTTTTTATTGGCATGTGCTTGATGCCTCTAAATGGACTAATTGGCACAGAATCCACTGGTCCCGTGAAATTAGCATCCTGTGAATACTCGTCCCCTCAAATGTTTGGGTTCCCACTGATCTGTTATTTATGAATCATATTGAGGAAATTCTACCTCTTCGGGTAACTCTACATCTTCGTCTCATGATCTTAACCTAAAAGATACGGTAACGTTTCCACCGGCCATTGACTCCACTAGATGAGCTGATAAACCTACACTCGATGCTCCGACGAGTTTTGCATAAATTATACACTAACTGCTATTTGTAGGCCGTTTCTTATTTACCTTATTCTGTGTTCTAACCTGGAACTGTCTAATGAACGTTGCATTTACAGATATATGTTTTCATAATGTGGGTAGGTAATATATTTGTTAAACAATATCTTATATCTTTAAATGAGCAATTCTTGTATATATATATATAATTTGAATCTCGGAATCGGCTCCAACGATTTTCATGAAATTTGGTATATAGGGGGCGATAAATCGATTTAGCTAGGAATCATTTTTAGAAAATGTCATTTTATTCGTGTTTTATCGAAACTTACTTTTTTTATCTGAAAAATATGACTCTTTCTGACATCTATTGGCGAACTACTAATACTATTTTTTGTGAGCAATAAAGTTATTCCAGCAGATGGCGTTGTTAAGTAACACGAAGTCAATGAGTGATTGCTTTGAGGTTAGACTAAGTAAAAAAAAAATAATACCGAGCAAAGCTCGGTCATCCAGGTACTATATCCTAATGCGAAAAGATGGTGTTGACCTATTTGTTGATACTTCAATTTTTATTCCGAAATTTGAGGTATCAAAACTACTCGGAAAAAACATAAAAATATACCAAATTCCGAATTGATGATTATTAGGTTCAGAAGAACTGGAGTGATTCGCAATTAGGCAGATTAGCAACTGGACAAAGTACAGTTTATTGATGATGACGTCCGCATTGTGTCCGACGATGGCGACCCTGGACTATCTCCTGAGATTTACCAATAATGTCGCTTGCAATTCAGAACTACGTCGAATACCCGGTCACAAGTTGTGCAGTAGAACTAACCAGTGTCATTTCGAATTGATGACAACCACACAACACAGAGATCGCGTCATTTTGTTTATTTATTCCCTCCAAAACTCCATCGAACAAGTAACTACCTATAGAAGCCACGTTCCCGAATTATAAGACAGTGAGACCCCATTACACAAAAGTTCCTCTATCATCCAACACCAATAGAAAACAACTTCATTCACTCACTTACGGGAAACGTAGATAAAATACTTCAAGTCATCCGATGTTGGACGATTTGACGGGTTATTCCCTACGTAAAATGAGGGGTTTGGGGCGGTTGGTCAAGGGTGTGTTTGGTCTAAGTGCACGTTTGGCCAAAGGAATATTACGTCAAAACCTCGTACTGTCTATGGGTGAATTTAGTCATGCGCTCAGCCAAAGGAGTGTTTCGTCTAATTATAAAAATCGTGTAAAAAGAAAAAAACATTTATTACCATTAGTCTAGTTGGTAAATATTATATTTACCAACTAGACGAGACTTGTTGCAACGAACGCCAAAAATATTCCCTAGGTACGTCTCATATGAGACGTCAAGAAAGACAGACGCAGGCAAATGGTTCCATTCCCTTGCTGTACGAATATGGAATGGAGAAGCAAAACGCTTAGTAACACTGATTCATGGTGGAATTTCCACCATGAATCGGTGTGTCAATTATTTCTATTCAATATGACGGGGACCGACGATTTCCTAGGAACAAATAGCAACTTCAGTCTCTAATCTGCATGAACCCCATTGTTGCTCCCTAAATGAATAACAAAATTTCACCTCACCACCATTTCCTTAAAACTAAAATAAAAACAAATATAAACGAACAAAGGGAACAAATAGCCAAACTTCAACTAGAGTTTCCTTGAAAAAAATGTGAAACTACCCACATAAAAACAGCCCAGAACAATAATATAATTTAAATAAATAACCGCTTACAGGTCTCATGGACATAATCTGTAGTCTATTCTCAAAGTTGTAGAGATCATGTCGGAATAGACATCTACAATATATACGCGTAGAAAAAAGGATTCAATACCACAACAATAGTTCGTTTACCGAACTGTTGCAACTTTTTTGTCCCCGTAGTCAGGTGGGCCAAACTAATGCAATTTTTCAGTGTTAATAGTCCGATAGGAACAAAACCAAAAAGGCGCGAGGTCGAAAAAAATACTTTGGAGTGATTCACTGTCTCTACAGTACCAGAATAGACCTTCCTGAATCCTAAGAATGATCTATAATACAGTGACAAAAACCTTTAAAGGAATTAAGGTACATTCCATTGCAATTCAAACGTTGGCAAGTAGAAAAACTACCAGCAAACATGCCTGCAGCAGTAAGTTCTTCTTCCGGTACAATAAAGTTAATATTGCAAGTTACTTTAAGTAGAAGTCAGTAGTAAGCCCTGGCGCTACGCGAGATCACGTTTAGTTACATCTTTGGCTGTAGTTCATATAATTATAGGCAGAATGTTACATATTATAATTTGTTGTATCTAATCTATTTAAATTAGGTTTGTTATACCAAATTCTAAAATAAAGGACTATGTTCTAGGACTGAAATATAGTAAAACAGTAAGTAATTTAAACCCATACGATTGAGTTAAAACCTCTGAGCTATAAACTGTATGAGGATATAAAGCGACGGTAGGAGGCGGTAGGACGGTACCTCGTAAAACGGGAGATATCGGCAGGTATCTGTTGGGGACAGTTTTAGGGTCCCGCAGCGGGATCGCACGCAAGATTTACACGACATGTGTACTGAACACTGAACAGGTACGATAAACGAGTTTCTCGCGAATAATGTGGGTAAAGATTCTTGTCTGAGGTTTTTGGGAAAAGGTTAGATTTAATGATAATTTTACTTTAGTGTTGCCGAACTATTGGTAATTCTAAGTATCGATACTTAGTACCGAAAATCAGATACCCTATCGATAGTATCGATATCATGGCGCGTAGTAATACTGTCGATATAACTAATATGATAATTATTATATTTAGTTTGTATATTTTAATGAGTTATGTATAGGTAAGTATAACAAATAATCTAGTTAAATCATTTTAAAGTAGGTACTTAGTTTATTATTACTCTATTTGTTCTACGACACGAATGTATTAAAACTAGCAGCGCTCCGCGCCATTAGCATTATAGTACCTGTACTACCTAATCTACGTTATATAGGTATTTACGAATTATACTTATAAACACAAATACTTTCGTACAAGACTGAACGATTCAGGTAAGTATCATAAAGCCATTCGCGACAGAATGAACCACATACCGTCATTTTATTTATATTTACTAGCTGCGCCCCGCGGTTTCACCCGCGCAAGTCCGAGTCTCGTAGGAATATCGGAATAATAAGTAGCTTATTTGTAGGGTCTCTAGATACATGCATACTTACTTTCATCACAATTCGTATAGTAGTTGTGTTTAGCAATGCTAGTATTTAGGGAAAGCGGTGTCGATGGAAAACGCTGTTACGTCACGTGAAGGGAACGTGAGGTCTCGAAGGAAAGCGAGGTCTTGGGAAAACGATGTCGTGGGAAATTAAAGCCGTGGAAAGTGAGGTTTCGGAGAGCGAAGTTAAGGAAACTGAAGTTTGAGAAAGCGAAGTTCAGCGTTTTTTTTGGTCACCGACATGTATGAGTAAAAAGGAGGGTTTGATTTTTAAGAGTCCAGGGACACCCAAAATTTTCTTCGACTCGGAACCGTCGCGGATGGAGTAGGTTAGGTTAGTTAACGTGACAAAACACGTGCGAGCGAAGCGAGCGCTTAGATTTCTAGGAGTCCAGACAGACCCAGAATGCTTTTTTGACACGGAACCATCGTGCATGAAGTAGGTTGGGATAGTTACTGTGATCAAACACGCGAGAGCGAAGCGAGCGCTTTGAGTTTTAAGAATTCAGACACACCCAGAATTCTTCTCTGACACGGAACCGTTACGGATGAAGTAGGTGAGGTTAGGTTCCCCTCCCACTTTAATCCCCTCCTTCTTTCCTGCCCTCCCCTTTCCCCCTCCCCATTTCCTCCTCTCTCCCTTTTTATTCCCTCCCTCTTTTCTCCCGCCTCCCCCTTCTTCCCCTTCCTATTTCCTCCCCTCCCCCTTTCCTGCCCTCCCCCTCTCCTCCTCTCCCTCCCCCTACACCCTCTCCGCCTCCCCCCTTACTGCAACCTTTCAAAATACATCGTTAGTCCTGATCCCGTAAGTCCCGATCCCGTCGGATAAAAAGTAGCTTATATGTTAATTTAGGTATCCAGCTATCTACATACCGAGTTTCAACGCAATCGGTCCAGTAGTTTTTGCGTGAAGGACTAACAAACATACACACACACACACACAAATTTCACCCCCCATTTCCCCTCTTTAAAATAGGAAAATTGAAAATCCCTGAAACACGTTATCATTTATTTACGATAAAAAGATATAATTCTAATTTTCAAGTTTCTACCTTTAAAAAAAATCAAACCTTCATACAAACTTCCACCCCCCATTTGCCCCCCTTAGGGGTTGAATTTCGCAAAATCCCGTCTTAGTGAACACCTACGTCATAAAAGGAGCCCCCATGCAAAATTTGAGACTCCTAGCACTTGTAGTTTCTGAGATTTCGTGATGAGTGAGTGAGTCAGTGATTTTCCCTTTTATATAGAAGAAGATAGGAAACATGAAATCTATATATATAAAAATCAATTGCTGTTCGTTAGTCTCACTAAAACTCGAGAACGGCTGAACGGATTTATCTTATCTTAGTCTTGAAATGTTCGTGGAGGTCTAGGGAAGGTTTAAAAGGCGAGAAAAAATCGAATAATTTCCGGGAAAACCCTAAAAACAGCCCTTTTCTATTTTCCATACAAACGTTTTCTAGAGTCAATTCCTACGGGATCGGGACTTACGCGGGTGAAACCGCGGGGCGCAGCTAGTATTACAATAAACAAGATGGTGTCACAAACTGCGGCGCTCTAACGTATACATTATATTAACGACTAAAATCATGCATTCTTCAGTTGTTTTTCTCTTGTCGATGACACGATAGTTTCGATAATAATATTACACATCATGTTGTCGATAGTATTGATTTTGAATGAATTATCGATAGACTTTCAATTGGCAGCACTAGTTCAGGCACTTCTTTAGAATCAGTCCAAATCAGTCTTAGTTAGTCTAGGTGACGTTTGTGTTTTAAAACCTCTATGCAGAAAAGAAAGATCAAAGTTTAACAGTAAGATGTAACAGTTATAGATTGGTTATCTCCGAACTTCGCATTCCTTTATTGTGACACAATAATTTGACGTGTCTTCATGCAATATGCGAAAACACCCGAGGGATTATAAGTCAATTGCCTTACTTTCGTGTGGTCAATTTTATTCCGCAAAGGCGTATCTACCTGTGGTTGACATATCACTGAAGTTTAAGTCATTTTTAAGCATGGACGTACTATGTACGGTCGGCTGCATAGTTGCAGACCCACCGTAGAGCTCCAAAACGGCTGTTTTAAGAATGTTTTCAACGCGAGCAAGATTCTAGACACCGGCTTTGGTTGAAGTCTAACTCATAAATTTATCGAACAAAAATTATTAGAATTAAAACATTCCAATAATAGCAAATTTTGAACTCTACCGAGGGCTGCAATTATGCAGCCGACTGTACGTACTATATAGTACGTCCATGTGTTTTAGTATGAAAACTGTCAAAATGGAGATACTATGATTCTATGAATAGATACGTTAAATCTCTATCTCTAACAAAAACTTCATGAATATACGACGACATATGACTTTGGCCGGGTTAAAAAGTAACAATTGCTCACGGAACCCTTAAGAGTTATTATTATATTATTCATAGGCACGGTGTCTTTGCTGATTTTACTTATATATTATACTAGCTTTCAGCCCGCGACTTCGTACGCGTATGTATTGAATTTTCCTAGCAGATACCTACATTATAACGGCTATCTGTGCCAAGGTATTGTAACTTTAAATGCCCGCGGTGCATTTTGAGGCCTACACCTATCGACAGAGGGCATTTTGGCGAACAAATAATGCCTTTACACCGAACCTTAAAGCGTCTCGGAAACAGGATATTTACCCAAATGTGGTGCCCTATGATTTTCAAAAAGTGCGCGGCGCATTATAAAACCTATACCTATCGATAGAGGGCACTACGCCGAACCTCTAAAACGTTTGGGACTTTTTTGTTTGTAACTCTGAAACCACTAGACCGATTTTGACGAAACTTGGTATTGGAGGATACATCAATTCATGGGGAGCAACAAAGGCTACTTTTTGTATTAATTTAACCAATAAATTGTGACTTACGCGTGCAAAACCACGGTAAAACTTAGTCGTTCATAAACTTATCATGTAAATTATATGCAAATATTAGTAAGAAACCACCAGACACCTTTTTGTCTAGTCAAACTTAAGTTGTTGTAACTTGGGTGTTAACTTATACTTATGTAAATAAATTAATGCAAGTTTTATACAAGTTTTTGACGTCCTCTGTGGAGCGTCGGGTGAATACCCGCCTGCGACGCAGAAGGTTGCAGGTTCGATTCTCGCCTTAAACTAATATTTCGGTATAGATATTTGTTTTTGCTCTGAGTGTTTCTATAGGAGTGAAGTGTTAAATATAAGTTTACAATTTGTTTCAGCGAATGGGTTTTAATACGAAAGGGAGTTGTTTTAGACGTCTAGGCGAACAAGTTTTGTTCTACGACTATTGGAAATTCGGACAATTCATCCGAAATGTTTGTATGAAACAGCTGATTTTCAAGTAAATTCCCTCAGAATTATCGAAAAAAAAATTCGAATTTCCGAAAGTCGTAGAAGAAAAGTTGTTCGCCTAGACGTCTAGAACAACCCCCTTTAGTATTAAAACCCCTGAAACACACTACTATTTACTTATTTCCCTACTTGTCCGGCCACCATAACACAAGCCTAGTTGCTGTGTGAAGTGTCCTACAATTTTCCAAAAATCTTTTTCAGTGGATGCCTACGTCATAATAGCTATCTATTGCCAAATAGACCCGTCTACTTATTTTGAGCTGTGCGTTGATATATCGGGTCATTGGTCGTCTCGCACCACAAGCCGTTCGGACCGCGGTCGCGGTGTGAATCGCCCAAGAGCTCGTTTTGAATAGGTTCATTCGAACCGCAGTGAGTTCTTATTTTCAGTCAGTCAGCAGGCCTTTGAATTTTATATTTATAGATAAGCAGCGGACGATTAAGTCGCTTTCACAATACATCATTTGCCAAATTTTAATAAGTATTTTAGAAAATATGCTAATAATACTATATCATCATCATATCAGCCCATACACGTCCACTGCTGGACATAGGCCTCCCAGGCCTCCCCCAAACGACGCCACAAACAGCGGTCCTGAGCTGCCTCCATCCACCGACTACCCACTATATAGTTAAATCATAATTTTTCGTTACGAAAAACTGTTACAACACCTAAAGAAAAAACTCCCAACTACCATCAAACAAAATATACAAAAACCCGTAGGTAATAAAATAAACTTACCTTAATAAAAAGTTAGTCCGAATGAGGCTAGATTTCACACAAATAAACTACTGACTCTCCCACGACAATAGTCAAGGATCCCGGGAGAAATATATTTACTCAATATCATAGTCCCACTGCTGGGCAAAGGCCTCCCCCTTATGTCAAAAAAAGCTTAGGTGTAATAAATTTTTAAACACATACGATTTGTATTCATAATTATTATTTTTATTTTATTAGTTATTATTTAGTTGTATCTCCCCGCGACCATGGCTATTGTAAAATAGTCGAAACGTTGAGGTAAAAGAAATAAAAGTAGTAGTTTTAAGCTTAGGTATATAAGTAAGGCTTTTTGATTGAATATAATGTTTCGACTTTAACGAAATCTCGTTGTGGAGTTTTTTTCTTTTCTGCGTCAGTGAGGACAAATATTTACTCGCTGTACCTACACCTTTATTGACTTAAATAAGACAAGATATCACCGAAAAAATATAATTTCTGGTGCAATAAAACAAAACTCAAGGTAACACAAGGACGACCACCATTTTTCTTTAACGGCAAAAAAATCAAAATTTAACTTGTCGTAATGACGTAACTTTAACGTATTCAGGATTTTGGTTTACAACCCTTCTTGCCTAAACTTGGGTGATAATAAAATTTTATTGAGCTAATGTTTAGCGGGCCTCGTAAAAGGAGCATTTATTTACCAAATCCACTATATATTGCCAAAAACAAATATTTTACAGATCATTTGTTTTACTAAAGTTAGTTATCGTACAAAGTTTGATTATTAAAAATTTAGTGTAAAAAGATCTTTTTCTCATACGAATGTCACGGTAAAGTTGGTTCTATTGGAAGAACATCTATCATTCGTTCCATTCGGCTCAACTATAGTTGTTCGGTTTAGTTGATTCGAATGGAAGCCCTGGGTAAATAATCATCATATCAACGCCAGGACGTCCACTGCGGAACATAGGTGTCCCCCAAAGACTTCCAGAATATTCATCGCATGCTCATGGCTTTGTGCGACCATTAAATATTGTTGTTAAAAAATTCTTGCAAATAAATCAAAATTTGTGAAATCAGGAATCAGGTCAGTCAGTGAAATAAGCAATGTCAGTTTTTTTTTTCGTTCTAAAACAATCCTGTGCCTTCTTAACTACACAAATAAACATTAGAGCCCCAAGTCGATAAACAAATAGAAAATTCCTTCAAGAAATGCAAACGCAATTTTACAACCACACAAGTGCAATATTCTTCAATATTATCACGAAAACTAGTCACAGATCCATCTTGTTTATATTCAAACAGCAAGAAATAGAATCCGTTAGGCCAAATACAGACTACGGACTTGAAACCGGCTGAGCGAGCGAAGCGTCTCTGCCTTAAGTCTGGTAAAAAATGCTTTCCTCTGTCAGTATGTATGTTTGTTGGTACTCCTCTACAGGTGATATTTTACAGAAACTTGGTTGAGCAATAGGGCAAAAAAGGTGCTACTTTATATTTCCGCCTTATGGTAGAGATTTACTCCATCCAATTATTACATGTCACAGGTACTAAAGCACCCTGAATAACATGGATAAAAGTGGCTGGCGCTGATTAATTATTTAGAATAGACGTCAGAAATCTATCCTACTTGATGGAAAACATTATCCTTTAAGGAATCATATTGTACATTATAAATCACATGTTTTGTTTGTACCTAGTTTCTGAAAACAACATGTTCTTGTTCTTGGACATGTTCTTGGGTCACAACATCGAAAAGCTCGTATGGCCTATACACAGTAAAGGCACTCAAAATGTCATTTATCTCTGACTTGACTAAAGATATTATTATTATTTTTTTACAAATGACAGGTCAGCCACTATCACACCTGCCTGATGGTAACGATGCGATCTAAGATGTAGTACGTCTACTTAAAAGATGCCTGTACACTTGCGAATTGAAGATACGTCGTGCATGGTGAGAGAAAACATTAATTTATTATTTTTATTTGATTTCCAAAATACGTTTATTTACTGGTTTTATCGGTCGATCATCAATCAGCCGACAACGAGACAGTAAAGTCCGTAGTTTGTGTTCGCCCTTAGTGCCCACTATCGCTATCTTGGCACACCCATCATATGAGGG
The DNA here is from genome assembly GCA_951213275.1 of Idaea straminata. Taxonomy (NCBI): domain Eukaryota; kingdom Metazoa; phylum Arthropoda; class Insecta; order Lepidoptera; family Geometridae; genus Idaea; species Idaea straminata. The sequence goes on from OX577857.1 coordinate 13,286,459, forward strand.
CCACATATAATTTCCCCAGAGATGGACACCAATGTATGTTGCTCAAGTAATTATTCTGTAAATAACATGAAATTGTTTTATGTTAGCCGTTGGAGTCAACACAAGTGAATGTGGTTGGACGTATTTGCTGGTACCTGATGATACCTTGGGATATAATGAGAAAGCTAGTCTGGTCAGGGACTTATTAGTCTTTTGATATCGTGTGATTTTAGGGTAATGACGACATGAGGACAGTGTAAGTAGAAGGTTGCGGGCTCGATACTCGCCACGGAATTTATATTAGTGTTGATTGTGTAATCTAGATTTATATTATTAAAGTAAAGATGTTTTAACTAATTTCACTTAGCAGGTTAAGACAATAGAAATATGCACTAAAATTACTATTATTTAAGAATTTAATAAAATATTCATTTCTGATCAACCATAAAAGTTGTGTCGGTTGGAAAGAAAAATAAGTTAATTCGTTTCAGTTGTTCAGAATGGAAGGAGAGAATTTAATAAAATATTCCTATCGGACCAACAAAGAAAGGTGCGTCGGTGGGAAAGGTAAATAGTTGATCTGGTTTACCTAGTTGGTCGCAATGGAAGTCTTGAAATTAAAATCTCTTTTTTATTTCTGTCTGAGTCTGAGAAGAAGAAATAAGTTTAAAAACCCTGCACCCATCCAAAATAATAGCGAAATCAAGGCGTCGTCAACTCTATAGGTACCTATATAAAACCTTCAGAACGTTAGTACACAAAGGATTCAATAAAAATGTATGCGGAGTTGTCGGTCCGTTCACGTGCGATGTCATGCTAGCCCTTTGATCCGAATATTCACGATCTACAGACGCACGCTAACTCTGGGTACGGACTAAGGTAAGGCATCAAGGGGCTATTGACCCTGTTCTAATAAAAATACTCCATGTTACGGCTTTGTCCCAGTAGTTCGGTTAGGAGAGAAAACCAAACTGTTGAGACTGCTTTGTCCCAGTAGCACTATTCATGTGCTAGTAGTTCGGTTATCCGAACTACTGAACGGTTGGAACAAAAAACAAAAGATATCTAAAAATATACGAACATGATAGCCACCTAAAACCCGAGATAGACCCCGCCAAACGTAGATAGCAACTATTAATAAAGCCTTGAAAAATTCCGACATATTAACAAAGATGACCAGGACATAAACTGTCCTGGAGAAGAGTAACTAGGAGGGGTTAAACCCCAACAACGTTATTCGCGCCTCGCGGTTTTACCCCCGCCCAAGTAAATATGACATTGATTCCCTACAAACACAGAATACATAATAGTTACTATCAATTACAAAATGTAACTACCATTTTTACCCGATCAGATGTCGAATTTCCAAAAATTCTTTAATAGTGCGCGATACGTCTTAAAACTCCGAAACTCCGAAGAAGAATGCGAAGTTTCAGACTCGTAGCTCTTGTAGTTTCAGAACTTTCTTAATGACTATTTTTCTCTTTTATCTATTTATATAAGATATGTGGTCGTACTTTAAACTAGCACTGGATCCCCTTTTAAAACAAGCCTTAATCCGCATTTCAACATTTTCGGTTTCAAAGGATTTTTCTAAAGCTATGAATATGGTGTTGCCGATGGAATTTTTTGTTAGATTCAAGAAGATAGTGATATTGTCTCATAGACGTGACGGAGATGCATCGTCTAAAGGCAGAGCTTTGTTTTGATTAAATATAGGTGTTAGGAGGATAGGATACATTCTTATTTAGCTTTAATATTTTTAAATATTGGATTTGAAGATAAATACGACTAATTTTAAAAGACAAATTAATATCACTTCATTTTTGTGTTTGTAAGTTCCTAACAAGCTAGTCTTTGTTTTTGGCAATAAAATTACAGCATAATATTTTATAGTAGGGGCAGAAAAATCATCAGAAATTAATAACGACAAGTTTCGACAAAAATTCCCATGTCACTATTAGATCGGTTAGTAGTGATAGTGTTTTTTTTCTGCCCGTGTCACTACTGATTTTTTACCACTAACAATAAACGAATGCTACTCCTAGAATCTCCACCTTACTCAAATTTAACAATGAAATACTTATCTTAAATTACATCGCCTAAATTTCTCGTGTGCGCTTCAGACTTGCTATTATCCAGAGTTTGGAATAAGTTTAATCTAGGTTGCCTAATTACTAAGCCTTGGGTCTAAGTTGTCTTACATGGCATTTTAGTATTAAACCCAAGATGATGTAGGTTTTTCATTACCTTTATCAGCCTGTGATTTGCATATAAATATTATTTCAAACAATCTAGGTATTTCACTTATTTCCTCGACAGTACTTTACTGCTAACAAACCAAAGAGTGTACGAATCGGCAGTTATAAACAAACAAAATCTATTATCGGAGGTTCAAATGTGATAAAGTAAATAAAAGATGACGAAGACGACGTAGGGATAGGTACTACCACAGCCTTCAGTTTTTATCCAATCGTAGTCCTTCATGGCTCAAATTGAAGCTGAATTCAACGCCGAGATTCTGATTTTCGTTTTACCCTCTGGGACACCCAAGCGCCAAATATTCGGAGAAACCACCATGTCCCGTAAGGACATGGTGGGTTCTCCGAATACTTGAATCGCTTAAAGTGTAAGGAGGACTCATCATGCTCTTGTGAGCCAGGAATTGATTAGTCGATAACTCACCTCCTCTTATATTGTCAAATTTTTGGCCGGAAAAGATTTGACCTGGAACAAAAAAAAATTCTAATCAGTGACAAAAGACAATATTAAAGTAATAATCTATACATATAATAAATCTGTAGACATCAAAAAATCTGTAATTGTAAGATATCCAGAAAAAAAAATACACAGGTCGCCTTAAAATCGTTAGCTGAACACGATAGGGTAGTTTTTAGATTTTTTGTCTGTTTGTCTGTTTGTCTGTTTGTCTGTTTGTCTGTCTGTTTGTTTGTTTGAACCAGGAAATCTCATAAACTACAGAACAGATTTTAACAAGGTCCACACAAATTTGTTCAGAATATATCAGAATAACATTTAGGCTATGTTTTAATTTAACTTTAATACAATAATTAAGCTATTTGATAAAAAAACATTTAAAAATGTGAAATCGAAATATTTTCCGTGGTAAAACGTAATCGAACGTCAGAAGGGAACAGTACCCTTACCACGGGTTTTTTACGTATTCGATTAAACATACTATATTGAGTATTTACTATGAAACTTCCTAAAAATCAACTTACTAGGTCCACCCGTCTCTGAGAATATCGGTAGTGACACACCGACAGACAAACGGACAAAAGAGTGATCGAAAAAGGGTTTCTTTTTTTCGAGTTCTTCAAAAAGTCATGGTAGGAGTGCAGTACATGCCTCCGCTCAAGATGACAGCTGTCATAAAACCAAATAGTTTGCATTTAATACTACCTACGTGAAACTGAAAATGAGGTTAGTACAAAGAGGTACTACTACATAATATTACCGATCTCCTTTACCGAAGACCTCCGATGTTACACTTCTATCGCGCTTTTCTCCTGCTATAGTTTGAATTATTAGTTCAAGTAGCGGAAACCTTAGATAGTAAAAACAAAAAAGAATTTTCCAAATCGCTCCAAGAGTTTACGAGTAATCAGCGAACATACATAAAAATATATATATATATATACGTGACGAATTGAGAACCTCCACCTTATTTGATGTGGGTTAAAAAATATACAGGTAATAGTCATTTGTAAAAATCATTTTTTTCCCAATGTTACGTAGCCCTGCCAGCTACCTAATAAAAAAAACTGGGTATTTTGGTCAAGAATTCAGAAAATTGGATTCATAGGACATCACGTTCCTCCAAATACCCCGTTTCCCAGACGCTTTAGATGTTTGGTGTGAAAGCATTTTTTGTTCAGCGTAATGCCTTCTATCAATATGTAAGGATCTCAATGTGCATCGCGTTATTTTAAGTATTAGTATTTGTTCTGTCATTAATATCATTAATGTTCATTAATATTATTATTTGATAATAAAAACAATGTAAAATATTATTTGCACCAAAATAGATTACTATTTGCATGATGTTGGTGTTATAAATACTATAATAACCTCTTATATTATTAATTGAAGAATATAAATCAAGACACAAAGGTAGTTTATAATTATTTTTTCTTTAATTTACAAAAATCTAAAGATAACTAGGAAGACAAAGTATGTTGAAAGTTTTGTGTGTATAGAAATTGGACTTAGTTTTAGCTTATCATATTGTTGTGTATTATGTTTTATTTGTGAAAAATTAACAAAAATAGTATATTGTTATCCAAGGTGTGAAAGTCACTCATTGAGCCCCGAGACGGAGTTTGGCGCCCGAGCGTAGCGAGGGCGCTAATACTTCGAGGGACTAAATGAGTGACTTTCACACCTTGGGTAAACAAAACAAACCCGGGGTAAACACTGTGCTTTTCATTACGAATAAACATAAAATTCTTTCTAATAACGAGAGTGAATGAGAGACTCCATACTACCTGATCCTCTTACAAGGTTGGGACCAAAGAGGTTATACATTATGTAGATTTTTTGCTTTTGCTATTTGTTTTCAACATGTTTTCAATACTCAAATACGTCGGTACTAACCGAAGAGATTTTTATAAATTAGTTTATCCAACACTGAGTGATGACGCGAAGTCCGTAGATTTCAATTACAGTTTTTGTAACACGATTTGTCTAGAAAAGGTTATTTACACAAAATACACAATCATAAATGAAAAACCAGATTAAACTTAACACAAAAACATAATAAAATAACAAAAGATAATACTAATTAAAATCATTCAAAATGCAAGCATTTCCCGCCAGTATTTTTTACTCAAGAAACGACACTGACCGCACGGTCACATAAAGCCACATCTGCAACATCTTGACAGGGCGCCGGTAGAGGCGCAGCATGGTCATACGAGGGCGGCACTGAAAATTTCGGGAATCAAGGAAGTGACACAACATTACTATTTAAAAATGTATTTATTGCTTTTCGAAGTATTCTCCGCGAAATTTGACACATTTTTCCATACGATGGAATCAATCATTAAAGCAACCATTCCATTCGGAAGTTGGGGTCTCCAAAATGGCCGTTTTGTAGGCGTCCACAGCTTCTTCAGGTGATGAAAATCTCGGACCACGCAATTTATTCTTTATTTTAGGGAAAGTATAAAAATCATTAGGGCTTAGGTCGGGGCTGTACGGCGGATGGTCTAATAATTCTATGTTTTCTTGCTCTAAAAACTCTTTTGTTCTGTTCGCGGTGTGAGAACTCGCATTGTCGTGATGGAGGATGATGCGGCGGCTGCAGTTCTCTTTACGGAGTTCAGAAACGACCTGTGGCAAACAAATGCTAGCATACCATTCTGCATTAACCGTTCTATGTCCCTCAAGAGGAATAGTCACAACATGGCCGGTTTTGGAGACAAACGTGGCCACCATTTTTTTTGCAACACTCCGTGAACGAACAATTTTTGTTGGCTTTAACTCATTTTCGAACACCCAAACTCGTGACTGGTTTTTTGTTTCGGGTTCGTACGCGTATATCCAGGATTCGTCACCTGATACGATGTTGTATACAGCATTTGAGGATCCTGCGTGGAATCTTTCGAGAGTTCTGACGCACCAAGTAACGCGAGCCACTTTTTGCTCTTCACAGAGCGAATGCGGTATCCATCGGGAAAACAACTTTTTTACACCTAATTGTTCATGCAAGATTATTTGTATTTGACTCATGCCAATGTCTAAAGTTGCCTGAATTTCGCGGTATGTTACATGTCGATCTTCCTCAATCAGCTTACGCACAGCATCAACGTTTTCTTGGGTGAGTGCAGTTTTTGGACGACCTTGACGGGGATCATCACTGAGCTTGACACGTCCACGTTGAAATTCAGCAAACCAGCGATAAATTGTGGTTTTGGATGGGGCTTCATCACCAAATGCAGAAATCATCCGGTCAACACACTGTTTTTGTGATAAACCACTTCGAAAGTCATAATAAATCATCGCTCTTGAATTTTCTCGAGTCAATTCCATTTTCTCAACGACTAAACAAGTTTGACAAAACCTTGTAACAAGACCGAGATTCTTTTTTTAAATAAATAAATGGTATTCGATTTTTAAAACCAAGGAGTTTTCAATTAAAAAGATTTAAATATGACAGGAACAGTGGAAATATTCCATTCCCGATACTTTTAGTGCAGCCTATGTACGTCGTCGCTTTGACCATTTTCATCTTTACATTTATTTTATTAAATAAGATATCTTGAACTAAATATATCTACCTGAATTCGATTACTAAGAAAAAACCTATTATGTACTAAACTCTGGCAGTATGGATGAGCCGTGCGAAGCCATAATTGTTATTCTTTGGTGTTACCTAAATCAAGGAGGTTAGGTTTTTGAAGTCCCTAATGCGTAATGATACTGATACTGGCTACAAACACATTGCACAAGCCGCGCGAAGCCATAATTTAACATGACAGCTGTCAGTGAAAGCGATTTTCCCTAGGGCCGAAAGTTTTTCAGGCATCTTTAGACCTACTTTCGGAGTATGAGTAAGCCTAGAATAAGAATTGCCTTTGCCAAATCAATTAAACATATAGTTTAAAAACAATGTAACTACCTATTTTGTTTTTATAACTTACACCGAATGATAAATTGTATCTATGCAGAAAAATGCTAGGTATTCTAAATAACCCAAAACCACATCGCGAACGAAGTCGCGGGCAACAGCTATCTATACTAATATAATATTATAAAGCTAAAGAGTTTGTTTGTTTGTTTGAACGCGCTAATCTCAGGAACTACTTGATCGAATTGAAAAAATATTTTTGTGTTGGATAGTCCATTTATCGAGGAAGGTTATAGGCTACTTTTTATCCTGATATTCCCACGGGATTGGGAGTTACGCGGGTGAAACCGCGGAGCGCTGCTAGTGGGAAATAATAGTGATAGGAAAGATTTTTTTTAGAGTAGGTACCAACTGTAAATATATGGGATGGATTGTTTACGTGGGCCTTCAGGGCTATATCCTAAACTTTAAGAGATTGCGAAAAATCTTAAAACGAGTTGCGTGCCCGATTTTGACAAAAACTAAAACTAGATTTTTGGAAAAAATTACCCTAGCCAAGAATCGCAATAGTTGATTTGCAAAAAAAAAATACCCTAGCCAAGAATCGCAATAGTTGATTTGCAAAAAAAATTACCCTAGCCAAGAATCGCAATAGTTGATTTGCAAAAAAAAATTACCCTAGCCAAGAATCGCAATAGTTGATTTGCAAAAAAATTACCCTAGCCAAGAATCGCAATAGTTGTTTTGGAAAAAAAAAATTACCCTAGCCAAGAATCGCAATAGTTGATTTGCAAAAAAAATTACCCATATTTTTATACCAATCGATAGGAATACTGATATAGTTCCTGGAAACAAACATAGTATGGCATATCTACGTATTCCTATAATTAGAGAAAATATACCAATGTAGCACTTTTCTCTAATTTGGCCACTATGATTATTTGACAAACCTTTTGCAATGTTAAAAGGTCTATACCATTCGGCAATAACTCTGTATTCTTACTAATATTTTTAATGTACAGAAGATAGAGTGACTACAAGAACACGCATACCCTCGTAGTTACACCGGTATGACCATGAGGAAACAGTACTACCCTAGGTTTAAAAATCACGATTCAGTCGACAATAACATTTACTTATTCAAAGGTAACAATCACGCGCGCACCTTGCCTGCCTTGTATAACGCACGCTTTAACGTATTATATTGCCGTTGTTTTGTGAGATAAACACATAGACTTCGTGTTTATACGAGATATATAGCCAATTACTAGATGTGGCAATAATACCAAGCCACATTGAGGCGAGGTGTCGGGGAGTAGCGTAGCGACCCTGCTGCGGTCCCGAGTGCTCACGCTTGTCTATGTTGGCAAGTCGGAATGAACACTGACGATGAAGCGGTCCCCAACCTCTGTCATGTCATCATCGTTTTTTTAACAGTATTTAACACTTTTTCACACTATCTTACAACACTTTCACAATACAAGAATGACTTAATTTTTTTTTATCACAGTTGCTCATAAAGTGGATCTTGTTCAACGGCTTTTAGGCTCATAATCCAACATATTATGCACGCGTGCGTTTTACATTGCCAACCTAGTGCTATAAAGTTATCCCGATAAGTTAAATACGTATCTTACTGCTAATAACATGTTAGGTAGGTGAAACATTCTTAATTTATCTGGGTTATACTGTTTTGATGTATAAAAAGGTAGGTACCAAAGAGTTTTTTAGCTAGCAAAAATGGTTGTCTCTAAAGTCGGTTTACGAACGAAAATTTTACGTGATAATGACTTAGAAAACGATTAAAAATTGAGTTGTTTATTTTTTGTTTTTTCTTTACTTAAATATATTGTTTTTCCGTACCATTGTATTTTGTTCTTAAGGGAAAAAACCCTAAAAAATATTGTATGTCAGACGAGGCTGTATAGGTTAAAAGCCTTTAACCTGGCCTTTCCGGAGCATAATTAACAAAAAAATATTGCCTTAAAAAATGTAAACATAGACTTATCACAAATATTTTGTTAATTATTATTTTGTTTTCTTTTCAAGTCTTTTCTTTTATTCGCAACTGTGATAAAAAACGTCGTACGATATACGTGTGGAATTGATCTTTGCATCTTGGCTTCTTTAACACGCTCGCTGCCGCTCGCGCGTCATAAACCGCCTCTATGCAAAGATCAATTTACCACACTTATATCGTAATGTACTATTACAACATGCTCCAACAGGAATAATTAACATTATGTATGTGTTTCAGCAGGACAAATTTTAATGACTATTGGTATATATATACAAGCCCGGACGGGATTCAAACCCACGACCCACGAAATGAAAGATAAAATTTTAAAAAAATTAGTCAGTTCTAGTAAATATTTATATCAACATTAAATTCTGCAACATAGACGTTTAACTCAGCTTTGTATTCCGGTCTTGCACTGAAACTTTGCGTGTGTACATGAATAAATTCTAATACAAGGAATCCTTACTCAATTTTTTACACAAACAACCGTAAGGCACATCTGCTAGCGTATGTTACTAGCTCCGCTCCGTGGTTTCACCCGCACAACTCAAAGATCAGAATAAAAAAATCTAAGTATTCGACTTTAAGGACCTGGGTGTCCAGAGAAAAGAACTTGTCAATATACAGGTTTCATCACGATGTTTTCCTTCACCGTAAAAGCAATGTTAAATTTGCGTTAGTAAAATCAATTGGTTCACGGCCGGCTTGGATTCGAACCTACGACCTTCGGAATGAACATCGCGACAGATCGCCACAGGCCAACACAGCTTTGCACCCCTGCAACCACAGTAATAACTTCAGTCCAATAAAAAAAGAATAACCACTTTAATAATAATTATATTTAAATACCACAACGGAACCCCTAAACTACTTAGATTGTAAGAACAAAATGAATCAAACAAAACACGGGACCTACCCCTATATCCCGGACTTTAATCCCGGGATCCCGCATTATACGGGCAAAGCTTACGTAACACTAACTCAGTAGTAAACTACATACTTTTTATCGGTCGATACTAAATCGTCCCATGACAGAACCAGAACATTACCATGTGACATGACTATGAATTATTTAAGATGAAGAGCATTAGCTCTTTTAAAACCGCTTAGATTAATAATTAGAAAAAAATATTAATGTTTACAAAACACTAATTTTAATTTAATTATCCTCCTGCAAATTATACCTTATAAGCTAATTTTACTAAGCTTCTAGTATTTTATGAAAAAAAATTGGCTTGATAGAAATCAATCTTAAAATTTTCATACATTTTCCAAAAAAATACACATTCTAAGATGGTCGTCGACGGAAAGAATCAAAGAGGAAAGAGTAGCGGCTTTCTCTCCATACAAACGTAGTCGACAGTTTCTTCCCTGGATAATGACACTAGAGTAAATATTTTTTTACCATAAAACTTATAACTGCCATGACTATGCCCCTATGTCTTGTTTTTTTTAAATATTCTAGTTATCATAGAAACTAAGAGTTAAAAAAGCAATATATTTATAAATGAGACATAGGGGCATGGTCATGGCAGTTATAGGTTTTACGCAACAAAAATATTTGTGCTAGTGTCATTATCTAGGGAGGAAACAGTCGACTACGTTTGTATGGAAAGAGAGCCGGGAACCTTTCCTCTTAGGATAGGAAGTAGAAAGTAGGATAGGATAACGTAGCTTATAACGTCTGCGTTTGTTTTTGATCCAATAAATAAAATATAGCTGTAATGCAATGATATTTGCCGATTGTATGTGTATGGTTTGCGAAGCCCATTAATTGTCTCCCACTAGATGTCACACAATTGTACTCTGAAGAATAGGACCCTCTTATATAATATATGCCGTATTAGTTAATTAAACATGGACCTTAGAAATATTAATTTCCAACTTAGGGATAGTGTTTGAACCTTTGTCAAAGTAATAGCGGGGATCAACTTAATCATTTCATTTACATCTCTCTCTACTTATCTAATCAAAGTATATAAATACTAAGGTACAGCGTCAAAAGGAGGACGGGTCGGAATTTTTTGTTCCACTGCCGTCTTCCTTTACTCGCGTGTCCTTTAAAGGCCATTGTTTATTTTTAGGTCTTTGAGTCACGCGAGCGTATAGGTATCTTCTAGGGGCGCGTGCTACATCTTAGACCGCATCGTCAACACACATGTTATCGTAAATGTAACACGGAAGCCTGCAGATTTTTTAACCGACTTTAAAAAAAAAGAAGTTCTCTGATACTATTTGCAATCCAAACGATTTTTAATTCTGTTTTATATGCCGTCCAGCTGAGCTGACTGCCTGCTAACCGGGTATTCTAATATTATCTGTAACTATACAATGTGATTTAGCAAAGGGGTTTTAATTCGAAAGGAGGTTGTTCTAGACATCTAGGTGAACAACTTTTGTTCTACGACTTTTGAAAATTCGAACATTTCGTGCGAAGTTTTTGTATGAAACAGCTGATTTCAAGTAAAAATTATCTTCAGAATTATCGAAAAAATACGTTCTAATTTCCAAAAGTCGTAGAACAAAAGTTGTTCGCCTAGACGTCTAGAACAACCCCCTTTTGTTTGATAACCCCCTTCGCTGAAACACATGCGTCGCAGACGGATATTCGCCTATCGCGCAACAGAGGTCATCAAAGTTAACTAATAATATACTAATAATAACTAATAGTTACAATAAGCACAAATTTATCTAAAATTTTGATAATTCTAGTATTCTTCTTTTAAAATAAAAAAGTTTAATTCCTCTGAATTCCATTGGTCAATACCTACCCAAAAGAATTGGTGAATTATAACACGAAAAGGAAAAATATTCGAAAAGGAAATAATTTATGTAATTAACTTTGGATTTAGGGTGAATACACACTGAAGACTTGAAGTCGCCCGATACTTGATAGAGCATGACAAGTAGAAAAATACCCTTGAATTCGCCCTAAATGAGACGAATTTGAGATGGGTATCAAAAAATATTATTATTTGTAATATATGGAGCAGTGTTGGCCTGGAGGTACCGACTTTCATTCCGAAGGATGCGGTTTCGAATCCCGGCCGGCTGAGCGCTAGTTGACATTGCTTTTACGATGAAGAAAAACCTCAGTTTTAAAACCTATCGCTTAATATGGTGCTGGGCAAATTTACTTCATCCTCACTCAATAAAAGACCCAACTAAAGAGAGGTTGCAAAACAAGACCACAAATAGTAATGCGATTCTATGCGAAATTGCATGCACTTTAAATTCATTGTAATGATGGATTTCTATAGCTTGAATTGAAATAAATAATCTGTTGTCTAGAACCGCCCTTAGATAAAGTCACGGGCGGAAATAAAAAGATTAACGGTACATAATTGGGTTTAACGAACCGATTGAACTCAGATCTTTTGAAACAAGTTCTCCTCTAAACGTTCCTTTACCTTAACTTTCTTTTAAGAAAAATGTATAGCGAAATATTATTTTTATTTAAAATTGTTTTATTTCTTCTTGATAGAATTATAACGAATAGAATAAATAAATCAATCTATCATATTTTTTCCTATTTCATCATCATTCTTCCAGACCGATTTCGGCCGCGGCGACCAAGTTTTTGTTATTAAGCCTATGTCCAGCTCACGCCTCCTTTTTTCGTACCTACCTAGACTACCTACCTACTTATCTATTTTTTCTTTCTTTTTGTTTTCTATATGTTTTCTTATTTTATCTATAAATTAAATATGAGTAAACGACTTTTTAAAATTATGATGAAATTCTCTGTTTTTTTAGATTAGAAATTGAGAGTTCCTGAACTAGACGTTAAAAAAAGATATAAGCATTTAATGCCACGTATTTTTCATTTTCATCATCAGCGACTGACGTCATTACACATTTAGAAACTTCAAGAACCTAACCTCCTTGCAAACAAGTAAGTTTTGTTCGAAGATTTGCCATTATTCTTTCAGTATTTTTGGGAAATTTTGCAGAACTTTAAATAAAATGATTGTTTTTGAAGGGTAAACTTCTTTTAGCGCGGTACGCATATCTATACTTATATTATAAAGCTGAAGAGTTTGTTTGTTTGAACGCGCTAATCTTAGGAACTACTGATTCGAATTGAAAAATTCTTTTTGTGTTGGATAGTCCATTTATTGAGGAAGGCTACTTTATATCCTGATATTCCAACGGGATCGGGAGTTACGTTACCGAGACGCAATGTGACAGCTACGTCATTATCGGTTTCAAACAGTACTTTATTTACGTCGCTCGGTAATAAGTCTTTGTGGCTTGGTGATTTTGAGCGCTACTTAATACTTGTATGAATGTTTAGCCCCTGGTTCGAATCTCATCGAACACTTCAGTTATTGCCTGAATATTTGTTATCGTTTTTTATAAGTTTTCACTTCTGTTGGCACTCTTGGAGCGCAGATTTTTTTTGTAATGTCCTAGGGGTAAGTACCTATTAGTACCTGAGAGGGATTAGAGGGTTTTTCTTACACACTGTACATATTCATACAATTAAATTAAATTCTTGATTAATGGCGATTCTGCCCACATTGCGTTGCAATTCCGCCAATGTCCAGTGAATAAGGAAATTAACGAAGGAGATTGGCCGGTAACAAGAAAATTGATCGGTGATACATATTTATACATTTATGTGATAAACACAAAGGTCAGGCAAAAAAGTGAAAGCCGTTCACCACAACTGCTTTTAAAATAGAGATGGTGCTGAAATTGGAACAGTTCCAAAACTGCAATCCAAAAGTATATGCCCCGTAGGCCCATTAAAACTTCCCCATTATTACACTCGAATTTCCAACATTTGGAATTGTTTAAAACACGGATAGTTAAATTATTCAAGGATATAAATTGTTTCGAAATTCGAATTTTCAACGACAAATTGTAGTTAATAATAAATGAATAGTTAATCGTGTCAATTAATGTTGTTCTTTATCTGATTTAATGTTATCGTTTTTATGATTTAATGATTTTATTTTGCAAATAGTTGATTAACAACAAAGGGGTTTTAACATTTTAGCATAGTAAACGAACTACTATAGAACTAGTAGCACCTTAAGTAGAAGATACATGGGTGACTTGAAAGGGACGCATTAGAATTATCATTAGCGCGTGTCCTTTGTCCCACGGCGCGCCGCCCGCCCACCGCTCGCCGCTAGCCGTTCGTTACCACGGCTCAGGGATCACGTAATTTACGACGAAAGCATAGATGAATAACATTTACCTACGTTTACCACATACATCACTATAACAAATCTTTGCATTTATAAATCTACTACTTTATTTGTGAATCTAAGGGAAGGCCTTAGATTTTTTTTTGTTTGGATTACTAATACAGTCTTTTTGTCTTCTCCTGTGGAAATATCGGAATAAAAAGTAGCCTATACCACTCCCAATAAATCAATGTATCCTTATACCAAGTTTCATCGAAATCGGTCTAGTAATTTCGGAGCCTATTCAATTAAAAAAAACAACAATCACATGTTTCTCTTTATAATCCCTATCTTCTTCTTCTTCTAATCTAATTATATAAAATTCTCGCGTCACAATGTTAGTTACCATACTTCTCCGAAACGGCTTAACCGATTTTTATGAAATTTTATATGCACATTCAGTAGGTCTGAGAATCGGCTACTAGCTATTTTTTATTTTGTTTTTTTTTATACATGGCAAAAGAACGTCAGCCGCTACAGCTAGCTTTAAGAATAAATTATATTAGTCAAGTCTAGATCTTCCAGCCAGTCAGTAACTTCCGGGGCAAGCTCATGGTATCTGGCTGTTTAAACTAAGGCGTCTTACATTCTGGTGTTACGCAGCATTTTGTTTAAGAGCGTCAGGCGTCACAAACGATATTGACACGCTATAATACTTTTAATATTTTATCCGAAAAATAATGTAAAAGTACATTAACGTAAGAATATCCTAAGATAAGATACATAACAAAAGACATATCTGGATGATGTATTGGGTGCACATGCAGATTACAGACTAAACAGTCGGTCGATACTATACCGGCATATTTAGTGGTAATTAATTATTTTAAAAAAACTCACTAACGAAAAATCGATTGCTAGGTGCACCCGTTCCTGAGAAAATCGGTGGTGACACGGACAGACAGACAGACGGACAAGAGAGTGATATTATAAGGGTTCCTTTTGAGGTAAAAAAGGCAATATAAGCAGAAGTAAAACAGAAAACGTATGGTTAATTGTGTGCCGCAGTAATGCAAATGGGCAGTAGCTCAGTGTTGGGTTTGAATAGAATAGAATTTAAAAAAAAAAAAACATTTATTTGGACAAGCACACGACACAAAATATATCAGAAAAGTAGAGAGACAAACAAACATAATAAGAACACGACATTTACAGATAGAGCATAAGAACAAAACGTAGACAGGAAATTAAGTGATCACGACAAAAAAAATATTTAAACAAGATCTAAGGAGCCGTGTGCTTCCAAAAAGGCAAAAAATAGCTAATAATAATAGTTAATAATTGTTTGCTTTAAGAGGCAAGACACTGATTTTCAGCTAGATACGAGGGCGGCACTGAAAATTTCGGGAATCAAGGAAGTGACACAACATTACTATTTAAAAATGTATTTATTGCTTTTCGAAGTATTCTCCGCGAAATTTAAAACTTTTGTCCTTACGATGGAACCAATCATTAAAGCAACCATTCCATTCGGAAGTTGGGGTCTCCTAAACGGCCGTTTTGTAGGCGTCCACAGCTTCTTCAGGTGATGAAAATCTCTGACCACGCAATTTATTCTTTATTTTAGGGAAATTATAGAAATCATTAGGGCTTAGGTCGGGGCTGTACGGCGGATGGTCTAATAATTCTATGTTTTCTTGCTCTAAAAACTCTTTTGTTCTGTTCGCGGTGTGAGAACTCGCATTGTCGTGATGGAGGATGATGCGGCGGCTGCAGTTCTCTTTACGGAGTTCAGAAACGACCTGTGGCAAACAAATGCTAGCATACCATTCTGCATTAACCGTTCTTTGTCCCTCAAGAGGAATAGTCACAACATGGCCGGTTTTGGAGACAAACGTGGCCACCATTTTTTTTGCAACACTCCGTGAACGAACAATTTTTGTTGGCTTTAACTCATTTTCGAACATCCAAAGTCGTGACTGGTTTTTTGTTTCGGGTTCGTACGCGTATATCCAGGATTCGTCACCTGATACGATGTTGTATACAGCATTTGAGGATCCTGCGTGGAATCTTTCGAGAGTTCTGACGCACCAAGTAACGCGAGCCACTTTTTGCTCTTCACAGAGCGAATGCGGTATCCATCGGGAAAACAACTTTTTTACACCTAATTGTTCATGCAAGATTATTCGTATTTGACTCATGCCAATGTCTAAAGTTGCCTGAATTTCGCGGTATGTTACATGTCGATCTTCCTCAATCATCGCTCTTGAATTTTCTCGCGTCAATTCCATTTTCTCAACGACTAAACAAGTTTGACAAAACCTTGTGACAAGACCGAGATTATTTTTTTAAATAAATAAATGGCATTCGATTCTTAAAACCAAGGAGTTTTCAATTAAAAAGATTTAAATATGACAGGAACAGTGGAAATATTCCATTCCCGATACTTTTAGTGCAGCCTATGTAGTGTGTGACTACACAGACGCACGATAGTCCAAGGCTGATTAGTGAGAAGTATGGATCTAAAGTCCGTAGTCTGCATCGATTGAAACGAGCCACAGCCAAGCTTGGCTGTGGAAGTAGCTCAGCCGTATTTTAATGTCCGCCATTATATGACGAAGTGATTTACCATGTCCGAGACACCCATGGCCTTTAGGTCAATACTTTGTTTTTCTGATGTAATGGTTATTGGGAGCATTTTATTTCATTAAAAAAAACTTTTAATCACAATACTGACAAATTTTAAATAAATATATGCAACATATTGCGCTCAGTGTCATTTAGCCTCAAGTTTAGCAACTAGGCTTGTGTTATGATAGCTAAACAAAGGATAGAATCACTAATTTTCACGTAAAAGTAAAATACTGAACCAAACAAAAACATATATAATTATTTCGTCACAAATACTGCTAATTAATGAACAAACCCGTGGTCGGGTAAGAGAAAATATTGTTTATAAATTTTGAACGGCTGAACCGATTTTGATCAAACATAGCTAAGAACACTCCCGACTAATTCACATCTCAAATAAAAATACATCGGTTGATATTGAAAATCAAGCAACGATGCCACAGACTTATAAAACCCCTCTTTTTGTGTCGGAGGTTAAAAATAGCTAATTTAGAACCATCTCGCATTTCACTCATTTCCATGCAGTCTGGCAGTGACCGCCCTTCAGCTCCTCTAAGCCTGAGCCTCGGTTTCAATCCCGACTTGTCCATATAAAGTTGGTCACTAAATAAACTAAACACTTTATTTTCATTTAGGTACGCTTTAAGCCTCGTGTTGGGAAGGGACCGGCTTGACCTCTACTCTTCAATCAATTAGAATTAGAACTACGTATTCATTGATGTTCAAGTTAAACTGAATTAGAGAGAACATTGTGCACTTACCATAAGCTTTAATAATTATTTGTTAATTTTCTTGACAAAAGAAAGACACGTTTATATCAGATAAGCACATTACATTACTGTTCATTGTTTTTCTCTTTTATTATAAAAGAGAAAAACAGATAAGAAAATAACACAAAAAACCTACAAAAGTCGACGACGTTTAACTTTTGTATTGGTAGTGCGAAGGCACTGAGGCATGGGATTGTAAAGTAATCAATTCGTATAATATTCCAAATCATGGTAGAGGTACAGGTGTGCTCTCTACTTGACGTTATTATTATATCACTTTGCACGTACCAGATGCGCCCATCAATTTATTTTCGAACCTTAATCTTATTTGAACTAAATTCATCCGCCCTTAAAATGTAACAAAATATATTTATTTGTTTGTTAAGGGATGTTGTAAATTGATGATTTTAGGGGTTGTTGATGCGTGCAGTTAGGGTTTGACAGGTATTTTATTCTTGAGAAATTTACAGTTGGCACGAATAGCTCCCGAATCGTACGGGGGCCGCCTCTAGTAAAGGATTTTTTCTTCTTTGGTAACTGGTTACGAACATCCGGTTTTACGCCGAAGGAAAAAATCGTTTGAATCAACAACACTGCAAAATAGTGTAACTTGTACTTGTATACAGGCTGATTTCCGCAACTAGACACTTTAGTTGGGTCCTTTTAGGGTTGGAGTAGGCTTGCCCATCAGCACCTACACCATATGGATAGAGAAGGACTACTACCCTCTCAGTTTAGTCAACCGTGTTTAAAGGAAGGAACTTGTTAATATACTTCTGAAGCGAATAAAGCCGCGGGTTTCATCACGATGTTTTCCTTCACCTTAAGAGCAATGTCAATAAGCGTATATAAAAAAAATTCGTATGAAAAATCCTTTGGTGCACAGCCAGTCGGAATTCGAACCCGCTACCTTCGGAATGAAATCGAGGTAATCTACCACCACACACACTTTTACAAAATTGCGCGAGTCCCACTCGCACTTGACCAGATTTTTTCTATCGAGCGATCGGTCGATCGTCGAGTCTATGATCTACATTATCCCTAACCATAATATAAACCAAAAGAGAAACTTCTTTGTCACAATAATAATGAATGACCTGTAATATTTACTCACTTACTCCCCCGACTATTTTGTCCCGAATCTCCTTTCATGATTTATTCGTCACTAAAACTTCCCTGAGGGTCACTGTCTGTTTTCTCTCAAGAAACAATGAGACAAAATATCTTCAAGATAAAATAACTACCAAAAATAAATCATATTTGAACATTTATGGAGTTTACATCTAAATAATCGATTGCATTTGAAGCCTTTAAACTTTGATGGGATGTTAAAATGAGCGTTAACAAAAGCGTCATGTTTTAATTATATACGTGACGATATATGGCAGCACATGTATTTATTCTGTAAAGAATAAGAGCTTTAACCACATTTTTAGGAATGTTTCTCGATGTTTGTTATTACTTCGCGCAAAAACTACTAAACCATCCCCAAAACTACATCACCCAAGTAGTTTTTTCCTGTAGTTTATCAATAGTTCTATACAAACCGGAGGATAAAGGATAACCGCCGGTTTGGTGTCCACACAATACTTTGCCATTAAAATTGTTATTGCAAAGGGCCTCTACGTGTTTGCTTCGCCTCCATGCATAACTTACAAAGATCCGGGACTCCATAGCCCCGTGATATAGACAAATAACATGCACTAGTTAATAGTGGATTTTAGTATTGTATCCTCTCCAAGCAATCCCAACTACGATAAGGTAGAGTAGGAAGTAATAAGGCCAGCAACATATTCGAAAGGCAGCTCATAATCCCTTGTTCCCAATGTTAGTAAATTGATTCCCGCTGTGTGAAAACACTGGCTTTCCTCTTAGATTTAATTATGTACAGTCCTATACTCTTTTATCGAGCTCAGATGTTTAACAAACTATGGGAATAATATACACTACTGGAACAATATAATAGGTACATTTATCACATTTTAATTCTATTAAATATCGTATTTTGTTTTATTTAGAGCTCTTTTTGTTTCTGTTTTATACAACCAACGGGGGGAGCACGGATAAAAGGCAAACCTGTGGAATTATCCGTGGACCAACGTATTGAATTAGATAAATTAAAACTAAGGGCAGTAGGTCTACGGTGAAAATAAATTAACTGTGGACCAACCTGTGCCAGTCTTTTTCTATAGGTATTATTTCCTGTTTTTTTTTTATCGTGCAATAAAGTATTTATCTATCTATCTATGTTGCATTTTATATTTTTGGAGTCTTCTCTAATTTTCACTTTTCCGTCTCCGTCCAAAAGGTTGGATTAGCAACATCTGTTACAGATTTTGACGTTTTTATATTTATGACGTCTTGCGCCGACCAATTTTAATATCAACTAAAACCAAAGACCTTAGAAACTTATTCCGGAAAGAGGACCTGCTTTACCCACAGAAAAGCGAGACACTTTGCCCTTTAAAATGTCAGCTTTCGATAGTATTGCTCATGTATTGCTCCTATATTTTTAGAACGTATACCTAACCTACCTAACAGTACAAAACCTTCAAATACCTAAAAATAAATAGTCATAGAATTTGGCTATATAAAGAAGGTACTTCTTTTCATTTTCTATGTTTCCAAATTCCAATACAGTGGTGAATTGATGGCAAATGTTTTTATATAATACTAGCTACGTCCCGCGGTCAAACCCGAGTTACTGTCTGTTGAAAGTCATAACATTAATTTCTACAAACACAGAACACATAATAGTTACTTATTACGAACTTAACAGCCCTTTTTATTTTTTACAAGCCTAACAAAAATGTGTCCAAACCTATGCGAAGTTTCGGTCTCGTACCTCTTGTAGTTTCAAGAGATTTCATGATGACCATTTTTTACCCGACTGTGCGACGAAAAAGAGGTTGAACTGTTTATCGATCTATGTATGTATGTTTGCTTCTATATGGTGTTCTAATCTCTTTTATTTTATTTAGAGATCAAAGTATCCTATGTCTTTTTCCATCACCTAAACTACCACTATTATGCCGATTTTTATCCGATTTTTATCGGTCTAGTCGTTTTACCGGACTTCCGGATTTATATAATTAGTTAGGAATTAGGATTAGGATAGTTAAAAGGATGAATGTAGAATGGGGCCCCTCCACGTGTGATAAAAACCTCATTGAGTACTTTCATAATTCCATAATAACGCGAAAGCAATCAATCATCCGTAACGAGTAGCTTAGGTAGCTGTACATTATAATAAACTTGCCACTTGTTCAACTCCCTTTAAATTAATCAGTTTATGAAATCTTAATTTTATTAGTGAACTCCATCGTCAGATGTCAGGGCAATTTATTATCTGCCAACAAAATAATATTTGAATCTAACCGTTTTACCGCAGCGCAATATTTCACGAAGTTAGCTTAATTAATAATTTGTGGAGTTATTCCTGTTTGGAATAATGCTATTTTGTTATCGTACATATTTCGAAGTATAATTGGACGAACAACGCCATTCGGATTCACCCGTTTAAGAGGATCCACATGACAATGATAAAATTACGATAAAATAAATACACCCATTTTTTATTGAAAACAAGCTTTTAATATACACATTGAAAAGAACTGCTGTAAAATGGTTATTTATTAATAAAAAGCTATAAATTATTTATGCTATTTATAATAACCTATTATTGCTAAAAAATAATGCGGTCTACGTGTCTACAAAATACCGATATCCGACCGAGGAAGAATTAACTTACTCTGATTTTCTAGTTTCGAGTAATTTAAATAAATTAAATAAATATTTCAGGACATTCCACACATCGCCATCTAGCCCCAAGCTAAGTAACTAGACTTGTGTTATGGGTGCTAGATAACGGATATACTACTTATGTACTTTTTTTTTTTAATATATACTTATAATACATAGAAACAACCAGAGCACAGACAAATATCTAAGCATAAATACTTGTCTGAGGCGGGAATCGAACCCGCAACCCTGTGTTTGGCAGTCCGGCATGGTGACCATTGTGCCAACTGGGTCGTCAAGTAATATTAGTAACTAATATTATAAATCAGGAAGTTTGTTTGTTTGTCTAACGGCTGGACCAATTTTAATGCAATTCGGCTTAGTGGTAGTTTGGGGGATGTAGAAGGACCTTGGATATTTAAATATAATTCCCGTTTGAATGTCTTGGCGAGGTACCACTATAGACATTAACAAAACTGTTAATTTAGTGCATTTAAGGTGAAAGGGTACCTGCGCTCTCTCCATACAAACGTAGTCGACTGTTTCCTCCCTGGATAATGACACTAGCACAAATATTTATGTGCAATAAAACCTATAACTGCTATGACTATACCCCTATGTTTATTTTTTTCATTTTCTAATTATCATAGAAATTAAGATTTAAAAAACAAAAAAATAAAAAAACAAAACATAGGGGCATTGTCATGGCAGTTATAAGTTTTATGCAAAATAAAATTTGCTATAGTGTCATGATCCACGGAGAAAATATTCGACTACGTTTGTATGAAGAGAATATCGGTACCTTTCCTCTTAAGCACAATTTTACAAACTTCGCGTCTTAAATTGTCATAAGTAGGTACTTACCTACATTCACAAGGCATAGGTACAACACATCGATCCAAAGGTAGTACGTATGTAAAAATTTGGCTCCGTCTCGAAACAAAATATTAAGCTTTAATTTAGAATATTTTCAGAGCTCCTTGTTAACCGAAATTGTGAGATGTCGGCGAATAATTAGCATTTTAATAGTCGTTCAACAAACGAGAACGCATGAGATAGCTCTAAAGGTATTAGTACGATCGCAGACTGAAAACTGAACAGTTCTAGTTGGCCGACAACATGCCGCACTTAAAAAATAACGAAACAAGCAAATGCCTGCTTATAAAAGAAAAAAAAGGAAAAAATTAAAATAAAAGAATAACAAAAAAAAACCTTTTTTCATCGTTTTCTTATGACGTTATCACGTTAAATTAACCGACTTTACAGACAACCATTTTTTCCTACCAGTATTGTCTATTCATTGCATTTTTAACTACAAAATAAAATGAAATATCTTAGATTATAGTTTATTTTATTTTCTTCAGTCCTCAGAGTTGTCTTTTACCAGCAGAAAACCGAGATTTGAAGCTTATGATAATGGCACTAGGTATTTTCAGGGTTCCGTACCCAAAGGGTAAAAACGGGAAGACTCTACTACTGCGAACCGTAATAGCTAGTCAATTGAAATTTTCACCGATGATGTATTTCTGTTTCCACTATAGCAACAAATTACTAATAACAGAATTTAACGGTACGGAACCCTTTGCGCGTGAGTCCGACTCGCACTTGGTCGGTCTTTTTACAAGAAAGACTCGCGTTTTGCGAGCAATCGACCGATCATAAATGTTTAGTCTACGACCTTAAACAAACTGATGTTTTTGCTGACTACATACTTTTACTCTTTGTTGTAGAACCAACTTTAATTGCTTTATAATTCTTTTCAGTAAAAAGGTATCTAAATAATCGACTCTGGGGATCCTAGACTACAGACCGGTGCCTAAGCGTTTTGCTGCAATCAGTTCCCTGAGTGTGTCTTTTCTGACGTGTACAATTTGGGTGTTGTTCAAGTCACGAGTAAACAGGATTTCACATTCTTGGAGCACCGGTCTTCGAGTCATCCAATATGAAACGATTAAAAGTTTATTTGCTTTGAATTACCGTCAGGAATAAAATGCAGCAAACTTTTTAATTTATACTTCTTAAATTATCGACTTATTTCAAGTTGATTGTCTGCATTGGCCCTGAGTCAAATGAAAGGCATATAAGTACAAATAGGGGCTTTATGCCGCAGTATTGATTTTGTTGTTTTTTGTTTTAATTAAATTACATAACTGGAAAGTTTTAATGGCCCTCCTTAGGGATTCGCCGCATTCGTGGAAACATAGGCACAACTTGTAGGTAAAAGCTGATTTATTTGTTACTTATTGTGCTTAAGCTTATTGTCCGCCTAAATGCCTACAATTTACCATTACATGAAAGTTTATGTGAAATAGCGGGGCGCAGCTAGTATTCAAATAAAAACGTAGAATAATATTGTATCCCTTCATTGATTGGTTACTCGGAAAAAATCATTAAACTACCTACTGTATACAAGAACACACGGTTGAAAGCCTTACTTCTACGAAAAAAAATACAATAGAAATAAATCATAACGTAGTTATCTATTAAACATGGAGATAAAATACTTATAGGTAGGTACTATAATAGAGAGTTCATCCGAAGGTTCTGACTCTTTAGACAATCATCTCAATTCAGACATAAAAATTATTTAATATTTTACATGGAAACGAGATGATAATTTGTTGAAACCATTTAAAAAGGGAAAATAACTGCAATTATTATCTGTCACTCATCCTAAAGAAGCATAAGACTGACTACATAATTGAAAGTCGAGTAGTTATAGTTCTAGTTTTTGGTTTGGCCATATTTATTTAATCATTTTTTATCACAGTTGCTCATAAAGTGGATCTTATTCAACCGCTTTTAGTCTCATAAACCAACGTATTACGCACGCGTACGTTTTACATTACCTTGGCGCCACTAGTGTGTAAAAAGTTATCCAGATAAGTTAAATTGGTATATTACTGTTTATTACATGTTAGGTAAATGAAACATTATGAACGAAAATTTAATGTGATAATGTCTTAGAAAAAGATTAAAAATTGAGGTTTGTTTTTTTTTGCTTTTTCTTTACATAAGTATATTTTTTCCTTACCAATTTATTCTGTTCTTAACCCCCGACGCAAAAACAAATGGAATAAACCCTAAAAAATATTGAATGTCCGACGAGGCTGTATAGGTTAGGTCTTTTGCCTGGCCTTTCGGAAGTATAATTAATAAAAAAATATTGCCAAAAAAAATTGTAAGCATAGACTTACGAGGGCGGCACTGAAAATTTCGGGAATCAAGGAAGTGACACAACATTACTATTTAAAAATGTATTTATTGCTTTTCGAAGTATTCTCCGCGAAATTTGACACATTTTTCCATACGATGGAACCAATCATTAAAGCAACCATTCCATTCGGAAGTTGGGGTCTCCTAAATGGCCGTTTTGTAGGCGTCCACAGCTTCTTCAGGTGATGAAAATCTCTGACCACGCAATTTATTCTTTATTTTAGGGAAAGTATAGAAATCATTAGGGCTTAGGTCGGGGCTGTACGGCGGATGGTCTAATAATTCTATGTTTTCTTGCTCTAAAAACTCTTTTGTTCTGTTCGCGGTGTGAGAACTCGCATTGTCGTGATGGAGGATGATGCGGCGGCTGCAGTTCTCTTTACGGAGTTCAGAAACGACCTGTGGCAAACAAATGCTAGCATACCATTCTGCATTAACCGTTCTTTGTCCCTCAAGAGGAATAGTCACAACATGGCCGGTTTTGGAGACAAACGTGGCCACCATTTTTTTTGCAACACTCCGTGAACGAACAATTTTTGTTAGCTTTAACTCATTTTCGAACACCCAAACTCGTGACTGGTTTTTTGTTTCGGGTTCGTACGCGTATATCCAGGATTCGTCACCTGATACGATGTTGTATACAGCATTTGAGGATCCTGCGTGGAATCTTTCGAGAGTTCTGACGCACCAAGTAACGCGAGCCACTTTTTGCTCTTCACAGAGCGAATGCGGTATCCATCGGGAAAACAACTTTTTTACACCTAATTGTTCATGCAAGATTATTTGTATTTGACTCATGCCAATGTCTAAAGTTGCCTGAATTTCGCGGTATGTTACATGTCGATCTTCCTCAATCAGCTTACGCACAGCATCAACGTTTTCTTGGGTGAGTGCAGTTTTTGGACGACCTTGACGGGGATCATCACTGAGCTTGACACGTTCACCTTGAAATTCAGCATACCAGCGATAAATTGTGGTTTTGGATGGGGCTTCATCACCAAATGCAGAAATCATCCGGTCAACACACTGTTTTTGTGATAAACCACTTCGAAAGTCATAATAAATCATCGCTCTTGAATTTTCTCGAGTCAATTCCATTTTCTCAACGACTAAACAAGTTTGACAAAACCTTGTGACAAGACCGAGATTCTTTTTTTAAATAAATAAATGGTATTCAATTTTTAAAACCAAGGACTTTTCAATTAAAAAGATTTAAATATGACAGGAACAGTGGAAATATTCCATTCCCGATACTTTTAGTGCAGCCTATGTACCTATCACAAATATTTTGTTATTTATTATTTTCTTTTCTTTTCAAGTCTTTTCTATTATTCGCAACTGTGATAAAAAAAACTTCTTACGATACACGCGTGGTTTGATCATTCCATCTCGGCTCTGTCATCTTTCATCTAAAAGAGCTTTATGTATGACCAAATTGAATCTACCAATTCAAATAACAAAATTGGAAATCGATTAATGTCCTCTTAAAATGACTTTTAATGGCTTTTTTATATTATGCTGATCTGAATGAAGAAATATCGAAATATATTTCTTAAAACGTCGAAAAATATCCTGGATTCGATATTGCCCATTTTATTATAGTAGAATTACAAATATTTTAACTCTATGTCCATTGTCCATAAAATGTTCGGTGTGTTTGAGCTATGGGCTATGAAACACAGATGGGAGTCAATACAAACGGCTCGAACACATGAAATTAAGCCTTTATTTTTGTCCGTCTGTCTGTCACCAGGCTATATCTCACGAACTGTGATCGCTAGACAGTTGAGATTTTTACAGATTATATATTTCTGTTGCCGGTATAACAAACAAATAGGTACTAAAAACAGAAACAAACAGAACAAAATATTAAGTGGGGCTTCCATACAACATAGTAAGGAACACTACGTGCGCGAATCCGACTCGCACTTGGCAGATTTTTATTTTGTGTAATCGATATTTCGATGTTGTTAGTGAAAATAACTATGGTATTTTAAAATCGTATTAGTTTAGATTGTATAAAATTCAAGTCTGAAAATTACATACCCACATTAATTTGTTAAATTACAAAATGTCAAGAATTGCTAAAGAAATCTCGCCTCGAGTTAGAACAAAAATGTCCTGTAAACGATAATTATTTACAAACAAAGCTCAAATACTTTTACAAAACGAAAAGAAACACGGAAACCATTTCGTCGTACAAAAGTTTCTAACAGCTTACAGCTCTGTGGCTTGCGGGTGAAATTCAAATCATTACGTTTTTTTTAAACAAATTTTGTTTTCAATAAAAGTTTTTTTTTATGTTGTTTAAGGCCGTGACGCTAACTGAAATTCTCGTAAATAAAATTGTTCAAATTACATTGCAATAATCATTCCGATTTCATTTTTTGATGGAAATTTCGTTTTCATCCCAAATGCTATGTTATATATAATTTTAATGATAAACAAAACAAAAACAATCACATGTCGAATTAAAAACTTCCTCTTTGTTTTTGAACTCGGTATATTAATTACACAAAAACGAAACACCCAAATCCGACAATAATTATGGGATAAAAGAACTATTTCTTTTTGTATGGAAAAGTCATCACATAGTGTTAAATCAAAATTCGAAATAGCTAAAAAATGTATGGAGCAACCTCAACCTAAAGAACCTGTATCTCATTTCAGCCTTGGTTAAAAAATCGCCATGTTTTAAGCCCATTCATTAAACATTTATATCAACAAACCGTCCAACGCCATCTATTGAGCTACTTAGAACATTTTTAAAATCGAATTTGGCGAAAGCTCATTGAAAAAACAGTGGCATCTGCCGAGGCACCTTTAGAAGAACCTTTAAGGGTTCTCATTCCACTCTTTCATAACCTTAAGCCGTCTATTTGTGAACTCGGCGTGTATGGTAGTCACGTACGAGTCGAATTTACAAGCAATTCACCCAATATCGGATTATTAAGCATTGATCTTTTTAAAATTTCCGAATTACGCGCCTTCTTCAGCCAATGTCCCAAATAACCATATTTTTTGGAAGAAATGTAATGCTCGTTTGTACGCTTTACGAATAATAAATTGGAATCTATTTACTTGTAGGTACCTAATACAAAACGCGTTATTATATAATATTCATCATCTTTTACGAATTTTCGAATTACTTCAAGTCTGAGTTTCGTTACCTTAGTACTTTAAAAATGTATTAAAAGAGTATTAGATCAAATATAATTCGTAATTAAACTTTTAGTTAACATAGTTGTCTCTTTCACAGCCCACAATCCATCGAAGGCATCCAGATTGGTCACGTCATCTTTGTTGCCTTTCAGAACCTGGGTGCTTAAATTCTCAGGTCCTTTAAATACACTAGAATGTCGCCTGTGGACCTGGGATATATTAACCATGTCCTTGGGGAAGAGACCCAATATAATCCCAACAAATAAAACAATATAATATTATAAGTCGATGGTACAGTGATTCCAGAGAATTATGAAAACTTCGAGTGCCAGCCGCAAACAGTGAGGGCGTGAGACAACTTTTAATTAAATACTAATGCTGTTCGCGAGAACAATTTACAATTAAAATAAGGAAGGGACATTGTTAAACAAATTGCTTATAGGGTTTTATCGATAAACTCGAATGGCTTTTGTCGGTGACAATGTTTGAAATAATGATGGTTTTCATTATTTGTGAAAGTAGATTTAAATTTTAATTAGGTATTCTTGCCTATTTTAGGCAATAAAATCTGACTCATATAGCAACGCACACCTCAAACTAATGGACAGATCGGGCTAAAATTTGGCATATAGATAGCTATAATGACGTAGACATCCACTAAGAAAGAATTTTGGAAAATTCAACTAATACATGTAAAAGTTAGTTCTGTGATCAAACCTGCAGTCGCACTAAACAGTACCGCAGTACACTCTCACCTATGTACTAATTTAATCTCATCTGATGATGATTCTCAACAGCGTCATTTGCCTCAATAAATACAGTAGTCAGTTAGTAACGTGACATGGTAATCATCTGTAATAGCTGATCGAATCAACGCCCTATCTAATCTCCATGACTAGTTGCCAACATATTACATTCCTGATTCGATTCCGTGTGAATGAGATGTCGTTAGCCGATATTCAATGATCCAATTTGTACTTGAACATTTATATCCTTTATTGTTAAAATTCCCGGGTGAAAAAAAATTGATACAGAATATTATATTTTATGTAAAAGAAAAGTTACAAATTTAACATAGGTATATTTTATACTGGCTTTCACCCGCGATTTCGGACCTAGATGTTGAATTCGTCACAATACCTATCGGTATGCCAAATTTTTGCCCGAACCATTTGTTGGTTTATGCTGCGCGTTGTTATAATTGCTCAATCAGTCAAACTTTCAATTTTATGTTTACTAATTAAAAGTATATTATGATAACAAAACAAATGGCATTTAACCTAGTTTATACTATTTTTGCATGTAAATTAATAAGTTCATACTTACCTCGTGGTTTTACTCGCGTGTGTACCGATCCCACCAAAATATCGGGGTCAATAGTCTATAAAAACCCATCGCATTCAGTTCAGTCATCAGAAGTTTTTGCGTGATGAGGTGACAAACATATTACACACAAACTTTCACTTTTAATTAGTAGCAATAGGATAAAAGTTATCGATATCCACCGAGCTCTCTTATCGATATAGATATATATCTTTTTGCATGATCCCATCACTAAATCCCACATGTGTATGCATATGAAGAAATTAATTCATATTTTACTTGTACTAATGAAACAGCTGTGTTCTAGTGAAAACACAAACACGCCCCGTTCCGTTTTGACAACATGTCACTTTACAACTGCATATAATTTATAAGTTTATATTCTTTAGGTTTTAGTTATTGTGAATTTAATTTGAATTTTAAATTAATTTTGAAATGTTTCATATTGTTTTTCGTAAACAAATGTAGTTTGAACTTACGCAGTTTGATATGTTACAAAACTATTGGTCAGACAAAAAATAATTTTGCTGAACCTCTGACACGAAATGAAGAATAACACTTAAGCAATATCAAGATATTTTAAGGAAATAGGCTTGCATTTGACTGCATTTCAGCTGATGGGAAACGACTATAAGGTGGAAGGTGTTATGAGACCGGCATGCCAGGACAACGTGTCCAACACGTTGTCCAGGCATGCCGTTCCCAACACCACCCCCTGGACAAAGTCATGATGCTAAGCGGCGAGTCACTTGGCACCATGACTTTGTCCAGAGGGTGGTGTTCGAAACCGCCGGCCAACGCCTACCACCGTTTGACTGTCTGCTCTTTTAGCGCCATTTGGGGATCACGTATAGGACTTCGAGGGCTAAATCCTACCAACAAATAATATTTTATTATATTAATATGTACCTATAATTTTGTATTACTATATTTTACGGCCAAGTTTTATTTATTGAGCTCCTAAAAGTGTGCGAAACAGTTTTACTCTACAAAAACACTAACAAAATATTTTCCTAAACACGCTGAAAATTTTAGTTTGTTTCAGAAATAATGCGACCATTATTAGTAGTTAAATTTTATGATATTACAATGTTACGTAACGAGAATAGAGGCAGTTCCTCTAAAGTTTTAAGTAGATAACAAACTGGTGTGTTTTGTATAAAACTAGCGACCCGCCCTGACTTCGCATGGGTATAGCACATGAAATATAAGCTAAACCTAACACCGCTCCGTCTGCTTTGGTGAAAACCGTATGAAAAGTATTTAAGTCTTTTTTGACAGACAGACGTAAACCCAATGGTGGATCACAATGAACTTCTATGCTACGCGTGCTATTCAATCCACTGGTGGATCCTATTGTACAGAGGGGAATAATATGTATATTTAGAAAAATATAGATAGATATTATTTTATAACACTAGTAGATAACCATAGATAATAATTTGGACAAAAACGTTTGGACAAAGGCGTACCGTGATAGTTTGTGGAGCGGTGAGCAAGCGGTCCGTGAAATCGTGCTCCGAGTCGCAACGTCCATCCGCCCGCGTAGTGCAGGCTACTAGAGATATTAAGTACGATTTCTAATATCGACATCGACACTTTACCTTTTCATTTAAAAAAAACTTAAGTTAACATGACACAGCTTAGTATCGGGATCGCAAGCTAAATTGTTTTATTTCTCACTTATTCACATATTATGTTTGAAACGCTTTTGTATCTTTTTTCGTTTACGTTTCGATTGTCTTTCGTATCCGCTTCGATTGCCTTTCCTGGACTAGGTAAGCCGATCCACCGGTGGGTGAATTAGTGAGGAATAGAAATAAATAAATAGATCCACCGGATCCTCGTCGGTGGATCCTAGTGGAATACACATAATTTATTTTTAACCCCCGATGCAAAAACGACGGGGTGTTATAAGTTTGACGTCCTGTGTGTGTGTGTGTGTGTCTGTGGCATCGTAGCTCCCGAACGGATGAACCGATTTTAATTTAGTTTTTTTTTAGATTTTAAATAGATCCAACTAATTTGTTTTAAGATGCTGAAATTATTTTAAGGCAAAATAATCATGGACCGCTACTAATGCTCTACTACCGCTATTAAGTTAATCTATCTTTTTATCGATAGTGTCGATAGTTTAGACTTATCGATAGTCTATGTCGATGTACTTCGTTTATATCGATAAAATTGTAATCACTACGTCGAGTTAGCCGGCAATATTGTAGATAGAGTACATTCACGCATCCTGTTGACGAATTGCCTTTTTTAGCTTCGACTTTTAGAAGTTTTTATTATAATAATATTACGCCTGTAGTTTTTAAAACCTCCAAAAAAGTCCAAACTATGGTTAGTGTAATAGACATTATTATCTGCAATTTTTGCTGAAAATTTTGTACTTGTATACGGGAACAAGCAACTAAGTAGACCTCTTTAGTTGGGTCCTTTGTGCGAGAGGATGGAGTAGGTTTCTCCATCATCTATACCACCTCAGCAGCGTTGGCCTAGTGGAAGATACGTACCGCGACTTTCATTCCGAAGGTTTGATTTGATTTAATATCTGTTGGAGTAAGACTTTGTAGTTTCATATTATCTGATAATTTACTCACATAGAGAATTCTCCAACGAAGGGAGATGAAACTGTACAATTCACTTCGCAAACAAAGGTATACCTTAAGAATCCTTACATTTCTCAAACGTAGGCGAGCCTAAGATAAGCCCTCCTTGGTCCTACGGAGGCTAATCAACCTCTTCTAAACGGCCAGTGTCATCGGTCATTCCAAGTTGAAATTCCGAGCATGGCTAGACCCTCCGAGCGTGCGTCGGCATAATACTCTTTGTTTGCCTTCTATTGAGACATGGGGCTGAACACGAAACTGTACGGGCTTAGAGAGGCTTGTTGTGACATATTGTACCTACATAGGTATTAGGAGAGAGTCTCAAGGGCTTAGTTCAAAGGTTCACCCATGAAATTATGTTAGTTTGACAGTTTCATAGGATGATGTACTTTGATAGTGAGTGTAATAGAGAGGTGAATTAATTAAGTTTGCGACTTACTTTGTTGTTAGATACTCGTGTTTGTATTTATCATACTGATAACTATACTACTGGTGACACTGAAATGTTTCATTTTGCAGTAAATCTAGTATTTGGAGTGTTTTAGACTTTTTGTTTCGTGTAGTATTTGTAAGCTCACATTTAGGCGAAATTACTCTTGAAAACTAACGAAAAAAACGCTCGGCCGAGCTACATGGTATAGGCGGAGTGGGGTGTGTCAGATTTTATTTTCGTTACGGAATTTCTTGATTCGATCGCCGCGCTCAAAGCCCGCGATAAAAGCTATGCAATAGCTTGAAAAACAAATGAACAAACGTTTTAATATTAAATCTTTGACATAGAATATACAAGTTTGA
The DNA here is from genome assembly GCA_951213275.1 of Idaea straminata. Lineage (NCBI taxonomy): Eukaryota > Metazoa > Arthropoda > Insecta > Lepidoptera > Geometridae > Idaea > Idaea straminata. The sequence continues at coordinate 13,318,438 of OX577857.1, forward strand.
CAGCCTGGAAGTGGCGGCGATGAAGAGTCGTCCTGAGCCTTAGATCTCCATAATTTTGAGTTTCTTTTAGATTTTTGTCATTTTGGATCTGCCAGAAGTAGTGGGTGGTGAAGATACTTGGAACTGATACTAGTCATGTACAAAGAGAGCGGTGTTGGCTTAGTGGTTGATACCTCAAAAGTTTCTTTCTGAAGGTCGTGTGAAGTGGAGTCTTATTTTTTAACCTTGGTACGAAGCCCTAAAAAGGATGACGTCACTTTATTCTAACTAACTTAGCAGTGAAACTTCACTAATTACATGTATATAGCCAGTGTCAAGTCGGACACTAAAGATCGGAACGTAACTTGCTAAACCCGATGACTCGCTCGGGCACCACTACAGACTAAACATTGTTCCTAGGCATTTGAACGAGTTAAGATACCACTTTTGACACCACGGCAGATGTAACACAGCCGTAACGTCGCGTCATGGTAATTTTTACCAGACTACGGCGAAGCCGAAAGAGAGGGTTATGTGTTTGACCTGTATGTAATGTATGTATTTATGTTCATCTGTTCCCACCTAACTTCAAAACTACTTACTATAATTAATAACTATTAAATAACCGATATGGTGGCAATAATTTCGCTATCGATACCCAAATAAAACGAATAATAAATTCAAAAGCATAGAACATAGCGACTTGAATAGTCGGGACCCATTAACATATAGACAGGCTTAAATCCTCACAATAATGGGTCCCGATATAGGATAGGACACAATATAGGATAGAATCCTGCACTTGTTTTTTTTCTTTTCAGTTTTTATTTAATTTTCATTTTTACGCACTCTTTTATTATTTTTATTTTTTATTTTTAGATTTTATTTAATTTCGTTTTAACGCACTTTTTCCTTTTTTGCAGTCGGGTTTTATATTTTTATACTGGTCAAAAACATATCTCTCTTTTGGCTTCGTGGTAATCGAGTAAAAGCTAGCAATGGCCCGCGGATTCACCCGCGTAAGTATCCAGAAAATGTGTCCCAAGCATTCGATATTATCTTAATTTAATAACAACCGAGTTCATCAAAATCGGTCCAGTAATTTCGGAGCTAAGTATCCATGAGAAAAATATATATTTTTTCAGGTAGTTAAGTCGATAAAAATTGTGATGGATCCTAACCTAACCTAACCTAACTGTTATAAAAGTCATCTGTTTTTGGAACTAAACATTTTTTTAAATATTAGTCCAAACTCATCAAATGCCAATACGGGTTAGTGCCGGAGCGACACAATCAACAAGCGACTCGTCCCTGAGAATTCAGATTTCTAAAAGCCTGTTTTGAATTAAAAAAAAAAACAAGTAAACAACCGTTTTGCTATTTAACGATCGGATGATCAAAAGCCCATGGTCTGCGTATACCTTATAAAATATACTACCCGTACGCTCGAAAACAAAAATAATTGGTTTACGTTGAGGTTTTATGCGAATTTATGTAGGTATATAAACACTAAATTGATTTTTTTTTTTTTAATTTTAACTTCGCACGATTTTTGCCTATGTGTTTGATTTGTGTTTTGGTATCATTTATGTAATTTCATTAAATAATGGTGTACCTACTGAACACGAAATTCAATAGATATAATTATAGGTAATAATCATGAAATGTTATTTAATTTTTAACCGACTTCAAAAATAGGACGAGGTTCTCAATTCGGTTGTATTTTTTTTATTTTTATGGATGTTCGCGCATTTTTTTGGTTTAGGTCCGTTTGTGCTTACATATACTTAAGAGGGGTAACACACTGTATTTCCTCTACAAACAAAAAATAACATAAATATTTCCTCTTAATTATATGAATGTAGATAGTGTAGATAGATTACTCCCGATCCAGTGCAAATATAGTGATAAAAGTATATAACTCCTAATGAATCAATGTATCCTCATACCAAGTTTCACCAAAATCGGTTTAGAAGTTTCGGAGCCTATTCGTTACAAACAAAAACAAAGAATAAATCTTTCCTTTTTATTATATTAAGTATAGAGTATATTATTATATTTGTAGATAGATGTAAGAAGATGTAGATAGATAGTTATTCCTGACATTAATGAAGCAGAGCATCAGAATAAAGTGAGAGAACAAATAGTTGATCTGGACGCGATCCAAGCAATTAAGCAGTTGAGTCGCTCTTACTTGTTAAAAATCTAGAGATAAAACTTAATCTCGGTCAGACTAGAAACGGACTATAGGTAAAAAACGTTTCGCAGTACTTTACTGTGAAACGTTTTTACCTATAGTCCGTTTTTTTTATTGATTACTAGCTGCACCCCGCGGTTTCCCGCTGAAGAATAATGGCAGAACTTTGAATAAAAACTACTTTTTTGCAAAAAGGTTAGGTTCTTGAAGTTCCTATATGTGTAATGGCGTCAGATGCTGACGAATAAAATGAAAAACACGTGACTATAAATATTTTATATCTATTTCACGAAATATTTTCGATTTCATTGTGTAATATGGTCAAGTATTGCCTTGCCGTCATTATTTCGGGATCAAAGGTCCTTTTCCATCCACTATACTATCAATATGCCAATTTTCAAGGAAATCGGTCCAGCGGTTACACCATGAAGAGGTAACAAACAAACAAATAAGTAAACAAACTTTCGGTTTTATAAATTAAGTTACGATTATGATGTGCTTAGAGTTTCGATATTTAGAAAGTATTCTTTGTAAAATCTTTCTACGTATACTGTGGAAAGATTTTTTAAGTTCAACCTGAATTAGCAGGTAAAAGCTAGTAGGAAACTAAACGCACAAAGTGAACAAGTCTTAAAACATTAACAAACCAAACTATCCGGAACTCATCCGACGCCCGGTACTAGGCGTAACTTATAAAATATGAAAAGCATCGAACGTTGTAAGCGATGGAGCGCGTATTTTAGAACCGGTGGCTTAGTGAACGGTGAAAGTTTGGGAACCACTACCATAGATTAAGAATGGTGTGTAGATGAACACCGAATACAGAATAGGTTGGGGGTTTTGGCGGGAACGAGTTAACAACATGTCGTGCTGCAGTTTTATTTTCATAAAACTTAGTTGTAACCCAAGTTGAATTTAATAATTCTGGTAGAATGTTATTCAATTTAGTTCCATGAAAGTGTACAAGTGTAGTGAAAGTAAAAATCTGTGTCAAACATGAAGTTTTCTCGTTGCCTCCAAATCTCCTATTAAGGTTATGGTAAACTTGCCACCGCTTTACTATAGCCCCTGACGGACTATGACGACTTTGACTGTTTTGAAACACTTTGGGCCCGATTTATGAAAAATCGGGTCATAATTTGATGCAAAATATAACTTGACACTGGCTTAATGTACAAGCCGTGCGAAGCCATAATTAATAAAAAATAATAAAAAATACAGAATAGCGTACGTGCGTTTTAGTAAACTTATGAAACAGTCAATTGTTAAGTTCAATTGTCAGTCGTCTCGTAAGATCATCATTACTTTCATCATCACTTTCCGCTGTCTGTATGTATGCTTAGATCTATAAAACTACGCAATGGATTTTGATGCGGTTTTTTAATAGATAGAGTGATTCAAGAGGAAGGTTTATTATATGTATAATACATGCATAATATAGCGGTGAACAGGTCGGTAGTTTACAATAAAGCTTAATAATTTATTCTTGTTATTATGTATTGTAAATGGGAAATAAACTATTTGTATTTGTTTGTTGACCTCCTACACAAAAAATCTCTAAATAATAAAAAATGATGGTTTTTATTTTAATTTTCTTTCTTAGGAAAATGCTATCAACAATTAAAAGGTGCATTTAAAAAATATAGTTTTAAGATGCTTTGAAGCCTTATTTTGTGTGACTATTTTCTGTTAATGAGTAACATATCTGTATACCATTCTTAATCTATGCCACTACCATTAACTATACCTATCTACCTACAACGTTCAGTTTGTTGCCTGATAGTTTCGGAATTTGGGGAACAGTTACAGTGTTCTACTTACTTACTATTTACTTGATAATCATATAAGAAAGTGGCTGAGGGCTACCTTCTCTGCAACTTAACAGTCAACTTTTGTTTTACTACTTTTTTTTTCTATTAATTATGGCTTCGCACGGCTTGTGCATTTAGCCAGTGTTAAGTTATATTTTGCATCAAATTATAACCCGATTTTTCATAAATCGGGCCTAAAGTGTTTCAAAACAGTCAAAGTCGTCATAGTCCGTAAAGTCAGGGGCTATGGTAAAGTGGTGGCAAGTTTACCATAACCTTAATAGGAGATTTGGAGGCAACGAGATAACTTCATGTTTGACACTGATTTTTACTTTCACTACACTTGTGCACTTTCACAGAACTAAATTGAATAACATTCCACCAGAATTATACAATTCAACTCGGGTTACAACTAAGCTTCATGAAAATTAAACTGCAGCACGACATGTTGTTAACTAGTTCCCGCCAAAACTCGTTTTACTACTTTTGAAAATTATGATGTTATTTTTACCCGAAAATCAGCTGTAACTTACACGGGGAGGTCATTAGGGATAGTCACAAAGTTTAATAAAGAATTTTGTTGTTGGAAAACGTTTTAGAAGCGCGTTAAAAAAAAATTAACATTTCGGTTTCTAACTTTATGTATTGTATGAAAAACTGTAAAAAAAAACCCGGCCAAGTGCAAGTCGGACTCCCGCACGAAGGGTTCCCCGTACCGTTATATCCGTGAAAATTTCAACTGTCTATAGTCTTATGTTTTTACCCTTTGGGTACAGAACCCCAAAAATGAATTTGGCAGGCTGTTACTGTTTTCATGTCTCTTTCTACACTAATTCAGCCAACCAATTTGTTTATTTTAATTTATAAATCTACATTAGCCTTTGAATTTAAATAAACGTATCATTTTAGTTAAAGTAGAAACTCAATTAGAAATAACAATAATTTTCGTACCTAATTATGTTGGTAGTGGTTTGATACCAGATTATGCAGGAAGCCCGCGAAATTTAAAATATATAGTTTGGCGAAGTCAGTCAGAAGTTGAAATGTAACTTAATTTGGACTCTGGTACTGCCTTTGTTGTATTTTCAGACTGTGCCTACTTTCTAGTACATACTCAAGCCTTTGTATTTAGATCTTTTTTATTTTTAAACTTAATGTAATTTAGAAATAGTGTTTGTAATTAAAAAAAACTATCTAGGTATCTTAAAACTATATATTTAATGCACCTTCCAATTGTTGATAGCATTTTCATAAAAAAATAAGATTAAAATAAAAAGCCATGGATATATATATATTTATAAATATTATCATATAGAACTTTTTTGTGTAGGAGTTTTTTTTATATTTTACTATCTGTCTCGGCAAACGTTGTTTTGCCATTTACAAAAAAAAACTGAAGGAAACAAAATAAAAAATAGATAGTAGCCGATTCTCAGACCTACTGAATATGCATATACAATTTCATAAAAAATCGGTCAAGTCGTTTCGGAGGAGTATGGTAACTAACATTGTGACACGAGAATTTTATATATAAGACTAGCTGCGCCCCGCGGTTTCACCCGCGTAAGTCCCGATCCCGTAGGAATTGACTCTAGAAAACGTTTGTATGGGAAAAAGAAAAGGGCTGTTTTTAGGGTTTTTCCCGGAAATTATTCGATTTTTCTCGCCTTTTAAACCTTCCCTAGACCTCCACGAACATTTCAAGACTGAGATAAGATAAATTCGTTCAGCCGTTCTCGAGTTTTAGTGAGACTAACGAACAGCAATACATTTTTATATATATAGATTTAAAATACGCGCACTTCCAGTTTACCATCGCCTAATTGTGCTAAAATTAACAGAGTTCATTATTTGTGATTCTCTCCATAATATAGGTACCTAAATAGAACATATTATATTTGTGGATATAAACGAATACAAAATAATTACTGTTAATTGGGAACCGATTTAGAGAAATAATTGATGCCTGAAAATTAACAACGTTAAAATAAACGTTAATAAATTGGAACCTAAGTCAGCATCAAAATTGCAGACACACCTTAGATTTCCAAAATTACTATTTATTGAATGCTAATAATGTTTGTTAAAAGTTTGTTTTGGTTTAAAACAATGGTTGTTAAAAATAAGTTTTGGAGCTCTACGGTGGGTCTTCACCTTTGCTGCCTTGTTGTACCTACATTAAATTAATGGTATTCATTTTATTTGTTAGAGTATTTTATCAATGACGAGCAGTCTCAAGTACCTACGATATTGTCATAGGTATATTAGTTTAGTTCAAAGATATTAAAACAGTATGTTGTATGCAAGCTGTAATGTAACCACCAATTATATTTTATTAATTTGAAATTATTTTGTGTAAAATACAAACAATAATTGTTGACAACTGAAAATAAATTTGTGCAAAACTCGGTTAAATTCGCATCTTATTTTTTTCTATTTAATTCCACAGGGACCTTCGATTAGGAACTAGGAGGACTTTAAATAAATAAAAACAATTCTAATTAAAAAAATTCTCAAATATTTGTACCTGCTCCGGCCGAAATAAACTCCAGTTTCACATAGGAGTTGACACGCACATTTTCTTTATAATTAAAATTGGGTTTTCGATCCCCTATAAATACGATTCAAGCGTAATATTTAATTGACATAAACCGCGTACGTATTGAATAAAATAGTAATTATTTTCAATGCAAAACTAAGATCGAAAGCGTGATATGGGATAATACGGAAACGTTAGTGCCAAATCTGGGAGCACCTCGCGCTACGGCCGATATTATTTGGCGGATTTCCAAAATAATTACTTACGTAAACTATTGGTCCGGTGTCAAGGAATGATGAGAATCATCAGTAGTTGGATAAGCCTTTAACAAAACACTATTGACGATATGTTCCAGGCACTACAACATTGCGCTTTATAAATCATCAATCAATCTATCAGATGTAAAAGACAATAATGTCCTTTACAACGCACTTAAAATATTTTTTGTTGCTATTGATTTTGGCAAATTTTGATGAATTTCGGGCAGATTTGTAATCCGTCGCACAGGACCGTGAACTTTGTTAGGGGAGTAGAGGGGCCTTTGCAGTGGGACACTACAGGCTCTAATAAATAATAATATTAGTGTTTTATCGCTATATACCTTTAAAGAAATATCACCTCTCACGACTGGTAGATTAGGACTAGGTTACAAATATATTGGGCAGCGATCTATCTACTTAGTTTATACTAATTTAATAAAAAGGATTTTTTGTTTGTAACGAAAAGGCCCCAAAACTACTGGACCGATTTTGAGAATGCGTTGATTCATTGGCAATAACATATGCTATTTTTTATCCTGATATTCCCACGGGAAACCGCGGAGCGCTGATAGTTGAAAATAAAACGCATCCATAATGAAAGTATACAGTTCATAGATTGTAGTAACAAACCAGCGCAGTTCCCGATACGCGCGTTGTACCACGTTGTACCTACTACCATCAAATATTCATTATCTCACAGTAAACTGTACTTTGAAACGAGGTACTCACTCTTCTACCGAATAAGAGATGATTCTCATTAGACCGGGCCGAGTCCGGAGCGGAGCGTGTCCGGGCTGCACGTTTATATTACACCGCATTATCAGCTGCCAAGGAGACGGGGCGGATCCGTGGTGTAGACGAGCGTCTCGTGCGGACACGGATTATGCACGGTGTATTATAAATTGCGTCATACAAAATGTAACGTTTCAATTCCGTGCCCCGTCTGGGCCACGTACACGGCCCGGTCTGATGAGAATTATCCCTAATTTGGCAACGTTCAACGATCTAACAACAAATTAAATATATTAGGAACATAATTTGCTTGATTAAGTTGACGATGGCCTCTTTGATGGTACATTCATTAGATTCGAAATTAAGTAACGTACTTATGGAGAAGGCAATATACGAGGCATATCCTATCCTACAATCCTACTAATATTATAAATGTGAAAGTTTATGTGTTAGTCAGTGTGTTTGTTACTTTTGCACGCAAAACCTACTGGATCGATTGCAATGAAACTTGGTATGTAGTTAGTGTTTTTATCCCCATATTCCTACGGGATCGGGACTTATGTTGTTTATTAAGAGATGTTGATTTTGATCCTTTTTTTAATGTGCTGGTTTGGTGAGCCATCGGTAGACCATTTTATCTGCCCCCTAATTCACAAACCGTCAGAAGGCAACCGTACCGAAAAAAAATATTATGTTCTTTCACTACCGCAACTTTAGACGTGTTTCCTTATCTTTTCAGTTTTATTCATTTCGGTAGCCTTCCGATGGTTTGTGAATCAGCCTGCTGTAATCTATATCAACTATACACGTAATTAGATTACAAAATAATTGTGTAGCCCGAGATGTTTATTACTGTATTTATTAGGGTTGACCTAGAATAAAATGTTATCCTGAATGTGACCTTTAGGCATTGTTAAATCCTTCTGTTAACCAGTTGACATATTTGCCAACGCGTGGATATGATTACAATATTATCTTGGTTATAGATAAATTGTGACATTAAAGTGTCTAGACTTGTTAACTAATACGATATTTCATACACGCTGTATTACTGTAATTTGTGTATAACAAGCTCTCACACGCGATTTCGTCCGCTAAAAGGTTGAATTTACCAAACTCGTTTTTCCTTGCAAAATATTTCCACAAAACCCAAAGCAGGCTCACGCACTATAAATATAGTAAATAAATCATTATTATAATAACTACTAATCGTTATTCTCAATCGATATTGCCCCGATTCCGTGGCAATATCGGAATGTTATCGACTGCTAGTTTAAATTCCAAGCTTACTTTTATACCGAAATCGGCATAAAGTAAAAGGGGGTTACAATGTACGATAGGTAAATCAGCAACACAATCAGTTGCCTGCGTCTGTCTTTCCTGATGTGTACGTACAATTTGGGGGTCTTCAAGTCGCGAGTGAATAGGAATCTTCTAAGAAACCGCAAAAACATCTTAAGCCACATCGTTACCTACCGTCAGGCAAGTGTGATAGTGGTCAAACGGTGACCTATCATTTGTAAAAAAAAATGCCACATTAAATTATACAGTAAGTACCTGTGAAATCTCGTAAATAAAATTATTAAATCAAATCAAATCGAATTCATCTATTCCTAGAATGTAGTTATTACATGGTTAAATAAAATTACAACTTTTATAAAACTAAACAACTAAGCACATCCCATTTATTAAAACGTCACACAAGACGTGAGAGAAGTAAATCAAATTGCGCTTTCCACGTCAACTCAACGGCGAAATTAAAACAATACTTAGCAGAAGTTAGCGGAAAGTGTTTCACAGAGTCTCAGTTCAGTGCCGACCGATGTCACGACACTGCGAAGCCAATTTAAAGTGTCGTGAAGTGTCCGGAGACCTACCCCTCATACTTCCTTCAGCCAAAGATATTTAACATCATAGTTTAGGACACGAGTTTGAAACAACCATTTACTTTTCCTTTTAACTATTTGCTTTAATTTGCCATTCCATGTTTATTTAAAAGAATTGATCTCTATCAGCAACACTATCGATTGGTATAAAAAATATTGGATGATTATTTATTTGTAAAAACCAACAGGTTCGATTCCTGGTAATGACTTTATCAAAAATTTAATGATGCTGTTTTAAATTTTGTCAAAAACGCAACTCCTTTTAGCATTTTTCTATCTCCTCCTCCTCCTCCTTTCAGCGCTATCTCTTATAGTTTAGGATATAGCCCTGAAGGCTCATGTAAAAAATTCACCCTGTATGTATGTGGAAGATATATGTATATACATACGTAGGAGATTAGTTTCTTTTTCGGTTTTTCATTTCACGTTTTCGTAACGCGTAACATTTTTTCTCGACAAACCGCGAAAATTATTATATAAGTATTTTGAGGGTTAGAAACGTTTTTGATCCTATACCTTCACTCTCGTTCTTTGAAGGACCCCATTTTTTTGGAGTCTTCAAGTCACGAGCGTATGTACCTATTGCACGCGCGTGCTATATTTTGGACTGCATCGTCACTTATCATCGGAACCTGATTCCTGAAAATGTGGCTATAATTTATTGCATTGTTGCAGTTGATACGCACACACCGTACAAAGCCATAACAAAGTATTGAAATGTTATCTCTATACATTGTAATTAAAACCTCTTTGATCAGCCCGTACTTCATCTAACTAAATAAATGGTCTCGAGCGATATTGGATGGCTCTAATTTAAGGAACGTTATGAAAACGGATCGACGAAATAAAAATATATTACAGTTAATAATAGAGGGCCAATTATGATTAAAAAATTGCTTAATTTTGGTCATTATTTGCTTCTAAATTTGATTAAAAGTATCATCAAATTAATGAAAATGGTAATGATTTTACTTAGACATAGTAATACAGTAAATGTAATTTATTTATTTTTCATTTCATGCCCAACAAAATAATTTTATTTGATTTAAATAACAAACTTTAAAACTGCGATTTTAAAATTGCTTTTTGGATTGCAATAAAAACGTTCGTAAAAAAAATCGTTTGCCTTTCGCACCTATGCCTGAATTCGTAAAGGTAAGCCAACATATCGGGTTGTATGGACACCTCGTTACTGATATGTACGTACCTAAACAAAACAGACCGATTAATCTATAACATATGCTACATAACAGTCTGAATTACGAATCATTAGTGAAACCCCGATACGATCTTACTAAAATTATATCAAACAGAGGCCATGACCCAAACGACTAATTCCCCAAATCAACGCAAATCCCTCATAAAGCCCCGAACACGCTAGCTATAGCCACTTCAATTAGTGCCTCGAATCAAGCTTCTGTCAAACAACAAGCACTAATAATCCACGTAATTTATACGTGCCCGATTATAACTGTTTAGTGCCAATAGGTAGTAAGGTCCCTGATCGGCTATACATAGGAAGTTCTTGCGGTCGAATTTGTTAGTGGAGATCTTAGATTAAACATTCTTAGTGAATAGCTATAGAGAGCTTATGTCGCTCATCGGTCATTATTGTTAGGGAGCTGTTCATAATTTAAGTGACTGTGTTGCCGTCTGCTAGGCATATCAATGTTGATAGTGACCCAAGGTTGTGGTACTTATTCGAATTTCTTCAGGTCAAAGATCGGGAAATCGGCATTAAAAGCATTGAAAAAGCAATACTTACCTATAGATAAAATGAAATATTATTGTTCTAACATAATATATTAATGCTTTCGAAAATTGTGTTTGCACATTAGAACTGCACAATACTACACATATCACATTTTTCAACACGTTTGATATTGCAAGCAGCAAAGGGTACGAAACCGCACAGAAATCATAATGTCAACGTTTATAACCCATTCCGTGCTCTCTAGATATTATATCATTTATCTAAGGTGTAGATCCGTAGAGCGCAGAGGGCTCACAGAGTGTTGGTGGTCGTCTCGAAGTCGTAATTAGCACCTGGGTTGGGTTGGCTTAAGTTTCTGAGGCAAGTTGCATGTTTGCTGGGTGGACTTGCGCTCGCCGCTCGGTGCATTCTGATTGTTTTGCTGGAGAATTGCTTTATCTGATGCAAATTTACTAACGAACTATTAGTTTCACTTCTAACGATTTAACAATATCTTTGGAGTTGTACTGAGCTTCTAAATAAATAAATATTGTGGGACACTTCATCTAGCCCCAAGCTGAGCAACTAGGCTTGTGTTATGATGGCCAGACAACGGATAGAATACTTTTTTACTTTTCTTTCGTATATATCCCACTATACATACAGAAACAACCAGAACGTAACAAATCCCTGTACATAAATATTTGTTTGAGGCGGGAATGGAACCCGCAACAGGCGCCAAAGGGGTCGTCAAAGTAGAAGATAGGTTATAAGGTTACATACCACGTAGTAAATCATACAAAATGACTTATGTATTGTAATCTATTTATGTATATGTGTTGTGTTATGGAAAATAAATGGTTGAAAATTATAAAGCTCAACAAAATTTGACTACACACCTAAGAGCGGTATTGGCTTAGTGCAAGATACCTCAACTTTCATCCCGAAGGTCGTGGGTTGGAAACCCGGGCGACGTACACCAATACATTATTCTTACGAAAAATGTATGTGCGCTAATTAGCATTGTTCTAACGGTAAAGGAAGACATCTTGACGAATGAAACCCGCGGCTTATTTATATACAGACCTATTGACAAGTTATTCCTTCTGGACACGGTTGACTAAGCCGAGAGGGAAGTATAGGTGTTGGGCAAGCCTACTCCATCCTCACGTTACGAGGAGCCAACCAAACTTGCAGAAAAAAGCCCGTATTCAAGTACAAGTACACACCTATCGTTTCGAACTCAGAATGGAACAAGTTTTATTGCGAAAATCCATAGTGGGAAGTAGAGTAGCAGTGTTGCCACTTGCCCTCATTAAAAGTTGCCAGTTTTGACTAATTATTCTGGTGCGACATGGGACGAATGCCTGCAATTTGTTAGTGCAAGTTCTCTCCTCTCTAGGTCCTTGACGGCATGCGAACAGCTCGGAAACTAACTTATTGCAGGAAAAATAGAAAAGTAATATTAACTTAAATTGTACCTCAATATAACAAGCCATTTAAGTAATTAGCTTTCGCCTGCGACTTTGTTCACGGGTTGAATTTTGCGAATGACTACGTTATAGTAGCTACCTGTGTTCCAAATTCTAGCCTGATCCTTCCATTGGCTTTAGGTGTGCGTTGATATCAGTCAACCAGTCAATCAGCACTTTGAATTTTATATTTTAAGATCTTTTTAATAATGTGACATAGTTTGAGGTATTAACTTTCCAACAAAAAAGAATCATGAAAATCGGATCATTAACAATAAAATGCCATTAAAAAACATACATCAAATTGTGAACTTCCTCATTTTTTTTAAAGTTGGTTAAACCCGTCAAGTTTGAAATTGTTAAGAGGTCACTAAAATTAAATTTCTCAGAACTTTCCTAAAATATCGGCCGGCCTTAAAGCAATTAATTCTAATATGATTAACCTTCGATTAATTTGAATTTCGCCATTAATTAAACTACTCAATAATTGAAATTCAATATCAAGAGTTTGAAAATTTAATTTATTGTTTAAAAACTTGTCATCGGCATCGGTAGGTACAGGTGTTGCCTTTCGACCAAAATTACGACGAAGTTATTTGCGTTCGTGTGAACTTTACCGCTTTGTTTCAAAGTCTACATTCGTCGATGGAGTTTTGTAAAAGTTGCCACCTGTGGGGCAATTATAAGTTTCAGCACGTAATGCCTACAAGGGTGGTCTGTCAAAGCTAGCTGCGGTGGAAATTGTGAAATGAATTTTCTATTTTTTGCTCGACTGAGGATTTTTTTGTCACCGCACTTTGGTTTTGGAGTTATGATAAATGTCCTTTGGCCATTAAAACCATTTTGTTTTGTTTGATTTCTTTATGAATTGTGTAATTATTTTTAGCTAGAATGTTTTCAGGTGCGAATTCGTACCTTAGTACGACTTAGCTCGCGAAGTTGTTAATTTTTTTTAGATCCTTTCTTATCCTAAGTTCTTAGCTCTTAGCTAGATGCCTATGTCTTAATGGCTATCTATATGCCAAATAAAATAATAGTTTTGTTTGAAATCTCCAAATGCCACTTAAAATGATCACACCGCAGACATTTTGTGATGGAATTTACTTTCCCGGGCGTACTTGTTTCATTCCTTAAATTGCAACAAAATGTTATTGCTGTCAATCGCTTGAATAGTAACTTACATTATTTTATTTTTTAGAAAAACATGGCATCACTTTAATTTTAAAAAGAAGAAATACTAAGCTTATTTCATAATGAATCATTTTACGCCAAAAAATAGAAACATAGTTATATCTGTTTTATGGAATACACGGTATATATAGAACGTAAGATTTCGATGGCAAAAAGTAAATGGAAATAAATTACATAATACTGTATTTTGAACAAAATTGCTTCAGAATTATTTTAGTAAACTATTGTTTTAGGTAGCCATTTTACCAGTTGCCTTCCCCATCGTCTCTCTGTAGTCTTATACAAGACAAATAGTAGAGGTCTCGATAGTCAGCAGGTACGTTCTTTTGGTGTCCGGAACACCGTGAAATTGACTCGCCCGATTGTCGGACAAAAAGACTTGTTTGTTGGACCGAGCTATTACTTCCTTCATGTAATTTGGTAAATATTGTCTCCGTTGTAAACCGATTTCCGAATATTTGCTCTCTATTCGGTAGCCTAGGCAGGTTGTAAATTGAAATGAAAATTGGGACGGTATTTGACCGGTTTTGGAAGCCTGAGTAGGTTCGCAAAACCACCCAAATATCGACCTTGGGCGTAAAAATTCTGATAATAAGGAAACAAATTATTTCCGAACCGCAAATACCCACGTGCGTAATGCCTTAAAAGTTCGTATGCAATGTATGCGGTCAATATAGTTTGTATAAAAATGTCACAAGGACTACTACAAAAGAATATCGAATGCGTGTTTTAAGCCGCCGAGAAAAAAATGTGTCGCCTTCATATTTTGTTTTCAAAGTGCCATCATTGAATTAAATCTAAATAAACTCAAAAGTTAATTTAGATTTAATTCAATGATGACCTTTTTTTTTGAAAAATTTAGCAAATACGAAACTTGAACGATTTATATATATAGCCTTTTCTCGTTGAAGTAACAACTCCACGGCGAGGTCTCTTAAAAGATTATCTCCGAAACCAGAAGACGAATGAAAGATAGCCTAGAAACCAAAATTCAATGCAAAGATTTGCTTGATACTGGCTTTAAAAAGAAAAATGTAACATCCTATGGTCCGGAGTGGACCTAAACGCCAACCCTGATCCAAATGTTACTTTTATGCGGAAGATTATGACATAAAATGACCGGAGACTTTTAACAATTTGCTTTACCTATACTATGTAAGTATACATGTTTCACACGAGGAAAGTGTTACCCCTTCTTGGAATTTCCCACTATCACTTCCCGCTTTCAATCTCAGACGTTACCTCGTTTCAGATAAGAAAACTCTGTTTAACAACAAACAAACATTTTATTTTTCACAAAATTTTCGTCGATAAATAAAACTTTTTTAAATTTATGGCACTATAGGTATGAGTGTGTTTAAGAGCCAATACAAACAACAGGCTCATTGATCGGACTTTGATATTTCAATGTAAAAGAAAATGGGCACTGAGTACCTACATACTCAATGACCATTTGCTTGAACAGTCTCTATCGTCCGACCAAAAGTAGCGTCTACGGTCCGCTCTTAGATGATATTTGGTTCAGCAACCACCTAGATGAATGATATTGGCGTTACAAATATGCCCTTTATATAGCTTATTATCTCTTCACACGAAGAATATGGGAAGATGCATCGTTAAAACACCAGTCGACAGAAACCAAGTCTATCTCTTCTATATCCTACCGGACACTGCCATGGTACGGATATTAACAGCTTCGAACTATTAGCACAATTACTGCCTTCGACTACTGTTCCTTCTGGACATGGTGTTGCATTGTCTTCCACTGCTGGATCTTCTGCCTTGTCATCTATAATCTTCCCATGGTATTTTGGTTCTATAATTTCAACTTCGCCTTTAGGTCCATCGCCAAGTGGAATGTCCCTTGTTTTTACTTTCGCTTCAGGCTCTTTTTCACGTTCGATTGTACTGCTTGTAGTAGATACTGGGTTGATTACGTCGTGATATTTATTCGGTCGAATGTATGGGTCGTAAATGAATCTTTTAAAAACTGCGAATGCACTGCTCAGAAAATCTGTAAGGAAACCTTTTTCTTCGACGATGGTTCCTTCTCTAATCACCGAGTCCTTTTGTTTATTGAATGGTGTTATTTTATTCACTAATATATCGGCCATCACATCGTTCCAAGCCAGGGGTTTCACCTCAGAGTAACTTTGCAATTTTCTTAAGAGTGTCCATTGTGTTTTATTATTCGCGACTTGGAGCGATTCTGTTGCCTTTAAAATTAAGAACGTTGTGCAGAGAATGTAAGGAATTTTCATTTTTTTTTGTTTGTAAAAAGTAGCGGTGGCACAATAGCGACTGAAAAGTATCTGAAGATAAGGTGAACGTTCAGTTAATGGATACAGTCGGTGACAAAAGTGTTTTAAAATTTTAACATGTATTGGGAAGACAAGTCAATAAAAATATGTCTTTTAAAAACCAGCCAAGTGAACTCGCGCACAAAGGGTTCCGTACTATTATATTCTGTTTTTAGACAATTTCAACTGTCTAGCTATCACGTTCATGAGATACAGACAGCGTTGGTGACAAGGCAGAGAGAAAAACAGTAGAGTCTTAGTAAAAGGGTCCCGTTTTCACCTTTTGGGCAAACTACCATCTGCAAGCAACCTTTTGTTTCGCAGGCGGGTGTTCACCCGATGCAGCACAGGGGTCGTCTCCTCGGCTCCTTCTCGTATGTATTGTAATAAACAGTGATTAGCCCGATTGCGAGTGGGATCTGAGTCCCACTCGCAATCGGGCTAATCTTGCTTGCCTTACAAATCGCTAGATTATGATACAATCTCCCCAACATTAGCACTTTAAACTACAAGTTTAAAGAGGAACTTAAATTCAGATAGGTACTTATATTGTTTCTTAAGATTAAAACGACATTGTCTACAGTAAATAAAGAAGCACTTTATTTAGTTTCTCTTGTGTTACTTAAGTTATACTTTGTTAAAAGGTAAGAAAGTTTGGGAGAACCGAACAATACGATGTAAATTCAAGTGCGGGGCGGTGGTCTTACTATTCTGTCCAACTAGTTGGACCAAGGGACTTCGTACGTCCAACTATTAAAAAAGTTGGCCACGACTCCTAGTTAGAGGGCTATGATCTAATACTACTAATATTAAAAATGTGAAAGTGTGTGTGTGTGTTTGTGTGTTTGTTACTCCTTCACGCTAAAGCTGCTAAACCGATTGCAATGAAATTCGGTATGTAGATAACTGGAGACCTGGATTAACATATAGGCTACTAGGGGTGAACCGCGGGGCGCAGCTATTTTTCAAAATAAAAGTTTAACAAACTGAAACAAAAATGCCTCTCTCAGTCAAAGGTTTCTTTAATTTAGATCGAATAATCGGTGAACATAATTAATTTTTTTTAAATCGTGTTTTGTTTCCGTATCGATTTTCTTTTATTTTTGTTTCGAAAGTAGTTTATAGTCAGACGTAAGTATGATGTTCCATGGTTCAACTAGTTGGACAACATAGTTCTACCACCACCCCACACTCGGCTCTCCAACTAAAACAATCCAACTTTTTTAATAGCTGGACCACCACACCCATTTTTGGATATGCGTTTTTTGCTTTTTTTAAATATTTTTTATACATGGTCAGCGTTTGACCACTATCACACCTGCTTGATAATAGGTGGCGATGCGGCCGAAGATGTAGTACGCTTTCCTAGAAGATACCTAATTAAAACCCCAGTAGGTACCGGGATCACGTACTTAAAAACAAAATAAAATATTATAAGACTTTTGAGCATGACATTACAGTTCCACGTTTATCAGATAAAACAGTGATAAGTAAACCAAATATTGACAATATGACGGCGTTCCCCGGTATGGCGTCCAGTATGTGGATAGTATATAGGTAGGTACATAAAACACCTTGTTTTGAACTTTTATCTCAAGTGGAATAAAATATATCAAGGACACAATATGAAACGTATTAATTGATTATTTACATGTTATTGCAATTTCACTAGGGCGTATCCAAAAGGGCTATGTTTTGGACCTGTTTGTATGTATGTTCATCTGTTCCCACTGAAATTCAATACTACTTAAGTACTTTAATCTAACAATTGAGGTATCGTTAGAGGCGTCTCAATGGTCTGCTGGTAATAGGCTATGTGACGTCACATTAAAAAATATTGATATTTATATATGATATTTGATATTAACTTTATGCAAGAGAATGGGAGAAAAGATCAAATTCATTTTATATGGATAAGTACCCGGGTAACCCGGGTGGTAATTTGATTGTCTACAAGTCGCCAGTGAACAAGTATCTTCTAAGATGGCGTGCTACATCTGAGACCGAATCGTCACCTACCATCAGGCAGGCGCTTCGGGCAGGTGTGATACTTTGACTACTATCTGTCATTTGTAAAAAAGATGAAATATTCCGTTAGACGAGGCTGTATGGGCTAAAACCTTTTGACCATGACTCTTCGGGCAAAAAAGCGTGACTACTGGGACAAAGCTGTAACGGAATACAACAGGCTATCGTTATTGGAATCATGTCATGAACTGAAACGTTCTTTACACCTGTTAATGTGTTCAATTGCGAATGTGTGCAGTTGCTACTGAACCGTTTAAAATGCATCATAAACCTAATCTACCAAATAAGAATGACATGATTCAATAAGTAATCCATATGACTGTTTGTACAAACATACATTGTCCTTTGTTTAGACTTACAAAACACAATAGAGCTGGCGGCTGGCGCAGCTCGTAGCTAGGAGCCTCTATATCACTATAGATCACGGATTCACTTGACAGCTCTATATCTACTCCGTTTTTAGCCGTTGACAAAAAAGGGTGACCGTTTGTTGACTGACGGTATTTGGAGTAAATATATTTGAAGAGGGTTTTTGTATTTAGTAATTTTCTTTTCTTCACGTAAAGCACTTACCTAGTTAATTTGGGATGAGTACCTGCATAAAAATAGATAGTAAGTACCTATTTAGTCAGTTGAGAGGATTTTAACTAAGAGCTGGCTTTGCCAGGAGCATGTTTCTCTGGTGGAGAAATCTCTTAAACTACAAGAGCCTGGAACTTCGCATGAAGCTTGAAGCAAGTACTACGCTTCCTTTTAAAACGTAGGAAATCGGATTTTTTGGAAATTCGACGGTAAAAAGGGCCAATAAAGTTTATACTAACTATTTATTTAAGTTCTTATTTTGTATCTGTAGGAAATCAATATCACTTTTAAAGACACTTACGCGGTTAAAACCGAGAAGCGCAGCACTGAATAAATCTTCTAAATTATCCAATTTAAAGCCAATTAATTACCTATTTAAAATACAAGTATACGTTATGTATTCATCTCATTCCAGCCGAATCATGTATTACTTACATCCCATTGAGTTTGAACGTGAAAAACACGGAAATTTGTCAATATCTCACAAACGTTCTACAAGGAAACCCGATTCAGTATATACCGGAATGTTCCAGAACAAGTAATCATGGAGTTAAATGATTTTGTTTTTTCCGAGGGTCGTTTTCGCCCTCTTTTGTTTATAGTCTGCTTGGCAACGTCGTTAGCATTAACCGTGTTCCGCCCATGGGCCCTGGGTGGAACCTTAGAGTAAACATTATAACTAAGAATATAGGTAGTTATAGAGAGTTCATGTTACTCGTCGTCTTAATGGATCGACCTAATGACCGTTCGTATGAAGTTCTTCTTAATAATACACGGACAGACAGCCAGACAAGAAAGTGATCTTATAAGGGTTGTTTTTTTTACCATTTGAAGTAAGGACACTTAAAAACACTTTCTAACTTTGTGATTTTTAGGAACATGCATGGAAATAATAAAAGTAGAATCGTCCCACTAATTTCTAAGTGTAAGAAGTTTATATACCTACCTACCCCAAAAGGGTGAAGCGCGGTTTAGCTCATAAAGTTCAATTTAAAAGACCTCTATTGTACCTACATGTGTTTATGAATATATAAATGGTTAATTTTTTTACAGTTTTGCTATGGAAAAGAAGATATTTTTTTTAAACCTTAGTAGTTGATAGATAGGATTTTGAATTATACATTATACCTACTTAGTGCAATCGGTTCATACTTTCATACAGCATTGCGAGCTCTCTAGATATTATATCCTTTCTCCAAGGGTGGGATCTACTGCGGACTTTTCACAAACAAACCGATTGACTCCCAAATAGATAGTCGGACCCGTTCTGATAGCTGGGATGTGGAAAACGAAAAAGTTGATAATAGGATTTACATTGCTCGTGCCAAAAACAAGTGGGAGTTGGTTTTTGTTTTGTTTGACAAATGTTTCAAATTCTAAAAGAAATCAGTTGTCTTTTGTTTAAGAAAGTAGCAAATTTTTACTTATTTCTGGAAAAAAATATATTTTCGATACATTACATTATTAAATACCTAAACGGCCAGTGTTGGCCTAGTGGTAAGATAACTCGATTTTATTCCGAAAGTCTTGGGTTCGAATCCCGGAGGACTGTGCAGCAATGGTTTTTTCGACGAATTTATTTGTGCATTGCTTTTACGGTAAAGGAAAACATCGTGATGGAACCCGCGGCTAAGTTGACTCCAGACGTTTTGAGGATTTTTTCCTTTGGACATGGTCGACTAAGCTCAGAGGATGGTACAGGGGAAGCCTACTCCATTTACACATTACATACATGTCTTAGGCTCTATAACGTCGCGAATAGCATGGATTGAAGTTGCTGGCGCTATATAAATCATCAAGATTAGATAGATACCAAGTACCTATTCATTAATTAAATGGCCTCCTCCTGATGTGACGGGAGTTGCTGTAATTTTTCCGAAGGATTTTAAATTCATTTTAGATTATTTTAAAATGAGCCTCGTACGTCAGTATCTAATAGTTGGTCGTTTTGCTAGCATAGCAGTAATTTGGCATACAGCTCATTAGACGTTTCGTAATATTGGACGTTCTGCTACTTAAACTTTCTGATGGTTTGAAGTTTCGTACTGTTTGACGTTTTGCTACTGGGACTTTATGATCTAAATGATCTGACGGAATGTTTTCCTGAATTAAAACAAAATGAAAAAAAAGACGGTTAGATTTACCCAGGTTTGCGAATGCATCACTCAGACAAACCTAATACCTTACAATCCAATGGCTCAGTGCCAAGACCTGACAATATTGAAATATTTCGCTCGAAACAATAAAAATAAACTTGTAATGAATCTTAACATAAGCAAAACAGTAACCATAGCATATACACATAAAAGCCCGCGCCATCATGAGATAACAAAATCTATGTACCTACGATACATAAGGTACCTGCGGGTAATATAGGTCCACCTATTTCGTCAAAATAGGGAATACTACTAATTATAAACAAATTATTAGATAAATATTTGATAAATATTTGCTTTACTGTCAATCTGAAAAACAATTCTTTGGTTTATTTTCTGGTATCACAGAATACATATGTGCTAATATCAAGTTTAAAAAAACCCTTTTTATCCGCAGGTACTTAATTTTATTGTAAAATTGACGTCCCTCGTATTGTATATGCGTTATAGTAAACAATAACGCATTCAATTTGTATGAAGCAATCAATAGTGATGAAGGCGAGCGGTATCTTAATCCATTAGGAGTGTGCGATTGTATTTTGATGCGAGAAGCGCGGGGTTGCGGGTCGCGGGTAGCTCTGTCTGTGCTACGGGTTACACTACAAGCGATAGCGGTACTATAGAAATTACATAGAGGCATAAATTACATAGAGGTATCATCGAAGGCAAATTACGACAACGTGCAAGAATTCGATTTCCGCTGTCTTGTAATAAAGGAAAAGCGGATAAAATCGCTGTACTTAGAAGCAAATTTGAAAAAAATTGTCTATGGGACTTGGGAAAAAGACTATCGTTTCGGAGGTCAAGATCCACTTTGGGTCACTGAGCCAGCGGAGCAAGTAAACTAATTAAAATCTGGTTTTCACTATTGGATAGCTCTATTTACGAGGAAGGTCGTGGTATAAATAAAGTAGCTTCGCGCTGTCTGTCTGTCTAATCTTTAAAACTACGCAACGGATTTTGATGCGATTTTTTTAATAATTAGAGTGATTCAAGAGAAAGGTACATAAACGAAACTAGCACGCCTACGAAGTCGCGGGCATTTTCAACAAGTACATAGTTATATAGTTGCACAAGTCGACAGCTATCTCTCGTAACTTGAACCGCACATCAAGAGTGGGATTACCCCGGATTTTTTCCCACTAAGCTGGACGTAATTGGATCCTAAATTGACCGTGGTCCGTAGTCCCCACGCCGCGCCGCGCCCCACCGCCCCATCGGACGCCGCACGCCGTTACATCATATCTATCCGATACCGTATTACAATATACAAATGACAGTTGCCAACATTCACACACCAATTGGATATTGAGGATTTTCTGGTTATTAAATTGTTTGGACCGCGTTCTGATTTGAATGTTGATATTTGTTGGTTTTTGTGGAGCTCGGGTTTGGTATCGATGTCTATACTAACTTATAGATATATCTATCTTCTTCTATCTATCTATCGTCTATCAATATGCTATCAATCTATAATATTATAAAGAGAGATTTGATGGTTTGAATTGAATAGGCTCGAACTAAATAATTAATTGGGAGTGACATATACTTTCATCCTGATATTTCCACGGGATCGGGAGTTTACACGAGTGTAGACCATACGAAGTTGGCTTGTCTTTGTGAGAGGTAAGTCCTACTCTATCTATCTGACTTCTTAATCTATCCATCTTCTATTGATACATATCTATGTATCAATAGAAGATGGAAACAAAACTGAACCCCCATAAAAAAAAATTGCTTTGCTTTTGGGGGTTCAGTTTTTCTCACCTCCGTAGAATTAAGCCTTCGATGTCCAACACATAACGGGTGGCGTTAAAGGAGCTGACACTCAAGCAGTGGTAGACGTTGGCCGGCGGCTTCTAACACCACCCTCTGGACAAACTCATGGTGCCAAGTGACTCGTCGCGTTACATCACGTTATCCAGGTATGCCGTTCTCATTCTAGAAGAGCATCTTACACCCTTGCCACCATTATGTGAAACGAGGTAAAATACAGGTCATATTTGCGTTTTTTTTTACAAAAAAATGTCTAAGTCTTTTCCTCTTGAAATAATGTAACGTAGCGTTACATTTCGTCACATAGACGACACCTATAGTTATTATAGGAATAAATAAACTAAAATAATTAAAAGCAAATAGGTTCTTTTAGGACAGTCAGCGCCCTCTTTTGTTGAAAAGCTAGTAACTCAGAGCTCCAAGCGAGTTGCACTCGTATGGAGTTTTCTGAAACAACGCCTTCCAACCTCGGTAGATGGCGCGCTATTCAATTATATTTATTTCTCTCAGACAATTAAAACTAACTTAATCTAACAGTAAACAAGGTAAATGATCAATAAACCGATATCTTTAGACAGTCCCTTTAATTTTAATCAATCATTAATTACTAAATACAGAGATAAAATAAATTATAGAACCTTCCAGAAAGATTATCGTTGCTACTCGAATAGCAACCCCATTTCCTGCTGCTTTCCACCACTAGATGGAGTTACTTGAGAATTACAAAATCAATTTTATTTCTTTTAATTTAACATTTTAAATAATTAGTTTCCTACAAAATCTAGTTTATTACATTTAAATATACAAACAAACAGGCAAAATACTAACTCTAAAGTAGAATCTAACAATATATTTTGTCTGTGGAATATTCGTCAGATGACGTATTTCCTCTGCTATAATACATATGTCTCCACCTTGGTTTTCTTTTGGGATTCATTTTTCTTTTTGCGAACCGAGACTGACTGAGACTACATCATACTTAACTCCGAATTAATAAATTCTAAGAATCTTTACATTGAGCCGGGATTATCTTGCTTTGCTCCTAATTCCCTACATATAGGTAAGCAATTTAAAATAACTTAAAACTAATTTATTTACAAAATAGCGCAGTTACAGTGTTTCGTTAATCGGACCTCGTGCCCGCTTCTCTGGTCTGCCTTTTGTAAGTCAATCAAGCCTGTTCCTAGGCCTTGTCTACTTTAATTATTACTTAATTAATAACTTTATTTTCAAGAAAGCACGCCCCGACACAATCACATGGATTTTCTTCGGCGCGTGTTATCTCTAAATAACCTTTTATTCTCTAGCATTGATGTTGCTGTGCTGACAAAAGCACCGCAGCCTTGTTTCCTTGCACTGCCTTGCAAAGGAAACCCTGTTTTTCTAAACTTTCCTCTAAGGAACTTAATTATTATATAATTTTAATGATAATTATTTAGGTACCTACCTAAACTGTGTCTTAACCCCTCGATTGTCGTTCTGTAAGCCGCCTCCAAGGACTAGCACTTAGTTAAACTAGACTCAGTCGCTGACGGAGAAGGCCTTTACCGAACGACAGTCATCGGTCCGTCTGGTAACCGCTTGGTACTGAATATTTTCAGGGAACAAAGTCTGGGCATAAAACTCTGCCCACCATCAAAGAGGCTTGCTTGGTTACGAGTGGCCCTAGCCATGAGAAAGAGGCACCCATTGAGGTCGGAAGATGGCTGGCGTAGGACACCCTCTTGATGGCGATTGATACAACCGAACCCCTCACCAGCTGGACGACTCCTGAACACCTAAGCTGAGTCCCTAGTATTTTTATAACTGTGAGCCATTGAACTCGTAGAGAGAGAGAGAATTTACGTACCACTCATCAACCTTTAGTACCAGTACGGCAGAACTCTTCTGATTACGACCCCTTACGGGAAGTCTTTGCTCTTTAACTTCTTTCTTAATAAATCTAACTTAACTTTAAAACTTTAAATTTCTTATAACTAACTTTTTTTATATTAACTTCACTTTACTAAATAAATTATGTACCTAAGTTATTCGTTTCCTTCATTTATCCCGTGCTATCGAATAACCTAGGCGACAATAAGTACAAAATTAAATTCTACACAGACTTCATAGGCTAATTAAGTCTGTGTAGAATCAACCATTTAAAAAAATAGGAAGAAAACTGCACCTACATAATCTGAAGTCGGGCAGTTTTCCGGTTTTTTTAGGTTTAAAGTTGTATTAGTGAGACGCTTCCCTTTAATCAGTTTACCTCTAAATACCGAACTACGAGTAAAATAACCGAAATCCCAAAGTCCCCAATCAACACTCGGTTACCAATGCAAATATCAATGTTATTTTACCGCAAACGCTTTACAATCTAAATCGAACGTTTTATTACCTCCAATAATAATTAGCATTATACCTATCTATGTAAAACACAGTGGTGTATTCACCATACAAGGTATCGGGGCAATAGCCCGGGGCGGCAGGCTGCTTCCGCCTCGACCGATAGCTTTTGGCATTGATCGGATGAACGGGCAAACGGACAGACACCTAAGGTTCACAAAAAGAGAAGTAGACCTGCGCTCTACGTCCTACCACGGTCTGTGGTTCGTTTCCGCCACGGCTTTTAATTCACTAAAAATTACGATCACTAACTTTGTTCGCTACCAATAAGCTTGTTTAGAGACAGTTCCAACAGAGTCTACGGATTCCTACACAGGCCTGGGTCCTAGGCACTACTTATTACTCACTACCTGCGCCCTGCAGTTTCACCTGTTCCCAGATCCCGCGGGAATTTCGAGATCAATGTATCCTATGTCCTTTTCCATCCCCTAAACTACCACTATGCCAATTTTCATTCAAATCAGTCCAGTCTTTCGACCATGAATAAACAAACAAACTTTCGGATTTATAATATTAGTTAGGAAGTTAGGATTAGGATTGAATTCCTTAATTTATAGGGCGACAAATGTAATTTGCCCAGGGACGCCAATATTCAAAATACACCACTGATAAAATAGCTTGCATTACTACAGCAACTAGCATAACGATCAAATTGTGTGTGGAACATGAAATTAGAATTCACTGGTAACATTTTCAAAGCGATGTCGTTAAGGATAATAAATAATGTTGGTCAGTTGTATTGATGAAACAATTAACTTAGTTAAATTGCACCTATAAGTAGGCACAGCAATGTGCCTACTTATAGGTATTCCAAACTACTTGCCCGTTCAATACCGAAATAAAAGGTTTTTCTGTATAGAGTTAGAAATCAAAACTTTTCATTATTTTGACCACGATAATTCACACAGAATCGGGACTTACGCGACTAAATCCGCGGGGCATAGCTAGCCGTTAATATTTTAATTCTAATATAAAAAACTTCACAGTAAAAATAAAAACCAGAATCCTAAGAACAATAACAATAACAACCCAGACATTTGTTTCGTGTTTTTCGCGTAAAAAACGATGTTTTATTCGAACACTGTGGACCCAGGTGCACGGCGACTTTCAGCTGTTAAATTTAATTAGTGAAAATTATTCGAGATTATTTGGATTTTTCTAATTAGCTCGGTAGGCGCCCCCCGGCTGACAGCGGGGGCTCGGCGGCCGGCGCGGGCGGTGGTGTTACTGATCTTATGAATTTACTGCGGACGCTTTATTAACATTTTTTGTTTGTTTTTTTTTAGATTTTAAATACCTGCTATCATATCTTTAAGACACGAGCATATCTTCTAAGTGTGCTACATTTTAGACCGCGTCTTCACCGACCATCAGGCAGGTGCGTTAGTGGTCAAACGCTAACCTATGTACTATAAAAAAACCGGACAAGTGCGAGTCGGACTCGCGTACAAAGGGCTTAGCAGCATTATATTCTGTTTTAGTATTTTTTGTTATAACGGCAACAGAAATACATCATCTGTGAAAATTTTAACTATCACGGTTAACTCAGCCTGGTGACAAACAGATAGACGGACAGTGGAGTCTTAGTAAAAGGGTCCAGTTTTTACCCTTTGGAACACGCAGCAAATGCACGCGAAGGGATGTAGTCCTATGCCTAAAAGCCGTTGAAGGCAACCCCGTGGGGTAGGTTCCAAAAGCCCTATCTAAGACCTATTATAGAGTTTTTTTGTAGATCGATGGGTCGGGGGATTTTTTAAGATAATAAGAAGGACCACTAGCTTCTGAATTGCCAGAATAAGATTTTAAGTAACAGAAATACGCACCGAAGGATCCTTTACACACTTATGAGGGAGAAACAAAACGATGGCCACTTACCTAGTTCAATCGGCACCGCCTTTCCTCTGGATGGTAGTTTCAGGATCCTCTGCAAAACGGTGATAATAATTGTCAATAGCTGTATGCACACTATAAGCACCTATAAGTACTAATGCGTCACACGCTTCCGGGTGAGCAGTCCGGTGGAAGTACAGCACATACGATGACACGTACGTTTACACATGTTTTTTTTTTTAAGACGATTTCTAGTGGTCTATGTCAATTGTATTAAGCATCCAAAGAAATAAAAAAAATTGATTTGATTTGACACAACTTGTAATGACACAGTTACTCCGACGTATATCGCAATAAGATCCACGAATATCCCGGTGAGACTCACGGCGAGCAGACATGTAAGCGTATGTCTCATCTGACATCGATGACGCGAGTACTCGACCATGACCAAGCTTAGTATTTCCACATTTCTACCCTCAAGTAAAAAATATGTACAAGGTTCAAAAACCTATCTGTCCATATTAAAATTCTCGTGTCGTATGCTTAGATCTTTAAAGCTACGTAACGGATTTAAATGCGTTTTTTTTAAATAGATAGAGTGATTCAAGAAGAATGTTTTAGTTTATAAAACAAAACTACCGCGCGTACGAAGTCGCGGGCAATAGCTAGTAGGTAAAAAATACTTCTATATAACTTGATTTCCGTCCTTAGACTTTTTCCATTCCACAGTTAAATTCTCTACTGCCATGCCTACCTATTCAAAAAACGATTCAGTGAAGAGCTGAAATAATATATGTAAACTGGGAACATATTGTTTGTGTTTATATCCTCGTGTAACTTCAGAGAAGAAGTACCAAATATTTATTGTACGAAAATGTATTCTGAAGTTCCTCGTAAAAGATATTTAGATGTTTTTTATACTGCAAGTAGCCTCGTTTCGGTGGAAGTATGGAAAATTTATAATTATCTCTTCGCTGAATACGTTTATTCACTTACTTTTAGCTTTTATGTTTTGTTGAAACGAAATCTTTTGTGTTTTGTAGATGTTTATATTCTTTTAAGGTAGAGTATTTATACCTATAAAGATCGTAACTGGGATTTACTTCTTCTAGTTCGAAGGAAAATGGCTCAATGTTCTATAGTTTGTCTCTACCTCAACGGTACGTTTCTCCGATGTGTCGTTCTCGAAATCCCTCGAAAGATCATCAAAACGAAAAAAAATTGTAGCCATTTATTGTTTTTCTTATTTTTTTGCTTCGCACGATGTGAATTGTACCTATAATGCCAGTGTCCCAAGTTAATACTGCAACAAAGACTGACATAGTAGTCGCCTTAATCTTTTGTTTTCTATAAACAACAAATGCGATGTGGCAAAATCCCGTAAAGTGTCTTGGTTCTATTTGCCTGAATAGGATGGATTAAAGTTGCTGGCGCTGTATAAATTATCTAGATTAGATGTAAAAGCTAATAAAAATGCCAAGAGGACGCAATACGTGAGCATAACATAAAAAATAAACAAATCATCTAAGTAAAGCACATTGAAAACTTATCTACAATAACTTCGGGGTCGTTTAACATCGGCATGGGTCATTGAAACCAATTACAACGTTCTTTTCTAAGAAAATATCGTAAATAAACCAATATATCATATTAATGGGATCGTTTTGTATTAATATTGATGACCGAAATACATTCACTGAACAACATAATAACACAGATAAATTGAATTGTGAATCTTTATGATATCAATCTGGAGCTTTAACACGAGTTGTAAGTTTACGTTAAGTGCCCTATTGAGTATTTCATTGAAACTTAAAGACGATTTAAGATGGAAATATCAGACGTCCGCACTAAGCGTTTCGCTATGTCATTCCTTATTCGTACCGCAAGGGAATGGAATCAGTTGCCTGCGTCTGTCTTTCCTGACGTGTACAATTTGGGGGTCTTCAAGTTGCGATTGAATAGGTAACTTTTAGGGGCGCGTGCTACATCTTAGACCGCATCGCCACTTACCATCAGGCAGGTATGATAGTGGTCAAACGCTGGCCTTACTTATGGTATAAAAAAAACTTGAACCCCTACCCTTAAAAACAAGAATCGAACAAGAATATGGAAAACTCATGGTAACTGTACTGGTACTATTTCAAATATATGCGTCCATTTTACGAAAGTTGTTCTAAAAGTCTAGCTAGACTAACAACTTTTGTTCTACGACTTTTGCAGATTCGAACTTTTTTTTCGATTAGATTTTATGGCGTTCCCTAGATGACGCCGCCAGCTTTTTTTTAGTTTTGTAAATTACTCAATTAATTTAGTCTTCAATTATAATGTACAAATATTCAATTTATATTAAACTAAATGGGAGCTTACTGGAGCTTATACGAAGTCTGAAATCAGGCGGGAATAAAGCTTTTCGGTGTTATAGGCATGTTATAGGTACGTTAAACTTTGCCTACACGGAAAGTGTTTTTGTATCTAACAAAGATTATCCTACAGAGAGATTGAGACTAGCTGCGCCTCGCGGTTTGACTCGCGTAAGTCCCGATCCCGTGGGAATATAGCCTATAGCCTTCCTCGATAAATGGACTATCCAACAAAAATCAATTCAAACCAGTAGTTCCTGAGATTAGCGCATTCAAACAAACAAACTCTTCAGCATTATAATATTTGTATAGATTATTTAGCATACAGACATTGCAAAAAATGACAATGTCAAATGTCCAACTGGTTGAACTTATTGGTTGGTTTATTTTTCATGCAAAAATGTATTAAAAGTGATTTTGTACTAGTAAGTACAATTTTTTTTGACAATTTATATTTCTTATTCATTTATTTTTCTTAAATTTAGATTTTTATAAAAATAAACTGAATACAAAATATATACACCACTATAAAAACTTATAAAATAATTTTATCTAAGCGATTAAACTTAACCTAAATAAAATGTAATTTACAAGTTTAAAAATAATGTATAAATTTTGCATCTAAAACAGTAAATCAATATAAAAACCTAAACCTAGAGTACCGTCGTCGACAGCGAGGCAGGGCCCAGGCTACCGATGGTTAGGGCCGCAGAGAAAGGAATCTTCTGACAATACGTGCCGTATCCAAGATTACTGCCTTCTGGATCTGACCCTTGACCCAACCATCCAGCGAGAGCCTCTTGAGGTGTTGATCAAGGCTCTTCGCTATTAGTCCATTTGCCGATACAACTATCGGAACAATACTCATCGAATCAACGTCCCACATGGCGGTGATCTCGTGGGCCAAGTCCAAGTACTTAGTTTCCTTGACAATTTATTACTGTTGTCCGGCCTACTTCTGGTAATATTTTTTGAAAGTCTTTGTTGACGGGTGTAACCGCGGGGCGCAGCTAGTAAATACATAAAAATACTCTGAAACAAACGTAGCCGAGAGTCAATCTTGTTACAACAACATCGTAATGATATTTACATTAAAAATTAAAGTTTTGTAAATATACGAGATAGAATTTTATACAGGGTTTTTTTTTTGTTTTTACCAAATGATAGGTCAGCGTTTCACTACTATCACACCTGCCTGATGGTAAGTGACGAATTGACCATACGGTCTAAGATGTAACACGCTTTCCTAGAAGATACCTATCCGCTCGTGACTCAAACACCCCCAAATAAACGGGGGCCTTAGGGGAACACGAGTGAAGGTAGGAAGACGGCAGAGGAGCAAAAACTTTTCCGACCCGACATCCTTTTGTGGATGCACCGGCCTTCGTATCGGAACACGGACAAGTCCGCTTAGTAATACGATTTAGGCCGGGTGGACAAGCCGTGGTCGAAGCCACCCAATAAGAGATTGCTCCTCTAGCACCAACCACGGGTCACGTGTGGGACATCTTGGTCTTAATCCCACGGACGCGAGCAATACGAACCCAATACGCTGAAGAAAAAATTACCAAGATACTAAATGCCATATGTTTTATACCAAATAAATAAAATGCAGCGTTAGCATACGAAACAAAGGCCCGTACATTATAAAAAGACGTAGGGAGAAGAGCAAAGGATTCTCGGTCCTTCCGTTTAAAAATTAACACTTTTCCGTTTCTCCGACCATTCCCTCAAATTATACCGACGACGACGTCACTTTGAATAATGAAATCCCGTTGCTCCTTTGATACTTGTATAATGTAACATCATTTGTGGGTTGCTAGTGGTGATATTTAAATTGTCTTCTTTCATATAGAAAGAACATCACTAGATCCATCCTGGATCTGGCCAATTGATCTTTTGAGAATGATCGGTATCATGAGGAAGAATATTTGTTAGCCTATATTGTCCCACTTCTGGTCAAAGGCCTCCCCTTCCAAGCAATTCGATCCTGTGCTGGGTTTGGCCAGGAATAATATAAATATAAGAAGAATAAATAATTTTTTATAAAATTTGTCATACAATAATAACTTATTTTTCAAAATAAAAAATGTCAAAACAGCCTGTATCTAATCCCATTTCAGAGCCAAGACATTTTGTCAAAATTTGATCTTGTCGGAGCTTTGTTGTCAAATTACAATATTGTCGGAGACGAGCCTAAATTCGATTTTCGCCATTTGGGCACTGAGAACAGTGACGATGGGTGGTGAAGGAACTAATAATAGACTTTTGGTATTATATAAATGTCTTAAAACTCGCGCTTTGATTAGGCACAAAATAAGTATAGTTGACGTTTTTATAAAACACCAAATCCTAAGGTACTTTGTAAAGATATCAATGATTATAGGTTACCGTGTCAAAGTTGAGATGATCTCTCTATCGGTTATTTTATTTTGAATCTTTGATTGCCAGATGCCAGCCTTCTGCGATATTTTGCGAAAGTGCTATTTATTATTAACACGCTGTTGTGATTTCTGTGTATGGAGGTAAATAAATAATAACATACGAAGTATATTATTAATAGTAGACTTAAAGCTATGTACAGACATGATAATAAAATTTGAAAAAATCGGGCTGCATCAGCCGCAATAGAGATGTAAAAATGTCAACCAGATTTCTCATTTTAATGCAACAAACTTAATAAGCCAAAGAGGTTAGATTAGCAACATCCGTTACAAGTTATGACGTCATTTGGTTTCACATCGTCACGCTAACCGATTTAGACTTTGACCCAAAATCTATTAGGGTATAGGGCTAGTCGTATTATAAAACCAGTTTAACTTAGGTAACCCAAAAACAAAGAGACCCGTAAATTAATTTACTATCCATTGGCTAACAAAAATAAAGCAATTAAACTCTGTGGAAGGAACTAAGGTAATAGTTAAACTTTAGACTAGACCAACTAGACGTTAGTTGTTAATTTCAATTTTACTTGTAACTTTAACTTCTTACGGTTTCATGGAATTTCTTGGTATAGATTCAGTTTTTATATAAACGTCGGAAACCCGTCGTGGTATTGGTGTATAGTTCAAGTTACAAGAGTTAGACCAGCAACTGCGTTACGCGGATTTCACCCGCGCGGTCCCCGCGAAGGGATAGTTCCAGACCTTAGGCGCCGTCGCATTTTGGACGCGTTGTCGTATGAAAATGAATGAACCATCATCTATCATGTGACCTTCGAGCGCACATATTTACGACGTGAAATATTAAATTCGTAACGTTTTTGTCCAGCCTTAGTGACAGAAATGATATGATTCGACAGATTGAAACAAGCAAGAAACGTCAACTTAAACTGTAAGTGGTGGGACCGAGAGTTCTGTTCACTAATGGTGGCACCACGAGGGAAGTCCATGATCATTATGACCACGTACTATCCAATCATTAGAACAACCTAGTTATCTTATGCCTTTGTCCAACCACCGAAAAGTCCCATGTAATAGGTAAAGTTGTTTACCCACCGATTATACACGCGACGGAAGTGGGTACGTGAACCCCGGTGTTGCTAGCTTGTATGTTACAACACTAACATTACTTTTACAAACTGTGTTGCAAATGTGAAAAAATATGTGGTATTTTGAAGAGATTGGGTACATAACAATCTACGGCATTGATATCCTATAACTATAATACAAGAACCTAAACGTCAGTTATATTTCGTGCCTAAACAAAGCACCGCCATTTTTTTCTTCTCTCATTTTTCTGGTAGTTATCGACATTTAAAAAAAAGACGGATCATAGAATTACAGTGAGTGTCTGGCATTTATCAAAATGATAACTTACTCTTTTTCATATCGAGAATAAAAAAAGAGAAAGCATAACACCGACTCCAAAGTACCTACTTTTTAAACCTATTATTTACAAACAAACAAACAAAAAATGTATCTTCTTCATATTTTAGTGTAGATAATATTACCTATGCGCTACTATACCTAATATAAAACTTTCGAATAAAAGAGATTTTTACACTAAAGACTTAAGTAGAATTAGAATCGGAATGACATAAATTATGCCTACCTGTCAACAGGAAACTCCAAAAAATAGGTCAAAATGAAGTACTTAAAGACTTTATATTCACGCATTCCAAGAAAACTCGAGGAAACTGCACGAAAACAACAATAAAAACCTATTTCCAGTTATAAAATACTTTCCCCTTGTATCAAAAAGTTCAAATCTATTTAAATCTCGTTTAAGGCGACGAAAACAATATAAAATTGGATAAACTTTTTCAATAATTCGCTCCGTTACTCTTCGTAGGCGCAATTAAAGTGAAAAGAGACAAAACAAAAGGTCACTCGAGATTACAGAGCAGTTTAACGGGGAAAAATTAAAATTCACATCCTGTCGAGGTTGTTTAATAAAATAATTCAGATATTTTAACTGTTGGTACCAACTTGGTACATTATCTAAGGTTTTTAGGGTTCCGTACCCAAATGGTAAAAATGGGACCCTATTACTTAGACTCCACTATCCGTCTGTCTGTGTGTGTTGTATCTCATAAACCGTGATAGCTAGACAGTTGAAATTATCACAGATGATGTATTTCTGTTGCCGCTATAGCAACAAATACTAAAAACAGAATATAACGGTACGGAACCCTTCGTGCACGAGTACGACTCGCACTTGGCCGGTTTTTATGTAGGGCGGGCGGGCGCGGGCGTATCTGTGGCGTAGTAAGAGCATTTTCACCGTTTAGTACAGAGTTTGTTCCACATGTTATGACGGTTATGTTTTCCACTTACAATCTCGGTTCATTTTGTAAAAAAAGAACTGACTTTTACCCGACTGCAAAGGAAGGGTTATGTTTTTCGCGCCTAACTTTGCAATATTCTTTTAATACGAAATGAGTCTACAAATTGAACAATATTATACGTTTTGAGCTCATTGTTTTTCAAAATGAAATCTTGTAAACAGCTTAGATTACTATGAATTTATATATTTTGTAAATCTTCACAAAACACTCTATTCAAAGGTTATCACCGATACACTTTTTTATAAGATATTTACCTAAAAACGTATATGATCCCAATGATATGAGCATTTGTCATCATTTCATAATAATAGACGTGTTATTATTTAAATGTATTTACCTACTGAAAACTAACTATGAATGTTTAAAAAATATTTTTAATTTATAATTTTTGTTTAAAATATTACGATCATTATTTATCGGCTATTGCAAGTCCCAATGAGACTATTATGTCCCGTTTATGTTGAATTAGGTATATCTAGCTATTACCAAATATCGGCTATTTAAGGAAAATGCTAAGAATAATTTTATAATAATAGACGTGTTATAATTTAAAGTTACCTACTGAAAACTAACATTTATAATATTTTTTAACTTATGATTTTTGTTTAAAATATTTCGATCATTATTTATCGGCTATTGCAAGTCCCAATGAGACTATTATGTCCCGTTTATGTTGAATTAGGTATATCTAGCTATTAACAAATATTTGTTCGAATATTCATTGATATTGGCAAACAAATCGAGTGGTAATTGGCAACACTGGTGACCCGAGTGGCTTGCGGCATCGATATCGATACAGTATCGAATTACACCAATTATCGATATACGTATCGATATTATCGTATCGCGATACGGGATTAGTAAGGTAATAGTGTTATTGTATGTACCATCGTATAAATGTTGTGTTAGTTTACAAAATTGGTCTCTATGATTTTTAAAAGATTAATAATGTTATTTATAACGATACCAGATAACTTTAACAGGTTTTTGGTTTTGTTAAGCTCGATATTTTGCTGCTCCTTTAATCCCCTTTTAAGCGACCTTATCCAGACGACCTTGTTCGTGCGTTTGTTGTTAAAAATTATGCATAACTATGGTAGTTTAAAATTTAAAAAAGATTAGATAGGTACTCGACGAAAATTAAATAATTCTTTATCGATATCAATATTACATTTTTTTATATTATATTTCATAGAACCAAATAAATACTAAGTTTATTAAAGTTTACCCTATTTCTTAAAACTTGTGTTAAGTAGGTGAGGTAGATACCATTTTCTTGACATTATTTTCAAATAACGTAGATACGATGTTCATATTGCGACTCGTCGCGCATCTTGGAGGATATTAATAAATACCTATCTACTTTTATTTAGTGCTTTGTTACTTTGTTTAATCATGTTTATTCGGTACTCTTAAGGGCTATTGTAAAATACTTTTAGGTCAGGTAAAAACGTTTGCTATTAAATTTTGTCAGATATCTTTTGGTTGAACGTTTCCTGCCCATCATTCACAAAGCATCAATTAAACTCCGTAGAAGATATTGGGCTTTTTATTCTGCACCATTTATGTAAAGAACATACGTTTTATTTATAGTAAACCCACATCGAAGTAGATACCTTGATTTAAGGAAACAACCCAGACAGACCGAAGACGTTTTCTTTTCGTTTTATCGCCTATACGTCGACAAATCCTTTTAATAGCTCGTAATATTTCAGAGAACAAAAATGGCGGAGCGAAACAGAAACTCCGTACCAACCTATAAGCCGTGATAAACTGTATGCCGACAGATTTACTCAATTTATTGACGGCTAGAAACGGCAAATTGAACCAGCCCTGCAGCTGTGAAATGTGATTTGTCGTCTCCCAACGTCTTCGATTCCAAAACTACCCTCAAAACACAACATCTCCATCTCTCTTCCTTTAAATTAAAACCGTATTGCGCGACAACAGAGTTTAATTTTGATTGTAATAATCTGTAGATTTAAAATTTTAAAGTGTGAAAACTGTAAGAAAGTACCGTGCATTATTAAGTTATAATAATATTTGGATTAGTGTCTTTTTAGTGCTCGCATTGTGTTGGATTTCAATGGCAAGTTTGAAGGTTTTATTTTGAGATTTTTGAGGTCAAATTTCTGACAATTCGGGTAAAGAACTTCCCCGAGACCGCAGTGGGCCATTTCCTGAGAATGTAGAGAATCTCCGTTTGAATTATAACAAAAAGGACCTCGGTATGGCGCCCGCTTTGTTGTCTGAACTAACGTCACCCTTTGAATTTTGAGGGCTTTTTATTACTTTAATTAACCGGAAATATTACTTTAAAACATTTTCTTTTTGAGAGTAGAACAATAATAAAATAGCCTTTATTCAGATCATACTTAGAAATGTTGGTTTAGGTCAGGGGTCAGCAACCTTTTGAGCCAGAAGAGTCAAAAATTAAAATTTACAAAATTTCAAAATTTTAAAGGTTAGTCAGCACTGTAAATGGCAACTTCTTCACTTCACAGTAGCAATTAGGAAGACTATTCCATGCGATGAATATAAGTGCATCAACTTGCGGTATTTCTTCAAATATAAAATATTTGCATTGGAACTAAAGAGCCACAGTTTCACATCCAAAGAGCCGCAGGTTGCCGACCCTGGTTTAGGCTAATTTTAATCCCTATTTCTAAACTATTAATATTATGGAGCTGAAGAGTTTGTTTGTTTGAACGCGCTAATCTCAGGAAATACTGGCTCGAATTGAAAAAATATTTTTGTGTTGGATAGTCCATTTATCGAGGAAGGCTATAGACTACTTTTCATTTTGATATTTCCACGGGATCGGGACATACGCGGGTGAAACCGCGGAGCGCAGCTATCTGACATAATCGTATTAAGTACAATATCTAACAATTAATATTATGTATGTACGTTGAGATTTTGAATAAGAACATCTCGACTCTAAATCAAAGGTGAATTACCTACACATACCTACTTACAGAGCGTAAATACCTACCAAATACCGCCTGTGTGTTTGAACTTCTAAAATTGACTCAGCGTGTCAGGGAGATTTGAGTTTCCTGTGTTATATTTGATGTTCTAGTTACCTGAGTATACTAAAATAGGTTTAACTACCTACTTGAATTTACTTAGAGTAATAAATGTAGAATTTAAAAACCGCCGACTTTTATCACTCATAACTTTCAGACCACTTAACCGATTTCGAAACAACATAGCTAAGAACACAAACATAACTAATTCTATAAGAAACATAGCTAAGTCTGTGGCATCATAGCTCCCGAACGGATGAATTCTATTTTGATTTTGTTTTGAACATTTCTCAACAAAAAGCTAGAAGTGCAAGCAGTGCTTTGAGCACGATTGCTAAACGAAATAGCAATCAATCGTAACTTAATGACGACGATCCGTTTAGAACGAGAGGTGCTTTCATCAGCCAGGAGGAAATAGAGATTACTGGGTTAAGCTTCAGTCACACACAGCTACGAACATTGTTACTCGTAGCATGATTTCGCACACAAAAACCGACAAAAATATTTTTGAAGTGTATTGCCAGCAGACGACCCAGTTGGCACAATGGTTACCACGCCGGACTGCCAAACACAGGGTTACGGGTTCTCGATTCCCGCCTCAGACAAGTATTGATAATAGAACAAAATGATACACCACAAGTTTATACGATGTCCCAACGGGATCGGAACATATGCAGGTTTAACAGCGAGGCGCAGATAGTTATAATTAAAGGTTTTGTTTTTGTAATTATGAAACTTGGTATATGGATACATTGATTCATTGAGAGTAACCTAAGCTGTGATATCGGGATAAAAATCCCGAAATTCCCACTGGGCCGGGACATACAGGATGCTAGTACAATATAAATGTAGACGATTTCCCTGGGACATAAAATTGTGTAAAATTCATCCAAATTCACGCCGAGTGAAAAGTTTTTAAAAAACTTTTAGTTTTTTTTATTTTCACACATGGAATGTTTTAAAACAAACATTTTTGATAAAGTTGATAAATTCAAAAAAAGTTTATGGATTACTTTCGGGAACGACGACGCTAGCTCGTCTACTTTATACAGGGTTATTGGCAATTATTTGGGAAAACGATCGACTACTTCTGTCCATTTTAATAATGAAGAGGCTATGTGCAGCCCCGCTGAACCTCAAAAACAAAAGATGATTGTTAAGGTGCACAGAAGTAGCCAACCGTCAACTGCTGTCTTATATTAATACCAATAACCCTGCATAACCAACCTGACATAGACATTCTTCACATTACCAGTTACTATACCTATGTGGTGTGGCACTCATAAAATAAAAAACCCGGTAAAAATTAAAAACAAAACCTTTTGCCTCTAGCACAGACAAACGTTTTGAAAAATTCAAAATATTCTTTCAATCTCGGCGGTGAATCTAAAGCATTTTCACGGGGAAAATGTGGAAAAATCATCGTGTGTGATTCGCCGAGTGTCTCGCTAAATATTTTTCACATAGGTATTTTGTTTTACCGTGTGTTCTGTCGTTGTTTTTAAGCCCCACTTCAATCCCTACTAATATTGTTTTTAATCTATCTATCTATCTATATATATCTTATATATAAAAATGAATTGCTGTTCGTTAGTCTCACTAAAACTCGAGAACGGCTGAACGGATTTATCTTATCTTAGTCTTGAAATGTTCGTGGAGGTCTAGGGAAGGTTTAAAAGGTGAGAAAAAATCGAACTTACGCGGGTGAAACCGCGGGGCGCAGCTAGTACTATAATAAAATCGTTCGTGGATGAATTCTGTACATTGAAGATATTTTGAAAATTTCTACTGGAGGGCAGTCTATTATCGATACTGAACCAGAAAATGTAGTAAAAAACATTTTTGTCTGTCTGTCTGTATCTTGGCCGCGCATCACGCCGAAACTACTGAAGGGATTCAAATGAAACTCGGTATGAATATAGCCCTTATGCTGATGTAACATCATATCAACTATTTATCCTGAAATTCATCATGGTTTCCGTGGTGGGGGTGATGAAGTTAAATATCTTGGCCGCCCATCACGTCGAAACTACTGAATGGATTGAATTAAAACTTGGTGTGAACATAGCCCTTATACTGATGTAACATCATATCAACTTTTTATCCTGAAATTTAGCATGGTTTCAGTGGTGGGGGTGATATCAAGGAGTGAAAGTTAAATATCTTGGCCGCGCATCAAGTCAAAACTACTGAATGGATTAAAATGACGAGGCGTCACCCACAATGTTGTGTACAAGAAAGCTTTGTAGTTGTCATAATATAAGGACACACGTATTAAGTAAGTTAGGCAATCGCAAACGTTCTAAATAAAACAAAACCACCAAGCGAACGAAGTCGCGGGCAACAGCTAGTGTGAAAATATATCTGTTTGTAATCAATTGGGATAAGGGCAGGAAGAAGAAGAAGAATTCTGTTTGAACTTTACGTTTTTGCTGATAAACTACCGTCCGTTACCGTACCGTACCATAAGGTTTTTAAAAAACTTTTTAGTAGCCCATATTACCCGCAGGTACTTTATTAAGATTTAATGGGAAAACAATCGGGTCATGTAATAAAAAAACAAAAAACGAATAACTGGTTTTCACGAATAAATAATAAGTAGGTAGTACTTATACCAAACTAACTCCATTATTCATTTTACCAAAAACCGAACTCTTCTCATCAAAATTTAACATTAAGGTGAAAGGGTACCGGCGCTCTCTCCATACAAACGTAGTCGACTGTTTCCTCCCTGGATAATGACACTAGCACAAATACTTTTGTTGCATAAAACCTATAACTGCCATGACTTCTCTCCCCTATGTCTTCTCTTCATTTTCTAATTATCATAAAAATTATGATTTTAAAAACAAAAAACAAACCTGGCATGGTCATGGCAGTTATAACTTTTATTAAAAAATGAGAGAGAAAACAGTCTACGTAAAACAACTACGTTTGTATGGAGAGAGCCCCCGGTACCCTTTCCTCTTAAAGTGTGTTATAACAAAGAAAGAAAAATCATTGCCTGACAAACCGAATTGGGTACGTTATAAAACATATTTCATAATTAATTTCATAATTTCGAAATGGGAAGTAAGTTCTTGGAACTCGCAATAGGAAGTACATACCTGATAATATTTAGCTTTTGTTGTGGTAACTTTTTGAAATTCATTCATTAAGGTGAGTGCTACCCGGATACCCGCGAAAGCCAAATCTACAGTTTTTTATAAAAATAATCCAGTATAGTAATTCCACGACTTGAGAAAATAATTTCTCAACTACTCAAAGCTTAATTAGACTAAATTCCTAACAGTCCTGAAATCCAATTCAATTACAATTTCCAATAAGTGATGGTTAATTTATAACCGACGCATTACATTAAAAGGGACAGTTGCTAAGTCTAATAATGCTTTAAGCTATGGCTTCAGGTGGTTGCGTATTCCGCTGATTACAAAAACAAAAATACATACATACATATACAGGTCAAACACATAACCCTCCCTTTTGGCTTAGCCGTAGTCGGGTAATTACAAAAGGTTGAAAAAGTTTTCGTTCTACTACCGTCTTTCTACCTTTACTCACGTCCCTCGTTTATTCGGGGGTCTTTGAGTGACGAGCGTAGGTATAGGTATTTTCTAGGTAAGTGTGCTACACTTTTGACCGTATCGTCACTTACTATCGTGTGAGATAATGGTTAAAAACGCTAAACTGTTATTTGTCTGTTATGTGTCCCATATCGCGGGGCAATGGAACCCTGGACCTTTGGAAAGCGTGCGTGGAGTCGAAACCAACACGTAGAGGCCCTTGACAGTAACAAGTTTAACAGCAAAATATGATGTGGACACCAAACCGCCGATTGTACCTGTCTGCACTAAAAAATGCAGCCAACCTATTTTTTTTTTGGTCATTTTTACGAAAAAGCAAAGAATAACTTGGATTCGGCGGCCGGATGTTTAACATCACCTTAAGTCGAAGTAGAATCGAATAGGGAACCCAGGTATCCGATTCCATTGTCCTCAGTGCAAAGTTTTCAAAAGTTTCGATGACTTCGTTCGCGATCCCAATTTACTCTGATCTGGTATCTCTGTAGGTGCTTTCTTAGTGTAGAGTTCGCACTTTACTGCGTTTTAGTGCGGAGGATAGTGAAAAGCATTTCTTTAGCTTTTTATTCTAAAAGCTTTCTATAAGTTAATAATAGGTACTATGCTACTGGAACTGTATTGAAATGTTAAATATTGAGGTCAGTTAACTTCGCGGAGAACTATTTTATCACAGTAGATAAGGTATACCTATGTAAAATATTGTTAAGTCTAAGATAAGTATATGCCCCGTCCCGACCCCGCGGGAATTTCGGGATCAAAATTATCCTATGTTCTTCTCCATTCTTTATAATAATAGTAAATATTATATTTATAATATTAGTTACGAAATGACTGATGTTGATTTATTTTATTTTTATTTATTTATTAGGATAACTAGTCGTAGTTACCCGTAGCAACACTGAAGGTAATTTACAAAACTGGAAGCTTGAAAACAAACAAAAAAAACTGAATACATTAGCAATCTAGATCCAGTGTTTCCCAAACTATGCAAGTTGGTCCTAAAACTGATTACCACATTCATAAAACGTCGATATCGACTAAATTTTATGAGCTGGAATAACTGGCAAACGAGTCTGTTTGAGTATCAGAAGATAAGTCATAGTATGCTGAGGTCTACCCTTTTGGGAGAACGCGCGGTTTCTCTTTCTTGTCTACATTACAATGTCTTCGTAAAAATAAATTTAAAAAAACACGTATCGAAAACTCGGCCGCGACCCGTTTTTATTAAATACTTACTGTGCCCCGCGGTTTTATCTGTGTTACTTTAAAAGTGATATTGATTTTCTTCAAAACAGAATACATAGCACAACCTTCAACAGTCTTTTTTACGACGCTTCTACATGATCTCGTTATATGATTCTAAAAAGCCTTTCTTATTGGGCGCCATCATCCCATGCGAAGTTTCAGACTCGAAGCTCTTGTAGTTTCAGAGATTTCGTGTCTTTGCCTCTTTTATAATCATCATCATCCGAGCGTTGTTCTCGGTTGCATCCCTCTCGGGAGCCCAGGGTCCGCTTTCCTGCTTTTACGCCTCCACTTCGCACGATCTTCAGCATCCTGGTTTGTAAGGCCATTTGCACGCATATCACCCTTTACGACGTCAAGCCAGCACTTCTTGGGTCTACCTAGTCTGCCACGACCCGGCGGAGGCGCCATGGCAAGACATTTGTTCCCCACGTAACTAGCCGGTTTTCGCAAGACGTGACCGTACCAGCGTAGGCGGCATTCTTGCAATTTATCTGCAATGTCTCGGACATGAAGGCTGCCCCGGATGCGAGAGTTCCTGACGCGATCCTTTCGCGTCACTCCACACATCCAGCGCAACATCTTCATCTCCGTGACACGCAGCTCTTGCTTATGTCGCTCAAGCACCAGCCACGCCTCACTACCATACAAAAGGACAGGTCTAATGATGGTTTTATAGACCTGTCCCTTTAGTTTAACCGGCATTTTGGGGTCACAAATGACACCAGTCACCTCACGCCACTTGGCCCAAGCCGCTGAAATGTGTGACTTGACGTCGCAATCGATGTCGCCAGACGCGTGAAGCACAGATCCCAAGTACTTAAACTGGTCCGTCCGCTCGACCATATGACCGTCTACGCAGACGGATGTGGGATCTGTGGTATTGCAAGCCAAGTACTCTGTCTTCGCCACATTCAGTTGCAAACCACCGTTCTCAAGCGATTCCTTCTACGTGTGTACACGTTGGGCCAGCCGCCCCTTATCCGAATCCGCCAGCGCAATATCATCAGCGTACATGAGCAGCCACGGAGGCTGCTCATGTGCATGCCTGATGGCAACGGACGGTGCATCCAATATTACGCTAAACAAGAACGGGCTTAGGACGGAACCCTGGTGAACTCCAACGGTAACAGTCTTTGCCTCTTTTATAATACTTATAGATAATAGTCGTTTGTATTATGACAAAGATTAAGCCACCGTTTGGTTGGTTATGGCCCGGACTATATGTACCTACATTGAGAACCACTGATCTAAATCGTTGAACAAATTAGAAGGTCGACAACAAAACAGTGAGCGTCATCAATCGTGTAAATTGTCGTACATTTGTATCGTTCCATCGTTCCGTTTATTACGGAGCGCGACGAGCTCGGCAGGTTTTCGCTCGATCACCATCCGATCGCAAATTATCGGAGAGTCGAATCCCGCGGGAATCTCGCGCGCAATCCAACGGACCTGACAATTACTGATAATGTTCGCTGATTGTGAATGACAGCGCGAACACCAATAGCTACACCACTATCTTTACATTTTTAATTTGCGTATATTAACATTGCGTGGGTTGAATCATGGATGCAGCCTCGGTGGAATTAGAAGTCGACACAATCCGGATGTAGCTAATCAAACCTCTTTGTTAGAAAGTTATGACGCATTTTTGACCTTGCATTCGCTACAATAGATTTTTGCTCTCACTCTTTTGACCGATTTACTAAACAGAAATTGTAACATACTTTACATAACCTTTTTATTTTTAAATTGCTTTATTTAAATCTGCACAATCTGGCAACAAAATTCCAGATTCACCGTAGAGCTCCAAAACTGCGATTTGAAGAATGTTTCCACTCAAACAAGATTCTAAGTTTCTAAATCATAAAAACAGACAACCATTCCAATAAAAGTAATTTTAGAAGTGGGTCTGCAATTCTGTTCCCAACTGTATGTATACCTTAAAATACTAGGAAAGAGGTAGTTAAGTACTTCTTCCTCTACCTCTATCTACTCATATTGACATAATAATTTCCCTCTCTTCCTTTAGCCAGTTCTGTATTCGTCGTCGATTCTAACGATGACGTAGGCAAGCAGGTAAGGCAAAGGCGTCCATTCAGCCAGCCGAGCAGTTCACAGCCTCTAATCTGGACCGGCCATCAGTTACCGTACCGGAACACTCAGTAATTGCTTTCTAGACCTATTACTAGCGCCTCTGTGTCCACTCATCTGCTGATATATACTAGATACGGAGCACAAAGGTGAATATTAAGGTGATAGGGTACCGGCGCTCTCTCCATACAAACGTAGTCGATTGTTTCCTACCTGGATTCCTTTCCACAACAGCACAAATATTTTTGTGCCATAAA
Source organism: Idaea straminata (assembly GCA_951213275.1). NCBI lineage: Eukaryota > Metazoa > Arthropoda > Insecta > Lepidoptera > Geometridae > Idaea > Idaea straminata. The sequence continues at coordinate 13,362,616 of OX577857.1, forward strand.
ACCTATAACTGCCATGACTATGCCCCTATATTTTAGTTTTTCCATTTTATAGTTATATTACAAATTAAGATATAAAAAACAAAACATAGGGGCCTGGTCATTATTGGTCATGGCAGTTATAGTTTTATGCAACAAAAATATTTGCTCTAGTGTCATCCAGGGAGAAAACAGTTAACCACGTTTGTATGGAGAGAGCCCCCGGTACCTACCCTTTGATCTTAACGTCTTGTATATTCATGAGGTTAATAATATTGTATCAATATTACCTATCCCATTATTTGATAGCAGAGTGACTGATTGGCTCTTACTTTGTCCTGGACTGACACATAACGAAATAAGGTAAAAAAATATATAAATACATTTTATTTATATTTTTTTGTCAATGTGCTTTTTCTTATTAGTAACTATTTTAAACATTTGTCAACAATACGTCTGTAAAGTGATTGTTTGTAAAATAATCACAAATTAAAAACTAATATTTTGTAAATTATTGTTTTGATGAAACCAAATGAACAAGCTAAATGCCTGTCGCAAAAAAAAATGTGAAGCTTTTCGTATTTTTGTTTCTTCTTAATGTTTCTTGTGTGTTTTACAAATAAAGTGTTTCTATATCTAGCCAGTAGTAACTCCCGATCCCGTGGGAATATCGGGATAAAAAATAAATAAATAAAATTAACAAATATTGCAGGACATTCCACACATCGCCATCTAGCCCTAAGTAACTAGACTTGTGTTATGGGTGCTAGACAACGGATACACTACTTATAATAATATACTTTTCTTTTGTAAATATATACTTATAATACATAGAAATAACCAGACCACAAACAAATATCTAAGCATAGATACATGTCTGAGGCGGGAATCGAACCCGCAACCCTGTGTTTGGCAGTCCGGCATGGTGACCATTGTGCCAACTGGGTCGTCAAAAAGCCTATGTTACACCCAATTCATTAATGTATCCTCTATGGTTTGTGATATGCGTATCTAATTGCTTATACAGGTACGTATTCTAAGTGCGTTGTTGACAAATTAATTGTCTATCCAGTAAAAGCTGTTACATAGATAACAAGCAGGCAGTTAACAGATAATAGGCGGGAAGTTTGCTTGTAATTTGTTTCGGCCGTGTTAGTATTAATTAACTAATTTAATTAAGTTTTAGAACGATAGTCTAACTATAACTAAACTTGCTTAAATTAGCGACATTTTACAGTGTTACAAATCTGTCTTTATTTCGCGAAATTTGGTACTTATTTGATACTAGATTCTGCCAGCGGCTTCGCCAGCATGGCCTATGGTAAAAGGAATTTAGAAAAACCTTTTCTTAGTGGATACCTACACTTTACAAAGAAGACATCTTCCAAATATGTATGCCTCTACTGTGCGTTGATGATATCTGTCAGTCAGGCTTTTAAATTATCTATAGATTAAACGAAATATTGCTAATTTGATACGTCATAATCAACAGAATACTCTCCAAATTTTCTGCTAAATCAAATAGAACATTTTGTGATTGGGGTTAATTATTTAAGCGTTAATCTGTTAACTCATTTTATTCCATTATGTGCGGTATAAAAGGAAATTGAAACTGGGTCAGAGAAAATAACTTAACCGAAAAATGTAGGAATATCTATATACAGTGGGTAAAAAAACCTTGTGACACCTATTAAATCAAGTCTTCTTTGCCAGGATCGATATAAAATAAATGTTTTCATTACCTATACGAGTTGCGAAAACCTTAGAAAATACTAAGTTTAAGAATTTTTATTTCTAACTTTTAATTTTTTTTTAAATAGTTAATAATAATTTGCTACACAATGTCGTCTCACCTTCAAAGATCAGCCTGAAAGTGAACAACAAGATAAATACGGGCTTACAAATGACCCGTCTGGCTTAGAGCTGTGCCGAGCGTAATTTGGCGGGAACTAAATAAACGCTGTTTAAAAATAAATAAATAAATATTTAGGTTTAACTTAAGGTGACGTCGATTTCCTCTGTGATTTTTTAAATGTTAAGGAGGCTAATCAGGCATGTAAGTATAATTGTCTGATAAATTAATTAAACTAAAGTATCGGCCTTTCAAATTTAGTATTTTTCTATTATTCGTTCGTTTAGACTTTGAAACTATCACAAATTAAAATGAAATTGTCGTTTATGAATTAACCGTCAATTATTGTTAATTATACTGTAATGTTAATTTTGTTTAGTTTTTAAAACGAAGGTTTTAGTAGATGGCAATTGTTCTAACAGCGCTCTTACAAAACATTATTATATTAGATTTATATTTCTAACTGAGCAATTTTTTACTTTTGTTTAAAGCAAGTACTTACTTTTCATTTGCGGTGGGTTGAAGCATGGGTTTAGGGTATTTTTAAAGAAGGATTTGTTATTTTTTTCTATTTTTTATTGATTTTTTATTCGTTTCCGCCTTATTATGCTCGACACATCCTTAATGGCAGAGTATATTTTCTGACAAACTTAAGCACTTAGATATATAGATACCTATCTAGACATTCGGTATCTCTAGAGAAATTCAACTGAGTAGGTTTAAGGAGCTATCTCCGTTTGTGATATCCTACATTTGTGGTGAATAAATTATAAAGAGAAGAATGCCTAGAAAATGTGAGGTTGCCATTTAAATATTAAGAAACCAACCATAGTAATTGTTATTTTTAGCTAGTTTACTTTAAATAAGATGATGAAAAAAAAGATTTTCAATTCGTCGCGAATATAAGTATATTTTTTTATGTATTATTTCTCTTACCTGTCGTTTCGACTATGTTCTATAGTCATAGTCGCGAAGAGTCTTCTTGCAAACATGACTATACAATTTTTTTATATATAAACTAGCAAACCCGGCGAACTCCGTTTCGCCACCAGATTTTCCTGAATTTTCTTTGCTATAAACCTCACGGAGCCCGAGACCTTTCCAACGAATGCAAAACCGTGGAAATCGGTTCTTGCGTTCTGGAGTTATAGCGTCAGGAAGGAAAACCCGACTTATTTTTATATATTAGATTTAGCAACTTTTACGTAAACCTTGGTAACACTGCCGACACCCCGTACCGCGCGCCACACGCCGGACATATTCGCTATTTCTTTGTGAGGTGTTTAAACACGTTCAAAGCTTTGACTTTGCGCTATTTAATGTTTAATAAAATGAGGAAATTACGTTATTATCCATTGAATTGAAAATAGGTTGGGTCGTGTTCCGGATCACCGTGTGTGATCTGTATAATGGGCTTTTGTTGGGGATCGCCAACAAAAGCCCATTATACTATAGCCAAATTCGAAAAATATGCAGGGAAAGGAGGACGGCTCGGAAAAGTTTACCCAATTAGAAACTAAAATGGAAACTGTTACTATTCTAATATTTTATTTATGTCCTACCAGTCGCTAAATAGAACTAACTACCTAGCGTCTACAATAGTTTTTTTTTTAGTTTACCTTTTTTAGGGTTCCGTACCTCAAAAGGTCAAAAAGGAACCCTTTTTTATTAGATCACTTTCTCGTCCGTCTGTGTGTCTTAAATATTAGATAAGTACAATATTTTTCAACATATTCAAATAGTTTCCGAAAAATCTACCTTTTAAATAAAAACAGAATCATCAAAATCGAATCTCATAAAGCGCAGATGTCCAGTAGCCCCTACTTTTTGCCCTCTTTTCTCATAAATATCTGAAAAAAAATGTATTAAATCGTAAAACCTGTTTACAAAGTTTCGCCCAGATCGGTTATAAAATACGACCTGAAGATTACCAACTAACATACTGACAAAAGCAACTTGAAGCAGAGACGCTTTGCTCATTCGGTCAATTACCTACCTACCGCTAAAGTTCGTTAACTAGCGAACGAATGCGAGCCCGCAGCGATTTCCCCGCAGGCCTTGTTTCAAACAAGACACGAAAATTGTCGACACCGCGTCGATACTGTAGGGATCTCTAATTGGTTCGAAAAAAATACCTATTGGAAACGGGAAATCGTTTAGAGATCATTTTTAACCGACTTCAAAAAAGAAGGTTCTCAATTCGATCTTTTATTGCTTTTCGATCATAAATTCGTTGTTTATGCACTAATTTTGATGAAAATAATTAAACTTAATTTTTTATTTTCTGTTTTAAGTTGTTAGAGCGGCAACAGAAATATATTATCTGTGAAAATTTCAGCTCTATAGCTATCACGATTCATGAGATACAGCCTAGTGACAGACAGACGGACAGTCTTAGTGATAGGGTCCCGTTTTTACCTTTGGGAATGGAACCCTAAAAAAACACTGAAAAAAAAAAAAAAAAACTGAAGTATACTCGTATCTCGTACGTAGAAATATTGCTACTACACATTGTAAACCGAGTCGATTTCCAGTATCTCCCCATCAGTTGTTCGGAGCAGTTCCGGAACCGGACGGCGTCATACCGGCGCGCGGCGCCTGCACCGGAAACCGGTCGGGTGCGTTCGGCGTTCGCTTACTCTGAGCTCAATCGACCGTGAACGCGTGACGACTATAGCCAGCGAGCGAGCAGCACGGTACGAGCGCGGGCGCGGGGATAACACTCACACATAGCCTCCTTATAGCCTCACGTCTGGCACCTCGCCCGGTACTTGCCTGACGTATGACTTGTAAAAAAGTCAAAAGTTTGTTAAAAGGTACGGAAAGTAACAAAGAGGTCCGGCTTTTTATATGGTAAATAGGTCCTTGCTTGACCACTGTCTCACCCGATGGTAAATGATGATGCGGTCTTAAATGTAGCATCATCACTAAAGTTACGTAAAAAATAATGGAGTTTACGTAACTATTTTATAACATATTGTGTAAGGGCTTAGTTTAGTTTAGTAGTAGTAAGAGCTTATTAATTAACACATAAGTCTGGGGGGACGATCATACATCGCGTCCGCAGGAGTTACCATCAACCACAACCCAGCATATGTCTTCTGACTGGTGCTAGACGAGCACAAAATTTACCAATAGAGATATCAAACGATTAAATAAACTCTTCCAGTCCGTTTTTATGAGGCGATGTCGTATGTAGCAGTATAAGCATGTTCACACACGTGATAGTATTCTAGCTCCGGTAAAAACACAGCCGATTAATCGCGGACCTAACACTGTAAAAATTCAGGTGGATATGACCACAACCTTTTTTGAGGGCTAGATCCGCGCCTAACGTCATTTCTATAGTATACTGTTGGCGATTGGTAAAGTGAACAAATGTGTGAACTTGCAGATGGATCCGGATAGATGAAAGCGGTCCTGTGATTACAAATCCGTTAGAACCGGTCCTGAAAATACGGTTCCTTTGTAATCCGTCCTGTTAATACCGATCTATCAAAACCGGTCCCGTAAATATGGATCCTGTGTGTGGGCAATCCCTAACGGAGCCTAATAATATGTTAATTTAAATATGTTTATGTGGATACATAAGCCGATACGTTCTGTTAGTGTAGTGAACATTACGTTTTAGTAAACACGGATCCGTCAAATCCATTCCTGTAAATAAGGATCCGTTAAAACCGGTCTTGTAAATACGGATCCTGCGTGTGGATGAGCCCTAACGGAACCTAATAATATGTTAATTTATGTTTGTTTACTACATATAAGTAGATGCCCATCGGCCGTGCCCGTGTCGGGATAAGGAATCGCCGCATTTATCGCTGTTTTTCCAACTTATTTACATTTGAAATGTTTCCGGAATATCCGGAAAGACAGCGCTCGGGATGTACGAATTTCCGGTTGTTCCTAGTGTAATGGTGGCTATATTCAACTGTTTGTCAGTTCAATTGCTTGTTGTAAATCTTTGTGGATTGGTTTTTTGGGGTTTACTCCTTTAGAATAGATATCTTTTACAAAAGTTATTTGGAATCATATAAGAAAGCGGTTAAGACTTCGTCTGTGCACCTTAAAAATTAACTTTTGCTTAACGACTTATGGAAATTCGAAATTAATTGAGACATTTTCGGGATTACGTTAGTTCGAAAACCAGCTGATCACAATTTTTTGAAAAAGAAATTATATTTCCAAAAAATAAAAATTTAATTTGATTTTTAAGAGGTGCACGCAGAAGTCTCGTAAATAAACTGTACTATTATCGTAAATAAAGTTTCACAAAGGAACATTTCTAAGCGAGGAATTACTTACCTAAAATGACATGGGCTAAACCTCAGAGCAGTGTTGGCCTTGTGGTAAATACCTCGATTTTTAATTCCGAAGGTCGTGGGTTCTAATCCCGGCCGGCCGTGCTAAAATGGATTTTTCTTACGAAAAATTGATGTGGGTGTAAGGGGAAGAAAAACATCGTGATAAAACCCACGGCTTAGTTGTCTCTAGTTTTATTGACGAGTTCTTTCCTCTGGACACGGTCGACTAAAGTGAGAGGGTAGTATAGGTGCTGGGCAAGTCTACTCCATCTATTACATGTCCCAGACACTACAGCGCCCTGAATAGTAAGGATTAAAGTTGCTGACGCTGCATAAATCATAGAAGCAAATGCCAAATAATTATTAGAAAACATATCTACTTTCTTACACAACTGTTATGTAAGTAAATAGGTACCTACTCGTACCTAATTAATGGAAGTATAAACATTAATTTAAATTATTAAACAACCACGAAAACCCAATAAACAAACGGAATAACTCTAAAGAGCTAGAAACTTAACAAAAGCAATTCGGCTTTAAGGGGAAGTGGTATCCGGATGTACAGGAAATTTAATTAAAAACAACCATTTTTATAAAAAATACGCGGTTACATCGAAATGTAATGTTGTTTTGCAATCTGCCAGTCTAAAATAGAATTTTCTAATTATTATATTATTTACTAAAAAAATCCCTTTAGTTAAACTTTGAAACTATTCCTAATGTAAAATTAAATACGTATGCATCTAAGAAATCCCATTAAAACGTCAAAAAAAATGATCTGGGATGTGTGCCTTCAGAACGCGCCCAACTATGAGAAGAAGAAACAAGAAACTCATTGGGTTTTTTTGAGATCATTCATACTCACAAAGGTCAAGATTACTAATTGTACCTCTATCTTTGAAGGTATATTTGAAATGAAGCCCATTAAAATCATGTCCATGGGTTATTACTTATTATCATTAAGGTAGGTAAGGAAAATTTCCCGTGCACCCGGTAAACATTCCCTTAATTAAATCTACCTATCTGTGTGTTCAGGTATGCATTGTTACAATTTTCACAAAGAAATTCCGTTTGTGCAAGTGAAATAACATAACAATAGGATTAGGCTAGGATACGGCAAACGCCACTGAACGGGACAGGTGTTGAGTGCGATCAACTGTTACCTACCTACTTACTCTCTGTTGTTCTACGAGTTATATGTTACATGTATCTATCTATACAATGATTAACTTATCTAGAAACGTTACATGGGGTTGTTGATGTTCCACATGTGACCCCTGCCTGGTGCTAAAGGAGCAATATCCTGGTCGGAGACTTTAGCCGCGGCTGGTTACTACCCCTCGACCTAAGTCGACTTGGTCGTGTGTCCGATACGTAGGAGGGAAGGAGGGAGGGTCGGAAAAGTTTTTGTTCCACTACCGTCTTCCTAGCTTTTTTATTTGTGAAGATGTAGATTTAAATTTTTGGAGTTTATTGTAGTTTACTCCGTAAGAATCGATTTTCATACATAAGGCGCCCGGTATGAGAAAAATCCGAGGGGTAAAACCTACTAACAAGTAACGAAAATCGTGTCACGTTTTTGCTAATTTGGCTGTGAGTGTATTGCGTATGGTTAGATACTCGTACTTAAGGAGTAAACTCCAGTCGTGCGCCGGAGCTGACACACACACTTGTTTTTTTTGTTTTTATTTTGTTTGCTCTATATTTTGATATTGTTAAAAACATCACTTTCGTGAGACCGTGTTAGTTAAATCTTAAAATCCTAACAGAAAAGCTATCCGTAACCGATTGTAAAGTAAGGAGGTTAATAGATCTTAATTACCTCTATTACATGTTTATGAACATAATGCGTAATATCTTTGTACATAGGGAAGTCTATTCCTGTACAAGAGCTAGTTTTTGCGGTTTTACAGTTCTAATTCAAAAGATTCTTCTGGGTCAGCGGGCTTTAAGTTATTAAATGTGGGTTTAAATCCAGTTACGTGTTTTGTACCTTTCTGTTTGTAGGTATATAGTTGGCCACATAATTACGATTATTAAAATGTTTGTCAAATAAATTCATGAGTTGAAAGACTCAACTCAAGCAGGACCATCGAATCTTGCGTGAGTTGAAAACATTCTAATAATTGCAGTTTTGGAACTCTACAGGGAGTCTGCACTTTTGTTGATGTACTTACCAAGATCAAAATTGTGATAATAGTATTATTTTAAGATAGAAATGGTAACTGATTATGATCAAAGGCTCATAAAATATTAAATCTCTATAAACATAAATAAATATTTAGTAGTAGGTAGGTAGATAGGTTTTTTTAGAGTAATTTCAGGTTTTGAGATTTCATAAAACATAGCAAGTTCAGCAAGTTATGAGAAAATACGTAAAGTTTATAGAGTGGCGCCCGCCGGCCACTGCAGGGCTCAACGCGCGGCCCGTGGACCTCATACGGGCTTTATCTAACTTATAAAGGAAAGGTTACATACATAGATATCCTAAGTATCCCGATAAGTAAAGTATAGTAATACTTAGCCCAATAACTACACAAGAGTTAGTTAGCCAGTGCAGCCACAAGAAGAGGACGGGTCGGTAAAGTTAACTCGCATCCCTCGAAGGCCCCAGTTTATTTCGGTTTATCTTATATGGTGACCTGGATTAACACAGGCTATACCGATATTCACTCGGGATCGGGACTTACACGGGTGAAACCACGTGGCGTAGCTAAAATATATAAAAGAGAAAAATAGTCATCAAGAAAGCTCTGAAACTACAAGAGCTATGAGTTTAGAACTTCGCATAGGGGTTCCTTTTAAGACGTAAGTACGCACTAAGAAAAGATTTTTGGTATTTCGACCTCTAAAGAGGTAAAAAAGGCTAAAAAAGTTTGTAATTTATAGTGTATTCTGTGTTTGTGGGTAATCAATATCAAAATAGAAACACTAACGTAGGTAAAACCGCATTGCGCAGCTAGTTAAGTGAAAAAACGCGTGTTTATTCTGCAAGATAGGACGATAACTAAACTATCTTAGCCCTACGTGTGGTTACCCTATCGTGTGATAGGTATTAGATAGGTATGAAGGTTATTATACCTACCTATGTATGGCGTCTCCTCTTCTAGTCTAGAGGGAACACTCACTGTGTAGGTTACTTACCAACTCTTAACTTATTTATCTCGATATCCGACTTTGACATTTAATATTATTATGATACTTTCTGTAGATCATAATAATATTAAACTTTTTGGGAGCTATTAAGTTAAAAACTCTCATTTGTTTGCTATTCGAAAGTTCAGAAGCGCTAGAGAAATAGGCGTTTTGAAAAAGCTTGTTGATTGTTGTCTGTGTAGCCGTCACAAAAGTACTATGGGAGCTTGGCATAGTGATTTTTATGGGCCATTTTAAGCCCCTAAAAAAGAGGGCATTACGGCGAACAAATAATGCCTTCACACCGAGCCTCTAACAAAAGTTTTGAGTCTTGGAAACGGGATATTTAACCAAACGTCCTATATGATTTTTCAAAAGTGCGCGTTGCCCATTAGGAGCTATACCTATCGATAGAGGGCATTAAAGCGAAAAAATAATGCCTATACACAGAACATGTAAGTTCGCAAAATGCACCGCGGCATTTTAAGTTACAATACCATTATGGTCTACATGGAATTATATTAGAACAGTCGCAATCGTGTTTTTATATAGGTTAGATACCCGTTTAAATTAAATATCTTAAATTATTCTAGAGTTATCATAAACTCCAGTATATAATTTTCAGTGTGACCCGTTTTTAGAGCCGCAGCGCAATTATAATTTCTCCTTCACAATATGAGAGCGAGACGCGTTCACAAACACTTGGTGAGTCGACAATGAAACCGGTTCATTGTGAGGGAAACGATATTTAAATTAAAGTGAAATAGAGAGAACATACACTGTCCACTGTGTTAAGGAGTAAAACATCTCTCAAATACTGATATTTGTTGATAACTCCCAGTCTTCGATAGCACAAATTATAGGAGAAATGATTAGGTAGGGTCAGATTTGCCCACGCCAGTGTGCTGCCAGGTCTTTGACGTTGTTATTAGCTGACATAAAGGCCCTTTGAATTAGACTTGGATTGATCATCTCCATCTATTGTTCACCCTGCAGTGACCAACCTCAGTCTGTTAAGTGACTTCTATACTGTCCAAGGCAATTTATAACCAGCGGGAAGAATCTCTGATCTCTGCTGATCTGATTAAGATCCGGTAGTCGGTAAAATACTTCTAGGTCGCATAGGCATGTGCCAATCCCATATGGAAGTTTAACTTCCTTAGTCCATTAGGGTCCTTATTCAATAGATACAATCCTGACTTGACAGCTGTAGCGAATTTATCAACAGGCTGAGAACAAAATATAAAGAGAACTCGTTATAACTTATAGACGCCTGCTACATCGACTTCATATAACTAAATCTTCCAATTAAGTAGAAGCGCTGCTAAGGAACGACTGAAGCGTTGCTAGGTAGGAACGACTGGGAATAGGCGAATATTAAAAATGTTTAGTGTCATTTGTTCCTCTGGTAACGACTGGGCTGGTAACGACTGGAATTCTTTTTCCCATTCGTTCCCAGTGGGTAGGAACGACTGGGAAGAAGCTGAATAGACTTGAGTCTAATGCGGAAGATTTTAAGTGTCATCTCTAATACTGTAATGTTGTTTAACTATCTTTGTACCCGGTTCATTGTGAGGGTAGTTCTAAACGCTACCTATTGTCTGGGTAAACGCGAGGCGCGATGTGGTAGCTTCGCGTCTGCACTAGTTTGTGTCTAAGTGGGAAACTACTGGTGACAGCCTGTCCTGAACTTTAAGAGGCTTAGTTGTCTCCAGATGTATCGACGAGTGCTATCTTCTGGACATAGTCGAGTAAGCTGAGAGGTGATTTAGGTGCTGGGTAATCTGGGCATAGTTTGCTCCATATAAATATAGCACACTACAGTCCTGAATAGCTTGGATTAAATTTGCTGGCGCTGTATAAATCCTCTATATGAGGATGTAAAAACATATTATTGTAAGCTACGTTTCACGCGCATAGATAAGTGCGGAATCGTATAGGGATAAAAATTTGCATATGCAGTCTTATCTGTGTCCATACTATACCAAAATGAATTAATTGGTTAAGCGGTTCTATGGCACAAGGGATTATAATTTGAAAGGCTTAATTTTAGCCCGATCCACCGATCACCATGTTTCAGTCAGTTAGTACTTATTTTTTTCAGGTATCATCATCATCATTGGCCTATTTCGTCTACAAGCAGACGATTTAAGTAGCGCCGCGGCAGCTCTTTTGGTGGCTAAAAAACCCTATGCGCGATCGCACAGATCGGCCACAATTCGAGCAGGTAAACAATGAGGTGGAAGTAGTTGGTAGGTCAGTGGCAGTAGCGCGTCTCTTTGCACGTTTGTAGGCCAGTGTGGCAAACCAGGTCTACTCGTGGTGTTCCTTATCCTTAACTCTTCGGCAATTTAGTTGAAATAGGATAAATTTAACAAAACATAGGTACAGATCAACAATTAAATATAATTTCTCAATAAATATATTAAAAAATATACATTTTGTAAATTCGTAACGTAACAGTTTAAAATGTCACAACAAAACTAATTTGTTATTTATCACTAGTACAAAGCCGGACGCAGGTTGAGGGCATGGGGGCACAATAACAAGAAAATATAACAAGGCATTTCAACGATATGTTCAACATACATTTTTCACTTAAAACTAACTAGTGGAGGTAGCAGCATCCAATACTTACCTACTTTTTTATATTTATAAAAACATTTTAGACAAAATAACAGTACCTATTCGTATAGTTTTTTCATTAATCAAATTCAAAAAGCGTCCTAACAACATAGAGATTAAGTTGCTGGCGGTAATGTTCTAGATTAAATCTAGAAGGTCTGAACTTTAATCAAATTGAGAGGTCATGTTCAACTTCCCCTAAATAGGAACAAATTGGATTTTCGTAGCATTCTCAGGGAAAATGAATAATTTGATAGGATTAAGACTAACCCTGTGCGTCTCAGTAAGGTTCGTACTGAAAATCAGCGTTAGAGTTTCTTGCTCTAGCGTCGTGCTGAGAACGAACCTTTTTTTGGTCGCTGTACTACTTTTCTTGTGTTTTTTTTTTGTTGTTTATTTATGTTATTTCCATGTATATATACAGCCCAGAAAATATTTTTTTATTATTTTTTTCTTTCTTTACTAACTGTAAATTTTCCAAAGGGTTTTAATTTTAAATCATAGAATCGAAATGTCATTTTATGTCATTCGATTAATGAATGAACTATGTAAATGGTCAGGTTAAAATAAATTAGTTATGTAATTAAAATTACATACTTAAGTTACTTACGTATAAAAGTTACACAAAAATATTATCTTACATATTACAACCCCATATACAAAGAAAAACATCAAAATATTAGTGTTATTTGGGTAAATTACCTAATTTGTTTGTACTATAAATTTGCCCCAGATTCATCCTGAGTACGGCCTTTGCTACAAAATATAAATTAATATTTACATTACGTCATTCTCTATGTTTATTTTACTAGAAGAGCTATCGGCTAATATTGGTTACTGTCAGTTTCTATTACTTTTAAATGTCAAAAAGCACCTTCTTTATAATTCTTCGATAATTGAAATAAAAGGTAATTGAAATCTAAAATTGCACATTGAACTCAGCGCTATCTAGCCCCAAACTAAGCGACAAAGCTTGTAATATGGGTGCTATACAACGTAAAGAATAAATCATATTTACTTTTCTTCTATTAAAAAACCAGACCGGTAACAAATTCCAGCAGGTCATACAGTGCCTTCTGCATCGCAGGCAGGGATTTGACCCACAACCACAGAGGTCGTGACAATCACAAATGTTTTCAAATATCAAAAAAGTTAGTTATTAAAGTCTCGTTGCATTCATTTCTCTTACAATTACTTTTATCGTCAACAACAATTACTTCCATGAAAATATAATATCTTTACTCAATATTTTGCAAAATTACTTTTGTAAAAAAAATAAACATATTCATATCAACAAAAGCAATTTCCTCAAAATTACTTGGCACGAAATACTTTCATTATCAATAAGACAACTCTACAAAATTAGGTAATTCAAACAAGGGTAATTGAACACTTTCATGACAAAGAAAAGTAATTGAAATCGAAAGTAATTGAAACCACATCAGCCGATAGTACAACATATTAAGCCGGGGTAACTTCTTTAGTCTCCTTTGTATAATAATTATCCGGTCCGGTAATATAGTTGTAGTTTAAGAATCTTACGAATTGAACGCACTGGGCGCCTTCGTTGGTTATATGGCACGCAAAAAGGAGCATGTTCCGGGGCTGGACGCGCCATGCGAACCGCATGAAGCATAGCGAATACATGCAGAGAGCTGGGGAAGATAAAAAAACAATCATGAATATCTATACTAAAATATTAATAAAGCTGAAGAGTTTGTTTGAACACGCTAATCTCAGGAAATACTAGTTCAAATTGAAAAATTATTTTTGTGTTGGGTAGTCCATTTGTCGAGGAAGGCTAAAGGCTATTTTATATTTTGATATTCCTACGGGATCGGGAGTTACGCGGGTGAATTTGATTGATAAAATAGGTACCATGGGACCCTATTACCAAGACTTCACTGTCCGTCCGTCCGTCTGTCTATCACCAGGCTGTATCTCATGAAACCGTGATAGCTAGACAGTTGAAATTTTCAGATTATGTATTTCTGTTTCCGCTTTAACAAACAGGAAATAATCAGTGGGGCTCCTTACAACATGATTCGGTACCCTTCGTGCGTGTGTCCGACTCGCAGTTGGTCGATTTTTCTGTTCTAAACTTAAGCAAAGCACTGTTAGATAGTGATACTAAGTAATATTTTAATAGCAAATTGGCTGACTTTGCTGTTGATTGACAAATAATTAATTGATGCTTATGTAAGTTTTTTTTGCAGCAAATAGGCCAGTGTTTGACCTCTATTTCACCTAAAGATAGGGCACGGGAAGTTGCCTAGAAGATACTAGCTGCGCCCCGCGGTTTTCCCGCGTTAGTGTAGAGACTGTGAATAAATCGAGATTAAGTAGCCATAGAGCGCGTTGTTATAGCGCATAACGCGGTCGTTTTTTGTTGTTAATTCAGTTTTAACTCAGTGGATTTTGATGTCAAATATACCCACGACCTTTCCGACGCCCTTCCTAACTACTTATTTAATAACTAGCTGCGCCCCGCGGTCTCTCCCGCGTAAGTCTAAGCCAGTAAAGTAGCATATGCCTTCCTCAAAGGTCCCATCTATATCTAAGAAATAATGTAATACTTAACGCAGAAGAGTTTTTTTATTTGTTGGAACGCGTTATCATCCGGAGCTACCGAATTCGTTTTCATTATTGACAAGGTAAATGCAACCTCTTCGGCCTACTATCCATTATGGACACCCAGGATAAAAATAATTGTTTCAACTAAATAAAGAAATGACTTTATTCATAATTTCTTTATTTAGTTTTAATCGTTCGCATTGAATCGTCCTAAAAACTAAGTTAGGATGTGCGTCTTCGAAACGTGCCCACCATACTTAAAGTTGTCAATTCATATAAATAAAATGTAACAAACAATGCCTTATCACTTCTAGTTTAAGAGTTACATATGATAAAATATTACAGACAAATTAAGAGGGTTACCTACATACCGCGTACTTATCCATACAAAAAAGATAAATCATTTATTGCAGCACACAAATGCACACACGTAAAGATCATTATCGTTAAAACTAATTATTAATTTAAAAAACCGGCCAAGTGTGAGTCATCCGAAGGGGGTTTACCATTACATTCTGTTTTTAGTATGTGTTGTTATAGCGGTTACAGATATTTTATATCATCTGTTAACTGTCTAACTATCACGGTTTAGCCTGGTGCCAGTGGAGTCTTAGTAAAAGGGTCCCGTTTTTATATAAACAAAAGTCAAACAGAAAACACGTTTTCTGTCCTCACGAGGA
This sequence comes from Idaea straminata, assembly GCA_951213275.1. Classification (NCBI taxonomy): domain Eukaryota; kingdom Metazoa; phylum Arthropoda; class Insecta; order Lepidoptera; family Geometridae; genus Idaea; species Idaea straminata. Next base: position 13,377,762 of record OX577857.1, read on the forward strand.
GCAGTGTGCCGCAGTGATGCAAATGGGCAGTAGCTCAGTGTTGGGTTTGCTAGAAGAAGCAAGACACTAATTTTCAGCTTTACTATAGTCTGTAACTTTACGGACGAACAATGGTCCAAGGCTGATGACCCTTTTATCCCCTTACTTTATGTAATAAATTTTTTATGAACTAGGCTTGTGTTGTCTTGTTTTTGTATTGTTTTTAAATAATAAAACATTTAAGTTTAGAATACAAAATAACATAACATTTATTGCAATTTACAGGATAAAAACCGGAACAGAAATTCTTTTGAAAAATGTCATTAGTATGTGATCATCTTAAGAGAATGATAATCATAATCACAAGAGTAATTTATTATAGTCTTGTGTTTAAATTAATTTACGGTTACAAATGCTGATAAGATATCTAAATAGTATGGTTTATTTGACAAGAAACACGACGAAACATAGTTACAGAAAAAAGGTACAAAAAAACAAGGACATAAAAGAAACAACATTTAAAATTGGTGGCCACATTAATATTTAGTTTTTAGGGTTCCGTACCCAAAGAGTTAAAAGGAGACCGTATTACTAGGACTCCGTTGTCGGTCTGCTTGTCTTTCACCAAGCTATATCTCATGAACCATGATAGGTAGACAGTTAAAATTTTCACAGATGATGTATTTCAGTTGCCGCTATAACAACAACTACTCAAAACAGAAGAAAAAATATTAAGTGGGGCTCCCATACAACATCGGCACACTTTGTGCGTTAGTCCGACTCGCACTTGACCGGTTTTTTAAATTTGCCGCACGTTCGGCTCTCTCTGTTGAGTTCTGGTCTCTTTTCTACAACATTATTTTGTTTTTTTATTGGTTACAGTTACAGGTAACAGATCATGGTCATCACTACATAGTATAAAACAAAAGTCGCTTCACGCTGTCTTTCCCTATGTATGCTTAGATCTTTAAAACTACGCAACGGATTTTAATGCGGGTTTTTTAAATAGATAGTGATTCAAAAGGAAGTTTTATATGTACATGCATAATATAGCCGTGCGAAGCCGGGGCAGGTCGCTAGTAAATAATAAATGCAAAAGTAATTCTGTCTGTCAATTCTTTCTATCTTGACATATATCAATTCTAAGGCGCCGAGCCGATTTTCATGAATTGAAGTATGGAAATAGATGAAAAGGTAGAGAACTTTACTTTTTACTTTTACCCGTGGGGCGCAACAAAGTCTTAGTCAAATTCTTTATTCATTTGGAATTATGCATAAAATCGAATTGAATCGCCCTGGAAACTAAATTTTAATGTTAGGACGTGTGCCTTCAAAACGCGCCCAAAAATGAGAACGCACAAGTAACTCATGGGTTCTTTATGTAATCATGCTTACAAAGGTCAAGATTACAAAAAAAATGTGACTGATAAAGACATTGAAATGGTCTTACAGTCAAAGTTTCCGCGATAATAATTATTTCATTTTATAAAACCGAACAGCTTTGAAGTTTCAAAGCTGTTACGATTCGTAACTTAATTATTTACCCAACGTTTCGATCGGGTTGCACCGACCATGGTCGCGGGAAGACTGGACTGGCGGTTTTATAAATTTAAAATATTAAAATGCTTACCAAAAGTCATCTTTCCACTAATAAACTTGGGATCCTTCTTTATATCTGCTAAGGCTGCTATTGGTATACCCCAATTTGCAACTGGACCCCAAAAATGTGTGCTGAAACATACATTATGAAAAATTGCAATATTTTATTTACATGATAACCCAGTTGGCACAATGGTCACTATGCTGTAAAACACAGGGTTGCGGGTTCGATTTCCGGCTCAGACATGTATTTATGTTTAAATATTTGTCTGTGGTCTGGTTGTTCCTATGTATAATAAGTATATATTTACAAAAGAAAAGTATTTAAGTAGTATATCCGTTGTCTAGCACCCATAACATAAGTCTTATTACTTAGCTTGGGGCTAGATGGCGATGTGTGGAATGTCCTGCAATATTTATATTTATTTTATACATATATATTTTATATTTATCAAAATAAATTATACAGCTCCAACAACTTTAATCTTTAAAAAGAACTCATCTATAAGTCTGAAGCTCAGAAGAGTTAAGTATGAAGACAACTAATTTTAATGAAAGTGAAGATATCACTAGTACTAGGCCGATATTGTGCTACTATATACAGAAGATGTTTTTATTTCATGCAACTTAAAAATGAGTTTCTAGTCTGTTTAGTAATGTTGCATTTCAGGATTTTCTCGATAATAACTATATAGCTAGAAGTATTTCAAAGAATAATCATAGCTAAGTTTAGCTTGCAGTTATCATTTTTTATTATTAGCTAACTGATTTAAACTTGCTTACTGTAAAGCACATTTTACAAAAGAAAGGGCAGGTAAATACCTATTACCTATCCGTTGTCTGGCCACCACAACACAAGCCTAGTTGTTTACCTTGGGGCAAGATGGCGGATTTATTATAATTATTTATTGGTAAATATAAAGAGTAGGTAAGCACCTATTGTTACATACCTCATTAAATAAGTCCTGAACTCCTTGCTTTTCAACTGGTTAAACATATTTCTTGCAAAACTACTCATTTTCACTGAAAAACATAAGAAGCAATGATTAAATACATAACATTTTTTGTTTAATAAATTCAATACCTAATGCATTACATGCAAATTATGGTAATCATGTGTCTCCAGAATGGTAATATCGATGGGTTTCAAATAGGTAATTGTGGCGCGTCAAGAGGACTCTTAACAAGATATCGTGTCAAGGTTAAGTTGATAACAAAATATAAAAAACACAAAAATATATGAATGAAAGTGATGTTATTTTATTAAACAGTTCACTTACCAGCTTCTAAAACTATCACAGTTATTATAAAACACACGGGATTTGCACAAACTTGAGTAAAAACACAATTTGTTTCCCAATCGTACGAACGACTTTCACAATGTCACTGTCAAGAACAGCTGGTGGCCGTCCGCGTTTCAGTGTTACCAGATGTCAGATTTTTTTTTATCGTATCAGAGTTATCAAAATGCCGCATGCCATGCCGTATTCCACTTCAGTACATAAATATCATACACGTGTAAATGCCAAAAAAAACAAAAACTTTTTACTCTATAATTATGTTACGTTTGTAATCAAATGAACAGAACAGGCATTTCATTACACTACGAATTTTTTCAAATTATTTCACAAATTGATGCAAATAATATATAAAAAAAACGAGATATTAATAAATATAACTAATTAGATTGGCTTGACAGTGTCATAATATTATAATGAGTAATTAATCTAGTGATGTGCTTAGTCAATTGTTAATGGCGGAGACCTCATTTATTGTTTTGATGGGTCAGGCAATCAACATTGTAAAATCTCGTACAAAGTGTGAGAATTTTATTTTTCTTGATTGTCGTATAGGACTGCTAAATCTCGTACACTTACTGATTTCTCGTATATCTAGCAACCCTGCCGCGTCCGATCGTTCACTCGTTATTGGCCAAACCAAAATGTCAAACCAACAGCTAACTTCAGGGCGGATCGAAATGCAAAGGAAGTTCAATTAAGCGGGAAATTCAAAACGTTTTAATAGATTTGTATCAAACTGGACTGTCTGGATTTAACTTTCTAGAGTCTGGCTGGAGGTTGCCACCCTTTTCCAGGGCCAAGACTTGGTAGCCAGACTCTAGAGACTGTCAAGATAGAAAGATAGGTAACTTTGTCTGTACAACACAGTAAAGAACATAGAACACAATATACACAAAGAAAAGTAAAGTAATAGCTATAAAGTACAAGTTGTACAAATGGGTGGCCTTATCGCTGAAAGCGATTTCTTTCAGGCAACCTTTGGATGGAAAACAGGATTAAGAAGATTATCACTTGTTTTATCTGTATAAAGGTCTTAAAAATAATATAGTGTCAACAGATTACTCATTTCGAGCAAACAATTTTAAAAGATACATAGAGCTTACACAAAATTTGTCGGTACCTACATACTTAACCTATTTTTATTTTTGTTATCTTCGAATAATTCTGTAAAATATAAGTAAATAAAAACTTTCGTAATGCACCAAGATTTTAGTCTTTTTTTTTAAAACCATTTAGTTGTTTTAGGTGCAAGGGTAAATGATTATAATTATATTTATATAGCAGTACATTGTGAACTCTTATGCAATAAACAGTTATTTACTTGTGGTCTAGATACCTATTATATTTGTGTTTGTTTCTTTGACTTTCGGATCTAGTTGAAACAATGCTAAATAAATAACATGGTTGTTTAAAACACATTTCCAAAATGTAAATGCTTTTCAAAGTAAGAAAATGTTTATTTTGAAAACAGGTTTTAGCGTATTAAGTCTTTTTTAGATTATATATAACTTGCAAAAACCTTTTATGAAGCCTAAAGGTCGACTGTAATTCAATAGAATTACCCAAAATCCCATAACTCAAATGAGGAAATAAATCAAACCTAATTTAAAAAAAATTAAAATTACCTACTTACCAATTGCAGCTTGCAGGCCAATAATGTTAGTCGGGTCGGGGAAGGAACTGTGGATTGGCTTCTGTAATCTTCTGTAAATTTGTGGTAGATAGATAGAAGGTTGTTTGAGTGCACAATGAAACTTCGAGTGTCTCAAGAGTGTCTCCGAATTATGTTAAATATCTTGTTCACAAGAGTACATACGGGTAGTATGGTAATTATTGCACAAACTGTATGGCGATTATTATTATGGTTATCACAGGTGGTACCTATCCACATTTGATATTCACATTAACTGTTGTTACCTAAATAGTTCACAAACTGTATGGCGATTATTATTATGGTTGTCACTGGTGGTAAATATCCACATTTTGTATTTACACATTATCTAGGTATTTATCTAGTTGGCGCAGCAAAATTTATATCCGGTGACAAAAGTTTTCTTATCGAATGACGTCTAAAAAAGGCGCTTAGTCCTGTGTCAAAAGTGACAGGAAACTGACGGAAGTGACGGAACGAAGAGAGCGCGTTCCGAACTATCGAACTATGGTAACATTGCCAAAGAGAAAAAAAAACTATGGTAACATGTTCCGAATATTTAAATAAAATGTTAGTGTGTGTCCGAAAAACGAACGCTACTACTGATGGTTCATTTCAACAGCCTATAACTCTGAACATAATACGGAACAAATTCCAGTTTCATCACCATTAATAGCCCTAAATAAATAGGTTCATTTCACGGAAAGACCTATTCCAAAAGAACAGGATATATTACTTTACTCTCTGAGAACAGGTGTTCCTGCCTTCGAGTTCCTGCTAAAGAAAGTCCTGCTGGCGTTCGATTTTCGGATGCATATAACAGGGCCGAACTCAGGATAAGGGTATAATTTTAAGAAAATGTTTACTTAAAATCAAAATGATAAATAGACAAACACGTAACTAAAATACAATAACTCATTCACTTTATTTTTCTATCAACAGGACACTTCTTATACAATTTGATTAAAACAGAAAATGGTTTAATAACAAAATAATTCAACCTTAGAAAAAGTAGGTATACCAAATTATTATGTAAGCCTACTTAAATTTTAGGTACACAGTTATTTGATAATGTACCTAGATATTATAGTAGATTACTCCTTAGAGTAGGTACCTTTACATAGTCGGTACAGTTTTTAATTCTTCTTTACAGATAAGCTGGGTTGTATGAACCCCTTGCTAGTGGTATAATATTTCTTCCTTTCCATCTATGCTTAAAAATTTCGTCTATTTTATCTTGGGATCTTTCCCATAATAGTTTGTAGGCCCCGTGACGTACCAATAGTTGAGGAACCTTAAGTACTGTGTGCCCTGGGCGCATTCGTTGGTGAAGTGACACGCGAAGAGAAGCATGTTGTGAGGCTTGATCCGCAACGCAAAACGCATGAAGCATAATGAATATAGACAGAGGGCTACAAGACAACAATTAAAAATAAAAATCTCATGTTAGTATTATTATCTACTTAAAATATGAAATTCAAAGTTCTAACCGAGTGATATAATAACACTTAAACGCATAGCCCAAACCAATGGACTGATCGGGCTGAAAGAAAGGGTTTTAGAAAATTCAACGCGTAGGTTGACGAAGTTACGGGTGAAAGCTAGGATAAATTCCCACAGGATTAGAATTTATTTTACCTCAGCTTGTATATTACTTTATTACCGTAAATAGAAGATACTTACCGACTGTCATTTTTCCACTGATAAACTTGGGATCTTTTTTTATATCGTATATTGCCGCTAACGGTATTCCCCAATTAGCAATTGGACCCCAAAAATGTGTGCTGGAATAGGCAGAATCATTGACAACTCTATACCTACCAATATATCTCTATAGGTTCTAATATCCGCAGACTATTATATCTATACTTTGGATATGAACATAGATTCGGTACATTTTACCCCAATCTCGGACTTACTATGTGGGGAAACTTTGGAGTATAACTAGCGTACTTAGTCACGCAAAAACTATTGAACCAATTGCGACAAACTTCCTTTCTCTAAGGATTCACTCTATGCCTGGATGACACTATGCACAGGGGTTCGCGTATGGCAAGAGAAACATTGCACATCACAAATAACATGTAACACACAGGCGAACGCTTATTTCGAAAGATGCCTCACGGCGATACATCAATCAAGTTTATCTATGTGCTCCGGCTCGTGATTGGTCAAATCAAGGTAACCGCACCCCGTCTCGCTCACCCCGCACTGGTTCATATCTATCTATACCTGTGCTTGTCCGATGTCAATGTGCAATTTATTATCTTCGGCATAGCCGAAGGTTCTCTTATAGTTAGAAATATTGTAGTAACTCATAGTTATACATGCCTCATTAAATACGATCTGAACTCCTTACTCTTTAGTTGTTTCAACATTTTTATAATGGATCCCATTTTATTCTTTAACAACAAACTAATGAAGGAGGTAGCACATCAGCCAAAATCTGAAATGTAAATGACGTCAGTTGCTTTCCCTCCCGCCCTCCAATATTAAAAACTAAATTCGTCACTGTTACCAATAGTTTATAAATAAGTAGGTACCGCGGGCAGAATACAAAACAAAAAAATACAAAATCTTATTACCAGAAGGTTTAAAAAACTCACGTTTTAGTTCTAATTTATCTCTCAACGATAAGTCTTCGAAGGTAAATAGGTACAAGTAAGAACTTAAATTTTGGTTTGACCTACTCCACTTCAAATATTATTGGAGTTAGGTTAATATTAAAGTTAGGTTCTAAGTAATTACTTTAATGTACCTACCTACTTATTATGAACCACATAAACAAATGATTTAATAGAACATGAACTAAATTATGTAATTTAACTTATAAAATTGCAACATAATATTTTGATTTTAGGTGTCAAAATGAGTTTAATGTCAAAAAACCTATAGAAAAGGATCAAACCATAAAAACTCCAAGATTAAAAACCTCATTCGTAATAGTAGGTAATAGGTTCATAAACTAATGAGGTTTTAAAGGAATTGTTTTTCCCGATTTCAGTGAAGTATAATCACATAATTGTCATCCATCCACCACATTCCGTCAAAAACTATTGAAAAAACACAAAAAAAACAACTCCATAAAAATCTTTAAAAAATGGAGCCAAGCACATTTATATAGTTATCTTACCTTAAAATGATGAAACCAGCGCATCAAAACAAGTCTATAATAAAATAGTTTAGTTCGGTACGTACGTATGTAATAATTGATTGTAATAAGAGGTAAATAAATACGGATATCCCCACTAGGTACTTACTAATATTTTGAATGTGAAAGTTTGTGTGTTCAAACTACTGACTGAACCGATTCTGATGAAACTTGACAAATTTTATCCTTTTTATTCCGATATCGTCACAGGATCCGGACATACGCGGGTGAAACCGCGGGGCTCAGCTATAGTCAATAAATCACTGAGTAACTGTTTCACTAGAGGTGACAAACCGAAGAAAAACTAATAAGTAAATTTTCTCTTTGTTTTGTCATCTTTATGTATTAATGAATAATTACAAGATATAGACAGACATTGCCCATATCAAATAACGTAAATTAAACTCGTAAGTACGAGCTACAAAACCTGTGGTGCCATCTAGATATCAAGGGGTGTAAACTATAAATAGAAATGGGTATCTTTCAATATCTGTAGATTTTATAAATTAGGTAGTTTAAGTTTAGGTTTTTATATTATTGTAAGTTAAGATAGGCTTATAGATAAGGTGTCTTTTGAGTAACGTTTTTTTATCCCTGAGTTATCCTACTAATATTATAAATGTGAAAGTTTGTGTGTGTGTGTGTGTTTGTTACTCCTTCACGCAAAATCTACTGGACCGATTGCGATGAAACTCGGTATCTAGATAGCTGGAGACATGGATTAACACATAGCCTAGCCTTTTTATCCCGATATTCCCACGAGATCTGAACTTACGCGGGTGAAACCGCGGGGCGCAGCTAGTAGTAAATATAATTCTAAATGATGTAATGAATATTGCAGGACATTGAACACAGCGCCACCTAGCCGCGAGCTAAGCAACTAGGTTTGTATTGCAATGAACCTACCTGATGGGATTGATCCGCTTGTTCGTAATACTATACATACTGCTGTATATAACTATATATTTCGGTCTAGTTGGCGCCCTAATATACTTCAGAAGTATTGTCATTCAGCGCAAGTACGTTGAACACAGGTAGTATTGTTTTATTTCGTTAATTTTTTTATACCCGTAGCAATATAGGGAGAAAAAGTATAAGCTGATAAATCCTCATGAAGACATACATATATACATATTCTGGGGCAATTCAAACAGCGCCATCTAACCCCAAGTTAAGCAACTAGGCTTTGGGCTACAAGGTTAGCTTGATTCAACGTGTCCACAGTTTCATCAAAATTGTTTCAGTAATTTTATAATCAGCATTCAGCAACACTGTATCTTGACACAATAATAAAAAAATTCACCAACTTTTTGACTATATAGAAAATATTGTCTAAAATATAATATTATATTATTTTCTGTATAGAAAATATATTATTGTCTATATAGAAGTTGTCTATCACGCCGCTTAAGAAAGCCTATTTAAAAAATGAGCCGAGTGCGAGTCGGGTACGAAGGGTTCCAAACAACTATAAAGTCAGTTTTTAGTATTTATTGTTATTATAGAGGCAACAAAAATACATCATCGATGAAAAATGTAACTGTCTAGATCAAAGTTCATGAGATACAGGTGTTAGGCTCGGTGACGGACATTGGACAGACCAACAGACAGTGGAGTCTAATGGGTCCGGAACCCAAAAAACACAATTTTGACCTAATACCAATTTTATATTTCAGCTATGAAGCAGAAATAGCATCATCATCATATTATCAGCGCCCGGAAATCTACTGCGGAACATAAACCTCTCCTAAAGACTTCCAGAGCGATCAGTCGCATGCCCTCTGTATCCCACTTCACTTAAATTAAGTCGTCCGTCCATCTAGACGGAGGGCGTCCCAGGAAATCTCCAGTCTAGGACTTCTCGTCAGTCCTCAAAGTGCGCATATTGTGTGTTACCAGGGCCAATTGTTGGTCTAAATAATATGCGCAGTTGAAAATTAAACAAAAACACTGAATTAATATGTTCCACTGAGGAAACTATACAAGACGAAGAAAACGTTGACTACAATAAACAAACAATGGTATCTTTATACCAACACCGCCCATACGAAACACATTACGCATTTTAGTAACGCCATCTGGTATAAATCTTATTAAACCTGATAACTTTTAAAAATGAGTAAGTGTAACTTTACCTTAAAGCGATTTTTCTCAGTTTTAATTTAATATTTTAACAGGAGCTTAACATTTTAAATGCTCAAAAAATAAAAATGTAAAAATATATAAGGTAACAAGGTAGCGGTGGCGCCATAAATAAAAGGAATAAACTGTATAAATATAAATACGAGGTGGTTTTGCTGGACCTATTTTTGTTCATGAATAACAGTTTATTATACTACTAGCTGCGCCCCGCGGTTTCACCCGCGTAAGTCCCGATCCCGTGGAAATATCGGTATAAAAGTAGCCTATGTGTTAATCCAGGTCTCTAACTATCTTCTTACCAAGTTTCATCCCAATCGGTTCGACAGTTTTCGCGTGAAGGAGTAACAAACACACACACACACAAACTTTCACATTTATAATATTAGTAGGATGTTCCTCTAACAACATTTGACGCTTGCGGGCGCAACCCGCGCTTTTCCCTCGTCTTGTCATATCCAGTGGAACGTTGTAACTCAGTGAATAAAAGCAATCAGTGTAAAATATAAAATTATTTTTATTTATAATAGTTATAAAAAACTGTGTACAATCATGGACGGATTAAGTTCGCACAAACATTTCTAGAAATATATTTTCTTTAATTAGTTGCGCTGTTTCTTTTTATACAAAAAAACTTTGATATGTTTAAAATAACTGATAAGTATATATTTAGTTTAGTTTTACGGAAACAGCCCCATTAAACTAAACTAAACTAAGTACTTTATACTTTTTTCTATACTATATACTTTTTTCTAAAAATATGGCAGATATAAAAATGAGATTATAAAATTGCGATACAAAAAATATCTTTAAAAAAAATTGGTAAGTACCTAAATAAGTAGATGCTTAAAACTTACAACTAAATATTAAAGTAAGTAGGTTTATAAAAATTATAATATATCGCTAGTAAGCAAGTTAAGGAGCCAAGAGAAGATATGCGAGAACAGATGACATACAGGCGGGCCAAAAACTTAACCTCCCTTTTAGTTTCGTCGTAATCGGGTAAGGATAGCTGCTTAGATTAAAATAATATATACAGTGTGTAGCAAGAACCCTGTTACCCAGGACATTACCAAAAAAATAAAATATTTAGTATTTACAAGGAAACAAAAAGTTACCAAATAAAGTTGCCATAGATTACATAAGTATCCTACTGTATTGCAGTCAAAAGCTGGCTTTTATAACAGTCAAATGAGATTCAATCTTAGAGAGAAGATAATATTATACGACACTTCAAACAACGCTATCTAACGCCAACTAGGCTTAAATAAATACTTTCTTGTAAATATCAGGCAACAAAATTGTAGACCCACCATAGAGCCCCAAAACTGCAGAACTGCATACAAAGACATTAAACACACAGACCAGAAACAAATGTAGGTACAGTCGGCAACAGAATTGCAGACCCATTGTAAAGTTCTAAAATTACTATTAATGGAATGTTTTCATACTAATATTGTTTGTCTAATAAATTCATAAATATTAGTTTGAGACGGGAATCGAAACCGCAACATTCTGTGTCGCAGGCGAGTGTTCAGTCGCCGGGTATTATCTGAGACGTATAGGCATCTAACACATGTCCTAGGCACTACAACATCTTGAAAAGCATGGAATAAAGTTGGTGTATAATTGCATCTAGATGAGATATTAAAGGCCAATATTATTTTAAGTGTATATAAAACTACATGTATAGTTCCATAAAATACATATCAGTCGAACAATTAAAGGCACATATGTTTAACTATACACTACTGAGTTAAATAAAACACAAACTCCTAAAACTATCGAAAAAAAAAAGTTAAAATTGACAAGTCATAAAACAAAACTTGTTTATCCAAACTTATAGAACAACTCCAATAAGTATGTATTCTAATACATAAAAAACAGAACGTAAATATGAAGTATGTGTGAAAACATGAAGGCCACAACCGGTAACGATAAAAGACAAAATAATAACGAAAAACAATTTTAGGAGGCTTGAGTTAAGACTGAGCTACCATCTCCCAAAGTTATAATATAGATTGCCGCATTAAGAAACGTTCGATAAACCTATCATACTTGCTCGAGTCAGTCGCAAAACCCATGGACATGACTTTAATTGTTCCATTTCAAATATACCTTCGAAAATATTTGCTATATTGACCTTTGTGAGTAGGATCACAAAAAAGCTCATGAGTTTCATGCCGAAACACAAGTTCACGCTTAGTTCGGCAACAGTGGCTACAATATTTCTGGATTTGTATGTAACTAATTTTAGTACCTACAATGTTGTTTTTGGAAATAAACTATTATTTATTGTGCCTTCTTATCATTGGTGGACGCGAACAAAAGGCACACATCCTTTTAACTTAGTTTTTAAAACGTTTTAATGTGATGTCATGCAAATTAGTCAAAATGAATTGTTCGAAATGGATATATAGCCGCGTAAGCATTTTTAGTACAGTCATGGTTAGCACTGAAAATGCTGTTTATCTAATTTACCGTGGCAGGCTTAAAAGCAATCCGCGACTAACCGAACCAAGTAAGATAAGTTATCGAGTCCCAGCATAAGTGAACTTATAGTTAATCAAGGCTTTGTTACATTTTAAAGTTTCACTTAGAAACTATTAATATTTATAATATCTATCAGTGCAGGTTTAACATACATAAAAAATAACTACTTACTGTTTTTTTTTGTAAACATCTCACTAACGAATGCATTAAAAACTTCCCTAAGTTAATCATTAGTTAAAGGGAGTTCATGTCAGCGAAAATATAACAAAGATTAGTTAAATGTTCACTTGACAACATTTCTAATGGTCAACTTATTACTTACTTAAATGTTCACTTAGCAATATTACAACTAATCACTTACCTAAGCTTATAAACGAGATATAGTACACCAAGTAATGTTCCGAGACTAGCGTGAACCCCGGCTGCGCCCGCCAGCCTACATTTAAACATGTCTATCCTGGTCTCCTTATCCTGGATGATGTTCTGGAACTCGGCCTCCATGATCTGGCCGTCGTAATACGTGATGGGATCCTCGAAGGGGTACTCGTAGCCTTGGAGACACTCGCACTTGTAGCCGCCGACTTCGAACCCGCGACCGAGGATCGGTACGCACTGAGGATGGAAACTTTCATTACATCCTACTAATATTATAATTGTGAAAGTTTGTATGTGTGTTTGTTGGTTGTACTCTTTCCTCCCAAATTGTACACACCAGAAAAGACAGAATGGAATAAGGAATAGCGATGACGTTGAGAGCCGACGTCTGGTATTTCCACCATGAATCGGTGCTGCATATCAGTTTGCCTGGTTGAATGACGAAGAAAAATGAGGTCATCCCGTCTAGTTCTGTTGCAACCTTCCAAATTATTGTAACTGGTTTCTGGTCGCTGTAGTTTTTCGCTCGATAGACGCGAGTGAAGGTAGGAAGTAGAAAGAAGACGGCAGTGGAACAAAAGCTTTTCCGACCCGTCCTCCTTTTGTGGCCGCATCGATTACCGTATCCGTTATACGACTTAGGCAGGTGAGTGATTACAAACCGTGGGATCACGAGTGGGACATCTAGGGCTAAATGAACCTTAAAAATCTTTAAATAAATAACTTACATATGAAGTGCTTCTATCACATTTATCGGTCCCCTTGAATGCGTTTGCGACGTAGTACTTGTCCGGGCACTGGTTAACGTCTAGTGACATCAGCGACATGGTCACAGCTACTACACCCCTGTAATTAAATGAATAAATAACCAATATTGCAGGACATTTCACATATCGCCATCTAGCCCCAAGCCAAGTAACTACACTTGTGTTATGGGTGCTAGACAACTGATATACTACTGTGTTTTGAGTTAGGAATTTTCGTAAGTCCCTCGTTAGGCTCGAGGTCCAATACGGTGACGTAAGACATTGCTTTACTCCTTTGGCACACATTATAAAAATTATATCAAGAGAACGTTATATCATGTGATATTATACTATCCGTAACAAACAAACAAATAAATAGACAAACTTTCATAGTTATGATATTAGTAAAAAATTCTTACTTAAATTCCAACTTGACTTTAACACTGTCCCACCCGAAGAAGGGTGCCGCGTACGTAACGACCCACTGCTTCAAATGTCCATCGCAATCGAAGTACGGCTGCGTCCAGTGACCGTGCTGGGAACAAATATGACCATTTCACACATAACTAGCTGTACCCCGTGGTTTCACCTGCGTAACTCCCGATCATGTGGGAATATCGCAATATAGACCCGCCCATGTTACTATCAATGAATCAAGGTATCCCTCATACCAAGTTTCATCTAAATCTGTCCAGTTGTTTCGGAGCCTATTCATTACAAACATAAAAATCTTAAGTGGTTGGTGACGATCTAAATCAAAATGATGGACAGAATAGCTCCCCAAAATGTAGTAAATTGCTCACTTTTAGATTCACGATTGGTAGAAATCTAAAATTTAGTAGTGCTCCAACAATCTCCATCTAGGAGTAATTTGGAGCGCTCTGATACACCTTTTCACACAAAACTTCTAAACCAAGTTTATGTTGGCAGAACTACTAGTCTATACATATAAAATGCTTGACTGACTGACCGACGTATCAACGCACAGCCTAAACCGCTGATTGTAGAGACTGAAACTTGGAGGGTGTGTTCTTCGTATGACGTAGGCATCCGATAAGAATATTCCGAAATTCTAACCCTTAAGGGGTGAAAAATATAAGATAAAAGATGAATTTACCTTAATATTAGCAGCTCGATAGTAAGTAGGATATCTCTCGTACCGCTTCAAGTATTTACCAGATTCGTCGTCCCGTATCTTCATCTTGAGGAAATATTGTTCTAACTGATCGAAGTTTGTCGACCAACGTTGCTTTAGGAATTGGAACCAAGGTTTGTTTGTATATAATTCATCTGGAAAATTATTATATTTTATTTGTCGCCCAAGATCGCGATCAGTGGAAGGGGGAGTAGAGAGGGCTTTGCCCTGCAGTGGGACACTACAGGCTCTTAATAAACTATCCCTATAATAGTATCAAGTACAGGCGTTATACCAAAAACACTCCACAATAGTTTAAACTCCTTAAATATTAGCCCGTCAACATATTTATTGCTACAAAAGGCATTCATTTTAAATACTTGTCGCTTAACTTGAAAATTTCTATCAATAGACAATTAATACTGCGCACTTGGCTTCGGCCCGTGTTTCTTTTACCCCCCATGAGGGGAGAAAAACAAAATGTTTAGAAAAAATAATAATAATTTATTTACCAGTTATAGATGAAACGTTTCGGAAACGGAATATTTATTCAAACATGGAACGCCGCATCAAGTTTCTTTGAATATCCCGTTTCCGATACGCTTTAGAGGGTCGGTGTGAAGGCATTATTTGTTCACTGTGATGTCCTCTACCGATAGGTATGGGTCTCGAAATGCACCGCGGCATTTTACAATGCCTATTGTTTAAACTAAAGGACTTTTAGGTCAAAAAGCGGGTTACATTCGGCATAAAAATAATCATTTTTTTACTGTTCCTAACCTAACCCGATACCGGGTCAGTCAGTTTTCGGGTCAGGTTACGAATACTGATGATGACCTTTAGAAGAGAAGAAGAAAAAACAGTATCCTATTGTCAAAATATGCCTTAAAAGATAGGTAAAAATACCACATACCAGTCTTATTGAGACGCGCTAAATCTTCCAGTTTGAATTTTCTCGTGTTCAGTTCAGTTTTGTAAGCGAACGGAGCAAAGAAAGTACGGTTTGTAAACTTATTGCGATCCCAGAATGTTCCTGAAATTAATAATAAATAAATATAAAATATAGCAGGACATTCCACACATCGCCATCTAGCCCCAAGCTAAGTAACTAGACTTGTGTTATGGGTGCTAGATATAATACTTTTTCTTTTGTACATATATACTTATAATACATAGAAACAACCAGACCACAGACAAATATCTGAGCATAAATACTTGTCTGAGGCGGGAATCGAACCTGCAACCCTGTGTTTGGCAGTCCGTCATGGTGACCATTGTTCCAACTGGGTCGTCAATAATGATGTATTTATTTTTTATTGCAGTCAAGGTACAGCTATTAGAGCTGGAAGGATTGGTTAAGAGGTGCGGCATAGTTTGCTCGGGGCCATACAGCTGCACTGAATTTGGCATGGATTGAACCCCATCTTCCCAGGTCCATCCTGCAGCAACCAACCCGAGTCTTGTGCGTTGATATATCAGTCAGTTACTCAGTTAGGACTTTGAATCCTCACCTGCGGACCAAACCTTGGAATCCCCGAGTACAATGGCCAAAGTCTCCCCGAACATCTGGTCCTCCGTGAGAGGCTTGTCGGCGACGCGCGTGCCACTGAACACTTCTTGCGGATCTGACACCTGGATAAAACGATATAAATAATAAATAAATATTGCAGGACAATCCACACAGCGCCACCTAGCGCCAAGCTATGAAATTAAGCTAGACAACGGATAAAATACTTTTCTTTTATAAATGCATACGTATACAGAAATACACAGATCAGAAAGAAATACTATACGTAAAATTTGTTTGGAGCGAGAATCGAACCCGCAACCTTCTGCGTCGAGCTGCGAGCGTCGCCCGCGTCACGGGGTGGTTGAGAATTTAACATGAACCAAGAATATTACAATTTCTAAAATTTCCCAAGTGGTTAAAAGTGCCACCAATTGAAGCCAGATATGTGATAAATAGTATAAACTTACTTGTAAGAATGCACTGATAAAGTTAGCAAGTCGCACCGCCATCTTAGCTTGGTTCTCCAACTGTTCTTCAGCACCGAATGCCACATCTCCATTCAGGTACAAATCCGATGATTTATATCTATAATACAATTTATGTTGAGCTCAAAGACCGAAAATGCTTATACATCAAAATCGTTAAAACTACAAGAGCTATGAGTCTAAAACTTTACATGGAACCCCCATGTAAAGTTTTAGACTCATAGCTTTTTACTTTTAGCACTAAGGGCCCTCGCCCACGGCGACTTTTTGTAGCGATGCTGTCGCACGTTCGCATCGATACAGTCCCAATGCGGTCGCTAGCTGTTTGCCCTCGCCCACACGATTCTGTTGCGATGCAAATGCGATACTGTCGCGCTTCTGGCGCTATGCAAACGCGTGGACACTGCGTGACAACGTATAAAATTCATTGATACAATCGCGTGTCAGTAGCGCATTAGTAGCACGTTGGCATCGCTTCTGCACTGAAAATGCGACTAACGCACGTTAGTAGTGACGCTTGAAGCGACGGCACCCTAAGAAAATTGGAAAGGGCTGATGAAGTTTGTAATTCGTAGTAACTATTATGTATTCAGTGTTTGTAGGAAATCAATGTTGCTAGTTTTTACATATGCATTATTAGTAAATGGTAGTATGTACGTATAGAACTCACAGTGAACAGTTATGCGGTTGCACTCCCCTGATGAAGTTCAAGGCCTCGTAGACGTTGAGCCGGTCTGCGTGCAGCGCCGCGCGGCCGCGGCTCGCGTTCACATACTCCCTGTACCGGTCCGAGTACAGCGTGCGTTGGTACGGTGACGCACGCTCCCATTGCACGGGTAGGCGTTGGATCCCTGGGATACAACAATTGAGGAAAATCATTGTAAATACTTTTTTAAGGTTAGATACATAGATAACTTTATTTGTACAACAAAGTAAGGAGCTTAGAACACATTCAAAGGGTAAAAACTAGACTCATGAACCGTGATAGCTAGATAGTTAAAATTTTCTCAGATTATGTGTTTCTCTTGCCGCTATTTCTACAAAAACACAGAGAAAAAAATGTGGGTCTCCTATAAAACATGGTACGGAACCCTACGTGCGCGAGTCTGACTCGGGAACCCTACGTACTTGTTTATAGGTTAGCGCTTGACCACTATTTCATCCGATAGAAAGTTACGATGTGGTCTAAGATGTAACACGCTTACGCTTCTAGGTAAGCGTGCTACATCTTAGACCACATAGAAGATACCTACCTATACATTCGTGACTTGAAAATCACAAATAACCGGGGGCCCTTGAGGGCCGTTCGTAAAGACGGCAGTGGAACGAGAACTTATCCGACCCATCCTTTTTAGTTGTGCTTGTATACAGGCCATTTTCTGCCACTAGTACTCTTGAGTTGCGTTTGAGCGTGAGGATGGCACTTATACCAAATTTATACTACCCCCTCAGCTTAGTCGACCGTGTCCAGCGGAAATAACTCAGCAATATGTAAGAAGTCAACTAAGCTGCGGGTTTAAAATAGCTATTGGTGCACGGCCGGCCGGGATTGAGTAATGCTGCTTTAATAAGATAGCTTTATACAAACATCCGATCTTGGAACAGTCGAAGTTGTTGTAGTACTGGTCGCTGGTTGCCCGCTCGATGATCTCCCCGAGGTAGGGACGTCGCACGAGCCCGGGAAGTCGGTGTCCGGCGGCGCAGCGGCATTGGTACCCGCCGCGGCGGAACCCCCAGCCGTGGAGGGGCTCGCACTGTGGAAGTACATGAGTTAAAGGTGTCAATTTTTCTGTAATTAAGTAAGTAAGCGACTTCGCACGCGTGGTAGTTTTGTTTTATATACCTTCCTCTTGAATCACTCTTTGTATAAAAAAAACCGCAACAAAATCCGTTGCGTAGCTTTAAAGATCTAAGCCTAGATAGGGACAGACAGCGGGAAGCGACTTTGTTTTATACTATGTAGATCACTACATAGTATAAAACAAAGTGATATGCCTGTATGTTGAGAAAATGAACGATTTATTTATGGACTACCTACGCCCCGTAGTTTTACTCGCGTCAGTCGCAATTCTATGGAATTGGGATAGGCCAACTGCAGTTTGTCGTTGATAACTTTGGATCTACTTGTTGAATTATAATGTAAAGTATACCACGACCTTTTCAGAAAATAGTGCTACTCAATGAGATTTCAATAGGTTCCGGAGTTTTTAATAGGAAACGGCGGCCCGCCGAATTCGTTTTTTTTTCTTATAAGTGACCCAGTTAGAAATCCAAATCTAACTTCATTTTATAACAACCTGTTCTTCTCAATTAAAGTTTCGTTATCACTACATAGTATAAAACAAAGTCGCTTCCCGCTGTCTGTCTCTATGTATATTGTTTTGATGCGGTTTTTTTAAATAGATTAGAAGTTTTTAAGAGGAAGGTTTTAGTATATAAAACAAAACTACCACGCATACAAAATCGCGGGCAACAGCTAGTTTAAAAACATACTAACTTCTGTTGTTTCTTTACACCGAGCCGTAGACACAAATCTGTTTGGTTTATCATTCCCTTGACTGTACGGACATTGGTTTATGTCTATCCTATCATAGTCCATCTCCATCACGACGGCGGCTGTATATCTGTAGAGGGAAGTCAAATGGTTATCTTATCATAAGCTGCGCCGGGCGGTTTCACCCTTGTCACTCCGGGATCGAAATAAAAAGTTATCTATGACCTTTTTCAAGAATTAACAAGATAATAAATATTGTAGGACATTTCACATAGCACCATTTAGCTCCAAACTTACGTACCTAGTTTATCGTTATGGCTGTCAAAATATCAAATTAGCATAATTTATTCTAGAGTGGTGCCTATTTACTTGAAATCGGTTCAATTGCTTTGCTTTTGTATAACAAACATACATTAAACAACTTAAAAATAGTAGGTTCTCAATTCACTGGAATCATTTAAGGGTCGGGATAAGAGACCGTATTACTATGACTTCACTATCCTTCCGTCTGTCTGTCACCAGGCTGTATCTCATGATCGATGTTAGTTAGACAGTTGAAATTTTTACAGATTATGTACTTCTGTTGCCGCTATAACAACAAATACTAAAAACATTAAGAAGTGGGGCTCCCATACAACATGATACAGAACCCTTTGTGTCGAAGTACAATTTTTTCTTGGCTGGTTTCATTTCATATACGTTGTACATTGTTCAGAAATCCATTCCAAGTACAGACTCATTAGTATCAAATACCACAATGATACAATAGGCAATATCTACCTAAGAACTACAGTTGTAATATGAACTTACGTTGGATATTCAATGTGTCTGAACTGTGTGTGTCTTGGATAAATGTCAGCCACAGGCGATACGGCACCGACCAGCCATTTGTTCAGTCTATCGCAGTCAAAGTATGGCCGGGTCCAGTTTACGGGACCAGGTGACTGTTCAATGAATATTTATTATAAACTTTAATAAATATATCTGAGAAATAGTAGGTTATTAGGAAAGGTTCCATACCTAAAGAGTACAAACGGGGCCCTTTTACTAAGACTCCACTGGCTATCCGTTCGTATGTCTGTCTGTCATCATGCTGTATCTCATGAACTGTGATAGCTAGACAGTTGAAATTTCAACAGATGATGTATTTATGTTGCCGCTATAACATATATATATACAAAAAAAAAGATATATTTGTATGGAACCCTTTGTGCATAAGTCTAACTTGCACTTAGCCGGTTTTTAATTTAAATAAGTTTGCTTTTGTGGTTTTTTCACATTAAAATAATCTATAACGGTTCATTGTCACTAGTACCATGAACAGTACCATGATGGAATTAGGTATTGAGTTATACAGAACTCCTTACCTTAACCTTCTTACAAAAAGGATTGATTTAAATAATAATAATAATAAATCATTTATTTCAGGCTACAAAGGCTCTTTAACACATTCAATTATTATTATAAAATATGTATGTTAGTCTATAAGGTATATATAGATACATACCTTATAGACTAACATACATATTTTATAATAATAATTGAATGTGTTAAAGAGATATCTTTGAACTATGTTAGTAGCACTTCCATGACACTACACTTTCGTCTTAGTCTGTTCTTGTGGAATTTGTCCGCGGAAGCGATTTGCTATATCTGTTAGAATTATTGTAACTTGTGACGTTTGCACATCAGTAAATTTCAGTTGCATGCACATCAGAGCTGACATGTACATTTTTTCTATCTCTTGGATAAACTAATCTTAACGAGTATCTCGAATTCTTCTACTCACTAATCAAAATGAAATAGGAATTGTTCAGTAGTTTCTGATTATTGCATAGAAAGAGACAGTGATATTGGCAAGTCAACTTAAATCTACAGTAATATTATAAAGAGGATTTTTTTTTTGTTTGTTTGGTTGTAACAAATACGCTCCAAAACTACTAGACCAATTTTGATGAAACTTGATATGAGGTTACATTGATTAATTAGGAATAACATAGGCTACTTTTTATCCCCATATTACCACGAGATCGGGAGTTACGCGGGTGAACTGCAGAGCGCTGCTAGTCATCAATAAAAGAGTAATCAGGGCTTTGTGCTAGTAGCAACCAAATTACTGGGATAAAGCTGTAGTGAGGGACTTACCTCATCATTTCCCCTAGGTCCATGGAATGTAAATGTTTCATTTGTATTATTGGCATATCTGATCTCAACTTGGTAAGTAGTCTTAGTATCATGTCTCTGTTCAACCTTATCAGGCAGAAATATCTTGTACCACTCATTAGTTCTATAGAATTCTGATGTGTAGTCTTTAGATAAGCTGGCTGCATCGAACGCACCAAGATCCTCAATATAAAATGTATTTAGAGTCGATATCTTTTGTAAATGGACGGGATCGTTGAAGTCATCGGCTCTGTAAGCTCGGGGAGCGAACCTTGGCAAGGTTTTGTTGAAGAACCCTCTGTATGACGATGTGTACGACATGTTTGGGGAGAAATAAATAGAACTAGCGTTTATATACGGATTTGCCGCGACGTCGGCAACTGCTGATAGAAAGTAGTACATCATACCAGGATCGTAGGTGTCGTTTATAGCTGGCCTAATGAACCTCGATTGAAGGATGTAACTCCAAAAGAACGCCCGGTTCATAGCCATGTTTTGCAAATGAAGCATAGCAGTACGATTCGGAAAAATAGGATTTATATTTATTTCCTTCACGTCAGGATGGTGAGATACGGAGTCTTCGGGCAAGTACAGGTCATCTAGATGGCTAATGAAGCAGTTGTCTTGGTTTATCTTGTCCATTTTGCCTCGAATTTCGTCGAAAGCATCTCGTAACTGCCATTCGTACTGACCGGCCACACCCCAAAGCAAAACACATAGCGATATTGCTAGTAAACTTAAATTAAGTGTCTCCATTTTAAATTCACACTGTTGTAGTACGAATGATCTGTCGTACACTGCAACTTTAATTCATTTTGCTAGAGTATTTATGAAATAAAAAATTACTTTGTTTGGAAATGGATCGCGTAGGTACATTGATTGATTGACATTTGTCTTTTTTTTTTGTTCGGTCGACCGACCAACCACAGATGGGCGTATAACCAATTTGAGGTTTTAGCCACTCTTGGCCACGAAATGAAATGTGTCTGACTGACCATAGCGATCTTTACCTGTCAGCTGATAAAAAAACTTATGAAATGTCAATGAAATTATAACCTCAAAGATTTTGTTTATTTCAATAGAATTGAATCAAATATTGTCCAGAATCATGGCTGGAACTTTATTTCGTTGGTATCTTGTATAAATACATTGTGTGAAGTGTTCATTTTATTAGTCACTTACGTAATCTCACACATTTCTTTCAGGGTCCATGTTCAACACAACACTATCTTTCTACAGCAGTAATTGTTCTAATTTAGTGAGTATCTATTGGTTTTTCAGATTGAAACATGCTCCCAAACATCCTACTAAGTCTTATAAAATATAATAAAACCAAATTCGTAAACAAAAAACCTCAACATATAAATATACCTAAAGTTATTTGTTATGTTTTATATGTTATATTCTAAAGATTAATAAATGAATGATTGATTCCAGAGATCCATACACACTGCAGCGGTATATTATGCAGCACGTAAGGGAACGAGGGCGAAGGCCCGCGCAAAGAAAATCAAAGTTGAAGTCACAAAAGTTGGGTTTATTCCCCATAACCAGAGAGGTAAATTCAAGTAAGTAAAACTTAAATTCTATAAAAATATTCGGCCACGCACCCGGTACGCTTAGTCTTATGGTTTGTGTGCTGGTAGAGGTTCACTACACTGAACTGGGCTTCGATCACCATACGCCAGTGTCAGTACTGCACCTTAATTTTTGAATTCATGAATGACTACTGATCCGATATGATGAAACTGATCAGTTACATTGAATACTTGGTAGTACTATTAGATACTTTTATCCCAATACTCCCACATAATCAGGACTCACACGGGTATAACCAATGCTCTAATAGCACTTGAAACTATCCTATTTTAATATTACAGACAAACAGGTGCCCTAACAAACAAGCATGCGGATGATGCTCACAAACCGAACCCACATGATGATGTCTACCCGTTAAAGTTCTACAAATGGATTGTGTATTCAGCCGAGGATGCTGTCAGGGCCCATCAGGAGACTCACCATCCCACCATGTACAACTTACCTGACTCTTATGTGTTTGCTCAGGTTGAATTTAATATGACTGCTGCTAAAAAGGTAAGAATTTATAAGAAAAAAGTCTCGTTGAAAATGATGTTTTATAACAACATCAAAATATCAAGCTCCACAAATAATGTCAATAAACACAAACATGCCATTTTAAATACCTTTAATAAAATCTAAAAGATTGTTAATTTTGCTTTATTTTTCTGATTTGGATAGCCCCATTCATTAAGTGATTATTATGTGACACTATATATATTTTTTAATACATATCAATATCTGTTTCCCAGACTCGTTACCTAGACAGTTTCACCCGACTTTCTCTGCTGCCTCATCCTTTCCCTCGTGATGAAGAACGCACAGTACTAGCTTTCTGTAAGGGCCCCGAGCTGGCTAAGGCAGTGATGGAAGCTGGGGCCACCACTGTGGGTGGCGCTGAGGTTGTTAAGAAGATACAGGTCAGTTAGATCCAGGTTCTGTTAGGGTCCTAAGGTAGCCAAGGCGGTGCTAAAAGCTGGGGCCACCACTGTGGGTGGCACTGAGGTTGTTAAGAACATACAGGTCAGTTGGATCCAAGTTTTGTAAGGGTCCCAAGGTGGCCAATTTGGATAAAAATTGGCATAGTGGTAGTTTAAAGGATGGAGAAGGACATAGGATACTTTTGATCCCGAAATTCCCTCCTGGGGACTTACGCGGGCGAAACCGCGGGACGCAACTTAAATAATCTTTAAATTACAATTCCAGGAAGGCCAAATAAAGATATTTGAATACGACTACGTAATAGCCCACCCAAACATGATAACAGAACTGGTACCAATCCGAGGGCTGATGAAGAGGAAGTTCCCTACAGTGAAGGCTGGTACGTTGGATACAGAGCTACCAACGCTGGTGAAGAAACTATCTGGTGGTATACAGTATAGGGTTGTAAAGAATGAGAAGCAGGAGGACTTTGGATCTGTTGAGGTTGCTGTTGGAAGGGTGAGTGGTTGACACACACACTGTTATCACTACACTTATACAACAAAGTCCCCTTGTTGTGTCTGTCTGTAAGCAACTGACATTGTAATAAATGAATGAAATAAACTTGGCTCACACATGACGTTCAATCGAAATGACGAAATTATTTTATATTATTCGAATAATTTTTTATAGTACCTACTTTTTTATTTAAATACTTAATTATTATATTCCTTCAAAACTATATGCATGCATGCCAAGAAAAGTTCTAGTGAAATTATGTTGAACTACAATATTTTTATGTGACATCTTATTCATTCTGGTCTGAATGCAATAAACTCTAAAACAAAAATAAGGCTAAAAGATTTATTATTTGTTAAATTATATTTGTTAAATTTTAATTTCTAACTTGGTCATTATTACGAAAACCTTAAAAAAAACAATGGTTTTGGCAGATTATTAATTGAAATTTTCATAATTTATTTCAGTTAAATATGGAGCCTAAACAGATTGCAGAAAACATAGAAACTCTACTAAAGGATTTACAAGCAATACGTCCTAGAAGAGACGGTTTGTTCATTACGAGGTTTGTAATACATTTTATAATATTTTCACATCATAACTATTATAAATCGGAAAATTTAAGTTTTTGTTTGTTTGATAGTCAATATTAACTACCTTTTACAAAAAAAATTATTTACCTACTTCAATTTTCCTTGAAAATATAATTCCAATATTTATTTATTTTAAAGAATTTTAATGCATTTATGGGCGCATTTTTAATTCAGTTAATATTGGTAATATAAATAAATATTGATAACAGAGAATTATCCATCTGATTGGTTATGCCAAGGCAAAGCTATTTATTGATAAGGAATCGCTGACCATCGGCGGTCAAATGGGAAATCATTCTTAACCAAATGACCACTGTTGCAGGTGGCGAGATTCGATGGCTAATTATCTCAATTTATCATTGTAGTTAAAAAGTCTATAACTTCTCTTTTTTCCTATTTTAGATGTTTCTTAACAAGTCCTCCATCGAAAGAAAAGTTAAAAATCGACCCATTTGTGTATGTTGACCGTACGTTATCTAAAGAAGTGCAAAATGATAGTGACGATGAAGATGAACCTGCGGCTGTGGCGGCCACGGCTTAGTGGTAATAAGGAAAAATAGTTCCCCAGTAATTAGTAGTGGAATAAATTGTTGAAATTGTATTTGAATATTTTATTTACCCTGCTACTTTTCGTTTAGCCAAACTGCTAGCGAATTGCTTTGGATAATACAAGATAACTGCGATAAAGCTGGGATACCGTTATTTACTCATGTGCCGTGGAGATAACTCTAGGGTTCTGTTGTGACCTTCGCGCCGCTGGTATCGAACTTACTACTTACAGTTATATTCTACTTATTATAGACAGTTATTAAAATCAGTGTAAAAAAATGGTTGTGGTGGGCAAACTATGAGGTCGTTATATGGGCGAAACTTGCTAAAACTAAACTTGTATCGTTGTTTAAAACTCCAAGACGAGGTTTCGAGTATCACTGGCTAAGGTCAGTACCTATATCTTTTAGCTATAACCTATATCTTAGATAAAGAAGAAAATATAAGACATCAAACGAAGGCTATATGTACTAAAAGCTCTTTGACTTCCTCTTCGAGAAAATTATAAATTTATAAAAATCCTTGAAGATACATTCG
Organism: Idaea straminata; assembly: GCA_951213275.1. Lineage (NCBI taxonomy): Eukaryota > Metazoa > Arthropoda > Insecta > Lepidoptera > Geometridae > Idaea > Idaea straminata. The sequence goes on from OX577857.1 coordinate 13,403,680, forward strand.
AAAACTATATTTTTTGTTATACCTTTCATTTATTTTATTTATAGTATTTTTGATTTTTGGATGTGCATTCTGAAACAAAATACCTTTAATTTAAATTATAAATCCAGTGATTGCTTACGCAATTAAATTTTATGTGTTCGTCAAGTGTTCGTTGATGAGACAAACACAATAATCAGTTTTTTTTTTAAGATTGACGCAATTCTCTGTCGTTATCTTCGGAATAAGTTTCCGAACGCATCTTTAGAGGGCGTAAAATAAAATCGGCCATTTTGTTCCTGTGACAAATTTTGGATTTATTTCTGTGGAACTTGTAAAAATCCAAGGAATCCTTGTACAAAAGTGATAATTTAAGAACAGTGTAGTGTTATAAAAGTCTGTGATATTTGTGTCTCCACTTATTTTGTCTTATTGCGTTGAGTTGACGTTTAGCTGTGTACCTACCTGCGAATTTGACGTCGATTTACTGATCTCACTTTCTTGATAAATCAAAATGGGTACAAGAGAGGACGAATACGATTACTTGTTCAAAGGTAAATACTGTAGAGCTTTCTCTTTAATCGTATAATACGAAAGTAACCTAGAATCTTGAATCTAAGAATCCATTGTTTTATCTTTGAATGACGTAGAAAAACTTCTGGGTTCTAGCTAATTTCCCTTTGTCCTAAGCTGTAACTTCGTCAGAAGAATTAAGTTTATTTATTACATAAAACTAGCCCTTATTTTATGAAAAAACATCAGATTTGTTAAAAATTAGGTTTGTTTGGTATCAGCTGATTGGGTTTTTATTGATCGAATTTTTTCACAATTGGTTTCCGTGAGTCATCTTCGAAGTAGTGTTATGATCTAATCTGAATAAAAGTTACTCTAACCAGTTTTCCAACTGTTTAGAACTAAATGATGTTTTATTTGTTGTTATTGTGCAAGGTAGGTACTAAGAAAAATGTTCCTTTGTTCCAGTTGTTCTAATAGGTGATTCTGGAGTGGGAAAAAGCAGTCTCCTATCACGGTTCACTAGAAATGAATTCAATTTAGAGTCAAAATCGACAATAGGAGTGGAATTTGCCACTAGAAGTATAGAGGTAAGTCCAAAACATTGCTTTTTCTATGTGAAATTAACAGTGCACTGGTTTCACCCTCTTAAATCCCCATCCGGTGGGAATATCAGGATAAAATGCAATGTTGATTCCCAGTATTCTAAACAACCTCATACTATGTTTCATCAATATCAAACCAAAGAAAGGGTTTTATTTTGATTTTGAGTTAGTTACTAGTGGTTAAAACCGCAGAGCACGGCTGGTCACAATACATTTATGCAATATCTATTTAACATCCTCTGTGGTGCAATGATGCAGTGGCAGAACCACCTGTGACGCAGTATATTGCATGTTCGATTCCCACAGTCAAACAAATATTTGTGTACAGGTACATATTTGTTTCTGTAAACAAAAGTTTTATATACCTTGTAATGCCTTAAAGTACTTATACTTAGCTTGGGCCTAGTCTAGGGACTAAACTCAATTAATAGTTACTTAATTATCAAGATGGGTACTAATGTGTTTTACAGCCGACAGCCCCTTTGACAGCAGCCCCTTGCTTTGTAGCGTGACTTAATACTGGGCAAACAAATAATAAAAAAAAAACATTTTTCGTACAAAAAATTTATCGATGTTTTTATTTACATTTTCTTAACATAAACCTCACATAATACTGAGAGATTTTGTACCAGTATAACAAAAAAGTGTAACAAAATAATTATTTTATTTTAAAAAACTAACCTACTCATTAGTGGAGTAAATCATTGTATTGATTTTAGTTCCAATTAGATATTTGTTATCACTAGATATCTGCAGTGATATAAATGTAGGTAACAAACAGTGACTATTTTAACACCAAAATGTTCTTAAATAAATATTGCAGGACATTTCACACAGTGCCATCTAGCCCCAAGCTAATTATGCTTGTGTTATAGTGGCCAGACAATGAATACTTTTATATTTTTTTGTAAATATAACAATATTCATACAGACATCCAGACCAGAAACAAATATCTGTACATTATGAGGCGGGAATCAAACCCGCAACAGTTTCTGGAGATTGGGTATTGGCCCACAAGTCATTTCTAAATCATAGTTCCAAACAAATTATTGTTTTTACTGTAATTTTACTTCAATATGGGAATGACATAAAACATGTGCTTGCCATGCATTACTTGATATGAAATTCCATCATTGATTAGAAAGTAGACGCACATATATTGTTTGTGTATGATTCACTAAATACATCATACCTACATCACTATTTGGTCTGAAATCATTGAATCATTGCAGTCTGCTGTTAGTTTAAGATTCTTTTTGTATTTATCATTATGCTAGTTAGTGCTAGTTGAAATAAGTTGACTCATTTGAGAAACAAGTTGCATAATGTTTTCCTTCCTCTAAACCAGAATGACATTTTGTGTAGTTTTTCAAGTTATACTTAAGGCGCGTTATAAAAAAAAAAATGAGAGTAAAATTTAATATGCGCGTGCGCGCGTCACTGTATAACAGTAGTAACAGGTTGAAGCTGCTCGCTAAACAGCTTATTTAATTTTTCAAATTTAAACTGGACTTTATTGATTCTGTTGACTGTTTTTTTCCAGTTGGTTTATTATTTTATGGTAATTAATTATTTGCATGCAATTAAAAACTATTTTTTAACGATTCCAAATAAGTATAACTTCTCACGCGCGTACTTATGTACACGCAGCCATTTTTTTGTAAACAGGGTACTTAATTAAGTTCATTTGAGTGGGTCAGTAAGGCCAGGTTCTAGAACCACTGTACCAACGACAAAACATTATTAATATCCCATGATTAATTACACTTGATTTTGAAATAATTAACATATTAATAATTAACATAATTACTAAATAATCATTAATTTACAGTACAATTACCAAGAAAAATGGCATTAAATAAAAAAAAATGATTTCTTACATATTATATTGATATGGTTATGCTATAGAACAAATCATCCATTGTCTGGTTACCATTACACAATCCTGCAATATTTATTTAAAAAATTCCCTGTTGTCCCCAGGTTGATGGTAAAACCATAAAAGCCCAGATATGGGACACAGCCGGACAGGAACGGTACCGCGCTATAACGTCGGCGTACTACCGCGGCGCGGTCGGAGCCCTACTCGTGTACGACATTGCCAAGCACTTGTCCTACGAGAACGTCGAGAGGTGGCTGCGGGAGCTCCGCGATCACGCTGACCAGAATATACTGATCATGCTTGTTGGGAACAAGAGCGATCTTAGGCATCTCAGGTACAACTATTATACAGTATGGTTTTTTTCTCTTTTATTTATTTAGGAATTCAGTCTACCATCACGCACAATGGGCAGACTGATGAATCGGAGCTCCTTACCGATCTTACATTATTTATTTGTTAGACGACCTCTGTGGCGCGTCGGGTGAACCCCCGCCTGCGACGCAGACGGTTGCGGTTTCGATTCCCGCTTCAAACAAGTATTTATGCATAAATATTTGCGTCTGGTCTGGGTGTTTCAGTATTAAGTAAGACGAAAGAAAATTATAATAATATAAGTATTTTATCCGTTATCTGGCACCCATAACGCAAACCTAGTTGTTTAGATTGGTGCTAGATAGCGCTGTGTGAAGTGTCCCACAATATTTATTACTCGTCTGTGATCACTCCCAATAACAAAAATGATTGACTTTCGAACTGTTTTCCCGTATTTAAAAAGAAGCAAATGTTTGCCAAAAAGTTAATTAAAATTGTAAAAAAAATGCAAATTCCTTCATTAAGTAATTTGAATTTCCGACGAAAAACAGTTGATGACTTCACAGACCATATTTGGGGGCTCACTCCATGGGGGTTTTATATTTTTTTACGGTAAAATGTACTTCAAGTTAACGTTGTGATTGCGACGTTACAATCGTGGCCGACAGACAATTAATGGAATCAGCCCTTCTTTTATTTATTTCGCAAAAATAAAACATTTTCAACATTTGCTTACATTGTTTCAGATCGATTCCAACAGACGAGGCGAAGGCGTTTGCGGAAAAGAATGGTCTTAGTTTTATTGAAACATCGGCCCTCGATTCTACCAATGTGGAGCCGGCATTCCAAAATATTCTTACTGGTAAATTATATTCATAACATTTACGTCGTTTAACCATATCTCCAGCAGTCCCTCATGAAACTTCAAGTTTCATGAAAATTGGTCCAGTAGTTCCGGAGACTAACAAAAAACTTGTAAATCCATATAATAGTTAATAGTTGACATCAAATAGTTCAAGAAGCTCAGTTAACAATATGTTTCGATTTATAATTGGGTAAAATTACGATAAATTGCATTTTTTCGAACTTAATGTCCATGTCCATGGCGGGGAAAGAAACATATAACCAGTTGTGTAAAAATATGTCTTACACATTTGCACTTCAAAAACTATATACAATTTCAACTGTCTATCTATCGTTCGTGAGATACACCCTGGTGACAGAGACAGACAGTGGAGTCTTAGTGAGATGGTCCCGTTTATCCCCTTTGGGTCCGGAACTCTAAAAAATTGATTGCCACAAATCCTAAATATTTTAAATCTAAAAGTTTGTTTATTTATTTGTTTGTTTCCTCTTCACGGTGAAACGATTGGATCAAATCAGTGGTAGTTTGGGGGATGGAGAAGGCAATCTATGTGTTTACTTTTGATCCCGAAATTCCCGCAAGATCGGGACTTACACGGCTGAAACCGCGGGGCCCAGCTAGATAGAAATACATTTAAACTGAAGGTTATCAATCAATTAGGCCTATCATATTCAATGTCAATAGACTATTGAGTTCATTCTGTCTATTTCGATAGCCTAAGGTCAAGTTATGGAAGTTGATTGCAGTTCACATGGGTTCACTTCCCTTTGCGTGCGTGACTTGACGCTTTATTATGTCATTTGAATTATAATTAGTTACCTGTTTGTTATATTTATATAATACAATCAAATTTTTCCTCTTTATAATGTTAGTATAGACAAATTTGGTAAAGCTATTATTAGTTTTGGTTATTTTCTCCTGTAGTTTATTAATTTATTTATTATGTATACCAACACACTGACACTAATAAGAGAAAAAAAACCGTTGCTGATATTATATTCAAGTGTGTTTACCAATATTAATAGGTATATGACTTTGCATTAACAATTATACTAGGTTTAAGGTTCCTTTCTGGTTTAAATACAAACTTCTCACAGCTTCATCAATAGTTCTATCCAAACCTAAGGTTGTCCTAGGCTGCATTTTATAGTGTAGACAGGGATAATCGCCAGTTTGATGTCCACATCATATTTTGCTATTAAACTTGTTATTGTAGTTGACTCCAGACATTGACGAGTCCTTTCCTCTGGACAGCAGCAGGTAGTTGTTGGGGAAGCTTACTCGACAAGGCACCAACTACAGATATCTAGTTGCGCAAAAAAGCCTGTATACAAGTACAATGTAGATAACCTATGTAGGCGAAGAATCAAGATTTTTTATTGTTCAAGTGTTGTACATTAAGGTCTTATAGTCGGTGAGAATATCGGGATAAAAAGTAGCCTCTAAGTTAATCCAGGTCTTCAGCTATCTACATACCGAATTTAATTGCAATCGGTTCAGCTGTTTTAGCTTGAAGGAGTAACAGACATACATACGCACACACACACAAACACACGGACCGGACGCGGAGCCAGCAGACAAACTTTCACATTTATAATAATAATATTAGTAGGATAGGATTGTTTTAGTTACAGCCACTTATCCATTACTCGCATACAATATTTTAATTTAAGTAACATAAATTACGTTAGTTAAGTACTTAATAAATAAAATTAACAAAGGCCATTGTTGACTATGTCGTGTATGTGATTGTTACAGAGATCTACAGGATCGTGTCGCAGAAGCAGATGCGTGATCCGCCGGAGGGCGACGTGATCCGACCGGACGCGGAGCCAGCAGACGTGCGACCCTCGCAGGCAGACTCTGTACGCAAACAGTGTTGCCAGTAACTACAGGTACTAATATACCACAAAATCCATAACTCAATACTCAAACCATTATAATAAAAGGCATTTTACCGAAATTGCGCTAATACAGTAAACAGTATTTTATTGACATTTGTTCACATTGACCAGAGTTAGTAGGTAAAATATGTAAACCAAATATTCTGTCTTCATATTTTTTTAAGATTAGACTGATGAAATAGAAGTCCCTTTTCTATTTCATCAGTCTTATCTTCTGAGTGAGTGAGTACATACCCCCATACGTTTCAGTTTCGTTGTATCGAAACCCATATTTTAATGGTTAACTGAGAAGGGTCAATAGATATTGTGCAGAATAGATCCGTTCTATTTCGGCGTAGAACATACCAGTTAAAACTTACTAATTAACCAGTAAACATCCTTGGCTGAACGTCACTCTCACAGCGAACATTGAACAAGACAGGTAATTTGGAGAAGAGTTGTTAATTGACTGAGCGAGCGAAGCGTCTATGCTTTGAGTTTGACAAATTGTTAAGTTTGTATGTATGTTGGTACTCCTCTACAGGTCGTGTTTTACAACCGATTTAGACGAAAATTGATACGTCTTTTACAACTTATAGTTTTACAACTTTATAGATTTTTTTTGTCGTCGGTGATTTTTGATTGGTAGGACCTACGATATCTCCGCCTACTTGTTTCTTTGACGTTTTTATTTCAAAGGTAAACTTAAAGTTGGTCTCGTGAAGATTTGATGAGGATCTTCGGAGTGATGAGTAGAATAACTCTTCAAAATGCAATAAATTGCTCACTTTTAGATTTCTTTTAGTGGAATCAGCCCTTAAACTACTAGGTAGGGATTGAAGGAGCATTTAAAACCACCTTCTCACACCAAAACTCCTCAAATTTTTTATTCACGGGGTCTACAGTCCGCACGAGTCCGAACGATAAGGATTTAGAAAATAATTCAGTAAAATTTTCTAAAACCATTAAACTGAATTTTTACTCTTGTTTTTCAGTAAGTCCTGTAAACCGATGGAGCCGAAGTGAGAGAGGACATGGCTGGAGTAACTGCAATCATTACGAATCATTCCCTGAACAGTGGTGTTCAACAATCATCATCCAGTGTTGCCACATGGAGAATATATCACATAATCAAGCTGTGATAACATACCGTACGATACTAGAGTGCTCATAGTCGAGATCGGAACCCATCGGTGATTTACCGATGTGGTTTACTACAGGTGTCTTGGAGTTTATGGTGAGACGAAAGCTCGAGACTTATCAGCCCCGCACTCTAGAATGGTAAGAGGATAGCTAGGGTTGACGAAAAATACTGTCGATAGTATCGATACTATCTAGCATGGCGCGTCGTAATACTAGTATTAAACATAAGTAACCAAACATTGATACTATCGATTTCTGTCTACTTTACAGAATAATTGATAGTATCGATACGCTCTTATATTTAGTTACTTTGAATGTAAAATATTATTGACAGTATTGTATTAATACAATTGATTATAATGAACAATCAATAGTCAACTATTGACACTAAATGATAGCTATCTGATTTCAACTGAAGCTACTAAAGATGATTTATAGGTGAAGTTTCGCGATTTCACTGCAAATAAGAAATAAAATGCCCCCTCGCCATAACTCACTGCTTATAAATATTCAACTTGGGCCAAAATACAGCGAATTGGTGTTACTATTATTATTTTAAAAGGCCAGTATTTTAACAAGTGACCATACCAATTGGACACAGCGTTCTCAGCATTGAGGGAAGGATCAGCATCTAGGTATTTCAAGTGTAACCTGAAACCAAGAATAAAATAGATTCGCAAGTCGATGACCTTGATATTATGATTCGCGAAAATTTAAAGTTGAATATTTTACCGGAAGGACGACTTAATGATTAAACCTGGCAATAATTAATATATTTTCTCGTGTGGCAACACAAAGCGGTTAAGAGTGGCTCATGTAGATAGCTTTGTGTAATTATTGGTATTTAGTGTCCGAAATGGAATCCTAATAGAAAATATTCCAATCTAAATTTTTTTTCTAAAAAAATCAGTAAGTTTCTCTAATCTAAATCATAGACAAATGTCATAGGAACTTTCCGGCACCTAGACCAGAGTCAATCTTTGACTTAGATTATAGCGCCATCTGGTCTGGGTACTTCTGTATGTATAAAAAGAAGAAAATTCGTTATCTAGCTACCATAACACAAGCCTAGTTGCTTAGCTTGGGGGTTAGATGGTGCTGTGTGGATTGTCCTGTAATATTTATCTATGGAAGCCATTTTTTAGTGAGAAAAAGAGAGATTGGAAGAATTCTAAATATATGAAAAGTTACAAGAAACATGAGATAATGTTATAACGCTTATGTTATTGTGAAAGCACCTTATGTTTTGGCGCCCTTAGTGACATGATTACACATGGCCTGTGTTAAATATACCTGAATATAACAATTTATATAGGTTTCTAACCTTTTATTTCGATTATTATGTACATTCGCCAACAAAAATGAAGGCACACCGTAGGCTTCAAAAATCTACATTAATAATATAAAGAGGATTTTTTACTCAACCGATTATAATAAAACTTAGTACTTTTTATCCAGATATTACCACGGGATCAGGACTTAAATCGCGGGGCGTTGCATTTTTAAACTCAAACATGACTTTTAAAATCCTGCTTTTTTATACTTAAAAGGCGCGCTTTTTTAATTGCTGCCAAGTAGGTACATACTCTTTGTCCTTAGGTATAGATAGCTAATAAATAACTGAACTAATTTTACGGTGAGCGTGCACTTTTGTTGGTATATTGTACCTAATTAATTATAATGATATATCTATTTATTTAGTAAAATGAAATGAATATAGCAAGTTATTAACCCATTGGTCCATAATGTTAGATTCAATGTACGATGTCTAACAATATCCATGGAATCCCTCGTAGGTATTACGTAACACACGGGCCTTACCAAAAAAAAAGAAAAAAGAAGATTTTTTTATTTGGGAAACCCAAAACTTATGACGGGGAATTTTCAAAATGCAACAAGACTTATTTACCTAATAATGGAGTTGCCACATTTTGAATGTTCCTTAATTTTTCTGTAAATTGGTGTTATTTTCCCCGTACTATTATTAGGTATATTCTATGAAAGCATGCATTTTGGACCGCATTGTCACTTACTATCGTGTGAGATAGTGGTCAATCGCAGGCATATATTTTTCATTTTTTTTTGTAATGTCGTGGGGACTACTTACCTAAGAGAAATTACAGGGCTATTGTTACATACGTATTAGTTATTCCGATGCGAGCAATAAGTTGGACAATGTTTATAGCACACAGATATAGCTTCGGTATTCCTTGTTTTTTATAACATTAGCTGTTAGAAGTTTTAAATAAGTAACGAAAAAAATAGATTTTTTAAAATGGTATATTTGTTTGTTTACCGATATTATGTGCCTTTTTGTGGACATCGCTTCACTTGTACATTTCTATGATAGCTTTTATCGTTTCCGTAATATGTTGAAGTTAGATTTATTGATATATGACGCCATCAGCATTATTATTACCAGATATGGAATCAGTTGCCTGCGTCAGTCTTTGCTGACGTGTATAATTTGAGGCTCTTCAAGTCGCGAGAGAAACTAGAGGCGTGTGCTACATCTTAGACCGCATCGCCACCTACCATCAGGTAGGTGTGATAGTGCTCAAACGCTGATCCATCATTAGTAAAAAGAAAAATATATATAAATTCTACTGAATAACAAAATCTGTCCCAAAAATAAAACTTATTTTTAGATGGCGCTACCGCTATCTTTACCTTATAAAAAAATAATTAAAATTAAAATGGCTACTTTTCATCCCGCTTTTGATTTTTTGTAAAATCATAAAGTTCTCAAATTCTTTGTAACAACGCCACCTGTGTGACTTATTTTAAAAGGTTTGTACGTTTTGTATCGTGTTGTCTATATCTGGTAATTGTAATGTCTATGGTAACGCAATATCTCTCATATGAAGGTGAATACTCATTGGACGAATGCAGACTATTAATAAGGATAAATTGAATATGTAAAGTCCAAGGAATCGAGTTCTCTGAACTCCCCTCGCTACTGCTAGACAGTCAATATTGGCCAAATACTTTTGTATACAATTAGTTCTGCGAACAGTAAATCTTGCGAGCACAACCTACCGCATTCTGAGAAGCTATCTGTTCATCACTCCGAATATACTCATCATATCTTCAACAAAATTTTATGAGATTTTTTTAAAGTTACTACCTTTCAAATAAAACATTAAAATTGGATTTCATAGAGCGGAGGAATCAACTAGCTCCGTTATTCAAAATGTGATATTACACTGGAAAGCTAATCAAAGTCAAAGTTCTTTTATTTTCAATTTTCACATGAATTCACATTGAATTGTCTTGAAAACTAAGTTAGGCCCACTAAAGGCACAATAAACTTTATGAGTAATTAAGTTAAATCTCCTTGCAAATGAACAATCGTTTAGAATTAAAGTCTGTATTCGTCCATATACTGTGGTTACTGTAGAAGTGGTGTACTAAGCCCAACTAGTGCTAGTTGCACTATCCTATCGTCCGTTCTACGCAATATGAGATGCGGTGTTCGTTGTATTTAATATATGTTATAATATTATGGTCTTAAATATGCATGGTTATTTTTTTAGTGCCTATCTGTAATTACTTTATTAAAGACAAAGATAATAAATAAAATATAATGTAAATTTCTTGGAGTTTTCAATTATTTTCAAACACATTCATAATAATAATCAGGTAACTACGTGTTGTCAACATTGTTACTGCAGGCGTCATAGTATCCATATTTTCTCAGTATCCAGTGCACCACCATCCCATCACAGTAGCCCAAGTATAGTTTCTCCTGTAGTTTATCAATAGTCCTATCCAAACCAAGATCACGGGTTTGGTGTCCACATCATACTTTGCCATTAAACGTTGTTATTGTAAAGGGCCTCTGTTGACTTCAGCTGCACGCACGCCTTCCAAAGGTCACAGGGCTCCTTAGCCCTGTGATATGGGACACATGTACCTACGTGTTAAGTTACCCCCGGACGATAAAAGATCAGTCCATACACCCACCGTCCCCCTCTTGAGACCACCTGGGTAAACAAGTTTTTCTTCACAAGCTCTCCCATATCAGCCGCATGTCTGACGAGAGTAAGCAAAAACCGCCACTGAACGTACCAATATAATTTAAAAGTCACAGCCTTTGTTCAGAGTTAGCACAGAGATGCCCTTTTCTGGGTTTTGTCTTTAGTTAGATACAGAAACAACCAAATATATTTTACAAAAAATTTATTGTGCCTTAATTAAATTTAACTTTCACATTGTAAATAGAGATAAAAGTCGAAATTAATAACCTTTAACTTGCTGGAGTCAGTCGCTGATGTCTTTTCTGTGGTCCAAATTGGATGAACAGTGCTACTAACTAACGTGAGCAATGAGCATGCGCATGACAATATGTCCATTTCGGACCTTGTTAGCAGCAAGTAAGATAGGATTTTAATATCGACTTTACGTCAACTTAATAAATAGTAAGACAAACAGTGAGAAAACATGGTAATGTGCTTGTGTGTGAATGATACCGCTTATTTCTTCATCATGTTTGAGACGAGAGCCTTGAAAGCATCGAGGCCATCCTCATTGGCCTCCTTATAGCCCGGGGCCGTCTTACGGACTGTCTCGTACCATCTGGGGATTCAAGTTAGATATTTGTTACACTTATTGAAAAAAAATTACAAAGTAATAGAGACGTGAAAACGCTGATTTCCTACATTTTCGTACAAAACAAAAGAAAAATCCTGGTCATTCTATCGAAAAGGTCAAAAGACGTCTATGCCTTCTAGGTTTGACTTAGTATGGATAAGCCTAGAAACAACAAGAGATCGTCTTTAAATTATACCATACTATGCAGTTAGGTAGTTCATTTAAAATTGCGATCATGAGACGCTCCACCTTCAGAGTGATTGTGGGCTAAAATCAACCGCTTATCATTGGGAGTCGAAATAATTCTTGCTTCAGTCAGTCGCAGATGATGTCAGAAACGGACATACCTATAGCCATTGTATGCGCCGTAAGCATTTTAGTAAGCTCACGCTAATTAGGACTGTACCTAAGCCACATGAGTAGCCTAAGCGCTGTTCATCCAATTTCAATACCGGCGACTAACTGAAGCAAGTAAGATAAGTTATAGAGTCGCGGCACGTGAATCATCGTTGTATCATTGTGACTTACCTTTTAATATTGGCGTATTTCTTGAAATCAACATCAGAAGCCTCGAAGGTGGAGATAGTGGCAACGATGCTTAGGTCAGCTAACGTCAGGTTACGACCTGCGAGGTACGTTTGTCCTTCAAGGAACTTGTCCAGCAGTTGAAGAGCCTCCTCGATCTTCGCCTTCTTGTCTTGGTCGGCAGGCGCGCCCGCGAAAACTTGTGGGTACTACAAACATTATGGATACGTTACAAAAAATCCTACTAATATTATAAATGTGAAAGTTTGTGTGTTAGTAAGTGTGTTTGTTACTCTACTAAACCGATTGCAATGAAACTCGGTGTGTAGATAGCTAGAGCCCTAGATTAACGTATAGGCTACTCAGATATTCCCACGGGATCAAGGCCTTACGCATATGAAACCGCGGGGCTAGTAAATAATAAATGAACTATTAATACGGCATACAGCAGAATTTTACATTATGGTAAAAAAGCCGGGCAAGTGCGAGTCGGACCCGCGCACGTAGCGTTCCATACCGTACGTTGCCTGCCCGGGTGAAATTAAAAAATATCATTGACCAGAGACAACGGTGGCTATAAACTAGCTTAGAAATAAATAAGCTAATTGAATATTCTAACTAAATAAATAAGCTAATTGAATGTCCTATACGGATATTATTTTATTTTTATTCATCATTAAGTCCATCACTATTGTCATCATCATCATGACTTTACAAAAACGAGGAGGTAAATGAATGAGATAATAGCACATAATAGTTTACATTGTAAATAGGTAGTAGGTAAGTAGGTACCTACCTACTTGACTTGTATGAATAATCTCGTGTAAACTATTTGTAGTGGTTATCTCTTACCTACTACGAACATTATTATATTTATAACCACAATTTAAATGTTTGTTTTGTAAGTAGAACAAACGGAAAGTGAGTTGTACTTGTTTATGGGCTGTTTTCCGCAACTAGATCTCCTTTTTCATGAGGCTCATTAGGGGCTCTATACTACCTTCTCCTAGTCGACTATGTCCAGAGGAAAGATACGTTAGGAGCCAACTTAGCCACAGGTTTCAACACGATGTTTTAAAAGCACTAAAAACTAAGCGAACACCTCTTTTCCTTATGAATATTAATATTATAAACAGGAAAGATTGGATTGTTTGTTTGCATTAAATGGGCTCCTAAACTACTGAACCGATTTAGATGGAACTTGGTATGAGGATACATTGATTCATTGACAGTAACATGGGCTTCTTTTTATCCCGACATTCCCACGGGATCTCAAAGCGCTGCTCATTAGAAATACTTACGAAATAATCACTGAATCGTTGATAAAGTGTTCCAATGTCGAAGTAGAGCCGTTGGTCGACGAGAGCTCTGGCGCGTGCTTCCTCGGGATAGAAGGGGCTCCCTTTGCCGTACTTGTTCGCGAGGTAAGTGATGATCGCACGCGACTCCCACAGAGAGAACCCATCGTCGACGAGTGTCGGTACGGTGTGTTGAGGATTTAACTGGAAATTTAATACAAAGGAATATTTTGAATGGGTATTCAAGACCATTGCCTAAACTACTTCTATGAGATAGTGAAAAATGCTGAATTTTTTGACATAAATTAAAACATAGATTTCTCCCCAAAAATAACAGATGTCATAGCGGCAGATAATAATATATATGACAAATGATAGATGCGATTTCTATGACAATAAAAAATAATAAGTATAAAAAACTAATACAAATAAAAGGGAAAAATACTCGCGCCATACAATGCATTAATTAAGTAGATATGACTGCTGTGTATATTTTGTTGAGTGGTACAAAAGAAACAAATCCTTATGTTACCGCAGCTAATTTAGTATTAGTTTCAGATATCTGTTAAAATTACATATGCCACGCATTTAAATGGAAAAATTCTTAAATTAAAAGATAATCGAGAAACCACAGAAGACTACGAAAATTCGTCATCAATTAATTTGGTAATCCATTAAGATAAATACTTATAAGTAGGCATAGGTATGTAAGTTTAGGCATGCGTTGGTCTGTCTAATGAAATTTCCATATAGAAATGACTAAGCAAAATGTTAAAAACCGGTAAGGAATAAAGATATTTAAAGTGTTCAAATGTTTTCAAGCATGTCCGTTGATTTGGCCCACAATCATGCATCGAGTGAGACCTTGGGAAACCGGTCGACTCGTAATTGCCGGTAGATTGCCGGTACCTTAGCAACATTTGAGTCACATATTTTAGAAACAGAAATTTTTGGTTACGTAAATATGTCGTGCCGGATGCTCGCTAAATTCATAAAAAAAACTTTTTTTGTAAATTGAATCATTTAAAAATCGAAATGTAAATTTATTACGTTAACTGCGATTAAAGAGCATAATTAAACAACTACTAAATGTCTAGGCGAATCAAAAAACACAGTAAGTTTGGCGCAGAACTGCTTCTGACTACTCTGACTGTTTAGTCATTTTTACAAAAACAAAGGAAGAAACAAAATAATTTTCACGGGCATCGGGGTGGCATTCATTTTATGGACCTTCACGATGTATGAAACTAATTGCCTTATTTGAAGGGTGAAGATTACTTCGATCTTCTCGAGATGAAACGATGCAGGTTTTTGAATGATACGCCGTGTTTAGATGAATTGAAGGTGTTTTAATTAAAATCTACAGACGAGACGTAAAACATATTTTTAGTAAAAAAAGATGGACGCAACACGACGATCTTGTTGAAGAAGATTTCACTTGTTTCTTTTCCTTTTTTTTTTATGCGGCGCAGGCGGCGGCATCGACATGCCCTGTCACTCGCGTCGCGTGGCGTGAAATTCAACTTTAATACGCTGACTGCGCGGCGTATTCATCCTGCCCCCGGCTCGGAGAAGGTGGATCAGCTGCAGGTAGAAGAGGAGACACCTTTCGCAGAGTGCGACGAATTACTCCTCGTGTCGTTAGTATGTCTCCGACTCTTTCGACGCCGTCGGATCCAGGGAAGAGCTTTTGTATCCGACCCATCCGCCATTGTAGAGGTGGTGAATTGTCTTCGTGGACGATGACTAAGTCCCCTTCCTTCAGAGGTGGTTCACTAGTGCGCCACTTTGACCTTTGCTGAAGTTCCTTTATGTAATCGTGTTGCCAACGATTCCAAAAATGCTGGCGATAGCGTTCGATCTGCTCGTAGCGCTGAAGTCGATTTAGTGGAATATCTTGAACATCTGGTGACGGTAGGCAGGTCAGGGGCCTGCCGATAAGGAAGTGCCCGGGAGTCAAAGGGTTTAAGTCGTTAGGATCAGAAGTGAGGGGAGTGATAGGTCGGGAATTAAGGATGGACTCCACGTGTGCAAACAATGTTGACAGTTCTTCGAACGTTAAATGCGCTTCACCTAAGATGCGTTTCAAATGAAACTTTGAGGATTTGACGCCCGCTTCCCATAAGCCGCCAAAATTGGGCGAATACGCAGGAGAAAATACGAATTTGATACCTTCACTGGCCGTATAATCAATTAAATCGGTAGCATATTTATCAATAAAGGCACCTATTTCATTGCTAGCACCTACAAAAATTGTAGCGTTGTCACAGAAGATAGTATTAGGTTTGCCTCTGCGGCAGATGAAACGTTTCAAAGTAAAGATGAAGTTGTCTTTAGTTAAGTCACTAGCTACCTCTAGATGCACAGCCTTGGTAGAGAAACAGACGAAGATGCATAAATAAGCTTTATTAATTTTACAGCCTCTACCTTTACGGTCTGTAATAAGGAATGGACCTGCAAAGTCGGTACCGCATACTTGAAACGGTGGAGTTGGTGTAACTCTTTCAATAGGTAAATTTCCCATAAGGGGACTTACAGCCTTAGCCTTTAGTTTACGGCATCGAACACAGCCGGTAGTTGTGCTTCGAGCTAGGACTCTGCCTCTTAGAGGCCAAAACCTATCTCTAATAGAATAAAGAAGCAGTTGAGGGCCACAATGCAAAAGCCGTAGATGCTCATGTTCAAATAGTAATATTGTAAAACGATGTTTATAAGGTAATATAGCTGGATGTTTTTGAACCCATTCTAATGAAGATTTATCAATGCGGCCGCCAACCCTCAGCACACCATCTGAATCTAAGAAGGGACTAAGGCTTAAAATAGTTGACTTAGAAGGTAAGGTCTTTTTGGTTTCTAATATTTGTATTTCAGGTAAGAAGCTGTCACGGTCGCCACGATGAAGATTACTTCGATCTTCTCGAGATGAAACGATGCAGGTTTTTGAATGATACGCCGTGTTTAGATGAATTGAAGGTGTTTTAATTAAAATCTACAGACGAGACGTAAAACATATTTTTAGTAAAAAAAGATGGACGCAACACGACGATCTTGTTGAAGAAGATTTCACTTGTTTCTTTTCCTTTTTTTTTTATGCGGCGCAGGCGGCGGCATCGACATGCCCTGTCACTCGCGTCGCGTGGCGTGAAATTCAACTTTAATACGCTGACTGCGCGGCGTATTCAAAGGGCTCGCGCAGTTTTTATAAATTTATTTCGGAGAAATTGAAGATGATTGAAGATGGAAGAATGGATGTGGACGTAAAGATTTTTGGTAAGAACTTGAATTGGTAGGTTACTCTGTCATAATCCAGCCAGACTAATTTATATTTTAAATGCAAAAGTACCTAACCCTGTTACGTTTTTAACCGACGACGTCAACTAAATTCGGCGCGTTTACAGGGTTACCCGACTGCAAGGGTTATGTTTTTCGCGCATATCTTGTATGTTTTATGTTTTTGTACTTATCTATTTTATATTTTGTGGTTAACGAAGATAAAGTAAGAAAAACCAACTTGTGTTGTTAGACACGACCTACATAATTTTCCTACTTGAACAATGCAATTTATCTTTATAACTCATGCAACTGAGCAATCAACGTTTCCCTAAGAGTTCAACGATCCTAAAGGTGAGTATAGACTAAATAAACCAGTATGGCGGTTCTTCAGGGAAAAGAAAATGATGGTCATAGCACTAGTACCGGAGCGGCCCAATCGCGTGGGCGTTAATCGAACGTGTTGGATAAATTAACGAAAGTCGCTATGACCATCATTTTCTTTTTTGCCATTCCGTAATTAAACCCCTGAAGAACCGCCATACTGGTACAAATTACCTAATATTTTGTGTCACCATCTCCCGGTCGAATAGCGTTTCCTCGAGCATTTCAATGTAATATTTAACGTTTTTAGAATGGTACAATACAGGCAAATGCAAGGGGAATGCTCGAAGTATGGTTCGAGTGAAAAATACAGGGAATGCTTGCTCTAGTATATACCCACCTTTACGTGCTAGCTGTAGATTACATCATAGACCGCAGTAGTTACTATGACCTTCTGTCTTCTTGTCATAGGGAAATAACACTTATTTCCTTAACGATAAGGAATAGATACTATTTTATTGATTGAATACCATTAGTTGGTTTTATAATATTGGGATTGGAAATCATATTGGTAGGTAGAGTTAATTCCCACTAAGTCATAGCATTAAGTAAAATATTTCGGTTCTTTGGATTTTTGTTTGAGTGGGCTACTCTTTTTTTCACGATCCCGAACTTACTCGCGTAAAACTGTGTGGTGCAGCTAGTATTAGATAATATTTCATACTTCAATCAATGTAAGTCCTTGTTGAAATCAGAATTAGAACCAAATAAAAATAAGTATTTATTAAGTAAGTAGTTTACGCTAACGGTTGGTTACATAGTTAAAAATACAAAGTGTTTTTGTACCAATTTGGATTTAAGTATGTCATGTCGTGCTGCTAACGACAATTTTATCTTCACTCAATGTAACATGCATGCAATTGCATAAACCCCGTTGGAAATCAAAATACAAAGTTATTCTGTAATCTGCGCAGTTATCCCGTAATTGCTCAACTTCAAAAACCAAAATTAGACTTTACTATACTATGCCAAATTAAAATGTAGTCAGGGCGGATCGTGAATTTGTGGGGCCCTCGGCTTAACCAAGGGCACGAAATCAGTTGAGTGATTATGATTAGGTAGGAAGTAGAACTACTCAACTTCTAATTAACCAACTAATTGCCATTTTGTCAAAAAAAGACAGATATAGTACATAGAGATTGATATAGTAACACTTATTACACTACGCTAGTCTCAGTATCAAAGACAGTCTGAGTAACACATAGGCCTTTCAGGGTTGCCAACCTTATGATAAATTTTAGAAACTCACCTTCAAGTATTCAGGCCTCAAGTGCTCCCCATGGTGCAAGTCAACCAGTTTGAGCTCCAGGTCTATGTTCAAGGCTTTAGCTGCGAGCAGCACTATCCGGCAGGGAGAGGAGCCGGGCACGTAGTATAGTGTTGGGGCCATTGTGCTGGAATTTAAGGTAAGGTTAAGGTATAGGTAGGTACTTGTTATGTTACAGAATGAATAGATAATAGTGGGTTTATGTAATTTAGAACCTAAGGACTACCTACTAAGCAGTGATTTGATAAAAGGGCTGCTTTATTGTTCAAAGCGATTTGCCACTCAAGACATTGTCACCGAATAAAATAAGGTCGCGAGAAGCCGTTGGATGCAGAGGGCATGCGACCGATCGCTCTGGAAGTCTTTGGAGGAGGCCTATGTCCCGCACTGCGAGGCGCTGCTATAGTTGGTATCTACATACGTAGGCAGCAGTAGCAAGGAGTGAAATCTCTTTGAAGGTAATAAGCCGATAAACCACCACGAAATCCCAATACCTATCCGATCTGGTCTAGCGATCGGGTTGTAAGGACCCGGGTCGCTACTGACTAGGCAGGCATACCTGGGGCCGTAAGTATGTCGCGGTAACCTACCAAATCCATAAAAAGCATTCATACCTATAAAACTTTTGATTTCCTTTTACGATAGAAGGTCATTATTTGATTGACCGAAAGTGAATGAATCAAAGAGGAAGTAATTTCCACGAATCCATTTACTTACGCCTTAAGCCTGCGAGCTGCGCCGCAATCAAGGATGAATTGTAAAAATGTAATCAATGGAGTCATGGACAATGGAATTCATGGTGTTTTCATGCATGTACCTATTGTAACATTGTTTATTATGTATCCAGGTACGTTTAAAACATGAAAACACTTTAACAATAGTTATTAACTTTGAAAACTTCACTAAAGAGCTTCTTTTTGGTAGGAATAAGAAACCTATCTGTCGGCCTATTATTTACTCATGTGCTGTCGGCTACCAAGACCAAGGGTTGAACTGTGAATTTTGTTATAGGGAAGATATCGAAATATGTCTATTTACCTCTGGTAACTGATGGATTAATTATTGATTTCGGCCATAAGTGTACTGAAGGGGTACGGAAAAAAAACTGTTAAAAATTATTAGTAATGTGACTGTATTTGGGAACCGATAAGCTTGGCCTAGTGGGGACAGCAACCACGAGTAGGTAGGTACCTAAATGTTTTTAGGTAAAATAATAATATATAGCCAACTAGCTTATAGATCCTGGAACTGAAAATACCGAGAATTCCCGGTTCTTTACTAGTTTAAAAGAACCGGGATTTTTAAACATGTCTTTCCGTGATTTTCAGTACCTACCACCTTTTGACGTGATAACGTCTTATAAATTAATGAACACCGTATGCACTCACAAAAAGTGTCACGTTCTGTTGACATGGTAGGTAACCATAGCAACGTACTTTTATCAATGTATTCTTAAAACGTTATTACGTATTTCTTGTCCGTAAACCGACTTTACAGACAAATGGGTTTTTTGTCAATTTATGTTCATGAACCATTTTAAATGAATAATAGAAGCTTTGACAGTTAGTTTTTAAGATTCATCCTAGAAAATAGAACTATATGTTTAAGTATTTCGTTTATAATATCTATTTTACATAGGTATTTATTATTATATGTGTTCCTTACACCACACGACCTACCAGTTAAGCTAAACAGACCTTCTCCATCCTAAGGTTGCCTGGAAGAAATCGCTTTAAGCGATAAGGTTGCCTGTTTGTACAATTTCGTAGTTAATAAAGCTTTCTCATCCTTTTTGTTATTTTCAATGTTTTGTGTATTGTACAAATAAAGTGTTTATATGTGTAAATTAACCGTTCCCGAATGCTGTCCCCAAATAGACATTTTTAGGGTTCTGTACCCAAAGGGTAAAAACGGGACCCGATTTTTATTTTACCGACCTGTCTGAAAACAATTTACATGCCATTTTGCAACAATACCTATAAGAAAAAAGCTTTCATTTCTATTACCGATAATTCCTGGGAATCCCGGTTCTCATACACAGCAATACCTACCGAATTTCCAGTGTTGAAGAAATTGGTACCTAGTTACTTCAGAACAAAGTTATTAAATAAAATAACATTATACATTAAATTGCATTATTATTATAAAACAGTATCATAAAACATGTACAATAAGTTCATTCATAAATACTTAAATCAAGAGATTCACATAAATTTGGCCACTTGTAAGTAAATATACACCATTTCAAAAAAGGGTACATAGTGTACAACCTTTTTTTTTAAATCAACGTAGCCATTCGGTACTTGCACTTATCCGGTAATTGTTTTGACTTAAAAAACTAAGATCTACCATTAAAACATTAGATACTACAATTTGGAAGCCTTGAAAATCTGCAAAGGGCCTTGTATTTGCGTATTCAGATTATTGAGGCCTATTCATTTATTTGAATCAGTCATCCGTATCCTCATCTGTATTTTCATCATCACTATTTTTCTCATCAACAAAATCATCGTCAACTTCAACGATAATAATTTTATCTGTAACTTTATCGATGATCATTTCGTTACTTCTATACTCATCTTCAGTTTCTTGGACAGTTTGACAAATTTCTTGCCATTCTGCCTCATTCATTGCCTTACATCTGTCAACGACCAATGATTCGACAGTCTCGATGGCACCAGTGACGTTTTGTTCAGCAACAAAATTTGAAATGATTGGCCAGGTTAAGTCGATAGGGTTCAGATCTGAATGTTTCGGTGGTAAACGTAAAACACGATGGTTATGTTGTTCTAGTAATATATCTATAGCATAACTCTGTTTCTTAGGTGTTTGTGAACAGATCATTTCATACAACTGCGGTTTCAATAAATTAGGGGCAAAGTTTATACCTTTTTGTTGAAGCCAAGCTTCCATTTCAGATCTCTTAGCTGTTGATTTTGGTATGGGATCACATAATCGATTATTGTAAGGGGTGCTGTTTAACACCACAACAGAATTTTCAGGGAGATTAGGAATCAGATGTAATTTTATCCAATTTTCGTAGTCTTGGTCACTAATGTTGTATTCTTTTTCAATGTTGCTTACTGAAAATGTAACAAGTGATTCAGACAAAAATGTTGTTTCAGAACCAGCTAGAAGTGCCGCTAAATGTGGAGCCAATCCTTTCTTCAGCCCTGGTTTGTTGGAATGTCTTGAATGAACAGTGCATAAACCAACATAAACTATCGGCCGGTCTTCTTCACGATACTTAGCAATATGTTTTAAATACTGAATTCGACTGAGGCGTATTTTAGTATTTTCTATTAAAACTCTACCTTTGGTTTCCGCATCATATTTCCATTTGAATCCTAAATCCTTTATTATGGATCTGAGACTTGTACGTGAACCAGTGAAGTTGAGATGTTCTATTAGTTTTTCTCGTATTTGATGTAACGAGGGAGTTTCGTCTTCATTTCGCTGCACGCTGTGGATTATTCTCCTGACGAGGCCTTGATCGAAGCTCTCCAATCCAGTGACTTTCTTCTTCCGCGGTCTACGGCTCGTGCCCGAGGGTGTGCGGTTCGCTGGTGCGACGCCCGATTTCATTTCAGCCACTGTTCTCATCACAGTCTTCAGTGAAGCACCGGTTGCCGCTGCAGTACGCTTTTGAACAGCTTTCAGACTGATTTGAATGCCGTTTTCAGCTTCCATCAACATGAATAAGTATACGTCGAAAATCATTTTTCTTGTATCATCACGTAACGAGATTCGTTTCGGAGGCATTATTACTATTTATTTTTAATGATTCAATTTCTCATCTTGTTATTGTCGAAAATACAGCTAGTGAAAGACCCATGACAGATGACAACCGGAATTGAGTCGTTTCTATCTTGACAAATGATGTTTTATTTTCGTGTCTAGTCAGACAAGGTAAAGACATCCAGTAAACAGTATAGACTCGCAAAAAAAATCATGCGCCTACAGCGTCTTTAGCTCATAATAATAATGTTGATCTAATTCCAAAGGACAATGGGCATTTTCGTATAGACGGTGTCCCACCTGTTGTATAGAGTCGAGTTATATGTCATTCGAAAGGTCATGACAGTAGCTTTATTTTATTGTGACACTAACCCTGTAACTCGAATAGGGACGGATCTAGGACGTTTTCAATTTTGTAAAAAAAACTTTCTTTTTAGGTCGAAATGTACGTCATTTGAAAGCTCTTGAGAGTAGCATTATTTTATTGTAGGACACTGATCCTGAAATAAGAACAGGGGCGGATCTAGAACGTTTTTAATATATGAAATAGACGCTCTGAAGATGTGGTGCTGGAGACGAATGCTTGGGGTTTCGTGGACCGAGTTTCGCACAAACGTCTCGATACTTCAAGAACTCGGTATCAAGCGGCGTCTATTTTCAGCAGTACAATCTCTCATCCTGACTTTCTTCGGCCACGTTTCCCGGCGTGATAATCTGTCCATTGAGCGCCTCGTTGTACAGGTAAAAATAGAAGGCACCAGAACGCGCGGGAGGTCACCCACGCGATGGATTGACCAAGTCAAGGCTGCAGTGGGAGGTTCTTTGAACGAATGTAGCAGGATGACCTCCAGCAGAGAGAGATGGCGAGCAGTCGTGAAGCGCGCAACATCTACCCCCTCTACTACATGATGATCACGACCGCTCTGTCAAGAGTGTAACGAAAAAGAAGAAGAAGAAGAAGCATGACGTCACTCTTCTTGTGAATGCAGGTGTTCATCAATTTATTAGACGTTATCACGCCAAAAAACTATCTATAGCTATTTCAGTGTATGGTGATTGAAACAAGATTTAACTATTTTCTATGATTTCTCATAGGTACCAACTATATTGTGAAAAATCTTAAGAAATTGTAGTTATTAATCGATTAACCATTCGGTTGTCACCGTTAGTATAACTATGACGCCTAAGCAAATCACTAAATGAATTAATGCAATATAAAACCCAGTTATATTTGAAGTATAAGAAAAGTAATCCATGGAAAGAAAATGAGACTTTAAAAAGTTTTTTATAGGGTCGCAGGACTCGCAGGTTTGTCAAAATCAGCCTCCTTAAAAGAGCATTTTTTCCATTATTGGAGTGAGTTTAAATCCTGTTGTAGAACAAATTATGAGAGATGTTAGTTAAAAAGACCTTTCTGGACTTCAGACGTTGTTTTGTTTGAACTTGTGATGACGACAGCTGCATTATTTAGGGTGACATCGACTTGATGGCTATGCAAGGATTTTTTCAGGCAGGAATAGCATACAGTAGCAAATCTATGGTATACATCATGCGTGGGTTGATCCTCTAATCGGAATACCGTTCGTTGTTTCTAAACCCACATTTAATTTTAGTGTTCTGACTGTTTAAATTAAATATATTTTTCATTACTCATACTCCGAAAGTAGGTCTAAAGATGCCTGAAGAGCGTGTAGAAAGAAAAACTTTCAGCCCTAGGGAAAATCGCTTTCACTGACAGCTGTCATGTCAAATTATGGCTTCGCGCGGCTTGTGCAATGTGCTTGTAGCCAGTATCAGTATCATTACGCATTAGGAACTTCAAAAACCTAACCTCCTTGCTTTAGGTAACACCAAAGAATAACAATTATGGCTTCACACGGCTCATGCATACTGCCAGAGGTAGTATGGAGTCTCTCATTCACTCTCGTTATTATGAAGAATGTATTTATGTATTATTCGTAATGAAAAGCACAGTGTTTACCTCGGGTAAAAGACTCATTAAGTCCCTCGAAATATTAGGTCGAATTAGCATTTAGCTAGTTCACTGTGTTGTTAGTAAAATCCTGGAAGCGTTTGATAAATCCTTCTTCAACGCACTCAAAAGATTTCACCTGCCAGGTGAAACTTATATCATCGGCAAAAAGCTTTAGTGTTTTATGCTTGGGAGTATGGATTCAAAAATGAAGGTTACTATCCTTTGGCAATTTACTAACTGCTACTAACCCCATTCTGGCAGCAAACATAGAACGTTCTAAATTGAAGGTTTCCTATTTACTAGGACAAAATAAGCATTTTGAACTGTGTTGATGCCAATTTGGTTACTTATCTTTTTTTGCCAGTCAAGTTCCCTAATGAAAGCAAAGCCTTTGGTAATAGCACTCATTTTTATCAGCACAAAGAAATCTTTAATACGAGTTTAACTCCAGCGATAATCGGTCAGATCAAGTAGGTAACATTTCTGATATTTGTAGACGCTATCGTTTTGTAGCAGTTCCTTTCATGACTTCATCGACTCTCGCAACATCAGCCCAACCCAATTATGGTCCCAAGACTAGTCATCATGATCTTCCTGCCCTTATCCCAATTTCTTTGGGGTCGGCGCAGTATGTCCTTTTCTTCCATTTACACTTCCATTATCTCTACGTCATCTCATAGTTCACATTTATCTTTATCATGTCTTGTCTCACGCAGTCCATCCATATTTTCTTAGGTTGTCTTCTTCCTCTCCACCCCTCTACATTCATACTCATCACTCTTCTAGTCGCATGCGTCTCTTCTCTTCTCATCACATGTCCATACCAACTCAAACGCTTCCTTTTACTTTATTAGTAACCGGTGCTACTTTTAGGCTTGCTATATTAGAATATACACATTCCTTATTTTATCCATCCTCGTTACTTTACACATTCGTCTCAACATTCTCATCTCCGCTACATGCAATCTTCCCTCATTCTTCATCTTCACGGCCCAGTATTCCGATCCATATGATATAATAAGACGATAGGTCTTATCACGGTTTTATAGATTTTACCCTTCAGTTTAAGGGGCATCCGTGGCTCACAGGTGGTTGATGTGACCTGTTGCCATTTCAACCATCCAGAGTTAATCCGATGTATACAGCGCCCAAGACCAGTCGCCAGAAATAATCAAGGAAACGCGTAGACTCTGTCGGTGACACAGCCTCAATGTAACGCATAAAACGTTTTATTTTACGTCAAATTAACAAGATTCTTAACAGAAATAGCTTATTCAAAGTAATTGTTAGAAGTTTAGATTAGCTGCGTTCTCTATGCACGCTATAACACATTTATGACGTTCGTTATATTTGATTTTTACAAGTAACCCCTACTGTTCAGACTGATTTGAAAGATTTATCACGACAAAAAAGCTTGTTCTAGCGTCTTGACCTTATGTTCACGGCAAAGACCCAAGCATCAAAAATTATTGTTTACCCTCCGAGAGGCTTGCTGCGTCAAATAACATACATCTCAGCCTTTCAAATAACATACATAGCAACATCAACACGTTTTTTGACTATAAACGTCCTTAATCCGTTTCTGTTCATAATTGACTTGAACGAACTGTTTTTCCGCAATTAGACCCTTTTTCATTGGGCCCTTTTTTGTGTGAGGATGGAGTAGGCTTGCCCAGCACCTACTACCCTCTCAGTTTAGTCGACCATTTCCAGAGGAGAGAACTTGTCAATACTTCTGGAGCAAACTAAGCCGCGGGTTTCATCACGATGTTTTCCTTCACCGTAAGAGCAATATCAATTAGCGCACATAATTTTTTCTTAAGAAAAATACATTGGTGCACGACCGACCGGGATTCGAACCCACGCCCTTCAGAATGAAAGTCAAGGTACCACTAAGCACCGCTCTTCCTGTTCATATTTTCAGATATGAGTTACAAAAAAAAGGTACTGTTACGACCTTTCAAACTGTATTATATATCTAGACAGCAATATATTTTTATTAAAAACATCTTAGATCCGTTCCTGTTTGGATTTCAGAGTTAGTACGTCACAATACAATTAAGCTACTAACAGTATTTTTTAAATGACATACATCTCAATCTCAACTTTTTAATGTTTTTAAATATTAAAAACGTTCTAGATTCGTCCCTGTTCTTATTTCAAGACCAGCATCATACAATAAAATAATGCTATTTTCAAGAGCTTTCGAATGACGTACAACTCGACCTAAAAAAAGTTTTTTTTTTCAGAAACTGAAAGCGTCCTAGATCCGTCCCTATCCTAGTTACAGGGTTGGTGTCATACAATAAAATAAAGCTACTGGCATGACCTTTCAAATGACATATAACTCGACTCTATACAACAGGTGGGACACTATGCCCATTGTCCTTTATAAGATTCATATACATAAGCCTAGTCACCATGATTGATAATTTACTTACATATTTTTTTATTCCGAATCATTATGTTCTACTTTTATTTTTTACTAGCTGCGCTCCGCGGTTTCACCCGCATAAGTCCCGATCCCGTGGGAATATCAAAATAAAAAGTAGCCTTCCTCGATGAATGGACTATCCAACACAAAAATATTTTTTCGATTCAAACCACTAGTTCCTGAGATTAGCGCGTTCAAACAAACAAACTCTTCAGCTTTATATGTATAGATGTATGGTTCCTGAGATAAGCGCGTTTAAACAAACAAACAAACTCTTCAACTATATATGTATAAATAGACATGAACAACATGTTACAAGAAACATTGCGCTAGTATTGAATCTCAATTAACAATTGGTTGTCAACATTTAACACCGTCTATTGAAAGTTTACTTTCAAAAGTTTCCAAGTCCGTGGTCATTTCTACGTGGGAAGAAACGTAAAGTTGATGCTTATCTACTATCTTACTTGCAGTTGGGTTCAAGAATCTAGAGCACTTTCACTTTACTTGCTTTAGTATTGTATCTGAGCTTTATGACAACCTTCGTTTGTATTATTTTATTAATTTTAAGCACCTCGTGATTTCACCCGTGTTTTGCCAATCTTAATGGAATATAGAATTAAAAGTACACTCCAGATTACAATGTATCCTTACCATATCATCATAGCATATCATTACCAATCCAAGCTTCATCAAAATCAGTCCAGTAGGTACCTAGTCAGTATTATTTAAAAAAAACTCATTTTATAGATATAGAATACCTACTTACTTACACAAATATTTTTGTATGACGCGGAGATAATACAACCTAGGTATTGTTATGACAACTTTTTTTTTATCATGAATCTCTTAAAATCTCGCATTTAAAACACGATTACTAATCGTCATTTTAAATTTGAATTTATTCAACTATTTTCACTTCAAAATAACTAAACCAATAACGATGCAAATAAATGAAATAGGTAGCTGTAGTCCTAACGCATAGATACCGCATAGACTAGCTTTTTGTTTTCTTTCATTTTTAAGCGGGTATAACAGCGAGCGGGTGAAACCGTGGGCTATAAGGTAAATTTTTTATAGCTTTAACTTTGTTAGGTAACCAAACACATTTAATTAATAATTAAACAAGTGTAAGTGCAAAACAAAATAGTATAGTAAAGATTTAGATACAATCTGTACTAATCCTAGCCTAGTGGAATACTCTGAATAGATATAAAAAATTATTGATCTCCAAAAATAATTATGCATACAGTTCTCTAGGCAGTTTAGTATAAAAATCTATTTAAATAATCATTATCCTGTAAAAAAATATGTCAGAATATAACAACTTATTTTTAGTAGAAACACTTACGATTTTTGAGAGCCGATTTTTTAAATAAAAAGCACAAAGTTCAGGCGTTCGGCCAACACGATAACTGTTTGTGGAATAACGTAGGGAAGTGGGAGGTGAACGGTTTTATACCAACTAGAGCGACGTGTGACGTGTCGAGGACAAACGCTAATCATTCTTACTATTTCTCACAATGTTTTTACATTACATTGGCATAGGCAAGACGATTCCCTTCATCAAGTCATAATGCATCAGCAAAATATATTTTGAATCAGAAGATATGACAAATTCATTACGATCTCCGTTGCTGCTTTTTATCTTGTTTGTGATATTTTTTGCACTCTCGAGATTAGGACGCGGTTAACATAAAATTGAATTAAATGTTCTATAAACATGATAGTTCAACTCGATTAATTGGTTGATTTACCAAACCAAAGTGTTAATTTTATCTAGGCTAATAATATTTTATATTAGGGTGTTATTTAACATACACAATGGGCCTTAAAAAGGATCCACATGGCGCCTCTACACTCTGCAGCCCTAATTACGACAAATCAAATAACGAAAATTATAAAATTATTATCCATTTATTAGGAACCTAAGTACCTATCTTTTTAGACCTTGGTACCAGTGGTACCTAGGTATTTTTAAGTTGGTTAATTCAATAAACCATTTTGGCTTAAAATTCTCAATTTTAAGCAAAAATGTTCAATTTATTTAGTCATCGTGACTTACTCTTCTACCATAAGTCAAAATAACTAATAGATAAATGAAGCATTGAAGTCACTCAACAACAAATAATATAGATAAGTATGTAGATAGATCGATAAATTCTATAATGCACATGCACACATCTTCACCCACATTAAAGCACATGATTAACTACTCATGTGGTTAAAGTAGGGATGTAATTGTTTTATTTTATTGTTATTTTGTCATTATAAAGTTCATTTATTTTTGTACTTGTATTGTACCTACCCTATCTGTAGTTTTTGTGTTGATAATTTGTGTTATACTTGTATAAGGGCTATTTTCCGCAACTAGTTGGGTACCTACTTTTCTGCGTGAGGAATTTTTCATAGGGAAAGTATTTATTTGTGTTTGTAAATAATATGTAGGTGTGTTTTTTATAATAGTCGCAAATTCTATTTTTTTTTAATAAATCTGAAATACTGTTTTACAGAGTAAAATTAGAAAGTTTTAATTTGGGTAGGTAGTAGGTACCTCCTGTACTCCATTGGACCTCGACTGTTGGTGAACACCGATGGGTTTTTAGTGAGTAAGCCTCCGGCCGCCTATCATCCTCAGGCTGGAGACAGCTCCACTTACCTCCGTCGCCCCCTTCCCCTCAGGATGGCGGGAGGATGCAATAATGCATTTTCCCATCGATAAAAAAAAGAAGTTAGTAGGAAGGTACCTACCTAATCTGCTCTGCTAGCGTACCTTTGATGTTCATGCATGTAGTTGTAAGAGTACTTAGCATGTTTAAGTAAAGCAATTCTAGAGCAATGCAATAAAAAATAACACGCAAACCTTAGACTTTAATTGTTACCCTAGTTCATAGACAGTTGGTAGGTTAAAGTACCTATGTATTTTGTGGATTTCCTAACTAAATTTTGAATACAATGGTGGCATAGAATGGTGGTAATGTTATGAATCATACTTTTTAGGTTGTTAGGAGTTATTGATTTGTAATTATTGTACATTTGTAATTTTGTAATTACCTACTTTGGAAAAGATTTTAGTTACGAATACCGAAGATAGATGATCTTGTAATCTATAAAAATACTATATACTATAGAAGGTAGGATTAAAGATACTTAGTTTGTAGTTTAAGCATCTAAAAATTTCAGGCACACAAACTTTTTCATACCTACCTACCTACTCTACCACTTGAAAAATCAATAATTGTGTTTTGGTGGCCAGATAACTAATAGAATACTTTGCACACATTTTCTTTGTAAAAACAACTACAATTCATTCAGAAATACCCAGACCAGTAAAAAATAAGTATTATAATATTTGTTCGAAGCGGGAATCGACCCTGGAACCTCTCGCTAACGGGGGTTTTCCTACCGCGCAAAAGAGGTCTATATTTATGTTGCAAAATAAAAAAACATTGCAAAATAAAAGTCCTAACAGAAAAATAGGGTGTTGTTGACCTTCCCGTGGCCGTTGCCTTCAGGATCAGGTGGTTCGGGTGTCATGTGGCCTCCTGCACAAGGATGCCGGGTTACGTTCAGCTCCGTCGGCCATGTGGCACTGAAACAATGGGGAGTCAGACTGCTACGTGATTACAACCTGAAATACACTCGAGGACTTATTTGGGAACAGATAGTAGCTGCAACCTAAAAAAAACCCGGACGAACAATTTTTTTTATTGGAGGTAAGTAATTATGTAAATATTGGTATAAGTGTACCTACTTAAACATATTATTACTACCTTAGGACATATTTTCACCATTTACCATTTAGGACATCTTTTGAGGAATTCGAGATGCAGTTGATTATGATGTAAATTTATGGTTGCTGGAAAAAGGAAAGTCGATCGTAGACAAAAATCATAGGGATAGCGAATGCCGAACAACTTTTTAGCTTCACAAAAGATCGGGTCAAACAATCTGAACTGACTGCCAACCTTCACTAGTTGGAAAGGCACTCTGAGAAGAAGACTAAACTTAACCACATCTAAATCCTGACCAATTGGGTTCATAACTTTAATTATTGTCAATTGATAGGTTAGACAACAGGGACGCAGCCGTTGATGATGTCTGATGCATAACTTGATTTATTATGAAACTAGCTGTTGCCCGCGACTTCGTTTGCGATGTGGTTTTGGGTTATATAGAATACCTAGCATTTTTCGGCATAGATACAATTTATCATTCGGTGTAAGTTATAAAACAAAATAGGTAGTTACATTGTTTTTAAACTATATTTTTAATTGATTTGGCGAAGGCACTTTACTTACTCATACTCCGAAAGTAGGTCTAAAGATGCCTGAAGAGCGTGTAGAAAGAAAAACTTTCAGCCCTAGGGAAAATCGCTTTCACTGAGAGCTGTCATGTCAAATTATGGCTTCGCACGGCTCATCCATACTGCCAGAGTACTGACAGAGAGTACATAATAGGTTTTTTCTTACTAATCGAATTCAGGTAGATATATTTAGTTCAAGATATCTTATTTAATAAAATAAATGTAAAGGTGAAAATGGTCAAAGCGACGTATGACCATGCTGCGCCTCTGCCGGCGCCCTGTCAAGATGTTGCAGATGTGGCTTTATGCGACCGTGCGGTCAGTGTTGTTCCTTGAGTAAAAAATACTGGCAGGAAATGCTTGCATTTTGAATGATTTTAATTAGTATTATCTTTTGTTATTTTATTATGTTTTTGTGTTAAGTTTAATCTGGTTTTTCATTTATGATTGTGTATTTTGTGTAAATAACATTTTCTAGACAACCCGTGTTTCAAAAACTGTAATTTAAATCTACGGACTTCGCGTCATTACTCAGTGTTGGATAAACTAATTAATAAAAATCACTTCGGTAAGTACCGACGTATTTGAGTATTGAAAACATATTGAAAACAAACAGCAAAAACAAAATATCTACATAATCTATAACCTCTTTGGTCCCAACCTTGTAAGAGGATCAGGTAGTATGGAGTCTCTCATTCACTCTCGTTATTAGGAAGAATTTTATGTTTATTCGTAATGAAAAGCACAGTGTTTACCTCGGGTTTGTTTTGTTTACCCAAGGTGTGAAAGTCACTCATTTAGTCCCTCGAAGTATTAGCGCCCTCGCTACGCTCGGGCGCCAAACTCCGTCTCGGGACTCAATGAGTGACTTTCACACCTTGGGTAACAATGTACTATTTTTGTTAATTTTTCACAAATAAAACATAATACACAACAATATGATAAGCTAAAACTAAGTCCAATTTCTATTCGCACAATTTTTTCAAAATACTTTGTCTTCCTAGTTATCTTTAGATTTTTGTAAATTAAAGAAAAAATAATTATCAACTACCTTTGTGTCTCGATTCATATTCTTCAATTAATCATATAAGAGGTTATTATAGTATTTATTACACCAACATCATGCAAATAATAATCTATTTTGGTGCAAATAATAATATACATTGTTTTTATTATCAAATAATAATATTAATGATTAAAAAGAAAGGCTATTGGACAGAACAAATACTAATACTTAAAATAACGCGATGCACATTGAGATCCTTACATATTGATAGCAGGCATTACGTTGAACAAAAAATGCTTTCACACCAAACATCTAAAGCATCTCGGAAACGGGGTATTTGAAGGAACGTGATGTCCTATGATTTCACAAAAGTGCACGGTGCTCTTTGAGACTCATACCTATCGATAGAGGGCATCGAAAAAAAAAAAATAATTTAAACACCAACCCTCTAAAGCGTTTTCGATACAGGGTTTTTGAAGAAACGTGATGTTCCTTGATTTTCTAAGAGTGCGCGGTGACTTTATGCCAAAAATAATTGTGTAAAATTATGTTATGCCTAGTTTAGGTTTTTATGTCAAAACCGATTATTCCAAAACCTTTATGCCAAACTACAAAAGGACATTCAACTTCTAAAGCGAGACGTTTCGCAAATGGAATATTTAAAGAAAAATGATAACCTATAATTTTTCAAAAGTTTGCGGTTCACTTTGAGTCCCATATCTATCGAAAATGACAAATAATGCCATCAAACAAAACCTATAAAGCGTTGGGCATAATTTATTCATCGGGTCTAAAATCACAGCGCAAAAAACATAACATAACATATAACCACGCTACCATACTGAATGTCCGGACCCCTTTTCCAATTTTCTAAATTCTTGACCAAAATACCCAGTTTTTTTTATTAGGTAGCTGGCAGGCCTACGTAATTTTGGGAAAAAAATGATTTTTACAAATAACTACCTGTATATTATTTAACCGACATCAAAAAAGGAGGAGGTTCTCAATTCGTCACGTATATATTTATTTTTTTATGTATGCTTACTCGTAAACTCTTGGATCGATTTGGAAAATTCTTTTTTTGTTTTTACTATTTAAGGTTTCCGCTACTTGAACTCATAATTCAAACTATAGCAGGAGAAAAGCGCGATAGAAGTGTACCATCGGAGGTCTTCGGTAAAGGAGATCGGTAATATTATGTAGTAGTACCTCTTTGTACTAACCTCATTTTCAGTTTCACGTAGGTAGTATTAAATGCAAACTATTTGGTTTTATGACAGCTGTCATCTTGAGCGGAGGCATGTACTGCAGCCCTACCATGACTTTTTGAAGAACTCGAAAAAAAGAAACACTTTTTCGATCACTCTCTTGTCCGTTTGTCTGTCAGTGTGTCACTACCGATATTCTCAGAGACGGATGGACCTAGTAAGTTGATTTTTAGGAAGTTTCATAGTAAATACTCAATATATAATGTTTAATCGAATACGTAAAAAACCCGTGGTAAGGGTACTGTTCCCTTCTGACGTTCGATTACGTTTTACCACGGAAAAATGTTTCGATTTCACATTTTTTAAATGTTTTTTTATCAAATATCTTAATTATTGTAATAAACTCAAATTGAAACATACCCTAAATGTTAATCTGATATTTCCTGAACATATTTGTGTGGACCTTGTCGAAATCTGTTCTGTAGTTTATGAGATTACCTGGTTCAAACAAACAAACAGACAGACAAACAGACAAACAGACAAACAGACAAACAGACAAACAGACAAAAATTCTAAAAACCACCCTATCGTGTTCAGCTAACGATTTAAAGACGACCTGTGTATTTTTTTTCTGGATATCTTACAATTACAGATTTTTTGATGTCTACAGATTTATTATATGTATAGAAGCCATTTACCTATACATTTATTTATGAAATAAAAGAATATTATTAAAAATGGTTGGTATGAGCCAGTAACGCTATATAGCTAAGAGTTTTAGACAAGTTTATTGATCAAACCGTGTATTGAACTATTTAATTTTCTCGGTATGGGCACAAATCGTGTGAAACCAAAATCTTAGAAAGAAAAAAAACTGGTTCTTTTTGGAGTTTTGGCGGGAACGAGTTAACAACATGTCGTGCTGCAGTTTTATTTTCATGAAACTTAGATGTAACCCGAGTTGAATTGTATAATTCTGGTGGAATGTTATTCAATTTAGTTCTGTGAAAGTGCACAAGTGTAGTGAAAGTAAAAATCAGTGTCAAACATGCAGTTTTCTCGTTGCCTCCAAATCTCCTATTAAGGTTATGGTAAACTTGCCACCGCTTTACTATAACCCCTGACTTGACGGACTATGACGACTTTGACTGTATTGAAACACTTTAGGCCCGATTTATGAAAAATCGGGTCATAATTTGATGCAAAATATAACTTGACACTGGCTAAATGCACACGTGCGAAGCCATAATAAAAGAAAAAAAAAAAAAAAAAAAAAAAAAAAAAAAAAACTGTTTTTTTTAATTAGGTTGTCAGTGTCAAAACAGTCAAATTATTATTATATGTCACTGTCAGAAAGAAATTCAAGAACGGACAATTTGGCTATTGTATTTCAACTTTCTTTTACATTTTTTTAGCTAAGTTTTCCGTGCATTAAGATTTAAATATTTAAGCCTATTGCGTAATAAAGTGTTTGTGCTTAATTCTATATCATCACAATGGGTGATAGTAGTGATTCTGAAGAGTTCTACGATGCAGAAGAATTCACACCCATCAAAGGATCAAAGTAAGCAAATCATATGTTTATTAATTTTAAAATCTAAACAGCATTTTTGGAAACCTTACTCTTGAACAATACGATTCGACATTCAATATGATTACAAGTTTCCGTTCGTATTGTTGATACCCAGTTTGTATGTGTGATAGAAAACAGATGTTTTGAATTGAATGATTCTGTGCCCTTGGGTGAGGTGGGTGGTGTAGTAGCGAAAACTGCTCACAACATCGATGCCGCAATGGAACCAAATTGGAACAATGAGTTATTAGACCAAAACAAAGTACACAAAAACAATGCCTCAACTAGTTACCTGACTTTTACAATAGTAATATGTTACCATATCTTGTTTTGTTCATATAACAAGTGTTATTAGCATAAATAATTAATTATTTGTTAAATAGATATCAGTATAGCATATACCGTGGTTTCTAACACATAGGTTCACAGTTTAGTGTTAAAAGAATAATAAATTAGTAGTACATTTTATATTAGTGGTAAGTAATTTGTAAAATAACAATAGTTTCTTTCATGCCAGATAATATAACACACAGAACACAAGGTGATGTCAGAGCTGTGTTGGCTTAGTGGTAGATACCTTTAAATTCCTTTTGTGGGTTTGTATCCCACCCGGCCGTAAACAAATAGTTTGTCCTTAAGAAAAAATTATGTATGCTAATTGACATTGCTCTTATTTTGAAGGAAAACATGTAACCCCTGGATTAGTTGGCTCCAGAAGTATTGACAAAGTCTTTCCTCTGGACACAGTTTACTCAGCTGCGAGGGTAGTGCTGGGTAAGCCTAGTCCATCCTCACGCAAAAAGGACCCAACTAAAGAGGTCTAATGGTGGAAATACAGCCTGTATACACGTACATAATATAAGTACAATAGTCTCAAAACCTAATCAAGAATTAATTAGAATCATATATCATGCACAATTTTAATCCTCTCCTAATGGAACTAGGAGAGGACTACTTACAATTTAAAAGATACACATCTTGTTCTAGAAGATCATCCCTATGCAAGAGTATAAATATCACGGATTCAATAGATACTGAAAAGAATAAGAGCCCCGCAAGGCACAAAGACCCAGTGAAGGAGTATCACCACATGAAAGCTGAAGAGCCTGCACCCAGCGGGAGTCTCGAAGATGATAAAACTATTATTACTAATGTAAGTCCTTCTATTATTGATAAAATTCATAATTACTTATTATTAAATGTGTTGAAAATATTATATATTACCCCCGCTTTAGGGATCGAAAATATTTTTCAGAGGGTGTCTACATCCTAAAGGAATCCATTCTAGGTTTCAGACTCTTTTAGTGTCAGACATTCGGTAATGAGACTTTTTCTATTTTATCAATATATAAATAGATAGATATTATACTGACTTTTTTTTAAAATGGGACTTCAGTCCCAGACAAATTAAAGGAAATAGCAAATTTTTGTAGTTGTCTGCAAATTTTCAACTTTTTATTTCTGGCATTTGTAATATTAAATTGAACCCGCGTCCCTATGCGTATAAAAAAGCACCATTTTTCCATTCAATTCCATTCCTAATTGTTTGTATATTATATATATATATATATATATGTTTGCCTCTTCATTTTGAATTTGGATGAAAGTCGGCATAGTTCATATGGAATTATATTTAATTTTCTAGGTAGTCCAAGGTCGAAAAAAGTTCCAAGAGCTCCGTCGTTGTCTCCAGACCGAGGAGGAAGACGAAGGTGTCATGCCTGATCCGTCAGGGTCCGTCGATCAGAACTACACTCTTGAACATCCATTCAAGTAATACTTCAATCACTACGTAGTATAAAACAAAGTCACTTTCCGCTGTATGTTCCATATGTTTGCTTAGATCCTTAAAACTTCGCAACGGAATTCGATGCGGTTTATTTTAATAGATAGAATGATACATAAACAAAATTCGGTTCCTACGCGTATAAAGTCACGGGCAACAGCTAGTTTATTATATTTTAATGAACAGGCCTGTAGATGAATATATACTTATAATAAACGAAGAATATACAAAACAATCTGTACATTTGGAAGCAAATTAATACTTGATATTCATACTTTTAATAAGCCTTTGATTAGTTAAAATATGAACTTCTTAAACTAATTTTTTATGCGATAATAAATATTCATTTTATAAACACGCAATCAACGTGTTAAAATTACTAGTTATTTGAATATTGACCCGACGTTTCGATCGAGTACCACCGACCATGATCGCGAAGACTGGAAAAGCTACGAACGCCGTAGACGTAGATGCGATGCAGGCAATTTCAAAACTACCCTCATTCAGCATTCAGTTGGTAAAGTTTGTAAACAGTCATAAGGGCCGCGGCACACTATGCGATATCTGAAGATGTAGTTGTTTTAAAATGAATGTTAAATATGTTTTGTCACTTTCGCACTCTTGCAAAATGACAGATGTGTGAATGAGGCATATTTTCACTATCGAAGGGTAAACGATTATAATATAAATACGAAACAGTAGTTAAAGAACTAGGAGTCTTCTTATTGGACGGGCGCGTTGAGAAACACCACACTTTCGTTTTGGAAGTTGCAAATGAATATAGTTATAGAATATAGTTATTTTTAAGCAATCATGTTTTATTCTCCTTCTTATAGCGGATGCGGCTGTGCATATTCTATGCAGCGCTTCTTGCTAGCGAGCGTCGAGTATTTTTCTTCTCAAGTACTTTTTCCAGTAGGTCCAAAAGTTATTTTGTTTGGAACTCATCTAATCTTTTTTTTTTCAATTTTTGCAGAATAATATCCCATGATACGATGAGCCTTCAGAGTATGACGTCACTCGGCAGGATCGGACGAATACTGAGCGGTGCCTCGGAATCACAATGTAAGTTATTTTAAACTAGCCCGCGCCCCGCTGCTGCACCCGCGTAAATTCCGAACCTAAGGGGATTTCGAGATCAAAAGCATCCTATGTCTTTCTCCATCCCCTAAACTACCACTATGCTGATTTTCATCCAAATCGGTCCAGTCAATGAACCGTGAAGTTTGTTTATGTTTGTGAACAAACAAACATAAACAAACTTTTGGTTTTGCAACATTAGTTACGATTAGGATCCTTCTTATCTTATATCGGGGGTTGACAGAGCCAGCAACACTTCACCCAGTGGGATCTCATGTGTTTCCCCCTACCTTAATGATTAGGATAGAATATTTAATGATAGATATTTTCCTTCAGCAAACTTCCGTGAGACGATGCCTTTACCTTCTGCATCATCACGGGAACCTTCCACTATATCTGACGATCCTATCACTGCTGATTGTAGAATTATAGGAACACAGAATGGTAAGATATTATTTTATTCTTTGGATACGGCTATGCCAAATATCGAAATCGCATAAGTAGGTACGAAGCAGTACCTACTTCCAGCTATTTACTATAACATGCCAAGTTTCATCGCAATCCGTCCAGTAGTTTTTGCGTGAAGGAGTAATAAACATACAAACACAGACATTCTAACACACAAACTTTCACATTGACAAGATTAGTGTATATTATGTATTTCTGTGGATAGTGTTAGGTACTGCAGAACCGGACGTGATAGCGAGCACGAAGGCCAACAGTCTCCGCGGTCGCGCTGCGCCCGCGCTCGCCACGTCCGCGCAGCTCTCCCCAGCAGCGCCGCCTGCACCCACCAAGCCGCCCAGGAGGAAAAAACGAAGTTCGTTATATTTACTTTCACTTCACTGAATATCTATATTTATAAAAGAGGCTCACTTATCACGAAATCTCAGAAACAACAAGTGCTAGGAGTCTCAAATTTTGCATTGGGGTTCCTTTTACAACGTGCTCACTAAGAAAGGGTTTTTGGAAATTCGGGGTCAAGAGGGCTATTAACGTTTGTATACATACATAAAGTTAGGATGGGTCTGATAAGTCTTAGAACTATGGTTCGAGGTATGGAATATCCTTCAGTAAAATGTTGATAACTATCCAATCTAGATAAACTGCACGGGTCTCAATCTCTATCGACAACGGACGGAGACAACCTCAGCGTGTGCACTGACACGGACCTGGACGACAGAATCCAAGAGAAGCCTCACCTGCACTCGTTGATCGTTGACGCTCCGCCGGCGTCGAGCGCTGGCAGTCAGTTCGTGGCGTTGCCGAGTCCTGCCAGCACTATCGAGTCTCTAACGAGGGAGTTCCAAGACTCGCTCGAATTGTCGCAGTCTAAGTACGCGAGTGAGCTCTCTATCAGGTAAGTTGTTGAGAATTTTCGGTCATGCAAAATGTAGAACTCGTAAAATTGGAATCCTACATTTTATATAATGGAAAATATAAAACGCTTTAGTTTTTAGAGATTTAAAAATTAATACGAACTTAATTTTTGACGACCTCATTGGAGCGGTGGGTGAACACCGGGCTGCCATGGAGACGGCAGCGTATTCGATTTGTTTTTGTAAATAAATTATTTTTATTTTGGAAGGTTGTTTCTGTATGTATAAAGTGTATTTTAATCACAAAAAATCTCATGAGTTTCTTGTGCCCTCTGCTCATTGGTGGGCGCGTTCCGAAGGCACACAGCTTAACTTAGTTTTTCAGATTTTCAGTAAGTTTCATTGTGATTTCATGCAAATTGTATGATTCCAAATGAATAAAGAATGTTGACATTGACTGATTCCTGATTACTCAAAAAATCCCAGTTAGGGGTAGCTAGATGTCGCTTCGTTAAATATGTGGTTGTGTCCCCAGCGTGACGGAGTCCCGACACGATCCGTCCCGGGTCCGGGCCAACACGGACACGCCGGAGCGGTACGGTCACAAGGGGGAGTGGGTGGGGCCGGGCTCGGGCCGGCGACGGGAGGCCAGCGTGTCCACGGGAGGTAGCGGGGAGGACGCCAGGAGGTTGCATCTTACGGGACATTCTAGTCTCGGCTCTACTACTAGGTATTATTTTATGCTTTTATTTTGATGTGTAACTTGCTATAGTCTGTAAAGTGGTATTTAATTGTCTATGGTAGGTGAATTATAGGTACATCGAGTAATGAACAGATCATGCTTCGCGCGCAGATTATTTTTATATCCACTTTTTTTGAGTTTGCTTAAAATTAGATCCGACTCGAAGGACCATATAAATGGTAAATGGTATAAATTCTCAACATGGCAGCGACCTTATTTAAATTTTTTGTGTGACTGAAAACAGCGTGTATGAGATCTATTTTCCACTGAACTGCCACTGCGCTGCACTGCTTAGAGGGATTGTATTTATTGTTATTTAACTATGTACTTTACATACATAAGGTGAAATAAATTAGTTTAAGTTTATAATATCGAGGTTAGGAGGTATTGGTAAATAAGTGCCTTATTTAGTTGTTTTATTAACAGAAGGAGCGGGGCGGGTGGGACGGGTCTGGGTACGGCGGTAGGTGGTGTCGCGGGGGCCGGGGGGACGCCGGTGGGCGCGGGGGCAGGCAGGCGACGGTCGGCCGGCGACGAGGCGGCGCTCGGGGCGGCGGCGCTGCGCACGCGCACCGTGTCCGGGCACACGCTCTCCGACAGGGAGATACTAGACCAGGTCGTCGTCACCAATCTCGACACAGGTACTGTTAGCACGACCAATTGGTACAGTTAGCACGACCAACATGTACAGTTAGCACGTCCAACCGTTACGGTTAGCACGACCAACGGATACAGTTAGCAACAAACTGATAACACATATTTATACTCTTATGTTTCTGTGGAAAAAGATAGTTGAAAAAGTGTATTCAGATACAAATACATGTATTATCTATCAGAAGAGTGAAAATAAAAACTAAAAAATCAGATACACAGCGCAGTGCGCGGCGACGTCGTTTTAGCATCATTTTAGGTCACGCCTTTCTCCAGGACGTTCAACGTGGTCGACTAAGCTGAGAGAGTAGTATAGGTCCTGGGCAAGCCTACTCCATCCTCACGCACAAAGGACCCAACTAAAAAGGTCTAGTTGCAGAAAACAGCCCGTATACAAGTACAAGATTGGTCTAATAATGAACTGAATGTAATAGTTGTACACTTGTAACAGGCGAACGCGTCCCCCTGAGCGTAGCGGAGACGAAACTTCCACAATGCATCAACCCGCTCAGTCTACACATCATGAGGCTCACTTCCGAGTACATACACAACCACGACGACAATGATGATAACACTAGGTAAAGAAGTCATTTACTAACCAGATATATATTCTTCTTATATCTAGATGGCGCCACCGCTATTTATACTGTTACCCTTTATATGTAGATGGCGCCACATCGCTTACCGTATACTTTACGAGTTTTATTTAATTTATTTAACATAAATAATGCTCACCTTCTATTACTAAAATATTAAAGGTAAAATATTAATTTGAACTGAAAAAAATCGCTTCTAATTTGTTAATATCTCAAAGGTCTCTAATAAATATTTCGCCTGTATTTTGGCTATTTTTGTAAAATAAAGCCTTTATTTCTGTCTACACCTGTACAATAGTAAAACAGTTTAAACAGCCGAATGGCTTAGTTTGATGACTGATAACCTAGATGACGTTGTGTATTTATTTAAGTATTTATTATTATGTAATTCGTTGCAGAGAAACGGACGAAGAAAGCGAGAGCGTCTGCGCGGGAGGCACTGAAGACGAAGCTAAAGATACTAAACGAGAGTCGGCCGATAGGCAAGCTACTGGAATTAAACGCAAAACTGAAAAGTAAGTTGTCTTAGTGCCTTACCTCGCCGGAAAGCCATGGCGACGTCGTATCCAACTAATTTCAAAATATTTGTTCTTCTTTCCGAGTTAGTGACAAATTCCTGTCCAATAATTAGCCACTGCAACTGCAGCAGCGTTGGCCTCTATCAGGTCCTCCAATGTGCAGGTGTTAAGGCACAATGGGCATTGGAGTAGGTGCACCATGGACTGTGATCCTCAGTCGGTGCAATATACCTATGTCAACTATAGATAATTCGGCCACCTACCCCTAAGAGGGTGAAATGACAGGTGAAGTCGTGGGCAGTATCTATTTATACATACTAAACACCCGGACCAAATACAGATATCAAATGATAATTGTAAAAAATAACGAATAGTTGTATTCAATTATTGATTTTCTCTAGGGAATCGCTCGCAGATCTTGTAAAAAGTCATTCTCAAGGCAACATAAACGTGAGGTGAAATATAACTAAACAAATAACATACGTTTTTCAGCTTTTGTATTCTATAACGATATCTTAATTAGCTTTTTATCAAAAATTTCATAAGGAAATTATCATCAAGTGTTTTTCTTGTGTTTTGTGTGGTTATTATATTACATTGTGTCACTTGGGGGTAAATCATATGTTTTTCACCCGCATAACACCAGTGCTTTTCGTCATACTTACAAGGAAGTGATAACATAAGTGGTTTTGTCCCAGTAGTCCAGTTATCGGACTGTTGCGACTATTTTGACCCAGTAGTTCGGTTGGCCGAACTACTGTAATTTTTCATTGCGAATAGTCCGGCTGGAGTAAAAATTACATTAAATTAAAGCTGGCTGTATAAGGACGGCAGATTCATTCATTAGTGGGTAGTTTGAAATCATTATCAAAATCTACTAGATTTACCTATTAAATGCGTTCTTGAGCGAGCTGAAAGCGGTGAGCGGAAAATACTACTTTCTTTGGGGATAATACGCGACCGCTTTCGAGTAAGACTGACGAAAAAGCTTTTTATTTGATTACTATAAAATAATTTGGTATTAATTAACGTGCGTGCCTTAGTGCCGTAAATGTGTAGGTACTTACACGATTGTGTGCGTGTTTGGGTGTGTTTGTTTATTTTTCATTACATTTTAATTATCTGCAACTGACCTTCCACCCGTAGATTGAAACGTTTCTTCGGTACGACTGTCCGTAAGACGGTATCAGCAGCCCGATCCCTCGCGGCTGAAGTGTCACAAGCTAGACATAAGGAGGATGTCGCCGACATCGCGGACGATGTCAGGGGAGAGACTAACATCAAACTGAAAGCGAGCAATTCACATAAAGGACCGTATGACTTTGATAACAGTGTGAGACATGTTCAGGTGAGGTGTTACTGCAACAACAAAAAAAGATTATTTGAAGCAAGAAATGAACCTTTAAATTATAAGAAGTATTTTAAAATCAATATTTTTCAATTAAGATTTTTTAAGAATATTTACTAAAGCCAAGAAATTAATTTCTTGGTTTTAGTAAAAGCAATATTTTTCAATTAATTAGTAAATATTCTTGAAAAAATTAATTTCTTGGTATTAGATTTACTATTCTTGAAAATTCTTAATTGAAAAATATTGCTTTTAAATTAGGAATACTTCTTATAATTTTAAGGTTTTTTTTTACTAAAAATAGAGTGTGTTATCCCTTTTTAGGTACAAATTAAACACCCATGCTAGAGTTCTAAAATTATTCTTATTGGAATGTTTTCATTCTAATAACGTTTGTCTAATAAACTCATGAGTTGAAAGACTTTAAACTTTAACTCAAGCAGGAACATGCTTGAGTTGAAAGCATTCTAATAATAGTTTTGGAGCGCTACAGTGGATCTGCACTTTCGTTGCCTCATTCATTTACACACGGATCTTACCT
This sequence comes from Idaea straminata, assembly GCA_951213275.1. Classification (NCBI taxonomy): domain Eukaryota; kingdom Metazoa; phylum Arthropoda; class Insecta; order Lepidoptera; family Geometridae; genus Idaea; species Idaea straminata. The sequence continues at coordinate 13,447,018 of OX577857.1, forward strand.
AAAAAAAAAACGAAAATAAGTATTTTATTTTTCATTCGGAGAAATTAACCTACCCAGAGTTTGGGAAAGGTCTTTAAATCCAAGTCTCCTTATATATTATCTTATTTGAATGGTTTTGTATAATTAGGAGATGGGCAGCGGACATATGGGTGCGGTCTGGTGCTGCAAGTTCAGCGTGTGCGGCCAGCTGCTCGCTACAGCTGGACAGGACAAGTTGCTGCGTGTCTGGGTCGCTAGGGATGCTGCTCATATGTTCCAGGTCTGCTATTAAGCTAACCGCTATTTATCCTAACCTTATCTATGTGTTTCCAGAAAAAATCTTTGATCAAGTATTTGCAAAGTTTAAGACTGTGACATATCAATTTTATTTACTTACTAAAAAAGATATAAAGTAGCCTATGTTACTGTCAATGAATCCTCGTACTAAGTTTCATCAAAATCGGTCCAGTAGTTTCGGAGGAATTCTTATTATATTAGTGTAGATTCATTTAGAAAATGGCTCTGATAAAAATTCGCCCTGTATATTTACAAAAAAAGTATTCTAGATAAGTTCCCTGCCCACCATAACACAAGCCTAGTATCTTAACTTGAATCTAGATGGCGCTATGTGTACAATGTCCAACAATTTGTCTATATGTTTACAGGACATGCGAACGAAATACAACGCGAACAAGAAATGTTCCCCGTCCCCCTCGCAGGAGTCCCTCGGGCCGACGTCCCCCCCGGCGCCGTCCCCATCGCCCCCTCCCGGCCCAGCGGCCCCCTTCCTACCGACTCCGTTCTGCACGTACTCCGGTCACACATCCGACCTGCTCGACGTCTCCTGGTCCAAGAACTACTTCATATTATCCAGTTCAATGGACAAGACGGTCCGGCTCTGGCACATATCGCGCGGGGAATGCCTCTGCTGCTTCCAGCATATAGACTTTGTGACGGCTATCGTGTTCCACCCGAGGGATGATAGGTATTTCTTGTCCGGCAGCTTGGATGGGAAGTTGAGGCTTTGGGATATACCTGATAAGAAGGTTAGTCTCATCGAGTTTAATGACCCAGTTGGCACAACGATCACCATGCTGTCACCAGGATGTATCTCATAAACCGTGATAACGAGACAGTTGAAATTTTCACAGATGATATATTTTGGGTCAACACACTACTCCTTTTTTTATGTTTTCTTTTCTTTTTTATGTCACTTTTTTGTTTTTTATTTTTCTTTCTATTTTTCAATATTCCAGGTGGCAGTTTGGAACGAAGTGGATGGCAAGACAAAGTTAATAACCGCAGCCAACTTCTGCCAGAACGGTAAATTCGCAGTGGTCGGTACATACGACGGTCGTTGCATATTCTATACGACGGATCAATTGAAATACCACACACAGATCGACGTAAGATCGACTAGAGGCAAGAACTCAACAGGCAGGAAGATCAGCGGTATCGAACCGATGCCTAACGACGATAAGATATTGGTCACGTCGAATGATAGCAGAATAAGACTGTACGATTTGAGAGATTTGAATTTATCGTGCAAATATAAGGGATATGTCAATGTATCGAGTCAGATCAAAGCTTCCTTCTCTCATGATGGTAAATATATTGTTCTATAGTAGTATAAAAATGACAGAAAATGAGCTATTTCCTTTAATTTGCCAGACTATGTTTGTTTCTAGGAATTGATCTCTATTATCAACACTATCGATTACAAAAATATAGAATTCTGTTTGAAAATTAACAGGTTTGATTCCAGGATAGGATAACGACTTTTCGAAAATCTCATTAGATTATCATTAGAAACGGAAAAAGCATCATTATTCTTTTTCCGTTTTTGTCAAAATCGGGCACACCACTCCTTTTAGAATTTTTGCTATCTCTTATAGTTTAGGATATAGCCCTGATTACCCATATAACAAAATCAGCCTGTATAATATATAGACCATTCGACGACCCAGTTGGCACAATGGTCACCATGCCGGACTGCCAACCACAGGGTTGCGGGTTCGATTCCCGCAACCCTGTGTTTGGCAGATAACATAACGCAAGTCTAGTTACTTAGCTTGGGGCTAGATGGCGATGTGTGGAATGTCCTGCAATATTTATATAGATAGCTAGCTGTTGCCCGCGACTTGGTAGAATTTTCTAAAATCCTTTCTTATAGGATGCCTACGTCAAACAAGGAACACATCTTCCAAGTTTCAGGTCTCTACGATCAGCGGTTTAGGCTTTAAGTTGTTCCGTCAGTCAGTCAGGACAAATCATTAAATATGTATCGAGAATATGTACTGTTTTAGGTAAATACATAGTGAGCGGATCAGAGAACCAATGTATATACATATGGAAGACGTACCACGACTACTCCAAGTTCACATCCGTGAGACGTGACAGGAACGACTTCTGGGAAGGTATAAAGGCTCACAACGCGGTCGTCACTTGCGCAGTGTTCGCGCCCAACCCTGACCATATGATCAGGATGATCGATGAGAGGGAAGAGGAACACAAGATGAACTTGAAGGGATCAGAACCTGAAGGCGAACATGTCGTAAGTTGTATTGCAATTTGTAAACGGGCTGTTTTCTCTTTAGTCACATATTTATTTCTGGTCTGGGTGCTTCTCTATGTATATTAATTGTGTATTTACAAAAAGTATCTATATTCATTTTCTGTCCCTTTCCATTAGCGATATCTCCAAGCTCCAGATGTTTTTGTATTTTTTATGTTTTTTAGTTTACCATTTTTTACTCTAACGCAAGACCGCGTAATTTTTTGTTTGCCATGTCAATTTCATACAAAAATCTATACTAATATTATAAAGCTGAAGAGTTTGTTTGAACGCGATAATCTCAGGAACGATATGATAAATTATTTTTGTGTTGGATAGTCCATTTATCGAGGGAGGCTATAGGCTACCTTTTTATTTTGATATCGGGACTTACGCGGGTGAAACCGCGGAGCTCAGCTAGTAAATAAATAAAACAATAAGTCGGTTGGCGATATCGTAAGGGAAAGTAATCTTGTCTGTATGGGCTGGTCGGTCAGTGGTCAACATATAAGCCTAGTTCCTGTGTTTGGGGCTAGGTGGCCGTTTGAAATTTCGTACATTATTTATTAATATTACGTGTATTTTGTTTCAGAAAAGTCCAGAAACTTCGATGGTATCATCATCCCAGACAGGTCATGTATTGGTTAGTGCTGACTTCAACGGTTGTATTAAAGTGTTCGTACACAAAGCGAAGCCGAAACACAGTTCGTTGCCCGCCTCGGCGCTGGCTTAGAGGGTTCTTACCCCACCGCTGAAATAATCGCTTATTACTGTGGAAGTATTTATATCACCTATTGGTATTATTTTATGACCATTATCATAGATTAACGATGTTAATGTAGATTGTTGTTCATGAACAAAAAACTGTCATTGGAAAAATCAACTTATATCTAGATGGCGCCACTGTTATTCTATTTACCTTTCGAGCATAAATAATGCTCAGGTCAACTTCGAAATGTAACTTTGTTCCAGTAAGCACAATGTTGCGTCATTGATGACGTCACACAGTGTTCCGTGACCGCCGGGTGTGCGCACAAGCATTTCGGGACGCGTATGAGCACGCGTCCCGAAATGCGTTAAAGTCAGCTTATAATTATTGAAAATATTAAAAACAGTTTGGTAAATCGACGTTTGGGCTAAATAGACTCCGATTTTTTTCATTAAATCAATACTGGTAACGATTTTGCAAACAAAAAAATTCAATTGAATCAGTAAAAATACAAAATTATTTTTATTTTTTAAAGATGCGATGCCCTAGGTGGCAATTTTTGATGTTGGCCCGTTTGGGTGACTCCACAAATATTCGCCCAAGCTACGCTACTGTCTTTTTATGTTTGAGAATGAATGTGCAATTTTTTGGTCATCACAATATTGTTAAAACGTAGATAACTTATTAGTTAGATGTTGTAATTAAATCTAGGAACTAGGGCAACCACGTACCGTAACGGAAGGCGATTAAAACTCAAATGATAGCGAACACAGCTCGATTTCTTTCGAATAATGAAATTTTATTGCTGTACATAGAATCGTAACTAATATAATGAATCCGAAAGTTTGTTTATTTGTTTGTTGGTCGGTCAAACGACTGGCCAGATTTGGATGAAAATCGACATTGTGATAGTTTAGCGGGAGGGGGCATAGAATACTTTTGATTCCGAAATTCCTACGGGATCGGGACTTAACGACCGAAAGACGCGCATTTTGATTTTAGTGACTGACTGATATATCAACGCACAGCCCGAACCAATCGACGGATAGGGAGGGCTAAAAGGCTACGGATAGCTTAGGATTTTAAAAAATTCAACTCCTTCGCTATTGAATCCGCCACCAAAAGGTATTATAAATGTTTAAGTTGGTTGTATGCGCAAAGATTACTGTCCCTATTTTGATGAAACTTGGTATGTAGATAGCTGTAGTCCTGAAATAACACCATGGTACTTTGGTACTTGAGATCAGAACTTAATGCTTATGAAACCGCGGTCTCACGCTAGTAAATAATAAAAATGTTATCAAATATTTTACTATAGGACTTTGTAATATAATGATTGGTTTCTGTTCATAGTTATTTAATGCTATGTTTATAGAATATCTATCGATTTTATTTATTTTTATTGAATTGTTTATTATTAATAATTATAATATTTAAATCGAATTAAATTCATAGAGATAATAAAGTGTTTATAGTAAACGAATATTATAGGACATTTCACGCAGCGCCATCTAGCTTCGAGCTAAGTAACTAGGCTTGTGTCAGACAAATGATATATTTTTTATTTTGTAAAATTCGAATATATTATAAAATCTGTGGCTTTTTTGTCTGAATAAAACTTTCATCTATCTAGTTGTGTGTTTTAGAGATAATAGGTTTAGCAATATTATTTCTTTAATAAGGTACCTGCGGATAATGAGGGCCACTAATAGAGTTAGTGACAAAATAACAAGAAAATAAAAAAATAAATTGTTTTTCAGATTGACAAAGCAAATATTTATCTAATGACCTGTTTTAATGTAGTTTTCCCTATTTTTAAGACATATTTAGTTTTTTTATTAAGGTGGCAGGTGACCTTTATTGCCCACAGGTGCCTTATTATGTTCTACTTAGTTAGACACTGATATCGTTATTCACAATTTAATAAGTCATATTTAGTTAAAATGTGTTTTGTCTCCATGCAAAAGTGATAAAACATATTTTAACCAACTGGCTTTTTATTGGTAAATAAGACCGTCTCACTGTATTTAGTTGAGGCTAGTTCGCATTCAACTAGTATTTTAGTCTAGTAGTGAGTAATTTGGTAGCTAAGCGTGTCTGAACATTAAAATTGTTGTCTATAGGTCTTAGGTCACTACCATGGTAGCACGGACTCGTGGGTACCCGCCACTGTGTCCATGCTACCTGGTTCACCGGCTAAACAAATCCTAACCTGTCGAATTAGTCGTGAACCATTCACTCACTTGTAAACTGTACTCAAGCAAAGTGCGAATTAGTATTTGATCTACTAAATTACACACTACTAGGCCTAAATCCTAGCTTAAAAGTGAACTAGGCTTAGAAGGTGACAAGGCGAAGTAACTCAGTTCTTCTATTCGTCATTTTTAGGTTTTTGCAATACATTTTTAAGAAACGTTTAAATTAAGTTTTGTTTTTATAATTTTTATTAATTAATATTATTTTAAAAATATATTAATTTCTTGCCTTTGAATAAATGAAATGTGATTAATATAATTTATTGTAAGTGTATATTTGTATAAGATATCGTGATGCCATCGTAATCATTATTGAAGAGAATGTATTTTTTTTAATTCGCATTTATGGTCATTGAATAAAAGGTTATTAAAAATATATATACTGTGATATTTTTCTAATTAACTTTTACATCTTGTCTATACCCGTTACGGGATTCGAACCCACGACATTCAGAGTAAATCCGCGCGGTTCGACTTATAGTTATATTATAAAATAACAAAATATTTTAACATTCATTTATTATGATAATATTTTTACCTTAATATAAGTACAAAACTTTCAATTCAACAAATACATAATACAATTCTAGATCTAAGCTTAAATATCCATACTTATTGGGGAGTATTAACGTGTGTGTGTTACTCCAGCAGTACCTCCAAAATAATTCGTTAGTAAAATAATCTAATATCTGTGTACTTATATCTAATATAATATAACATAAAACACTCACCGTGTAAAAAAGCTATCATTCAATACTTCATTTATCAAAATCTGTTCAGTATTTATCGAGCTTTAAATAAGCAAATATAGGATTTTAAACGTTCCAGCTCCGAAACGCGACTAAAGTTTTTACTCTTTTTTATAACAATAGACAATTCTAACAGAAGATTGGCTAAATCCTCTTTCATAATGCTTTTTGTTACCGTTATATTTTACTTTCCCCCAAATTATCATAACCGAGGGCTTTAAATGAAATCGATTCTTTAAACTAAGTAAATTAAATTAGTTGGTCCCCGTTAAAAGTTATAATAGTTTGATTGTGGCCCTGCTGGAGTAACGCACGCTGTGAACTTCATTTTAAATGCATTTTTGACCTTATAACTATATTGCATACAAAACACATTACATTCTTAATAATATCTATTTCATTTCATTTAAGTTTAAAATAAGGCGCGTTCTCGATTGTATTCAGTCTTGTTGGGACTTGAGGTGGTGTAAAAAGGTGCAGCTTTTTCATTCGTCTTATTCTAATCCTTACTAATATTATAAATCAGAAAGTTTATTTATTTATTTGTATCTTGCCCTCTATAAGGTCAAACGACTGGATCGATTTGTAGAAGGACAGAGGATAGTTTTGATCGAAATTTTTAGATCGGGCCTCACGGGGGTGAAACCGCGAGGTGCAGCTACTTTTATTATAATTTGAATCGATAAGTTCACATCGAACGATTGACAAAGCTTGCATCGGACGAGGCGAAACAAAAATGCAAAATTTCAAGTATCTCATACAGCTATTTATGATGTGCGTTGCAATCAATCAGTGAGTGAATAATAGTTGTATATTCGGACGGCACGCGGCACTTTTTTATCTCGATAAAGCATTTTAACAAGGTCCAATAGTATATGACTTCCCTTCCCTTGTCCTTCTTCCGCGGTCCGAGTGCTAGCGGTCGCGGGAGCCTCCGGGGGCTCCGCCTCATGTAGCCGTAGTGAAGGGACCCTCAGTCTATGACTTCCAAGGTGGTTTACTAGTATTGAGCGCCCGCCTTCCCTTCTCCTTCTTGTCGATGCGGTCCGAGGTCGGCTCGTCATACTCGCGGTCCCGGGGCGGAGCCTCCGGGGTCCCTTCCAACTGTAGCGAGGGGTTCACGGGTTTTGTTAGCAGCTGGAAATTAAATAAAAAACACATTACTAGTATGAATCATTATCAGAATGAATTAATGTATAATGGCGCGGTGCGTAGTGCGTCGCAAGTTTGATTCCCATTTTTTGTACTGGTTCGTATCTTTTTTTATAGGTTTTCTACCATATAACTAGTATAGATGTTTAGTTTGGAGCTAGATGGCGCTGAATGCGGTGTCGTACAATATATATTGATTATAATGACACGTAATACTAACAAGTTTAACATAATGCTGCAACTCGTTGTCGCTGAGTGCGTCGAAGGGGAAGTGCTTGTCTTGTCTTGTGTTGAGACCGAACACCGGCATCGTCAGAGGAGGGGGGACCGCCGGCGCCGGCGCAGCGGGCCCGTACTCGCTGCCACCGCCTCCACCCGCGCCCGCGCACATCGTCGACACTAGACATATATATCAAACAAATCAATATAAGCAGGATATTGTCCACGTAGCGACCTAGCTTGAGACTAGATGGCAAGTTACTTGCATTAAACATATAAAATAAACAATAGATGCCCTAATACATTGCACTGTGGAAAACCTATTTACTTATTACAATTAAAAATTCGTTTACATGAATTAGGAACAATAGATGCCCTAATACATTCCCTTGTAGAACACCTAGTTACAACTGGGCATTCGTACCCTTCTTATCCTTGTTCCGGCATCAAAATATGCACGGTGACGTTGTGGAGTAGGTATAGGTACTGACCACTTTCTGCCCTGGTCGTGTCGAGACCCTGGTGTCTAGGATGAGTCAGTATGTTGAGCGCCTGCCGCCACTGCGCCTCCATCACGCCGTGTAGTTGCGCCGCGAGCTCCCCGCGACGTTGTCTGTACGATGCTAGTTTACCCTACAACACAACAATTAGTGTGAAACTCACGTCGCGCAAAACAACATTTTTATACGTCATTCCAACCGAGGTCTCTGGGCCGAGGGAATTAGTGGAGCAATAAACGTTATCAATGTTTATTTTGACAGATATAATACCGTTTAATTTGTTTCGACAACTTTACAGCTTCATGGTTACAGGTAAAAGTATCATCTTTTGTATTTATTGACTGTAACCTTACCTCAAGTAGTCCGATCTTTTCACTGGCCTGTGCTAATTGTAATCTGTATAATTTGATTTCTTCTTTCTGTTTCTCTTCTAAAACATTAACTTCAAGTTTGTGTCTGAAATAAATACTGTAGATGAGACCTTTCTCCTAGTTTCCACGCACTCACTTGTATTCAGCGTCGTATGCGTTGAGGTTGTCAATAGCATATACGTCTACATTTTTTAAATTATATTTCAGTTAATTAAAACAAAACTTTAATAAACACTTGATCCTTCTTGAGTTTATCGCGCTCCGATAGACATATGCAGCAGGATGTCTTTGTTTATTAATATGTAGTGAAATAGGATAGTATGTTTAACTCACTGTTCCTCGATCCTCTGTATCTGCTTATTGAAAGTGTCAACTACAGCATTCTCCTTAGCCCTGGCATCTGCCTCCATCTCCCTCTCGGCCACGTCCAGCTGATGTTGGAACTCATGCAGTTTCGACATGACTGCGTCTTCTAATTGCTTCTGGTAGTGGGTCTTCAGTTCACACTTCTGTAGTTCCATGTGTTTGCGGTAAGACTTCGCTTCGCATTCTAAAGTATCCTGAAAAAATAATAATATAAGCAAATTAATGTTTTATGCCTCAAACAAGTATAAAATAAACTCTGGAGTACCACAAGAATCGGTTCTGGGGCCTGTCTTATATTTGATCTTCCCTGAAGACTTACCAACATCCACTACCTCTGCTGTTACAAGTGTTGATCATTACAATGCTGCAGAAAGATATAACCAAATATTAGAGGGACAAGCCGCTGTGCATGCGAAACCAGGCGGCAGGAGCGGGAGTTTTGACGACACAGTAGGCACAATGGTCACAATGCCAGACTGCCAAAAACAGGATTGCGGGTTCCATTCCCGCCTCAGACAAGTATTTATGCTTAGATATTTGTCTGTGGTCTGGTTGTCTCTATGTATTAAGTAAGTAAAGTATATAAGTAGTTATATCCATTGTCTAGCACCCATAGCACAAGTCTAGTTACTTAGCTTGAGGCTAGAGGCATAGTGATATTTTGCATCAGTAGTAATATGTCTCATTGTGTACTTACGCATCGTTTCAATAGTTCACTATTCTGGTTCTGCTTCTCGCTGAGCTGTTGTTCAAGTATGTTGCACCTCGCTCGCTCCTCGTTTACCTTGTCTCGCAGTACGTCTCGCTCTTGCATCAGTAGTGATGTTTCATCATTATGTGATGCCAATTTACAGGTAAGTTCTTGAGCTTTATGTTTTGTTTGTTCGTGATCGGATTTTTCCTGTGAAAGAGAGAAAATTAATTATGAAGGCTATATTTTCACTTTAAAGGACACTAGTAGAAAACCTTTTATCTGTGACAACTGTACTTATTGAAATTACATTCTGTTACTTTTCTCAATGAAATTCATTTGTTTAATTTCTATTAAGTCTACCTTTTCCAAAAGTTCCTCCAAATTCTTAACACAATCTGTAGACTGTTTATTCAATCTCATCACAGTTTCATAATTTTCCTTGAGAACCTCAATTTCCTTGTCCTTAGTGACGATAACTTCTTGTCTGGCACTAAGCGCTTTCTCCATCTGTTCCTGTAGGATTCTCTTTTCGTTAGCTATTTGTTTACATTTATCTTGATAGTCGTGCGCTAAGTCTAGGGCTTTGTACAGTTCCGTTTCGAAATGAGTTGTTTTCTGAAAATTTAAAAATTTAAAAAAAATAATCTTACGAGATAATTAGCCAACCACGGCAAAGCCAAGAGGTAGGGTTACTTTTTTATGTCTGTCTTTTCTGTAATTGTTTCTTGTGAAATAAAGCCCGAAGCTAAGCAAGTAGGCTTGTAATATGGTGACCAGACAACATATACAATTTTATACATATAGTTGCTTTTTATCAATAAATTCCTAATTTACATATAGAAACACATAGACCAGAAAGAACAATAGGTATTATGGGCCTCAAAGCGCACCGCGCAAAAATATTCAAGTCAAGCTCACATAGACAGACAACTTTATTTGTACAATACAGGGAGGAACATAGAACACAATATACACAAAGTAAAGTAATAGCTAGAAAGTTTAAGTTGCACAAACAGCCTAATCCTTGAAGCACATATTAAATGTCCAGACCCCATAAAGTGGATAAAGTTTATGACAATAATAGAATATGATTACCCACATTTGAGACATACAGTGTGTAACTATGTAAAACCAACAAGGCACATATGGTCATATTGTTTACCTTCTGAGCATCATCAGCTACATTCCTGAAGTTATCAACTTCTCTAACCATCTTGTCCAGTGCAGCTCTGTGCCTCTCCTCCGCCTTGTCCAAGCTACCTGTAAAACAATACAATTTTACATTATTTCACCACATTTCCCACAAATCACACCAACATCAATGTACCCATGTCTATCTATCAATACCAGTCTTTCCTAAAGTGGGCGATAACGCCCCCTTGTTGCTGGAAGCTTAGAGAGGGGTATTAAAAGTGATTAAGATTGTTTTATTAAGCTATTGCATAGCTTTTATCGCGGGCTTTGAGCGTGGCGACCGAATCAAGAAATGCCGTAACGAAAATAAAACCTAACACCGCCCACTTTGCCTACCATGTAGCTCGGCCGGGCGTTCGCTTAACGTGTATGTATATGCTACGACTGTACGAAGCTCGCACGATGCAACAGCTTTACCGCGGCAGTCCCCGAGAGCAACTCTTTTTTTTAAATAAAAGATACTCTTATTATTATAACTATTTCTTTGTGTGTGTTTAATTTTAAAGTTGTCGTGTGCCTGCACAATGAATAAATGTTTTTCTTTCTTTCTTTCTATAAAGTTGCGTTTTAATTGCTCTTACTGGTAAAAAGTCTTGTTTAGATGTTAGTTTAAACTCGAGATCAGGCTAATATAGTACACTTTAATTAAATTAATTAAAGCACATGAATGTCGTGGTGGTTTTTAAGACATAATTAATTAAAATAAATTGAGGGACGTTGAAAAAAAAATCAAATTCAAAGTGGGCGGTAGACGAAATAATTTGAGAACCTATGATCTATACTAATATTATAATGAGGAAAGATTTGATTGTTTGTTTGCATTGAATAGGTTCCGAAACTACTGAAACGATTTAGATAAAACTTTGTTTTATTGACAGTAACATTGGCTAGTTTTTATCCCGATATTCCCACGGGATCGGGAGTTACGAGGGTGGAACCGCGGAGCGCTGCTAGTGAATGAATAAATAAATAATTATTTTAAATTGTCCAACTGATATACTTACAGGGTAGTTAATTTGAGTGGGTCAGTAAAGGCAGATCCTAGAACCACTGAGAAAACATTCTTAGGAGACCTTATTTTTTTAATAATTATTATTTTTTGTAATTTGGTGTAGTTATAAGAGGAACAAATCAGTCTTAGAGACTAACATCTTAAGTAAGGAGCAGTTTTGACCTAGTGGTAGATACTTCAACTTTCGATAAAACTCTGTGAGCTGGTCATAACAAGCGTAATGGCGTAGTTTTGGGTAAAATATGGCTGTGTGTATTGTCCTACCTGAGAGTGGTGTTGGCTTAAGTGGTAGACACTTCGACTTTCATTCTGAAGGTCGTGGGTTTGAATCCCGGCCGGCCGTGCACCAATGTATTTTTCTTAAGAAAACATTATGTGTGCTAATTGACATTGCTCTTACGGTGATGGAAAACATCGTGACGAAACCCGCGGCTTAGTTGGCTCCAGAAGTATTGACAAGTTCTCACTGGAAATGGTCAACTAAGCTGAGAGGGTTGTAGGTGCTGGACAAGCCTACTCACGCAAAAAGGACCCAATCAAAAAGGGTCTAATTACGGAAAACAGCCCGTTCAAAGTACAAGCAGTAATGTCCTACCTGTCAAACGGAGCCATGCTTCCTTAAGCTTGGAGATAGCAGAGTCCTTTGCTCGGTCTACTTTGATAGCTACTGCCAACTTCTCTTGTTGTTCTAACACTTTCTTTTGTAGTTGTTGGATTATTGATTCACAGTGCTGTAACAAATTAAACATTATAAATAATGAGGATATTGTGTTCTATTAGAAATGGCAGCAAGAACAATTTGAAAATTTGAATAAATTGTTAAACGTTTTCTTCATTTTGTCATCTGTCTCATAATTCATTAGTTTAATCACACATTAAGCAATAAACACACTCATGAGGTATACTCATGAGCAATTGATGAACAATTTTACATGAATGAACTGTGGGGTATGGATAACAGGTCTGATTCTAATAGACAGATTTCAGAAGTCCTACCTCTCTTTTAAGTCTTTCTTCCTCCAACTTAATACTGTCTGCTCGTTCAGCTCTTTCTCTCTCCCCTCTTTCCCCCCAAAGTTCACTTAAACTCAATAAATCCGTATCTATTGAATCAAGCAGTTTATTTTGCAGTTTACTTCCATCTTTCATATCTACATAAGGTCTAATTTGCGGCATTTTGAAGTCCTCTTTCTGAGGAGTATTATAAGTGTCCATTGTGATATTCCTGTTGCTTTGAGACTTGTACTGTTCTAACACTTTTGTAGCTCTATCATAGATTTTATTCGAAGTTGGTCGGAATGAATCCATGTAAGATTGTGTAGACGGTTTCTTAGGTGTAGATGTTGGTTGTATATCTTTATCTGCGAAATTAAGTTTTCGAATGATTGGGGATCTTGTTTCTTGACTCGGCTCTGGTTTAAGAGGCTCATAAGTGCGACTGATGTTCGATTCAGCTGTAGAAGGCTGTTTGTCACTGTGCGATGAACCAGGGTTGCTCTTAACTAAGTAAATATACTTATCTAATACATTGCTTGAGACTATTCTGCCACTCGGTAGTTTGATCTGATCATTCTCGTAATTAGAGTCAATTTTCTGAGATATATAGTTTCCAGTGGCTTTGATAATATCTTCTGTGTTTATTGAGAGGTCTCGTTCCTTATATTTGGAGTCTGGACTCTCGTATGTTTCAACTTTAGTTAGAAACTCATCTATTTCATTGAGAAGCAATTTATCGTTCTTTTTGCTGGGTGTTGAGACAATACTGCTGAGGTCTCCGTCCATGCTTCTTGTATCACTGATGTAGTCCGTGTTCTTGACAGAATCTTCATTTAACTTTAAAGGAGGCACGGTCCTTCGCGTGCTAGCGGACTCGAGGCTGGTCAAGGAGAGTTCCCTCTTTGCTTGACGTGTAACTTTACGTCGACGTCGACGCGGGAACGTGAAGTATTTGCGGTCGACACTGTTATCAAAACTATCCGTAGAATCTAAAGTTTTTACAGTACATTTAGATTTCACGCCAAAAGAAACGTCACTGCTTATTTCCAAGTTTTCTAACCTATTTTCTATCGTTTGCACTTGGTTGACTAGCTTGCCCAGAACTTGCGCGGTACACGACAGAGGCTTGTGTACGACTGTTCTAGACGACTCGAGCAAGGAATCCTCGGATCCTGAGCTCTGAACGAGGAAGAAGTTCGGCGGAATCAGTAACAAAACATCGGTGTCGTCGGTTTCACTCATCACAACAATTATATAGATTTCCAGCGATGTAACTAGGAGCCATTATACACTCTGCTATACTATTTTATTTGAAAACTCTTGGAAATTTAATATGAGTAGGAAACAAATAAAAAATATTAATTCAACAAAGCACAACAAACAATTTTATCAATCAACTTTTTTTTTAAAAACGCAAGCAATTCAGTGTTGTCATTTGCCAGATAATCTCTTCGTATGGAAACCTCGTACTCATAGCTCGTAGTGTTTTTCAGTACAAAACATCGTTCATGTATCAATAATATTTTTTAAAAGTCAATGCGTAGATAATTTATAGTAAATAAATAATCCTTTAAAATTCAAAAAATTGTTGTCTGTAAAGTCGTTTTACGGACGATACTTTTACGTGATAACGTCGTTATGAAAACGATGAAAAATTGAGTATTTTTTTGTTTTTCCTTAATTTTCTTTACTTATATATTATTTCCCTTTTTACTTATAAGTCTTTTATTTTTAGATAAGCCCAGCTGAGGGATATTATTACTAAACAATATAAAACAGTCACTTTCCCAGAACATGACACTTTTTTGTGAATGCGATTATCAACTTACTATGTCAAAAACAATTTTTGTACAAAAATATATGAGATTTTTATTTTTCTTGATTCTCGTACAGACTGCTAAGACTAGTACACGTACGAGAATTCTCGTACATTTGGCAACCCTGAAGCAAGCATTGCAATAGTCTGTCCACCCCAATAGTGGCCGGCCGGGGCGTACGAATCGGTTCCCTTCAAATCGATTGCTGTTTGGTACACGTATACCTACATATCGCACCTCCGCTCAAATGGTGTCATAACTCAAAAAATGAAAATGTCGAGAAAAAGGTGTCTAAAGTAACAGTTTTAATTTTTTTTTTTCGGTTTTTTAGTCTTAATTTGAAAACTAATAGAATTAGCGATATGAACTTTTCAGTAGGTTTAAACGATTTTTTTAGCTTTACCTAATGGTGTTATTAGGTTTTCTGAAAATATGAAAAAAATTATATGATTTTTTAATTGTGACACTATATTGTTAAGAAAAACGATTAAGTTAAGAAATATTATTTATCGTATGAAATTTAATTGATATATATCGAGATACTACACTTTTAGTAAGCAAATCCACAGATTGTTTTAAAAATATCTTTTCATATATTTCGTCATAAACCAACAAACAACACTATAGATGAGATTTAGACAGGCGAATACCTTGCGCAAGTCATTTAAGTGACACTGTTCGTGTTTGGCATGTCATTGCTTTCGGTTAACATTATAATGACACTAGCGCCTTCTAAGGTCAAACAATTGAACTAAAGACATGACACTTTTTGAGATAAGACTTTGAAGGATTGCGAATCTAATGGTGCAATAAAACTGATTTTTGTTTTTTTTTGAGTTATGACACTATTTGATCGGAGGTGCAATATTATTATTTAAAAAAAAATCATTTTGACCTGTGGCCCCCAAAAATCCCCCCATGTGGAGAGCAATTAACGTGATCCCCCGCAACGCAATAACTCTTCTACTCCCCGTTCCCCCATATAATATGTGTGTAGAGTAGGTAAACGAAGACTTGACTGGGAATAGAGTGGAGAAATATAACATACTTATTGAGCCGATCCCACATATAGTGGAAAAGGGGAATAAAAATGACTACGGATTCGAAACTTTCGCGGGTGATAGGTACCTTTATTTCTATACTGTGGTAGCTTATTTTGCCGCCTTTTTTATTTTTACCCGACTGCAAGGAAAGGGTTATGTTTTTCGCGCCTATCTTGGTGTTATTAAGTTTTTGATTGATCTCTTTGATCACCTCGCGCCAACCTTTTAGCGTTTATTGCGACACACCCAATTGTATTGGGTCAATTTGATCGGACCGAAAATGGCATGCCCCAAATTCAAACTCATTAAGCCCGCTCTATAAGTGCGCCGAAAAGTACCACTTGGTTATACCACACTTAGATGTGGAACAAAACGAAGGTTATCAAATATCTAGATGGGATGACAATATGTTTTTAACCTATCATCTACCATTGTGTTATTTCCGCGTTTGAATGTCCGGTAAACGGTATGGTTTTCACGTGGGAAAACCAATTGTTTATAAAAGTTATACCTGTCAACAATAAGGTAATGTTTGGAGATCGATCAATAATTGATTAGTAATAGGATAACCATGAAGCCGAATAGATATGTGCTTGCTAATTGGAAATTTATTTTGACTTACGTTGTAATTGTGCTGATAGGTAAGTAATAACTTGGCTCAGTAGCAACTGGACAGATCGACATAAGCAGGCGCTGCGTGTCACGTAGATGAAGATGTTGCGCTGGATGTGTGGAGTGACGCGAAAGGATCGCGTCAGGAACTCTCGCATCCGGGGCAGCCTTCATTTCCGAGACATTACAGATAAATATTGCAGGACTATAAATAAATATTGCAGGACATTCCACACATCGCCATCTAGCCCCAAGCTAAGTAACTAGACTTGTGTTATGGGTGCTGACAACGGATAAACTACTTATATACTTTTCTTTTGTAAATATATACTTTTAATACATAGAAACAACCAGACCTCAGACAAATATCTAAGCATAAATACTTGTCTGAGGCGGGAATCGAACCCGCAACCCTGTATTTGGCAGTCCGGCATTGTGACCATTGTGCCAACTGGGTCGTCGAAATAAATTGCAAGAATGCCGCCTACGCTGGTACGGTCACGTATTGCGAAAACCGGCTAGTTACGTGGGGAACAAATGTCTTGCCATGGCGCCTCCGCCGGGTCGTGGCAGACTGGGTAGACCCAAGAAGTGCTGGCTTGACGTCGTAAAGGGCGATATGCGTGTAAATGGCCTTATAAACTAGGATGCCGAAGATCGTGCGAAGTGGAGGCGTAAAAGCAGAAAAGCAGACCCCGGGCTCCCGAGAGGAATGCAACCGGGAACATCGCTCTGATGATGATAAGTAGCAACTGGACAGATTCGCAATTGGACGGAAAAACAACAAAGGAAAGACACAACGAAAAAATCTGTCAAAAACCGACTTCAAGGGAAAAATAACTGTACCTCAAAAAAATAAAAAAATAATATAAGTACTTACCTAGATACCTACTTATAAACAATCTGAAGATTGAATAGTGTTAGGTACAGGTTAGGTATAGTGCAGTTACAATTTAAACCCGAATTAGCACTAACTAGGGGTTTGTATCCAATAATATCGTGAAGATGGCATAGCCACCTAGCTGAGCACGTCATTCATCCCACCAAAACTATATTAAAGTATCACTAAGGAGGTTAAATGTGGGTTACATTTAACCTCCTTAGGTTAAATGGCTTACATTTTAACCTCTCCTTAGAAATCATTAAATTCGCGAAAATATATAGTGTTTTAGGTAGTAACTAGTACCGACTTTGACCCACATCAATGTATCGGCCAGTATTTTATTACGAATCTATTTCAGTGCGTGAAAGTGAGAGTGTAAGATGGCACGACGTCCGATGTGCTGCCGACCCGGACCAGTCTCTAACGGATGGATATATCGCCGACATCGGCCGGTTTCCATGGCTCGGAGTCGTGCAACACAACTTCTGTACGTATTTCATATAGAGGGAGCCACTTTACTAGTGAAACCCGATAGCGGCGCCATCTACTGGGTTTCATTGTGAATATAAACCACACACTCAACATATAATTAGGTACATAGAAAATAAATGAAACTTTAAAAAATGGGAATAAAATAACATCGTCATTCCTTATTCGTACTGCGAGGGAATCTGTTGCCTGCATCTATCTTTCCTCACGTGTACAATTTGTGTGTCTTCAAGTCGCGAGTGAATAGGTAATTCTAGGGGCGCGTGCTACATCTTAAACCGCATCGTCACTTACCTTCAGGCAGGTGTTATAGTGGTCTAACGCTAAGCTATCATATGTAAAAGAAAAGGTTGGATTGGATTAGGTATATGTACCTAAGTTGGATATATGTACTCGTATGCATCCCTGATATTGTTGTGTTAATACAGATATTGGTGGTAAAGTTAGATTCGCCATCACGACGGGGATCTTGATCCATCCAGCATATGCCATCGCCCCAGCTGAGGACATCGCCAGGATTACATTCGAACAGCTTGCGTGAGGATATAATATATAATTATGCTCTATTAAAACAAACAAACATATTTAGGAGACCCTTGCTAAACTGACATTTAATGAAAAAAATCGGTAAAATACTAAAAAACCGGTCAAGTGCGAGTCGGACGAAGGGTACCGTACTATTATATTCTGATTTTTAGTATTTGCAACATAAATATATCATTTGTCAATATTTCAACTGTCTAGCACAGTTCATGAGATGCAGCCTGGTGACAGACAGACAAACGGACAGTGGAGGCTTAGTTAAAAGGGCCCCGTTTTTACACGAACCTAATATAGGCAGCAAGACTGGGTTTAATAGTTAGGTTGACTTACGTATAGGAACCGCACAAAGTTGATCCTATGGCACAGCAAGGAGGTGAAGTACGCGATCGACGTGAAGGACTACGTGCTGCACCCCGAGTACGAAGAGAAGGTCACCTTCGCGACCATTGCGATACTCCAGCTCAGCACACACGGCGAGACCGGCGTTGGGGACAATCAAAGTAAGTTTGACTTGACGCAGAAGGTTGCGGGTTTGATTCCCGCCTTAAACAAGCATTTATGTAAAACGTTTGTTTCGGGTCTGGGTATAATAAGTATTTGTAAGAGGATTTAAGTATTCTATCCGTCGTGTAGCTACTATAATACAAGCCTAGTTGCTTAGCATTGGGCAAGCAATATTTGCAATATTTATTTATTTATACAATATTATTTGTTTAGAGCCAGTGCTGCCAGTATGTCTGCCTACAGGTGGATTAGAGACATTAACGGAATTATACGCAGTCAGAATGACAGATGGTAAGCGTACGGACGTCTTCCTAGAGGACTAAACGCATTTATTCCATAATGAAACTGTTCTTACCAGAATAATCGCCCCTATCTATATTTATACTAATACCCCGCGGATTCACCCGCGTAAGTCCCGATCCCGTGGGAATATCAGGATAAAAAGAAGCCTATATGTTAATCCAGGTCTCCAGCTATCTACATACCAAGTTTCACCGTAATCGGTCCAGTGGTTTTAGTGTGAAGAAGTAACAAACATACACATACACACACACAAACTTTCACATTTATAATATTAGTTGGATTATAAAGAGTAAAGATTTTACTGTTTTTGTTTGAATTGAAAAGGCTACGAAACTACTCGACCGATTTTGATGAAACTTGGTATGTGGATACATTAAAAGTGATAAAGGCTACTTTTTATCTCAATATTCCGGGAGTTACGCGGGTGAAACCGCAGAGCACTGCTAGTTCCGTAATGCAACTGTTTCACCGGACCAATCACATACGATTTGATAAACGTAAGGCGAAACTCGAGTACCTAACTATTTACTGTTAATTTATTTAAGCCAGAGGAGACCTAGAGAAAGAAGCATTCAGCATGGATTTCGTGAACGAAAGGGATTGTGACGAGTTTTACTACAATAACGAGGTAGGTAACAGTTTTACAACGAATTGTGTCATAACCAGTGTCAAGATAACCATTGTTTTTTGCTAAGCTCCTATTTGGTATTATATCATACACACAAACATCGTTTGGTTGGGTATGGTTGTGCCACGAAGTGTTGTATTAACATTCCACCTTCATTTTGCGACCTGCTCACTGCTCACTGCCCTAAACACATTTGAATAAAGTTATTACTTTCTGTGTTTCGTGCAGCACATGTCACGGCCCTGATTAGGTTTATTTGTAACAATAATAAAGAGTTACCCTACCTACATAAATTGTGGTGTAGCTGACGTACAAGATGCAGACTCCGGTGTCACCGACGTGCGCGAAGACGGAGCACGCGATGGCGCCGTGCGTGTGGGACGCAGGCGCCGCGCTCATCACACGCCAGTCCTGGGGACATTGGAAGCTGGTGAGCTATACTGTCAGGTACTTGCCGGTTAAAGGGGCCACTAAAACGTTATCTAATCAACTTACAAACAAAATGAAAATCGGTTCAGCCGTTCGGGAGCTACGATGCCACAAACAGATACATACATACACATCAAACTTATAATACCCCGTCGCTTTTGCGTCGGGGTATAAAAACCTTGATATTGGTGACAAAATAACAAAAGAATAAACAAATGAATTATTTTACAGGTGGACAATAAAGCAAAAAAAATTATATAATGACCGGTTTTTCGCTATTTTTACGTACAATATTTAGTTTTGAAATAGATACCTTATAGCTATAGATGTATACGTACGTAAAGACTAAGATAATATGATTGATTTATCCAACAACAGCATGTTTGTGAACTTAGCAGATCATTGTCCAGCAGATCAAAAAAAAATGTGAGTTCTTATCGCATGCAGCTGAGTTCTACAGTTCCTGATACTTTTTAAGAATAGTTCTGGCGTTTTTGCCGAGATTTTTTTTTTTCAAAATGATCTGCTAACTTCCCGTGGCAGATCATTTTACAGCAAATCGAAAAAAATGTGAGTTCTTTTCGCATGCAGCTGTGTTCTATAGTTCCTGATACTTTTTAAGAATAGTTCTGGCGTTTTTGCCGTGAAAATGGTATATTTACTAAATTATCTGCTATAAAAGTTCATAAGGTCGACAAATACTATTTTCATAGTTTCAAATTATTTAAAATGCTGGAACTCTTCTGTTTTCCATATAATCGTATAAGAACTGCAGCCAAGAACTCAATTTGACTCCAAAACTCTCGTCCAAGTGCCAGCATATCATGTCAGAACGTTTTAAATGTAAAAAAAAAAAAAAAAATTGAGTTTCAAATCAAATAAAACACTGGATCTCTTTCGTTTTTGTCAGATGAATATAAAAACTGAAGCCTAACACTCGATTCGACCCCAGAACTCTCGTCCAAGTGCCAGCAGAGCATGGCAGAACATTTCAGCGTAAAAAAAACTTTTTTTGCAGCGTTTTAAATCACATAGGACGCTGGAACTCTTTCGTTTTTGTCAGACCAATATCAAAACTGAAGCTTAGAAGTCGATTCGACCCCAGAACTCTCATCCAAGTGCCAGCAGAGCATGGCAGAACATTTCAGCAGAAAAACTTTTTTTGCAGCGTTTCAAACCACATGGGACGCTGGAACTCTTTCGTTTTTGTCAGACCAATATCAGAACTGCAGTCAAAAACTCGATTCAAACCAAGAACTCTCGTCCAAGTGCCAGCAGAGCATGGCAGAACATTTCAGCGTAAAAAAAAAACTTTTTTGCAGCGTTTTAAATCACATAGGACGCTAGAACTCTATCGTTTTTGTCAGACCAATATCGGAACTAAAGCTAAGAAGTCGATTCGACCCCAGAACTCTCATCCAAGTGCCAGCAGAGCATGGCAGAACATTTCAGAGTAAAAAAATATTTTTACAGCGTTTCAAATCACATAGGACGCTGGAACTCTTTCGTTTTTGTCAGACCAATATCAGAACTGAAGCTTAGAAGTCAATTCGACCCCAGAACTCTTATCCAAGTGCCAGCAGAGCATGGCAGAACATTTCAGCGTAAAAAAATATTTTTTGCAGCGTTTTAAATCACATAGGACGCTAGAACTCTTTCGTTTTTGTCAGACCAATATCAGAACTGAAGCTAAGAAGTTGATTCGACCCCAGAACTCTTATCCAAGTGCCAGTAGAGCATAGCAGAACATTTCAGCAGAAAAACTTTTTTTGCAGCGGTTTACACCACATGGGACGCTGGAACTCTTTCGTTTTTGTCAGACCAATATCGGAACTAAAGCTGAGAAGTCGATTCGACCCCAGAACTCTCATCCAAGTGCCAGCAGAGCATGGCAGAACATTTCAGCAGAAAAACTTTTTTTGCAGCGTTTTACACCACATGGGACGCTGGAACTCTTTCGTTTTTGTCAGACCAATATCAGAACTAAAGTCAAGAACTCGATTCAAACCCAGAACTCTCGTCCAAATGCCAGCAGAGCATGGCAGAACATTTCAGCGTAAAAAAAAAACTTTTTTTGCAGCGTTTTAAATCGCATAGGACGCTAGAACTCTTTCGTTTTTGTCAGACCAATATCGGAACTAAAGCTTAGAAGTCGATTCGACCCCAGAACTCTCGTCCAAGTGCCAGCAGAGCATGGCAGAACATTTCAGCGTAAAAAAAAACTTTTTTTGCAGCGTTTTAAATCGCATAAAACGCTAGAACTCTTTCGTTTTTGTCAGACCAATATCGGAACTAAAGCTTAGAAGTCGATTCGACCCCAGAACTCTTATCCAAGTGCCAGCAGAGCATGGCAGAACATTTCAGCAGAAAAACTTTTTTTGCAGCGTTTTAAACCACATGGGACGCTGGAACTCTTTCGTTTTTGTCAGACCAATATCAGAACTGCAGTCAAGAACTCGATTCAAACCCAGAACTCTCGTCCAAGTGCCAGCAGAGCATGGCAGAACATTTCAGCGTAAAAAAAAAACTTTTTTTGCAGCGTTTTAAATCACATAGGACGCTAGAACTCTTTCGTTTTTGTCAGACCAATATCGGAACTAAAGCTTAGAAGTCGATTCGACCCCAGAACTCTCATCCAAGTGCCAGCAGAGCATGGCAGAACATTTCAGAGTAAAAAAATATTTTTTGCAGCGTTTTAAATCACTTAGGACGCTGGAACTCTTTCGTTTTTGTCAGACCAATATCAGAACTGAAGCTTAGAAGTCGATTCGACCCCAGAACTCTCATCCAAGTGCCAGCAGAGCATGGCAGAACATTTCAGCAAAAAAACTTTTTATGCAGCGTTTCAAACCTCATGGGACGCTGGAACTCTTTCGTTTTTATCAGATCAATATCAGAACTGCAGTCAAGAACTCAATTCGACCCCAGAACTCTCGTCCAAGTGCCAGCAGAGCATGGCAGAACATTTCAGCGTAAAAAAAAATTGTTTTGCAGCGTTTTAAATCGCATAGGACGCTAGAACTCTTTCGTTTTTGTCAGACCAATATCGGAACTAAAGCTTAGAAGTCGATTCGACCCAAGAACTCTCGTCCAAGTGCCAGCAGAGCATGGCAGAACATTTCAGCGTAAAAAAAATTGTTTTGCAGCGTTTTAAATCACATAGGACGCTAGAACTCTTTCGTTTTTGTCAGACCAATATCGGAACTAAAGCTTAGAAGTCGATTCGATCCCAGAACTCTCATCCAAGTGCCAGCAGAGCATGGCAGAACATTTCCGAGGTAAAAAAATATTTTTTGCAGCGTTTTAAATCACATAGGACGCTAGAACTCTTTCGTTTTTGTCAGACCAATATCAGAACTGCAGTCAAGAACTCAATTCGACCCCTGAACTCTCATCCAAGTGCCAGCAGAGCATGGCAGAACAATTCAGCGTAAAATATATTTTTTGCAGCGTTTTAAATCACATAGGACGCTAGAACTCTTTCGTTTTTGTCAGATATTTATAGGAACTAAAGCTTAGAAGTCGATTCGACCCCAGAACTCTCGTCCAAGTGCCAGCAGAGCATGGCAGAACATTTCAGCGTAAAAAAAAAACTTTTTTTGCAGCGTTTTAAATCGCATAGGACGCTAGAACTCTTTTGTTTTTGTCAGACCAATATCGGAACCAAAGCTTAGAAGTCGATTCGACCCCAGAACTCTCGTCCAAGTGCCAGCAGAGCATGGCAGAACATTTCAGCGTAAAAAAAAAACTTTTTTGCAGCGTTACAAACCACATGGGACGCTGGAACTCTTTCGTTTTTGTCAGACCAATATCAGAACTGCAGTCAAGTACTCGATTCAAACCCAGAACTCTCGTCCAAGTGCCAGCAGAGCATGGCAGAACATTTCAGCGTAAAAAAAACCTTTTTTTGCAGCGTTTTAAATCACATAGGACGCTAGAACTCTTTCGTTTTTGTCAGACCAATATCGGAACTAAAGCTTAGAAGTCGATTCGACCCCAGAACTCTTATCCAAGTGCCAGCAGAGCATGGCAGAACATTTCCGAGTAAAAAAATATTTTTTGCAGCGTTTTAAATCACATAGGACGCTAGAACTCTTTCGTTTTTGTCAGACCAATATCGGAACTAAAGCTTAGAAGTCGATTCGACCCCAGAACTCTCATCCAAGTGCCAGCAGAGCATGGCAGAACATTTCCGAGTAAAAAAATATTTTTTGCAGCGTTTTAAATCACATAGGACGCTAGAACTCTTTCGTTTTTGTCAGACCAATATCAGAACTGAAGTTTAGAAGTCGATTCGACCCCAGAACTCTTATCCAAGTGCCAGTAGAGCATAGCAGAACATTTCAGCAGAAAAACTTTTTTTGCAGCGTTTTACACCACATGGGACGCTGGAACTCTTTCGTTTTTGTCAGACCAATATCAGAACTGCAGTCAAGAACTCAATTCGACCCCAGAACTCTCATCCAAGTGCCAGCAGAGCATGGCAGAACAATTCAGCGTAAAATATATTTTTTGCAGCGTTTTAAATCACATAGGACGCTAGAACTCTTTCGTTTTTGTCAGACCAATATCGGAACTAAAGCTTAGAAGTCGATTCGACCCCAGAACTCTCATCCAAGTGCCAGCAGAGCATGGCAGAACATTTCAGAGTAAAAAAATATTTTTGGCAGCGTTTTAAATCACATAGGACGCTAGAACTCTTTCGTTTTTGTCAGACCAATATCGGAACTAAAGCTTAGAAGTCGATTCGACCCCAGAACTCTTATCCAAGTGCCAGCAGAGCATGGCAGAACATTTCAGCAGAAAAACTTTTTTTGCAGCGTTTTAAACCACATGGGACGCTGGAACTCTTTCGTTTTTGTCAGACCAATATCAGAACTGCAGTCAAGAACTCGATTCAAACCCAGAACTCTCGTCCAAGTGCCAGCAGAGCATGGCAGAACATTTCAGCGTTAAAAAAAAATTGTTTTGCAGCGTTTTAAATCACATAGGACGCTAGAACTCTATCGTTTTTGTCAGACCAATATCGGAACTAAAGCTAAGAAGTCGATTCGACCCCAGAACTCTCATCCAAGTGCCAGCAGAGCATGGCAGAACATTTCAGAGTAAAAAAATATTTTTACAGCGTTTAAAATCACATAGGACGCTAGAACTCTTTCGTTTTTGTCAGACCAATATCAGAACTGAAGCTTAGAAGTCGATTCGACCCCAGAACTCTCATCCAAGTGCCAGCAGAGCATGGCAGAACATTTCAGCAGAAACACTTTTTTTGCAGCGTTTCAAACCTCATGGGACGCTGGAACTCTTTCGTTTTTGTCAGACCAATATCAGAACTGCAGTCAAGAACTCGATTCAAACCCAGAACTCTCGTCCAAATGCCAGCAGAGCATGGCAGAACATTTCAGCGTAAAAAAAACTTTTTTTGCAGCGTTTTAAATCGCATAGGACGCTAGAACTCTTTCGTTTTTGTCAGACCTGGGTCGAATCAACTTCTTAGCTTCAGTTCTGATATTGGTCTGACAAAAACGAAAGAGTTCTAGCGTCCTATGTGATTTGAAACGCTGTAAAAATATTTTTTTACGCTGAAATGTTCTGCCATGCTCTGCTGGCACTTGGATGAGAGTTCTGGGGTCGAATCGACTTCTAAGCTTCAGTTCTGATATTGGTCTGACAAAAACGAAAGAGTTCCAGCGTCCTATGTGATTTAAAACGCTGCAAAAAATATTTTTTTACTCTGAAATGTTCTGCCATGCTCTGCTGGCACTTGGATGAGAGTTCTGGGGTCGAATCGACTTCTAAGCTTTAGTTTCGATATTGGTCTGACAAAAACGAAAGAGTTCTAGCGTCCTATGTGATTTAAAACGCTGCAAAAAATATTTTTTACGCCGAATTGTTCTGCAATGCTCTGCTGGCACTTGGATGAGAGTTCTGGGGTCGAATCGAGTTCTTGACTGCAGTTCTGATATTGGTCTGACAAAAACGAAAGAGTTCCAGCGTCCCATGTGGTGTAAAACGCTGCAAAAAAAGTTTTTCTGCTGAAATGTTCTGCTATGCTCTGCTGGCACTTGGATAAGAGTTCTGGGGTCGAATCGACTTCTAAGCTTCAGTTCTGATATTGGTCTGACAAAAACGAAAGAGTTCCAGCGTCCTATGTGATTTAAAACGCTGCAAAAAAAGAGTTTTTTTTTACGCTGAAATGTTCTGCCATGCTCTGCTGGCACTTGGACGAGAGTTCTGGGGTCGAATCGACTTCTAAGCTTTAGTTCCGATATTGGTCTGACAAAAACGAAAGAGTTCTAGCGTCCTATGCGATTTAAAACGCTGCAAAAAAAGTTTTTTTTTTACGCTGAATTGTTCTGCCATGCTCTGCTGGCATTTGGACGAGAGTTCTGGGTTTGAATCGATTTCTTGACTGCAGTTCTGATATTGGTCTGACAAAAACGAAAGAGTTCCAGCGTCCCATGTGGTGTAAAACGCTGCAAAAAAAGTTTTTCTGCTGAAATGTTCTGCCATGCTCTGCTGGCACTTGGATGAGAGTTCTGGGGTCGAATCGACTTCTAAGCTTCAGTTCTGATATTGGTCTGACAAAAACGAAAGAGTTCCAGCGTTCTATGTGATTTAAAACGCTGCAAAAAATATTTTTTTACTCTGAAATGTTCTGCCATGCTCTGCTGGCACTTGGATGAGAGTTCTGGGGTCGAATCGACTTCTAAGCTTTAGTTCCGATATTGGTCTGACAAAAACGAAAGAGCTAGAACTCTTTCGTTTTTGTCCTATGTGATTTAAAACGCTGCAAAAAAATTTTTTTACTCTGAAATGTTCTGCCATGCTCTGCTGGCACTTGGATGAGAGTTCTGGGGTCGAATCGACTTCTAAGCTTTAGTTCCGATATTGGTCTGACAAAAACGAAAGAGTTCTAGCGTCCTATGCGATTTAAAACGCTGCAAAAAAAGTTTTTTTTTACGCTGAAATGTTCTGCCATGCTCTGCTGGCATTTGGACGAGAGTTCTGGGTTTGAATCGAGTTCTTGACTGCAGTTCTGATATTGGTCTTACAAAAACGAAAGAGTTCCAGCGTTCCATGTGGTGTAAAACGCTGCAAAAAAAGTTTTTCTGCTGAAATGTTCTGCCATGCTCTGCTCGCACTTGGATGAGAGTTCTGGGGTCGAATCGACTTCTAAGCTTCAGTTCTGATATTGGTCTGACAAAAACGAAAGAGTTCTAGCGTCCTATGTGATTTTAAACGCTGTAAAAATATTTTTTTACTCTGAAATGTTCTGCCATGCTCTGCTGGCACTTGGATGAGAGTTCTGGGGTCGAATCGACTTCTTAGCTTTAGTTCCGATATTGGTCTGACAAAAACGATAGAGTTCTAGCGTCCTATGTGATTTAAAACGCTGCAAAACAATTTTTTTTTAACGCTGAAATGTTCTGCCTTGCTCTGCTGGCACTTGGACGAGAGTTCTGGGGTCGAATTGAGTTCTTGACTGCAGTTCTGATATTGATCTGACAAAAACGAAAGAGTTCCAGCATCCCATGAGGTTTGAAACGCTGCATAAAAAGTTTTTCTGCTGAAATTTTCTGCCATGCTCTGCTGGCATTTGGATAAGAGTTCTGGGGTCGAATCGACTTCTAAGCTTCAGTTTTGATATTGGTCTGACAAAAACGAAAGAGTTCCAGCGTCCTATGTGATTTAAAACGCTGCATAAAATATTTTTTTACTCTGAAATGTTCTGCCATGCTCTGCTGGCACTTGGATGAGAGTTCTGGGGTTGAATCGACTTCTAAGCTTTAGTTCCGATATTGGTCTGACAAAAACGAAAGAGTTCTAGCGTCCTATGTGATTTAAAACGCTGCAAAAAATATTTTTTACGCCGAATTGTTCTGCAATGCTCTGCTGGCACTTGGATGAGAGTTCTGGGGTCGAATCGAGTTCTTGACTGCAGTTCTGATATTGGTCTGACAAAAACGAAAGAGTTCCAGCGTCCCATGTGGTGTAAAACGCTGCAAAAAAAGTTTTTCTGCTGAAATGTTCTGCTATGCTCTGCTGGCACTTGGATAAGAGTTCTGGGGTCGAATCTACTTCTAAGCTTCAGGACTGAATTTGGTCTGACAAAAACGAAAGAGTTCCAGCGTCCTATGTGATTTAAAACGCTGCAAAAAAAGTTTTTTTTTTACGCTGAAATGTTCTGCCATGCTCTGCTGGCACTTGGACGAGAGTTCTGGGGTCGAATCGAGTGTTAGGCTTCAGTTTTTATATTGATCTGACAAAAACGAAAGAGATCCAGTGTTTTATTTGATTTGAAACTCTAATTTTTTTTTTTACATTTAAAACGTTCTGACATGATATGCTGGCACTTGGACGAGAGTTTTGGAGTCAAATTGAGTTCTTGGCTGCAGTTCTAATACGATTATATGGAAAACAGAAGAGTTCCAGCATTTTAAATAATTTGAAACTATGAAATAAGTATTTGTCGACCTTATGAACTTTTATAGCAGATAATTTAGTAAATATACCATTTTCACGGCAAAAACGCCAGAACTATTCTTAAAAAGTATCAGGAACTATAGAACACAGCTGCATGCGAAAAGAACTCACATTTTTTTTCGATTTGCTGTAAAATGATCTGCCACGGGAAGTTAGCAGATCATTTTGAAAAAAAAAATCTCGGCAAAAACGCCAGAACTATTCTTAAAAAGTATCAGGAACTGTAGAACTCAGCTGCATGCGATAAGAACTCACATTTATTTTTGATCTGCTGGACAATGATCTGCTAAGTTCACAAACATAACAACAGCTAGGATTCTCAACCCGCGGTCCGGGGTGCGGCTCACCGTCCCGCTTCCTCAGCCTGTACAACTACTTGCCCTGGATCAACGACATCGCGACACCGCTGCCCATTGAGGAGATCGCGCAGCTGCATCGCATCGGCGTCAGGAGGATATCACCCATCAAGATTGTATTGTACGCCGGTCAGTCTGTTCGCTATCTACCTACTCAAAAACTATTACTGCACCGATTTTCACGCTGTTTTCAATATGTCGATACCTGTACTTCATAATCGTGATAATTTTACATTTTGGACGTTTTACTGAGTAGTAAGTCGTTTTGCCACTCAACAACATTGTCACCATAATGACGTTTTAATATGTCGACGTTTTGCAAACTACATCATTTTTCTTGATAGACCTTCTGATACAATGTTATTATGCTTTATAAATTGTTGCACCTGTTAATACGTCTTTAGGTTACTTATTATATTAAAGAACACAACACTCGTTTATTTTCTCGAGGCGGAACCTAACCGGGCACAGTTGATCCATATATCATAAGCCGTCTCATAGCTCATAGATGACCGTATTTGCAGCGGACAAAATCATCCCGAAGGAACAGGGTCAATGTGACCGTGCCAAGCGAGGTGGTGTCCAATACAAGGACTCTTTCGAAATACTCATGAGCAAGAACTTCGGACAGGGATTCTTTTTTGTAAGTTTACATTTACTGCAGTTACAAACATAACATGGATAGATAGGGCCATAACAATCTAGCCACAGGATTTAGAACAAAAACCGGCTAAGTGCGAGTCGGACTAGCGCACGAAGGGTTTTAACTTGTTTTAGCGGCAACGGAATACATCATTCTGTGAAAATTTTAACCGTCTAGCTTTCACGGTTTATGACATACCTACATCCTGGGTGCGCCAGACAGACAGACGGACAGTGGAGTCTTAGTAAAAGGGGTTTTTTTACCTTTTGGGCACGGAACCCTAATAATATCTGACATAAGATCTTAAAAATTTCCAAAAACTTGTATGAAGCCATTTATATTGCATGAACCGTGTCCCGTCCGAGCCCGGTTGTTCCACGGATCTGTCCCGTCCCCTCATATAACCCGGTGCAATATAAACGTGCAGCACGGTCTAATGAGAATCATCCCTAACACTCACGGGGTTAAATGAACATGTTTTGAAGGTGGTAGTGACCCAGATAGCGGAGTTTACGTGCGCGATAGTGAACATGCAGGAGGCGACGGCGAGGAGTAACGCCGCGATGTGGATCGAACACAGCTGCCATCGGGACGTTATGGGCTCGCCGCAGTTGCAGGACAAACCGCGTGACTACAGGAAGTTAGTGTCCATCTTCTCCTTTACATATACAGGATGTTCGCTAATTTATGGATAAGCGGGCACCAACGAGTAGAGGACACTGTGCCGGTTCAGAAAAACAAAAGTTATGTTCTATGAAAGTCTCTCGGTTTCCGAGATATCCGCCATTTATAAAAAAACTAGCAGCGCTCCGCGGTTTCACCCCCGTAACTCCTGATCCCGTGGGAATTTCGGGATAAAAAGTAGCCTATAGCCTTCCTCGATAAATAGACTATCCAATACAAAAAGATTTTTTCAATTCGAACCAGTAGTTCCTGAGATTAGCGCGTTCAAACAAACAAACAAACTCTTCAGCTTTATAATATTAGTATAGATGAAAGATTTCACTCCTTTCTCTATGTTTTTTTTTGTTGCCAAAACTGCAAATGAACTAATTATTCGAATCTGTTTTTTTAAATAGTATTCCAGGATAAATGTGCTATCGAATGCAAACAATAATTTTAATGAACTTCAGGATTTTTTAACCTGGACTTTAATCTTACTCGGTAAAAAAGATTGCCTATTTCATTCAGATTCTGAAATTTTCAGCATTTAATACCAAAAATAAATTTCTATTGAAATGAGCCAGAGCATGCTTTTTGTGAAGTAAAAGTGGATCTCATTAAACCGTTTTTAGGCTCATAATCCAACGTATTATGCACGCGTGCGTTTTAAATTACCATGATAAACTAGTGTTGTAATTAACAAAAAATATTTCCTAAAAAAATTGTAAACATAACCTACAATTCTTAAAATAATACTAAAAAAATATTTACTTTTCTCTGTTTTTAAACACAAATATTTTGTTAACCTTTTATCATTTTAACAAGTCTTTTCTTTTATTCGCAACTGTGATAAAAAAACGTCGTACGATACGCGTGTGGATATTGATCATTGACTTGTATCGTAATGTACTATTATTGTACATAATACTTATCATAGAGAAAGAAGTGAAATTTTTAAAAATAGCGGATATCTCGGATAACAAGGGACTTTCATTTTTGCTGAACCGGTACATGTAGGCTCTATTCGTAGGTAGGTGCCCACTTATCCATTCATTACCGGACACCCTGTTTATAAGCCTGGCCGCATAACGTACGTTTTCTGCATGCGGTTATCGCATTCGTTTATACCATTCAGGTTGCAGATCCACCGTAGAGTTCTAAAATTACTATTATCCTCTCAACTGGCAGAAAAAGTTGACTCATACATTTTCATTATGGCGCCATCTGTGTGCCAGTTGATGAATTATTCGAATGTTTTCATTCTAATCATTTTTGTTTGATAAAGTCATAAGCTAAATACTTTCGACATCAACTAAAGCAGGCGCCTATAATCTTGCTTGTGTTGAAAACATTCTAATAACAGTCGTTTTGAAGCTCTACGGTGGGTCTGCTGCATTCATGCTGCCGACCGTACGGCGTACGTGTGGAATATTTTCCACCTGGAGAAAAAAACGGATGTGTGCGGTAGTCAGAGCATTTTGTATAGACTTGAAGTATTTGGGAATCGGAATGCGATAACCGCATGCGGAAACCGTACGTATGCGCCCGGCCTAAAATGCTTTGTACTTAATGAATCAACGCACAGCCTAAACCGCTGGTCGTGGAGACCTGAAACTTGGAGGGTGTGTTCTTTGTTTGACGTAGACATCCGATAAGAAAGGATTTTCAGAAATTCTACCCATTAGGGGGTGAAATAAGGAATAAATAGTTAAAAATCCTATTTGAACCATTTTCGACTTCTTCGTGGACGAAGTGGCGGGAAAATGCTAGTCTATACATATGACACTACTTGCCACGCGCCCGCGTATCTATATGTCGGTCCCATGCCAATTAAGGTACCTGCGATGAGATGCCCTTATTACCCGCCGGTAACTTAATTATTGCCATAGAATTATCAAATTAATTTGTTCAGTTTTTTATAAAACAATATCTAGTTATTTTAATTTTTGTATTATTTGTATTGTATTAATATTTATGTACTCAGGTTATTATTTAATTAAGGCAATTGCGGGTAATAAGGGCCACCTGCCAAATGGATCGTATTATCTGTATTGTCGTCAGGTTGGAATGTTTCGTGTACTTCAAGTCAGCGGTGTTCCTCGAGTTCCGTTTCTACTTCTCTTTCAAGGCAATTATAGAATCGACGATATACGGTGTACCGGAGGTGCCTCGGCGTATTCCCAACCCGTTCATGACGGACGAGACCACGGAGGCCTGGTGGCCTACAAACACGATCATTAGATGGGGTAGTTTCTATCCTTATGGATGGGTCGGTTATATTTGGTAATGTTGGACGCGACGCGACGCGACGGAAGCATTGGTCGTGGTGCGAGCGGCGTGACGTGCACCTGCGGGTAATAAGGCCTACTACAAGGTTAAAAATAATGAGAAAAAAAACTAATGAATTGGTTCTCAGATTGACAATAAAGGATTTTTTTTCTAATGACTTGTAGTTTTCCTTATTTTTATGAAATATTTAGT
Source organism: Idaea straminata (assembly GCA_951213275.1). Taxonomy (NCBI): domain Eukaryota; kingdom Metazoa; phylum Arthropoda; class Insecta; order Lepidoptera; family Geometridae; genus Idaea; species Idaea straminata. The sequence continues at coordinate 13,479,649 of OX577857.1, forward strand.
TTTTAATTATTGGCCCTTATTACCCGCAGGTACCTTATTATCAACTAATTACAAATTGCATAAATACTACCTTAATATAACCCCGGTGTAACTTTAAGAAACAGCTGATTTTCGAGTAAAATTATCACAATAATTTCCAAAAAAAACTATTAATTTAATTTCAAGTTGTTCATCTAGCTAGACGTCAAGCAAGAAGAACACTCTGTCGTATTAGCCTTGCCGAAATACATTGTTTAACTATTTGTTTGGCAACATGATATTATTTTCAACATAAAATTGTAAAATTCTTGGAATTCATGTTAACAATAGGATTTTTCTTGAAGTTGTAAACAAACATGAAATATCGTAATGTTGCTAGTCTAAAAGATACCACCATTAATTGATATTTTAAAATTAATATTAGATCAGAGAAGATAAACTAGTAAGAAAATTCTACAAAATAAAAACTACGAATTAACATCATCATCTTACTTAATCTATTGTGCTATTGATACTTAGTAAGATAAAGTTCAATCGCGCATCGCGTCGCCGCGACCGCCGCGCCCGTTCGTCTAACTTAATCTTAACTTAGTCCGTACTTATAAAAAATCCGAAAGTTTGACTATTTTTTTATTTGTTCCCTCTTCACGGTCAAACAACTAGACCGATTAGGATGAAAATCGGCATAGTGATAGTTTAGGGGATGGAGAATACTTTTGATCCCGAAATTCCCTCGGGATCAAGCATGCAGCTAGTATAGGCATAGGTAAACGTCTCGTTTTACTTACAACTCAAAACTCTTCATTCATTTGGAATCATACAATTTTAGAAACGTCTTCAAGACTAAGTTAGGATCTATTTTAGGACTTAGTTAGGAGGAGAATAAGTAAGGCCTTTGGAACGCGCCCACCAATGAGAATTTTTGAGAGGTTTTTTGTGATCATGCTCACAAAGGTCAAGATTACAAATATTTGAAGGTATTATTTGAAATGGAGTAATTAAAGTGACATGCATGGGTTCTTATCTTTAAGGTAGGTATATCTAACGTCCTTGGTTAGATGATACCCTCGAGCAACCGAAAATGAAACGTACTTAACTTTCCCTGATCGACTCACTGATCACAGTGCACGGCCTAAATCCCAGAGCCAGAGCTACTTTAAATTTTGCAGGGGTTCCATAAGTGTCGTAAGTGAACCCTAAAAAAATGGTTTTTGGGGATCATCCCCTAAGGGCAACGATCCGCCCCGGCTTCGCACGGTATTATACATATAGGTAAAAATTCTTTTTAAATTACTCAATCTATCAAAAACCCGCATCAATATCCATTGCGTCGTTTTAAAGATCTAAGCATACGTAGGGACAGACAGCGGGAAGCGACTTTGTTTTTTTAATGTATGACTTCGTAATTTTTTACTTGAACGGGCTGTTTTCCGCAATTAGACCCTTTGTAATTGGGTCTTTTTTTCGTGAGGATTTTGAAGTTATAAATAAACATTAAAAAACAATTATCGTGCGTCTATTAACCATACCTGCTGGTAACACTAAGTTGATACTATTTAACTGAGAGACAGCTTTGAATCCTTGCATTGAACGACAGTCCGTGATGAGATTGTGCGCAATGTTGCCATACGTATCCTTCAAAATGAAGTTAATTTTGTACATGTAAGTATCTACCTTTATTTTGATTTGCTTATGTCACTTGAAGCGACAGCGTTGTATTAAGGTACCGGCAAGTAATAAGGACCACCTGTCATTTTAATTAAAGGCTTAAAAACCAGTCATTAGATTTATATTTGCTTTAGTGTCAATCTGAAAAAAAAATCATTTGTTTATTTTCTTGTTATTTTGTCATCATTAACAAGGTTTAAAAAACACCTAGTGGCCCTTGTTACCCGCAGGTATGGTATATATTCTGTGCTTCAGCGTAGATTCAAATTACACGGCTGAAGCAACCGCAAAACACGAAACAACATAACTGTTCTATTTTGTTTTATTTTTACCAATACCTTTGAAATCGAATGAAATTTTCCTTTCTACGCGAAGAACCACCCTTTAAAAAAAACAAATGGGTTCATGAACAACAAAGTAATGGGCGAACAACCATTAAAAAATATACAATCGAATTGAGAACCTCCACCTATTTAGTAGTCGGTTAAAAAACCTCAAAAGTGGAAATGCATTGTTTTTTATTCAATAGAGAAAAACCAATTTTAAATAAAGTACCTGCGGGTAATAAGAGCCTCCCGCCACCTTAATTAATGACTAAATATTTCTTAAAATAGGGAAAACTACTTACAAAAGGTACAATCTGAAATACAATTATTTTCTAGTTAATTCGTTTATTTTCTAGTTACTTTGTCACTACTATCAAGGTTTTTAAAAACCTTTTAGTGGCCCTTATTACCCGCAGATACCTTAACTCTCGTATAAATGAAAATAATGTTATTACTGATTCTCAACAGTCGGTACGAAATATCCTCAATTAGATAATTAATCATCAAAGTTTTGTAAGTATATTTTTATAGTAGGTAAGTAAATATGAACATGTTTTACGTAAATTAACCAATGAATCGATTTGTTTCATAATTTTAGGTTAAACCTTCAAGTAACATTTTCAAGTTTTTTTGTCGATGCAGTAAAACCTATACCTTTATTTTCTAAGGAGCCAGTTAGAGTAAAAAGGGGCTGGATGCATAAATATTTGGAAAATGTACATATGCCTGACTGGTAAGTCTTTCCATTAATCTCCTGCCTACCAGAGAAACTTTTTTAATCGTACCTATGTTTCTGAAACTTGAGTATAGTATTCCTGTCAGGTTAACATGTACCGGAAAAATAGTTTAAAAAATCTCACATGTCGGAAAATGGTTTTTCATTATGTCCTCTGCAAAGAACAAACGTAGGTAATTAAAGTTTAGACCACTTGACTGCCGTTGTACTATATGTAGTACATTTTCAAATATGTTTTTTTTTCAGTTGTAACAGATAACGACATATGTGAAGCGTTAAATGACTCTGAATAAGACCTTTCCGGAGATGATTGGGATGATGATCCAGAGTTTCTACCTCCAGATTTCAACCAAAGAGCCACTAACCATGAGACTAGCGAATCTAGCAGTTCAGATGATAAGGACAATATGATAATTCCTCCAGCAGCTTCTCCAGCGCTGTCCAACAGTTCTGTATATGTATCTTCTTCATCACGGTCTCGCTCACAAGGACGTGGAAGAAGTGGACGCGGACGTGGACGCGGAAGTAGACGCGGACGGGCTCTACTTGGCGAGGAAACACAACAGATGCAATCGTTATCTTTATCTACCCGACAGATTGCGGTCAGAAATCGCCAAATAAATAATGGCATTCAAGATACAAGGACGAAAGACATCCTAAAACCAGAAATTAATGATTTGATGCAGCCAGCCTACATACATAAAGAAACTCAGGATTGGGAGTGGCATAAGTTCTATGATCAATATATCGACGATGACATTTTGACAGCTTTAGTTAACTGCTCGAATAGAACACATATTTTGGAGACAGGTAAATCAATGGGTCTAACTTTGAGATAACTAAAAGTGGTGTCACAAAGAGTGGTTTTATCTTCCAAATTTTTTGTCTTTTTTGCTCTGCCGTTACTTCAGCATCATAAACACACATTTAGGCGTAATCTTATGACATAAAATCTGTTTCTCGTCATAGCCATGACAATGATAGGAACCTTCCATTTTTCAGACCAGTACATATCAATTTGAGGATACTGTAACGCTGACATTATCATTGTAATTCCAATATATATTTTTAGTTCTCTCAAAGTTAGACCCATTGATTTACCTGTCTCCAAAATATGTGTTCTATTCGAGCAGTTAACTAAAGCTGTCAAAATGTCATCGTCGATATATTGATCATAGAACTTATGCCACTCCCAATCCTGAGTTTCTTTATGTATGTAGGCTGGCTGCATTAAATCATTAATTTCTGGTTCTAGGATGTCTTTCGTCCTTTTATCTTGAATGCCATTATTTATTTGGCGATTTCTGACCGCAATCTGTCGGGTAGATAAAGATAACGATTGCATCTGTTGTGTTTCCTCGCCAAGTAGAGCCCGTCCGCGTCTACTTCCGCGTCCACGTCCGCGTCCACTTCTTCCACGTCCTTGTGAGCGAGACCGTGATGAAGAAGATACATATACAGAACTGTTGGACAGCGCTGGAGAAGCTGCTGGAGGAATTATCATATTGTCCTCATCGTCTGAACTGCTAGATTCGCTAGTCTCATGGTTAGTGGCTCTTTGGTTGAAATCTGGAGGTAGAAACTCTGGATCATCATCCCAATCATCTCCGGAAAGGTCTAATTCAGAGTCATTTAACGCTTCACATATGTCGTTATCTGTTACAACTGAAAAAAAAAACATATTTGAAAATGTACTACATATAGTACAACGGCAGTCAAGTGGTCTAAACTTTAATTACCTACGTTTGTTCTTTGCAAAGGACATAGAAAACCAATTCAAGGTTACTTCTACATTATTTATTTTTATTCAAAAATAACACTGTACATCTACATTTCCAAGTTTTAATTACTTCCTTTTTATTCAAAATCAATAATTATTAGGAATTTGATAAGATTTCAATGGATAAACTTAGCTCTGCGTAAGCGCACGGTCGCATCTTCACCTTCCGTCGCCATTTTGAAAAGATATGACAGGTCGGAAGTGACACTTTAATTTTTTTTCTTAAGCCGCCTATAAAGCCAATAGAAGTAACTAGTAAAAAAAACTAATCGCGCCAATTCAGTTTTGGCGGGAACGAGTTAACAACATGTCGTGCTGCAGTTTTATTTTCATGAAACTTAGATGTAACCCGAGTTGAATTGTATAATTCTGGTGGAATGTTATTCAATTTAGTTCTGTGAAAGTGCACAAGTGTAGTGAAAGTAAAAATCAGTGTCAAACATGCAGTTTTCTCGTTGCCTCCAAATCTCCTATTAAGGTTGTGGTAAACTTGCCACCGCTTTACTATAGCCCCTGACTTGACGGACTATGACGACTTTGACTGTATTGAAACACTTTAGGCCCGATTTATGAAAAATCGGGTCATAATTTGATGCAAAATATAACTTGACACTGGCTAAATGCACACATGCGAAGCCATAATAAAAGAAAAAAAAAAAAAACGCGCCAATTCAAAAAAAGGTGGGAGATTTTTTAAATTCTTATGTTCTTCGAGTAGTACAGATGTAGGTAGGAGGTTAAGCTAAGTTATTCAATATAATTATGGTAGGTAGGGTGTACAATGAGCTACAGCAACGAATGGACGTGCAATGGAAGCTTGTGCTACAATACTGTAGTGTCTAGTGTCTAGTCACTTCAGGTTGGGGAGTAATGAGTAGCAACCCCGCGGCCAGTGGTCAGAGGCTGCGGGCGGCAAAGCTGAATGAAACTGCCAGCTTTCAATTTTTTAGTTTACAAGCTTTTTATTCAGTTTATATTTGTATGTATAAATAAGTGTTTATGTTTATTTCGTTAAAATCAGGCAAGTGAAATTAAATAAAATGCGTAATAATCGACAAAAAAAAATCAAAGATAGTTTTTCATTTTTTGTAGCGTGATTTGCACTTGACTCACATTATTTATTCAGGTACTAATATTTAAATTATAACACCGGATGCTGGGTTGTGGGGGAACTCAGTATCTATCGATTTAACCTCCCTCTATGGTTCAAAAGTTATTTAGGCTTTATGAATCAAGTACGTTTTTCAACATGATGTCCTCGCTCTTAAGCTAATACGCACTGAAACTAAAGGTCAATTCGCCTCCTTCGCTTATTGAATAAATCTCTATTGGCCTACCTCGCTCTTGAGCTAATACGCAATGAAACTAAAGGTCAATTCGCCGTCTTCGCTTATTTAATAAATCTCTATTGGCCTACCTCGCTCTTAAGCTAATACGCACTGAAACTAATGGTCAATTCGCCTCCTTCGCTTATTGAATAAATCTCTATTGGCCTACCTCGCTCTTGAGCTAATACGCAATGAAACTAAAGGTCAATTCGCCTTCTTCGCTTATTAAATAAATCTCTATTGGCCTACCTCGCTCTTAAGCTAATACGCACTGAAACTAAAGGTCAATTCGCCTCCTTCGCTTATTAAATAAATCTCTATTAGCCTACCTCGCTCTTGAGCTAATAGTCGAAGTAGGCGAAACGAGATTTAGTGCAAATCTCGTTTCGCCTACTTCGCCCATGAAGTAATACTGAATGGGTCTTAATATCTCGTTAGGTTTAGACAAAACGTGAAATAGGACTGCGTTTTGGGTACACAGCGACTAAAGGATAAAAAGGATAACCTAATAAGAATTTCATGCAATAATTAGGTTTTATAATTATAATATAAGCGACACGGACGGCTGCGTACAAGCTGCGTAGGGTGGTGTATCGAGGCGTACTGAATGATGTCTACCTACTGTACAGGTTCAAACCGCCTCTCAGTAGAGATGTTAACGGAACCGAGTTGCCAGACCCTTATGTCACGCCCGACTATAGATTGGCGGAACCACCATTCATGGGACATCCTACAAGATATTTCTATAATTACTTTGAATTTCAAAGACCTATCAGGATGTCTCCACATTATAAGCAGTACATCAAGTGGAAAAAAAGTAGGATAAGGTGGTTTTCGAACGAAAATGATGTACGTATGTATGTAAATATATCTACCTTAGTTTTATGTAAGCTTACATAATATTGAAAGACAGGCCAAGTGCGAGTCGGACGACTTCCTTACCATTATATTGTTTAAGTACCTACTAGCTGCGCCCCGCGGTTTCACCCGCGTAGGTCCCGATCCCGTGGGAAAATCAAAATAAAAACTAACCTATAATAGCCTACCTCGGTAAATGAACTATCCAACACAAAAATAATTTTTCAATTCGAAGATTAGCGCGTTAAAACAAACAAACAAACAAACTCTTCAGCTTTATAATATAGGTATAGATTTGGTGTAACAGTGGCAACAGAAATACATCATCTGTGAAAATTCCAATTGTCTTGCTATTACGGTTAATAAGATACGGCCTGGTGAGAGACAGACGGACGGACAGTAGAGTTTTAGTAATAGGGTCCTTTAATTATTATTTTCAGGAAATACCATACAATTTAGGATGCTATTGTACGACAGTATATAAAAGACTGATCATGTTGGCCGGTTGCGCTGTGCTAACCAAGAGGCACGTGCTAACTACAGCATCCTCAACGGATTTGATTCTCAACAAACTTCTTCCAAAAAAACCAGTACATATTGAACAAAAACTTGGATTGTGGTATGACATAACGGACGATTTATGGAACAGCTCTCTCTATGCAGGTCCAGCTAGAATTCATCATCACCCCAGAGTATGTATCCTAAACTACTTGTATTATAGATTGTAAAACTCCTTCACGAACATACTACTGGACCGATTGCGGTGAAACTCGGTCTGTAGATACCTGGAGACCTATTATACCGATGTTCCCGCGGGATCGGGAGTTGCGCGGTGAAACCACAAGGCGCAGCTAGTCATCAATAGTCCATAAAACTTACACTACACTTTGACTGAATATGATGAGCATGAGATGTGGTTTTCATTTTGAATAATAATATGTAGAATTTACACAATACATTTTTACTTATGGTCGGAGTCAAAATTACAGACCCACCGTAGAGCTCCAAAACTACTATTATTAGAATGTTTTCAACTCAAGCAAGACTCTATGGCCTTGCTCAAGTTCAATTTTAAAGTCCTTCAATTCATAAATTTATTAGATAAATATGATTATTAGAATAAAAACATTCCAATAATATAAATTTTAGAAGTCTACAGTGGGTCTGTAATTGTGACTCCGACCGTACATAACTTCAGACCCACCGTACGTAAAGTTTTGAAATCGCTATAATTAGAACGTTTTTAACTAAAGCCCTGCTTGAGCTGAAGGACTTCAAACCTAAACTATACCAAGTCCTGTTTGAGTATAAAACTTTTTTATTTAACATTTTTAGAAGTGTATAGTGCGGTGGACTTCAGTTGCCTGGATTAGAGGACTAAGGTACCTGAGGATAATAATAATATTAGCCATTTATTCCGAACTTAGGATGTACAATTTTTGATGTCAGAACTAGCTATACAAAATCTCTAAGTTCGGTGTGCCTTTGGCATAGGCCTCCTCCAACTCCTTCCAATTCGGATTTTCATACTTACGTGTTGTGTTACGCCCGTTAAACAAAAATATTTACAAAAATTTAAATATCATCACCATTTAAATACACTAACTACCCCTGCATCATAAAGTTTTAATTTTTTAAAGAAGATACGAGGGCGGCACTGAACATTTCGGGAATCAAGGAAGTGACACAACATTACTATTTAAAAATGTATTTATTGCTTTTCGAAGTATTCTCCGCGAAATTTGACACATTTTTCCATACGATGGAACCAATCATTAAAGCAACCATTCCATTCGGAAGTTGGGGTCTCCTAAATGGCCGTTTTGTAGGCGTCCACAGCTTCTTCAGGTGATGAAAATCTCTGTCCACGCAATTTATTCTTTATTTTAGGGAAAGTATAGAAATCATTAGGGCTTAGGTCGGGGCTGTACGGCGGATGGTCTAATAATTCTATGTTTTCTTGCTCAAAAAACTCTTTTGTTCTGTTCGCGGTGTGAGAACTCGCATTGTCGTGATGGAGGATGATGCGGCGGCTGCAGTTCTCTTTACGGAGTTCAGAAACGACCTGTGGCAAACAAATGCTAGCATACCATTCTGCATTAACCGTTCTTTGTTCCTCAAGAGGAATAGTCACAACATGGCCGGTTTTGGAGAGAAACGTGGCCACCATTTTTTTTGCAACACTCCGTGAACGAACAATTTTTGTTGGCTTTAACTCATTTTCGAACACCCAAACTCGTGACTGGTTTTTTGTTTCGGGTTCGTACGCGAATATCCAGGATTCGTCACCTGATACGATGTTGTATACAGCATTTGAGGATCCTGCGTGGAATCTTTCGAGAGTTCTGACGCACCAAGTAACGCGAGCCACTTTTTGCTCTTCACAGAGCGAATGCGGTATCCATCGGGAAAACAACTTTTTTACACCTAATTGTTCATGCAAGATTATTTGTATTTGACTCATGCCAATGTCTAAAGTTGCCTGAATTTCGCGGTATGTTACATGTCGATCTTCCTCAATCAGCTTACGCACGGCATCAACGTTTTCTTGGGTGAGTGCAGTTTTTGGACGACCTTGACGGGGATCATCACTGAGCTTGACACGTCCACGTTGAAATTCAGCAAACCAGCGATAAATTGTGGTTTTGGATGGGGCTTCATCACCAAATGCAGAAATCATCCGGTCAACACACTGCTTTTGTGATAAACCACTTCGAAAGTCATAATAAATCATCGCTCTTGAATTTTCTCGCGTCAATTCCATTTTCTCAACGACTAAACAAGTTTGACAAAATGGTATTCGATTCTTAAAACCAAGGAGTTTTCAATTAAAAAGATTTAAATATGACAGGAACAGTGGAAATATTCCATTCCCGATACTTTTAGTGCAGCCTATGTATAAAGATATTGCATTTAATTAAGGTTTTTTAGTGTACTTGTTACGCCTGGTATAAAGGCTTGTTGCGCCTCGAAGTTTTACGTTTTTTGTAAAATATCGGTTGCATATCACTATTATACGGATATTTCTTCATCATTATGTTATTAAATGTTTAAAAAATTATAGGTTTTTCATAAATATTTGTTCTGAATTTGTTACACCCATTAAGCACAAATATTTGCGTAAATATTAAAATATCGGCTTTCTTTTTAAAAACCATTTTGAGATGGTGGGTTATTTATCTTGCTACAGCCTTACGTTATTTTTTATTAATAAAACAAGGGCGTATCGCAGATGTTTGCACTAATGTCAGACTATCGGAAACAGAGAGGCAAAATTAGGTTACGCCCGTTACGATACTAGTGGCTGATTCTCTTGAAATCTATAAGATTTAAAAGAAATTTAAATTAATTTTAAAGTAATATGGACTAACAGGCGTCTGATTAAGTCATAAAATGGATAATGTTCCTGTATATAGATTCTATATACAGGAATATTATATTATAGAACATTGTCAAATCACCTCATTACATGAAATGACCCTTAAGTGACGAAAATGAGAGTTAATAAGGATTTTTGATCGAGTCTAGACAACGACGATTTTGTGAAATCCTGCAGGATTTCCCAAAAGCTATATACACTGTAATTTTCGTTACATAAGGTATACATGTACCAATATGGTATATTTCACGAATCTGGCACTACGGTTTACCCTTTGCGAAATTAGCCAAAAATCCTCGGAATATTCGAATATCGTAGATTCAACATTCGAATATTCGTTGCATATTATTTATTATTGGAATAATTGGAATATTCGAATGCAAGCCCTATCCGCGGGTAACCTTAGTAGATAACAACTCAATGTATGTTTCAGTACGGGAAGCCCAATACAGTGAATATATCCCATCCAATACCGTGTCAATTTGATTTATCAGTGTGGACTACGGTTTCCCCTTTACATTGGAATACTTGCACTTGCCTTAGAGGTGCTTCACATCGGTATGTTACTTTACATTGGAATACTTGCACTTGCCTTAGAGGTGCTTCACATCGGTATGTTACTTTACATTGGAATACTTGCACTTGCCTTAGAGGTGCTTCACATCGGTATGTTACTTTACATTGGAATACTTGCACTTGCCTTAGAGGTGCTTCACATCGGTATGTTACTTTACATTGGAATACTTGCACTTGCCTTAGAGGTGCTTCACATCGGTATGTTACTTTACATTGGAATACTTACACTTGCCTTAGAGGTGCTTCACATCGGTATGTTACTTTACATTGAAATACTTGCACTTGCCTTAGAGGTGCTTCACATCGGTATGTTACTTTACATTGGAATACTTGCACTTACCTTAGAGGTGCTTCACATCGGTATGTTACTTTACATTGAAATACTTGCACTTGCCTTAGAGGTGCTTCACATCGGTATGTTACTTTACATTGGAATACTTGCACTTACCTTAGAGGTGCTTCACATCGGTATGTTACTTTACATTGAAATACTTGCACTTGCCTTAGAGGTGCTTCACATCGGTATGTTACTTTACATTGGAATACTTGCACTTACCTTAGAGGTGCTTCACATCGGTATGTTACTTTACATTGGAATACTTGCACTTACCTTAGAGGTGCTTCACATCGGTATGTTACTTTACATTGGAATACTTGCACTTACCTTAGAGGTGCTTCACATCGGTATGTTACTTTACATTGAAATACTTGCACTTGCCTTAGAGGTGCTTCACATCGGTATGTTACTTTACATTGGAATACTTGCACTTACCTTAGAGGTGCCTCACATCGGTATGTTACTTTACATTGGAATACTTGCACTTACCTTAGAGGTGCTTCACATCGGTATGTTACTTTACATTGGAATACTTGCACTTACCTTAGAGGTGCTTCACATCGGTATGTTACTTTTACTATGTATATTTAGGGTTCCGTACCCAAAGGGTAAAAAAGGGACCTTTTTACTGAGACTCCACTGTCCGTCTGTCTTAGGGCTGTCTGTTTGGGGTTAAATATGTAAATAAAAAATCAAGGGCGAGTCGTACTCGCGCACGAAGGGTTTCCTACCATTACATTCTGCTTTTAGTATATGTTGATATAGCCGCAACAGAAATACATCTGTGAAAATGTCAACTGTCTAGCTATCTTTATGAGATACAGCCTTGTGACAGACAGACAGATGGACAGTGGAGTCTGTACGAAACCTTAAAAATTGTTGTGATCTAAGCGGTTTGAAACACATGTCTACTTTTGTCACTACTTACTTTTAAATAAAAATGAGGTCGAATCAATTAATTAATTTTAAAATGATGTTTAATTTAACTATTAATTATTGAACGTCTGGTGCAGACATGGCTGTTGTTACCTGTTTTTTTCCAAGGTTAGATATGTGTACCTTGTGCCTATACCTAACATACGAAAAATACAATATAGTAAATCAATAAATAATATTTGATCTATAATGTTTCAGTTGGCAATACCTATCAACGACACCACGCTGGCCAGATATAGCCCACATCGTTGGGTTCCAATATATGAAAGCGTTCAAAAAGGTACCGATGCCTTGGTACAAATATGTGGTACGAACTAAGAAGTTTGTAGTTCCTTGCCCTAAGGTAATTACCTACTTTTATGCGATCATTGAATAAAACATAACTAGCTGTTGCCCGCTACTTTGTTCGCGTTATAGTTTTGTTATATTTAGAATAGGTACCTAGCATTATCCCGCATAGATACTATTTATTTATTTACAGAGGGCATTGAGACGAACGAATAATGCTTTTACACCAAACCTCTAAAACGAAACAGGATCAATTAAACTAAGAGAATCTTTAGCTTTATTATTTAAGTACGAAGCTTACATATAGAGCCTTTAGTCGCTGAGTACCTAAAACGCATTCTGCCAATTTCGCATTATACCAATAAGTCATTTATAATAAGCGTGACGAAAACGCACTTAGTCCCACTAAGTGCGTTTTCGTCTATGTCGCAATAGATCTAGTCCTCGTGTTGCCCATTTAACGATACGACTATGTCTCAGTAATCCTATTTCTAATTTAGCGATATGACTATGTCGCAATTTAATCCTCATAGCTCGTAGCGCCCATTTGGTGATTCGACTAAATAGCAATAAACCTATTTCTCATTTAGCGATATGACTATGTCGCAATCTACTCCTCGTAGCTCGTAGTGCCCATTTGGTGATTCGACCAAGTAGCAATAAACCGTTTTCTCATGGGCAAATAAAAGAAAAGTTAATATCGTCACAAAGTGTTAAACTCTTTAATTTCTTAGGTTTCTTAGATTTCTTCAATAAAACACTGTAATTTATGAATATATACCGAAAAAATTAAAAAGAATAACTAACGTGCAAAATGATATTTTTATATTTAAATAGAACATAATTTGCTGCTAAGTTTATTTGATGCTAATATACAATAATGACGATTATTTTCCTTGCTAATAAACTACACCTCAATAGGCCTGCCTCGCTCTTGAGCTTATACGCACTAAAACTAAATTTCGATTCGCCTACTTCGATGGGTCAAAATATCAATATGCCGATCTCTTGTTAGGTATAGGCAAAACGCAAAATTAGCAGACTGCGTTAAAGGTACCTACCTACTCAGCGACTAAAGGCTATAGAGTACCTACGATATAGGGACACCTACTTACAAACTTTTTGTTTTTCAGACTGAATGGGGCCATTTTCATTGCCTGCCAGGAAGTTGGGCTAAATTTGGTCTAGAATCCGGCGCCGCATGGCACCGAGCTCTTGAGAACAGGTATTGGCTTTACGACGGTCTCATTGGTTTGGCAGCGTTCTCCATGCATCTAAGATCTGAAGAGATAACACATTATTTCACTATTATAAACGTTAATCATGTACTCGATTTTTTATACGATTCCTATGTGGGAATGATTCCTTACGCGTATTTAGACAACAGATTTGAGAATACAAAATGGAGTCTTCCTAATGTTAAATCTGGACATTGGGTTAATTACTATGTTCATATAGGCGATCAAAATTACGCCGCAGAATTACCTGTATATAAATAACATATTTAAAAATAACATGTCGCGGGACACGCGTTTGGAAGGAAGTCACTTTAACTTTTTTCCACATTATATATATTTATATATAGGGTGAATTTTTTACATGGGCCTTCAGGGGTATACTTATCCCTGAAGGCCTATTTAGGTATATTTACTTACTATAGAAACTAAGTAATCTCGCAAGGTTTTTCGTTTCAAAAAGATAAACACAAAACAAAAATAGGGAAAACTTGAAAAACCTAACCAACTTCTAGATGACCTAGAATTTTCATATTTGGCATCAAGGTAGTCTATTAAGCAATGTATCTATCTACAAAGCAAAAAAATCTGAAACTGACAATTATTGATAACTAGCTGAGCCCCGTACCCGTGTAAGGCTCGAAAAAACTAGCCAACTCAAAACTTCAGCTTTAATTCTCCAAAGTGAAATAATTGCATTTTGTTAATATAATTGTCTGTTTTAGTACATTAAGATACAACTGTGGTAAATTGATCAATGCATAAAGGCGGCGTTAAAAAGCCGAGATGAGCAACTGTGATAAAAAATAATTGTTATCGCAGTTGCTCATAACCGCTTTTAGGCTCATTATCCAACGCCTTATATTTGTACCCTACAAAAAAGCCAGTGCGGCGCCAAACTGAGCTGCAAGCCAACCGCCAAAGAAAGGGTATGTCTATCCTAAACACTCTAGCACGCACAAGACGAGTACATGTACATACTCCACTGCGGCTGCGTACCTAATACAACTTTCCATTTTAATATCTAGATATTTAATTATAATACCTGTGTCCAAGGGCGCCGACTCCGAGGGTGCTCGGGTGCTCCAGCACCCACGAGAGGTAAATAGTGGGTGCCGAGCACCCACGTTTATGAATATCTGAAATAATTCTCATTCTCATCTTTTAACAAATGTGATCTAAATAATATACCTACCTAAATAATATACGATATTATACGTAGTTGACGCGCCTAGAAACAATCTTATGGCAAAGGCAGGCTAGCTTCAAACCTGAAGTGCAGATGCAGGTGTCTTTGCGAAGCGCAGAACTGCCGAATTTCACTTTTATTTTGTTTTGTTACATAGGTCTGTTAATAGATTTTATTCGTTACCGTTATTTTATTTATTTTGAATCGAATGTTTTAAAACGGTGCAGCATTTAGTACAACGGCGCGGCGGCAGCGGCGGCAGTACGTAGGTCCCCAGGTCAGCTAGTACTGATATAAATAACAAAAATATAAGTACGTAGCTAGGTATGTCATCATTAAAGCTGGAGCACCCACGGGAATTTTAAAAACTCGGCGCCCCTGTCTGTGCCACGGGAGCTCCATCACGCCATTTTCGTTTTAGGTACTTTTTATTTAAATTACCTATTAATTCAGTTTTACTTTACCATTACAATTATTGTAATATTTACTTACTATATTATGTACTTAATTTAAATAATATTTTGTCTATGATATGTAATGTTAGTTATTATGAATTAATAATCAATAAAAAAATAAAAAAAGAAGGTAAGTATAGGTACTTACCTATTTTTTTTTAGCTACATTCTTATTGTTTTATTTTTAACAAATTCCATGTACCTGTAAATCAATAAGTACATAGGTACTTACTAAGTAGGTGTATGCCAACCATTATTTTCCGAACATCCTATACACCTTTACTACTAACTCAATCAGGCAGATCAGGCTACATGATTGCCCTAGTAGCCAATCATCTGGATTTAAAGTTGCCATAGATCTAAATGTTGTTCAATCCAAACCTAAAGGACCCATCTAACGTCACAAGATATAAAAAAACCAAGATAAGAATGTGACAGTGTCTGTCCCTTTATTTAACAATCTTACTTTAAACTGATTAACCAATTTAAATAACAAAGTAGGTAGGAATGATGATCTCTGCGGTCAGTGGGACATGATACTTATATGAAAATTGAGTTCTGAGCATAACCCTTCCCCTAACCGCAGAGGTTATCATTCGCTCGGGATATAAGTTTACCTATTTATACTTAGCTTAGAATTTCATCAGTTTATGACGCTCTCACAGCAAAGTTAGGTGTCTGCTTAATAAATGCATCTAACTTATTCTTAAACAATTCACTTGTTATGGGTTCCCCCATGCCACACAAGGGGTTCCGAACAGCATACTTTACATAAATCTCAGAATATATCTTCTTGAGCAGATCCCTTACACCTTGTGCTTGGTTGTCGGTGTTCATGATGAACTTCAAACCTGAAGGTGTTTCGAGACAGTGTAGAGTATACTTTGATGTCTTGTAGTTTAGGAAACCATCTTTAGGGTCTAGAGGTGACAGTTTTGCGACAAATGACTTTATAGAGAACAGCATTCCGTACATTAGTTTTCCTTCCTGAAACATAAACAACAACAAAATGATAAAAACTTTGAGCTCTCAATGAAGAGTAAAAGTGAATATTACGTAAGGTATATTACCTATCTACATCAGGGGGCTTAGTTCTGAGCCTTTTGCCTAAATAGTACTATACCTTGATTATTTTATTGGGCAGTAGTTTAATTGCATAAAAACAAAGAAACCCAAGATATATAACTTGATATAGAGGATCCGGTTGGCACAATGGTCACCTTGCCAGACTGCCAAACATAGGGTTGCGGGTTCGATTCCCGCCTCAGACAAGTATTTATGCTTAGTTATTTGTCTGTGGTTTGGTTGTTTCTATGTATTATAAGTATATATTTACAAAAGGAAAGTATATAAGTAGTATATCTGTTGTCTAGCACCCAGAACACGAGTCTAGTTACTTAGCTTGGGGCTAGATGGCGATGTGTAGAATATCCTGCAATATTTATTACTGACCTCCTCCCTCGACATGCCAGCTTGTTTAGTTCTATACCATTCTCCATAGTAAAGAAGGGTTCCATAACGATCAAATATGTACAAGTTATAAATTGTCATTTTATCTTGGTTTTATTATTTTCATCACAAATCCATCACACAATCTCAAATCCAGATAACAAATTAGCAACAAATGTACATTTTTTCAATAATTTTTGGTTGACTTGACATTGACAATATTGACATTTAGCAAAACAATTATTGTATTCTCTTTGGTTTCTGTCTATAGTCCAAAGAGTAAAATAATATAATTATAGTCTCTGGTGTGGTCTCTGGCTCTGGTCAAATCGATGGGTTTTTATGTTTTCTCTGGCCATGGTGCAACAATCGTAATTTCTATTTGTAACAATAGGAAATAAAACCAAGGAAATCATTATCCGCTTTCCCTTTTTAGTAAGTGTAATATCGTGGTTTATCTGTGGCTTTTTGATATAAATTAAGGGAAATAACAGCAGTGTTGTGAAGTTTTGAGGTTATAATTATCTAACAGAGTGTTCCAGGGCTACAAAATCAATAGAACATGGATGAATACACAAGAGAACCATGCCCGTGGCGTATACTTGACGATTCTGGAGGTGCGTTCATCATGGGTGCTATCGGCGGGGGTATATTTCATTCAATAAAAGGTTTTAGAAATGCACCAGTTGGATTCAGTCGAAAAATGGTAAATATCTATTACTCGTACAAAACATCCAATAACTTTATATATATTTTTTTCTAATAATTATATTGGTATTTTTAGCTGGGTAGTTTAGCAGCAGTGAAGGAAAGGTCCCCGATAATAGGTGGTAACTTTGCAGTGTGGGGGGGTATGTTTTCGACCATTGACTGCTCTTTGGTGTATTTGAGACAGAAAGAAGACCCGTGGAACTCGATAATGAGTGGAGCCCTAACAGGAGGCATCCTTGCTGCTAGAAACGGTAACTTGACTATATTTGTACCTATTACATTTTCTGAAACCTTACTTAAGTATCAGTCTGTGACGCTGAAGGTTGCGGGTTCAATTTTCGCCTCGAAACAAATATGTATTACAGATAATGATTTGGGGGTTTCTGTATTTTTATATATTTACAAGAGAAAAGTATAAAAGCATTCTATCCATTATTTGGCCATCATAACACAAGCCCATTGCTTAGTTTGGGGGTTGGGGTTAGATGTCACCATGTTTGAATGTCCTGCAAGAGGAGAAGTGTGGCCTAATGGTTAATACGTTGACTTTGATCAGTTATGTTTATTCTGAAAATGTGAATTACAGGTGTACCAGCAATGGCAGGCAGTGCTCTCGTTGGAGGCATCCTTCTAGCCCTCATTGAAGGTATCGGTATAATGTTCACCAGGCTAACAGCAGAACAATTCAAACCACAGCCCATATTTGAGGACCCCTCTGTGCTAGGGCAGAACCAAGGACAACCACAATCGTTCCAGTAGAATATTACAATATGTCAGTTGAGTTTGTACCTACTTTACTTACTTGGATTGTACAGTTCCATATTGTTTATATAACTTTAAATTGACATTTCTTATTAATGTATTTGAATCTATTTTATTTCGAGTTTATTGAAAGATTAATGATTGCCTTGTTCATAAAGTAAATTTTACTTTATTAAGTGCGAAACAATAATTCAATAATGTGGTACTGTTATTCTAACTGTACAATCCTTGCAGCTGATTACTTGCCATGTGGCACCATCATGGAACTGAATTTGATCATTCTACCAGAGGCCTTACTATAAATTGTTTATGCCCTCGATCAAACATACCATATTTACAGAGTTTAAAACTGGAATTATTGGCCTATACACAAGCCAAGGCAGATAAGCTGTTAAAACAGTAATTCTGTTACCAAGGGCTACCAAATATTATTACAAAGCTATGTATTGGCTAATTCTAGTCTTGAAGTTTTTAATATAATACGGTATATCTGATGGAGCAAGTAAACAATTTGTGGTGATTATAGAGTGGAATGTTTGCATCTGTGATATTATCAGTCCAGTAGGTACTGATCGCTAATGCCACTCTACTATAACACTATGCTGTATGTTTATTATGAACCTATAGTTTCTATAATAGTTGTCAAAATGTAAATTGCAATTGTTCAAAGCTCAAGAACATTAATTTATTGATTTTAGTTCTTGATTATGATTAGACAGTGTATTGTTCACAATTATAGTCACATTCAGCTGTAGTATTTGTTTCCCGTAAGTTGTTTGTGATTTTCTGAACTGGATGTAATACCTAGTTTGGTTTCTAAAGTATAATTCCTATCTTTAGAACAATTAGTTTATATTCAATGTTTAGGTTTGTGATTGATAGACTGGAAATTATTATGAATATAGTTAAATAAAATATTGTTTTCCAATTTGTTGAGTTTTAATGTTAAAATTAGTACCTAAAACATTGTGCCATTGAAAGTAATGATAATTTTAGTTAAGTGATCATCTTATAGTATAGAGCAAAGTTTTATACTTAGACAAAGAATACACCCTCCAAGTTTCAGGCCTCTACGATCAGTGGTTTAGGCTGTGTTGTTCTGTCAGTCAGTCATTCAGGACAAAGCATTTTATATTAGCGTCAGAATGACAGGTTGCCTGTGCCGTATGGCACTAACAATATAATAAAGAATTGCTATCTATTTGCTAGTTTTTGCAAAAGATTGCTATCTATAAATATATTCTGAGAAATTAAAAAATAAAATAACCACTGGTTTAATTGGTTTACATTGATTGAAAAGTTATGGCATTTCAAAGATTTGTATGAAGAGAATGTACAGTTGGCAACAGAATTGCAGACCCACCGTAGAGGTGTTTGTCAGGATGGCCAGACCATTGAATAAAATACCAAACTATACCCAATATTAACTAAGTACCTAAGTGCTACTATTTTTTACCTCTATTAAAAGCCTCAGTAATAAAAATTATTAAGAAACAAAGTGGTCAAACTATCAAAAAAGGATCAATAGTTTCTGAGATATAGACGCTTTTGACAGCTGAAATGAAGATCTCGATGAGATCTATTACTTCTTTAAAGAAACTATCAATGTAGAATAGTTTGTTAATCAACACCAGTGGTCTGGCCAACCTCACATTTGATTGGCCGACCACTTTGTTTCTTAATATTTTTTGTTATTACTGAGGCTTCTAATAGAGGTAACAAATAGTAGCACTTAGGTACTTAGTTAATATTGGGTATCATCATCATCATCATCTTCCTGCCCTTATCCCAATTTATTTGGGGTCGGCGCAGTATGTCTTCTTCTTCCATTCACTCCTATTAGTCGTCATCTCATCGTTAACATTCATCTCTCTCATGTCTTGTCTCACGCAGTCCATCCATCTTTTCTTAGGTCGTCCTCTTCCTCTCCATCCCTCTACATTCATACTCATCACTCTTCTAGTTAATATTGGGTATAATTTAGTTAAATTGATTCAATGGTCTAGCCATCTTGACAAACACCACTACAGTGGGTCTGCAATTCTGTTGCCAACTGTACATTTACTTCATACCAATCTTTGAAATTCCATAACTTTACAATCAATGTATGTACGCTATTAAAACATTTAAATTAGGATACAAGCAATTAGATAGCAATTTTTTATTCCATGCATTTTCAGAAACACAGTGTCCTTATTGCTGAACAAAGAGGCAACCAGCCATTCTGATGTCAGAATGGCTGGTCATTTTATTTTTTTCAGTCATTCAGGACACTGTGTCTGAAAGTGCAATGAATAAAAAAATGCTAGTGTCCTTATTTAAATGTTGTTAGAATGGCTGGTCATTTTATTTTTTTAATTTCTCAGAATATACTGTTAGTGTCATACGGCACAAGCAACCTGCCATTCTGACGCTAATCATTTTATATGTATAGACAAAAGCAGTGAATACAATTTTTTATTTATAAAATCTGAGTTTGGCTCGTTTTATCAGCCAAATAGCTTAACTGATTTCTATGATAATTTGAACAGGGGTAGCCTTTAGTGTGGAGAAGGAAATCGGGCTTAATCAGTACGCAGGCGAACCCGCGGGTCGCTGCTAGGTAGTATCTTACAAAATCTTATATGTACACAAACACATAGTTAAAACTAATCACTACGTCTGTATATTAGTAGGTTTTGTCTGTACTGCCTCCTCTCCCATCTTCCTAATTTCTTTGATGACAAGAGCCAGCACTTCAGGGTTAACACCGAGCTCGCACAACCTAATGCAAATGGACAGGGATTCGGCGTCCAGTCCCGTGCACAATAGTTGTGAAATTTGGTACATCATCTGAAAGGCTTCCCGAGCTTGGCCTATTTGTGCGTTTTTCTCTGAAGTCATGGTTTTCTGTAATAAATAATATTGATAATTTATCTACATTTTGAACTTAGTGCAATTAAATAAAATTAAGTTGTCTAACCTATTTTAGTTTCAACTTTAATTAATTAACTTTTTTGTTTCCAAAGCAAAACAACGAATTTGCAATTTTTTTTTAATTTTTGACATCTATCAACAAGACTGGTTGTGACATTTTTTTTGCGGTCGCAGATCAATTCGGAAGGGTAAAAACTTCAAGCATTGCCCGCTCTTGGTACCGCCTCAGTGAGCAGCATACAGCGTAATTTTGGCGGGGAGTTTTGGTGGGAACGAGTTAACAACATGTCGCGCTGCAGTTTTATTTTCATGAAACTAAGATGTAACCCGAGTTGAATTGTATAATTCTGGTGGAATGTTATTCAATTTAGTTCTGTGAAAGTGCACAAGTGTAGTGAAAGTAAAAATCAGTGTCAAACATGCAGTTTTCTCGTTGCCTCCAAATCTCCTATTAAGGTTATGGTAAACTTGCCACCGCTTTACTATAGCCCCTGACTTGACGGACTATGACGACTTTGACTGTATTGAAACACTTTAGGCCCGATTTATGAAAAATCGGGTCATAATTTGATGCAAAATATAACTTGACACTGGCTAAATGCACACGTGCGAAGCCATAATAAAAGAAAAAAAAAATTTTTGGCGGGAACAAAATAAAAGCAAGATGGAGAATATTAATTCACTTCAACTCGCTCCGATCGGTTGCTAGATGGCGCGCTCTATAACGACCATCCATAGAAATCATAAGTTCGAGGCATGAACTTATGATTTCTATGCGACCACCATAACCCCTGGTCAAGAAAATGTGGGCTAGAGAACTATGTATCCACAAAATTGATTTTTACATACATCTTTTTAGTGGCGAGAGGCAAGAACTAGTCTATGTTTGGCCCTCTACCTGATTTAGTTATTGTTCTGAGGCACTTACCTACTCATATTTAGGGCTAAAACAGGATACACAGCTGTTTTCCTCTTCGAGCATCTAACTCTCTTCTATGGTCCCTATTCCTATTCAATCGACTATAAAAACGTATAGGGAACAATGATAGGTAAGTAAAACACTCAGACTACATGTAAACTAGTGGAGGAGCAAGGTAGGGGCGGATATGGATGGTATTACTTATCACCCCAACATCAGCGTACCAAACTACCAAAAACGCACCTGAAAAAAATCATAGAAGAAAATGGGAGCAAGCGAATGTGAGCGAATGCAAAATAAGTTTGGGTGGCGGCACGACCGCACGAGTTTTGCACAGGTAGCATATCAAAAGCGTTCTTTTTCAGCAGGTTTAGAGTTTACGCGATGCACGCAAGTAAAGCTTATAGTCGGCCTGAGTTTACAACAATCATTGTCATATTTCAACAAATAACACTCTCTCATGAATCACCCCGTACATTAATGTTAACGGTACGAAAATCTCTTCAGTGGTTTATGACAGCCAGACAGACGCAGTGGGGGGACTTTGTTTTATAATACGAAGTCTTATATTGATAAATATTTAAGTAATTAATTAGGTAGTATAGATTTGATGAGATTTGTACGTATCAACTTCATATTACGCGGGAAAGTTTAGTTAAAATAACTTGAGACGCAGTTCTGAATTTTCTATTTTTGTAACAACGCGTCTGCACTCCAGAAATAGATATAGGACTAATAAGAAATTCACTGTGTTTTCGACGTGACCGTGCGCTTTACGTTTTTAAAAAGTAGTTTGTTTCAACATATAACTTTCTTGTGCATTAATCTATCTCTATAACATGGTGAGTACCAAAAACCTTTTTCGTAGCCTTCCGTAGATAATCATTATCTGTCGAACCTACTTATAAAATACCTATTGACACTCATGATGGGTAAACCATCCATAAATCGTGTCATGTTCGTGTTTATATAGACATTATTGAATTCAATAAATAGTAATATCCCTACATTCATTTATAGTTAGTTGTTCGTAAATAAAAAGTGTGTGACACGTAAACTATGAGGTCTATTTGGACCAGGGTTTCTGACTTGGAAAATGGAGATCCTATTCGGAGAACCCACCAGTATTTAACCCCGAGGGTAAGATTAATCAGTAGGTGTGCCTACTACGTGGTACCTACATACAATCAGAGTCGCTAAGTGTTTTCTCGAGGGCCTCCATGCGTTGCGTCGTCGTCGGCGCGGCACGTGTGCCCTGAGGCCCTGAGTACCTACCTACTATCTATGGTAGCAGAAAACAAACAATAGATTATCAATGTCCCTATACGAGAATATGAAGAAATAATATATATTATTAAGTAATCTACTTTTAAAGGTCGTTGCATACGTAACGGGATAAAACCTCGGACGGCGCGGCGACGTGACGTGCATTGTTCATAAAGTGTTCGTAGACTTTAAACATACGTAACGTGATCTTTCCTGTGCCGGACGGGACGTGACACCTTCTTGACAGCTTTTCATATAAAAATATCACGTTCCATCCGGCACGGGAAAATTCCCGTCACGTATGTACCTACCTCGAAACATTATTACCGCTCGTGCCGCGCCGGATGAGTTTAGCGTCCGTAATAGTAGGTACATTACGATATAAGTGTGGTAAATTGATCTTTGCATAGAGGCGGTTTATGACGTGCGAGCGGCAGCGAGCGTGTTAAAGAAGCCAAGATGCAAAGATCAAATCCACACGTATATCGTACGACGTTTTTTATCACAGTTGCGAATAAAAGAAAAGACTTGAAAAGAAAACAAAATAATAATTAACAAAATATTTGTGATAAGTCTATGTTTACATTTTTTAAGGCAATATTTTTTTGTTAATTATGCTCCGGAAAGGCCAGGCTAAAGACTTTTAACCTATACAGCCTCGTCTGACATACAATATTTTTTAGGGTTTTTTCTATTTGTTTTTGCGTCAGGGGTTAAGAACAAAATACAATTGTACGGAAAAACAATATATTTAAGTAAAGAAAAAATAAGAAATAAACAACTCAATTTTTAATCGTTTTCTAAGTCATTATCACGTAAAATTTTCGTTCGTAAACCGACTTTAGAGACAACCATTTTTGCTAGCTAAAAAACTCTTTGGTACCTACCTTTTTTATTTATGATACGATAAGATACGTATTTAACTTATCGGGATAACTTTATAGCACTAGGTTGGCAATGTAAAACGCACGCGTGCATAATATGTTGGATTATGAGCCTAAAAGCCGTTGATTAACTTACTAACTAAGCCACTTTATGAGCAACTGTGATAAAAAATAATTTAACGATTAATTTCTAAAAGTTTAGTTTCAAACAGATTTCAAAATATAGCTGTAGGCAGTACTAGTAAGTAAAACCTTCCTACTCTACCAACAATTACCTAAATAAGTAAAATATGAGTGGTAGGTAACACAGCGGTGCCTACTGCCTACCAATTATTGTAAATACGATAATTTTCCAAAAAATTTACACGCAACGTACGCTTCGACGACGACCGTCTAGTTCGCTGATCATAGTGAGTGAGTAATCATAAAGGAAAGGGTTCAGATTATCACCAAGCACTACATCGAATCGATCGTCGCGCTAACGAAAACGTTCCATCGAAAAGTTACTGTAGCAAGGGTATGACGTGTCGATGATACGCCGCTCACAGCACCGCCCGCACCGATAGTGTTTAAGCTCGTCGTCACATTACTTTGTGATGTGATTTTATGAAATTAAGTAAGTATTAGAACTTACAAACGATTTTTTCAGGCTGATCAAGCACAGACGGTTGAGAGTGGTGGTGGGGAAGGAGCAGCACCAACAGTAGCTGCTGTTCCTCAAGAGATTAAGGCAGTAAGTACGGAGTAGCCATCTTATAAGAAATATAGATAGATAGATAAACATTTTATTGCACCATAAAAACGTGTCTAACATAAGTAAGTACATCATATCTGATGAAAGAAAGTTAATAAAAATTAAACAATATGGCACAATGGGCGACCTTTTCTCTTAAAGCGATCTCTTCCAGACCTTTAAATAAATGTGTTAAATAATTATTGTAAGCAATGTTTGAAGTTTCCCCTGTCGCTACCTAAATGTCCTAATTATTTATACTTAGTGAACACACTTTTTTAAAGTTCCGTACCCATAGGAGTAAAACGGGATACTATTACTAAGACTCCACTGTCTGTCTGTCTGTCACCAGGCTGTATATCAAGGACTGTGATAGCTTGACTAATACTAAAAACAGATTGGAACCCTTCGTGCGCGGATCCAAATCGCACTTAGCCGGTTTTTTGTTTTAATTACATCCATCTTCTATATATCTATACATATAAAATGCTTTGTCCTGAACTACTGACTGACTGACTGACGGATCAACGCACAGCCTAAACCGCTGATCGTAGAGACCTGAAATTTGGAGGGTGTGTTCTTTGTATGACGTAGGCATGAGAAAGGATTTTCCGAAATTTTACCCCTAAGGGGGTGAAAAAGGGGCGCAAAGTTTGTATGAAACAACGTGATTCCTTAGTCCAATCTACTTCAAATTTTGTATAAACATTCTTTAATATAATTGATGGAATACGTGTTTTGTATTTTATTGAAATTCATCCGGGGTTAAAAAGGAGTGGAAAGCTATTTTAGGGGGGATTTTCTTCGACTCGAACTCCTTAGTGCTTTTGATTTAAATTAAGTAAGAACATGTTATTTTGACACGTGTTCGAAACTCAATCCAATTTTAAGTCAACAAAAAATACTTTTTGAGTTTTGGCGGGAACGAGTTAACAACATGTCGTGCTGCAGTTTTATTTTCATGAAACTTAGATGTAACCCGAGTTGAATTGTATAATTCTGGTGGAATGTTATTCAATTTAGTTCTGTGAAAGTGCACAAGTGTAGTGAAAGTAAAAATCAGTGTCAAACATGCAGTTTTCTCGTTGCCTCCAAATCTCCTATTAAGGTTATGGTAAACTTGCCACCGCTTTACTATAGCCCCTGACTTGACGGACTATGACGACTTTGACTGTATTGAAACACTTTAGGCCCGATTTATGAAAAATCGGGTCATAATTTGATGCAAAATATAACTTGACACTGGCTAAATGCACACGTGCGAAGCCATAATAAAAGAAAAAAAAAAAAAAAAAAAAAATACTTTTCAAATTATTTTCGACCCCTACGCGGACGAAGTCGCGAGCAAAAGCTAGTCAAATATATAAAAAAGCTTAAATCTAAGTGTTATAAAAGGCGGCCTTATCTTTCAAAGCGATCTCTTCCAACATGATATTTTCTAATCTAAGATGATAGGTACTATAGTAGAAAGCGTAGGACATTTTTCCCCAACCTAAGCAAACGAGGCTTGTGTTATGGGAGCTAGATAACGGATAGAATACATGTAGTATTTCTTTCGTAAATATATATTATAGTAAATACAATGTGTTTCAGAGAAGGAGTTCTAATACAAAAGGGGGTTGACTTTTGGAAATTCGAACATTTCATTCGAAGTTTTTGTATGAAACAGCTGATTTTCAAGTAAAAATTCCCTCAGAATTATCGAAAAAAAATAGTTCTATTTTCCCAAAGTCGTAGAATAAAAGTTGTTCGTCTAGACGTCTTAAACAACCCCCTTTCGTATTAAAACCCCTTCGCTGAAACACATTGTTTAAGATATCTATAGCATAAATACTCGTTTAAGGCGGGAATCGAACCCGCAACTTTCTGCGTTGCTTTTTCAACCTATCCAAATTTCCGACGATAATTCCATTAGAGAACATGGAACCCCTTAACCTACGTCGCGTCGGCGTCCGTTCCCACATGTTATTAGTAATGCAACAGACCACACGGTTCGTGTCTCAATAAAACTTTATCAAATTAAATTTAAGCAGTAACTTTTAAAATTTACCCAATTTTACCCCAAAAACTTTTCGGGTACGGACCTATGTTTATTATAATACTTCATGAACTCAAATAACAAGTTGGCGAATGTTTTTAACTTAAAGAGACTTTTTGAGAAGGATACTCCATAATCTTTTAACCAAAGGTACCAATTTCTTTTTACATTTTTCCCAAAGTAAGGGAATCATTTTTGTAGAATAATCCACTTTCAAATTACCTCCTAGTAATGGTTGACTGTCATACATTTAAAAACCGGCCAAGTGTGAGTCGGACTCGCGCACGAAGGGGTACCATGTTGTATGGGAGCCCCACCTTAATATTTTTTTCTTCTGATTTTAGTATTTGTTGTTATAGCGGCCACAAAAATCATAATCTGGGAAAATTTCAACTCTCTAGCTATCATGGTTCATGAGATACAGCCTGGTGACAGACAGACGGACAGACAGTGAAGTCTTAGTAATCAATGTTTACCATTTGGGTACGGAATACTAAACATGATATAAATTATTATTAGCTACAGGCAGAATCAGTAAAAGCTGAAGAAGTAAAACCTGAGGAAACTAAGCCACAAGAACCAAAAGATGAGGCCAAACCAGTCGAGGATAAAGTTGAAGCAAAACCTGAGGCAAATGTTGAGACACAACCTGAAGCAAACCCAGAGGTTACCAAAGAGCTCAAAGCTGAAGATAAACCAAAAGAAGAAGTCACTCCTGAAGTTAAACCTGGACCCAGTACGCCACAACAGAATGGAGACCAAGTCAGTATTTTAAAACACCGATGTTAAACATAGAAAATAAACTTCTTTACTTCTCATAAGTCAACGAATTTTAATTGCAGCCGAATTGGCAACAAAGAGAACTGGAACTCCTCAAAAGGATTCAGGAATTGGAGAATATCAAAACCCTAACCGCTGGAGAAGGATTGAAATACGAACTAAAGGTAACGAAATAAAAATTTAAAGAAAACTCAGTATTTCTTAGAGATATCATACAATAGTATAATTTTCGCCTTTACACTAAAAATTCCAGATCCGTGATCAAGAAATAGACCTCCTAAAGGCTAGAGTGAAGAACCTAGAGACGGAACTT
This sequence comes from Idaea straminata, assembly GCA_951213275.1. Classification (NCBI taxonomy): domain Eukaryota; kingdom Metazoa; phylum Arthropoda; class Insecta; order Lepidoptera; family Geometridae; genus Idaea; species Idaea straminata. The sequence goes on from OX577857.1 coordinate 13,507,490, forward strand.
CAAGCTGCTCTCTCCAAGCCGAGCGGAAAGAACCATGAGATGATACAGAACATTAAACAACAACACGAAGAGGTGAGGTTAACTATATTGACTTTCTGAATACTTACTTAATATTCACCTCAGCAGAGTCTGAACCTGTAACCTTGGGTCAGTATTCCAGGGCAGCTAAACACGACAGCGAAGTATTGATCGAAGTTTTAAATCTTGAGAAGACAATTTTTTTACGAAATTTTCATCATCCTACTCTAACCCTCCTCCTCTTCTTCCTTAATTTTAATTCTTCTTTTCATCCTCATTTTATTATAAATGTCAAAGTTTGTGTGTTAGTGTATTTGTTACTCCTTCACGCAAAATATACTGGACCGATTGTGATGATACTTGGCTGGAAATCTGGATTAACGCATAGGATATGCCGATATTTCCACGGGATCAGGACTTACCGGGGTAAATGCGTGGGGTGCAGCTAGTAATATTATAATGATAATATTTCCAGTTGCTAAGCAAAGCACGCGGGATGATCTTCGACAAGACAAAGATGGTAAAGAACCAAGAACTCCAAATAGAAGCGTTGAACAATCAGGTGGTCTCCTTGAAGGATATCAACCAGATCACTAAGGATTTACTTGAAATTAGGAACGGAGAGATCAAGGCTATGGAGGTAAGTCTAAGACTTTTGATTCTTGACCCATGACTATGTTGCTAGATGTTTTTTTTAAGTGACTGGGAATAGGGAATCTCTATCTTCGGGAGTTCAGAAATAAAAACCCAACCGGATTTTTCGGAAAGCATTTCAATTTATAAAAATACGATTCAAATCTAGTCTTAAGAAATAAATTTTTTTTGAAAATATTTTGATTGCAGGATCGTCTTCAAGTGATGGAAGCTAAATTTAAGGTAGAGAAGGATCGCTTTGCCCTCGTGTTGCAACGAGCACAGAACAGCACCACCATTAACGATGACTTGAAGAAAGAATATGAGACTCAACTCGCTATATTCAAGGTAAAGATGTTAAGCTTATCCTAAACTAATTGTAGTGGTATGTTATCAGTTGTGAGTGATATTCTTTAAACTAACAAAGACCATTATACGGGGTTATCGGATTCCAATCCAAAAACGTGCAGGGTTTAGTTTTCTACATCAAAACGACCAACTTCTGTTGTACGACTTTTGACAAAACCCAAAAACATATCCCAAAACAGTATATTCAAGTCTAGTACGGTTTGGCCATTTTCTAGGTATATCTATGCGGCAAAGAGGCGCGGCGGCCGGTGCGAATGCACTGCGCGCGGGGTATTCACTTCGGATGTTCAGATATTTTACAGAACAGGATATATTTTTTGTATGAGCAAAAAAATTGAATGTATAGACAAAAGTCGTAGAACAAATTCGTTGTGATGGGGAGAATTACCCCTTGCAGGTTTTTGGGTTTAATCCTATAATCTTGTTTAATCCTTGATGTTGTTTAATCCGTTTAATCCTTAATGTTGTTTAATGGGTTTAATCCTATAATCTATAAAAAGGCTCTCTTTCCCGAGGATTAGGCTTATGGCTAAGATGGCACACGTGGCTTCTACGGATTTGTGAATTACCAAAATATGTACTTACGGTAGATTTTTACAAAGATGCAACATTCTAGACCCGCGTCTAAGCAGTGATTTTGTATGTGTTTGGTTGAAAGTTTTCATGGAAAATATACTAATATAGGTTAAAAATACTCTATGCTAAGTTACTGAAATATGAATTTTCCTTCCGATGGTTAGGAATTGCGACAGAAATACGAGCAGCGTGTCCAAGCTCTGGTAAACGAGAACACGCAGCTTAAGGAGCTGGCGGCTGCGCGCGCGCAGGCTGCTGCCACTACAGCTCCTGGACCTGGACCTGCTGGACCCACGCCGTAGAATACCGCTTCACATAGATACTATTGTAATGTTAATATCAAGACTGTTTAATCTTTTTGATACGTTTTGTAGATCTTTATATGATTTTTAATAAAATCTGATTTTTATTGCCTATTTTATGCATAGGTTTACTTGAGTTTCGTCTCTTAAATCTGAAGCTTCCTTTTGGTTCAGTTTTTTAAAGTCTGAAACACTGAGTTACTTTGTTCCCCTGGAGATGACCTGACGAAGAATACGTTTTCACCAAAGAGGCGCGACGACGCCGCACTTATGTTGGCCGTTTCCTGTAGCTCCTAATTCAACTCTCCTAACACTACTAGGAGCACGAGGAACATTCATGTCTTCGTTCTTTTATCCATTAGTAACGGCCCGAAGTTTTGGTTTTGCTGTCCATGGACATGTAATTTTTTCTTCATTGTTGTAATTTGAACAACAAATTCTGAAAGATGCAGATTGAATCAGCACCTGTTTTGACCATACACCAGTATGTACAGAGAAGGTAAACCCATCTCTTGGCTACAATTACATGCAAACGTTCAACCATTATGTAGATACAACTCCACGATGCGTTTTCGCTATTAATCATTATTCATGTTGTGAAATAGCGTTCCGTTTGACGCGGTTCATATTGTCCGATATGACGCCGCGCCGTTATAACGTCCAATGTGATTAATTGCGTAAAAGCACAGCTCCTCAGAGGTATCAGAGGTATCATATAGCTCAGCATAGCTTGAAATACTACTTTACCGTATAATACTATATCCTTTAGTCGCTGAGTGCCTACGAGTAAAACGCAGTTTGCTAATTTCGCGTTATGCCAAAATGTCATTTAAAATAAACGTTAGGACTAATTGCTACGTCTTTGTGTATGTCGCAATTGATCCACTCCTCGTATTGCCCATTTAATGATACGACTATATTAAAGAATATATTTATCAATCATGTTGTTACTTACATAAAAAAAGAGGAAAGTATGTTCCTTTGATTGGTCGCCATACTATTTATTATGATATTTCAACTAAATACAATAACCGCCCAAGCTTATATATAAAAAAAATGGAATTCAAATTAGCAAATTGAAACTTGAAAGGCTATTCAAATGATTACAACAACGGAAGATGGATGATCTTAATTTAACCAACGTATTTAGAAGCTGTATGTACACAGTAAGTAATACCATGATAGTACGAGATGACAGTGTTGATAAATGCGCGTGACGAGGGTCATACGACAATGACCCTCACGTAGTAAAGGTCATCCGGATGACCAGCGACCAGCGAACTGTGATATTACGTGGTTCCTGAAAATACTTATTTAAACTTCTAAGAGTACGGATATGTCGAAGATGCATTGCACATAAAACAAAGCACGTCGCACATCGACGCCACTTCCATATAAAAAAATGTGTGGAAATAGAGCATTTTGGAAAAAGTCTTTTCAATTTTCCCTAAATGTGGGTTTAACACTTTAAAATACCTACATATTAATAACTAGTGATAATATTGTAGTAATACTTATCACTAACATAACAATAAAGAAATACACTGTGAAAGAATAACAATTAGGAGTACTAGCTGCGCCCCGCGGTTTCACCGATCCGGGGAAATATCGGGATAAAAAGTATATGTGTTAATCCAGGTCTCCAGCTTTCTATACCTACCGAGTTTCATCGCAATCAATAGGTAGTGTAGGTATGCAGTCGTTTTTGCGGGAAGGAGTAAAAAACTCACACACAACCAATTCACATTTATAATATTAGTAGGATCCCCTATGTATCAAACAATCTTATCAAAGACAATAATATAATCAACATAAAATCTTTGATGAAGAACAAAATGAACCCCATCGAGTCATTAATTCGGTCCACTCAGCTAACTGCCATTTAATTTGAACGCATTACGTAGGTAGGTCTGTAGTCTGTACCTACTTTGTCCCAAATAATAATGTAGCTGAAAATATTCGCAATATTATTTTATGAAAATATGAGCCACAATAAAAGAAAATAATGAAAGTGAAAATTGCCAGTTACAATCGCTGAGCAAGATTTGCTTCGTAATGTGCGTAATTTTATATCAGAACTAGCTGTGACCCGCGGTTTTACCTGCGTAGCTCCCGATCCCGTGGGAATGTCGGGATAAAAACCTATCCGATACCGAGTTCAATCGCAGACTGTTTAGTAGTCTTTGCGTAAAGTAGTTTAAACATACTTAAGTACATTCAAATTATATTATAGTAGCTCTTGCCCTGCGGCTTCACCCGCGTAAGTCTACGCTGTGGGATAATAATAATAATAATAATAATAAATATTGCAGGACATTCCACACATCGCCATCTAGCCCCAAACTAAGTAACTAGACTTGTGTTATGGGTGCTAGACAACGGATATACTACTTATATACTTTTCTTTTGTAAATATATACTTATAATACATAGAAACAACCAGACCACAGACAAATATCTAAGCATAAATACTTGTCTGAGGCGGGAATCGAACCCGCAACCCTGTGTTTAGCAGTCCGGCATGGTGACCATTGTGCCAACTGGGTCGTCAGAATAATAGGATAACCTATCTTTCACCCCTAGTTGTCCATAATGCAATTATTCAGCTAACTGCTGAACTATTAGTGCCCAAATTAGAGCTAAATCAGCTGAGGATATGCTGCCTCAACTCATATTCATCAAGCTAAGCTAAAAAATATTTATAATATACATATTAGATTCGATTCATTAATTTTATTTTTTTGACTAACGATCCGTGAAAGTGCTCGCCAATTTAAATACGACATTTAATTTAAATATTTAATAACAAACTGTTTTATAACTGAAAATGGGAAGCCATTTCTAAGTCTGAAAGGAGTCATTTTATTAATTGACCCGTTTCTGTCGTTAAGGGATATTAATTGATATCATTTGAAGTCGTTCATTATTGAATTATTGTTTAGTTTAGACGTTTAATAAAATTCATCAAAAAACATAAATGTTTTACGTAATTCAATGTAGTTTTTAATGAGGGACAAATCACTCTTAGAAACTAACACAGGTTAAAGTGTCACAAATTTTGCAAATCGCACAACACCATTTCCTTACATTTTGTACTGAAATCAAACGATTGTCCTTAAAAACCGGCCAAGTGCGAGTCGGACTCGCCCACGAAGGGTTCCTTACCATTATATTCTGTGTTTAGTAAGTACCTATTTGTTGTTATAGCGGCAACAGAAATACATCATCTGTGATAATTTCAACTGTCTAGCTATCACGGTTCATGAGATATACAACCTGGTGACAGACAGACAGACGTGTAGACGGAAAGTGGTCTCTTAGTAAAAGGGTTCCGTTTTTACCCTTTGGGTACGGAACCCAAAAAAATAGGTCTCGATTCACCATAATACCAAAAGTAGAGTCACACATGTGTGTATAGATATTATTCCACGTTTTCTCCCTAAGGTATAGGTACTTATCACGGCATACGTGCCTCATTAGACCTCAACACCGCTTTGGAAATTCAATCCCTTTACAATATATTCGAGTGTTTTTCTTTTGAATGACTTCCTCGGGTTCTCCATGCTTGTTAGTGGATCGGAGGTCAGTGACGTGTCATATTGTGACGTCCCCTTAGTTAGACAAGGTTACTTTCCATTAGCGATAGGTAACGCCAATCGACAGATTTTTTTGTATAAAATTGACATAAAATAAAACTTGTCTATCATTTTTTCTCTCTATCGCCCACGTGACTTTTGTTGGCTTATGTCAATGTAATTCATTTTGTTTTTTAATCGATAATAGAAAGTATAATCATGTGTTATAATCTTGTCTAAGGGGGCTTATGATATTAATGTAGGTATACAGCGCCAGTCGTTACCACTAGGAACTAATTGGAAAGAAATCCCAGTCGTTACCAGTAGGTACGTTACTAGTAATAACTGGGATTTTCACATTTGTTCCTACCTAGCGACTAGCAAAGGGGAAAAATTCGGAACGCGCCCTCCAATGAGAAGAAGTAACAAGAAACTCTCATGAGTTTTATCTTGGTTAGGGTGATTATTGAGCCAAATAATGGGCGGGGTATATTCTCGAAGGTTGACTGCTGCAGTGGCGCCCGCGAGCACTAGGCCGCGGGACACTGTAGTGCCTGAGACATGTATTTGATGTAGTGAGCTTGTCCAGAAACTATAATACCCTTTCAGCATAGTTGACCGTGTTCAGAGGAAAGAACTCTTAAATACGTCTGGAGGCAAATAAGGTGGGTTTCATTACGATGTTTTTCTTCACCGTAAGAGCAATGTCAATTAGCAATTAGGTCACATACATTTTTAGTAATAAAAATCTATTGGTGTAGCCGGACGGGAATCGGGAATCGATCCTATCTACCACTAGGCAACGGGTTAATCCTTGTAGTTAATACTTTTGGTAGGTTAAGAAAAGATACCGTAATTTACAGAGTCTGGGGAATCATCAAAATGTGCCAACAACTTTATTAACAAAGGGTATCTGCTGCCGACAACAGTGTAATTTTTACAGAACTTTGAATTAAATTAAGTTTCAAAGCTTATTAAATGTTTTAGTAGTTGGTTAATTATATTATACTAGCAGCGCTCCGCGGTTTCACCCCTGTAACTCCCGATCCCGTCGAAACATCTGGATAAAAAATAGCAGCTCTCAGCGCTCAGTGAATAAATGTACTTATTCTCATACCAAGTTTCATCGAAATCGGTCCAGTAGTTTCGGTCGGAGCCTATTCAAAACAAGCAAATATAGATGTTTAGATAGGTAGAAATATATAATATAGAAATTGATATAAGCGTGTTTAACAATAGTACATTACGATATAAGTGTGGTAAATTGATCTTTGCATAGAGGCGGTTTATGACGCGCGAGCGGTAGCGAGCGTGTCATAAGAAGCCAAGATGCAAAGATCAATTCCACACGTGTATCGTACGACGTTTTTTTATCACAGTTGCGAATAAAAGAAAAAACTTGAAAGAAAACAAAATAATAATTAACAAAATATTTGTGATAAGTATATGTTTACATTATTTAAGGCAATATTTTTTTGTTAATTATGCTCCGGAAAGGCCAGGCTAAAGGCTTTTAACCTATACAGCCTCGTCTGACATACAATATTTTTTAGGGTTTTTTCTATTTGGTTTTGCGTCGGAGGTTAAGAACAAAACACAATGGTACGGAAAAACAATTTAGTTTAGTAAAGAAAAAATAAAAAATAAACATAACTCCATTTTCACGTAAAATTTTCGTTCGTAAACCGACTTTAGAGACAACCTTTTTTGCTAGCTAAAAACTCTTTAGTACCTACCTTTTTTACACATCAAAACAGTATAACCCATCGAGATAACTTTACAGCACTAGTTAACAAATCTAAAACGCACGTGTGCATAATATGTTGGATTATGAGCCTAAAAGCCGTTGAATAAGATCCACTTTATGAGCAACTGTGATAAAAAGTAATTTATAGATTTCTTTTTCTGACTGGGTCATTTAGCGGGCCTTTGCTTTGACATCAGAGTTGACAAAGTGGAGAAATACAGGATGTTCACCGGAAGAAGGAGAGACAAACGCTTTTACGTCGCAATCTTGACAAGGATGGTGGAACGTTTTGTTTAAATACCGAAACGAAAGTCGGTAATTTGAACATAGAATGTAACTGAATTTTGTCTACGTACTACCTAGATCTACCTACATTTAATAGGTTCTTACCTGGTTTTTGAGTTAGATTACCAAAGTTGAAACTGTCAGAAGGGTCTTCAAGTCATGAATAGGTGAGTCTTCTAGACGCGCGGGTTACAATTTAAAACGCATCGTCACTTACTATGTCAAATGGTCAAACTGCTGAAAAAATATACATAGGATGATCACCCATGTATTTTTTTATTTCAACAGCAAATGTCAGGAAAATTATAAAATGCTACGCAGACGTTTGGGTGGAATTTCGATAAACCCTATTTCAGTGAATGCCTACACTTCACATAGACCACAGTCTTTATGTCTCTAGGACGAACGCGAACGGCTTGAGATGTGCTTTGATATATCACTCAGTCAGTCAGTCAAGATTTATATATTATTAAAAAACCGTAACTTTGTGTAGCAATTAAAGTTAATGTCAAAATGTTTAGAAAAGAAAATTGTCTCTCTGTTGCCTCAAGCCGTAACCATGAAACTGCGATGCTGAGCTGCAATGACTATAGGCGATGCATCTTTGGCATAGCATTACCTTACGGTACTTCAGAGTGTTAATGGATTTATGGGAATGCAATAAAAGTGTCGAATTGTTAATTTAATATTTATTTGCGGTAGTTATATAAGATAGCCGTGGTTCATTTCGAGACACCCGCCCCACCCGCGCCGCGCCTCTTTCTTCTCAATGTATTTGCACGCACGTGGCGTGGTCGTAGCACGTGTTGTCACAAATCTTACGATTGTCCTTATCAGTTTGTTTATGTTGGGGGGTTTTGTATATATTGTGTAGTTAATTGAATCTTTTGTTTGTTTACTGGAGATATTTCTAGGGAATTAATGTGATTTCGAGGTACGGCCAGATATTTAAATTTTAATAGTGGGGACATTAATTATATTCGATAGCTTGCCACCATAACACAAGTTATGGTGCTGTGTGAGATGTCCCATCTATTTAAAATGATAAATAGAATGACTCTAAATGAGTTTGTTTGTTGGTGGTAACGGTTCCCGTATAAATTATACAACGGTCTCAATATACGACGTTATCCGAATCAATGGATTCTAATCAATATGTAAATGGAATAAACAGACGCTCTCACATGCACATGCACAACTTTGATATAGTCAACAAAGAGATATAATACATAGTCCAACAATAGAGAGTTAGAACGTTAGCTACGTTAGAACTCATCAATAATATTTGGTAGCTACAACCAGTCAACAAAAGTCCAGACCCACTATAAGCGAATTCTAACACGGTATTCTGGGACTGCACTTTCGTCATATTACTTACCTACTGCTGCTGCTGAACCGATTACATGTTCAGCCGTTCTCGAGTTACAAATGTTGTAATTAACACGACTTTTATACACGTGATTTTTTACGTTATATGGGTCTTCAGGGCTTTAAACAAAACAACAAAGAAGATAGCGAAAAATGCTGAAAGGAGTTACGACAAAAACGGGAAGTGCATTATTCTATTTTTGAAAAATCATTACCAGGTATCGAACCTGTTATTTGAAAAAAAAAAAAAAAATTGTACGTAGTAACGTAATAAGTATGGCAAATCAATAGAAATAGCTCATTTTTGTACGACATGAGTTTCTTGTGCCTTCGTCTCATTAGTGGGCGAGTTCCGAAGGCATACAACATAATTCAATTTTTATGACGTTTCTATGTGATATAGTACAAATTGATGATTCCAAATAAATAAAGGATTTTGAGTAGTTGCGATTTTCACGTTTCTGTCTGCAAAACAATAGTGTGTGTCTAAATGTTTTTAAAATAATATTTTATATCTATGATGTTAAGGTCACCGCTCGCCGAAGGGAGGGCGCCTCCGGTAGTAGTGTAGTTATTCTCTGATGTAGTTTCCAAATAATTGACAATCATACTGAACAACGCAAGCTCGCCGTCAGTCATGCTGTTGTTTACTAACACTGTTATATCATAGACTAGCTTCTCCTCGCGACCATAACCATTGTAACATAGTCGAAACGTCAAGGTAAGAGAAATAAAGATACGCGATTAAGACCCGGGAAAATAATTACTATGAATACAAATCGTGTGAGTTTAAAAAATAGAATAGCTTATGTCTGCGGCTTCGACCCTTTTAAGGGTAGAATTTAAAAAAAACCCTTTTCAGTGAATACCTACACTTCTAAACGAACAAACCCTCTCAATTTCATGTCTTTAAGACCAGGGAGCGGTTTGTGTTGCGCGGTGATATACAATCTGTCAATCAAGACTTTTGATGTGATAACGTTTAATGAATTGGTGCATTCACAGAAAAGTGTCACGGTAATATTGTGTGACGTCATGCGTCATGGTAATTTAGGAAACGGAGTATTTAATAATAAATCGCTCATCTGGGCTTAAGTTATGGTGACAAGTGAATAGAAAACTTATATAAATGAAAAAAAAACAAAAATACTAAAAATAAGAAAAAAATAAAAAATTACAAAAAAATCTAAATTTTTCATCGTTTTTTTACGTTATCACGTTAAATTATCGTCCATAAACCGACTTTATAGATAACCATTTCTTTTTTTAATATTTATATTATTTGATATACTGGGGATACCTAGGGTGGATTACAGAGTTTTGTTACACATTGTATATTTCATCAGCGCTGCGTGTTTTAGAGGGTAATGATATTTTGGAGGCAGGGTAACGATGACAGCAAAAAGCTCCATTCCTCATAAAAACCGGCAAAGTGCGACTCGGACTCGTGCGCGTAGGGACTCGCGCGCTTAGGGTACTATTTTGTATAGGCACTCCACTTACCTTTTTTTTTCTGTTTTTAGTATTTGTTGTTATAGCGTCAACAGAAATACATAATCAACTGTCTAGCTATCACGACAGAGGGACAGTGAAGTCTTGGTAGCCGTTTTTACCCTTTGGGTCAGGAACCCTCAAAAGTAATGAAGTAACATGAATGTGCAGGCATATTTTGTCGGCAGACAATCTTGGTATTTACTGAGATAATTCTTAAAGTGTTCCTCGTTCTTAATCGTTGGGTCTGTCGGAGTTCATAGAAATAAGAGTGAGTTGCGAGATGGTGTGGAGTTAGCGGAATTATTTATTGACTTACAACAGAATTATTCAATTATTTTTTCAGTTTTTTATACTTATTACAATTATTTTGTATTTATTTGTATTGTATTAGTTTATGTAAAAACTACTAGTGCTTCGCGCTTTCACCCACGTAACTCTCGATCCCGTGAGAATATGGGTATAGAAAGTGGCTTATGTTACTTCCAATGAATCGATGTATCCTCATACCAAGTTTCATCAAAATCGATCCAGTAGTTTCGAAACCTATTCGTTACAAACAAAAACATATTTCCTCTTTAATAAATTAATGTTGATGTAGATTTATACAATTATTCTTAGTATTTTACACAAAATAGTTCCAAGAAAGAATAGTGTGTTTGTAAACAATTACTAGTTTTTTTTAAATTAAATCAAAGCGTTTTAAAAATGTGTATTTTTTAATAAAGCTAAGGCCGAATCGTACGAAATCGTTTCTATTTGGAATTCACTTCATCTTCATCTAATTGAGCTTTCAAAAGAAATTGGCTTCTTGACAGTTTGCAAGTAAGTATTTTAAAACTCGCAAATTTTCATTATAAATCTCTTACCATTTAATACTTTTATTTTCCGAAAAACGTTAAATAATTTAAAAAAATGAGCAAATTTTATAGTCGCACGTAAGTTAATGACGTCACGGTACTAACTTTTAAGGTTCAATCCAAGAAGGTTTGTCCCGGTAAAATGGTAATGGACAAGTGCTGCCTGTGACGTCACAGGCATGGTCATGGCCGTCTCATTTCATTATGATCCGTCGCTTATATTTTTTTGGATCTACTACTGTGCACTAAGTTACAGATCTCATCTGTTCACTTTTATTAAGACCGCAATAAAAAAAACTCGTCAAAATTCGGGCAATTTAAACCAAACACCGTTTGCCAAGTTGATAAAAACGTGCCGTAGATTTGGTTGCGGGGTTAACAGAGAGACAACGACACCCCAGGGGGTGTGTTCGGGAAATTTAGTGGAATTTCACCCTCGAGGTGAGAGCAGCATTCTATTTAGTATTGGGGATAGGTGTGCTGTTATTTATGAAGGTTGGCTATGCGGGATGAACTTTGTCTAATGTTTAGATATCTTGTACGGAACGGTTAGCCTTATTATATCAGCTTATTTTTCTAAACTAGTTCTATATCGCTCGATAAATGACGTTGAGATCTAGTCATTTTCTCTGTTCACGATATTTATGACTGCTAATGGTCATAAGGAGTTCTCACTATCAAATTCTAACCCCTAACATACCTTTTTTTTTGAACTAGGAGAAATGCGCCTTATGCACCGTCCCACTGCTCCGGAGGGAGCGGCGGGGATGTGTGGGGCTCCCTACTGGCCTGAGATGGTGGGCGGCCAGACGTTTACCCACTAAAACTCCTCGGTGTCCCTCTCTTCACCGTAATCCAGGAGGAAGTAGGAACTGTTTGCACATACAACTACTTCCCCCTTCACATGGAAAAAACCGTCTCGAGAGACGGCGCAGGATACGCCGCCGCCATCTTGGGCTTATGTTCTGGTGACGAACACCTCCGAGTCCGCCGCCATGGGCCGCTTTACGGTGGGAGATGGTTATTTCTGACCCTCCTCCGAGCAGGGTCGGAGGTCACATCACCTTCCTCACTCGCTCGGCTACCTCCTTCGCCGACATCATGGCCTCACAATAGTCCCTCGTCGCCTGCCATGACTCGTCGCCGTCAACTATCGCGCGCAAGACGGCCGGCAGCGCCAAGGTAGCCAAGGTGTGATGTGCCGTATCACACAGACTGGCACAGTGGTGACACCTCTCATCTGGCTCCCGCTTTATACGACTCAGATACTTCAAAGCAGCCATTGTCTGAGTCAATCGGAACGACAGAGACCCATGCTCTTTACCCAGCCACTCGCTGAGCACCGGCCTGATCGCGTCGATCGTCACCCTACAGAAAGCAGCTCGCTCCAACCTCAGCTCCCACTCAGCCACCATCGACAGTTGCGCTCTCTTGGCTTCCACCTCCCTGGGAGCCGGTCGATCACCTCGATCTCGCGCCTCCTTGCGCCACTGTTACAGCAACGAAAGCCGCGTATCCAAGTCCCAGGGAAGCGTACCCGCTAAAACACACGCGGCGTCGCCCGATATGGTGCGGTATCCCCGAACTACCCTGACGGCCAACGCCTTCTGCGACTTTCGCAGTATGGCGATAGTTTGGTCCTTTAGGGAGTCGGACCACACCGGAGCACCATAGAGTGCCATCGATCGGACGACCTCGGTGTACAGGATAGATATAAAATAATTAAGGATCGGTATGAGACAAAACCACAATATTTGTTTACTATCTGATACTGCAGAAATATCGAGATCAAAAGTATCCGATGGCATTCTCCATCCCATAAACTAGTGTCAGTTTTGTTGCCGATTTTTATTCAAATCACTTCAGCCGTTTGATCGTAATGAAACAAACAAATAAATAAACAAACTTTCAGATTTATAATATTAGTTAGGACTATGATATATCTATATCTCTCAACGAAATCTCTAATAAAATCTGAAACTCCATTAATTACACATAAACCTTTAATTATAACGTAGATGAAGTTTTAATGGTTCCATTAAACACGGCCCGAAGTTACGCGCTCAGATTGGACCGCAAAAGTTTTTAGACTAATTCGAAGATAAATGTCTGTAATAATGTCAGTTTCCTTTATCTAGAAGTGAGTAGTTGGTTTATAATTATAAAGGAATTTCACCTGCGATTTAGCCGTAATGCGCAGGTCCTGAAGCCGGCGGTGCCGGTGGCGGGCTGGCGGGTTGGAGGCCGCCCTGTCGAGGTTTTAGTGCTCAATTGTACATCGCCAAGAGGATACATTTCGCCCCTTCGATACAAAACGATCGAATTCGAAACTCGAACAAATTATTTTAAAATTTATGAATAAAGTCATTTTATGTGAACAATTTTCGAATAGTTCCTTCTGAATTTTTGGCGAATTTGACGCCTTATTAGATTTTTTGAGTGACTGTTGTAAAGTTTGTCGATCAAGATGTGGTGGATACTTCGACGTGCGAGGCTCACCGGCGCGTCGCTGTTCAGTCAGGCTTCGGGCACTAATAACAACAACAATGCTAAAACAGGTTAGATTCGATTTATTTCATGTTGTTTTAGGATATCCATGGGTTCCATAAGTTTACCTAATTATGTATTAAACTTTACTTCCGACCCCACGAGACAGGCTTGGCCTAGTGCGGGGACCACAACCAACCTGTCTATTTTATTGTGTTTTTTTTTATAACTTTAATAATAAAGGTAAAAAGCAACTTCGTTTTAAACGCGTGTCCCGCGACACGTTATTTTTTTATAATAAAATCTTTTGCCCGCTACTTTGTCCGCGTAGATTCCTTTCTTAGCGGATACCTACGTTATAACAGCTTATAATTTTTGTTGCAGTATTAGGTACGAACTTAGACAGCAGACTAAACAATATCGACCGATTTCTCAATTAGGCGACAGGTGTTTAAAAAGACTTTCGGATTTCCACCTTTGGTTACAATATTGCAATTTTCTTACCGAACCCAAATTTTAAAAGAAATGAATTGTAGCCTATTTCACTTCCAGATAATGAAGCTTTCCATTGGTAACAGAATTTTTAAAATCAGTCCAGTAGTTTCGGACCCTAAAACTCATTAATTTATATAACCTAATCATCAGTTAGTAAGTAGGTAAGTATACATTTATAATTTTATTCAAATGATTTCAAATCTCCATTTTGCATGAGACACAAGATAATTTACGTATCAAAAAGCCGGAATAGGAGATTATTAAACGCGAGCTCGAAATAATAATGAAATGGTTCAACTCATATACAAAATTGAGGTATTCATAATGGTTACCTACATAACAACGCGCTGCGGTTTTTATCCCCTAAAAATAGGAAAATCAATAAATATTCTGTTATTATACTGTTTGTATAAAAATAATAAGTTACCTGCCGGTAATAGGGACCACCTGCCACTTTTATTAAAAAACAAATATTACGTAAAGATAAATATTACGGGAAAACTACTTAAAAACAGGCCGTTATATAAATATTTGCTTTATTGTCAATCTGAAAAACAATTAATTTCTCTATTTTCTTGTTAAGTATTTCGTCACTAATTAATTTAAAAACCTTTTAGTTGTGCTTATTACCAGCAGGTACCTTTTTATTTAAATACAAACGCTTTAGTAACAAAAACGAGACCTTGAAACTATTCTGAATTGAAATAGCAGTGTCGTTTATGAATAAGCCGTCAATAACCGTGAATTATTTATTACACTTTCTGTCTGCTTTCTGCTGTTATACCGGTATTTATTATACCGACACTATTTCGTATTGAAAAAAATATTTTCATAGATAGTCGAAGCTTATTTTTCAATTAGGGAAAGCTTTCAGCATCCTTTTGTATCGTAAAGTTCAACGGGCAACTTTTAATGTTGGTTTTCATCTAAACACAGCTTCGATAAAAGCTTCTGTATCGCTTTGTTACGAGTATGAACTGATGCGGTTACCATATGTAAATCATTTTAACTGAAAAGTATGGATAGGCTTCTACAGTGTGTAAAGAAAACTGTAGGTATAATCCCTCCTAGGTAGTTGTAGGTTGTAGGTACCACCAGGACGTTACTAAAAAAAACTTATTTATAAATAAATTTGTATGAAACAGGTAAGTTGGGAAAATTATTCTAATTAACTGAAAAATTCAATTTTTTAAAGAAATTTACAAAACGTTAGGTATTCTCATCAGCAAGTTGATAATGATGCATTCACATTTTACAGATTCGTTGAACTCGTGAATAACTAAGGGTAATTTTATCAAGTTTATAAAGAACCCGATTTTTTTTTGTTCGGGTAAGGTTTGCTCGTTTTCTTTAAATACTGTATACTACTTACTTATTCCTACACAATACAAAAATGTTTCTAGTGTACTAAATCCTAACTTTCAATTATTGTTATAACTATGGATAATTACACTGTCATGTAAATGGATAGTTTTAAAGCCGATTTAAGATTTCAGTTGTTGGAAAATTATGCTGTTAAAGCAGTCTTAAATGTCTACTTTTCCAAAAAAAAAACTTGATTATTAACGTTGAGCATGTTTGATATTTTGGAATGGTTAGGGAATAATTTTGCACCAATTGCTTTATCAGTATAAAAGTACTATCATTTATGTGGTAGAATACAATATTCATTTATTGCGCTATCGTACACAAACATGACAATTTATATTACATTAAAAATTTAACACTTTAAAACTATTACAATTATTTTACATTAAAAAGTTTATCTCTCCGAAAAATCAACTTTCATCCATATTTTTTTTTCTTTTCTTTCTCTGAAAAAAACGGAGATTATTTATTATCATTTTATTTCATTTATTTTCATTCGAAATTATTTGTTTGGTAAACCTACACCGCACATGTGCTTATTGTGATGTTATGAAAAAAGGTTAATGCTATAAAGTATAAACATATTACAAATATTACATTTATATAAGGTAAGTTCATATGTATCTAAAGGGTGTAAAAAGACCCTTAACGAAAACGAAAACCACATATTCTGCCCATCATTGGGATCATTTTTTTCTTCTAGACAATACCTGGGAAACCACAGGTTCTGGAGATATTGAAGGTCAAAGTGTCCATTTTTTTTTTCAACTTTTTTGTAAAATCGAATTCTAAGCGTTAACACAAAATTTTCTTCCAAACAAACATTACCAAATTTTTTAAATTTTCTTAACAAATTACGCATTTGAAGTTACAGAAATGCAATGCATGCCCAAGCGCTCACCCACACTGACATAGCCGCGAGCTCGTTCCACGCACACACGCGCGCGGTATCAGCTGTGCCCGCTGTGCGCGTGACCTCGAGTCATTCGAGTTCAACGCATAAATGAATGCGAGCGGCCGTGTTACAACCCCGCGCACGGCACCGTAGAGAGGGGATAGCTGTCTACTCTCCATCCGTCTTACGCTTTTTCGATCAGGTCACGTGCCCTGACGCGAGTTTAAGATTTTATACCCATTACAGAAAAAGTGCTCAACGCCGCTAAAGAAGTTTTCACTTCAAAAACCTTAAAAAAGTCGAGTTTGGCGGGCAATTAGGTCGTAATATTCATAGTAAGATTTTTCATCGTTCAAATATCAATTCTAATTCCATTATGTATCAAGTAGACGATGCAAACAAAGAAAATAATGAAATATCCAATAGATTTGTATTTAGATCTATTTTCGTGAAAATAAATAAATAATGTGCTTAGACAGAGTGAAAGTAGGTAAATACTAAAGTACCTATAGTATAGCATTTAAAGGTATACATAGTTTTAAATGCTATACTAAAGGCTATACTATTCGCTCAGAATAGATATTAAGTGTCAAACAAATACTCCCACGACGAGTTGCTAACAATTTGTCTCAGTTACTTGATTTCTTTGATTTCAAAATAATAACGTTTTTGAAGATAGATAACTTTAGATAGATACACAAAGTAATAGATAGAAAGTAGGTATAACTTGTAAAAACGGGCAACCTTATCGCTGAAAAGGATTTCTTCCGAGCATCTTTTGAATGATATAGAACTGATTTAGCATTTAGTGTAGGTTTTGTAGAGGCTTTATTCAAGTCATCCCCTACTCTTGTGACTGAATCAGTCACAAGAGTAGGGGACTCTTGTGACTGATTTTCACGTTAAAGAATAGGTATTTCAAACGTATTTCAGTTCGTGTGCGACGTGCTATGCGTGATATGCTATGCATCTTCGGCATAGCCGTACTCTAAGATTGGTAATAAGTATTATATCTTAATTTACTTAAGTCAGGCAGGGCAGGCAGGTAAATTAAAATTTAAAAAAAACCTTTACTGCTTGGTACTCCGTTGTATTTAACCAAGAGAGTACACTATAATAACACCAAAATTATAGTATTATCCCGCCATCATGCAAGGGTGAGAGGAGGTGCGGGTGAGCGGGGCGCGAGGAGCGGCCGGAATGGGAGATTAATCCTGAGATTACTGTAACTTACTCTAATGAATACCTACCATACCATAGAGATAAAATACTTATATTATAATATGGGTTGAAAATACATCCTTTGAATTTAATGTCTCTGGGACCAACACGCCAAGGCTTAAATAAATAAATAATGCTTTATTTCAGATCGTCACAATAATATGTAGTATTTAAAAAGCAAACCACAACTAATTGTATATGGCGCTTTAGGCTGAGTCGTATTTCTTTTTGTAACCACTGTCCACACTATGTACCTACTTATTTTTTTTATTTCTTTAATTTTCTTATGTTAAAGTTCCCTTTGGTTTCATATAGGTAAACTTGTTTCATTCTTTCTTTGTTTTTAATTATTAATCTATACTTAAAATTTAAAAATCGTTTAAAAATAATGAATCATCTTCCTGTTTTCAATAAATTGCTTGCAATTGACTTTCACCACGTTGGTGCTAAGAGCAGTAGTGAAGGGTGGTGAAGATACTTGGAACTTTAATAAGTACTAGTCATTTAACGTAGAGTATGCATCATAAGTAAACTGTCAGTTTGCTAAAAGAATACTATAAACAAGTATTGGACTTACGATCTTCTTCTAAAAGACGTTACACACAACCATAAATACTTGAATTAAAAGTACTCAGTGTGTTTATTATTTTCAACATGTTAGCTATGTCTTTAGTTGGCCGAGTGGTATACAAGCCGCCACCCGGTACACCAACCGACGTGGGTTCGATCCACAGGTTACCTTGTTATAATGTACAAATAATGCTGCACGCACAGGGTTGTGAACGGTGAGGTGGCAGAGACTTTTGACCGTTGATTGGACAACAATCTACTTTGTTATAGAAAAATAGAATATAGTTAAGCCAGTACACGGGGGTGCTTTTAGGCACAAATTGTTATCGACATTTTGTATGGAATATCAAATCTAGAGGAAATATCTAGAGGAAACTTGAGGACGCAAATCCAAACGCAAAATGTCGCAAATTATCAATTAAACAAAATTAGACAGTAACAAAGACAAGTTAATAATATCAGATAGGAGATGCCATTTATTAAAACTTTGACAGATTGTGTGGGCTACTTTGATAGCTAGAGATGAGCGACCGACGACAACGAACGCCTACATAAACGAGAATATATTTTGGAATACCTAATAATATCAGTCAAGAGGCATCGATAATCCTATAAAACAAGTACCTAAGCTTAGGTACCTAAGCTTAGGTACTTGTTTTATAGGATTATTAATAATCCTATAAAACAAGTAGCCCACACAATCTGTCAAAGTTTTAATAAATGGCATCTCCTATCTGATATTATTAACTTGTCTTTGTTACTGTCTAATTTTGTTTAATTGATAATTTGCGACATTTTGCGTTTGGATTTGCGTCCTCAAGTATCCTCTAGATATTTGCTTTAAGTACCGATGTTCCTATATTTAGCCGGTATTGTTCGTGAGCCATGTCGAAGCCGTATTTACCGTAAGCTGATCTTTCACCGGTAACGTATACCTACGAATATATCTATCTATATTTAATATAACTTATTTGATGCCTAGGTATAGAGTGGCTTGTAAAAGGCTTCTGTTTAATGAAGTACATGTTCTATTTAGATAATCAAATTCTATACATCTTATTTTTATTAAACTAATGTACCTTTTTTAAAAAGTGATATTGATTTTCTACAGGCGCAGAATATATAGTAGTTACTAAGTAAACTACTAACTTTATCAACCCTTTCTACTCCTTTAGGGGTAAAATTTCCAAAAATCTTATCTTACTGTAAAGGTAAACTTTCATACTCGTAGCTCTTTTTAGAGATTACTTAGTAGAGAAGTATAAGTTTAGCTTCCGTTACGTTGTAGACCGGCATTATCAATTGAGATTCAATTCAAAGTAGAACGCTGTCAAAGCGAGTTATGATCGTTGAAAATCGAATTTCCTTTTGGTAGCGATCTTTCCATTCCCTTTCGATGTACTATTGAATAATTTATATGAATCCTAAACAACCGAACACGACTGAATATTTAAGTAAATCAATCAGTTGTTGAAGAATTTACAATGCTTATACAGGGAGGTTAATTTGAGTGGGTCAGTAATGCCAGAGGTGCTGTAACTGCTGTAGTTTATTTTTACCCGACTGAGCGAAACGTGTGTTTCTCTAAGTTCCTCCGAGTGTCATTATCACCAACGTCAATTCACCAGTTCCACAGCCAGACGTCATATTTACTTAAAACTATGTTGTTTTAAATCGTCTCAACTGGTAGAAACAAATTACTCGTCAAATCACCAATATAGATTGGAGAATGAGAAAGTCCGGAAATCGCGAAACACTATCTTTATACATTTTGTATCATATTACAAATAATACAAAAATCACGTCGAAAATATCATCCAGGGACTTTTATTCCATGTAAATAAATTGGAGTACACTGGTGTTCTTTCTATTGATTATTTTGCTCCAGTAACCAGCTCCGTTCGTTCCAATCATAAACCACGCGCCATATATCCCTCATAATCATCTAGTATAGTAGCTAGATATGTATGTCACAACACTCAATACAATACCTAAAGGTTGTCCTCATACATAATATCAGGTTGTCCCACTGACTTTTGGTATTAAGCTTTAAAGCCAGACCTGCATACTGATAGGGCTATGAAAGTGAACCTTACCATAAATTCTATACCTACTCATAGGTGTATTTTATAGGGTGTATGATTCCAACCTCGATCCTCGTCAAAACAACAGGTATACGATACCGAGACATAGAAATCTCACATCCTGAAAATTACAGTCATCTTCTGACTTTGTGGCAGTCATTTTAATCAACTAAAGAATCTAAAGCAGTTTTTTCCATCCAAAGGTTGCCTGGAAGAAATCGCTTTCAGCGATAATGCCGCCCATTTGTGCAACTTTTACTTTATAGCTATTACTTTACTTTGCTTTGTGTATATCGCGTTCCATGTTCCTTACTGTGTTGTTCAAATAAAGTTATCTATCTATCTAAAGAAAGGATTTGATAAAAGTCAAAGTATTTTTTTTAAAATTTAGTTCGAATTATTCGTGTTTGATATGACATTATTGAGATCGTGAATCGAACCTGTAAAAATAAACATAATATTATACTAGCTGCGCCCTGCAGTTTTACCTGCGTTTATGTCTCTTTAAAATATTGATTTCCTACAACACAGAATATAATATAACTAGCGACCCGCCCCGGCTTCGCACGGGTGCAATGCTGATACTAAATACACTACAGAAAAACTGTGAACGTTGTATATAAAAACATAGCGGCCCGCTCCGGCTTCGCACGGGTATAAAATATATAGACTATGTGATTAAAATCGATTCAGTAGTTTTGATTTATTCATTACTGCCCGTGGCCCGCACGCGTTAAATTTGGAGTAAAACAATCCCCCTTTCCCTATACCATAAAGATTTCCTGCTATCTTTGGAATATCTAAATTCATACACTACATTTTTACTTATTTACTTTTTACATTTTTTTGCCGCACCGGGCGGCCGGCCGGTACCGCCGCAAACGCTACGTCCCGCAATTTTTAAATCTGTAATATCTTCGAAAATATTCACTTAAATCATACGGTGTAAAGGGCCATATAGATCTATATTAAATGAACAATGTATTCAAGGTATTTAATTGGTAAAGGATTAATGCTGTATTGGTTAAAATCGCTTCGAAAATTAGCCATTATTTGTCGTAAAAAGTAAATGACAAAAAAGTAAGAGATAGACATATACCATCACGGACTTTTCTGTAGACCTTTTCAATGTGTACAATACTTAGTACATTATTTTGATAAAACTCGTAGGGTTCAGCCTGCGTTTGCAATGTAAGCGGAAAAAATGTAATTATTTACGACATCACATTAGAAACCTCAAAAATAACAGTACTTTTCCACTATTTAATGGATGTTATTATACATATAAACCTTCCTCTTGAATCACTCTATCTATTAAAAAAAACCGCATCAAAATCCGTTGCGTAGTTTCAAAGATTTAAGCATACAAAGGGACATAGGGACAGAGAAAGCGACTTTGTTTTATACTATGTAGTGATGATATAACAGTTACTATGAACTATAAACTTTAACAGCCCTTTTTCCTCGGATTTTTCTTGTGTGCTATTTTCATCTTTCTTAACGTTAAGGATAACACATCGTGACAAATTCCGAGACTTAATTGGCTCCAGAAGTTTTGATAAATTCTTTTCTCTGGACATGGACGATTAAGCTAAGAGGATGGTATAGTTTCTGGGGACGTCAATACAAACATGTTTCAGATCCTGCATTTCAGCGCCCTGCGAGATAGATTAAAATTACCTGTTTGAAATCATCTAGATTAACTATCTAGAATTCATTAAATAAAATTTGTAAGCTTATATTATTATAGGTAGGTAACTACTCTACGAAATTAAATAGATAGGTAGCTCCAGGGACTGACTAAGACAATAGATTCAATGAAATTAGCTAGTCTAGATTCTATAGCATAGAATAGAAAACAGTCTTATCTCTACAATGGCGAACACGACGTTTATAGTAGGTATGTACTCGTAGTTATGTAAAATGAGCCGAGTGATTCTCCAAAGTGGGCCGAATGCAACGTTTTACTGCGTTTTCATAGCTGGCATTCCGCCGAGTGCTTGTTGTGACATCGTTATACAGATCCACCCTTATAGAGGTAAGTAGGTACCTACTCGACAGTTGACAGTGTCGCTTTACATCTGGAGACACTTCTAGTATTGTTTGAAATTACACAAGTTTCAAAAAATTCAAAAAATTGGTATTCATGGCCAATTCCCTAACTAGGGATGGCGAAAAAAATAAAAAAGAATATAAAACATTGAAATCGAGAAATATTTTAACCAATAAGGAAAATAAAAAGTTTCCTCGAAGGTCAGTGACGTCATTATTCTTCAGTTCCCTGATTTGTTCTGTAGTACTTAGGTATTTTCTTAAAGATTTGCTTTTATAATTATATTAAGTTAATTATTTTTAGTACAATTTATTAAATCGTAGAGTACTTCGCAATGTTAGTTATTTTAAAATAACGTCAATTGTTATAATCTCCATACAGTTTGTCGACTATTTACCATACTACCCGTACTCTTGTGAACAATATATTCAACTTAGTTCATACAGACAGTTGCAGTTTCATTGCGCACACAAACGACCTTTATATCTACCACAAATATGGAGAACTATGAGTGACTAAAAAAGCCAGGCCACAATCGTACTTCACAACCCGACCAATATTGGCCTGCAAAACGTACTCGCAATAGAAAAGATGAACCTTTTACATTATGGTTAAAAAACAATATAGAAAAAGGTAAATTAATAGAGAAATAGCCTTAACTGTTTATATTATAGCTGTTTCTAGATTGTCATCGCTTGCCCGGTTGAATCCAATATCCTTGTCAGCACCTCGGGTCAGGAGACGAAGCAATTTTTTACCCTCTTGAGTTCTTTTACCTCTCTCATTTAATTTACCATTTTCCCAAAAACCTTTCAATCTTTTCGCTTTGACTTTCTTATAAGGTTAACTTGAACGCGTGATGAGGGATTACGGTTCTTATGTATTCGGTGATAAGGTATTGTCTTGGGTGTAGATTGGGAGACCTCACCTTTGATAAATTGGTTGGTTTCGTTGATCCACGTCAGAGGAATCGACTCTTAGCGACGACGACGGTTGGATGTCAATATGGCTTATAATGTTTGTCCCTAAACTAATTGATGTTATAGTTAGAACTTTATATTTCTTTGAGATATAGCCGTCATTAAGTCAGATCCAAACCAAAGAAACTAAATTCTCAAATCCGTTCACTAACTCCGTAAAAACTTTCCTCCTTAAACTTGCTAAGCTCTACATTTGAAAGAATCACTGGACTATAGAGTCCTTCAACTCAATTTCTATTCATTTTGAACTCTTAAAACTTTCAGTCTTTGCAAAGTCGGTACTCTGTTGTAAAGTCTACATCATCCCGTCGTAACTGAACGACATAAAAGTGGCTGAAACGACCTAACTCTGACTCTAATGGCGGCTTGTTTCATTAAACCACGATATAAAGACTAAACTAACGTGTACTGTCCACTTGATAAACTTTACGGCCAGTATCAACATCACTAATACAACCTCTGCGATCTGTGTACAGTCTCGAGGTGATACGAACTTCATGGTAGTAAACCTCGTTACTTACATGGCACTAGCGTTTAAAAAACGAATAAAATAACGTGAACATGAAGGCCAATTCGAAAAAGGTATAAAATTCCGGTCGTCTGAGACAAAAGAGTTTTTATATCAGCTACCTAGCTTTGAATCTATTTAAATAGTTTTCGTATAAATATCGAAATTCGCGTCGAACAAAGTTTTTTTGTGATTTATGATTTTTATGTTTACTTTGCAATAGCCTCTATTTTTTGTCTTCATCTTTTTACCCAACTGCAAGGAAAGCGTTATGTTTTTATCTTTGTATGTTTTTTGGAGTGTAAAGCTTTAACCGTTGCGTTTTAATATCGAGAGGTTAGGACGATATCAATAAGGAATCAATAAGGAAATAATCCGTTACGTTCAGTTGTTGCCAAACGCCCCGGTCAGAAGCGTTTTTAAAAACCAAATGTAACGGATAAAACGGCATAGATATGTCATAATTTCTAATAATATTAACTTCGGTCAGAATTGTGTTAACTTGACGTAATATAGAAACACCCAGGCAAGTAACAAATATATGTAAATATATATTTATTTGAGGTGGGAATTGATCCACCTTCTGCGTCAAATACAACCTTAAAATTAAATAATCCTAACTAAAGCAAAACAGCGAGAATCAAATTGCAAATTATCCCTAACAACTTACCAATCCTAGAGAATCCATCCAATTAACTATTGATCTATGAGAACGGTAGGTATCTGAGTAGGTACCTGTATAATCCACTTAATCTTAGTGTTACGTATAGAGTGTTTATCGGTTACATCAGACCAAATCCCTTTTAAATATTAATGTTCACAACATTCGAGCTAACACGTTCGTCTCGTGGATTATACAGGCTTAAATCTGGAAAACAATTATGAGCCCTTTGTCTGTTCAATATAACAGTAATAGACCGAGCGAGCGAAGCGTTTCTGCTTCAAGTCTGGCAGATTCCTCTGTCTTTCTAACTTTCTAGCTATTACTTGCTTTGTGTATATACATCGTGTTCCATGTATCTTCCTGTGTTGTACAAATAAGGTTATCTATCTATCTATCTGTCAAGAAATGTGATTTCGTCAGTTCTGTCAGTAACTATGTAATATTTATGTTGGCACGTGGATGACACCGAAGGTACACATCCTAACTTAGTTTTTAAGACGTTTCAAAGTGATCTCATATAAATGAATCCTTATACTCCCCGTCGTAAAGGTCTTATTTTACAGCTGATATGGAAATCGTACGGATTTTTTGATCTAAATTATTTATTTATAAGGATAAATAAATAATTTTAATAAGGATAAAAAAATAAATAATTATTTATTTATAAGGATAAATAAATCATTTAGTTTTCAAGAAAAAGTCAAAAAAATATTTGGTGAAGATTTGATGGGGATTTTCGGAGTGATGAGCAGATTAAATCAATGAATAGCAAAAATAAAATGCATTAAATTGTGAATATCTATTAATATTCTGCTTTGACTGACTAATTTACTTAAAATTAAATAAATAAACACGGTATTTTTTCACCCTAAAATGAATAATATTTTCCTCAAATATATAACAAAGCATCGTATCCCTATGGTTATTGTTTACTGAGCTTTTACCTTTGTTGTTTCTGAAAACCAGAGATACGCGAGTAACACAGATTGCCAACGGAAAATATACCTTTAAAACAAATACCTCTTTAAAAATTTAATACTTATACAATATTAGCAGCGCTCCGCGGTTTCACCCGAGTAACTCCCGATCCCGTGGGAATATTGGGATAAAAAGTAGCCTATAACTTTCAATGAATTCTCAAACCAAGTTTCACCAAAATGGTTCCAGTAGTTTCAGAGCCTACTCAATGCAAACAAACAAATCTTTCCTCTTTATCATTTTGGTCCAATGAAATCCCTCATCTATACTAATATTATAAAGCTGAAGAGTTTGTTTGTTTGTTTGAACGCGCTAATCTCAGAAACTACTGGTTCGAATTGAAAAAATCTTTTTGTGTTGGATAGTCCATTTATTGAGGAAGGCTATAGGCTTTTTATCCCGATATTCCCACGGGATCGGGAGTTGCGCGTGCGAAACTGCGGAGCGCTGCTAGTAAAAGATACAGGGCCTTGGGTGGGTCATCATATAAGAATGCGGTTGAGGGTTCTGTGGACATTAACAATTAGCTTTTGTTCTACGACATTTGGAAATTCTAATGTTTATTCGAAAATTTTGTGTCTTTTGAAGCGTGGGTGAAAAGTGTAACGACCCCCAGGACACGATCTCGTGGGATAGGTACACGTGAAATTTATCCTTGTCGTGGCTTATTTAGCTTAATAGAGCCGTAAGGCGGCGCAGAGCCACAAAAGGAGGACGGGTCGGCAAACCCTTCACTCGCTCCCTCGAAGGCCCCCGTTTATTTGGGGGTCTTTGAATCATGAGCATATTGGTAACTTTTAGACGAGCGTGCTACATCTTAGGGCACATCGTCACTTACCATCGTGAGATAGTGGTCAAACGCTGATTATTTAAAAAAAACCGGCCAAGTGCGAGTCGAAGGGTTCCGTATCAATTTGGTTTTTTTAGTATTTGTTTTGTTGTTATAGTGGCAACAGCAATACATCATCTGTAAAAAATTCAACTGTCTAGCTATCACGGTTCACGAGATACAGCCTGCTCACAGATAGACAGACAGTGGAGTCTTAGTAAACAGGGTCCCGTTTGTACCCTTTGGGTACGGAGCCCTAAAAAACGATTTACATAACGCGTTTATACAGTAATCAGAATCTAAAACCTTTTAATTTGATCAAACCATCCAATAAATCAAATACCTATTGAATGGTTAGATGTAACCTTCAACTGCGTAGGCGTCTGGTATTTTACATGGGAGATTGGTTCCGAATTCCCCATGGTGAAAATGTAATTGGAAGGCAATCAAAAGTTGTCAGTATAATGGAGCGAATTTGATCGGAATAATTTTATTTAACTGACTGTGCCGTGTGGTTTCACCCGCATAAGTTCGGAATTGCGAATGAATTATACACATAAACTTTCCTCATGACTCACTCTATCTATTGGTAAAATCGTGTGAAAATTTGTTCAGTGGTAGGTTATCGCGTTCAGACATACAAACATACCTACTTTGTTATATAATTATTATAGATATAGATAGATATTTAATATTATAACATTTGCCTATTTTTGAACATAAACAAGCGTTAAGGGCAGCGCCGGGGCCAGCCGCGACGAGGTTTTACAATCGCGTAACTTCCAATATGTCAAACTTCATGTACAGGAACAAAACCTATTTCCTATTATGCTGGCTGGTATTTGATTTGCTAACATTTGAATATTTTAGTACTTATGTCTGTGTGTTGTTGTTATTTATTCGTGATTCGTATGCCTAGTAAATTGGTAGATTGGCTGCAAGAACGTATTGTTTTAATTTATTGTGAAGAACCCTACATTTTAAGAATAAAACATTGTTTGTGGAAAATTTATTTAAATCTCATTTGCCCCTGGATGTCACAATATAGATCTAGAAGTAATGTCTCCTTCTAGGGTAGGACATAAGTATATGTTGTGCCATCGATACTAAATAGAAGACTAAAATCTACAAGGTCAGTCTTGTAGATTTTAGTCTTCTATTCAGTACTCTTCGTCTGCACACAGACGTTCTGCCCTCTCGTTACTTCCGGTGTCAATCGAGAGTGAGCTCATTTCCGGTGCTAATAGCACCAGCCAGCTCTTTAAATAACGTATTATGTTTCTACTCGTGTTGGATAAGTAATGTACCTACTTACAGTGTTTGGAAGGAACCTTCGAGGACTGGAGCCTCTAGAGGTCGGCTAAGTGTGGGTTTTGTTTCAGGAACAACTTTTATTTCAAGACCTTCAAGGCTTATATTTTCCGTCGTAAAAGAAAAAAATGAAAAAACTTTTAGGGATATACTATAAAATATTCAATGTAATTTCTACTATTTTTTTCCAGAGAATCGCTGTCTACTAAACACTTATTTTATAATTTCCCCCGAGAAAGCCGCAAATGTTTTTTTTGACTGACGTCGGGAGGGTAATGTTTTAATAGTCTACGTATGTTCGTAATTCTACATAACAGATTTTGATAATGAATTAGGTATGAACAGCGCCTGATTTAGAGTTCAGACCGCCCTAGGCTAATTATGTGGACGCGCCCCCGCCAGGTGTGTTCAGAGGACAGTCACTCGATTTCAGAGGATAAAAGTCAAAGACACTCGTACTTATCGAAACGTATATTATAGCGTGAGATATAGATGAGAGAAACGCGGCCAGCGAATAACCCCCGCTTCCCTCCGCACTCTCCGAGCCATTCGCGCTCGACGCGCCACTTTTTTACTTTCTTCGTGAAAAATTAACGAATGAGATAGGAAGAGGAAAAACACTCAAGAGAGTGAACCTCATTCGTTGGTCGGCTAGAGCAGATGCCTGCAAGAGACTAAAAGATTCCTGGGATGAAGTAAAAAGAGTTTTAAAAATGATTGAAAATGACAGTACAGAGAAACCAGTCCTGCGAAATGAGGCAAAGGGAATTCGCATCAAATTAGAAAAACTTGAAATTACGCAGTTTCAAGTTCATGGTCGTATTTTGGAAAGGTTAAATAAAGTGAGTTCAGATTCAGAGCTCATCCGTAGATGTATTAACGGTATCTGATCTCTATGGATCTTTAGTAGAGTTTACAATAGCAGAATGAGAAAACTTTGACTATTTCGAAGAAAAAGCAATTGAGATGAGCGCACTTAAGCAATACCAAGGTGAAATAAAGAGACAACCTAAAAGAAAAAAAAATGACGGATGAAACAACGAACGAAGAACCTGAAATATCCTCTGGCTTTAAAGATTATTTTGGAGTGAACACCTTTTTGGTCATCCTTGATAGACTGAGAGCTGAAATACATAGAAGGCATAATGCTTACTTAAACTTAAAAAAAAACATTTTTAACTAAATTGACTGAACTTTCAACAGAATTACAGAAAAAACTCTCGTGACATATTATAACCATGATTTAGAGGACGATTTGATTCAAGAATGTGTTCATTTTCATAGTCACATTTCCTCTAATAAAACTACAGAGAGTGCAGTGAATTCTAGATCAAACTCACTAGGTACTCAGTCTCTCAACGTTTTTGAGGAATCACTCTGTTTATCCTAACTTGGATATAGCTCTCCGCATTGCACTCACCACTCCGGCTACAAATTGTTATGGGGAAAGGAGTTTTTCCTGTTGAAAACGCGTGAAAAATTATCAAAGGTCTTCATTGTCTCTAGAAAAAAATAATTATCTTGCTCTTCTGTACATAGAAGCAGAGATAATGAACACCATAAACTATGATCGAATGAATATCAATAGACGATTTTGCTATTGAAAAGTCCCGTAAAAAAATTTGTTTCTTTTTTAATTACTATTTCATTCGTTTATTAACTTTAAGACCTTTTTTACTACAAATAAAAATTATTATTTTAGAAAGGTTTGTACTTAGGCGGCAGGAATAAAGTGGCCTACACTCTTAAACATATGAGGGATGGAGAGAAAGAGGACGACCTAAGAAAAGATGGATGGACTGCGTGAGACAAGACATGAATGTTAACGATGAGATGACGACTAATAGGAGTGAATGGAAGAAGACGACATACTGCGCCGACCCCAAATAACTTGGGATAAGGGCAGGAAGATGATGATGATTCATAAAACATATAAATCCGGCACAGCTCTCATTACCACTCATAGTTTAAAAAAAACCCGGAAACACTAAGGAAATGACAATTAATATCAGAGATAAGACAAATGAATAAAAAGAGGCAAAGTAGGTATACAGAGTAATAACAATATCAATTTTCGCGAATCATAATCAAGGCATTCGACTGGATTTTGTACTGAAAGTACAAGATATTTGGCATCCCTGGTTAAAAAGAGTCCGGCATCTGGCAAACCTGACTCGCACACTGGGCACTCTGTTGCCAGCTCACCCACTCGCTTGACCACCGAACGATTCGAGTAAGAAGTCAGTATTTGTTACACGCGCCCTTTTAAAAATTTCAAAATTTATTGTTAAAAACAGGAACTCGCAAGCACATTTAGTTTTAGTGTCTAGTTGAAATGTGTAAGTGTAGGGTAGATGCAATGATGCTAGATTAGTGCATACGAAGACACGATTTTAGAGCGCCCCTCCCGATCCTCGCGCCCTAGGCTGCAGCCTAATTATAAAATAAATAAAATAAAAAGCCTTTATTGCTGTACTTAGTTATACCAACTATATCAAATTACTTAAACATGCCAAAACTTAAATACTAAGTTCCTTATGGAATTAAATTAAATATCGGCAAACGGTGGTTGTGGTATCGCAGCTTGTCCTTCGACTCCTAAATATCATTTCAAGAACGGCTGAAAATAATTTTGGTGATATAGGGTCTCCTTGGCGTACACCTCTTTTAATAGGGAATTCGTCTCCTGTCGATTCTAGCTTCACTCGAGCAGTGCTTTTTGTGTAGATATTTTTAAGTATTCTAATGTATTTTGTTTCGACTCCTTGTGCTTCAAGTGCGTTCCAAATAAAACTGTGTTCTAATGTGTCGAATGCTTTGTTAAAGTCAATGAACCCCAGGTAGTAAGTTTTGTTATATTCTTTAAATTTTTGTAGTATCTGTCTCAAAGCGTGAATATGATCTATAGTTGAAAAATGTCTACGGAATCCAGCTTGTTCTTTGGGCTGATTTTCTTCAAGGGTATTTGTAATTCTAGAAAGTATAATTTTTGAAAAAACCTTGTAAATATTCGACATCAGGCTAATGGGCCTATAATTTCCTATGTCTCCTTTGTCGCCTTTTTTATGGAGCAATATAATTGTTGATTTAGTCCAATCATCGGGGATATTTTCCGTGTTAAGTATTTGATTAAATATATCCGTAAGCTTTGGAGCAATCACTGGTAATGTAGTTTTTAGAAGCTCGTTTGTGATGAGATCTGCTCCAGGTACTTTACCAAGTTTTTGTGTTTTAATTGCTTGCATTGTTTCAATATTTAGTATTTTCGGTGTCTGCTCTGCATCTGTTGGTATGTTGTATTCTTTTTGAGTTTGTTCAAATCTTTGGCTTGTGTACAAATGGCGGTAATAATCCGTAGCAATCTTTAGTATATCGAGTCTGCCTAATTAGCCTAAGGGTAAATCAGGCCCTGGGTATGAATTGTGAATGATAGTTCAAAACCCGGTCAGTGTTTTAGGGTATATTTTCAATAATCCGTGGAGATTATTTTATGGCTCCGTGAACAGGCAACGTAAATGTGGATGGTTTTCGCGGGCTACATGCGCGTTCGCGCCTGTTCCCCGATCAAATTCGGTATTTTGTCCCGCGACAAAGGGTTCGCGCCTTCTTCGCGTACACATCCACATTCACGGCTCCGTGTCAGTTTACTCGACCACAGCGTACGCACGTGGATCTTCAGTACTTAGTCTGTGCGGGCGAAGTCGCTTCGCGCGCGATTATATGTTTGTGTGGAATAACGAAATGGCAATGCTCTTTTTAGAGAATTTCCATCCACAAAATATTCTGTGGGACTCAAATAACCCGCATCAGAACAAAAACATTCACCATCATCCAACAATCTTTTTCCAACGCTTTTTAGTAACTTTCTGGTTTTGGGCGTCTAAATAGTGATATGTTGCCACAGCAAACAAAGTTATAGCTGCAGCAGCTTCTACGTCCATTTCACGGCGGGTTTCACTAACGACTGTGAGCATCCCGTGAATGTAGATGGCACGACTTGTGCCGTGAATTCACGTCGTGAACTCGCGCGTGAATTCACGGCGTGTATGTGGAGCCGCTATTAGAATCGTTAAAATAGTTGACCGTGACACGACGATGTGCTGATCGACGAAAAGATGGTTGTCTGTTTCTTTCGAACAGCTGGAATTTAATAATCTGTTTCTAAGTAGGAAAATGGTAGGACAATGGTTTTATTTGATTTCAGTAAGTACACAATGTATGAACATAGTTTTTTGAGATTTGGAATTTCTGATACTTACTCTAACCATTGTTGCTTTTGAGTAATTTATTTCTAATGTCAATGTCAAAAAATAAACGCTCATAGATAAATGTCGAATTGAACCAAATTAAAAAAATAAGCACGTGTTAATTATTCCGAAAATTTCTCCAAGCATGATCTCCTGACCCACTCAACTTACCCACCCTGTATAAGGTTTACTCATCTACCTTTCAATACGTATCTTGAATTTCATTGCAAATGATTTTAAATTAAGTTTTTATGTGTTCGAACAAATGAATCGTAAAATATGTTGTTGCGTTTTTACTGCGAAAGAAAATTAAGAAACTCTATAGAGAGCACTTTTAGGGATGAATTCACATTTTTATATGGGATGAAATTCTGTGGGATGAATAGGGAGAATCACTCAAATGTGGGGCTTTTATTAGAGGAGCGGTTATGTTGTCAAACATAAAGATTCTATGTGGGCTCTTGCGCACATCATATCATGGTTCTAACTCCATTCCCCATCAAGTCTACGTTGCGTAATGTAAAGAGCAAGCGATTAATTAAACAATCACTGCACAGATGTTCATACGGTTTTCGCCTATTGGACTAATTGATTCAAGGGGAAGTGTACAGGGCGTCTTCAAGTCGCGAGTGAATAGGTATCTTCTAGGGCCGCGTGCTACATCAAGTGAAAACGTGTTTCGATCTAGCGTAGTGAACCCCTTAAGCCGCATCGTCACCTACTGTCAGGCAGGTGTGACAGTGTTCAAACGCTGACCTATCATATTATATAAAAAAACTACTTATCTAAACGAATTTTCCTCTTCCACCCACGTAAAGCTGGGGCGCGTGGCTAGTAATCCTACTAATATTATAAATGTAAAAGTTTGTGTGTTATTATGTTTGTGTGTTTCTATTTGTATGTATTTTCCTCCTTCACACAAAAACTACAGAACCGATTGTGATGAAACTCGATATGTAGCTAGCTGAAGATCTGGATAAACATATAAGCCACTTTTTAACCCGATATTCCTACGGGATCAGGACATACACGGCTGAAACTACGAGGCGCAATATTAACGTAGTTTGTAGGTAGGTATGTCTATATATTACATTTCAAGCTCAACTGAGTTGCCCAGAGGACATTACTCGGCCGACTGACTTGCCTAGTGTTGAAGTGTGTGTATACCTACCTACTAGCTACTGAACGGTGTCCCAAATGAAACCAATCTAAACTTGTACCAAGTTAACTTTGAGTTTTTATGTTCCACTAGAGATGCAAGATGAAAAAAAAGTGATTCGTTAACAATAGTATTTTTTACACAATGATATTTTGTGTGCTCACTCCATCCATGCACGGTGACACCACCCCGCCCCGTTTCGGTGCAAACATTTTCATCATTTTTTAACCTCCACTGAAATATAACCAGTGGTTTGGTTTTACAGTGTGGAACAAAAACACGTTTTTCTTTAAAAACATTAAATAAAACAATCAAATATTCCATAAACAAATTTAAATCAATAAAGTAAAAATTACTCAACGTGTTGAGAACCTTTTCCTTTTATAAAGTCGGTTAATTAAACTCAAAATAA
Source organism: Idaea straminata (assembly GCA_951213275.1). Lineage (NCBI taxonomy): Eukaryota > Metazoa > Arthropoda > Insecta > Lepidoptera > Geometridae > Idaea > Idaea straminata. Next base: position 13,540,975 of record OX577857.1, read on the forward strand.
GAATCCTATTTGTATTACGTTTCAGATATGATTCGTCTTCGAAATAGCTATTTTAGACCCCGTTGAGGCTATTTTTGGCAATTCTGTTTTTAGTATAAGTGCCTATACGTTAAACTATATAGCTGTTTTTGACACGCTCTTATTAGTTTCACCTGTATGTTTGCTTGTATGTAACCGACTCTTTTGGGCTCAATTTTGCCCTATCAGATTTAATTTTAACCTTTAGTTCGTCCTCAGTCTCAAGTAGTCTCAACCCAAGGGTTTACCTGTGCCGATTGAATTTAACCTTCTTCACAACTTGCCAACAATTTCAATAAGTATAAAATGAAAATTGGTTATTTGAACTGAGTAAAAAGTTTTTAAGTTGTATGCCTATGTTATAACAGCAAATGTGAGCCTTATCTAAATACAAAATACGACAACACGAAATAAATGACTTTTGTATTGGTATTTCTATCTGTCCTATAACTTTGTAGGTATTTCAGTCAGTCAGGAGTTTGCATTTTTAACCGACTTAAAAAAAGGAAGAGGTTCTTAATTCGTCACGTATATTTTTTTAAGGTATGTTCAATATATATATTTAATATAACGGAAAACAAAGGTTTTTGTTTTTTTATTTTACCTAAATTGACCGTAACAGAGTTTGGGGAATTTTCAAAATGTGACAACACTATTATTTACCTAAGAGCTCGCTGTAAATGATGGTGTTGTGTTGCCACATCTTAGAAATTCCTTAAATTTTTATTTAATTAGATAATTTTCCCGAACTTTTGCTCAAGATATTTTTGCAATTTCATACAAAAAAAATTGTAATCTCGTAGGTGTACTAGTAGGTACTTATGAGGTATTAAAGATTTTTTTATTTTAAATAAACTGTTAATTGATAACTTTGCACATTTTACCCTGAATGCTCCTGAAATCTTTTAAATATCAGTTTGCTCAATCCATACTTCCCAACTTCGGGTAAGATAATCCCAAAAGTTTCATGAAGTTACTTATTTATTAAAGTCTCCGCCAATTTTGAGGTTTTATAACTTTGGCCAAACATTTTTAGAAATATTACCAAAGTTAAATAAATAAGTACCTATTTACTTAGTCTATTTATATATATTAAAGGGAAAATACTCATCAAGAAAGCTCTGAAACAACAAGAGCTTTCTTCAAGTCTGAAACTTCGCAGGAGAATTCCTTTTAGACGTAGGGGAGCTCTAAGAAAGGATATTTGTAAATTCGACCTCTAAAGGGGTAAAAAGAGCTGTTATACTGGCCACCTTAAAACTAGCCTAGTCTAGTTACAGTTAATTTCCGCTTTATGGACTATCAATACATTTTTCAACATGATGCCCTAGCTCTAGCCGAATGAAACTTTCAGGGTTTAGTCTTCATGAAAGCCAGTCGTTTTTAAGATAAATTGCAGAAAAAATCTGTGAAATATTTGTTTAGAACCATACAAAGATAATGTAAACATAAGTTCTTGAACAAAAAAATACTTTAATAGTTTTATTTTGAGTTTTATAAATCTTAGACTCTGATTGATTGATTGGTGGGTACAAAAGGTTCATTGTTGAACTTAATTCACAAAAAAGGCAGAATCGCAGACCTGACAGTTTGGCTGTAATTGCGAAGTTAGGGCTGCAATCTGATTTCGACTAAAATTTCACTAAAGTCAAAATAACTTTTGAACCACTATTTATTGTAGAACATACAGGGGGGTTAATCGATAGGTACTGAGCTCCCATCCCCCACCCCCAGCAACCGATGATCCACCCCCCTTGTTACACCGTGTATATTCTGTGCCGCTCCGTCGGATACACACACTAACGAACATGTGTATTTACAATTACAAACAAAGGCCGAGCGCACTCGTGAATTGCAAGAACTGTATTTAGCTTGAGGCTAGATGGCACTGTTCGCAATGTCCTGCAATATTTATTTATTTTGTTCCTGCCACTCGTACAATCCAATTTTACACCAGAGGCTTTAATTGAAATCATTTCTAAGAATAATCTTAAAAAATATGGTTTGTCCTGTATTCTGTGCTTAAAAGTGGTTACTTAGTAAAGTATTAAATATTCATTGAATGTTACTTGAGTAAGAAATGCTCTGGAGATGTCCTCCATTTTCAGTGTAAACACTTTGTTTAAACGAGCTTTTTAGTTACCTAGGGCTTTTAGAAGTGGTAGGTATGTTGAAAAGTAAAGGTACAAATATTACTATTTTCTTATATTAAAGATAAAAGGTTATTTTAATGAGAAAAGTGTTTTATTTCAGTTTAAGTAATTCTACTCCTATACATAAATGTGAAAGTTTGTGTGTTAGTATATGTTCATATGTGTTTGTTACTCCTTCACGCTAAAACTACTGAATAGATTGCAATGAAACTCGGTATGTAGAAAACTACAGATCTAGATTAACACATAGGATGGATTAACACTCATTATCTAGATTTTCCAACAGGATCGGGGCTTACGCGGGCGCAGGTAGTATTAAGTATTTTTTTCCTTGATCGGTGTTGATCTAGTGTATACCTCGATTTTCATTCCGAAGGTATTGGGATTGAAACCCGAAAAAAAATAATTGCATGAGAATGAGAATAAGCACAGTCTGCAAGGCGCCCCTAATGTCATCTCTATTATAAATTTAATATCTCTACAATAAATGCAATCAATCAATTCGTGGTGGAAATGAGTAAAGACAGAGGGGTGTGTCCAACTTCATTTGTATAATGTCTTGCTGACGTCACTTCATGCTGATTTCGCAACATTTTGGATATTTATTATCATTCCTTAGGAAGTTGATAACATTATTTGTAATATTGCTAAGAGCGGTGTTGGCCTAGCGGTAGATACCTCGACTTTCAGTTCGAACCCCAGCTGCGTAAGAAGTGTATTGGAATTTTAAATAAAAAGTGGAAAGAAAAACAAGCAGGTACTTACTTGTACTTTAACGAAATATAAGATAATAATGAAGAAAAATAACACTCGGTTTCAACCGCCATTTAACCCTCTTAGGAATGGAATTTCAGAAAACCCTTTCTTTGGATACCTACACTCCAAAAAGAAGTTGACAAACAATATCTTAAACCGTTGCGTTGGTCCTAGAGACATTTAAGGACCACTCACGTCTCTAGGTCCAGCGGTTTAGATTCCAGGTGTAGGTACAATCAGGCAACAAAAGTGCAGACCCACTATAGAGTTCTAAAATTGTAATTATTAGAATGTTTAGAACAGAAGTACAACTTTAAGGATAGGCTTTAGTTTCAAGCAGGACTTTACAGCCCTGTTTGAGTTAATTCTAATACTAGCTGCGCCCCGCGGTTTCACCTGCGTAAGTCCTGATCCCATGGGAATATCGGGATTAAAAGCATATGTGTTAATCCAGGTCTCCAGCTATTTATATACCGAGTTTTATCGCAATCGGTCCAATAGTTTTTGTGTGAAGGAGTAACGAACATACTAACAGACAAAATTTAATATTTATAATATTGGTAGAATTATCAATTTTAAAACTTTACGGTGAGTCTGTAGTTATGTTAACGATTGTACCTAAATACCTAACTGCAAGGAAGATAGCCTAACTATGTACCTACTTTACGTCTTTGTAAGTTTAGGGATTCTTGGAATACCTCTGGCTGGGATTCTACCTATCGACTTCATATTTAGATAACACTTGGAAACCTATTTGTTACGTAGGTAGTAAGTAACATAAGTGTCGTTGATGTTCAGAAGCGCCCTACCCACCCTCCCCTCTATTTGGTATGAGGGGTAGAGTGCTCTTCAGCATCAACTATACATCAGAACACAATAACAGCACAGTAAAGTACAGTATGATAAATTTCCAACAATACAAGAAGCTAAAAATCATATTATGTAAATACTTTTTAAATTTTCAGATAACATGCGACTGAAAAGTATTGGTGAAGTATTGGATAAATTAGCATTTTAGTTTTCTGACCCCCCATTCTCTTGATCAGATATTATGGTGGTAATATAGTTACCATATTCATCCCTATATTCCCACGTGATTGGAAATTATACGGACGAAACCGTGGGGCGCAGCTAGTGAATAATAATATTTCATAACATAATGGTTAAAATGTCTGACTCACAGTTTCGAAGAAAATAAGTAAAATTGAATATTTTATGAAGCCTACGTAATCGTATGTGGGTAGATCTGAAAGTTAAGTTGCCGTCACTCTCGTGTCACTAACAAATGAGATTTTTATTAATAACTGCCACGAGGAAAATATTACAAGTTAAATTGGTATTATTTCTTTATGATTTCGTTCACGTAGTAATCTATAAGACAAAAAATAATATAAAAGGGAAAAATGTTCATCAAGAAATCTCTGAAACTACAAGAGCTAAGGTGCCCCGGGGCAATTGCGACTCCGGGGCTATTGCAACCAATTTAAATAGTAACTGAGAAGTTGCTCTGGGATTTTTTGATGTTGTCTGAAACTTCACTTGAGCCTTCACATAGGGGAAGCACCCTATGTCCTTCCTTTGAGGACATAGGGTGCTTCCCTAAGCAAAGATTTTTCGAAATTCGACCTCTATAGGGGTAAAAAAGCCTGACGAATTTTGGAATTTAAAGTACCTATAATGTATGTGTCTGTAGGAAATCAATTTCACTTTTAAAGAGGTATTTATAAATATCTCATTTCGATAAACTATAGTAGTGAAAATAACCCTATTAATTAAAATTCAATATGCAGGCCTTGCATTACGTAAGCGTATAATTTAGAGAAATACTTGTTATAAAACTATTTTTTTTTTCTTTAAATAGGTTAGAATTTCATCACGTGAGTGGTTGCTTTGCCGCGAAAGCGAAGTGCATTCGACAAAATGACTGCGGCAACATGATTACGTCACGTTCTAAAAGGCTTGTGAAAAAAAAAGAATAGCAAAGAAATTCAAATAGGGTTGGGACAAAGAAGGTTTTAAAATAAACTTCACATCTACGGAATTCAGAATGGAAGCAAAAGTTATTAACATTTCTTTTAATTGATATGGCTTTGTTTGGATTACCTTCCTTTATAAGTGGGTTCTTTTGTGTTTCGAATACCATTAATTTTTGTCGACCTTTTTTCAGATAACATGGGTAGGTGATTCCTTTCAGATTTTTAGGTCGCATAAATTTTAACGTTTATACTTACGTTGTTTTTTTTTAAATCTCTGAAAATGAGAGGTAAAATAATCATAAAAGCTAAACAAACTTATTATATGCAAAATAAACGGTTTATACATAAACCGTCAAAAGCTACAAACGCTTTAAAAAAAATAATTGAAAAATGATCTGTTTAATTTCAAGATTTTATTCATAAAAAATATATGTTCAGCGCAAATATCTTAACGTAGGTAACTAAATGAAAATATTGCGAAGTTGTTTGTTCATATTTCTTTTTACGATTTCGCTAAGAAGATTACCTTTATTATTTTGTTTTTTAATATTATTTTCGTCGATGGGCAAATGGCCGGCGCCGGTTCGATTCAATTTGTCCTATTATAGACGCTTACAAATACGACCGTAAGATGAAAGGCCTCAAATCCTATTGAATTGTTAGGTATAAAAGGGTATTGCGCTTAGCAGTGTTATATCGGTTAATGATTGGATAAACTCACCCGTTTATTGCTGAATCGTTGTTGCTTAGTGAACCGAAATAAGCGAAAACCTACGCGTAGCAACTGCTATATATATACCTATTAATATATCCACTAAAATATCAAAGAAACAGTATTTTATATTAGTTCATTGTAATCAAAATCAGTCCAGTAGTCCAGAACTAAATACCTAATAGGTCACAAACAATCTTACTTCTCGTAATAAATTGTTCTGGATTCTTTCAAAATATTTACAGTATTTATTAAGTATAGAACCAAATTGATGTTCCGAAAAGTGCTTTTTATCAGAAACAATGTGATAACAGAACAGGATGACTTGAGTTTTCCAGCTAAGTGGTTCCCTTTATATCCTTGGAACGACTTTCCTGCAAAAGTAACCCGAAAAACCTCTCCCCTAGTTTCCCCTAGTCACTCTTAAATCTGTCACACATTTTTAAGCTTCCATATTTTAGCAATTTAATAAACAATATCATGAAGAATTTTCATTAAAATATCTTCACACGTTGACTCATATTTTCGAACAAAAAACAAACTGGCTGCCTTGATTGTCACTGTGAATTGTTATTTTGTACAACCACGCCTTGTAAAGGTAAGAGACGGTTGAAAAGATTTAACTATTTTGAATCAATTAACCTTTACAGCTTAAAGGAGAGATATAATTTAAATATTCGTTGCTAAAAATTTAGCTTTGTGCTTCATTTTAACTTACTCTAATACACACAAAATTATTCCTGGTAGAGTCTTGAAATAGTGATCTTGCACAACGCTATCGTATTTCAAATTAAAGCACTAGCGATGGAGTTTAAAGTTATAAAGCTATCTAGGTATATCGGCATAGAGTTGGTAAGTATTATAACGTTTTTTTTGGCATTCCGTTTTTACTTCATTATATTAGGTTTGAAAGGTATTCGTATTTGGTTTTGTTTTTCTCATCTAGCGTTAATTAAACATATTCTGACGGATGTAGCTAATCTAATTATTTTATAATAGTTAACTAACTTTTGCCCGGGACTAAAATCCTTATTGTATTCTACGTTATAACACTATCTGTGTGCCAAATTATAGGCCGAACCCGTCCATTGGTTTCCAACTTCGATGAGCGTGCGTTGATATGTCAGTCACGACACGACTTTGAATTTTATATTGATAGAGCCAAAAACTGGAACTGTGAAAAATCAGTGATGTCGATATTATAGACGCCCTTCACTAAACTGTTCACGGTCGAGCCGGCGCGGCGCGGCGCGGCGCGCTCGGGCCGAGGTACATAGCCTCTACATCTCAGCAATGAGGTTTTATTTCAATACTGGGTATTACTCCCGTGGGACTCCTTACGTGACCTTTTTACTTGGTATTTAGTACTTGCCGGGGCACTGTTCTAAAATGTTCTTTTAATTTATAACTATTGCCACAAGCGCAGATTCACCGAACATATACGAACCCGGGGGGCGAATACTAGTAAATTACTAAACCTGTAAAATGGGTACCTGGGCATGCCCACTGCCCAGTGCCCACAACCCTAATAGAATTGTGAGATCACACTAAAGTGTACCTACATAGGACGAGTTCAAGGCATTTATTTATGTTATTTTCGCTAACGAAAAAACTAACATTTTACAGGTTTATTAATTTACTAGTTTTCGCCCCACGGGTTTACCTACGTACCTGTACAAATTCATTTTCTTAGTTATGTGTGTTTGATTTAATATTTACCAAATTATTTTCAATTTTCGTAATTTTAAATCTCAAATATAGGTAAAAGCTTTAAGAATAAAATACTCAAACTAAAACTTTTGAATTTCAAAAGTTCCATCTGAAAACAGAGCAACGCTCAGGGTTCGGGTCTCGTAGAGATGGATTAGTAAGAAATAACTTCAATATTGCTATATCTCTGACAATACCTACTTATAACTTACTTGTAAAATAAAAAACGAAGTTAGTGAGTTTCTAAAAAAAAAGGTTTTTCCAACAATATTGTTACACATATTACTTAGATGTTTTTATACATCACCAGTAACTGTAATCCATGTTATTCGGGGCGCTGTAGTGCCTGGCACATGTATTAGATGGAGTAGACTTGCCCAAAACCACCCCACAGCTTAGTCGAGCGACTCCAGAGGAACGATTTCGTCAATACGTCTGGAGTCAACTACATCGTTCCATCACGATGTTTTCCTTTACCATAAAAACAATGTTCAAAATATTTCGTAAGAAAAATCCATTTGTGAACGGCAGGATGAGATTCGACCATAAGATCTGGGGAACGAAAGTCAAAATTTCTACCAGGCCAACACCGCTTTCCAATTACGCTTCCTAACCATACACCTCTGATATTAGCATAACAATGAATAATTATACACCTATAGACCTTAGAGAATTGCAATTGTGTTAAAATCAGACGTTTTCTGTAGATAATGGTACCTACTACCTACCTAATGTGATTCCAACGAACAACAATGAAGTAATCACAGCTCTGAGAGGGTTCCTGACCGACTTTTCACGGAAAACTTTATATCCATCTCTTCGACTTTCAAAATCAATTATTTTGCATTCTCCGATAAGTATTCCTTCGAGAGAGATTAAGTTATTTGTCTATATATAAAATTCATAGTCCTGACTGCCTTAGTCCAGCCGAAAAAGCCACTGAAAGGTTTTTTTGAAAACCTTGATAATAGTGACAAAATAACAAAAAAAGATCGACAAATATTTATCTAATGACAGTTTTCCCTATTTTTCGAAATATTTAGTATTTAATTAAGGTAGTACCTAGTCCCGCAGATACTTTATATGAACGTGCTGCTCATACCAATGGATGAATCTTAACTTTGTTTATACACTTGACTTTAAATAATTTTAATCCTGCGAAGTGCGCTCGTATTAACTTTTTCATTAGACATAAATTAATTCGTGTCAAAGCGAGTGAAGTTGGTTTCGGAATACGATGTCCCATTTACATTTGAAAGGAGTGTGAAATTATTAACAGGAGAGATATAGGGATTGGGTCGAGAGTGTTCGCTCGCGTGTGTTGGAGTTATAGACGAGATCTCGTTGAATACGCAAAATTTTGCAACGTTCTGGTTTTTATTTACTTTTTTTTACAAGTGATGGGTAGCGTTTGACACAGCCATCACAACTACCGACGCAGGTATCACACCTGCCAGCCTAAGATGTAACACGTTTTCCTAGAAGATACTTGTTCACTCGCGACTTGAGGACCTCCAAGTATTTCTCATCAGGAAAGACAAAAGTAGGCAAATGTTTCCATTATTTTATATTGGATTTATAGTTGATTAGATTCCACCCATCGTTTATAACATAACTAGACTTAATTTTAAAATTCAAACTCCTGACTGACTGACTGACTGATTGAGTGAAAAATATACCTATCAACGCACAGCTTAAACCGCTGGTCCTAAAGATATGAAATTTGGAGGGTGTGTTGTTTGAGAAGTGCAGGTAGCCACTAAGAAAGTCTCTAAGTTCTATGTTTCTCGAAATTCGAACGGGCAGCCGCGGGCAGAAGCTAGTTATTTATCAAATGAAAGAACGCAAAACTATTCAACTCGTAACAAAGTTATCACGAAGTTCGTAGTAACTCTGCGTCTAGGGGCCAGATGGAACAAACTTGTAATTGTGATAAATATTTCTCAAGTGTCACAGATGAAAGAACTAAGTGGATTAGCCTTCTATTTGCGATTTCGACGCGTGACATAATGAACAAGGATATCCTGGTCCATCGAAATATTCCTATATTTAGTACCAATCGACAGTGTTGTTGATAAATATAAATCAATTCCTAGAAAAAAAATAGTATCGTTAATCAAAGGAAACACTTTATTTTGTATGATATCATACCTCTAAGGTATCTTATCTATACCTACCTACATGTAGGACCTCCGTCCTTCGGACCTTACCCAAAAAAAAAAGGAATAATTTGTTTAAGTTTGGTAAAATACCTTAATTTGGGGATTTTTTAAATGTTAATTTTTGCGAAATAGGGATTTTTTCCGAATTCAAAACACATCTCGTCATTTAACTTCAAACTAAACATCTAGATTTGTATTATTGTATTCAGGCAACGGCTAGAAAACTTGGAACTTTCTTGAATTTTCAGTAAATTAGGGTAATTTTTCGAATTAAAATAGCACTTACTTAATAATTCTTTTAGTTTCATGCAGGAAAGGGTTTTTTTTCTGAGGGAACTAATAGAGGTCTTATAGATTTTTTGTTATACACTGTAAATATATTTCAAAACGCCAATAGTCAGTATAGGTGAACGGCCGGTGTGGAGGCACGGCCATCTTGGCATATACAGCTAGCAATACGCGACGCTACGGCAGCTACGGGCTGAATATCAAACACCTCTTAAAACGGATTCCTCCTCAAATACTGATCGTTCTACAAGTTTCCGAGAACTCTCTCAAATATCGTGGAATTGAGAATACATTCCAGCTTCTAGTTTATTATGTTTAGTTTAATATTTCTGTCTCTGGATTAGGATCTATGAAAAACAATTAAAATATAATAATAATGACTGAAAATATAACGAACTCATGTCTTATATGAGTTCGTTTGAAATACAAACTAAAAACGAATTACTAGTTCCGAACCTTGGGACCACAAACTTGTTTGAAATTTCTAGGTGCTATTCTGCTCATGTTCTTCTACTATATTTGTACCAATAAATATATAGTAGAGAAAATTTTTGCCAGACTTAAAGCAGAGACGCTTCGCACACTTTGGTCTATTAACGAACTATTTGAAATGAATAATACACACCCTTACTTATTTTTTAAGATGTTTCTAAGTCATTTCATGCAAATTGTATAATTCCAAATTAATAAAGAACTTTGAGTTAATGAAGAATTTATGTATTCGCATATCTGCATCTTTAAGCAGTGTCAAAAATGGTGCCAATGTGGAATAGACGCTATACGTCTATAATATGTAATACTTAGTCAATGATGGGAATCTGTTGATAGTAGGAGATCCGTTAGGGAATCCGTTGAGAGTGAACCGATAAAATACAATATAGTCTACTTCGTGGACCCTTTAACAGAATTCCTAACAACACGTGAAGCGAGAGGGTCGAGAGAGTTTGGGACGGTATTTGATATCAAGACGATATCTCCCAGTCTGCAACGAGCGACGGCATGATTACCTCTCAAATTGACTATCGATCGTAATTATAAACACATTGTGTCACGTTTATTGAGTTTACCCGGTTCATGTCGAGATTCCATCACATATGAGGCGTCAAACAATATTACTTGCTACTATTATTGAATAGATTTCATATCATAAGTGTGTTTTAAAGGTTGTTTGGTAGATGGTGGACAGATGTGTTGCCTTTTTTTGGTCGGGATCAGACTCCTGGCCGCGGATCTATGCCAATTTTTTGTTTCATTTTCAAGTTAGAATCTGGCACTCAAAGTCGAATAAAAATCCTTTATTACGGATGCCTACGTAACAGCTATCTGTCTACCAAATAGACTGATTCTTCTATTGCATTGATCGGTCAGTCAGTTAGGACTTTATTTTTATAAATAACTTAGTGATACTTAACAGGTATTTGGTAATTGGTGTAAAACAAGTTACATCAAGGTGATTTCATCAAGTAATAAGGAGTTAATAACTCACCTAACCTAATCAAAGTTTTCTTAGTAGAACAAGTTTTTACCTTTCGGTAATACCTAAGCATAAAATCAACTTTTCTAAAATGTTTTGTGCTTGTCCAAATAAATTGTTTTTCTAATTCTAAATATATATTTTCTTACAATGAAAGTGTCAGTAAATCTGTTGAGGACGTGTTACGTGCTAAGTACCTATCTACAAGCTACAAGTATGTTGGTATGTACCTATCACTTCGACCTATCAGGTTTGAAATACTGTTATTGCTGTGGATCGCGGCGTAATGTGATAGAAACCTTTTAAGACGCTCGTAAAGAAGAGCATTCACCCGAAAAACTGCTAATTTTATTCAATTCATAAAAAAATATCTTTCAGTTTTATCACTATTACGTTACGTGAGAGTTTTTGTAAAGCTTACGTTGATGTGTTGCTGTTGTCTAGGGAATTTTCCTTATGACCTCTTAGGAAATACATGTAGTTTCTAGATGGTCTCTTAGAAAATATATGTATTTTCCTTATGGCCTCTTAGGAAATACATGCAGTTTCTAGATGGTCTCTTAGAAAATATATGTATTTTCCTTATGGCCTCTTAGGAAATACATGTAGTTTCTAGATGGTCTCTTAGAAAATATATGTACTTTCCTTATGGCCTCTTAGGAAACATATAACACAAATACATGTATACTTATATGAATACATGTATTCTTTGAATTTAAGTTTGGCAGCTTCTTGGCAGCTTAGAAATGATAGATAATTTTCTTTGCCCTGCAGTGAAATAACGGTTATGTTAAATTTCGATTAGCTTTTTCGAAAAAATAATAATAACAAAAATTATTTCGTTGACATCCGGGTAATATTCGCCTTTAACAATTTTTCAAACTAATTTTGCCCTCATTAGGTTTGGACCTGCATTTTTCTAAGTATAGTTTCTAAGTAAAAGTAACTGACTATCCCAAGATACGTCCTACATAGTAAATCAAGCAGAAAACCCGTCGCCTGCCCTCGAAGCAGACGAATCGGTAAAAACGTCGACATTTTATCCCCGACGAGACGCCGACGCCGAACATCTTCGATTAATGAAATTGTCATCTTCTTTGGGAAAAGTTTGCTAAAAAGGCAATACTAAATGTTCTTACCTACTTTGGCTTTTACATCAGCTCCTTTTTTTACAAACTTCTATGTTAGATACTCTACTATTTCTACTCTATAAATTTTAGGTAGGTATTTTCTTTTAGATCGTTGAAGTATATAGCATTGTTACTTCCTCCGAGTATACCTATGGGCCGTAAATTTCAGAAAGTGTGCAACATGGCCGAATATGTATCGATTATGATCGGAGACATGTCAAAAGACGCAGGAGGTCACGATGGTTTAGGAACTTTAAAAATCGACCGTCTAGTTTTTGAACAATATCTAAATTTCGGAAAAATTTGCATTCTTCGACTTAGGAGACGAAATTATTAAAAACTATTTTTGGGGATTCCAATCCAAAATCTGAAAAAGTTCTCGAGGTGTTAAACGAAGCTATACAATTTAGGCCGCGAAAGAGCGAATTAAAAGCAAAATTGTAGCTGCCTGTGGTCACACCAGTTCGAGTTGCTTTCGTCTTCTACATGTAGCGCGAAATCTGCAGATTTTTTGCTATTTTTCCAATAAACATAACTGAAAATTTTCAATTTATTTTTAGATTTTTCAAATGTAAAACGAAGTTAGCCTAGATGTCTAGAACAACCCGTTCGTTGGAACACATTATATATTTAACAATCGGATCACGTGAGCCCATTTCATGTCTTATATGATTCATGGCAGTCTGCCAACATAAAGTAAACCGTAGTTAGAATCATGGAGGCCTTCGAACAAACTTCATAAATGTACAATCCACGGCTCGAATACAATGGAGAACAAATCTCATCTAATCTTTAACTCCTAATCTTAGACCATTCTTTCAGGCTTAGATGTTGGCTAAGTTATCTTTGTTCATTATTATAGACTTAGGAATAATTAGTTTACTTTGTAAGGGTAAGGGAAAAGATAAAATATTTGTTTTACGTTTTGATTTTTGCTATTTTAAATGAGCTTTTTCCCTTGGTTTGCCATCCTATGCTTATTTCCAGTAATGTATTTCTATAAACAACGCTATCGATTGAATACAAAAATATCGGTGATTTTATTTATTGGAAAAACGGATTTCGATTTTTGGTAATTATACTTAATTCAGTTTCCAAAAATTTTAATGATGCGGTTTTAGTTAAATCGGCTACGTGATATCTTTCAGCATTTTAAACTATCTCTAATAGTAAAGGAATTGGCCATAAAGGCCCAATTTAAAAAGTTCAATCTGTATAGGTATAATACCAGCGTTACGTAACCTAAGTCGTCTGACGTACCACCTTGTGTTTGGTACTAAAATTTATATATCAAAGACTATCAATATGTCCTAGATAGAAGTAGACAAGTCTAAAGTAACCAATTTTTTTACCGGAAAAATTTGTACTAACGACTAGATAGAAGAAATCTTTCAGATGGACTTGCACAACAAAAATGAAAAGAGACATAAACATGATTAACCAACTATCAAAGTGTCAAACTGATTAAATACAATAATGTTATTTATTCAAATACTAGCTGCGCCCCGCGGTTTCACCCGCGTAAGTCCTGATCCCGTAGGAATTGACTCTAGAAAACGTTTGTATGGGGCATAGAAAAGGGCTGTTTTTAGGGTTTTCCCGGAAATTATTCGATTTTTTCTCGCCTTTTAAACCTTCCCTAGACCTCCACGAACATTTCAAGACTAAGATAAGATAAATCCGTTCAGCCGTTCTCGAGTTTTAGTGAGACTAACGAACAGCAATTGATTTTTATATATATAGATATAATTTAATTGTAGATTACTCGTTAAATGCATTTAGCTAGAAATTTGTTAAATTTGTTTAAGCACAATGTCATGCAAGCCGCCTATTTATTTATGTTCTGTCCATATTTGTGTTCTGAAAAGCGAAAACAACGACAAAGTTTTTGCATGAAAAATGTCCTAAAATGTCGTCTCTATTAATTGTAATTTAAATCTTTTTGGTAGAAAAACTTTAACCTCTAGACTGTGATAAATAAACCTAATATACATGGATAATTGTTATTCCTACTATTTTGAAATGCGTTACCTCGTACCCGGTTGCCCGCAAAAATCACTTATTTTTCGTTTCTTCTTCTCTATATGACGTCAGTTAGAAATCGAAATGTTCACTCATCGTACTACAGAATGACAAATTTTAAATTAGTAATTCAAAATAACATTTAGTGTTATTTTGCGCTAGTGCTACCCTAAATGTTATTTTGTAATTTGCAAAACAATTTTCCCTCTTTAATCGACTTAAAAAAAAGCAGGAGGTTGTCAATTCGTCGTAATTTACTAAAACCTTTTTAGTCTTTGCAACTCAAATTCTAATTAAAGTCTTAGATGGTTAAAATTATGTTTTATTGTCGCTAAATATCGTTAATGAATGAAAGGTCATAGTTTACTTTTAATTGAGTAGTCTCGGAGCCTGATAAGGCTATTATTAGTTTTCCAGTTGTTAATTACAAACATTGCATTTAAAAAATTTCCCTATTTTTATTTATATTTCTGATTGACTGGTAGTTTTACGACAGTAGACTTCGTGAACCCCATGAGTTTCTTGTGGCTTCTTCCAATTGGAGGGTGCGTTCGGAAGCCACACATTTTTAATTATTTTCAAGACAAGCAAATGGTCAATTGTTTTCAAGATAATGACAACACCAAATTATGCAATAACTGCGCCTCGCTGTTTTGTCCGCGTTAGTATCTCTCTAAAAGTGATGTAGATTTCCTACAAACACATTAAACATATTAGTTAGTATAAACTACAAACTTTATCAGACGTTTTTAACCCCCGACACAAAAATGACGGGGTATTTAAAGATTGACGTGTCTGTGCAGACAGACGCAGTGGCGTCGTAAATTATTCGGGAGTGTTCTTAGCTATTTTTGATCGAGATCGGTTCAGCCGTCTGAAAGTTATAGGGGATAAAAGTCGGGGTTTTTAAGTTTATTACCCCTTTAAAGATCGTCATTTTTTAAATCCTTTATTAGTGTTGGCTTGCTTGGAGACTTCACAAGCGAAGTTTCTAAATCGTACTCGTAGCTCTCATTATTTCAGAGAGACTTTTTCCTTTTTTTTATTTGATTGATTACGATTTTTGAAATTTTCATAAACTTACCTAAAATGTTACTAAAGTTCCATTTTTTCAAGTCATCGTAAACCTCAACAAATACAAGAGAGGTCAAAACGCAAATGTGTTTGTGTTGCGGCTAAGGACCACTCGACACTCTATCGCTCGGGTTAGCGAAGCCTCTTACCTACCTTTTACACCGGGGATAACGGCCCTCCAGTTTATGTTGACGTGAGTAGCCATTGTTCATTGAGTACGTCCAGTTTTGTCCATGGAACGGTAAAAATTAATCGCTAACGTTGCTTGATATCGGATAGGCCTCTCTTTCGGATAGGACGCTGGTTTATATCAATATCTAGGGAAATCTATTAAGAAAAATGAGAGCGAGCGACTACAATTTTTCTTAGGATTTTGTAAGCTTTACTAAATAAGTAAGTAAATAATAAGTAAAAATGCTGCCAGCTTGCTTGGGACTTTGGGTGAAGGGACGCCTTCCTTGGAAGACGAGATTTTGTTTTTTTTTCAATATGTTTGCATTGTGTTTAATTTATATCGAAGTGTAACTAAATCTTTTAATTTTTATTAAATAAACTCAATAGTAAGTAACTACACAAAAAAAAGTAAAGATCCCGTTTCAAATAACTTTAGTAGGAAATATATACCTATATATACCTACTTTTATCTACTTTATAGTAATCTTTTGTTTTTCTCCCATCTAGAAATGTGAGTATATATCTTCTAAGCTCGTGGCTTTCTTTGTCCGGGGACTATTGTTACGACACTGAACCGTGAAAGCGTTCATCGATAGACAAGTACCTAGAGTACCTACCTACTAACTTGTCATCTAACTTAAGTTCCATTAACCAAGTTAACATGCAAAATACATCTTCGTAGGTAAGTCAACTGTGAACGAACTTACATCCCCTTGCCAGCCAGTTTGGAGTTAGTAGTTTGCTTCAGACTATGTGTTGTGAACAAACCGCACAATGATTAAACGTGCAATCCTATCCTAACACCACTATGATAATGAAAACGTCAGCTTATTCGCTCAAAGACCCTACTTATTCGCTCAAAGACCCTAATACCTAAAACCTAACAATAAAAATTAAACCTAGGTAAGTAATACTTACTAATAAAATAAGCTTTTACTCAATTGTCAACTGTCTTTGTTTCACGAGCTATTTACTTCCTTTGTCTATTTGTTTGTTTACGTAATTTTAGTTATGATAACTGCGGGCCCGCGCCGGCATACAAATATTTACTGGCATTACTGTAATATCTCACTGGGCTACATTAATAATATAAATACTACATTGTAAGGATTACAGTTTACAAAATGTAAAGTTTAATAGAAAGCGTTTAATAGATACCAGTTTAGCCTACGCCATTCAGTCAGTTGTCGTTCGTCGAGAGGACTGGTGAAAACTAAAAATCGATAACTAATCCGGCCGGCTATATTGGAAACTTCAAACAATTATAAAGGCAACATAGTTTTAGTGCTAATATAAATATAAATGCGCCAAATACTAAATAAATCTCATGTTGATGTCAATTAACAATTAAATAGTAAATTAAAATCGAAAATTTCAAAAACAACTATTCAAAAATGTATCTTCTTCTTCTTCTCGTTAGAGTTTTCAGATCGCCTTAAGGCCTCTAACTTGACCTAACGACTGTTACTAGAGGTAGTAACCGGGACCAACAGCTTAACGTGCCTTCCGAAGCACGGAGGGGCTCACGAAAATACATTTTTGCCACACTATTAATTGGTCACCCATCGAAGTAATGACCGCGCCAGGCGTCGCTTAACCCACACGACCGTATGCGATCAGCGAGCTTCGCTTAGCTGTGAGCCTCCTCAATGTATAATCTTTTGTAAAAACGCTTTAATATATCGGAGTACCTCTACTTACTCAACGTATAAGTCGATTGTAACTAAAATAATTATGATTCCACGATACAGTAGGCATAGCCTAGTGTGGAATCTACCGTTTGTTCTGTATATAATGTAATTTTCTTTTTTGGTCAATAAAGTTTATTGTTATTATTATTTTTAATAATAAATCACTTCTAACTATGCCGGGCCAAAACCCTTTGGGGAATCTCCACAACACATTTTGTAAAGACGCTGAATAAGCCTCGCTGATTTGTCCAACGCCTAGTTCGAAATAACAAAATATACCTGAAAATCAAAAATCAAATTGCTGAAAGAACGAACTTTATACGCCACGTTTTCGCTTAAATGCAGCGACGACGTGAGTTCAAAGGTTTCACCTACCTTTGAACTAAACCTTTGTTCCATTATTTTTTTTCCAAATGTTTCATGTTCTGCTACTTTTGGGTTTGTTAAAGTTTTGTAAATACTTTATTCCTTTGATCCAACGTTTTGTTCTACGCAGAAACTCAAGTTGACTTTCTGAATATGAAATATGAAAATCATTAGTTAAGAGATTAGTGGTGAGTTCATGTCTTCTGCGGAAAAAGCTTCCGCTTTGATTTCACATTCAGCCTCAAGCATTGTTCACGACACATTCATGACCATGTAAAATCACGCCACTTTTTTGCATCATTATTTTGCTCTGTTATCTTTATCTACGTTGTATTTCTATAAAGTCTATATTATTTGATTGAAGTAAATATATGTCTATGATTATTTTCACGAATAGGTCTGGTTCGGAGTATTTCCGAAAGCGTGTACACCATACCAGTATTGCTAACAATCGTATATTCAGAAATTGCACGAGGGTGACCAAAGGCCGGTATTTTAATGAAAGTTCCTGCAATAATAGCAGTAATTCTGTCGTGGATGAGAATCCCTTGGAGGCTGAATACCTTCGTGATTGAAGTCGACCGACGTTAATAGAGATTTAGTAGGTTACCTCACAACATAATTCAGGTATTTCAAGGTTATGCGGGGAACATTCTGTCCGTACGACGATGGACAATCCACAGCTGTTTGGGACATGAATTTTTAGAAAATTCCCACGAAATCTTGATCTACACGGGTAAATCAGCATTGCACAGCTATCTAGTTATCTTTACTATATATTATATAAGATAAAAAGACTCAAAATCTCTGAAACTTACAAGAGCTACGATTCTGAACCTCCTTTTTTTAAATATAATTTTTGGAAATTAGATTCAAAGGGGTAAAAAGTACTAACAAATTTCGTAGTTTATAATAAGTACAGTTACTTATTATATTTCTAACAAACACAGAATACATAACAGTTTATGTGTTCTGTGTTTGTAAAAAATCAATATCACTTTTAAAGCGACACTACTCAATTCTCCCAGTTTTATTCATTTAGGAAATCACCATCGGAAATTCAGTTCGGCGCCATTATCCACGCCACTCGGAAATCAACTTTTCAAATAACACCGAACTCTGTTTTTGTTGTGCTTGGAACACTTCGCGGATTTATAAACAAACTTCGTTATTTTTTTGTTTCATGCGCTGGTTTATTCATTTAAGTGCTTTCATTGTATTTTGAGATTTCGTATAATAGAAAATCACCTGTTTTCAAGCAATTAACACTATTATAATGTATAAAATAGTAGCAGAAATAGGTTTTTTACCCAAAATAGGCTTGCATGGACCTCATATCACCTAGTAGGATGTATGCCTGGCACAAGTTACCCAGCACCTATACCACACTTTCAGCTTAGTATACCGTGTCTGGGAATACCGTGTCTGGGAAATGCTATATCTATGTTCTTTCATTTATTTTTTTATTTCTGGTTTAAAAACTAAAGTTGGCCCGAAGGTCGTCCATTAGCGGAAACTATAGACTAATGGTGGAAGCTCAGGGTGAAGTTTCGCTTTGTTTAGGTATGAAATGTATGTAACTATTGTTACATTTAATTTGTGATTCGTTCAAGGTTAAGCTTTGTCGTGATTTCGGTTGTAGGTAGTTATAGTTGAACTAGTTACACCTCAAGGTTTTACCCGGTTAAGTTTCGATCTCGAAATTATCGGGATAAAAATAAACCTATGCGGTATCTACATATAAGTAACTACTAAGTTATTTTTTTATATCTACCTGCGCCTTGCGCGTGCGGTTTCACCTCACCCAATTTCGGGTTCCATCTTCACGGTCAAACGACTAGACAGATTTGGATGGAAATCTACATAGTGGTAGTATAGGGGATGGAGAAGGATAAAGGATACTTTTGATCCCCAAATTCCTGCGGGATCGGGACTAACGCGGATGAAACCGCGGGGCGCAGCTAGTTTTTAAAACATTGGATGAAAACACGTTATGCTACCTCGAATACGAAATGACAAACGAAACACTAAGTAATTATACTTTATTCAAGAACTACAAAGAAGTCTTCTGAAGATCACGGAGACTCATTTAAATATTGTTAGCTGAAGAGAAAAGTTTAATAAAACAAGAACTTCGAAGTTACAATGTATACAAATATATCTTGCTTGTAGTATTGACCAAAGGAAAATACTTTGAGACAAAGTGTCAGAGAAAGGCAGGAAACATAGAAGAGACTAAAGGTGAAGACGTGGCGCGATTACACAGAACAATACCATCGTTTAGAACATAGACATAGGTTTAGAAGAAAATTAAAAAATGAATATCATATCTGCCGCATGTCCGAGATATTGGGCAAAAACCACCACGGATTTGGTCCCGAACAGCAGGCGACCACGTGGCAGGCCCATCAGAAAGAGATGGCGGGATGAGTTGGAATCGCATTGTTTGGACTGGAATCGGCTGGCACTAAACAGTAAACAGTGGAAAAGAGGGAGCCCTTTTCCCTGCAGTAGGATGATATGGGCTAAAAAAATTAGGTAAGATTCGAAACGATAAATAATTTTCGCCGTTAAACTATATCAAAATGTCAGTAAAGAATAAATAATCATACATCATGATTTATGAATATGTTACAGTCGACATGTATAATTTGAAAATTGACGTTACATACGGGCTTAAATCGCGCCACGTCCGCGCCTTTACTATGTATATTGTAAGAAGAAAGAAGGTACGAAGTTTGTGAGTCAACATCCAACCTCTATTTCTACTTTCGTATTGCCACCTGAACTTATTGAGTTTTCACGTAACGTAGCAGTTTAAAAGCCTCATTGAGCGCCCGAAGCCGTGACAATTGAGTTGTAAGTTACCTGCTCAAATATGCTGGAGTTTATGCAACTAATGAAAATAGATACGTTACGTGATTAGAAAATTTTAGTTTTATAATGATTACTAAGTAGTGAAGTTTTATCTAACTTTACTTGGTTATTTATAAACTCTATTAATGGTGCAAGTAAGAAACCAACTAAATGCATTAGGTACTACAGAGATATAATTTAAAAAATAAGTAAAAAGCTTTTTAAATGATTTCAGAGAATGAATAGGTACCTCTACTAAGTGATATACTTACCTACGCAAACAATTCAGCAAACTGAAACAGAATAGAGGACGCAGTCGTTAAACATCCCTAGTGCTACCGTAAGATAAGACCACAGATATCCTGGTGCGGACGAAGGCTCAAGTGGTCTCACATTTCGGCATCCAGGCGAGCGTGGAACCTTAGTAGATATAGTTAAACCTCTAGCCGCCTACCATTTTCAGGCCAAAAAAAACCTAACATAAACCCTCTGTTACCCCCCGGGATGATGCTTAAAGGTGCATTTTTCCCCCTTAAATAGAACAAGTTGTCTAGTTTGTTTTGAATCCGAGTGTACTTAAATTGAATCCTTGTTTTTTTTGTTGGATTTATGGAATCGGAGCCTGTGTCTGTCTTTCGACTTAATTTATGGGTCTTCCAGTTACAAATGAACAAGTATCTTTTAGAAACGCGTTGTAATTTTTAGACCGCAACGGCACTTACAATCAGATGTGACAGTGGTCAAACGATGACCTAATACAATTTCACGTAACCTTCGCACATATTATTGAGGTCGTTGTAAAGCATACATGCTCGCATTCATCCGCATACGGCAATGAGGAGTATGTTGGATATACCACAGTCGCACGCAACGCAGCAGCCTGTCCTCTCTCCAATAATATGTTGCTCTGTGCGTAGTACGTTCTCGTTGAAAAAACGAAACAATATCGAAATGTTTTACGTCGTCGTAAACCGAAGGCCTTTCTTTATGCCCCACTGACTGTGTTCTTGTTACTTAACTTATTTTTTGTTCCTTTCGTAATAGAGTTTTGGGAGAAGTTTCTGGAATAAATTCGGAACATCTGTTGAATTGTATTGAGATCCATCCAGTTGACTTTGTAGTTTTGATCGATTGCTTATTCGAAACAAGGTATCTCTCTTAGGTGGCAGATAATTGACCCAGAATTTACCCCCTGTGCCTGTTTCGTAAATAAAATCGAACCAAATACATGTCATGCTGGAATTTGATTTTAATCGAACATGTAATCCGAGTTGAATTGTATAATTCTGGTGTAATATTTGGTTTAGTCCAGTGAAACTGCACATAATATCTTAGGTAAAAATCAGTGTAAAACATGAATATTTCTTGTTCCCAATCGATCAAATGTCCAATAAGGTTATGGTAAAATTGCCATTACTTTAATTTGCCCTTGATTTAATGGACTGTGGCGACTTTTACAGTTTTAAAACACTTTAAAACGATTTTTGAATATCAAGTCATAATTTGATGCACTGCATATAACTTGACACTGGCGTATGGCTGTGTGATTCCCACAGCCATAACTTTTCATCGAGAGAACAAAGTATCGGATTACCACAAATACTCACAAAGTATAAGGCACTTTTTAAATCTGTGGATTAGTTCATAAAAATACTTCTGTTGATTCAAATCTCTAAGAGCGCTGGTCGTAAAATAAAATTGTTCTGCATTTTCTATCCTTCTTACTTTTTATATTTTACCGTAATATTGGATGGATCATAGCATAGGTATCTGCGAGAGGATTGGTTAATCGGCCGTGAGAGAGTTTTTAAGGGCATTTGGTAGACATCCCTTTGAAATGTTTCCTTTACAACATTTTATCTCTGATTTGAACACGCAGACGGATTTTACGACGCGTAAATATTGAGTTTGCTTAAGTAAATGTTTTTCTGTTTTCTTTTTCAGGTACTTATATACCTACGCACGTAACGATATGATGACAAACAAACATCAGTGAGGTAATGATTATGTTTATTATACCTACATAATATAAAACAGTAGCTTTCACCGGAGACTTCGTCCGCGTAGGGGTTTTTAGTGGATGCCTAAATCATAATCTGTATGTAAAATTTAAAGGAATGTTAGTGCCTTGACAAGTCTTGTGGTCTGTCCTATCCTTCAGACTACTTTACACATCACAAGTTAAGTAGAGAGATTAGTATATTCACACTTACCCTTTGACTATACAATTGTCAAATTACTTAAATGGAAACTTTAACATTAGGTTAGATAGTAGATTTTAAATAAAGACAAGTATTATCTTTGGAATATTCTAACTTCTTATTTAAACACTTAAAAGTATGAAAGTTTTAGAAAGTACTTTCTAAAACTGTTAGCATTCGATCCTTTTGAGACATAATTATTGGAAAAATGAACGAAGTATTCGCAGTATAATCACAATAAAATTCCGAAATAAAACCAGTAAGCTCTAGCATAAGTTGCTATTCTTTAACAAAACACAGACTAGGAAAAGTTTAATTCTAGGTTTAGGCTGTGCGTTGTTAGTTCCCAAGGGATCGAGACTTAAGACGATGAAACCGCGGGGCGCAGCTAGTCTGTAATCACTATCACTACATAATATAAGTCCTCCGCCGCGTCTATCTGTCTGTTCGCTATAAACTCAAAAACTACTGTACCGATTTTTATGCTGTTTTTTCACCATAGAGAGTGGTTTTTAGGAAGGTTTTAGTATACAAAACTACAACACCTATACGAAGTTACGAGCAATAGCTAGTAAATGATAAAATACAAATAAAATGATATGTAGGTATTGTTTTATTTAAGTTGAATGAGTAAACAACGCATTGGTACATTTACACCAGAAATATTGAATTACTTACTCGTATCATCAATTCAGGTTCCCTTGATGAATTAATCTGTTCAAATATTCATATCTATCATCTATCGTTTGAACGTAATTAACGCAGTATTTCATGTTTCGTTGACGGCATATAAACTTCCTTTGAAATATCGAGTCGTTGCTCGGAACACTCGGTCCCGAAGTCCCGAGCCTTCAAATCCATTAAAATGTTAAAATTCTCTCGTTTACCTAATGAAATTGAATGTCTGTATACTTCGTAAAACGGTAAAAATGAAGCTTCAGATTTATTTATAAATCCTTTTTAAGGCGTAAGGGGATACCAATTGGTATTTAATACTTTGAAGAGTTTTGGTCTAGTGGAACATCTCTTTACTTTCATTCCGAAGGTCGTGGTTTCCAATCCCGGGCCCGACTGGCCTTGCACCAATCATAGACCGGAGTTTTTTCCACTGGTAGACTAAGCTGAGAAGGTGAGGATAAGTGTTGTACAAGTCTAAAAATATCCGAGGCACTACAACGCTTTGAATAGCATGAATTAAAGTCGTTGCCGATAAGATTAGATGTAAAGGCCTTGTAGCGATCAACTTATTTTCATAAGTACCAAATTTTATAAAAATGGATTCAGTAGTTTCTTTTTTTTGTCAAATTAAGATTTTTATTTTTATTTTCGCAAAATAGGCTCGCATTAGATCTCATCTCACCTGATGGTGGCGCGACAATGTGGTTGAGGATGTAACATGCTCGCCTAGAAGTACCTATTCAGTCTGGACTTGAAAACTCCAAGGTTGTAGTTCTAGGAGAACGCTGTCAGAGAGTTCCACGAATTTCATTTTAATTTAAAAATAGTTATCTAATATTTTCAATGAAAAATGTTGACAGAAACAGAAATCTTGTAATTTATAAATGAAATCGGTTTCTTTCACTTAATCTCTTTATAGAAATCTACAATTTCTAAGGAAATCTGTCCTCTGGGATTTACTTGATTTACTTTACTTTACAATCTTTGTGTAAGAACGTTGATATAACTTTGAAGTAAATTCTGAACAATAGGTGAAGTACTTACGAATGTAGGTAAGTAAGTACGTACTCTTTTAGACTTTGTATTTTTAGTAAATTATACTATTATTAGAAAATGTTACTTTTGATTCCGATTATTTTTTGGTATATAAAGTCATGTTTTTTTATTTCTCAGCGCTTCGTTGACATAAATACCTTATGTGTAAATGTTGTAAGATCCTTTACACAGCGCCATCTAGTCCCAAGCTAAGCGACCACGCTTGTATTATAGTCGCCAGATAACGGATAGAGTACTGTTATTTCGTAGATATATATGTATAATACACAAACAGAAAATACTAGTTTAGAAACAAATAATCTGTTCATTTGTATTTATGTGGGAATTGAACTCACAACTTTCTGCGACGCAGACGGGTGTCCGCCCACTGCGCCACAGAGGTCGTCAATAATGTGAAAATCATGTAAATTGTTCGGGCATACTCTGTTGAATGGAGTTTTTCTCCCTGTCATTGGGCAAACCCCCGTGGGAAATATCTCAATCGACCATGTCTTTTCAAGAATTATACATAAATATACAACTAGATACCAACCTCAAATTACGACCTTTTTTGAATATTGGAATTTATTTTGCAAAATGTAGATAAATGGCGATGAAACTGGAATTTTATTTTTCATGATTTGGTCCTTTATTTTGGTACGTAAAGTAAAGTAGGGTAAAGTAGGTAAAAGAAAAGCTAAGTTCTTTCCTTCATTAGGAAATAGTTAATTAAAATTTACATGAAAAAGAAATTTACAAGAAATACAAAAACAAACAGCTCTCTCAGCAAGGTTCGTCCTGAAATTAGCGCTGGGGCTTCCGGCTCTAACAACGTGCTGAGGACGATCCTTTTTTCTGGGCGCTGTATTCCTTTTTTCTTGTGCTTTTTTAAGTGTTCAGAAAATAAAATTTTATTTCTTTCTTTCTTTCTTTCATCCTCCCTTGGGGCACTGGTGAATTTTGAATAACGTCATGTATTTAATGACTCTGACAAGGTTAACGCGTATCAATTGACAATTGACACAAAGCCACATAGAAACAAACATACATAGTCGATGTAATTGCAAAGTCGGGTAAAATTTGGTAAAAAAACGCTTGATTCTCATTAGGTAATAATACACGGTAAAAAAAATAACACGACGAATTGAGAACATCCTCCTATTTTGAAGTCAGTTATAAAGATGTAGGTAAAATAAACGGTAAATTCTCTGTTCCATTGTGATTATTTGGCGAGTTTTTTTAACCAAAAAACAAAAGGTCAAAAGAAGTATACAGACGGAAATGGAACAAGTCCATTTTATATAAAAATAAACCAAGTAAATTATACTCACAGTAACAGTAGACTCACTGATTGAGTCGTTAGGTTCTTCGTCCTAAATAAACTATGTTAAGTAAAAGGGTTACAGTTTATTACTGCTTCTGTTTCTGCCGTTTCATTATTTAAATCGAGTCGCCCGCCACCAGCTCCGCGACTCTGTTCCTTTAAGCTGCGTATTTTAATTCAAAACTCTAACACCTATACATTTATTCACAAGAGCTTTCAGAAATTTCAGGATCAAAGTATTCTATTACTATGCCGATCGTCATCCAAATAGATCCAGTCGTTTGACCGTGAAGGGGAAAAACAAACAATTAAAATTCTTTCGGATTTATAATTTTAGTTAGTATCAGCCTAGATGTGTAAGTAGGCCAGTATTCCCTTTATCACATCTCTCTCAACAATATTTAAGTAGGTACCTTTTGATAATAATAATAATAGCTTTTATTATTAACATTAAATTAATTATCTCCAACAAGTCGTTGTGTCGGAGGAATGAAGACGTTATTATGGTTAATTACATCATTAAAATACTTACTGACTGTTTAGTACGTACATTAATATTGAGAATCATGTAACACTAGCTGCGCCCCGCGGTTTCACCCGCCATCTTGGGGGATAGGGGGAATACCTCCTCGATTCTGCAGGAATTTCTGGATGGAAAAGTAGCCTTAGTCCATCTCCATCCACTCACTACCGTTATGGTGATTTTCATTCAAATATAAAAAAGTATTTAAAGGGTAACCCCTAACCTAAAAGGGGAAAGATTTGATTGTTTGTTTATTTGAATTGAATAGGCTCCGAAACTACTTTACCGATATTGATGAGACTCAGTAATACATATTGATTCATTGAGAGTGTTATATTCCAATATTCTCATGGGATCGGGATTCACGTCGGTAAAACCGCTGAACTCTACTTAATAAATAAAGTAAATCTTTCCCTTATTTATTAGGCAGGACTAACAAATAAAACCCCATATGGAAATGAGCCATCTTGCGTTGTTTCTTTTACCTACCTTCATTTATTTGAGCACCTGTGTTTGCTTGTAACAATTTTGCAACGTTTATCTTCCTTTAAAATAAAATATGTTTTTTTTTCTTCTATTTTTCTCTGTGCCTTCGGAATGCGCCCACCAATGAGAAGAAACTCATAGAGGTTTTTTGTGATCATGCTCACAAAAGTCTAGATTAAAAATATTTTAAAGATATGAACGAAAAATGGAGCAATTATAGCAATGGACGTGTCATGGGATCTTATCAAGGTAAGACGAAGTATCATAGTACGCCGCCGCGGCACAATTTATGGTTTTAAAAAATGTTTGAACTTGTTATTGGACATGTCATCTTTGGGTAACTTATATTAGAGCACATATAGGTTGTTAAATAGCACATGTGTGCTCTACCATAATAAGTTACCTACCTAAAGATGTATAAGGCACGTCCATTATCTGATTCAACATTTTTATAAAGCATAAATTGTGCTGTAATTGGAATCCGAACTCGCAGATCACCTGTAATTTTGCCTCGAGTAGGTGGTCCTCCTTTGCTCCTTAGCTACCTACATTCGAATCCCAGACTAATAATCCGTGAAACTCCGTCCCGATATCCCATTGGGTGGGATTACGGCCTATAATTACACCACGAATTACTTCGTAGAGTATTATAGGATAAAAATAACGTTGTTTGTTTGTCTGAAATCGTTGAACACGTTCGTCTTTGAAAAAATATAGCTAAGCTGCAGTGACGAGGAGTAAAAATAATTTTTAGTGCGTGTAAAAAATTACCCAAATCATTCAAGGTAAGCCATTGGGAATCGGGTTGTCTGGAATGAAATATAACGTAGGCATCTACTAAGAAAAGATTTTGTAAAATTAAACCAATACGCGAACGAAGTCACGAGTGAAAGCTTGTTTAATATCAAACGATAAAACCTTGAAAATATTATTCCAATGACACCAGACCTACGAAAGTTAGAAATGTATATAATTTGATCCATTTTATTTAGAAATACATTGATAAAAGTACTTTATTTGTCAGAAATTGAATAAGAAAGTTTAGGTTGTTCGATTCGACGAAGGATATAAAAGAGGACGGGCGTGGAGGAATATTTTACACTTTAATATCGTAACAAGCGGGGCTTTAAAAGTTTTGACGTTCAATGGCGTTCTCAAAATTATAAGGAAAGAGGACTTTAAAGTTTCCTGAAGGAAAATGTAATGGTCTACGATTCGTCTATTGATTGCACCTGCCCGACGAGAAAATAAAGTTTGTAATGAAAATCGGGTAGGTACAGATTGTATGAAGGCCCAGCCGGGATGAGTTCCTGAAACGTCTC
Source organism: Idaea straminata (assembly GCA_951213275.1). Classification (NCBI taxonomy): domain Eukaryota; kingdom Metazoa; phylum Arthropoda; class Insecta; order Lepidoptera; family Geometridae; genus Idaea; species Idaea straminata. The sequence goes on from OX577857.1 coordinate 13,569,106, forward strand.
ATGGTGTTTTATTGTGTGTCGAACCCACACTTACTACTATTAGGTACTACATCTTCTTTACTTACTTATTTCCAAGTAAGTAAATAAGTTGTAGTACCTAAAGAAGAAATTTATAATAAGTATAGAAGATGAATAATTGGCATCGTTTGCGCGCGTATTTAGCTCGGGTTTCGATATTGAAATTACGGCAAGATGGCGACGGAGAGCGGAGCAAAGCCTGATTCAATTAGGCTTTCTTAACAAAATGACTAGTTCCATATGTTTACAAAGATCAGAGAAAGTAGCAACATCTTTCTTTACTTCAAAGAAGGTAAAAAACAACCTAAAGATGTATATGACTAGTCAACATCGACGAAATTTGTAAGTCGAGACTGTATGTGCTCACTCAGCAGTGCTTGCCTTCCCATTGCCGGGTAAAATTAAAAAATATAAATCATTTCTTGAGCAGGGGGCTTATTATTCCTATTATTTCACGACACGTTCAGAAGCGAGACATAGTGTTGCGCGCACCGTGATGGCCGACCGAAATAATAAGCCAGCAGAGACAAGGGTGGCTTTAAAGTTCGCTATATATATATATATAGCTATTTGGAACCAGCTTAAAAAACAAGCCATTCCAGTTCAAAACCTAGAAATAATACCTACGGTTCTAACTACTTCTAATACTAACTATGACTTGATTATTATTCTCCTGAAATTAATTGTACGTATAATAGGATTCTAATTGAAAACAAAGACAAATAGCTTTATACCAACTGTACCCACACAAAAATAATTAAAATAACAATTTGTGAAGCGAGTAAGCGGCTTTACTTAAAACCTTTTAAAGCTGTAAATTAATATCCATTTAGTGAAAATTGGTCCCGAGTTGTTGCTCGAAAACTGATGCAAAAAAGGAGTCTTTTTGTTTTTAAATTGTCACTGTTCTTTGTCGTTACAAGCTCGTCTTTTTAATTATAAATCTAGTCGTTCAGATTTTTCCTCCTCTGACCTTTCTCTCTTATAATATTTCTTGATCAGATTAGACGGACTATGGCTATTTGTTTTTTAAATTAGGCCTTTTTTTGAAATAAGTGTTCGACAGTGAATTTTTAATACATTTTCGAGAGTCTAGAGGCTTAACCACTATCACTTTGTTCGCATTTGTTGGCAAACAACCTATAGGTTTTCAAAAAGATGGAAAGAAAATATATAAATTAAACCTATTCATTATTTATTTTAAAAAATCGGTCGCTCGTAGATCGGGACGCTCCATCCTTGGAGCGACCCAATCTCCGAGCGACCCGTCCATTAAAAATCACAATTTGATGTGATGATGTTTTATCTAAAAACAGTTGAGATCTGATGGCTTTATAAAAAATCCCAAAGTAAACAAGCAACAATAAATGTTCAGCTAATTTGTAAGTAAAATCCCTTAGATTAGAGTTGTATTGTACCTCAGCGGAGAAGTGTAAAGGTCATGGTCCAACCAAAGCCCGGTTGAGTAGCAGATGTTTGGAAACTTGTTTATGTAGGTAGGTATATACCTACACTTTACTGGTACTCTCAGTGAAATACTTGCTACCTGCTTGGCTCTTTACCAACTGTACCATACCGGAGTAATGATCATATATCTAAGTTATACCATGTGCTTATACCTCGTAAGCACTAACTTTTTGTTAGTATTTTTTGGAACTTTTCTGCTTTTTTTGGTATTGATAGCACAAATCAAAGGAGAGTTAATTAGGCTCAGTTTCTTGGCTCATCACTTTTATGAGAACTTGAAGAACTTCATCAAGTCTGGTAACGTTTGCCATCTTCTGTCAGTGTGTATGTATGTATGTTGGTACTTCCTTTACAAGTCGTATTTTACAACCGATCTGGGATGAAATTTGGCATACAGGTTTTACGGTTTTATAGATTGATTTTTTTTGCCGCCGAGAGTGTTTGATGAGGTACTTTTCTTAAGAGAGTCACTGAAAATTTCAGGTTAATGATATCCAATTTGGAAAGTTCTTTTTTTATTTGAAAAATTGATGAAGATCTGATGAATCCTCGGAATAATGAGCAGAAAAGCTCTTTTAATGGCTCACTTTAAGATTTTCACGAGTGGAACCTATTCCACCAATTGAACCAATTGATTTAACTTCTCGTTACTAGTACTTATTTTAATATTTACTTGACAGTGCGATCTAGTTATCCAACATGGTCACGGGAAGACTACATTTATATGTATTAAAGGACCTTTCGCTTACTTGTAGTACACCTTTAGTCGTTGAATAGTTCAAATGCGTTGAGGTACGTTACCGAAATGATTATTTCCATATAAAAAAATCTTAAATCTCAAAGAAAATCCAATTCACGAAAGTATCCCAAGTAACAATGCTGTCAAATATCGTCCGTAATCATCGGAAACATCGGAGAAAGGTGTCTATGTTGTAAGACGGACATTTTTCTACGAGCTACCTACCTCGGTGTTACGGACTGAGGGTCTACTGGACCGTACTTACGGACAGTTGCGTGATGAAGGTCGGAAATATTTGAAATCTTATAGAGAGTACCTAAATAAATGTATATATTTGGGACCTTAATATTTCAAGGTTTGCTTTAATTTACAGCTAAAACAAACGATATCTTTAAAAATAAAGTTAGTTTCCTTGACTATTAGAGTAAGATCCCGCCTACCATCGTTTTCGTATTTTATAAAAGCTGAGAATACTTAGCACATGCCTCAACACGGTTATGAACGATGTGCAATACTTTAGATAAGATAAGAGTTATCAGGTAGCAAAGCCAAGAATAGAACCTGTTAATTTTGCAATTTTCGTACCAATCGATAATATTGCTAATAGCTCATTTCCTTTCAAATTGTCTTTGCTGTCTGAACATAGGTACTTGCCGTCTGTTGGCACTCCACATACCATCGACAGCTGAGCTTAGGGGTCAGTCGCGTCGGTATCTTCGCGAGACTAATCGCGCCAGTCGCGCCGCAGTACGATGTGTCGGGAGAGTAACTAACCCTCGTCAATGGAACGGGAACAAGATCCTTCGTGTCGTGTCTAAATTATAAGGTGCGGACCACTGATAAGTAAAACGACCGTGTAGTACGAAGGTATGATTTATTCTAAAGTAATTTGGTATGTTACATGTTAGATTATAATGCTTACTGATCTAAACGGGGTACATCCAGTACACGACCCCCTTAAAATTAAAAAAAAAATAAACAATTTTTTTTTTTTTTTTATGAATAATAGGGTTTTGTTCTATTTTTATGGATAATGTCTTCTTTACCGTTTCTTAAAATTTTTACATTTGGTGTGTTTTCAGACAAAACTGTATATGGTCCTAAATACACATTATCAAATTTGCTATTTGTTTCATTTTTAACCAATATTAAGTCTCCCTTATTATAAGTTACAGGTTTTAAATAAGAATCATAACGACATTTCCTTACTTCTTTACCTTCTATCAAGTTATTTCTAGCATCAACTTGTGCTTTTTGCAGTCTATATTTAAGTTCTAAAGGATAACTATCGCTATTATATATTGGATCTACATGATCGCTTATTAAATTACTAGGTATGTTACATCGTTTTCCAAATACAAGTTCGTATGGAGTGTATTTCGTTTCTGTGTGAACTGAGGTGTTATAAGAAAATGACCAAAACGGAAGCCATTTACTCCAATATCTAGGATCATTATTACACTGTATTCTAAGGAAAGCATTCAAAGATTTGTGGGAATTCTCCAACGAACCTATTGATTCATGATGATATGCTGTGGATGAAATTTGTTTAATATTTAATAGTTTACATACCTCTTTCATAGTTGTTGAGATGAACTCCGTCCCTCTGTCTGTGGCTATTTCTCTAGGTATTCCATATCTTAATATAAAGTTCTCTACAAAAGCCTTAGCTACACTTACACTATCCTTAGATTCTAATGGATATGCCTCTACATACTTACTTAATTCGCACTGTAGTGTGAGTATATATGAATAGTTATAGTAATCCTTATCTAGTGGTCCTACAATATCTAAAAATATCTTATCTAAAGCCGACTCTGCAGTAGTCGTTATTGTCATAGGTTCTTTAGTACGCAAATAATGTTTCTGCTTTTGACACCTGTCACACTTCTTTACGAACTCTCTTACATCCTCGTCCATATTAGTCCAATAATAGTATCGTTTTATATTATTTATCATACGTCTCATACCGGCATGTCCACTACTTGGAAGTATGTGGAAATCGTTAATTATAACTTTTTTATCATCATCGTTATTTATTCTTACAATTTTTTCTTTAAGTACATTTACCCTGGGCCCAGTGTACATATTATTATTTTTAATTTCATCTGATAACCATTGTATATATTTCTTATTTTCTTCACTTTTTATTATACATACTTCACTTACATTAGTCCGTTTACAAAATAATTCGAACTCTCTCACGAAAACGTCTCGCGCTAAACATGATCGAGAATCCGGATTAAGATAAATTATCCACTTAGTTGGAAGATACGCAAAACTATCTGTGAGCACTGTATCTTCATCAGTTTTTATTTTTTTATCATTCTGATATACTTCCAGCTCTACACAATTACTTGGTTTTTTAAGTATTTCAACGATCTTCGGTTGATCAGGCCGTTTATCTGTTGAAATATTATCGACCAAGTCCTTGTCACCTTCCGTCTTTTTTTTCTTTCTTGCCATACTCCTAGTTATAACATTCATTACTTTCAAACTCATATCTTTTAAATCTTCTGAAGTTATTACTATTCTTGATAAAGCATCTGCCACACTATTATCCTTCCCTTTCACATATTCAATTGTATAGTCATATTCTTCCATAACCAACCTAAATTTCATTAACCTACTGGATGGATTGTTCATACTAAAAAGGTAAACTAGTGGTTTGTGATCTGTCTTGAATATAAATTTTTTCCCGTAAAGGTATGGTCTAAAATATTTTACTGACCACACCATTGCTAGCAGCTCTTTCTCAATGGTTGGATAATTTAACTCTGATTTATTTAATGATCGGCTAGCATATGCGATAGGTAAATTATTTTTATTACACAAAACTGAACCAATAGCAAAACCAGACGCATCTGTGTATAAAATGAATTCATTGTCTTCTGTAAAATTAGGGTATTGTAGTATTGGAGGTTTAATTAATAATTGTTGTAATTTTCGAAATGATTTCTCACATTCTTTTGACCATTCAAAGACACTATTTTTGCGACAGAGTTTATTTAGTGGTAATGTTATTTCTGCGAATTTAGGTATAAATCTTCGGTAGTAATTTGCAAAAGCAACAAATCGCCTAACTTCATCTGGATTTTTTGGTTTAGGGTAGTTTTGAATGACTTTTATTTTCTCTGGATCTGGTTGAATGCCTTTATCGGAAACTACGTGACCTAAGAAAAGAAGTTCTTTTTTAAGGAATTGACATTTTTCTGGATTTACTTTTAAATTTACTTTACGTAGTCTTTCAAAAATATCTATTAGGTTTTTATTATGCTGATCTAGATTTCTTCCAAAACAGATTAAATCATCAAGGTATACCAGACATTTCTCATAATTTAAACCAGACATTGCTACCGTCATTAGTCTGCTGAATGCACTCGGTGAACTCTTAAGTCCCATTGGGAGTCTTTTCATTTGATATTGCTTATCTGTCGTAAATGCTGTATATTTCCTACTGGATGGTTCTAGCTTTAATTGATAATAACTTTGTGTAAGATCTAAATGGGAAAAATAAACAGCATTGGTTAATGAATCTAATATTTCTACAATATTAGGTAATGGAAACTTGTCATCCTTTATCCTTTCATTCAATTTTCTGTAATCAATTACAAGACGCCATTTTTTCTCATTCATACTATTAGCTTTCTTAGGTACCAAAAGTACTGGACTAGACCATTCACTCTGACTTTCTTCTATTATATCATCCTCTATCATTCTCTTGATTTGTCTGTTTATTTCTAATTTTTGGCTATTTGGTAATCTATATTGCTTTACATATGAGGGGACAACATTATCTTTAATTTGTATTGATTGTTCGTATAAATTTGTAACTCCTAATTTGTCTCCTTCTAAAAAAAATACGTCTGAATATTTAGCACAAATATTTTCGATGCCTATTTGTTCCTCTTGGTTTAAATGACTCAAATTCAAAACTGAAAATATTTTTTTAACTCTATCTGAATTTACTGTTTCTTTTTCGAATTTGCAAATATTAAAATTTTCTAAGTCTGAATGTTCGATACTAAAATAGCTTAATTGGATATTTTCATCTCGTGTGTTTAATATTTTTATTGGTATTTGACCTTGAGTAGGGGATACCAAAGTGCTTGCCAAAAATATACCTTCAGCTAACTCTTTTGGATATATTACGCAGTCACCTGTCAAAGCTGTATTTATGTAATGGATTGTTTCACTTCGTGATGGTATGGTTATATAGTTAAACCCAAGCTCACCTGTATGTAATGGTAGTGTAACAATTTTGTCAATCGCTGGATCGTTTAATTTTAATAAATTATGTTCGTAGTCTATATGGCACTGAAAGTTTTTGAAAAAATCTAGTCCTAATATTCCACTCGTTCGACAAGGTAATTCTTTGAAAACGTAAAGTTTATGCGTGAATTCTTTTTCGCCTGAGCAAAGTTTTAAATCTAAATACCCCTCTGAATAAACATATCCACCTATGCCTTTAACTCGTATTCTCTCTATATGGTATGGAATGCAATGCTCGACCAAAACTTCGAGCTTGACAACCGACAATGACGCACCGGTGTCAATTAACCAAGTGTAAGGTACGTCTAATATGCTCAATGTAACCGAACTTAGATTATTACAGTAATTATTTAAATGATTATGACCGAAAAAACAAATTATGTGTTTCTGTGGTTGGGTTTATGCTTGTATTTTGCTCGTTACTTGTTTGGGTAACATTTACCTGATGACCATTGCTTTGCCACTTGAATTCGCGATTATTGTGGCCTCGAGTGTAAGATCGGCCAAGTCCCCTACCCCGGGTCCAATTTCTCGAATCATTCTCGAACCGATTATTTTGGTACGAATTATTATTATAGTACGTACCTCGTCCTCTCGGTGGGCCTCTAAAGGAGCTACTGATCCTAAACGAGTTACGGCGTCTCTGATGAAAATTTCTATTATTTTGAAAGCTCGACGTACCTCTTCCACGATGATACGAGAATACCTGTCCTTGCGTTTCCTGTGTCCCTGTAGTGTGCAACTCTTCATCCAATGCCCCTTGAATCGCCTCCTTCAAAGATTCGTAGTTCCTAGAAGCTACAATTATACTTGTCCGATTATTTCTTAAGCCATCGGAGAATATTTTGATTGCATTTCTCTCATTAATTGGCTTTAGCACGTTATATTTATTGTCATCACCGTTGGCTTGAGAAATCGTCAAATCTACGAACATTTCTTCTATCTGCTTACCATACTCTACGATACTCATCCTATTTTGCCTCGCTAACTGTAGCCTTTTCTGAATGGTAGTATCCGATTTTTTAGACAAAAGATGCACTCTCATATCTGTTAAAAGCTCTGAAACTGACGAATAAGTTTTGGACATACGTAATTTAGCACTCTCCGAGTTTAGCCTACGCCATTCAGTCAGTTGTCGTTCGTCGAGAGGACTGGTGAAAACTAAAAATCGATAACTAATCCGGCCGGCTATATTGGAAACTTCAAACAATTATAAAGGCAACATAGTTTTAGTGCTAATATAAATATAAATGCGCCAAATACTAAATAAATCTCATGTTGATGTCAATTAACAATTAAATAGTAAATTAAAATCGAAAATTTCAAAAACAACTATTCAAAAATGTATCTTCTTCTTCTTCTCGTTAGAGTTTTCAGATCGCCTTAAGGCCTCTAACTTGACCTAACGACTGTTACTAGAGGTAGTAACCGGGACCAACAGCTTAACGTGCCTTCCGAAGCACGGAGGGGCTCACGAAAATACATTTTTGCCACACTATTAATTGGTCACCCATCGAAGTAATGACCGCGCCAGGCGTCGCTTAACCCACACGACCGTATGCGATCAGCGAGCTTCGCTTAGCTGTGAGCCTCCTCAATGTATAATCTTTTGTAAAAACGCTTTAATATATCGGAGTACCTCTACTTACTCAACGTATAAGTCGATTGTAACTAAAATAATTATGATTCCACGATACAGTAGGCATAGCCTAGTGTGGAATCTACCGTTTGTTCTGTATATAATGTAATTTTCTTTTTTGGTCAATAAAGTTTATTGTTATTATTATTTTTAATAATAAATCACTTCTAACTATGCCGGGCCAAAACCCTTTGGGGAATCTCCACAACACATTTTGTAAAGACGCTGAATAAGCCTCGCTGATTTGTCCAACGCCTAGTTCGAAATAACAAAATATACCTGAAAATCAAAAATCAAATTGCTGAAAGAACGAACTTTATACGCCACGTTTTCGCTTAAATGCAGCGACGACGTGAGTTCAAAGGTTTCACCTACCTTTGAACTAAACCTTTGTTCCATTATTTTTTTTCCAAATGTTTCATGTTCTGCTACTTTTGGGTTTGTTAAAGTTTTGTAAATACTTTATTCCTTTGATCCAACGTTTTGTTCTACGCAGAAACTCAAGTTGACTTTCTGAATATGAAATATGAAAATCATTAGTTAAGAGATTAGTGGTGAGTTCATGTCTTCTGCGGAAAAAGCTTCCGCTTTGATTTCACATTCAGCCTCAAGCATTGTTCACGACACATTCATGACCATGTAAAATCACGCCACTTTTTTGCATCATTATTTTGCTCTGTTATCTTTATCTACGTTGTATTTCTATAAAGTCTATATTATTTGATTGAAGTAAATATATGTCTATGATTATTTTCACGAATAGGTCTGGTTCGGAGTATTTCCGAAAGCGTGTACACCATACCAGTATTGCTAACAATCGTATATTCAGAAATTGCACGAGGGTGACCAAAGGCCGGTATTTTAATGAAAGTTCCTGCAATAATAGCAGTAATTCTGTCGTGGATGAGAATCCCTTGGAGGCTGAATACCTTCGTGATTGAAGTCGACCGACGTTAATAGAGATTTAGTAGGTTACCTCACAACATAATTCAGGTATTTCAAGGTTATGCGGGGAACATTCTGTCCGTACGACGATGGACAATCCACAGCTGTTTGGGACATGAATTTTTAGAAAATTCCCACGAAATCTTGATCTACACGGGTAAATCAGCATTGCACAGCTATCTAGTTATCTTTACTATATATTATATAAGATAAAAAGACTCAAAATCTCTGAAACTTACAAGAGCTACGATTCTGAACCTCCTTTTTTTAAATATAATTTTTGGAAATTAGATTCAAAGGGGTAAAAAGTACTAACAAATTTCGTAGTTTATAATAAGTACAGTTACTTATTATATTTCTAACAAACACAGAATACATAACAGTTTATGTGTTCTGTGTTTGTAAAAAATCAATATCACTTTTAAAGCGACACTACTCAATTCTCCCAGTTTTATTCATTTAGGAAATCACCATCGGAAATTCAGTTCGGCGCCATTATCCACGCCACTCGGAAATCAACTTTTCAAATAACACCGAACTCTGTTTTTGTTGTGCTTGGAACACTTCGCGGATTTATAAACAAACTTCGTTATTTTTTTGTTTCATGCGCTGGTTTATTCATTTAAGTGCTTTCATTGTATTTTGAGATTTCGTATAATAGAAAATCACCTGTTTTCAAGCAATTAACACTATTATAATGTATAAAATAGTAGCAGAAATAGGTTTTTTACCCAAAATAGGCTTGCATGGACCTCATATCACCTAGTAGGATGTATGCCTGGCACAAGTTACCCAGCACCTATACCACACTTTCAGCTTAGTATACCGTGTCTGGGAATACCGTGTCTGGGAAATGCTATATCTATGTTCTTTCATTTATTTTTTTATTTCTGGTTTAAAAACTAAAGTTGGCCCGAAGGTCGTCCATTAGCGGAAACTATAGACTAATGGTGGAAGCTCAGGGTGAAGTTTCGCTTTGTTTAGGTATGAAATGTATGTAACTATTGTTACATTTAATTTGTGATTCGTTCAAGGTTAAGCTTTGTCGTGATTTCGGTTGTAGGTAGTTATAGTTGAACTAGTTACACCTCAAGGTTTTACCCGGTTAAGTTTCGATCTCGAAATTATCGGGATAAAAATAAACCTATGCGGTATCTACATATAAGTAACTACTAAGTTATTTTTTTATATCTACCTGCGCCTTGCGCGTGCGGTTTCACCTCACCCAATTTCGGGTTCCATCTTCACGGTCAAACGACTAGACAGATTTGGATGGAAATCTACATAGTGGTAGTATAGGGGATGGAGAAGGATAAAGGATACTTTTGATCCCCAAATTCCTGCGGGATCGGGACTAACGCGGATGAAACCGCGGGGCGCAGCTAGTTTTTAAAACATTGGATGAAAACACGTTATGCTACCTCGAATACGAAATGACAAACGAAACACTAAGTAATTATACTTTATTCAAGAACTACAAAGAAGTCTTCTGAAGATCACGGAGACTCATTTAAATATTGTTAGCTGAAGAGAAAAGTTTAATAAAACAAGAACTTCGAAGTTACAATGTATACAAATATATCTTGCTTGTAGTATTGACCAAAGGAAAATACTTTGAGACAAAGTGTCAGAGAAAGGCAGGAAACATAGAAGAGACTAAAGGTGAAGACGTGGCGCGATTACACAGAACAATACCATCGTTTAGAACATAGACATAGGTTTAGAAGAAAATTAAAAAATGAATATCATATCTGCCGCATGTCCGAGATATTGGGCAAAAACCACCACGGATTTGGTCCCGAACAGCAGGCGACCACGTGGCAGGCCCATCAGAAAGAGATGGCGGGATGAGTTGGAATCGCATTGTTTGGACTGGAATCGGCTGGCACTAAACAGTAAACAGTGGAAAAGAGGGAGCCCTTTTCCCTGCAGTAGGATGATATGGGCTAAAAAAATTAGGTAAGATTCGAAACGATAAATAATTTTCGCCGTTAAACTATATCAAAATGTCAGTAAAGAATAAATAATCATACATCATGATTTATGAATATGTTACAGTCGACATGTATAATTTGAAAATTGACGTTACATACGGGCTTAAATCGCGCCACGTCCGCGCCTTTACTATGTATATTGTAAGAAGAAAGAAGGTACGAAGTTTGTGAGTCAACATCCAACCTCTATTTCTACTTTCGTATTGCCACCTGAACTTATTGAGTTTTCACGTAACGTAGCAGTTTAAAAGCCTCATTGAGCGCCCGAAGCCGTGACAATTGAGTTGTAAGTTACCTGCTCAAATATGCTGGAGTTTATGCAACTAATGAAAATAGATACGTTACGTGATTAGAAAATTTTAGTTTTATAATGATTACTAAGTAGTGAAGTTTTATCTAACTTTACTTGGTTATTTATAAACTCTATTAATGGTGCAAGTAAGAAACCAACTAAATGCATTAGGTACTACAGAGATATAATTTAAAAAATAAGTAAAAAGCTTTTTAAATGATTTCAGAGAATGAATAGGTACCTCTACTAAGTGATATACTTACCTACGCAAACAATTCAGCAAACTGAAACAGAATAGAGGACGCAGTCGTTAAACATCCCTAGTGCTACCGTAAGATAAGACCACAGATATCCTGGTGCGGACGAAGGCTCAAGTGGTCTCACATTTCGGCATCCAGGCGAGCGTGGAACCTTAGTAGATATAGTTAAACCTCTAGCCGCCTACCATTTTCAGGCCAAAAAAAACCTAACATAAACCCTCTGTTACCCCCCGGGATGATGCTTAAAGGTGCATTTTTCCCCCTTAAATAGAACAAGTTGTCTAGTTTGTTTTGAATCCGAGTGTACTTAAATTGAATCCTTGTTTTTTTTGTTGGATTTATGGAATCGGAGCCTGTGTCTGTCTTTCGACTTAATTTATGGGTCTTCCAGTTACAAATGAACAAGTATCTTTTAGAAACGCGTTGTAATTTTTAGACCGCAACGGCACTTACAATCAGATGTGACAGTGGTCAAACGATGACCTAATACAATTTCACGTAACCTTCGCACATATTATTGAGGTCGTTGTAAAGCATACATGCTCGCATTCATCCGCATACGGCAATGAGGAGTATGTTGGATATACCACAGTCGCACGCAACGCAGCAGCCTGTCCTCTCTCCAATAATATGTTGCTCTGTGCGTAGTACGTTCTCGTTGAAAAAACGAAACAATATCGAAATGTTTTACGTCGTCGTAAACCGAAGGCCTTTCTTTATGCCCCACTGACTGTGTTCTTGTTACTTAACTTATTTTTTGTTCCTTTCGTAATAGAGTTTTGGGAGAAGTTTCTGGAATAAATTCGGAACATCTGTTGAATTGTATTGAGATCCATCCAGTTGACTTTGTAGTTTTGATCGATTGCTTATTCGAAACAAGGTATCTCTCTTAGGTGGCAGATAATTGACCCAGAATTTACCCCCTGTGCCTGTTTCGTAAATAAAATCGAACCAAATACATGTCATGCTGGAATTTGATTTTAATCGAACATGTAATCCGAGTTGAATTGTATAATTCTGGTGTAATATTTGGTTTAGTCCAGTGAAACTGCACATAATATCTTAGGTAAAAATCAGTGTAAAACATGAATATTTCTTGTTCCCAATCGATCAAATGTCCAATAAGGTTATGGTAAAATTGCCATTACTTTAATTTGCCCTTGATTTAATGGACTGTGGCGACTTTTACAGTTTTAAAACACTTTAAAACGATTTTTGAATATCAAGTCATAATTTGATGCACTGCATATAACTTGACACTGGCGTATGGCTGTGTGATTCCCACAGCCATAACTTTTCATCGAGAGAACAAAGTATCGGATTACCACAAATACTCACAAAGTATAAGGCACTTTTTAAATCTGTGGATTAGTTCATAAAAATACTTCTGTTGATTCAAATCTCTAAGAGCGCTGGTCGTAAAATAAAATTGTTCTGCATTTTCTATCCTTCTTACTTTTTATATTTTACCGTAATATTGGATGGATCATAGCATAGGTATCTGCGAGAGGATTGGTTAATCGGCCGTGAGAGAGTTTTTAAGGGCATTTGGTAGACATCCCTTTGAAATGTTTCCTTTACAACATTTTATCTCTGATTTGAACACGCAGACGGATTTTACGACGCGTAAATATTGAGTTTGCTTAAGTAAATGTTTTTCTGTTTTCTTTTTCAGGTACTTATATACCTACGCACGTAACGATATGATGACAAACAAACATCAGTGAGGTAATGATTATGTTTATTATACCTACATAATATAAAACAGTAGCTTTCACCGGAGACTTCGTCCGCGTAGGGGTTTTTAGTGGATGCCTAAATCATAATCTGTATGTAAAATTTAAAGGAATGTTAGTGCCTTGACAAGTCTTGTGGTCTGTCCTATCCTTCAGACTACTTTACACATCACAAGTTAAGTAGAGAGATTAGTATATTCACACTTACCCTTTGACTATACAATTGTCAAATTACTTAAATGGAAACTTTAACATTAGGTTAGATAGTAGATTTTAAATAAAGACAAGTATTATCTTTGGAATATTCTAACTTCTTATTTAAACACTTAAAAGTATGAAAGTTTTAGAAAGTACTTTCTAAAACTGTTAGCATTCGATCCTTTTGAGACATAATTATTGGAAAAATGAACGAAGTATTCGCAGTATAATCACAATAAAATTCCGAAATAAAACCAGTAAGCTCTAGCATAAGTTGCTATTCTTTAACAAAACACAGACTAGGAAAAGTTTAATTCTAGGTTTAGGCTGTGCGTTGTTAGTTCCCAAGGGATCGAGACTTAAGACGATGAAACCGCGGGGCGCAGCTAGTCTGTAATCACTATCACTACATAATATAAGTCCTCCGCCGCGTCTATCTGTCTGTTCGCTATAAACTCAAAAACTACTGTACCGATTTTTATGCTGTTTTTTCACCATAGAGAGTGGTTTTTAGGAAGGTTTTAGTATACAAAACTACAACACCTATACGAAGTTACGAGCAATAGCTAGTAAATGATAAAATACAAATAAAATGATATGTAGGTATTGTTTTATTTAAGTTGAATGAGTAAACAACGCATTGGTACATTTACACCAGAAATATTGAATTACTTACTCGTATCATCAATTCAGGTTCCCTTGATGAATTAATCTGTTCAAATATTCATATCTATCATCTATCGTTTGAACGTAATTAACGCAGTATTTCATGTTTCGTTGACGGCATATAAACTTCCTTTGAAATATCGAGTCGTTGCTCGGAACACTCGGTCCCGAAGTCCCGAGCCTTCAAATCCATTAAAATGTTAAAATTCTCTCGTTTACCTAATGAAATTGAATGTCTGTATACTTCGTAAAACGGTAAAAATGAAGCTTCATATTTATTTATAAATCCTTTTTAAGGCGTAAGGGGATACCAATTGGTATTTAATACTTTGAAGAGTTTTGGTCTAGTGGAACATCTCTTTACTTTCATTCCGAAGGTCGTGGTTTCCAATCCCGGGCCCGACTGGCCTTGCACCAATCATAGACCGGAGTTTTTTCCACTGGTAGACTAAGCTGAGAAGGTGAGGATAAGTGTTGTACAAGTCTAAAAATATCCGAGGCACTACAACGCTTTGAATAGCATGAATTAAAGTCGTTGCCGATAAGATTAGATGTAAAGGCCTTGTAGCGATCAACTTATTTTCATAAGTACCAAATTTTATAAAAATGGATTCAGTAGTTTCTTTTTTTTGTCAAATTAAGATTTTTATTTTTATTTTCGCAAAATAGGCTCGCATTAGATCTCATCTCACCTGATGGTGGCGCGACAATGTGGTTGAGGATGTAACATGCTCGCCTAGAAGTACCTATTCAGTCTGGACTTGAAAACTCCAAGGTTGTAGTTCTAGGAGAACGCTGTCAGAGAGTTCCACGAATTTCATTTTAATTTAAAAATAGTTATCTAATATTTTCAATGAAAAATGTTGACAGAAACAGAAATCTTGTAATTTATAAATGAAATCGGTTTCTTTCACTTAATCTCTTTATAGAAATCTACAATTTCTAAGGAAATCTGTCCTCTGGGATTTACTTGATTTACTTTACTTTACAATCTTTGTGTAAGAACGTTGATATAACTTTGAAGTAAATTCTGAACAATAGGTGAAGTACTTACGAATGTAGGTAAGTAAGTACGTACTCTTTTAGACTTTGTATTTTTAGTAAATTATACTATTATTAGAAAATGTTACTTTTGATTCCGATTATTTTTTGGTATATAAAGTCATGTTTTTTTATTTCTCAGCGCTTCGTTGACATAAATACCTTATGTGTAAATGTTGTAAGATCCTTTACACAGCGCCATCTAGTCCCAAGCTAAGCGACCACGCTTGTATTATAGTCGCCAGATAACGGATAGAGTACTGTTATTTCGTAGATATATATGTATAATACACAAACAGAAAATACTAGTTTAGAAACAAATAATCTGTTCATTTGTATTTATGTGGGAATTGAACTCACAACTTTCTGCGACGCAGACGGGTGTCCGCCCACTGCGCCACAGAGGTCGTCAATAATGTGAAAATCATGTAAATTGTTCGGGCATACTCTGTTGAATGGAGTTTTTCTCCCTGTCATTGGGCAAACCCCCGTGGGAAATATCTCAATCGACCATGTCTTTTCAAGAATTATACATAAATATACAACTAGATACCAACCTCAAATTACGACCTTTTTTGAATATTGGAATTTATTTTGCAAAATGTAGATAAATGGCGATGAAACTGGAATTTTATTTTTCATGATTTGGTCCTTTATTTTGGTACGTAAAGTAAAGTAGGGTAAAGTAGGTAAAAGAAAAGCTAAGTTCTTTCCTTCATTAGGAAATAGTTAATTAAAATTTACATGAAAAAGAAATTTACAAGAAATACAAAAACAAACAGCTCTCTCAGCAAGGTTCGTCCTGAAATTAGCGCTGGGGCTTCCGGCTCTAACAACGTGCTGAGGACGATCCTTTTTTCTGGGCGCTGTATTCCTTTTTTCTTGTGCTTTTTTAAGTGTTCAGAAAATAAAATTTTATTTCTTTCTTTCTTTCTTTCATCCTCCCTTGGGGCACTGGTGAATTTTGAATAACGTCATGTATTTAATGACTCTGACAAGGTTAACGCGTATCAATTGACAATTGACACAAAGCCACATAGAAACAAACATACATAGTCGATGTAATTGCAAAGTCGGGTAAAATTTGGTAAAAAAACGCTTGATTCTCATTAGGTAATAATACACGGTAAAAAAAATAACACGACGAATTGAGAACATCCTCCTATTTTGAAGTCAGTTATAAAGATGTAGGTAAAATAAACGGTAAATTCTCTGTTCCATTGTGATTATTTGGCGAGTTTTTTTAACCAAAAAACAAAAGGTCAAAAGAAGTATACAGACGGAAATGGAACAAGTCCATTTTATATAAAAATAAACCAAGTAAATTATACTCACAGTAACAGTAGACTCACTGATTGAGTCGTTAGGTTCTTCGTCCTAAATAAACTATGTTAAGTAAAAGGGTTACAGTTTATTACTGCTTCTGTTTCTGCCGTTTCATTATTTAAATCGAGTCGCCCGCCACCAGCTCCGCGACTCTGTTCCTTTAAGCTGCGTATTTTAATTCAAAACTCTAACACCTATACATTTATTCACAAGAGCTTTCAGAAATTTCAGGATCAAAGTATTCTATTACTATGCCGATCGTCATCCAAATAGATCCAGTCGTTTGACCGTGAAGGGGAAAAAACAAACAATTAAAATTCTTTCGGATTTATAATTTTAGTTAGTATCAGCCTAGATGTGTAAGTAGGCCAGTATTCCCTTTATCACATCTCTCTCAACAATATTTAAGTAGGTACCTTTTGATAATAATAATAATAGCTTTTATTATTAACATTAAATTAATTATCTCCAACAAGTCGTTGTGTCGGAGGAATGAAGACGTTATTATGGTTAATTACATCATTAAAATACTTACTGACTGTTTAGTACGTACATTAATATTGAGAATCATGTAACACTAGCTGCGCCCCGCGGTTTCACCCGCCATCTTGGGGGATAGGGGGAATACCTCCTCGATTCTGCAGGAATTTCTGGATGGAAAAGTAGCCTTAGTCCATCTCCATCCACTCACTACCGTTATGGTGATTTTCATTCAAATATAAAAAAGTATTTAAAGGGTAACCCCTAACCTAAAAGGGGAAAGATTTGATTGTTTGTTTATTTGAATTGAATAGGCTCCGAAACTACTTTACCGATATTGATGAGACTCAGTAATACATATTGATTCATTGAGAGTGTTATATTCCAATATTCTCATGGGATCGGGATTCACGTCGGTAAAACCGCTGAACTCTACTTAATAAATAAAGTAAATCTTTCCCTTATTTATTAGGCAGGACTAACAAATAAAACCCCATATGGAAATGAGCCATCTTGCGTTGTTTCTTTTACCTACCTTCATTTATTTGAGCACCTGTGTTTGCTTGTAACAATTTTGCAACGTTTATCTTCCTTTAAAATAAAATATGTTTTTTTTTCTTCTATTTTTCTCTGTGCCTTCGGAATGCGCCCACCAATGAGAAGAAACTCATAGAGGTTTTTTGTGATCATGCTCACAAAAGTCTAGATTAAAAATATTTTAAAGATATGAACGAAAAATGGAGCAATTATAGCAATGGACGTGTCATGGGATCTTATCAAGGTAAGACGAAGTATCATAGTACGCCGCCGCGGCACAATTTATGGTTTTAAAAAATGTTTGAACTTGTTATTGGACATGTCATCTTTGGGTAACTTATATTAGAGCACATATAGGTTGTTAAATAGCACATGTGTGCTCTACCATAATAAGTTACCTACCTAAAGATGTATAAGGCACGTCCATTATCTGATTCAACATTTTTATAAAGCATAAATTGTGCTGTAATTGGAATCCGAACTCGCAGATCACCTGTAATTTTGCCTCGAGTAGGTGGTCCTCCTTTGCTCCTTAGCTACCTACATTCGAATCCCAGACTAATAATCCGTGAAACTCCGTCCCGATATCCCATTGGGTGGGATTACGGCCTATAATTACACCACGAATTACTTCGTAGAGTATTATAGGATAAAAATAACGTTGTTTGTTTGTCTGAAATCGTTGAACACGTTCGTCTTTGAAAAAATATAGCTAAGCTGCAGTGACGAGGAGTAAAAATAATTTTTAGTGCGTGTAAAAAATTACCCAAATCATTCAAGGTAAGCCATTGGGAATCGGGTTGTCTGGAATGAAATATAACGTAGGCATCTACTAAGAAAAGATTTTGTAAAATTAAACCAATACGCGAACGAAGTCACGAGTGAAAGCTTGTTTAATATCAAACGATAAAACCTTGAAAATATTATTCCAATGACACCAGACCTACGAAAGTTAGAAATGTATATAATTTGATCCATTTTATTTAGAAATACATTGATAAAAGTACTTTATTTGTCAGAAATTGAATAAGAAAGTTTAGGTTGTTCGATTCGACGAAGGATATAAAAGAGGACGGGCGTGGAGGAATATTTTACACTTTAATATCGTAACAAGCGGGGCTTTAAAAGTTTTGACGTTCAATGGCGTTCTCAAAATTATAAGGAAAGAGGACTTTAAAGTTTCCTGAAGGAAAATGTAATGGTCTACGATTCGTCTATTGATTGCACCTGCCCGACGAGAAAATAAAGTTTGTAATGAAAATCGGGTAGGTACAGATTGTATGAAGGCCCAGCCGGGATGAGTTCCTGAAACGTCTCATGGTGTTTTATTGTGTGTCGAACCCACACTTACTACTATTAGGTACTACATCTTCT
The DNA here is from genome assembly GCA_951213275.1 of Idaea straminata. Taxonomy (NCBI): domain Eukaryota; kingdom Metazoa; phylum Arthropoda; class Insecta; order Lepidoptera; family Geometridae; genus Idaea; species Idaea straminata. The sequence continues at coordinate 13,588,090 of OX577857.1, forward strand.
TTACTTACTTATTTCCAAGTAAGTAAATAAGTTGTAGTACCTAAAGAAGAAATTTATAATAAGTATAGAAGATGAATAATTGGCATCGTTTGCGCGCGTATTTAGCTCGGGTTTCGATATTGAAATTACGGCAAGATGGCGACGGAGAGCGGAGCAAAGCCTGATTCAATTAGGCTTTCTTAACAAAATGACTAGTTCCATATGTTTACAAAGATCAGAGAAAGTAGCAACATCTTTCTTTACTTCAAAGAAGGTAAAAAACAACCTAAAGATGTATATGACTAGTCAACATCGACGAAATTTGTAAGTCGAGACTGTATGTGCTCACTCAGCAGTGCTTGCCTTCCCATTGCCGGGTAAAATTAAAAAATATAAATCATTTCTTGAGCAGGGGGCTTATTATTCCTATTATTTCACGACACGTTCAGAAGCGAGACATAGTGTTGCGCGCACCGTGATGGCCGACCGAAATAATAAGCCAGCAGAGACAAGGGTGGCTTTAAAGTTCGCTATATATATATATATAGCTATTTGGAACCAGCTTAAAAAACAAGCCATTCCAGTTCAAAACCTAGAAATAATACCTACGGTTCTAACTACTTCTAATACTAACTATGACTTGATTATTATTCTCCTGAAATTAATTGTACGTATAATAGGATTCTAATTGAAAACAAAGACAAATAGCTTTATACCAACTGTACCCACACAAAAATAATTAAAATAACAATTTGTGAAGCGAGTAAGCGGCTTTACTTAAAACCTTTTAAAGCTGTAAATTAATATCCATTTAGTGAAAATTGGTCCCGAGTTGTTGCTCGAAAACTGATGCAAAAAAGGAGTCTTTTTGTTTTTAAATTGTCACTGTTCTTTGTCGTTACAAGCTCGTCTTTTTAATTATAAATCTAGTCGTTCAGATTTTTCCTCCTCTGACCTTTCTCTCTTATAATATTTCTTGATCAGATTAGACGGACTATGGCTATTTGTTTTTTAAATTAGGCCTTTTTTTGAAATAAGTGTTCGACAGTGAATTTTTAATACATTTTCGAGAGTCTAGAGGCTTAACCACTATCACTTTGTTCGCATTTGTTGGCAAACAACCTATAGGTTTTCAAAAAGATGGAAAGAAAATATATAAATTAAACCTATTCATTATTTATTTTAAAAAATCGGTCGCTCGTAGATCGGGACGCTCCATCCTTGGAGCGACCCAATCTCCGAGCGACCCGTCCATTAAAAATCACAATTTGATGTGATGATGTTTTATCTAAAAACAGTTGAGATCTGATGGCTTTATAAAAAATCCCAAAGTAAACAAGCAACAATAAATGTTCAGCTAATTTGTAAGTAAAATCCCTTAGATTAGAGTTGTATTGTACCTCAGCGGAGAAGTGTAAAGGTCATGGTCCAACCAAAGCCCGGTTGAGTAGCAGATGTTTGGAAACTTGTTTATGTAGGTAGGTATATACCTACACTTTACTGGTACTCTCAGTGAAATACTTGCTACCTGCTTGGCTCTTTACCAACTGTACCATACCGGAGTAATGATCATATATCTAAGTTATACCATGTGCTTATACCTCGTAAGCACTAACTTTTTGTTAGTATTTTTTGGAACTTTTCTGCTTTTTTTGGTATTGATAGCACAAATCAAAGGAGAGTTAATTAGGCTCAGTTTCTTGGCTCATCACTTTTATGAGAACTTGAAGAACTTCATCAAGTCTGGTAACGTTTGCCATCTTCTGTCAGTGTGTATGTATGTATGTTGGTACTTCCTTTACAAGTCGTATTTTACAACCGATCTGGGATGAAATTTGGCATACAGGTTTTACGGTTTTATAGATTGATTTTTTTTGCCGCCGAGAGTGTTTGATGAGGTACTTTTCTTAAGAGAGTCACTGAAAATTTCAGGTTAATGATATCCAATTTGGAAAGTTCTTTTTTTATTTGAAAAATTGATGAAGATCTGATGAATCCTCGGAATAATGAGCAGAAAAGCTCTTTTAATGGCTCACTTTAAGATTTTCACGAGTGGAACCTATTCCACCAATTGAACCAATTGATTTAACTTCTCGTTACTAGTACTTATTTTAATATTTACTTGACAGTGCGATCTAGTTATCCAACATGGTCACGGGAAGACTACATTTATATGTATTAAAGGACCTTTCGCTTACTTGTAGTACACCTTTAGTCGTTGAATAGTTCAAATGCGTTGAGGTACGTTACCGAAATGATTATTTCCATATAAAAAAATCTTAAATCTCAAAGAAAATCCAATTCACGAAAGTATCCCAAGTAACAATGCTGTCAAATATCGTCCGTAATCATCGGAAACATCGGAGAAAGGTGTCTATGTTGTAAGACGGACATTTTTCTACGAGCTACCTACCTCGGTGTTACGGACTGAGGGTCTACTGGACCGTACTTACGGACAGTTGCGTGATGAAGGTCGGAAATATTTGAAATCTTATAGAGAGTACCTAAATAAATGTATATATTTGGGACCTTAATATTTCAAGGTTTGCTTTAATTTACAGCTAAAACAAACGATATCTTTAAAAATAAAGTTAGTTTCCTTGACTATTAGAGTAAGATCCCGCCTACCATCGTTTTCGTATTTTATAAAAGCTGAGAATACTTAGCACATGCCTCAACACGGTTATGAACGATGTGCAATACTTTAGATAAGATAAGAGTTATCAGGTAGCAAAGCCAAGAATAGAACCTGTTAATTTTGCAATTTTCGTACCAATCGATAATATTGCTAATAGCTCATTTCCTTTCAAATTGTCTTTGCTGTCTGAACATAGGTACTTGCCGTCTGTTGGCACTCCACATACCATCGACAGCTGAGCTTAGGGGTCAGTCGCGTCGGTATCTTCGCGAGACTAATCGCGCCAGTCGCGCCGCAGTACGATGTGTCGGGAGAGTAACTAACCCTCGTCAATGGAACGGGAACAAGATCCTTCGTGTCGTGTCTAAATTATAAGGTGCGGACCACTGATAAGTAAAACGACCGTGTAGTACGAAGGTATGATTTATTCTAAAGTAATTTGGTATGTTACATGTTAGATTATAATGCTTACTGATCTAAACGGGGTACATCCAGTACACGACCCCCTTAAAATTAAAAAAAAAATAAACAATTTTTTTTTTTTTTTTATGAATAATAGGGTTTTGTTCTATTTTTATGGATAATGTCTTCTTTACCGTTTCTTAAAATTTTTACATTTGGTGTGTTTTCAGACAAAACTGTATATGGTCCTAAATACACATTATCAAATTTGCTATTTGTTTCATTTTTAACCAATATTAAGTCTCCCTTATTATAAGTTACAGGTTTTAAATAAGAATCATAACGACATTTCCTTACTTCTTTACCTTCTATCAAGTTATTTCTAGCATCAACTTGTGCTTTTTGCAGTCTATATTTAAGTTCTAAAGGATAACTATCGCTATTATATATTGGATCTACATGATCGCTTATTAAATTACTAGGTATGTTACATCGTTTTCCAAATACAAGTTCGTATGGAGTGTATTTCGTTTCTGTGTGAACTGAGGTGTTATAAGAAAATGACCAAAACGGAAGCCATTTACTCCAATATCTAGGATCATTATTACACTGTATTCTAAGGAAAGCATTCAAAGATTTGTGGGAATTCTCCAACGAACCTATTGATTCATGATGATATGCTGTGGATGAAATTTGTTTAATATTTAATAGTTTACATACCTCTTTCATAGTTGTTGAGATGAACTCCGTCCCTCTGTCTGTGGCTATTTCTCTAGGTATTCCATATCTTAATATAAAGTTCTCTACAAAAGCCTTAGCTACACTTACACTATCCTTAGATTCTAATGGATATGCCTCTACATACTTACTTAATTCGCACTGTAGTGTGAGTATATATGAATAGTTATAGTAATCCTTATCTAGTGGTCCTACAATATCTAAAAATATCTTATCTAAAGCCGACTCTGCAGTAGTCGTTATTGTCATAGGTTCTTTAGTACGCAAATAATGTTTCTGCTTTTGACACCTGTCACACTTCTTTACGAACTCTCTTACATCCTCGTCCATATTAGTCCAATAATAGTATCGTTTTATATTATTTATCATACGTCTCATACCGGCATGTCCACTACTTGGAAGTATGTGGAAATCGTTAATTATAACTTTTTTATCATCATCGTTATTTATTCTTACAATTTTTTCTTTAAGTACATTTACCCTGGGCCCAGTGTACATATTATTATTTTTAATTTCATCTGATAACCATTGTATATATTTCTTATTTTCTTCACTTTTTATTATACATACTTCACTTACATTAGTCCGTTTACAAAATAATTCGAACTCTCTCACGAAAACGTCTCGCGCTAAACATGATCGAGAATCCGGATTAAGATAAATTATCCACTTAGTTGGAAGATACGCAAAACTATCTGTGAGCACTGTATCTTCATCAGTTTTTATTTTTTTATCATTCTGATATACTTCCAGCTCTACACAATTACTTGGTTTTTTAAGTATTTCAACGATCTTCGGTTGATCAGGCCGTTTATCTGTTGAAATATTATCGACCAAGTCCTTGTCACCTTCCGTCTTTTTTTTCTTTCTTGCCATACTCCTAGTTATAACATTCATTACTTTCAAACTCATATCTTTTAAATCTTCTGAAGTTATTACTATTCTTGATAAAGCATCTGCCACACTATTATCCTTCCCTTTCACATATTCAATTGTATAGTCATATTCTTCCATAACCAACCTAAATTTCATTAACCTACTGGATGGATTGTTCATACTAAAAAGGTAAACTAGTGGTTTGTGATCTGTCTTGAATATAAATTTTTTCCCGTAAAGGTATGGTCTAAAATATTTTACTGACCACACCATTGCTAGCAGCTCTTTCTCAATGGTTGGATAATTTAACTCTGATTTATTTAATGATCGGCTAGCATATGCGATAGGTAAATTATTTTTATTACACAAAACTGAACCAATAGCAAAACCAGACGCATCTGTGTATAAAATGAATTCATTGTCTTCTGTAAAATTAGGGTATTGTAGTATTGGAGGTTTAATTAATAATTGTTGTAATTTTCGAAATGATTTCTCACATTCTTTTGACCATTCAAAGACACTATTTTTGCGACAGAGTTTATTTAGTGGTAATGTTATTTCTGCGAATTTAGGTATAAATCTTCGGTAGTAATTTGCAAAAGCAACAAATCGCCTAACTTCATCTGGATTTTTTGGTTTAGGGTAGTTTTGAATGACTTTTATTTTCTCTGGATCTGGTTGAATGCCTTTATCGGAAACTACGTGACCTAAGAAAAGAAGTTCTTTTTTAAGGAATTGACATTTTTCTGGATTTACTTTTAAATTTACTTTACGTAGTCTTTCAAAAATATCTATTAGGTTTTTATTATGCTGATCTAGATTTCTTCCAAAACAGATTAAATCATCAAGGTATACCAGACATTTCTCATAATTTAAACCAGACATTGCTACCGTCATTAGTCTGCTGAATGCACTCGGTGAACTCTTAAGTCCCATTGGGAGTCTTTTCATTTGATATTGCTTATCTGTCGTAAATGCTGTATATTTCCTACTGGATGGTTCTAGCTTTAATTGATAATAACTTTGTGTAAGATCTAAATGGGAAAAATAAACAGCATTGGTTAATGAATCTAATATTTCTACAATATTAGGTAATGGAAACTTGTCATCCTTTATCCTTTCATTCAATTTTCTGTAATCAATTACAAGACGCCATTTTTTCTCATTCATACTATTAGCTTTCTTAGGTACCAAAAGTACTGGACTAGACCATTCACTCTGACTTTCTTCTATTATATCATCCTCTATCATTCTCTTGATTTGTCTGTTTATTTCTAATTTTTGGCTATTTGGTAATCTATATTGCTTTACATATGAGGGGACAACATTATCTTTAATTTGTATTGATTGTTCGTATAAATTTGTAACTCCTAATTTGTCTCCTTCTAAAAAAAATACGTCTGAATATTTAGCACAAATATTTTCGATGCCTATTTGTTCCTCTTGGTTTAAATGACTCAAATTCAAAACTGAAAATATTTTTTTAACTCTATCTGAATTTACTGTTTCTTTTTCGAATTTGCAAATATTAAAATTTTCTAAGTCTGAATGTTCGATACTAAAATAGCTTAATTGGATATTTTCATCTCGTGTGTTTAATATTTTTATTGGTATTTGACCTTGAGTAGGGGATACCAAAGTGCTTGCCAAAAATATACCTTCAGCTAACTCTTTTGGATATATTACGCAGTCACCTGTCAAAGCTGTATTTATGTAATGGATTGTTTCACTTCGTGATGGTATGGTTATATAGTTAAACCCAAGCTCACCTGTATGTAATGGTAGTGTAACAATTTTGTCAATCGCTGGATCGTTTAATTTTAATAAATTATGTTCGTAGTCTATATGGCACTGAAAGTTTTTGAAAAAATCTAGTCCTAATATTCCACTCGTTCGACAAGGTAATTCTTTGAAAACGTAAAGTTTATGCGTGAATTCTTTTTCGCCTGAGCAAAGTTTTAAATCTAAATACCCCTCTGAATAAACATATCCACCTATGCCTTTAACTCGTATTCTCTCTATATGGTATGGAATGCAATGCTCGACCAAAACTTCGAGCTTGACAACCGACAATGACGCACCGGTGTCAATTAACCAAGTGTAAGGTACGTCTAATATGCTCAATGTAACCGAACTTAGATTATTACAGTAATTATTTAAATGATTATGACCGAAAAAACAAATTATGTGTTTCTGTGGTTGGGTTTATGCTTGTATTTTGCTCGTTACTTGTTTGGGTAACATTTACCTGATGACCATTGCTTTGCCACTTGAATTCGCGATTATTGTGGCCTCGAGTGTAAGATCGGCCAAGTCCCCTACCCCGGGTCCAATTTCTCGAATCATTCTCGAACCGATTATTTTGGTACGAATTATTATTATAGTACGTACCTCGTCCTCTCGGTGGGCCTCTAAAGGAGCTACTGATCCTAAACGAGTTACGGCGTCTCTGATGAAAATTTCTATTATTTTGAAAGCTCGACGTACCTCTTCCACGATGATACGAGAATACCTGTCCTTGCGTTTCCTGTGTCCCTGTAGTGTGCAACTCTTCATCCAATGCCCCTTGAATCGCCTCCTTCAAAGATTCGTAGTTCCTAGAAGCTACAATTATACTTGTCCGATTATTTCTTAAGCCATCGGAGAATATTTTGATTGCATTTCTCTCATTAATTGGCTTTAGCACGTTATATTTATTGTCATCACCGTTGGCTTGAGAAATCGTCAAATCTACGAACATTTCTTCTATCTGCTTACCATACTCTACGATACTCATCCTATTTTGCCTCGCTAACTGTAGCCTTTTCTGAATGGTAGTATCCGATTTTTTAGACAAAAGATGCACTCTCATATCTGTTAAAAGCTCTGAAACTGACGAATAAGTTTTGGACATACGTAATTTAGCACTCTCCGATAATCTCGACTTTAAAACAAAAGTAATCAATGATTGCTTTCCATCTTTTTCTAACATTTGATCGTACATTTCGATGTTCGAAATTAATTGTTTTGTTACATTTTCGTTGTCATTCATTATAGGTAAAAGTGAAACCGCGGTTTTTAAATCAAAACGCTCCATGTTTTCTGTCGTTTTCTCTACCTCAGTAATTGAACAAAGTTCTGTAATTTTTGAAAAATATGACTTAATTTCAGTACACAATTTTTCTATATTTTCTATATCAGAAGTCTTAAATTTGCCCTCGCTTATTTGTTTTTCAATTATTTCTTCTACTTTACAATACTCGTCATACAATAGGTTTGTTAAAGACAATTTTTCTTCCTTGACTTTTACAGTTCGTCGTAATGGGCCAGCCTTAATTAGATTATCTTTTACAGTTTTTAATTGTTTATGCAATTCTTTTAATCGAACGGCCATAACAAAACAATATTTACTTAGTTATAATTATTACAACTCACCAGATTACCCGGTTCCATTTTTGGTCTACACAACACAATGATTATGAAGAAGTTATATTTTTATTCCGTAAAGTTTCTAAGTAGTCTTTTAATTAGTCAATTTTTTCCCGTATAAACCTAAATAGCACTTCACTTATCTCAGTACACTTTTAAAACTAATACAAACTAACACGATTTTTAGTGGAACACTCACACAAAACACTTTAAAATAACGCAGGCTGTTAGACAACCTCGGATGCTGGTATTGGGCGGCGACGCAGAGAATTACGTAACGAGAAGTTGTTTATCTCCCTCTGGATCCATTCCTTCTGTGCATTTCTACAGTACCTGAAGAGCATATAAAGAGCTCCCAACAGCAGTATGGCACAGACTACTGAAAGAAGAATGTTGGTGGTGCTGACATGTGCCATTAGCTGGTCAGCCTTCGCGTCGTTACTTCCCCCAGCCGCATTTTGCGCTATAATTATTTCTTCCTTCTCCTTTGATTGTGGTTTCCCCATTTTCTTGGTTTGGTAATAAATGTAATAATAACGATTTAAAAATTTTCGTTTGATAAATACTTTAATAATTTGTTCGTAATTTATTCACTTTAAGTCACTGGTGCAAAGTTCATTACAATCATCTTGCCTATATTTGGACAACGGAATGCACATCTCACATTAGCTGAACGCGAACGCGGTAGTTATAGGTACGCGCGGCAGGGTCGCCATATAAGGTGCGGACCACTGATAAGTAAAACGACCGTGTAGTACGAAGGTATGATTTATTCTAAAGTAATTTGGTATGTTACATGTTAGATTATAATGCTTACTGATCTAAACGGGGTACATCCAGTACAAAATGTAGACATAAACCCAACTCTCGCGCGTTACAATAACACGGGATACTTTACATGGACGCAACCGCACTGGAGTTCTTGAAATGTCTCACGTATGTCGCGTCGACCAGTCGAAACAATTCTACGTTTCACTTACAAGAGTGTTAGATTAGCTACATCCTCTTTATTACATTCGTTATACAGGGTTGTTGGTAATTATACTAGCAAGTCGTTGAGAACTACTTCTGTACACCATAACAAACAACTTTTGTTTTACGACTTTTACAAATAACTCTCCACTCTCTGACTGATTTTCATCAAAATATATACGCGATTGAATTTTATCTTCCCTACTAGCTGCTGCCCTCGGCACCGCGAGCCATTTTACTCTCTTAGGGGCAGAATATCAAAAAAACACGTACCCTGTCCGTCAGAAAAACATTGTGAAGTGTAGGTATCCTTTGATTTGCTAATTTTGTCATTCTGTGTTTGTTACCAGGAATTGATCTCTTTTAGCAACACTGTCCTACAAAAATAAATAAATAAACCTGTTGATTTTTCAGAAAAAACAATCATTAAAAATCATTTAATGATTTAATAAAGATTTTTTCCCAAAAATGATCAGTTTTCGTTATTTTTCGCCATCTCTTATTATCTAGTTTAGAAAATAGCCCCGAAGAATTGTTTAAAAAAAACCATACTGTAAAGATAGATAATCACGTCCAATGAATCAAATGAAATGGTAAACAATTCAATCGAACCTACCCTCCCCCCTCCCCTCTCCTCTTCTTTTTCCTCTCTCACCACCCAGCGCAATTACATTCCAACAATCTAATCATTGAATTTCTACTTACATTACCAAAGAGTCGATTTTGTTTTTACATCAACGTTGCATTTTAGATGTTTCTTTTTAATAAGTATTCTAGACATTTCACAATAAGAGTAAATCACCAATTATTGGAATATCACTAAATTGAATCTAACTAAGTAACCCTTAACTTAACACAAGGAAAACACGGCATTTTTTACTATTAATTTGTAATTTATCGCTCTACAATGTTGACATAGTATGTAGGCTACTAGTTACGAGTTGTGCTACGAGCCTCGTAGCACCATATGTTTGCTACGAACGCGCTACAAGCCTCGTAGCACCATAAGTGTGCTACGAACACGCTATAAGTCTCGTAGCACTATTTATGTCTACTACGAACACGCTACGAACCTCGTAGCAACATATCTGCTACGAACACGTTACGTGCCTAATTTACCATTTGTGCCATTACTACGAAATGCACCCATTAAATTGATTTTATGTAGGAAAATGCATCTACCTACTAAGTTTACGTAAGCATTTGTAAGAGCATGGCGTACTTTTTCTGACGAGGGAAGGGGGTTATAATAATAATTGCGAAAAATCTACTTACGTAATACTTGAACGGAATATCCAAAATGTATGAAGAGTCAGGATGCTCTTCATCAGAACTTATTATTTTAAGTCAGTAAATGGGCGCAGGAAGTAAGAGATAATAGTTTCCTTTAGCGATCGACGGTATTAAATCACTAAGTGTCTGAATTCACAAAATCTTCTCTTCTCTGAACTAAATTATATCAAGAAGTTAATATAAATATACATTTTAATACAAAGCGACTCGCGTGCCGCGTATTGCGCAAAAGTGATCCTGTCAAGATGGCCGACCACGTTACATTTCTGACGTTTGACAGATATGCCATTACGTATTTAAATTCGAACCATTCAGAATAATTGAATGTGAATACATTAGCCCAATAATGAATAGCAAGCAATTATCGTTAATGTCTAACTGTCTAACAACAGATATTAATTATATAACTACTTCAAACTAACTAATGGATACTTAGTACCTACATATCTAAGTTATGCACAAACCACTGATAATTAATTGTCAATTGCCTACAGTTACAGTGTACAGTTAGGATGCCGGTATTTTCTTCTAACCTCCGCTCGTTCAATTCTCGTCTCGAACAAATATTTATGTATTCATAGGTATACAAGGCTTTTGGTAATATATATAAGAAAACGGTTGACGGCTATGCATCCTTACAATGAACTCTATGACTTTTGAAAATTCGAACTTACAGTATTGGAAATTTTATGGTTATATTAACCTGAAAATCAGCTGTTACAATGCAAAGTTCCAAACTAATTATGAAATGTTTTGTTTGTTTTTTTTGGTTCAGTACCTCAAAAGGTAAATAACAGGGAAGTGGATCAAAATTAAGTTGCAAGATTCCACCCGAACATACATACACTGCAAGTTTAATAAAAGCTTTTAAAAAAGAAACTCTTATAAGATCACTTTCTTGTCCGTCTGTCTATCCGTCCGTATTACTAGTTTCATCATCAAATGAGACAGTAATCGAACCTGCAACGTTCTGCCCTGCATGCATGTGTTCGCCCAATACACAACAAGATCCCTGGCTTTATATTATTACTTGTTTATTTGTATATGTCTGTAATATTTTTCATTCAAAAGGGATCGAGTCGAATTGTTTTCAGGACCTTTTTTGTGGCGTCCGAAATTTATTCAGCGGACCCTTTTCTGTAGGTACGAGTAGGTTGTTGATTGTTTGCTTCCTCCAAATTAGAAAGGAAATGGGGTAGCTTGTTGCATTGGGATGTTGTGGAAATATTGATATAACTTCAGGGTCAAGCTATTTATAAAAATTACTTTATATAAGTACATAACCTACGGCTTATTTCTGTTCCAATCCAAAACAAATGAAACCGTGCCCCTTAGTGTACCATAAAGTCATTAAAAAAGTTATTTTTCATTATGACTTGTTTTCACGCTTAAACCGCTCACTTAATTTAGATTTTTCTTCTCGTATAGTGGTGTGGCTCACCTATTGTTAGAGTTTTCAGATCGCCTAAAGGCCTCTAAGTTTACCTAACGACTGCTACTAGAGGTAGCAACCGGGACCAATGGCTTAACGTGCCTTCCGAAGCACGGAAAATTTAGATAAATTTGATGGTATAATAGGTATGGAATCTTGGAGAAGGAGGCTTCTTTTTATTCTGATTTGGATTTACGCAGACGAAAACGCGAGGCTCAGCAATTTAATTTTCTACAATAGTTAAGTTCTATTTTTGTAGATTCCTCTTTGATCTCATCTCACTAGAAAATATTTATTTTCCCTAATTCAAAGCAAAAGCCACATAAAACAATTTATTATTTTAACAATTTATTACAATGTTCATACTAAAACTTTGTTTGTATTACACCATAGACATTTGTCTACGCAACCAAAATGGGCAAAATGCTACAAGCTTGTTGATAGGTCATCTATCAACGAACTTCGTACTGCAGTTTGATAAGTATTTGAATTTGAACGAAAGCAAGCTAATTGATATTATAGAAAATAAACATCCAAAATGTACAGTTAAGTGATTGTTTAAAATAAACCTTATTTATATAAAAATAAAGTTAATTTTGTAATGAGGTACCTAAGTAAAATATCATAGTTTCTCGATTTGTCCCTTCTAAACAACAAACAGAAACACATGGGCAGCGTATTCTATTTTATGAATAACCACTCAGTTTTCTTAAATAGCTAGAACTTACCAAATAGCTGGTTTACCAAAGAGCGAGACTCGGTTAGGCAATAGCAGTGCGCGCAGTTTTGTTACGCAACGCGCAGCGATTGGTGACTCGAAAAAATAATAAGCCCGCAGTTATGTTTTGTTTTTTTTTATAAATTTATAAAATAAATAATCGTTTATTGCCACAAACTAACAATTCTTATACAGTAAATAAACTAATAGGTATGGCAAAAGGAGCAGGCTCAGCTGTGAGACGGAGCTGCACAGCGCTGATTTTTATCCGACCCTTTCTCTCCGTTTTTCGTCTTATTTTAGGGTAGTCATGCACAAAAATAAAGTTAGCCTATTTTGGGGCAAAAGCTTCTCCTCTTTCGAGTTTGGACCTGTTTATTATCCCGATACTACGGCAGGTTCCGGCAGGTTTATTCTGGTAAGTCTTACCGGGACTTACCAGAATAAACCTGCCGGAACCAAGGCACAACTTTAGTGTTTCATAAAGCGTACTTAGTGCCGCCATTAAACTGATAAATAACAGAGGTTTCTAATCTAACACCGCTCAGGGTTGCAAGTTGCGTGCGTGAACATTATTAACACAGGGTAGCGTGTTTGATTCCCGTCTCGAAGACCGGCGCGATGTTCGCGCTTTACCTACCGTGCCTTCCAAGTTGTAAATGTTTATAATTTACTATCTGCGTCCCATGGTTTTACTCGCGTTAGTGTCTCTTTAAAAGTGATTTTGATTTTCTACCAACACAGAATATATAATACTATAAACTACAAACTTTAACTGCCCTAAAACCCCAATGTAAAGTTTCAGACTCGTAGCTGATGTAGTTTAAAAGCTTTCTTGATGAGTTTTTTTCTCTTTTATATACTCGTAAGTGACTTGGACTTAGTTATAATATAGGTAGGTTAGTAGGTATAAATAATACGATCTTGCCTACATTACGGTCTTTCTTTAAGCATCATATCAGCAAATAAACCCCTCTCTAGCAGCTATATGTAGGTATGTATGTAAGGGTGATTTGCTTTCAGATAATTTCAGGTTTCATCTCATATTTCCGACTTGGAAGATATTTTGACGACTCTAGACGCCCGCCTCGACCACCGCTACTACCGGTACGAAAGGAAATTGAAATCTATTCCGAGAGCGATAGGATTTCAAATACGATCTTGAGGGAAGCGGTAACTCGCCATTTTAAAGTACATTTTTCTTCAATTTTATTTTACGTCGCGCGGTGGTATATTTTATTTATGATAGATATCGGAATAAGTATTAGATGCTTACTTTAAACTTATTAAATGGACAGGCACAGAATATTCATAATATTTGAGATAGATTAAAAATCCTAATAAGTTATTGACCGAGTGAACGAAGCGTCTCTGCCTAAAGTCTTGCAAAATTTGGTCTCTCCTATCAGTATGTTGGTACCTACTCCTATTCAGGTCTTATTTGACGACCTGTAAGAAACTTGACATGGTTTTAATATGGTGCTAGATGGCGCTGTGTGAAGGGTCTCACAATATTTATTTACCATCAAATCAAATCAAAATTCTTTATTCCTTTGGATACTTAATACCTAGGTACAAGATCACGTGGAAACGTCTTAAAAACTAAGTTAGGATGTGTGCCTTCTATATAGAATTTTGATTGGAGGGGCAAAATAAAGCAAACATGGATCTCAAAAACCACTGAACAGATTTTCATAGAGTTTTCACTAATAGACAAAGTGAACCACAAGTACGGTTTGTGTGTATTTACATTTAAATTACAAACTGCATCGTATCTCCCTCTCGGCTTTCTACATTTGATGTTAGCTGCAGTTAATTAACAGTAACATTGTTAACTACGGCCGTATACATCCAGCCATCCCCTTACCACAAGTTGTTTGAAACGCACTCGATCTCAGCCAGTATACAATATCAGTATTGCACGACGACGTGGAGACAGCGGTGACCTAAAATTGAAATGTGAAAACTGAGTCGCCACTCGCTCCGCCGCGCCTAAATCTGATTTTAAAGGTTATTATTTATCTCTATATTTTAAAGTTTAATTTTCATTCATCTGATAGACAACTTTGCATGTATTTGTTGAACATCAGCAGGGAATTGCTGACCCACCGTAGAGCTCCAAAATGCCTGCTATAAGAACGTTTTTAACACAAGAAAGATTCTAGGTGAAATTTAAAGTCTTTTAGAATTTATCAAACGAAAATTATTAGATTGAAAACCTTCCAATAATACTAATTTTAGAACTCTACGGTGGGTCTGCAATTATGTAGGAGACCGTACCTATCCAACTATCTCTCTGAGGATAACCAAATATCATTTTGTATAGTTAGCTAGACAGTAATACGGTTATAATCTATCTATCTATCTATCTCTCGCGTATTGGTCAATTGTAGACTTAAGGTAAGTATATACTAGAGCATTTCCTCGAACATTTCAATGTAATATGTTCTCAAGAAAACGCAAATGGTACAAAACAGGTAAAAAAAAACAAGGCAAATGTTCGAAATGTGTTTCGCGTGAATTTAAACACAGCGAATGTTTGATATTCTGTTAATTACATGTAAATGATCTAGAAGTTCCGTACTCGATTCTATACGTTTCATCGAGTGCGATACGTAAACAAACCGTGGTAGGGGTAGTGACCAGTGACCGCAGACTAACGGACGCCACAGGCCATTTACAAATATGTATATAGGTCCTATAACACGGTCACAATATCTATGTACCTAGCTCGATGACGTTACATCGATCGGCGCGGCGCGGTGTCCGGTACGTAGGCAAAATAGCATCACTAGAAATATGCATAACATAAGTATTTTTATTCGACGACGCGACGGCTGGATGTATGCATTAGTTTGTGTTTAGTATGTTGTAAGCAGAAGAAGGGATATCGCATTTCAGCGAGGTCCACAGACATCGTGACCATTTTATAATTACTATTCATATAAACCATACAGTGTTAGGGCAAAAGCCCGGGGCGGCGCGGGCGGCAGGCGGGCTCAACACCCGCGCCCCTCCCCCACATCCTATCGTACTCTCATTGTTTCGTCCTCTAGGCCACCTATGATGGGTAAATAAGACCCGTGGTCCGGTTCCGCCTTTTGAGCCGGAATGTGAAGCGTTTTAAAATCGCTTCTAAAAATGTAAGAGGCGCTTAGTAGCATTTTGAGTTTAGAGAAAATAAATTCTGACATCGTCGTATTCGGATACAGTTCCTAAAAATTCTACGGATTCTTTTTTAAGTAATAAAACATCTAAATATTGCTGAAAAAAAGATCAATTAGCATCCTCTATCTCTCAATATATCAATAACAACGTTTTCCAAAATTCTGAGCCCTGTCCACAGATTCTTTGGCATCCTAAAATTTCGCTCGTAACTTTCAAAGGAAAGCTCACCCTAGCCTATATTCTAGGCGCTTTATGGGGCGACAAACCTAATTACCCCAGGGGCGTCAACTTTTAAAATACGTCGCGGTAGCTCCTGTAGCCCAGTTGGAAAGAGCACCGGTACGGTA
This sequence comes from Idaea straminata, assembly GCA_951213275.1. NCBI lineage: Eukaryota > Metazoa > Arthropoda > Insecta > Lepidoptera > Geometridae > Idaea > Idaea straminata. The sequence continues at coordinate 13,604,061 of OX577857.1, forward strand.
AACCGGGCATCGTGGGTTCATCTCCCACGACGATGGAATAAAAATTTTGGAAAGTTGTCTAATTTTCGAAGATTCGATAATATTTTTGTGTGTAATATTTTTTCTATTTTAGTGTTACCAACAGCAACATTATGTTGAATCCGTATTTAATAGAGGTTAAAATAATTTGAATACAACCTACCTACATGTCAGCATCATTAATCCATAGCCGTAGGTGTAACAACGAACGAACTCCAAAATAATGCCTTTAATTAAAATAAATGCCCCTTATTTATTGTTAAAAATGCCAGTATTTCATCGTACAAGACTAATTTGCTATAAATCATCATTTTTATACTTTTATTCTTCGTATATTTTTAAGTTATAAAAATGGCTTTAGCTGAAATCGGGGGGACTAAAATGGCTTCGATAAATTGTATTGCTTTTTGTATGACTACTGATTATACAGTGTGTAGCAAAAACTGTGTAATGTCTCTTATGTACAAATAGGCACCCACAGAATAATAAACCCCAAAAACATTTTTAAAAAAATTATTTTTGTACAAAACTGAAACAATTATTTTAATTTGAAGTTCGTTAAAATAACGTACCAATTTACCTACCGACAATTTACGAATTTTTCGAGATATGGAACATCATTATAGGTGCTTAGGTAAATAATACGACCGTTCCCAGTAGTCTTACCAGTTGAACTACTGCATTGAAAATGTTTCCCAAATAAGGGGTGCTGAAATCCTGAAAAGTGCAACAGGCCCATATTGTCTAAAATCTTAAAGATACGAGGTCGTGAGAGGTGTCGAAATGAACGGTAAAACCTACTAGGTTGCAATATAATTTATCGAACACTATTACTTAACTAGTAGGTAGTATGGGGTAACGTAATCCTCAGTGCTCGCTAAATACCAAGGTCAGACCTCAGTGCCTCAGGCGACACTCACCTCAAATGCCTAGCTCTGAAACTAATTGCACGAGACTTGCTTTACTTTAATCAGCTGTTCCAAGTCGGCCATTTTGTTTTTGATATAACAATAACTAACGAATAGCCCCGGCTTCGCACGGCTATATTGTGCATGATTTTTACATTTAAACCACTCAATCTACAATCAATCTTGAATCATTTTATCTATTCAAAGAAAACCGCATCAAAATCCGTTGCGTAGCTTTAAAGATCTAAGCATACATAGGGACAGACAGCGAGAAGCGACTTTGTTTTATACTATGTAGTGATATAGCCTTTGGCAAAACTAGGGTCAAGCCTATGTTTTAAATTATATTCTGTTAAAAATATATTATTACAATGTTTTAAGGCTCAAAACGGGTTGATGAAAACAATTTGATTACAAGTTAAAATAGTTTACGTATTATAAATGTTAAAGTTGTTCAAACAATATTCTGTACCAGACATTTGGAAAAATTATCATAATTTACCTAGACTTTGAACAATTTACAAAATGTGACAGTACCAGTTTTTACCAAAGGGCCCTCAGCCAATAATTATGTGGCCACCTTGAATTTATTAAATTTATATTGAATTTCACCCCCCATTTCCCCTCCTTAAAATAGGAAAATTGAAAATCCCTGAAACAGGTCATCACAGTTTCTACCTTTAAAAATCAAACCTTCATACAAACTTCCACCCCCCATTTGCCCCCCCCTTAGGGGTTGAATTTCGCAAAATCCCGTCTTAGTGAGCACCTACGTCATAAAAGGAACCCCCATGCAAAATTTGAGACTCCTAGCACTTGTAGTTTCTGAGATTTCGTGATGAGTGAGTGAGTGAGTCAGTGATTTTCCCTTTTATATATATAGATTAAATTAAGTGATTAAAAGTCTAATAAAATTCGGGAAGACTGTTTCAGGGATACAGACGGACACAGTGGAATTCGTGAAACAATTATAACGAGTGTAGCTAATCCAAACCGAAGAGGTCGGATCAGCTACCTTATAGCAACCTTGCCTACTTTCTACTACATTTTTGTAAGAAAGTAGGCAAGATTGACCTTTACCATTTTACCGTTTACATCTTTACCGTTTTGGTCGGTTGGGGACCTTTTGGTCAGGTTTTCTACAATACACGTTACATCCTTTACATTTGATTTTTGCAATTGACCTACTCTTCTTACCGTTATTAAAACCGTTTCACGTCAGAAATCATTGCTCATTAATTAGATTAGAAACCGTCTCACAATTTTCTCGCAAATTTTCCAGAACATTAGACCGAATCTAAAATGTAAAGTATCCCATTCATAAATATTTAACGAAGTGTTCTTAATTACCAGAAGATGGGAGCTTGTAGCCAGCTCGGTGTGGATTCATTAACATAGGTACCTACCTATCTTATAAGAATTTACCTACCTGTTCAACTAATTTAAAAAGTAAATTACTTATTCAATTGATTTTTAAGAATACATGTTAATGTTGATTACTTTGTTTCAAGTAATTAATTCATTGTATTAAATTTAGAATAGCACTGATAAAGTAAATATCTGCTTTATGACCAACAGTTTATTCAACAAGATACGTAAGTACCAAATAGGTAGGACAGAATTTTTAATCAGCTCTCACTCGCTTACAAAAATGGCTTTGTCCTTGTACCAATTTCGTCTGAAATTCAGAAAAATGTTATAAACGCCGTTGATATTGTATTCATAAAGTGTTATTAAGGGCTGTTTTAGAATGATGTGACGTGGGTTAGCCCGAAGGTGATTCCTCACGGGGATTAAGGGTTTATCTCGCCAAGCTCATTGGATAACTCTTTTACATCCACGCGTGACTCATTTAGTCTAATAACATGAGGTTAAGTTGCATGTGAATACTAATAAAGACTTTATATTTTGGTAAATGTGGCCCGTAAAAAAAAAGGAAAAAATAAACCTTAATTATCCAACCACTAGTTCCTATGAATTAAGGAGCTATTTCTGTTTTTAACCTTAGTCTTAACATCTAAAGGATTGAGAAACCATTAAGTATAACTTACGGTTGATTCATAAACACCCATATGTACTTCACATAGGGGTGTTTATGTTTTTTTTTTATGAAAAAAGGTAATTATGTTCAAAGCAAATTACAAAATGATTTGCAAAAGCAAAGTACGAATTGTTTTTTAATGTTATCTGGACCGAACCGAAGTTCGATGCAGAATTGTTGTCTTGACTAGAGCCAACAATTATTCTCTAGACTCTCATTAATTTAAATAGGTATTTCACAATTCATACCAGAGAGTTTAAGAGTTCAATTGATCAACTATCTTGAAATATACCGAGGCCTTACCACGAGTTGTTCGCGCACTCGACCAAACGTATCGAGTATTTCAAATGAAACTTGAAGATAATAAATATTAAACCGTCGAGATAGAAAGCTTAATAACAGACTGTGCGGGTGCGCTTCTCGTGCGGTCGTGTGTTAAAGATCCATGAGTGCATCTTAGTACCGGTACCTACATTGTTTACAATAAGCGAAGTAATAACCGAAAATGGTTCAGTGTAAGAAGTGTAAATTGTACTTATCTGTGAACAAGGATGACATTGTGAGATGTAGGGGCAGTGCCTGTGAGGCAGTGTATCACAAAAAGTGCGTTAAAAACCTGAAATCGTTTTTGCTAAATGAAAATATGTGTGAGGACTGTTACAAAAAGGACTCCCACGGATTAAAAAAACAAGCAGATGACTCCCCAGGATCCATTAGCAAATCTAAGATTGAGATCGACCCCAAGGACCTCTCAGTCGAGTCACTTCTTTTCCAAGTTAACAAAAAGCTCGATATTATGTACAAAATAGAGGGACGCTTCGAAGAACTGAAAGATACAGTGGAATTCTATGCGGAGCAATACCAAACTATCATGGAATTTAAAGAAGAGGCGGAGAGAAAGTACAAAGCTTTGGAAAATAAAAACGTATTTTTGGAGAAACAAAATCAGGCTCTGGAAGAGAGAATCCTAGAATTAGAACAAAAAGGCAAGGAGAAAAATGTAGAAATAATAGGGATAGAGAAAAAACAAGGTGAAAATATAAAAGAAGTGATAAAAAGCATAACAAAAGTCGTGAAAATCAAGATCGAAGATATTGCCGATGCAAAGAGGGTAGGCAAAGAAAAAGAAATAAACGGAAAAATATTCCAGCCGGTTGTAATTACATGCCGAAACAAATCTACACGAGATGTGATGATAGAATCGAGAAAATCTGTGATTACAAATGGGCAGGTATATAATGACAACAGTCAGGACAGAATTTATATAAACGAAGACCTACCTAAATATAAGAGACAATTGTTCTGGAATGCTAAAAGTGAACTTAGATATATGTACAAATACATATGGATACAAAATTCCAATATCTTGGCGAGAAAAGAAAATGAGAAGAAAATATATAAGATAAAAAGTGAGAAAGATATAGAAAACTTAAAAAAACAATTGAAGCCATGCTAGCCTATATTATGCGACAACAAACAACAACAGACAACAAACAATAATTACCAGTATCATCAAAATTCGATTTCAACTATTCAAGTATCACACATAATAGATACAATAATATAGAAAGGTTTGAAGAGACCTTACACACTGAAAAAAATGGATTACATATTTTTCACCTAAACATAAGATCACTGCGAAAACACTATAATGAATTACTAGTCCTACTTCATAGGTGTGAGTATAGAATTGATGTGATTATACTTACAGAAACAAATATAAAACAAGAGGAGGTGGTGTTGTACCCGTTACCAGGATATAGTACTAACCATGCACATACTAGAGAAATCCAGAGAGGAGGGGGCGTAGTGATATATTCGAGGGATGACCTGAACGTAGAGTGTAAGACCTTGCAGACTACTGTAGCTGAGTGTATACATGGGAAGATATCGATAAACAAAGTACATATACATGTCATTGCCGTGTACCGACCACCACGAAAAAACAAGAAAACTTTCATAGAACAGCTTGATATTATGCTGAAGAGTGTTCCTAGAAGGGAGGAGCTCATAGTCATCGGAGATATGAACATTGACTTGTTCATAAATAGTAAAGATACTAACAGTACAATAAATAATAGCTATACAAGTACCCTATCCGATATGGGCCTGCAATGTGCAATACCTAGCTCGGAGATAACGCGGGAGCAGATAGTTGACGGGCGGCTGAATAGATCGTGCATCGACCATGTATGGGTGCGAGCGAGACAGAGCGTCGTCGACGACACCTGTGTGACTGCAGCGGCGGCGCATGCGGCGACCCGGTCGAGCCTGCAATCGTACATACTGGAGTGCGGTATATCGGACCATCATGCTGTAGGTATAACTATGGACATTCAACGAATCAGCTGTTCGCAGGGTAATATATCCAAACGTAAAACTATTATCGATGATGACATAGTGAGGCAAAAATTAACTGCCTATGATTGGTCAGACTTTCTTTTATTTGATTGTCCCTTGATATTGTATCAGCAACTATGTACAGTTTTTAGTAGCATTTATGAAGAAAGTAAGAGAGAAATTATAATTAAGCGTAAAAGAATATCACAGCCCTGGGTAAATAAAGAGTTATATTCTATGATAGTGAAGCGAGATAACCTATTTCGGGCTTGGAAATCATCGCCTGCTTGTATGAATAAAAGGTTACAATATACAAAATATCGAAATAAGGTAAATAAAGAAATAAATGCAGCTAAAAATAAATATAGGCAAAAAGAAATAAGTTTGTGTAATGGAGATCATAGGAAAATATGGCTAAGTATTAATTCATGGATAGGACGGGTCAAACCAAACCTAGATAGTGTAATAACTAAGTATTTGGGTAAAATAAATAGTATAGAGAATATATGTAGTGAGTTTTCTAAAACATTTACTAAAGAAATATTGGATTTAAAACACAATTGTAATTGTAAATTATTGGATAGATCCTCGTACGTAGATGTCAGTAATATTTCATTTCGATTTGTAAAAGTAACCTCAAAGGAAATAAGTAAAATAATTAATAATTTAAATTCGGAGAAATCTCCGGGTGTAGATGGAATTAGAGCAAAGGACATAAAATGTATTTCTAGTAAAATTAGCTCCGTGTTCGCTCATTTTATAAATATGTGTATTTCGAAAGGACTATATCCTAATCAATTAAAGAAGGCGATAATAAGGCCAATATTTAAAGGGGGTAGTCATTATGAGTTTACTAATTATAGGCCAATAGCAATATTGTCAGTCGTAAACAAAATTGTTGAGAAGGTTATAGTGGGACAATTGTACTCGTACTTAGATGAATATAATTTGTTGACAAACCACCAGCACGGGTTTAGGCGAGGTCGCAGCACTAATACAGCGTTAAGTAGTTTTGCAGACACAATTAATACTAGCCTAAATAGCGGGAAACAGGTTCTTGCACTTTTTATTGATTATAAAAAGGCATTTGATACCTTAGAACACGAGGTGCTGCTCCGAGCCATGGAGGAGTGTGGAGTGGGTGGTCCTACAAATCAGTGGTTCCGAAACTATCTGTCTAACAGAACAATACGTACAATGATAAACGGGACTACTGGTGAAGAGGTCGAGGTCACCTTAGGAGTACCGACTGGGTCAGTTTTTGGCCCGCTTGGCTACATTTTATTAGTTAATAGTGTCGTAAATATCATACAAAAATGTAACGTGTATATATATGCTGATGACATGTGCCTATTATATGAAGCGGACGATATAGATCAAGCTAGGTTTGCTATACAACATGATTTTGAAAATATCATAAAATGGGCACATGACAACGGAATAGTAATTAACCTGCAAAAAACTAAATGTATGCACTTGTACTCCCCCTATAACAAGAAAGCAAAAAATGTAAACTATGAGCATTTAGGTATTATAGGTCATACGTATTATTGTTTACACAAAAATAAGACCGCTTGTGATTGTGACGTTTTGGAATATGTACATAAATACAAATACTTAGGCTTAGTTATAGATAATAGCTTTCATTGGAGAGCGCATATTAATGATCTATGTACAAAACTGAGATCTACGCTAGGTAAGTTTTTCCAATTAAAATATGTAGTAAACAAACAAACACTCCGTATGGTATATTTTGCTTTAGTAGATTCATTGCTTAGCTACGCGGTCAGCGTATACGGTCGTACCTATCCCACCTACTTGGCTGAATTGTATAACCTACAAACAAGATTTCTTAAATTGTTAATAAGCAAAAAAGTTAAAAAGGATTGTGATGGAGACTATAGAAAACTTTATTATTTAACAAAAATATTACCAGTAGATCTAAAAGTAACTTATCAGATAGCCATCGAATTTTATCATAGTGACGACCTTAAGAAACCTTTTTTAAATAGATTTAATAAATATAACACAAGAAGAGGTAGGGATGGAATGTTAGATATACCTAAAGTTAAAAATTGTTATGGTAGAAGAACGAATGGGTACATGGTGCCTAAGGTGTACAATGACTTGTCGTGGCTAAGAAGTGAACCTGGGATGACAAAAAATATGTTGAAAAGTAAACTTAAGGATAATTTATTAAAAACAGTTAAGTAGGTAGGTAATTCAATTGATTTTTTTTTCTAAATCTATAAACTCTTAAACTACATTAAGTAAGTAAGTAGGTATATAAGATAGTGCACATATAATGTAAATAAATAAGCGCGCGCTCGCCAACAAACTGCACTTTGCAGTTTGGCGGGAAATTAGTTTGTAAGAAATTGTGTACTTTTTTAGTTAAATAAATAAAAAAAAAAAAAAAAAAAAAAGATACCCGCCTCTCTCGCCCCTGCTATAACAGCTAAAATAAATACAAAATAATAAAACATTACCACACCTTCTATATTTTTGTAGACAAGTGTTGAATTGTATAACATAGACAGAGACAGCTTTTTAAGCTACATGTGACCCCTGATGGTGCTAAAGGAGCAGACAAGCAAGCGGTAGTATAGCCGGTAAGCGGTAGCCTTGGTCCTCCCTCGACAAAGGCATGGTGCCAAGTGACTCGTCGTCCATGTTGTCCAGGCATGCCGTTCTCGAACTCATCGCCACTTCCCATCAGGTGTGATGAGGTCAAATGCAAGCCTATTTTGCGAATTTAAAATGCTAATCTACCTTGACTCGCTCGCGTCTCGGTCGATTTCAGTTTTAAAGTTCAATTGAAGTACTATTGAGTACCGTTTTCGAAACGTTTGATCGAGTTCGCAAATGATTCGTGGTAGGGGTACTGTTATTAATTCTCTAGGTAATACTTCAATTCAAATTAATCTGAAGTGTTTTGAACAAAACAAATTGTTTATCAAGACTATTTAATAATGCAAAAGGTAGAATATCGACTACTTAGCATATATTAATACGAGCAATACCCTAAGGACTTATTTGTAGAACGTTAAAGATTAAATTTTATACCTAGGTAGGTATTTTAATCTTTATTTTCTTCAGCAAATATTATTATCTCACAAAAGAGCTAGAGTTTATACAGACACACAGTTTATACTCAATGTAAAGTTTTTTAAATTTTACCCTCTATAAGTATACCAACAGCCGATCTACATACATCACAGCTGCTAATAATGAGCTTAACCAGATTAGATTTTCTTTTTCTAGATTACTTCCCTGAATGCAGCATGCGTTTTGGCAAAGCGCCACTTGCATTATTTAATGTTTAACTATTAGACTAAGTATTAGATACATATTAGACAGAGTGTCATAAAAGGGGTACGTTTCTGGTGATCAACAATATATAGCTACTATCATGTATTTTACCCGGTTAGAAAAGGCAAAGATTGGTGAGCGAGGGCATCCGGCTTGTTTTGACAAACTTCGTCGATTTATACTTTTCATAGACATTTTAATTTTTTAAATATGTTACGATTGTCCTGTCAGCTATCTATAATAGAACCAGTTTTTTTTTTAGTAAGCCCTGTTGTAGCCGGAGGCGTGACGCACACGAGCCGCGATGCTGCGATATTGGTTCAAGTAATCGAATCAACTCTCTCACCGACAATATTTCCCCGGCTCTGATTGATCCCGACTCTTTCCTTCGCATCATAATAACATCAGATTTGTCGAGTTATCTCACTGAATGTATCGATACGATATTTTCATGTTATTTCTATGAAAATTTCAGCTTTTCTTAGTATTTATTAGCAAGTATACGGCAGCTAATAAAATTATTTCAACGATTGGATGCAGAATCATAAGCCCTGTACGTACAAACCCAGCAACAGTTATATCTATTAACACAACGTGATCCTCAGACAAGATTACTTTCTATTAGCGATATCACCAATCGACAGATTTAATTGTATGAAATTCACATAATCATTGTTTGAAATTAATGTAAGGTGAAACTTGTCTACCATTTTTTTATTATGTAACCCCACATGACTTTTCGTTGGCCTATGTAAATTTTATACAAAAGAATAAAAAAAGTCTGTCGATTAGCGATATCGATAATGGAAAGTAATTATGTCAAAGGGGGGACTGAATAGACGGCATGTTCTCACAGTTTCCATGGAGTTGGAACCAGTGCCACTAATTTTTCTAATTAATTCCTATGCAGTATTTTTATTTTTCAAGGGACAATCGAAACGGAAACGTATAGCAGCTGGACCAATCGCGTCGATTGAATAATAAAACTATGGCTCCATATAAACGAAAACTGAACACAGTTTAATTTGAAATAGGAGGCAACGCAAGCCCCCAGTTTATTGCGGAACTTGGAAACAGTTACCCGGAGTTTGATGTTTATCGGCGATCCGGGAAGATTGGCTCGTGTAATAAAATGTCCAGGTTCACCCTGATATAACTCGTTACTGGTGGAATTTATGTTGTTAGATATCATACCTACATTGTACCATGAGAATAAACATACATTATAAAGATAATTCAACCGAGGCGAGGAGATAAAAATACTTAGAAAACACGAAGAAAGTTGCGACGCCGATTCGTGGTGGAAATCGCAACACTAAACGCTTTGCTTTAAAATCGTTCTTTACCTACTGCTAGGGAATGGAATCAGTTGGTCTTTTCTGACGTACAACTTAGGGTTTTCAAGTCACCGGTGTTTAGGTATCTTCTAGATACGCGTGCTACATCTTAGGCCACATCGTTATCCGGCTGGTGTGATAGGGGTCCAACGCTGACCTATCACTTGTAGATTTTTTTTCCGCAACTAGGCCTCTTTTTGCGTCAGCAGACTTGCTCAGCGCCTGAAGTTACGAAACTACGGTTACGTAGACGGCCGAAATGTAAACTCTTAGCTTTGTCAACCGTGTCCAGCGGCTACGACTTGTCAATACGACCGGTTTCATCACTATGCATCCTACACCGTAAGAGCAATGTCAATTACCGCACATAAAAGTTTAAGAAAAATCCATTGGTGCACGACCATCGGGGATTCGAACCCACGACCTTCGGAATGAAAATCGAGGTATCCAACCCACCACTAGGCCAACACCGCTCCTACCAATCATCTAACTAAAACAGAACACTTTAATATTTTACTTCGTTTAGGTCCGTACATTTAGTTAAGATAATGATAGTTTATATAGTAAACTATAGAACCCACTAAGTGAAGATAAACACAACTCAAGTCCCGGCTAGACCAACTAGGTAAGTCTAAATCATACATTAACAATGGTATATAGATTGTCATACAAAAAAGTCACACAAAAAATCGCCTTATTGCTAGATGGCGCTACTGCTATTACCTACACCTACACCTAGCGCCTGCACCTACCGCGGCGGGCGAACACCTGCCTGCGACGCAGAAAGTTGCGGGTTCCATTCCTGTATTTGTATACAGTATACATAAATATTTGGTAGGGTTTGTGTATAATTTTGGTCTGGGTATTTCTAAATTATGTACTTATTACAAGTATATATTTTCAAAAAAAAGTATTAAAGTATTCTATCCGTTATTTAACTACCATAACATAAGCCTAGTTGTTTAGCTTGGGCCTAGGTGACGCTGTGTATGTGTTTTTTTATTTATACAATGTTTTACTATAATACTGCGCCACCGCTAAATCTTTACCTTTTACTTAACGAGTTTAATTTTTTTTTTAAATATAAAGCTCAGCCCATGTCAAACAAATTGTCTAAGGTGAAATGTTAATTTTTTGAAAAAATCTAAAAGTTTTCTAATTCTTTGTTACGACTCTCGTGACTAATTTTCCAAAGTTTAAAGATTTTATTGTAAGAGATGGCGTTACTAAAATGAACGTATGCTATGAGCATTGAGCAGAGTTTATCTATATACCATTGTTAATCTATGATCTCAATACAAAAAAATCTACAGAATAGTTTTTACTGAACATTGGACACGGAGTCCTCTGGTAAGAAATAATTGCGGGCTGACCTATATTCTCTTACGGGTTTTTCTTCGCTTTCATTTTAGAAGTAATTAATTTTTTCATCGGTTTATCTAGACGAGTTGGTGAGCTCCGTTAATTACGCTTTCAGCTGACTGCGGAGGTGAGGTTGTTTGTTTATTGGAACTTAAATTCGAAGTACTGTTTATAAGGTACTTGCGGGTAATAAGGGCAATTAAAAGGTTTTATAAAAACCTTGATATCTACACTAATATTATAAAATAAAGTGGATTTTTTTTGTTTTTTTTATGTTTGTAACGAATATAGGCTCGAATAACTTGGTATGAGAATACAATTGATTCATTGACGGTAACATAGGCTACTTTTTATCGCGATATTCCCACGGGATCGGGAGTTATGCGGGTGAAACCGCCAATATTTAGTTTTTAATTAAGGTGGCAGATGATCCTTATCTAGGCCTTACCCGTAGGTAACTTATTTCTCCATATACGGTCAAACAGATAATCCGATTTGGAAGTTTGTCTACAGACCAATTAAATCTAAATTCAAGCTAAATCACCGACTGGAAACTCGGCTTAGCTTAGCCCAATATTTGAACATCTGTCCGATACAGTATCCGAGGCAATTCTAATGGCATTCTGAAATCCCCGGCTCACCGACGTTGTTAGTCTAAAACACCCACTTTTAACTAATCTTATCCAAATCGTAGTACGAATCGAATGATGAGTGATTTTAAAACCGATTTGTATGATCATTCAAATCGCGATGGTCGTGACGGTACGTCATCTTGGCAAGACAAGTTTCGTATAGTACACCGTTTTCTATAAAAATGAATCCAAATCACGTCGCAACCTTCGCATTTTACGTGAATATTTAATAAACATACTTTACGAATTGAACATCCTCCTTAATCACACGATTAACCGACTAGCGACTTCAAAAAAGAAGCAGGTGTTTTATTATATATACATATATTTAAAATGTGCTTATAAAATAAACTTCAATTCGTATTCCGATTAGTGTTCGTAGGTAGTCATTTTAGATGTGCTGGTAGAAAACTGTGCTATCCCTGCCAGTGCGGATCAGTAGGAATATATGGAACAGAACGTTTCATATATCTCATCGGTAGCGATAATTAAAAAAAAAACTCCAAGTACCTATCCCTACCAGTAGGAGATATGTTAGTAGGGATATATTGGAATAGGGGGCAACCGTGGGTCGCCTCATCAATAAACCCACATGCCGATGTCATACACAGGATTCATTATGTAGTAATTGGATGAAGAACAAAATAATATAAGATATGTATGTAATTGCTTGAATTTTGATATGTTTAGGTAAACTCTCTTGACTTGTGTATGACATTTTATTTCTTGTGATTTTGGTTATTTGTATTTTGATAAAAATGAGTTGGAAACAAAAAATATAACATGAATTTTAATATAAATATTCCTACCTTTCTTGCACATAAACCCAAACAAAATCTCGGACAATAATTTATGGTTAGTACAAAAATGACAGTAATTAAAACGTGACGTTTTTGTAACTTCAAAAACCTTGAAACCTATTTTCCGGTGATTTATTACGGAAAATGAGTTTATCGGAGCGCAAAGAGATCGCAGGCTACTGATTCAAAATCAGTCGATGGTTGATGATGATGATGATAGGTACTACTAGCGATGGCTCCATACAACCCGTTTCCTGTCGGCTTGCTGTTGTGTGTTGACAAGTCAACAAACAAAATTAGTGAGCATAATCACAAAAAGATCATGAGTTTCTCGTGTTTTATAGGTGTTTTTAAAAACTGAGGGCGAACCGTCCAACATCGTTTGATTTGGAACTCACATCATCCTTTTAAGGGTGAATCTACCTACATGAACCTGTACCCCTAGAATCCATCTTTACAGTGTTTTCTGTTCACACAGTATGGCTTGCCTACAAGCGTAAGCGGCTAGACCCAACCGAGCAAAGTAACAGTGTAATTAATTTAGTTAATTATACTTCATACGATCAAGTCGGATCCTCAACACCCGCAAACCGTTGATAAATGGTACGAGTAAACTGCTCCGAGCACTTATACATTGGTCCTTCGGGGCGGATCTGTTGGTGAAGTTTAACTACTTTTCATGAAACTAGGCTATGTTGTGTAGGTAATAAGGTACCTGCGGCTTATAAGGGCTACTTGTCACCTTAATTATAAGTTAAATATTTCGTAAAAATAGGGAACGTCTTTAGATAAAAAATTGCGTACTTGTCAATCTGAAAAACGATTCATTTGTTTATTTTCTTGTTATTTAGTCACTCATAAGGTTTTTAAAAAAAATTTGTGGCCCTTACCTATTACCCGCTGGTACCTTAGGAAGGTACGGTGATTCATATAGGTATAATGATATTTACTTCTAATCTATGAACGACAGTGATGAGTTTAGCCGCTCGCTTGAACTAAACCATCGAGGCCTCTCTATTCTTTAGCTGCTTAAGTTACTGTTGTTTCCTTGTTGTTATTTGTTAAGCTAATTAGAGTGGCCAAGTCTGAGAGTTGGCGACTATCAAAGCACAGAGCGCATTTCTGTCCATAATCTTAATAAGGCTTTGTGTCCCAAAAAATAAGGGCTAAACCACAGGCTAAACGCAAGATGCCTGTCGGTCCATAATTTGAATTAGTAATAGGTATGGAAGCTGAAGCGTTTTACATGTATGATAAACCTCATTATAAAGCTTCACGACAATTCTTAGTATAAATTGTAATATTATTCTGTGGTATAAATACAAAATGTATACCTAGCCTGATTCCTGACTGACTCACGTTGATATGACTAAAATATATCAACGTACTACAATTTGGCACAGATATAGCTGTTACAAAGTAGGCATCCGCCATGAAAGGATTTTGGAAAATTCTACGCAGACGAAGTCGCGGACATCCCAACTTCGGATTTTAATTTCACCTGAAAAAGTCCTCAATAAATCACACGGTTGTTTCAAAACTTTCTACTCCATGACAAGAGAACAAAGTTACAAAACCGGAACATTTACAAAATAAGATAAAGTAATAACATAGAGTCATCTTTCTCAAACCAAACTCCCTTCCTGATTACTTCAGAACATGTCCAGTTTACTTTGACCTTCGTCCCAATGACAAATGAACCAGTCAACGGCTCCCCACAAATAGGTTTCCAACTAGAAGCAGTAATCAAGAGTTCTTCAGGCAAAGTTATTCGTGATAAGCAATTTTCTACCTTTTGTTAGTTAAGTTTAATTACAAATTCTCTTTACTTTGTTATTTTTGTTTCGAGTGTCCATTCTTTGTTGTCAAGTACGGGATAAAAAGGTAACCAATTTTTTAAAGAGTGCTTATCTGTTTTTATCTTGTTAACCTTACTGAAAATTATTTTTAAGGTGTTTTATGGTGTTTTAGTTTACTTTAAGTTAAATATAATATAATAAGGATTTATTGACTGTAGGTAATTTTAAGAATTAAGATTTTTATTTATTAATTTATTGACTTAGGGCACTAAAAAAGAGCCTAAGTAATGCAAGAAGCCTTTAACCTATAGGGACCTAAACACACCCGCGAGAAAAAATCTCCAGCCCCGCGAGACGCAGAAACGCTACGTCCTATGATTTTCTTAAATAGAGCGCGGTGTACTTTGAGACCCATACTTATTGATAGAGTGCACTACGACGAACAAATAATGCCTTCATACCAAACCTCTAAAGCGTCTCGAAACGGGATATTTTGAAGATACAGTTTTAGATCTCAGACTTTAGACAATCGAGCTCAATGTAATTACGTAAAACCCAGGTGTTACTTAAATCAAATTAGTGACAGTACATACCTTACCATAAAAGTTCCACTTTTGCCAGATGTTCTGTCGAATCACCAATAAAATGTTACTGTCGGGCTTGAAAGAACATAGTTGATTAATATATCTACTTATGCTTTCCTTATCATGATAATGTAATTGAAATAATTTGATATTATTACCTAGGTACTACATAGTATAAAACAAAGTCGCTTCGCTGTCTGTCTTTGAAACTACGCAACGAATTTCAACGCGGTTTTTTTAATATAGATTGATTCAAGAGAAAATTTTATATGTATAATATATGCATAATATAGTCGTGCGAAGCCGGGGTGGATCGCTATTATTTTTATAGAAATCATAGTTGTCCACTTTTGAGCAACACTATCCTACTAATATTATGAAAGTGAAAGTTTGTGTATTAGTATGTCTGTGTATGTGCTTGTTACTCCTTCACGCAAAAACTACTGAAACGATTGCAATAAAACAAAAGAAATAAAATCCGTTCATTCGTTCTGGAGTTACGATGACAAAGACATATACACACAACAGACACGTCAAACTTAAAAATATAGTATTGTCTAGTATTTAAAATTGGGTATGTTTTTGAAAGTATTAGCTGCACCTTTCCGTAATTATTTGTTAGTTGCAAACGGACTAAAGGCAAATTTCCCAAAATTGTGTAATTTATTCGTATAATAAGCGACACAAGTTCACTAAAACATTAATCCTGACTGTATACAAGCCGAAATTAGGTTGGATCTAAACACTCGAGCAACGAGCGACGCAACTTTGCTCGCTACTAGGTCGACAACAAACACCGGGCTGCTTGCAAATTACTCACAATTCAAAGCTTTAGTAATCTCTTTATTATTCACCATGAATATTTTCTAGCTTTAGGCTTGTATTCCACAGAGATAGCACGGAGTACGTTGTTTATATTCAAGTAGATTTTACAATATGTAAATGTTTCTGTTGGATAGCAAGTCTGCGTTGGTACTCATTTATTTATCTTGACTGATTTGGTGGATTCTAGTTGTATGCTTTAAAATTTAGCAAAGTATAATTTAGGAGTCCGCGTATCATACATTACGTTCCTATGTCGCCGTTTTCGTCACTTTCATTAAAACAGTTTCCTAATTCACCATATTCTATAATTGCTAATAACACTGAGGGGTTAGTTTAGCTAGTGTGTCACTTTTCTTTTTCGCCGGTTTTATTATTAGTGAGTTTCTCTAAGCCGTTCTTTTATAGTTTTCAAAAGATTGGAAACTAAAGAATTAAATACACGTATTGTTTTTTTAAATCTTTCATAATGCTATAAAAATAAAACGTCTACTGCCTAACTTACTTTTATTTGTTCATTTTTCTAACCTAATATTAAATAATTTGAGTGGACAGCAGCCTTTAGTAGAGCTTTTCTGAAAGCTTCTCATCTAATACAATGTTATCTAAAAGCTCAGTTGCCGCTTGCCTCTTCTCCGCCGACTTCAATTAATGCCGTCTTATTTTATTTTTTCAAGAGATTAATAATGCCCTAAATATTTCCCTACCTTACCTAATTTTACTCAAAATATGTACTTACATACAATCAGTCATTACAAACAAATAGATCATTAAAAAAAACCTAAAATGATAAGCAGTATTCTTAGTTAAAAATTATTTTAAAGAACATTTACCTACTGAATACAAGATATTGCAGGACTAAATAATAACTAAATGTTGCCGGACATTCCCCACATCGCCATCTAGCCCCAAGCTAAGTAACTAGACTTGTGTTATGGATATACTATTATATACTCTTCTTTTGTAAATATATACTTATAATACATAAAAACAACCAGACCACAGACAAATATCTAAGCATACATACTAGTCTGAGGCGGGAATCGAACACGCAACCATGCCAACTGGGTCGTCATAGATAGTATTCTCTAGCATCCATATACTATAGGGAGAGACTATTTCTTGCTTTATCTTTTTACAGTTATATTAAAAGCATACAAGGCATCCAATGTGAAAGCCCTTCTTTGATTTTATAATTATTTAGGTACCCAACTAGGTAATTATAACATCAAACGGCTTAACTTTGGTTTGAATTAGCCACGATGTGTAAAATGAAAGGCGGAGAGGAGGGCGCAGTAAAAGTAATAAAACTAAACGATTATGCGTGTGTGAGATCTTCATACTCGAATAACGTTGAAGATTAGAATAATCTCAATCCATTTAAGGATGTTCCGACCGGAATTTAGCGGGAACGAAAGCTAAACGGCTTGTTACATTCTGGCATAGTAATTCGACAGCCATTTTTATTTTATTTTTAGTTACTCAACCATATGAATGGCAATGTGTATGTAGAGGAGGAGGTTCTCAATTCGATTGTATATTTTTTAAAGTATTTAACATAACTGACGTATCGAAATCCGCACTAAATACATTTCAAAATTTCAAAATAATGAGTGATAAGGTAATGATGTTCTTTACAAATACCGACCTACCTTTGTAAAATGAAATTATAAATTGATATTTAATATCAACGATATTTAGGTATAGATAAAGATGCAAAAAAATTGGGTATTTAAAAAAATCTACCTTTTATTTTGTTCCCGCCTAATTATTCTGCCTTAATAAATCCAAACGGTTTAAGTTGAAGGCAGCCTTAATAACACGCTCCAGCGATGAAAAGGGTCTAATTCTTACCACATATTATGACGTGTACCATTCAAAGATCTAATCTTAAATTTTCTTTTTCATTAATTCTTGCCAATTAAAACTTTGTTTAAACAATCCTTTGTGTTGTAGATAATTGTTTTTGTGAGCACTCAACCGATTCTCTGATTGATTCCAAAACGAATTGATTGTAATATCGATAATCGATAACTTGGGATTATACAAAGGGAATTGTGTTTTTTAATAAACTTAGGGTGTGTTTCCATTGACGCGGGGCTCGGCGGAGTGGCGAGGCGAGCGGACCATGAATTGGCCAGTCATAGTGCTCACTGATGCGGAGTGTGGAGACTTCGAGCTCTGTGATTGGCCAATTCTCGATCAGCTCCTATGCACTTCATCCAGCTCCGCGTCAGTGGAAACACACACTAACTTTCATCCGCGACGTTGTCCGAAAGTGTCCGCGTATAGGAGTTGAATTTTTAAATTTCCTCTTGTTTATTTGTTTGAGATGTGCGTTGATTTCAGTCAGTCAGGAATTTCGAATTTTATATTTATAGAATGGGACTAGCTGCGCCCCGCAGTTTCATCCGCGTTTTGGTTTTATATTCTCATTTTTACAACCCTTGTCCTGACAATAACGAAAACAAATATAAGGATTATCCAATTTGGTGCAATCGATCAGAACTGATGTGCGTAATTACATGCGATTCATTTATATTTATGTAGATAAATATCTACGTATATGTATCATTTTCATTATAAAAGTTTTTACTCCACAATTTACTGTGGAATATCAGGCAATCAGCAGACTAAGCATTCCCTTGGGGAGCCGCCAGGGGGAGCCGTACGACCGTAATCGGAAATGATACACGAGTGAACAATTAATCGGAGCAACAGGGTAAAATATTCATACTTATCGTACCTATACCTATCGAAATTTCAATCGAAGGATAGAGAATGAATATCCCTACTTATTTATCGACTTTTAATTTGTCTCGTTCGACAAATTGTTGTTTTATTGATTGTTCGCAAGTGATAAAATTCAAAATTAAAGTGGTATTTACACGGGTGATTATAACTATACGATATGTCTACTGACTCTAACCACTTGAATATATATTGCCAGCTCGAATATATTCAATCTATACTAATATTATGAAGCTGAAGAGTTTGTTAGTTTGTTTGAACGCGCTAATTTTAGGAACTACTGGTTCGAATTGAACATTTTAGATAGTCCATTTGTCGAGGAAGGCTAGATGCTATTTTATATTTCGATATTACGTAATCGAACGAACGAAACCGCAGAACGCTACTAGTCTATTTATTAAAGAGAAAAAGACTACTCACGAAATCTTTAAGCTACAAGAGCTGTTTCACGATTAACGGTCCCCCCAACGATACCCCTACGGTAAACGGTTCCTCTGTCAAGATCTATCCCACGGTTAACGGACTGGGGGGGAGGCAAAGTACTAAGAAAGGGTTTTTATAAATCCGACCTCTAAATGGGTAAAAAGGACTGTTAAAGTTAGTGGTTCGTAGTATTAGTTATTGTGTTTAAGGGAAATCAATATCACCTTTAAAGAGACGTGAGTAAACCCGCGGGAAACAGTTAGTATTTAGTGAAAGCCCGCCTTGTAGTACATATAGTGAAAGCCCGCCTTGTAGTGTACCTACATAAAGGCTAATAAAAATAGTATCTGGTTACCATCAAAGGATTATATTAGATTCTTCATGTAATCGTGATACGAACGGGTTTCCTTACCGACTACCGACTAGCGACGTACCTATCTAACTAGGTCAAGGGTAACCTAACTGAGAGGTAAAGGTTTTGTTCAATTACCACATCTGGATCGCACGAAGGTAATCCTAACATTTCTACTTATCACTATGAAATGGTAAAAGTTGAAAGAATCTTCATTCCTTATTCGTACAGCAAGGGTATGGAATCGGTTGCCTACATCTGTCTTTCCTCACGTGTACAATTTGTGAGTCTTCAAGTCGCGAGTGAATAGGTATCTTCTAGGGGCGCGTGCTACATCTTAAACCGCATCGTCACTTAAAAAGGGAACAAGAACGAAAATATGTTAAGACTAGCTTCGCTGCTCATTTTTACCTTTTAAAAGGAGGAATTTCGAAAGACCCTTTCTTTGTGGATACCTACACTTTATAATGAACATATTCTCCAAACAAATTATCTCTTGGACCAGTACAGTGAGTGGTTTGAGTTGTGCGTTGATAGATTTAACAAGTCTAATCAGTCAGGATTTAGTATTTTACATTTTTGTTAAATATTTACTGGTAAACAAGGGAATTGCATTTTTATCTACGTCAACTGAATAAAATTATCTCTACACACACGTCGCATCTCTCGTAGCTCGTCGTTTGATTAGATTAGAATCCAATTTCAACGTTGTTCAATTTAATACGTTCTGTTTGAGATTCAATTTCAGTCGTTGTAATCAGGTTGTAATATGTAATGTTGTTTTACATTTAGGCAGGTACCAACAATATATTATATGTGTTTATGTTTATTGGTCCTAACTCAATTAATCTACCCTAATCCTAACTTTATTCAATACTCGCAGCGCTCCACGCTTTCACTCACGTAACTCCGGGATAAAAAGTAGCCTATGTTATTCCTAATGAATCAATGTATTCTCATACTAAGTTTTATCAAAATCGGTCTAGTAGTTTCGAAGCCTATTCGTTACAAACAAACGAACAAAAAAACTTTCCTCTTTATAATATTAGTGTAGATCAATAAATAATGTAGGTAAGTAAAATAAATCTACGATAAACTAAGTCCACTAGCTAGACTCTCATTCGTTTTAGTTTGCTTCCAAGTAGGTACTTACTAACTTTTTGTCCTCTCTTCCTTTATTTTAGTTAAAGAAGAAAAAAATACTAAGGTACTAGTCAAGAAATCTCTCAGACTACAAGAGCTAGAAGTCAGAAACATTGAATCGAAGCGTTTTGGGACGTAGACGAGCAATAAGAAAGGATTTTGAGAAATTTGATTTGAAATCAAGGGATAAATCAAGGGCCTATAGATTTTGTTATTTGGTTAGATTATATATTCTGTATTTGTAGGAAATCAATAGACTATCAGACTATATTGTACGTGGGGTAGATATTACTAAGCATTATCTAATTACTTATTTAGATACCTAGTCATGGGCGACTTGCCAACTGGAGCTACAAACGATATAGAAAAATAGAAAATCTTTACGAATTACACTTAAAAAATTACTTGCAGATAAAAATCATTGTAGGTAGGTTTAGTTATCTTAGCAGAAATACAATTTATACCTACGTTCCTCCACTCTTGTTCTATTCTAATTGTGCACGCACACTTCAAAAAACTTGTCCGAAAAATTAAAAATTAATTGAATTTATAAGTATTATAGAATTTCACACTAACCTGCGCTCGCTCGACGATCCTCACAGACCACGTTTTCCTCTGCCGATGCCGGCCGGCGAGAATGGTGCGCGGGAAATCCACCTGTTTTTTGGGTCCTAGAGTCCTACACTCACACAACGCGCAAGGTGCATAGGTTTGGGCTAACTTTCACGCACAATTAGTTACGCACTCCTGATAAAAAAACGAAAAACGGCGCGAGACCGGTCGTCATTACCGCCATTGAACCTTCATTTTTCGAATTAATTAGTTCTACTTGCTGCCGCCGCGCGCCGGGGCGCTATTAGTCGTAGGAAGTCATCGGCAAAGATTCGGCCGGAAGTGGAAGTTCTAATAAATTTTCTCATTGAACTTAGATCGAAAAAAGAGGGAATTGGGGAAATGTCTTTTACTTGAGGAAAAAGGGCAACCATGATCGTGAAAAAATATTATGCCAATAATAAGTACTCAACTAAACTCCCGGTTTGGAACACATCTTTACATTAAATCGTCTTAAAAGAACTAAGGAAGAAAGACACAATAAAGTCAAGACCATAATCTTTACATGTCATAAAGAGAGTTGAAATTTTCACGGATGATGTTGATTATGTTGCCGCTATATCAATAAATACTAAAAAAAATACTAAAAAATTTTTGAGGGTGTTTTTAGGAATTTTATGATTTTAGGTTATTTTAATGTTTACTATATTTTATTATGGCCATTTCTCTGATTATGGCAATATTTTTAATTACTCTCCCAAAAGGGCAGGCTAATGACTTTTAACGTATACAACCTCGTCTGACATACCATCTTTTAAGGGTTTTTTTGCATTTGTTTTAGCGTTGAAAACAGAATACCTATAATGGTACGGAAACCTTCGAACGCGAGCCCGACTTGCATTCTAATAAACATACCTAATAGCTGCAGTTCTACCCACGCGACCGCGTTAGTCCGAGAATCGCAGAAAAATTGCAAAAACTGAGCAATTTACTTCAGTCATGAAATGACCACCTCGGGACCGCCCTACCTTTATAACATTTTTTTTTTATATCTATGAAATAAAATAAGTAGGTACCTACTTAGATTGTTTTAAATTCTCTATCATGTACAATATATCAATATGAAAGATGTTCAGATTCATCTGCATCACACAGTTCATCTATTTAGGTTTCGGTACCCAAAGGGTCAAGAATCAAGAATCAAGAATCAAGAATATTTATTGAAAAACTGTGTACATAAGATGACAAATTATAGTAGGTAGGCATCAACAGTTTGTCCATCCCGGACATACAATAATGAGTTACATAAGTAACTTAATTTATACTAAATACAAAACAAAATATTGAGCTGCCATATCAAGCTCATGTATCTAGTAAAATATATAATAAAACTAATGACTAAAATTTGAATAATACAACGAGAAACTTAACACTCTTATTAATAATTGGAAACCTATGTGAAGTAAACATCCAAATCTAAATATTCTTTTATACTATAGAAACATTTAGAGATCAACCATTTTCTTAACCTATTACGAAAAATATTTCCATTTAGTATTTTTATTTCTAGAGGTAAATGATTAAATATTCGAATAGCGGAAACAAATGTACCTTTTTCATACATTACATTATTAATTTGATGATAGCAAATATTGTATTTATGTTTATTGCGCAAGTTATCTAATCGATTCGATTGTTTTTGGAAAAAATACACTTCATTGTTTTTGACAAAGTTGCAGATCTCAAAGATATAGATAGTGGTTAAGGTAAGAATATTCTCTCTTTTAAAAACATCCTGAAGAGTTTCTGTGCTTTGCATGTTATAAATAGCACGCAAGCATCTTTTTTGGAGTAAGAATGTCGAATTAATATTTACAGAATTACCCCAAAATATAATTCCATAAGATAAGTGAGGGTAAACATAACCATAATATGCTTGTTTTGCAATTTTTCTAGAAGAAATGGAACTGAGAACTGATAGTGCATAACAATAAGCTTTTTGCTCGGAAGGGGGTGGTGTCGACACGTAAACATTTGGTCCGCGTTAAAAAAATATTAAAAATAGTAAAAACATCGTATTTTTACAGTTACACGGTATATATCGTAAAATAATACCTCGAATTGAGTGAACTAGTGTTAACTAAGTGTTACATAGAACAGAAAGTCGAATAATTCAAAGATAATATTGTGACAGAAAACACTAAAATATAGTGTAAAAGTGCAAAAACATTAACATCTGATTGCAGTGATCGTAACATATAACACGAAAATAATACGTTCAGTGACTAATTTAAGTGAATTAGCCCTTAAAAAAGATAATTTCTGTGTTCATAAAATCGTTGGTTGAACTTAACATTCCAATACGTCGGTAGGCAAAAAATTGGACTTTGAACTCTAGAACACTTCTCATTATTCATCTAGTTAACGTGTACATAGTAAGATCAAATTTCAACATAACTGCCAGAGTTCCAAGTGGCGAGTTGTGTAAGTTGCTTGGTACCTGATACAGAAAGTTTTGACGGAGTTCGATACCTGGTCATGCAAAATGTTTTTGCTGATAAAAAAATAATAGAAATTGCCTGTAACGACATCTAGCGGGCAGGTGACGAACTTAGATAAATAAATAAATTAAGGTACCTACCGTAAAGCAAAGAGGTCGCCTATCTAAAATGGATGATACTTTCACAAACAATATCACAATTAGGAAGAAGCAATTACCGAAATCGTATTCACTTGACAGACTACATATTGCGGAGAGAGACGCTTCGCTTGACTCATCATGTTCTGATGACATACTGAGCAAAAGTCTAGACATATCCACACATGCAATACCATCATATGATGAAGAAATGAAAACAGAAATCTGCACTCTAAAGACGGATCTACAAAGCACGCAAAATGAACTTGAAAATGTCATACTAGAGAACGGGGAGCTAAAAAAACGTGTAGCTTTGCTGACACAGGAGATTCAGGTTTTAAAACGTATATGTATGAGTCCTATTTCACCTGTTAGAAAAAATATTTCGACGGCCAAGAAAAATCAAGCAAAACGTCGGATAACGGACTCTTTTCAGAACACTCCTTTACCTCTGCGTAATGATACATCGCCGAAGATCATCAATAATATCTTGGGTACTAGCACCCTTGAAAATCAAGAGACACAAACACCAGATCCGAAAGACACAGTCAAATCTTCGCGCTGTGAGCTAAAGACAAGTATCTTGCCAGAAACACAAGATGACTCATCAATTATAATTAGTGAAAATCAAGAGAGACAAACATCAAATCCCGAAGAAACAGTTAAATCTTCGCGCTGTGAGCTGAAAACAAGTATATTTCCCGGAAAACAAAGTAAACACAGCATTTCGAATGCTTTCCCAGAAAAACGTTTATTTATCTTTGGAGGAGAGCAGTGTAAAAACCTGTCGTACTACCTCAGGAAATCAAGAGTAAATACTGCCTACGTACATTACCATATAAAATCATTTATAAAGCCACATGCTTCGACTGAGGAAATACTGAAAAGTGTTAAACTGTTTGATATCGGCAAGGATGATCGTGTGATAATGTGTGTCGGTCAACATGACTCTAATCCTATAAAAATTTTGACGGAGTTATGTGTAGCCTTAAAATGTTTAAATTGTTCAGTTTTACTACTTAAAGTGTTAAAAAATCGGTATCTCAATGAATTTAAATTGAATGAAATGTTACGTATGGTTAGCAAGCAGTATGACAATTCATCGTTTGTTAATTTACAGTCATATAATTACCGTAATAATACTGTAAATATTAGAGAGTTTTGCCATCAAATTAATTCATTGTTAGATCAACTTGATTATAATTTAAAATATCTGAATTATACAAAGCGCAGAATTAATATTAGAACTGCTGGGCGATTTAATGACTTAAATGATGAATCACGCACGGTTTTCAATGTTAATGTCGGTACTCAGACAGATCCACAGTCCAATATCCCAGACCAAGAATCAGTAGAAGTGCAAGTAGAACAAATGTCAGCTATAGAGATCGAAAACAATGATGGTAATCTGTTTTTTCGAAAGTAATATTTTAAGGGTCTTCCATCAAAATGTTGCAGGTTTTATCTCAAAAAAAGATGTTTTAAGTATTCATATTTCTGAACTTTTGAGCCGGAAATGTGAACCAGATGTAATTTGTTTGACGGAAACATTCATTGAAAAGGGGTGTGAAGATTTAATCATACTACCAAACTATAAACTGGCGGCATGTTTCTGTAGAAGTAAACAGCAAAAGCGCGGTGGAGTCTGCGTTCTAGTCAAAAATGAAATGTTATTTAAAGAAATTACATTTTGTAAACAACAAAGCAGAGACATACATTTTGAATGTTGCGGTGTTGACGTATTGGCTCATAATCTAATGATAATTGTGTTGTATCGAATTCCGAGTTCTAATTTCGACATATTTTACGAAAAATTAACAACTATTCTAAATAATATTTGTGTAAAACATAAGAAAAAGGTAGTCTTGGCTGGTGATCTTAACGTTAATACGTTAAAAACATATAAGCAATCAAGAATGCTTCAAGAAGTTATAAATAACTTTAATTTATCTTTTCATATAATTGAGGCAACACGTGAGAAAACTTGTATTGATCATATTATCAGCAATATACGTTCAGCGAAGGGTGAACTACTTAGCTTAGATATCTCGGATCACAATACAGCACAAGTACTAAAGATACCTGTAAAACAAAAAGAGGTTCCATTGGAGTATTATTTTTATAAGAGAGACTATAGTCCGCAAAATATTGAATTATTTAGGCGATGCTTAAAAAGCCTCTCTTTTTCGGAGGTTTTTCTGGAGCCGATCCTCGATAACGCATTTTCAAATTTTCATGATTTGATTATAACTTTTTACAACCTCTGTTTTCCATTAGTGAAATGTACAGTCAAACATAAATTTAAAAGAATTCGGTGGATTACTAAGGGTTTGCGTACTAGTTGTAAAACGAAGGGTAAATTACGATATGCTTATTATAAAAATAAAAACAATGTTAATAAAAATAAATACAAATTATATTCTAAAATATTAAAACAGTGTATAAATCAATCAATCAAATTAAATAACCATGGTCTAATAAATGAAGCTAAAAATATAGGTAAAACAGCATGGCGTATTATAAAACAAGAATCTATATCATGTAAACATGAGCAGTTTATATCTAGAATAGTACACGACGACGTCGAAATAATTAATCCTCAAGAGATTGCAGAAAAATTTAACAACTATTGGATAAACCAGACAAAAAACAGCCATGGTACAAGCTTAAATAGTACTTTGAAAACCCGTCTATGTAATAGTATCTTTCTTAAGCCGTGTAGTCATGACGAAGTACATCGTATAATTTTGACCTTAAAGAATACTAACGCTGTTGGTTATGACAACTTAGCCACTAAAATTCTTAAAGAAAGTGCTATGGAACTAACACCCGTTTTAACCTATCTGATTAACCTTTCATTTGAACAGGGTAAGTTTCCAAAACTTTTAAAATACTCTATAGTGAAACCACTCCACAAAAAAGATGACACTATGCAGATAAATAACTACAGGCCCATCACTCTTATACCTATTATGTCTAAAATTTTAGAAAGAGCAATGCATATAAGACTTACTGCTTACATTGCAAAAAATAGCATCCTAAAAAATGAACAGCATGGGTTTCAGAAAGGAAAATCAACAACGTCTGCTTGTTTCCAGCTGATTAACAATATACTCGTTCCTCTTGATAACAAAAAGAAAGTAGTAGGTATATTCTTTGATATGTCGAAAGCTTTTGACTTTGTTTCACATCACATTTTATTAGAAAAGTTGGAAAAATATGGCATAAGAGGCCCTGCATTGGAATGGATAGAGTCCTACTTAAGTTATAGAATGCAGGCAGTTGAAATTCTGAGCATTGATAAAAATAACGAATTAGCAACCAATAGATCTAGCTACGAACTTAACTCATGTGGGGTTCCGCAGGGCAGTGTTCTCGGCCCGCTCTTGTTTTTATTATACATAAATGACATTTCAGATATAACGACTTATAAATGTACTCTTTTCGCAGATGACTTATCAATTATAATTACCTCTAATAGTGACATGAATAAATTTGCTTCTGACATTAAACATAATATTAATTTAATAATTTCATGGCTTAAGGACAATAATTTACAAGTGAACTTAGAAAAGACTAAACTCATACAATTTAGTGCATGTAGTTGGAGAAGAAATGAAATAGAAATAAAGCACAGAAACCAAATTTTGACCTTTGTTGATGAGACTAAATTTCTTGGACTCAACATAGATTACTGCTGTGACTGGAAAGCACATGTTAAGCAGGTATGTTGTCAGTTACATAGGTTTGTATATGTACTGTACAGGCTTAGAAAAGTTGCAAATCAGAGGACTGTACTTACTGCATATCACGGTTATGTCGCTTCTGTGTTGAGATATGGTCTTATTTTGTGGGGATATTCTACTGATAAAGACAGGGCATTTATAGCTCAAAAAAAATGTGTAAGGGCTATTGCAGGTATTCCACCTTGGGAATCCTGTAAGCCTCTATTTCTGAAATTTAAGATATTAACATTGCCCAGTATGTATATCTTCGAAATAGCTAAATTTGTTAGAGAAAACATAAATTGTTTTAAAACAGCGAGTGATTTATTCCCAAGATCAACAAGGAACTCAGATAGACTAGTTTTAGCCAAGTTTCCTAGAACACAACTTTATAAGAAAAATAGTGCCGCTATGTGTGTGTGTATTTATAATAGGATCCCTGAAAACATAAAAAAATTGCCTACAAAGTTATTTTATCGAAAACTCGAG
The DNA here is from genome assembly GCA_951213275.1 of Idaea straminata. Classification (NCBI taxonomy): domain Eukaryota; kingdom Metazoa; phylum Arthropoda; class Insecta; order Lepidoptera; family Geometridae; genus Idaea; species Idaea straminata. The sequence goes on from OX577857.1 coordinate 13,632,089, forward strand.
TCTTGGCTATTGGAAAAGGTATTTTATTCTGTAAATGAGTTTCTTGGTATCAATTAATCTTTAGAATTTGATGGCAACTACGTTTCATTGACATTTATTTATCTAATACCTACCTTTATTTTATTCTGACAATAATTTTTATAATTTTGACATTTTGCAATTAATAGTATTATATAAAAGTATGTAGGTATGTACTATAAATTTATAAATTTGTATTTGCATGTCAATACATTTGACTAAAGTTGAGAATCTGTATAATAATATTTTATAAGTTCTTATTAATGTACCAACTTTTACGCAAATAAATGAACTGAACTGAATATTTAGAGATTTTATTATTTACCTTTTTTATGTGCATTTTCCAGTTTAAATAACTATCAATTGTTAGACCAAGGAAATTTGTTTCGTTTACTTCTTTTACTGTGTTGTTATTGTTTGTAATGTTTAAGTTGATTTTAGGTGTTTTATAGTTTTTAAATCTAATCATATTTGTTTTGTTTATATTTACTTTAAGATGTAAGAAATCTAACCATTTTACTATTGTTTCTAAAGTTTTATTTATTTCTTCTTCGAATACATGAGTGGATAATTTATTTTGAGGTATATATATGGTAGCATCATCTGCGAACATAACACACAGATGTTGAACTGTATTAGGCAATTCGTTTATATAAATTAAAAATAGTAATGGGCCCAGAAGACTACCTTGTGGTACCCCAGCTGTTATATTTTCTGAATTTGAAAATATATTTTCCACTGTTTTATTATTTCTGTTATAGTGATCTATTGCAGTTAATTGACTTCTATTATGTAGATAGGATTCTAAAAGGGCTAGTGCTGAGCCTCTTATCCCTGCTTTCTCTAATTTATTAAGAAGTATGCGATGTTCAACACAGTCAAAAGCTTTTGACAGATCTAAAAATATAGCTATGCCAGTATTTTTATTATTTGCACTATCCCACACATTATTTAAGATTTTGAAAACGGCTGAGGTAGTATTCTTATTTTTCTGAAAACCAAACTGGTTATTATTAATTATTTGATGTTTATCGAAGAATGAAGCAAGTCTATTGTAAATAACCTTTTCGAAAATTTTTGAAAAACTTGGCAGAATGGCTATGGGTCTGTAATTATCTACATCATTTTTTTTACCTTTTTTAAACAACGGTTTGATAATACCAATTTTAAGGTCGCTTGGGAAATAACCAGTTTCGAGAGTTAGATTAATTATGTAGACTAAGTGATCTAATATATAATTTACACTAAGTTTGATGATTTGCATTGGAATGTTGTCATGGCCAGCACTTTTTTTATTCTTAAGTTGTTTTATTATAGTTCTTATTTCATGATGATCAACAGGAGCCATAAAAATACTATTGCAATTTTGGTTGTTTACTGATGTGTTAACGGTGTTCATATTATTAATATCTCTAGTATATGAATTACTTACATTTATAAAATGATTATTGAAAATATTTGCAATTTTATGAGGGTCTTTGATTTCCTCTTTATCTATTTTAATATTATCAATGGTAGTTCTAATTGAATTATTTGGCATAGTGTATTGCTTGATGATTCCCCAAGTAGCCTTGCATTTGTTTGCACTATTATTAATATACTTAGTATTTAGCAGTTTTTTTGAGGTTCTAATAACACGTTTGAATAATTTGCAATATGTTTTATATTTATTATCCATTTCTTTGTTGCTGGATATGCTTTTTAAATAGAGCTGTCTTTTGATTTTACTTGATGTCATAATTCCCTTAGTTCTCCAATTGCGTCTTTTTTTACAAGTAATTTTAATTTTGCTAATCGGAATACACAAATTAAATATAAGGCTAAAAGTTTCAATGAAAGCCTTATATGCGTCATCTGGATCTTTATGGTTGTAGACATCAGAAAAACTAAGTTGAGATAAATATTTAAGAAAAACGTCTATGTGGGAATCTATATTATAGGTAAAAACGGGAAACTATTACTTAGACTTCGCTGTCCGTCCGTCTGTCCGTCTGTCTGTCACCAGGCTGTATCTCGTGAACCATGATAGCCATACAGTTGAAATTTTCACACATGATGTATTTATGTTGCCGCTATAACAACAAATACCTTAAACAGAAAACAGTAAATATTTTTTGTAAAAATGTTTTAAAAAAAATTTAGGTTATTTTCATGTGAACATTTTTTTCTAATTGTCCTCTTTCTCTTCATCCCTTTACATTCATACTCATCACTCTTGAAGTCACATGCGTTTCTTCTCTCCTCAACCAACTCGAACAGCTATATTCTTAAGAAAATCTATACTAATATTATAAAGCTGAAGAGTTTGTTTGTTAGTCTGAACGCGCTAATATTCGGAACTACCTACTGTTTCGAATTGAAATTTTTTTTTTGTGCTCGATAGTCCACTTATCAAGGAATATAGGCTACTTTTTATCCCGATATTCTCTCGGAACCGGGAGTTATGCGAGTGAAACCGCGGAGTGCTGCTAGTAAAAATATAAGATGAAACACATGGTAGGTAAGTACCAACTGAGGTGGAATCAAGCTGTGAAACCTTATAGCGAGACATTCTCTCCCTGGCCGATTGTCTACTTTATATCTGAGCGTTCTGTTATATTGCTTTACTTACCTACCTTATTATTTTTCGCTTCATTTTTGTATAGTAAAATGGAAAATATATTTCTCTTTTATATTTTCTTTGTCTTTGTATTGTAAAAAGGGTGATAGCTAAACATGCTGAATGAAAGATAAGGTAGGTTTGGTTGGGTACCTACGAGTACCCAACCAAACCAAATAACTTTAGGATAAAACTACTAGTTTTAGCTTCTGAATATAGAACTCCTTACCCCTAGCTACCACTAATATACGGACAGGTGATAATCATTGTTATTCAACAAGGCAACAGAGCCAATGTTTTGGGCACTCTTCTTCCATTCCACGGTGGGGTTCCTAAATTCCTTAATTTTTGTCTACTTATCCAAAAAGTTTGAAAGTACTGGCAGTTTTTGTTTCAAAAAAAATTTAATTATAATATTTTTTAGATTACTGTCTACAAAATTACATTCTTACTTATTTTTAAAACCGCACAAACACACACAAAATTAAAAATTTACAAAATAAAACACTTTTAAATAATTAGGAATATGTTATGAATACAAAAATGATACAGAAAAGAAACTTTAAAAAATAATTAATTTTATCCAAGGAGTCTAAGTTTCACGAAGTTTGCATTATTTTTCCTAAATAATTAAAAAGTTACTAGCAATCTTTTGTTTTAAAAATATGTGATATTTAAAAAGTAAACACTGTCATCCAAAGAGTTTTTGTGTAAAATAGTTTGCATTCATTTTTAGGGTTCCGTACCTCAAAAGGTAAAAACGGAAACCCTTATAGGATCACTTTGTTGTCCGTCTGTCTGTCTGTCTGTCTGTCAAGACCTTTTTTCTCAGGAACGCGTGGAGGTATCAAGCTGAAATTCATATCAAATACTCAAGTCTATGGTCTCTTGGAGCTGTGAAAAAATCAAACTTCTAAGTCAACGCGATCAAAAGATACTCCCGTTTATGCCGCAAATTTTCGACACTCGCAAGGGAATCAAAACCTACAGGGTACTTCCCGTGAACTCAGAATCTTGAAATTTGGTATGAAGCAACGTCTTATAGCAGAGATATAGGAAAAATTGCGAAAAGTATACATTTTTAGTTATATCATATAATAAAAATATTTTTAATAATTTTAAACTTACTACCCCTTTCCTCATGAACGCGTAGTGGTATTATATTGAAATTCATATCAAATACTCAAATCTATAATACCTTTAAGCTGTAACAAAATCAAACTTCTATGTCAACGCAATCAAAAGAAACAGGAATTAAAACCGCATATTTTGAAACTCGCCACTACTCGCAAGGGAATCAAAACCTACAGGGTACTTCCCGTGAACTCAGAATCTTGAAATTTGGTACGAAGCAACGTCTTATAACACAGATAAAGGAAAAATTGCGAAAAGCATAAATTTTTAGTTACATCATATAATAAAAATATTTTTAATAATTTTAAACTTATTACCCCTTTACTCATGAACGCGTAGTGGTATTATATTGAAATTCTTAACAAATACTCAAGTCTATAATATCTTTAAGCTGTAACAAAATCAAACTTCTACGTCAACGCAATCAAAAGATACAGCAATTAAAGCCGCATATTTTGAAACTCGCAACTACTCGCAAGGGAATCAAAACCTAAAGGATACTTCCAGACGACCTGGAATCTTGAAATTTGGCATGAAGCAACGTTATAAAGTACACATATAGGAAAAATTCCGAAAATCTTAAATTTTTAGTTACATCACATAGTATATTTTTTTTAATAATCATAAACTTACTAGCTGACCCAGCAAACGTTGTTCAGCGATTAAAAAAAAAAACAGATGTTGGCCGATTCTCAGACCTACCCGATATGCACACAAAATTTCATGCAAATCGGTTCAGCCGTTTCGGAGGAGTTTGGAAACAAACACCGCAACACGAGAATTTTATATATTAGACTTGCTGACCCAGCAAACGTTGTTATGCGATTAACAAAAAAAAATAAAAAAATAGATTTTGGCCGATTCTCAGACCTACCCGATATGCACACAAAATTTCATGCAAATTGGTTCAGCCATTTCGGAGGAGTTTGGAAACAAACACCGCGACACGAGAATTTTTCACGAACATGACGCGTGGATCAGCACTACTCAGCTCAACCATATTAAAGGGAACCGAATGACCCAACACACGTGCCACCATCAGCGAGACATTTGAGTGAGCATGACAAACTCTCAATTGCCATGCTCGTTCATGTCAAAAAAAAAACAAAAACAGTTACATTATATTACACGTGGTACTCATATTTACAAAATAAATAAAAAATGCTTCGAAGTTATACAATACTATAACTTTTCAAAAGTTAAAAATAAAAAGATTAAACATTTACTCCAAAAAAAAAAAAACGATTTAAAAAAAAAAAAAAAAAACCATGTTTATTAAAATAAAAGGGAGAGCATCTCTTCCAAATATAAAATAAAAGAAAACTAATTAGTGGACCCAAGTGGCTGTGACTGTGGAGCAGGACCAGCATTAAGCCAAGCTTTTGTATCAAGGATATAATCCTCTAATTTATAATATGCTTGTCTACATAGTGTGCGTTTTATGCATGTTTTAAATTTTGTCTCGTTCAGTTGTAGAATCCGCAGTGGTATTTTATTATAAAATTTTACACAATTCCCCATAAAAGAATTTCGTACCTTAGCCAATCTAAACCGAGATTGATCCAAATTGTGCCTATTTCTAGTATTAAAATTATGTCTATCACTTCTCTTCTTAAAGAGATGAAGATTTTTCCGAACATACATAATGTTTTCATATATGTATTGACAAGGTACCGTCAGCTTTCCACATTGTTATGTTATGGATTTCATTTAGCAATAAAAATACCATAACTTTTACTTATATACCTACAGGTTTGTACGGAACCCTCGGTGCGCGAGTCTGACTCGCACTTGGCCGGTTTTTTTCCACTAATACCACATGAGTAAGGAATAGAATCTCTACTCATGTGCTAATACCTAATACTACATAATCCAAGGCAATAAGTCCCTGTACACAATAAGCATACCTACAATATTGGTTCATCACGCACGAGTAGATTGCAAATAAAATATACAGGCGTTTGGCCGCTACTCGTGGCTGGGGAAATATTGCAAAAAGCTTGAATTTTACTAATCTATTAGAATCGAATGCTTTAGAAATATTTTGATTTATCATCGTGGACTACTCCATCCTCACGCAAAAAGTACCCAATTAAAAAGAGGCTAGTGGCGGAAAAAAGCTCGTATGCATACATACATACATATCATCGTGGACATTTTTTTCGAAGTAAAAACCAAACAGAAGTTTTGAAATTCTTAAAATTACCCTATTTTACTAATTTAAGGAATTTTTCAAGTTTTATTGACAGCCTTAATTAAATAACAAATGATGTTGTCACATTTTGATAGTTCGCCAAAGTCTGTAAAAATTCTAGTTAAAGGGCCAATAAAGCTGTGTCATATCTTGACAACGTAATTTTCCGGAACTTTAAATTTATTAAAATACCTAATAATGAGAGTTTAGATTGTTAGATAGATAATGAAGTCTTCAACGTGTACAACCGAGTGCAACCACTAGTTATTACCACCACGTAGTAAAGCACATCCGGCGGCTGATATACTAGTACAATACTAGTTTAATTACCCCATCCCGCCTGCCTAAATTGTTTGCGTTTCGACATACCATTTGTCGTTGAGACAGACGCTAATGGCGCTCGACTCGCTCACGTTGATTTACTGTTTCATTCGGTTACGTAAATAAAATAAAATTAACTGGTAAATTCCATTTGTGTGTTTAATTTGTATTGTTAGGTACCGTTGGCGGGTTGCTTTGGGGGGATATGGTGACTGCGAGGGAGAAATAGAGTGCTTTTCCTTAGATGGATACTGATTCAGTACTTTTTCTTCGTATTAGGTACATTTTTTGTATTTTGTTTTCTTTTGATACAAATGCATACGCTGGCCGGTCTGGTTCGGTGCCCAGAGGACCATGGGTCACAAATTTGATTTTTTTTATGATCCCTATTGCTCAGGGTGAAAGGAGAGGCGCTTTAAATTCCACCGTGGGACGTATATATGAGGTTTAATCATTTTTCCCATTTCTGTGGCGACATCATCGGTCTATTCCACTTTAAGTACAGGCGACACTTGGGCCGTGAGAAAATAGGCACCCAGGTCCTTAAAGGCGACTCCAATAAAACTATTATTTTAATCCCAAACAATGGAAAACTACTTACTAGTAAATAACAATACAATATTTATTAAATTACAAAGTTATTTGCTTTTAAGATAAGTAAGATTGATGTCCCCCGTTCGCTACTTACATATTATCATTATCGTGAGTTCAAAGGTACATACGATTCTCTCAGAGGTAGGTACCTACTCTAGGTACATAACTCGAGATTTGACAATAAGTCGAAAAAAAACGAGATCTAATGATCAACTGTAGAATTAGATCGGTCTTTTGTGCACCAGAATAAGATTATTTTTGTTATCTAACCCCAATGTGCCCCTGGTATCCCATTCCTGGGCAAAATCTCCGTCCATAGGTTAATTTATATTATTTGGAGAAAGTAAAACCTAGTAAGTTAATTACTATAGAACAAAAACCTAGGTAAAAACTTAGGAAGGTAATTATTATTCCAGAAATTACGTAAGCAAGTAGTAACGCTATATTTGTATATTTAATACTCTTATTCATTAATAATGATATTGTTTATTGATCTCTTACATATACAATACAGCAATGTATTTCGGTTTGGTCTTAAAATGACATATTGACTTTTTATCCATTATTTATTTTATTTATGATACCTACTCGTAAGTATAAAGTAAAGACGACCAATAAATACCTATATTTGCTTAAATTTTGTCATTTCTATTAGATAATGAAATGTCGTTATCATTATCAGATATGCAATTGTTTGTTTTCCTCATGTTTTGCACTATTACGATTTTTCTTGATTCTTCATAGATTACCTATCTACATTACAGTTTACTCTTACTTAACATATCTAAAGCAATCTGTACAGCATGAATAGCGGTTCCTGGAGCACACATAACTCCATACCCTCCGTGACCATAACAATGTACAACCTTTACACCATCTATTACTTCAGGCTCAACCCTCACAGGAACCCTGTGCGGTCTCAAACCCACTCTTACATCTACTATCTCAGCCTTCCGAAGAGCCGGAAGCATCTCGTAACATCTCTCGAGAATTGCTGCAGTGTCATGCTTGCTGACTTCCAAGCTATAGCTGTCGTATTGCCGGCACCCACCCAGGGTGGCCACACCGTCTAAACCAGGAATTATGTACGTGTCATAGTCTCCGTAAAAAGCAGTTTTAAGCCAAGGAGCTCGTGCTTTAACCACCTGCCCTCTAAGGGGTACCAAATCATGATCGTTGCACAATTTCTTTGCTCCCATCCCGGTGCAATTGATAACCAAATCGTATTCAGCGAGAGATTTGAAACTGTCAACTTTCCGAACTATTATTTTTCCACCTCGTTTTGTAATTAGTTTCATAAGCCATGGCAAATGTTTCTCACATCCAATTTTTATGGTTGAGAAATGTGAACCGTATTTCCAATCGCCGCCGCATATTTTGAGTTCGTTTTCGTCGACTGGTCTGTAAGAGGGCACTACATCTTCGATGAGGTGGTTCCTGGTTAACTCGAAGTTGTCTCTTGAGAGTATGTAGGCCGAGAAGGCTATGATACCGGCGTCGGCTGCTTCAGGCGTTACGAGGATATCGTGATAGTAATTCCAAGAGTCGACGATCCACTTTTTGGTGATTTCTTTTGTGGGTCCTTTGAAACTGGTGCCGGGCCGGAAGATGCCGGCAGCGACGCAGCTGACGGTGTCCTGTTCGAATTTGTCTGCTATGACTGTCAATTGAGCTTCCGGGAGCTTGTCCTGGATAATCTTTGCCGCAGAGAGGCCTACTACACCTGCTCCCAATACGGCTAATTTAATATGCTTTTTCTCCATGGTACTGAAATAAGAAACATTATTTATTGTTAACAAAAAATGAACACAATAATATAAAATAAATAAAATACTAATTTAAACTACTTAAATGGAAGCAAATGAGTAGGTATGGCACCTATAGCATACAAAACATAAATATACTTATGCGATGTTATTTATCTAATGGAATATTTATGAACGAACAACAAATAGCAGTCAGACAGGCTATTTTTATCTTAAATTAATTGTTATGTTAGCTTGTTCAATTCAAACTATACCTACACAAAAGTGAAATTAATTAGGAGAAATATTGGACGCTTCCTTTCAATTGAAACATTTCGGTTGAGAATATTTTTTAAACTAACTTTATAAAGTTAGTTTAAAAAAAACTAGTCTCACGTAAAAAGCTAGTACAAAACGCATTCCCACTTTGTATGGTTAATATTTCCAGGTCAATCTGTGCAATCGCAGAATATTGTGTTAGATCACAGATAATTTGTATAGTGTTATTTTAACTAACTTTTGCACGCGTAGTGTTTGAATTTACTAAATTCTTAACGTAGGCGTCCTTATAACAGCTATCTGCCACTGGTTTGAGCTGTGCTTTGTAATACCTACCCTACCATTCAGTCAGTCAGGAATTTAGATTTGGACAAGTTTAAGTATTTATAGATTTAGCATAGACAGTCCTATAGAGAGTATCATTTTCTCTAAATGTTTCAGAATCAAGACCACCAAGAAAGAATTACAACCAACTATCATCAAACGAGAAACTTGATAATCGACAAAGAGAAGAGATTCAAATAGAAGAGGCGGCCGTAGAGTCGGACGCGAGCAGCACTGACCTTGAGGAACGAGAGACACGCGGCCGCGGCGGCGTCTGTCCACCTTGTGCGCACGATAGATACAACAACAATGTTCGACGGCACGCGCATGCGCACGATGACTTCAGTGATGACACTGATTACGGTAATTAATCAACATTGGTTCTAAGACCGGCTCTTCTAATCGATTCAGTCAATCGATTGTCGACTGAGACATCTCTAAATAAAAAACTTTCAAATATCACAAGTTTCGAAGTTTTTTGGCGGCATGAGGTGAAATGATAAAATTCAAAATGCTGGGCTCAAAAAGCTCAATTTATAGAATACTAGCAGCGCTCCGCAGTTTCACCCGCGTAACTCCCGATCCCGTGGGAATATCAGGATAAAAAGTAGCCTATAGCCTTCCTCGATAAATGGACTATCCATCACAAAAAATTTTCATTTCGAACCAGTAGTTCCTGAGATTAGCGCGTTCAGACAAACAAACAAACAAACTCTTCAGCTTTATAATATTAGTATAGATATAACTAGCTAGACTTCGCGTGCATTCCTTGCTCGAGCTCTCGCCATCGGCAGATCTTTTGGTATAATAAGACTATTGCTACCTAAAATATTCTGTAGATGCAAACTCTACGCTATATTAGTAATTAATAATTATTAATAAAAAGGTTTTTAAAACGAAAAACGTAATAAAAAACATCAGTTAGAGCTGTATGAGCAAAAAGCATTTTGCCTGCCCTTTCGTATAGTTCGTTTTTTAATGCAGTCGTTGTCATTGTCAACGTCACTGTCATTCGATTGTAACCAGTTGCTAGTGCTTTGTGGTGATTATTGCTGAAGGAAAATCGAACACTAATACATTTTTGGGGAGGATTACAATGAAAACAACGTATAATTTAATAAGTTAATATTAGAACGAAAACGCACAAAACAAAATGGCCAACCTAAAGTCTGATTTGGATCAATATTTGCTACAAAATGAGAGCCGAAGAAGTTACAAGTTCAGTTTACCATTCTCGACGCCTAGTTTTATGTCACGGAGCACCGAGGAGACACCCACCAGCACCACTAGTGCTACGTCTTCATGGTTTGAAGAAGTACAGAAGGAATACTTCACATTGGTAAGTAGGACAGTATAAATATTGAATGATTCTTTTTGTAAGAAATGAGTCACATCAAAGTAGTATAAATGACCTGTTGGCCGCGCTAATCGTTTGCAACACTACTTACTAACTAGTACATTATGTAGGTAATGGATCATCATTCCCTGCTTTACTGCTTCTTGCTTGCTTTATTAATTTATTTGTTTACAAACTGGTATACATAATTGCATCATGATGTTTTTGTTTCAGAGTCGAACTCAGCGGTTCCTGGGTTTCGGAATATGCCTGTGCTTCGGCATCTTGTGTTTTATATTGTCATTCTTGTATATACCAGTACTATTGCTACAAGCGAGGAAATTTGCTCTACTTTTCACACTTGGAAGTCTATTTTTTATTCTTAGGTAAGTTTCAAAATCTTAGCAAAATTATACCTACTTGTTACATGTACAGTTCCATACAGTGTACTAAAATATTGAGATGAAAAGTGGTTTTATTATACAAATAAGTTTAAAGTTTTATAGGTATGAACTGATTTTTATCGAACATCACTTTCTCAAAGAAATTGAACTCTCACTCATAATATTGAGATTTTGTAACAAACTGCGACTTTAAAAGTCCACACATAGATCTGCAGTCATCAAATTACCTTTATTCCCCTGAAATGTGTCCCCCTCACAACTTTGTCTGCATCCATATAGAGTTTGAATTTTTCAAAATACTTTCTTAGCGGACGCCTTTATTGTGACAGTTTTATTTAGATCTGTCCATTACTTTGAGCTGTGCATTGGTTTATTAGCCAGTCAGGAGTTTGAATATTATCGCATCACTTTCACCTGTAACTAATTTATTAATCTAAAACTTATTTATTGTAAATTGTTTACACAGTTTCAGTTTCTTATACGGTCCATGGTCTCACTTGAAGTCAATGTTCTCCAAAGAGCGAGCTCTCACCACCTCGGTTTATCTGATCACCTTAATAGCTACTCTATACTGTGCCTTACATCTACAGAGCACACCTTGGACCATAGTGTGTGCAGTTTTACAGGTACAATCAGGTTACAAAAGTGTAGGCCCATCATAGAATTCTAGAATTGCTATTATTTGAATGTTTTCAGATAAGGACTTTAAACTTAAATAATAACTAAAATTTAAGCTCTTTTAGAATTCAATAGTGCGCCCCTACTTGTGTTGCTTTCTTCAATATCTACCTTTTTGCCAACCCTTGTTAAAAATAAAATATATACTTACACTGTGCTAAGCTGTGTTTTAAGCAATTAAGCTTGTGTTATAGAGACCAGACAATGGGTAGAATACTTAAATCCTTTCTTTTTTATACATACTTATTATAAATACCAAAACACCCAGTCCAAAACAAATATAGGTACACAAATGTTTGTTTGATGGCAGGAATTTAACAACCAAACTTCTACGCTGCAGGCAGTCTGCCCACAGCACTGCTTATTTTCCCCAGGAAGCGTGGAATCTCATATACTATATGTTAAGGCCAAGTTATTTTCAATTCCAGGTAATGGCACTGTTCTGGTTCATGATGGGATCAATCCCTGGTGGATCTACGGGAGCCAGGTTGTTTGGGAACATGTTCAAGACATCAGTTTCCAATACACTGCCCATATAACACTCAGATGTATTTACACTTAGTGTTATTATATTGGTAAAGGTGCAAGCAAACTCCATCCTTTCGGGTTAAGTTTAGACGTAGATTTACAATGGTATATATAGATTGTTACTCATTAACAAACGAAAGTGATTTTATAAGGGTTTTTTTTTACCTTTTGAGGATTATAGGTGACGTTTTTAAGGTTCCTATAATACGAATTTGTATGGATGTCTGTGAAAAACCCCTTATTTCTAGATGGCTCTACCGCAATTTATTCAGTTTAGTCAGCTTGTATCTAGATATGGCGCCACCGCTATTTTATTTACTTTGTATTTTACGAATTTCGTTTTATTTTTTGATCATAATAATGTTCGCTCTTGTCAAAAAATTTTTAAAGCTGAAACGTTGATTTAAATTGAAAAAATTGCTTCTAATTTGTAAAAAATCTTAGTTCTTTAATTCTTTATTACAACGCGATTGAATAATTAAAAAAAAATGATTTCTTAACATAATATGATAAGATGATGGCATTACTAAAATGTACGTACGGTATTTTGTATGAGCAGTGTTTTTCTATATACCATTGTTAATCTATAGTTTTGAGTAACAAAATGCCTTATTTAATTTTAATTATACAGGGTGCATCTTATGAGAACGGACATGTTGAAGCAACAAAGAGTTTAAAATGAAATGTGCTTATTAATTCGGTGATAAGAGATAGTAAAATAATAAGTATGGAGACTGGCATAGTGTCGCCTCAATCTTTTGTTATTCTTTTTTTTGCGCGGCCATCTTTTATACATAACATGTATGTACTCCCGAACATCTGTACGGTTGCAGAGTAATGTTACCTGATTCTATTACAATACAATAATAAAAAAATAAGTAAATGTAAATACTTCATATTTACAGATGTACGAGTGAGCTCTGAGTCACGTGGGGTTCAGCTCACTGTACCCTGTATAACAACAAATGTCATGTAACGAAATATTGTAAAGTGTTAGTTCTGTTAGTTGTTTGATGTTAACAAATATTAATTAAATATTATAGGGGGAAAAATTATCTATGATTTTTTTGGAATAAGAATCGAATTTTGAATATGCTAAGTGTGTCCCGTTCTCACATTTTATGCCCTGAGGTCTTACCACAAGTTATTTACATACTCAATTAAAAATACTACCACGAAACTTGAAACTGGAATCGGCCGAACCGACATAGATAGCTTAAAACACTGTTTAGGGTGACCAACTATTATTTTGTATTAATAGCAGAATGTTATTTTTTATCACAGTTGCTCATAAAGTGGATCTTATTCAACGGCTTTTAGGCTCATAATCCAACATATTATGCACGCGTGCGTTTTACATTGCCAACCTAGTGCTATAAAGTTTCTTACTGCTAATTACATGTTAGGTAGGTGAAACATTCTTAATTTATCTGGGTTATACTGTTTTGATGGATAAAAAAGGTAGGTACCAAAGAGTTTTTTAGCTTGCAAAAATGGTTGTCTCTAAAGTCGGTTTACGAACGAAAATTTTACGTGATAATGACTTAGAAAACGATTAAAAATTGAGTTATGTTTATTTTTTGTTTTTTCTTTACTTAAATATATTGTTTTTCCGTACCATTGTATTTTGTTCTTAACCCCCGACGCAAAAACAAATAGAAAAAACCCTTATTGTATGTCAGACGAGGCTGTATAGGTTAAAAGTCTTTAGCCTGGCCTTTCCGGAGCATAATTAACAAAAAAATAATGCCTTAAAAATGTTAACATAGACTTATCACAAATATTTTGTTAATTATTATTTTGTTTTCTTTTCAAGTCTTTTCTTTTATTCGCAACTGTGATAAAAAACGTCGTACGATATAAGTGTGGTAAATTGATCTGTGCATAGAGGCGGTTTATGACGCGCGAGCGGTAGCGAGCGCGTTAAAGAAGCCAAGATACTATTGTATAATGCCTGCGGTACGTTTGTTTGAGTATACGTAAACAACTCGTGATAAGGGTACTATATTTCGATGTAAAGTAATTTAATATTGATATAAAATAATAATAATTAAAGTTCAGATAATTATTAATTCTTGTTATTCTTTATCTGTGTAAGTACCTTTTAAATTAGCAGTGTCTAATTTTTTAAAAAGATTATTGAGTTTCTTACGTTGCTCAAAGCAGTAATAAAAATTAAAATTGATTTGTGACGTCATATTTCTTAACTATTTTATTTACTATGATGTAAAAAAACTATTAAGCCTGGGCGCAGACGCACGTTTTTACGCATGTGGTTATCGCATACGTAACGCATGCGGAACGCATTAGGGTTCCCTTCTAAGTAAATTCATACAAAATGAGCCTGTCAACGCACACGTGCGTGTTTTTCCCGCGCGGAATCCATTCCGCTCGTGCGTTTCGATTACAAGCCCTTGCGGTCGGAGCGAACCGTACGTAAAAAAACCTAATGACGTCATACGAAACGTAAGCAACGCAGCGTTTCCATACATTTTGTACCAGCCGCCGCACACGTACGGAATTTACGAATCGGAATCGCGCCACGCCCCCCGTGGCGCTGCTCCTGATAAAAATTGATTTTAAATTAATAAATTGATAAGTTCTTAGTAAAATTGACTGTCGCAGATTCTCTAGTATTTTACGGATGTACCCAATAACTGATATTTAATTTTTCGTTGATAACAGAAGTGCAATTGTCAATAAATCGTCATCCTCCATTGTCGTGCATTCGCAACGCTGTTCCTAGTCGTACTGGCCAGGTAAAATTCCGCAGGATAAAACCGTACGTATGCGCCAGGCGAGCGGAATTCCGAATTGGAAACGCACGCGATAACCACATGGGGAAAAACGTGCGTCTGCGCCCAGGCTAAGAGGATCACATACCAATGTCATTTTTGATGGAATTTTCGTTACATGTTAAAACATGTTTTCCTACTAATATTATAAATGTGAAAGTTTGTGTGTGTGTGTGTTTGTTACTCCTTCACGCTAAAACTACTGAACCGATTGCAATGAGATTCGGTATGTAGATAGCTTGAGGCGTGGATTAACATATAGGCTACTTCTTATCCTGATATTCCCACGGGATCGAAACTTACGCGGGTGAAACCGCGGGACGCAGCTAGTAATATTATAAAAAAGTGTCTTTGTTTTTGAGTGATTTAAAAAGGGAGAAATGCAAGTCTCATTTGTAATGCATTATTAAAGAAACACCAAAATCGGACAAAATTAATAAAAAAATAAGAGTACTTACCGACTTCAAAAAAGAAGGATGAATTTTTAAAAATGGCCTTCGGGCTACTATCCTTAATCCTAAACTATAAGAAATAATGAAAAATTCTGATCCTTTTATTTGCCATACTTGTTGCCAATAATTGATCACTATTTTATTATTTTTTGGAAACTAACAGGTTCGATTCCTGTCTAGGGCAATGAATTTTCCAAAAATCTAATAATGCAGTTTTAGTTTTTGATAAAATTCTCTTTTCAGCATTTTTTTCTATCTCTTTTAGATAACTAAGAGTGAACTTTTTCCCATATAAAAATTTCACCCTATATATTTTTTGTTAAGTTAGTGGTATGAAACCCTCCTAATATGTTACATTAGATAAGATTCTAATCTATAATTGTTCTGCATTTTGATAACATATCAGATAAACTTATACCTACCTATGTAGGTACTTATATAACTATTTATTGGTAAAATGTATCTCCTTCTTCCTAGTTTTATATCTAATATTTTAAATAAAAACACTATTTTTCAAGAATCAAATTATTTTTATCCCCCTTTGTATCAAATAACTAGCCGGGGTTTCACTCGCGCCTGTTATTCCCATGGATTCAATGTAAAGTACCCTCATACCAAGTTTCATCAAAATCGGACTAGTTTTAGCAGTAGTCTCTCGAACCTATTCGTCACAAACGAAGATAAATCTTTTCATCCCATCTATTTGAACACCGATGGTTTGTTCCTTAAAAATGCGAACACTCTGCGACGCACTTATTGAGCGGGCAGTAATGGGCACTTTGCGGCGCACTTGAGGCTTGCTCAAAATCGGGGCACAATTTGATTCAAAAATAACTTACCTACACAACCTGTGCATAATCACAATTCCTAATAAAAAAAGGTTTAGTAGGTAGGTACCTAAAATCTAATAATTTTAATTTTTACCTACCTAATGATTTCCGTAACTTAGATAATATAATATTCCAGATGAAGCGTTGACGTGCAACGTATGCGATCGATCGTTCTCTACGCGGCGGCAGCTCGGTGATCATCAACAAAAGAAACGACATTTTGGGTATGTTTCTCTCAATAAAGGCTTACTGTATCGTAAAAGTTATCAAACAACTTTGTTCTCGGCTGTATTTAATATTAAAATGGCGTCGACGGGATGGGCAATCGACGTTATTCTCATTCGACATGATGGGCTCAGCGACACTGCGTCGATGTTCTGGGAATCGACATAATTACTGAGAAGAACTCATCGTTTGTTGCCTTATGTAAATGCCCGCCAATTCAAATTGCTTTTCAGTTTTTCTTAAAATGACCCAGTTGTAAACCCCTAAATTGAAGATTCAGGAAGATAGAATTGTCATTATTCTTACTTACCTAATTGTTCACAGTTGCAGCGCATGTGACAGCCTGTTCCCATCGCTGATGGCGCTCGAGCACCACAAGGAAGAGTTCCAACACTGGAGTGACTCCTCTTACTGCAGCCACTCCGACTCGAGCGACGACAGCGACTGCCACGAGGACAGACACCGGTTGCTATAATGCACCCATCTCATTATTGCCGGGAAGCCTAGCCATTTGGGCACTTTCGTCTGATTTTATACTAACATTCTCATAGTATCTTCTACATTGTCACACTGTTGGATAAAAGGTGTCCTTCAAATCCTTCCGAGCAGCCCGTTTGGTTGAGTAAAAGCTGGTAATTATTGTTAGGTAACTAAAATTATTTAAAACAAACCTATGCCCCATCGAGATATACAGGGTTATTGTACTAGCAAACAAGCGGTTGAGCGCTACTTGTTCTGTGCACCTTAATAAACAACTTTTGTTCTACTTTTGGAAATTCGGAGTTTATGTAAATTTGAAAAAAAAAACACCAGATTTTTAAAACATTCAGACAAATTTTTTTTTTTTTGTATGTCATCATTCAGACTAAAAACAGTAGATAAAACTTTAAAATAAATTAAATAAGTATAATTTTAAGGATTATGACCTTTCCGTGTAAGGATCAGCAGATTTTCTGGTATACCTAACCTCAAAATTTTCAAAAAAATGTTCGAATTTCCAAAAATCTTAGAACAAAAGTTGTTTGTTTAGTTGCACAGAAGTAGCCTTTCAAAGGCTTGCTAGTATAATTCCCAGTAACTCTATATATAAAACAGTGCATTTCTTCTATGAGACTGGCATAGTAGTCTCCTCAATCTTTTGTTTCTTTTATTTCTTGCACGGCCACCTTTCTAACCTATGGGAATGTATAGCCAAAAAGTCAAATGTCTGGTACCTATATTTGATGTTAAAATATATTCGTTTTTTTAATTTGCCACATAACAGGAATACTTGACATTAATGAGATTTTGTTAATGACATTTGTTTGGATTAATGTCTTCTATACATTGTAACAGGTTTGAAAGGAAGTCACGCAACTAAATGCCAAAATGTTACAACCCCTTTATCACGAGCATAAAATAAACAAGGGCACAAAACTTCTCCACATGATACAGGCCAAAATTGCATGTTTCAGTAGAAGGCGAAAGTAAGTATAAACAATTTCAATCGAATCGAGAAACCGCCTTTTTTGAAGTAGATTAATAAAGAAACCACCGTGTATAAACACTATTGATAATGCTGTCTATGTACCAACTGTGTTGTCTTTTTACCTCCGTTTAACGGACCATCCAGGTAATTAATAAATAGCGAGACTTTGTTTGATCCACTCGTCATGTCTGTTTGTTTATCTGGATTTGTCTTGATTTGGTAGAACTAGTGAGAAAAGAGCGAAAGAACCCGAATAATCTATGATATTTGAGAAGCTGCATGACCTACAACCTGCCTTTAGTGCCCAGACCATATTTCAGTGAAACATACAGTAAGGAGCCTAAACTACTAATTAGCTAAGGCTCACAGTATTATGAGGTCATTCTATTAATATGCCGGTACTTATTTATATAAAATAATAGACATATGTTTTGGTGTAAGATTTATCTCGGATAAAATCAGCAAGTCTCATATACAACTTCGTATGTTATCAAGTTATAATCGTTTAGACATTTCAAAATTTCAGGTTATAAGAAATAGATGAGGAAATATTCGAAGAACTTCGGTACATTTTTCAAATGAAGTACCCTTCTGATAAGCCAACAAATGTCTAAAAACTTGCCTCCAACTTAAAGATTACACCATTTTTTTATTGAAAAATAATATGAAAAAGAAGTTCTTACAATATTCCCTCACATTCAAGTCTCATCTCGGGTAATTGCCAGTCAAATATCCACAAAGGTGTAACAATGTAACATGTACATGCATCTGTTAAACATATTATATATATAACTAAATACACAATCTGTAATGTTATGTAATTACGAACAAAATGCAGTATAATTTAGTAAATACGCTACATAGTAACTATATATTTTATAGTACAATATTCGATGTACTCGGCAAAGAATATGAGATTCTGGACATCAATTTAAAAGGCAAGATCGTAAGTCCGAGTCCGGTATCAATAGGCCCTTCAGCCGTTTGTACGCAAGTATACATAATACAACAGTCACATCTCGGTAAACTCATAGTCATCCACCTCTACACGTTACTTTACTCTACGTGGAGTCCTTTACATAATGTATGTGCAATCAATACATTGCGTTGTCTCTCGAATATGTATTACAATGTTACATATCAATTTGAAAGCGTATTATTGTGTGAAAGACAAACCGGTGCTTTCGACGGAATAATCGGCACCCATAGTTTGTCGTTCACTCAAACATTTATGTAGCTAAAATCATATATCTTTTGTAAATACAAGAGTGATATCCCGGCAATAATGCATATCACGGTACATTTAAGTAATCGTATTGACTGATATTATTATAGTAAATAGATGTAAATATTACTATGACATAACTAGGGTCGTCTTATTCACCTTTACAATTTTGAAACGTTTTAGTGACACACAAATATATAAACCCCATTCCGACGCGGCGCGGGCGCAAGCGCGGCACGGGCCCTTACATCGGTACGAAGGTACGCCTGCTACCTCGTAACCTCGTGTGAGTATGTGTGTGTACCTCGTGGTGCCGCTCTACAAGGTTAATCATAATATCTACGATAAAGAAACTACAATACGTAACGCATCACTAGACGACGCCGACAAGACGCGAGCGACGCGACACGTCTCAGCCGAGAGAGGTGAAATACTAACAAATATATAATACGAGTAAGCGCGCTGGCTTCAGTCGCGCGACGCGACGCGACACAACGCGAACTAACTGACAACAATAAAACATACGATTCAATATATGTACAGAAAAACGTTTATTTTTTATATAGGAAAAATCACTAGACCCGCTTGCGACACGGGTCCGGGGCTCCGGGCCCGGCCAGCCGGCGGAGCCCGGCGTGCGCGTCGGTCCGGTCGGACAGACCGGGTCGAAGGGTCGACTCGGCCGGACCGGCGCGCGCGGCCGCTGTCGACGTCGGTATCGGTGTCTCGTCCGGGGGTATAGTACACATCTCGTCAATTTTTCATATATCGAATGAATCGGGAATACAAATCACGAATCGTTTACAAAAGCATAATACGAGTAAGTCTAGGATAGGGCGATCGCGCAGCGGTCTCGTGTGTGCGGGGACGGTGCGCGAGCGGGCGTCGACCGGGCCGGGGGGGCCCTTCACGCGGCGCCGTTCACTAGGCTCTCGCGGGTCTCGCGCGTGTCGCGCGCCTCACGCGGCTCGCTGCTGCCCTTCGGCTTGGCAAGCGGGCTGCGTCGCTTGTCACGCGGCGGCCGCGGACCCCCCGTCGCCCCCCCACCACCGCCCCCGCCGCCGCCGCTCGGCGCCGCGCCCTCGCCCGCTCCGCTCGCCGCCGACGTCGGACCGTTGCCGACGCCGTTCTTCCATCCGCCTCCACCTGCAACACAACTAACGTTACCTCTACTCTACCTACCGTTACTGTAGACACACCCCACCCCATAGGTACAAACACGAAATAAACATACATAAATATAATAAGGGATGAGCTAACACTCAAGCTCAGTTGCGTCCGTCGTCGGCCTATAGCTGAAGTTTTAAACATACAAAATGAACATCGCATTGTAGTCTACGTATAAATAAAAGACGACATGGCACAAAACTAACAACATCAACTTAGCGTGATATGGAAGCCTCGTGTAAGCCATTCCTAAAACATAGTGGTAGCAAATTTCTAGATTATTTTACCAGTATTCTAATAGAAGCACAGGCGTAGATATTTTAGTCGTAAATAATATATAATAACTGTATAAATCGTATTCTAATATGTACTTAGCAGGGTTCGAAGATATCAATATAGTTTATGTCATCTATCGGTGTGAAAGGAATCAAAACCTATAAAGTAGTGTGTAAATAAGTTATTTGTAATAATATATTTAAAATATTTTGTATAACAAAATCTTCCTATATGTATAAATTGATATCAATTAAATGTTACATTATTCAGTATTAATTCATACAAATAAATGGATATTTAAACATAAGTGTTTTATTACTTGTAAATAATTCCTTTCCTTTGATAATTTTCCTTTAAAATTAGAAATTCTTGTCTAAAGGACGAGAAATACGGGATGAAAATACAGAGAAACGCATCTAGAATCATAATAGAATGTACAGGAATACTTAAGCGAACCTAAGCAAGGATTAAGTGGATCACATACAAATGAATGAAAATTTTGATGTAATTTATGTTCCGGGGGTTACCTGTATTTAGTCCTTAAATTTTAACAAAATGTTATGTTTAATTATTTAAATATTAAAGACAATATTATCCCTTTAGAGCTATTTCTTTGTATGCAAGATATGTAACCTCTTCACAATATCTACAGTAGAATTACGATAGAAGTTAGATATATGTAGGTTCATCTACTAGTAGTGTTCAATGTGTGTAGGTAGATGAGTGTGTACAATACGTACCTCTGTCCGCGTTGTTGAGGTCGTTAGAGTCGGTGGCTGGTGTGGCGGTGTCGTCATCGGTGGCGGTGCCGGGGTGTCGGCGCGAGTCGCGCGGGTCGCGCCGCCTGCCGCCGGGAGGGTGGTCGCGCGGACGCGGGTGCGGAGGCCGGGGACCGCGCGGCGCGGCGGGCGCACGGGGCTCGGCGCGCGGCGGCGGCGGCCGCGGCCTGCGCGCGCGCGCCGCTATCGGGTACGCCGGCGCGCCGCCCAGCATCACGCGCAGCTGCTGGTCGATCTCGTGCTTCTCCGCTCGCAGTTGCTCGACCTCCTTGAGGTGCGCGACGTGATAGTCGACTAGCACCTTGGCGTTGGCGATGTTCTCCCTCGTCCCGACGAAGACGAAAGGCACCATGCCCTCCTCGCGCGGCGCTAGCGGCACCGGCTCGTTGTCACCCTCCACCTTGACCCGCACTACCCCGCTCTTGTCTACGATCCACTGTATCACCTTCCCGTTCTTCCCGATCACTTTACCGACGAGGTCACGCGGCACCTTGATAGACTCCTCCGCGTACTCGAGCAGCGACCGCGCCTGCTGCACCGCTTCCAGGGACTGGAACGTAACATCCATCGATTAATTGAATATGATTATTACAAAAAGTTTCACTTTGCTACATGATATTGAATCATTGCAATGGAGTGTTAGTGTATATATGTACAATGTACATAGCACTTACCTCTCCACATATCTTGAAAGTGCAGGAGACCTCCTCGAGCTCGATGTTGGTGACGCCGTGCACTTTGCGCGCCTGCTGTATGTTAGCGCCGTGCGTCCCTATAGCGAGCCCCATCAGGTCCTCCCTAACACTGAACTCCTCAGTGTACCCTCCCTGGTTGTGTATCTTGGTCGACTCAAGCGCACGCGCCGCCTCCTCAGTCTTTTTCAGTAGGTGCAGCTTCTGGGTTAAATTTCTGGAATTCAACATTAAACTTTGTAGTTTATAAATCACAAGAACAAAAAATTAAGACACTTTGAATTGGTTTATCTCCATTGCAAATAATTTAACATCCGTTTTGACATTGCTAAATTTGTTTTATTATGTTTTTCGTCGGTAATTAATTTAACGACGTGCGACATACATCGAAAGATCAACCCGAAAATACATTGACAACGAAATGAAATAATTCTTTTAGTAGCGCTGCGGGTTCATGTACGTAAATCACGATCACTTGGGAATATCGGGATACAAAGTTGCCAGGACTCTGAATATACCAAGTTTTATCACAACCATTTCAGTAGTTTTTAACAAGTAACAAACTTATTAACACTTAATTTTTACATTTATTACTAACGTCCGCCCCGGCTTAGCATGGGTAACAGAGGAAAACCCGTTGAATAGTTTTTGAATTAATCGCGTTTAGACAAACAGAGAACGGGGCGACACAAAAACTTAAATGTCTTAATGCATTCTAATTTTATATTAATCATAAGCGATACAGATTTTCTACAAACTTTCTCAGTCCTTTTTAACGTTTAAGAGGTCGAATTTCCCTAAAATTCTTCTTAGTGCGCGCCTACGTCCTAAAGGAAACCATACGAAGTTTCAGACTCGTTACTCTTGTAATTTCAAAATTTTTGTGCTTTTTATAAGCTATGTCGCGCGTACACCTGCCTA
The DNA here is from genome assembly GCA_951213275.1 of Idaea straminata. Taxonomy (NCBI): domain Eukaryota; kingdom Metazoa; phylum Arthropoda; class Insecta; order Lepidoptera; family Geometridae; genus Idaea; species Idaea straminata. The sequence goes on from OX577857.1 coordinate 13,655,073, forward strand.
AATTCTGACCCCTGAGATTTCAGGATATAAACAAGCCTATCATGTAAGTTTTAAAACACAATGTATGAAGCTTGATACTACCACGCCGGCGATATCTCGACACCGTCAGCCCTGAAGCTTCTTACTGTTAATGTTAGCACATAGTCTCCAAGGCCAGTGAGTCGACTGGACTTGCAGACGAGACCGCCAATGCTAGCTCAACAGAGGCGCTCTTGGAATTGTGCTTCGTATTCATGATAGATAAATATTATAAAGACCATTTTTAATTACTTAATAATATTATTATTTAAAAAAAAGAAAGATTCAAGTGTTACAAAAGGCGGTCTTATCGCTCAATGCGATCTCTTTCACGCAATCTTTGTAAACTAGGAGTTAATGGACAAGTCTCTCAAATAGAAGTAAAAGGGTACAAGTAAAAGTAAACTGTAAAGGGTAAAGTTTCAGCCGTGAATTATATAGTCAACCTTATAGCGGCCGTCTGTGCTAGACAAGGTCAAAACATAGTTGCGATAACATTCTAATGTCATCGAACTGAGCCCGTATTCTACTACTTACAGCCGCGTCGCAGCGTCTAGCCTATTTCATCTATCTATTATTTTACACAGCGCCATCTAGCCCTTAGATAAGCAACTAAGCTTATGTTATAAAGACCAGATAACGGAAAGAATACTTATATACTTTTCTTTTGTAAATACATACAGAAACATCCAGACCAGAAACAAATCTCTACATAAATACTTGTTTGAGGCGGGTATCAAACCCACAACCTTCTGTTTCGTAGGCAGGTAAGTCTGTCTGTCTTTCAATTTAAACGCGATAAATTCAAAACTACTAACGGATTTTTACACGGTTTTTAACAATATACGGATTGTACATAAGGTAAGTTCATGTGTAAAAAACATTAAATTTTTGTGTAAATTAGCTGAAATATGACGATGATTGTTGAAAGTGCCGGATAAAAGTAATGCCAACTGGGGGCTTTATTAAAAAACTACTGAACAGATTTTCCTCTACGTGCGAAGTCGGTGCGGTTCGCTAGTTATAATAATGAAAGACTAATATAATCATGTTAGTTGTCAATTTGATTGGCATACCAAATATGAAGGCTCTTGATGAGTATGTACTTTATTTTATACAAGCTCTGCCCCGCCGTTTCACCCGCGTAAAGTCACGATCCCGTGGAAATATCGGGATAAAAAGTAGCCTACATGTTAATCCAGGTCTCTAGCTATCGACATACAGAGTTTTATCGCAATTTTTTCAGTAGTTTTTGCGTGAAGGAGTAATAAATTCAAACGCACTAATTTTCACATTTATAATATTAATAGGATTATGGGGATACTACCCTAATCGCATTGCGAGGAAATGGAATCAGGTGCCAGTCTCTTTTCTGACGTTTTTTACAATTTGTGTGTCTTCAATTTACAAGTGAATGCACCAGCTATATCTTATTATTTTCTTCTTTTTCACTAATACAGCATCAATAATTTTTAGAAATATGTATTAGTAGTGTTATGTATGTATGTATACCTGAAGTGCATTTCCTGCAGCATCTGCGCGCGCTTGTTGGTGGAGTCACACCGTGAGATGACGGCGAGAGCGGCCCGCTCCGGCACGTACCACACGAGTGCGGCACCGATCGCCTTCTGGAACTCCTTGTGTGCGTTCTCCACCTTCGCGCTCTGCATGTCATGGAGGCTGCAACGATAATCATACATTGTACATCAACGACCAGCAGCGCGTCGGGCGAGGATTAGATTCCCGCCTCAACTAATATTTATGTACAGTATTTGTTTCTCGTTTGGGTATTTCTATCTGTAGCAGCGCTCCGCGGTTTCACCCACGTAACTCCCGATAAAAAGTAGCCTATGTTACCCAATGAATCAATGTATTCTCGTACCAAGATTCAGCTAAATCGGTCCAGTAGATTCTGAGCCTATTCATTACAAACATTAAAAAATCTTTCTTCTTTAAAATATTCGTATAGAAGTATGGATTATAATATTAGTATGTATTAAAGTATTCTATCTGTTGTCTAGCTACCATAACACAAGCCTAGTTGCTTTGGGGCTAGATGACAATGTGTTTATTGTCCTGCTATGGATGCCGCAAAACAAATGACTTGAAATATCTGTAGATAATTCCAACCAATATGCGCGAAAATAGTTTAACTTGCTGAACTGAGTGTGGTTGTTACAGAATGACAATAAGTTATAGTAGAGGTCTTGTCTGATAACTTGTAAATAATACTGCCGTGCACCAAGACAAGGAACAATATAGAAAATGGTACTGAACAAGTATTATTATTGAATTTGTACTAAATAATTTAATATATATTGGTTTTTTTAATCGGGATGTATAGGGAAATTGTAAACCATAAAAGATACAGGAAACTGTCTTAGGAACTGTCTTTTTACTATGGAGAAGGCTATGAGACCGAATCAGAAAGGAGGATATAATTGATAAGCTGAAGTGGCAATGGACAGGGCATGTGGCGCGTGAAACTGATGATGATGCCGAATTTTTTTGGTTGTGGATCACATACCGGAAAACACAGATCGAGGTGGTCTCCGACTAGGTGAGACGATTTAATTAAGGTTGTTGGAAAGTCTGTATTCAGCAGTGCACGTCCTGAAGCTGACATGATGATGATGAGCAAGGTGTGGGGTCCATGTGTGGTGTGTTACCCCGGAATGTCAAAGTGTTAAAGAACTTTGATTACAAATATAATAATATAAAGATAAACTTACTAGTCCTTAAGTTCAACTGGCGCCGTTATCTCAAACTTGTGGAAAGTATTCTTATCAATAGGCGTTTTAGGAGTTTTGACCCTGAGACGATCCTTTGGCACTATTTCTGTGTAACAGTTGTCCCATTCTAGGTATTCTATCACCAGGAAGTCACCCCTTATCATCTGTAAGATAATAATACATTCATTACTGACTGTAGTTCCATCTAGGTTTGTCAAGATCTCATCCCAAGATAATAACATTAGTTTGGTACCTCATTTGTCAAATTATGATTAGTTTAGAAGTTATGCAGGAACAGATAAACATGCATACATACGGGCCAAATACATAACCCTATCTTTTGGATTTGCTATAGTCAGATTAAAAGTAGGTAGGTACGTCCTAACCTGTAACCAACATTTCTCACTATCTACATGCACAGTTTTATCATAATCACTTCAGTAGTTTTTGCATGAAGAAATAACAAATAGTGTTTGTGTGCAACACATTTATATAATAATATTAATAGAATAGGATGTTAAATATTTTATTAGTTTGGTATCTGGCCACCATAACACAAACCTAGTTGCTTAGCTTTGGGGCTAGATGGATGGATAGATGGTATCGGAATGCAGAAATATTAGATACTAGGAATAATATTCCAGGGTTCCAGCTATTCATTTATAAAGTATCATCACAATTAGTTGAGTAGTTTCTGCACTAAGAAGTAACATAGCATATTCAAACAAAAAAATTTGCATTTATAAAATTTGTTCTTACATTATTTATATTTTTTGGCTGTTCCGTCCCACTGCAGGGCAAAGGTTTCTCTCCCCTCTTTCCACTGTTCCTTGTCTAATGCCAGTTTTTAAAATTATAGAATAATAACGTTTATTCATTTTGTAATGAGCATTTTTTCCTTGTATTGAAAATATATAGGTTTCATAATATTATGCAACATTCTTTCTATAGGGTAAGTCTTGTTTTGTTACTAGATATTCATGTAAGTACAATATTGTAAACCTTTGCTCATAGATTTTGTTATTCATTCATTGACAGATCACAATTATAATTTATAATATTCTTATCCATCATTATACTTTGAGCCAGACAAGAACAAGGCAAGTGTATGCTCTAGTATCAATCTTAGTAAGTTCAGTACATTATTTGCAGAAAGAGATGTAGGAAGGTACAGTTATTAGCATATTGCTTTGTTTGATGTATAAGTTAGTATAGTAGGTAGGTTAGTTTACCTTGATATTTGCAGTCCACCAGCCACATGCTTCTTTCTCATTGGATCTAGCGAAAACCTCCACTTCCTGATTCTCCACGAAGTCTGTGTGTTTGCCGGTCTCTTTCGGCGGTAAGAACACTTGGGAGAACGGGAACTTCGACTCGGGCTGCCAGCTACAACAATACATCGCCATCACTACCTAAGTATACATTTTTCATACACAAAATATAAGTAAACACAAGCTCATTCGTAAAAACTTACTCATTTTCAAAGGCTACGAGAACCTCGTTGTCGAGTACGTCGGTGACAATGGCCTAAAAATAAAAAGAATATTAGAACATTCAGTGAAGTCCATCGACTCCGCGGCATCGTTGGACTACATTCGACATCCTCGCTCTGATTACGCGTTGCTGCGGAAATTGAACGTGCTCAAGCGACCGACATAAATTCTTTGTTCCACTAACGTTGCTAAAAATACAAAGAGCGGCATAAATATCTGCAACACATGGAAAAATCACGCCCTGTCAGACGGACATGGCGTCCATTCCAGCCGTGGTGATGTTCCCGGAAAATAATATTTGAAAGTATGAGTTTATAGTCAAAAATGAAACCTGAAATAAATTGCCCACAAATAACTTTAAAGTATTTTGCACATGAACGTGGAAAATAACGCGTACTTTCCAATTTACAAACCTTGTAATAAGCACCATTTTCACCGTACACCTCGACCGACAAATCCTCCATTTTGGTTTGATTGAAAGCGTATTTGGCGTTTTCGGAGCGAGAAACGAATCTTCTCTGCGATTGGCCAATCATTCACGAGGAATCAAGCATAGACAAAACATTTTTTTACTTTTAATTTTGTTGTTTGAAATTAGAATACACTACCCATTCACTGCAAGATTTTAAGCACCTTAGGTGGGTATAGGCACCTTGAGTTACACACATTGTTTGTTTTTGTATACAGGCAGATTTTTTATTAAAAGGGGATTCTGTTACATTTCTTAAGTATATAAGATTCTGATAACGAAAAATGCTGAAGGGATGTGCTTGCCCGATCTGGATATAAATTAAAAGAATATAATTAAATCCTAATTGAGTATAACTAACCAGACAAGTTTATTTGTATCTAGATCTAGAAACTACCTTTCGTAAGAAAAACTTCGGTCTGTCACCGCCCGCAATTGTAATGCCTTATGGCCGGCAGGGCTTCTAGTAACGTGAACTTGTATGCCTATTGTAACATCTATTGTACGTACCATATGAATGCAATTGAAATGCATCAATAGATTTATGGAAAATACACTAAGAATCGAAACTGTTAATTTTGCAAAAACATAATCAACCTTTTTTTTATATCAATCGATATTGTTTTACTGATAGAGATCAATTCCTGAAACAACAAACATTGTATGGCAAATCAAAGTAATTAGCTTATTTTGAAGTTTTAGTCCCTGAAAATTCCTTTTCCATTTAAAGGCGCATTTTTTTTTCGTCAATAACGTTGTTCCGTCTATGATTCCTCTATGGTTGTTCCTTACAGCATGTTTCGCTATCTCTGAATGTGGTTTAGGAAAAATAGCCCTAAAGTCATTCTGTATATTTACAGACAACTCGTGGTAGTCGGGTTCATGTCGCGGCTGTATGCGTCTAAAACATGGAGGTATGAGGGGAGGAGAGAACAAGCAGGGTCTTCCCCCTCAGGCTCAGTACATTCGGCCACTGGTCATCTACGTTATATAAATCTAGTTGAAGCGATATCAAACGATTTTGTTAGTGATTGTGTCGCAGTTACATGCTCCTCCAAAATGGTGAACTGCGCAGTCAATTCGTTCAAAAGGCGATCAGAAACCTCAAATATGAAAATTCACGGTGTTTCTTATCTCAACTAAGTAAAAATTATGCACCGGCACATTTTTATTTAGGTAAAACCTTGAAACAAACTTTACATCGTAGCGATAGCAAAATACCACAGTATGGTGACAATTTTTTATATATTATATCCATAGTATTCCACAGATAACACACATCGGAGTGAATGATTCACAATTGACATTGACAAATAATTACTGTAATAGTGATGGATAGTGTGAATAATGGCTTAGGGAGTTTCAGTTCATATTGCCTAAGTAAAATAAATTATTTAAAATTAAATAAATTGTCTCGGTTTCATAATACTGAATAAACAACGGGTGTTGATCTCTTATGTATATTTGTTGATTTAAAAATGAATCATACGCAAAATTAATGATCTACCTAGGTTTGCTAAATAAGTTCCGATATTTTTTCTGTCTTGTTAGGAATAAAAAAATATATAATTTTTATCTTATTTCTAGTTTTCAACCAACTTAAAAAAAGGAAGATGTTATCAATTTCTATGCATTTATTGATTATCATGATTATCATATTTTTAGAGTTCCGCACCTATATCAACAGGAATAAATGAATTTGATTGATTTGATTCGATACGTTTTAAAATCAGTGGGTTGTCAATTCATCTGTATGTCTGTCAATACCATAGAAATACACGTTCGTGCCTCACAACAAACCTAAGATTTCTATGGTCAACACCCTTCGTCTCACGAAGGAGTCCAGCCAATCGTAAAAAAATCGTTTCATCTATGCAGGGCAAGATGGGTGGATCATCGGTTGTTGGGGGATGGGGGGACTCAGTGCCTGTCGATTTGACCCCCTATGTATGTTCTGCAATAGGTATTCACTGGTTCAAAAGTTGGTTGGATTTTTGTGAAATTTTGGTCAAAATCAGATTTTAGCCTGAACATAGCAATTACAGCCAAACTATCAGGTTTTGCGGTTCTGCTTTTATTGTAAAAACAAGTTCAATAGTGGACCTTTTGTACCCCTACACCAATCAAAGTCTTAGTTTTATAAAACTCCAACTCTCTCAACACAACTCTCAACCACACATTGCGTTTGCGGTAACGGCTAAATGTCACACGGCGTAATCGCAATCACATTCCGCGGGCGAACCACAGTAAACCGCATAGCCTTATCATCAGTTGAATATATTTCACAGAAATAAATATTCAGATAAAGTAGGTAGCTAGTATTTTGTTCATTCATTCATTTATTCATGACATGACGAACAAAATCACAATCTTGGTGGTGTCTCATCACTATGATCCCTACCAAAATGTTTGTTCGTTGTCGTTAGATATCTGTGTAATAAATAACATGCATTTTTGTTATTGTGTGTACGGATGGCGATGCTCCCCCGTTTTTTTTGTGTGGCTAATTTTTCAGAGTGTGAGTTTGTATAAATAGAGATTATTGTCTCTGTTTACCTCGCCCCCCGCAATAAGTGGCAGTAATATTTGTACGACAATTTGGTCGATGCTACGTCCTCTAGTTAAATGGTCGAAGGACTAAAACGCAAACCACCGCACCGAACGCGATGCCGCTGCCGATGCCGCCCGGCGCGGCGTCGACTCACAGGGACTCTCATCAGTGTTCTCGAGCTTGTCTGGCAGTGCATGGATTCAATAATTTTGTTGTCTATGGCCGACGTTGACACTTCAGTAACTATGCAAACGTCAACGTCAAACACAGCTGTTAAAACAAATTGTTTGATTTGTTGGCACTTTACAAAAAGGAAGTGGTATAAAACTAACATTATTCTGTAAATTGTTGTAACTAAGGCTGCTGAAGTCATAGAAAAACCACTGAGACTTTAATTTCTTTGAGCTCGGTTTACACCATACTGTTAACTTAAAAAAATGGCTGAGAAAAGTGTAATTTTGGTGACCGGGGGTTCCGGCCTCGTCGGACAGGCAATCAGACGTGTAACTGAAGAAGAAAAGAAGGAGAACGAGGCTTGGATATTCATTGGATCCAAAGATTGTGACCTCAGGTATGTACAGTCACTAATTTTAAGGATATCTAGGTTGCAACACCTTGTATCGACACTGCTGTAGTCGGAGGATAGACTTTACCGGTTTATTGTTATTATGAGCTTCACTGCAAGGCTAGTATATTTTTAAACACTGCTTCTATTCATAACTAGGTTAAACATTATTGAGAGCTATTTAATCAAATACTTAATATCTGCAAAATTGTCTGAGATAAAGCTTTTTACCTATTCTCCCAAAACTATTGAAGTGATTGCAATGAAACTTTAAATGTAGAAAGCTCTAGGCTTTGGAAAAACACTTTCAAACCCATAATTCCCATGGGATCAGTAGTTACGCTAATTCCAGGGTCAAATGATAATCGCAAAGACGAGCATTAGGGCACTACCTACATTTTCTTGTGTTTGTTTGTTGTTTTTTTTCAATGCGCATTGCCTTTTAAGGCAGCCCTTACAGTCTTGTTACTTTGTAGATTTTTACTGGCTATAGACGTCTTTTAAATTTTTTTAATTCTTTGCTGGGTCTATGATCTATCAAACCATATGGAACTAGTCCATAATACTGTAGTACCTACTCATATTACCCTGAATTATATGTAACTAGAAAGTATAATAAATTCCAGAGATAAATCCCAAACAGATGCATTATTTGAGAAACACAAGCCAACTCATGTGATACATTTGGCAGCCATGGTCGGGGGCCTTTTCCACAATATGGCTCATAATTTGGAATTCTTTGTAAGTATTAAATAATATTTTTAAGCGAAAACACTAATTTTCTAAGAATTGGCTACAAAATTACACCAATTAACTTGGTAGATAAGAGAATACATTGTACATGGGATGTGGAGCTCTGCTACTAACTAAAATGTTAAAAAAGCGATTTAATAAATTACTGATACATGTTTGATAACAAATCTAAATTAAAAAAACGTAAATTCCTTGTAAGAATGTTAACAATTATCTTATCAAAGTAGGTTCTTATAATAGTATTTTTTAATACTAACACCTTCCTGTCACTTTACTTGAACAATGACAATAAGGGCACATAATTTTTTCTTAAGAAAAATCCATTGGTGCTCTGCCGGCCGGGATTCAAACCCACGACCTTCAGAATGAAAGTCAATGTATCTACCACTAAGCAAATACATAAATAAATAAATGAGTTTCATCGTAATTGGCTTAGTAAGTTTATTTTATGAATGATTTTATGTTTTAGTCAAGGATGTAAACCGGTTATTTTTTCAACGGTTATTATCAGTTTATACAGCTGTCGACTCTAATTACCACTCAGACCAAGAAAAAGAATGAAATTGCAACCAAAATAATATCTACCGCGAACTCGCGCCGCGTACGACGTTGCTTGAAATAGAACGGATCCATTCCGCTCAATTACGACGTTTCGAGTGAAAATCCCTTAACCAGTTGACACTAAGGAATTCTTAGGGTTAACTGGTTAAATATGGATTTGAAAGAACGAATGTAGACAGGTGCCATTCCCCTTAATCGATCGCGGTCTTCTATGTTTAGTATTAGTTGATATTATTTTGTTCCAGAGAGAAAACATGGCAATAAATGACAACGTTCTAAATGCAAGCTTTAGATATAAAGTAAAGAAAGTTGTGTCCTGTCTTTCTACTTGTATATTTCCTGATAAAACCACATATCCTATAGACGAGACTATGGTAAGGCTAATTGAACCTTATAATTCAGACTTAGAGCACAATTTTATTAGGTACGTATTTCAGCATGTAACTTTTACTTGAAAGTGATATTATGTGTGTTATTTTGCGAAAGGAACATTTTGAGTCTTACCCCATTTAAGTAAATAGTTTGGAGTATAAAAATAATAACTGGAAGTTTATGAGAAATAACAGTTTATTTTAATATCCAGGTACACAATGGGCCACCACATACAAGCAATTATGGTTACAGCTACGCAAAGAGAATGATTGATGTCCTTAATAGGTATATACTTACTATTCTAATAGGTAATTTTGATTTAAGTAAATATACCTGTCTCCACTTTAAAATGTAGCAAAGGACAGCCTCTGGTTTGGATAGAACTATTGATTAACCTACAGGAGAAAACTACTAGGGATATTGTGATGAGATGGTAGTGGACTGGATACTGGGGATGGATACTATGACGCCTTCCTTACCAATGTAAAAACGCACACGCACGTAAAAATGGCAGGCGAAGGTTCGCCAAGTCTCACTGCAATAATTATTTGGTATCAGTCAATTTTGTAAAAAGTAAATTGCCGCAAAAAATATTACATTTTTTGCGAAATAGCCTAGAAACAAGAAATAATTTTCGTCATAAATAAATTATACCTACCGAAAAGCAACCCCCATGCGAAGTTTCAGACTCGTAGCTCTTGTAGTTTAGTGAAAATAAAACTCATCACTAAGATGAGTTTTATTTTCATGTGTGAGTGATGATCAAAAGTACTCTTTGTCTTACTACATCTCCAAAGTACCACTATGCTGATTTTCATTCTAATCAGGAAACAAACAAATAAACTGTAAGGTTGGGAGTTCGAAATAGAAGTGAAACCACCGAATGCTTAGACAATACTGGCTTTATTAGCTTTAAATCATACGTATCCTACACCTCTCCCGTGAAATAAAAAAAATAACATTGGTTGTTTTATTTTTGTTTAAAGTTGGTAAATCACAAATTGGGGTGGTGGCTGTGTTACAATAAACAGTTTTTAAATACATTTTATTTTTCTAATATGGGTTATATTAACTCTCACTATAAGTGCCTATATTATTTTTAAAAACAAACTTTCGGATTGATAAAATGAAGTTATGCGCCTCAACTTATATGTTTTTATTATTTCAGAGGGTACAGTGAAAGTGGAGCGTGCCTGTTCACATCTGTGATCCCTTGCAACGTGTTCGGCCCACACGATAACTTCAGCCTCGAGTCCAGCCACGTGCTGCCAGCACTTATACGGAGGATGCACGACGCTATACAAAAAGGCAAGTTATCATTATGCGACACCCGCGACCCTCTGGGGTGCAGTAGAATCATCATTTCAAATCAACAGCCCTACTAACTAATTTAATTCGAATCAACAGCCGTAACAAGTAACTTAATCTAAGTAAACCTTATTATGTCCACTTCAGAGGAGCCAACGTTCCCAGTCTACGGTTCGGGGGCTCCACTTCGTCAGTTTATCTATTCGCTCGACCTCGCGAGGCTGTTCCTCTGGGTGCTCAGGAGCTACGACAGTGTTGAACCTATTATATTATCTGGTAACTATACTTTTTATCACAGTTGCTCATAAAGTGGATCTTATTCAACGGCTTTTAGGCTCATAATCCAACATATTATGCACGCGTGCGTTTTAGATTTGTTAACTAGTGCTGTAAAGTTATCCCGAAAAGGTAGGTACCAAAGACTTTTTTAGCTAGCAAAAATGGTTGTCTCTAAAGTCGGTTTACGAAAGAAAATTTTACGTGATAATGACTTAGAAAACGATTAAAAATTGAGTTGTTTATTTTTTGTTTTTTCTTTACTTAAATGTATTGTTTTTCCGTACCATTGTATTTTGTTCTTAACCCCCGACGCAAAAACAAATAGAAAAACCCTAAAAAATAATGTATGTCACACGAGGGTGTATAGGTTAAAAGTCTTTAGCCTGGCCTTTCCGGAGCATAATTAACAAAAAAATATTGCCTTAAAAAAATGTTAACATAGAGTTATCACAAATATTTTGTTAATTATTATTTTGTTTTCTTTTCAAGTCTTTTCTTTTATTCGCAACTGTGATAAAAAACGTCGTACGATATACGTGTGGAATTGATATTTGCATCTTGGCTTCTATAACACGCTCGCTGCCGCTCGCGCGTCATAAACCGCCTCTATGCAAAGATCAATTTACCACACTTATATCGTAATGTACTATTATTCACTTTTATGTATCTATACATGGTGACTTTTTATATACATTTTTAAATGAACCTTCAGGGCTCTTTAGTTGTTATAGCTTAAAATGCTGAATGCTAAAATCCTCGCGTGCCCGATTTTGACAAAAACGAATACTGCATCATCATATGTTTGGAAAAGTTCACCCTAGCCAGGAACCGAGCCTATAAATTTCCAAAAAAAAGAACCACTTCATATTTTTGTACTAATCGACAGTATTGCTAATAGTGATCATTTCCTAGAAACAAACAGTATGGAAAAAACAGAAATAGCTTAAACATTGTAAACCGTAAATGCATGCATTAATGAGACCTATAACGAATAGTCATTTTAATTCCAAATATTATGTGGGCTATCAAGATCTAACACCTCCATTAGCAGGTGTCCCATTTCCATGTACACCCTGTATACAATTTGATTTAATCTATAGAGATTCGGAAGTTTAGAAATCAAAGCTAATCTATCATTTCTAATTCAACAGTGGACGAAGAAGACGAAGTCACAATAAGTCAAGCAGCTGAAATAATAAAGAAAGCCCACGGATACACCGGCGCTATAACATACGATACAAGTAAGGCCGATGGACAGTTTAAGAAGACAGCTTCGAACGGTAAACTGAGGTCGCTGTACAAGGAGTTCGTGTTCACACCGTTCGAACGGGCCGTTCACGATACCGTGCACTGGTTTATACAGAATAGAGAACATGCTAGGACTTAGGTTATCAAAGGTCATTTTTAGCGCTACTGCAAAATAATAATATTTATTTTTTTATATAACACTAGCTACGCCCCGCGGTTTTACCCACGTAAATCCCAATCTTTAATGCCCCTGTGTAAACAGATGTGATATAAACAAAGTTACATAGCAATCGGTTCAGTAGTTTTAACGTAAAAAAAACTAACAATCATACAAAACTATTCCGCTGGTTCAGCTAGCCAAAGTGGACTTTGGCCTCGAAGACTGTCGTCTTCCATTTCTCCCTGTCCTGCGCTATTTCTTGCCAATTGTAAATTGAAAAAAAAAACATACCTACAAGCACAATAAACACGTCTTATGAAACTAGTTTTTTTTTTTGTAAATATCAGTCATTAAATTTAAAAAACCGCGCATTTAAAACATAATTTCCTAACTAATCAAATCTGTATTAGGCTTTAAAACTAACCAAAATTAACATAATTGAGTAATGAACTATTGAAAAAATTGACCGGTTAATTAACAACTGACAATTTCATTTTCAACTTGGAATACTTTCAGAGCCAGGTTTTAGTTGTTGGAAAATGATATTTTAAAAGCGTGTTCACAAAATATTGGCTCATATAAACGACAACACAAAAAAAAGGTCGGGCATTTACTTCAACATCTTCACATCTTAAGAGAAGTTGAGCTGTATTTATATCGAAAAATTATCTAAGTATTTACTATTTTATAAGAATAGATAATGTATGGTCGGAGTCAGAATTACAGACCCACCGTTAAATTCTAAAATTAATATGATTAGAATGTTTCTATTTTATGAATATTTATCTAATAAATTCGTGATAGATTCATGATTTTAAACTTGAACTCGAGCAAGACCTTAGAATCTTGCTCGAGTTTTGGACCTCTATGGTGGGTTTGCAATTCTGACTCCGACCGTACCTACCTACTTAATGTATTAAGTTAATATAATTCCAAATTAAATATATCAATTGTTTTAAAAGTATTATTTCTTTACCCCTAGAATAAAACAATCAATAATTATGCAAACAAAATTTAATCTAAATTCATTAAATTATTAACAGAATAAACTTGTCTAAGGACTTTAAAAATATTATAATTAAATTAATCACCTTATTCATAATATATAAATTAATTATTATAAACACTGTCTACAGATAAAAACATCCTTATTAAATAGGTACTTGGCTAACTTCACACCGCAGTTTTCTAAGTAATTTGCGGTCTGAAGATCGCGAATATGTAATCTTTAGACAGCTCGATAGATCATCCACAAAGGCTCCTTCACAATACGGATGTCGCGCGATAAATGCAAAATTATAAATAAAAATGCGGTAAATTGCTATCTATTTCACGAGTTGCTTTTAGAATAAGTACTTAGAGAGAAAAATCGACGCTCTCCTTAAAAATATAACGTTTTCGCGACTTCAACTCATAATTAAACTATTTTAATGGATATAACTAATCGTGTTTAGTTGATTTTTTTGTTAAAACCTGACGTTTCAAGAACTTAACAGCTCTTATGGTTACAGTCAGACTAAGGTGTCTCACAAAATTATTTGAAATGTATTAAAATTAATCAAAACGTTACGTAGGTATACAAGATTATATCCGTTAAAATAGTTTAATTATAAATTGGAATTCAATTCACAGTTTGTTTTTAATATTTAAATTATAATAAATATATGTATTAATAAGTTTAATACAAATATTTTGTTAGTAAAAACTTACCCTAGTAGGTATTAGTCATAATAAAGTAGGAATTATCATCATAAATCTATTTTCTATATCTATATTTAAATAATAAAATAAAGAGACCCATCACGAAATCTCTGAAATTAAAAGAAGCTGCGAGTCTGAAGCATCGCATGGCGTCTTTATTTAAGGCGAATATAATAAAAAGGAATTCGAAAAAAGTGCTGATATATGTTGCAATTCCAAATTAGAAATCATCAATTCATAAAAAAAACTCGATATCGCGCGGTAAATGTGTCGGAACCTTTATATGGATACCAATCCAAGTGTTGCAACATTGCAAGTACATTTATGAATAAGGGATTATCTCTACAAATAGTAAGTAAATATTATCTAAATTATTTGACATGTAAATATTAAAAAGCAAGTCCTTGTTCGTCATACGTCGTAAATATTTTCTCTATTGATGTGATGTATGCAGCCGTGCGGACGTCGAGGCCAAGTTTGTATTGCTTTGCAGCCCTCTTTACATTCTGGAAATTAGATTTATCTGACTGTGAGTCTGCGACACAGACGGTTGCGTGTTCGATTCCCGCCTATCTAATATATGTACCGGTATTTGTTTCTGGTCTAGGTGTTTCTGTATGTAATATGGAATATATAAATTAATCAAGATTTGCAAAGTTGCGTAGCTTGAGGCTAAATGGCGCTGTGTGAACCTTCGTACAATATTTATTCATTAGTGGCTTTAATCAAAGACGATAATACCAGAGATAGACTGCTAATGTCACAATTTAGATGGCGTTACCGCTTCAGTTTATATCCCTTATGTCTAGATGGCGCCACCGCTATTTATTCAGCTTTTACCCGTTTTATCTAGATAGCGCCACCGCTGTAGGTTATATTAGATTTTAAACAGATGGCGATTTTAAGGCGTTACTAAAATGCACGCATACGCTATGTTGTTTAGGCGGTGTTCGTGTATCTATACCATTGTTTGTTTAAGGTTGTCGTCTATAGGTATAGTATTGTTCGTGGTAAGGTACCTGACAGGCATTAGACATGGAGTACTCTAGTCCGGAGTTGACGATGTGCTTCTCGCTGGCGCCGGTGATCATGGAGGAGAACTCATCGGTGGGCTTTATCTTCGCGCACACATTGGCCGCCATCAGAGATTTCTCCACGGAATCTAGAATCATAAATAACCAACATTACATCAAGGAATAGTATTAACCAAAGAGGATTTATCTACAATGTAAATAAGAAGTGCTCGATGCTCATGTCACTCTATCGTCCATTAGGTCAATCGCAAGCAGTATTTATTTTAAATAGATGGAATGTCTGTATATGTCATAATTATTACTAAAGTTATTTAAAACATATTTAAAACTGGATATTTAACATGATTTTATTTTAACCTTCGTTAGTTTTAAATACTAATCATATTTGCGAGTTGGAACTACACAATTTCACAATTTTTGACCCTTCCCCATAAAGTGTTTCGAAAACCATAACCTGGCGACTTTGGGCATTACCGACTACGATTATTCATGCCAATCAAACAGTACAACACCACCCAACACAGTCACTTAAATCAAAATAAGTAGTGTTCTTATGTTTGTTTGTCTCTCTACTTTTCTAATATGTCTTGTGTTGTGTGCTTGTCTAAATAAATGTTTTCTTTCACCTCTATTTGAAAGATAATTATTAGTCTAGAAAAAAACTAGTAACCTAATAGGGCAGTATTGCTGTCCCTCCAGAACTTGATGCTGAGTTTCCCGAAGGAGACATGGTTCAGGTTCTTGAGGAACTCGAAGTAAGAGACGGTGACTCCGCCCGCGTTGCACAGCAAGTCCGGCAGCACGAGGATCTTCTTCTTACGTAGCACTCGGTCGCCGGCCGGCGTCGTCGGCCCGTTCGCACCTTCCGCTATCATCTGAGAGGACAATGCAATAACCTAGTACCTACATACATACAAACCCGCCGACCCAGGTGGCTCTACACAGGGAACAGTGGAAAGAGGGAAAGGAAGCTTCTATTCCGCAGTGGGACGGAATGGGCTAAAAATAAGGTTTAAAGAATTTATTCTCAAAAAGACAAGTACATGTCACATAATAGAGAATACATAGCTTAACTTAAAAACTAAATAAACATCGCCGAATGCCTATTTAAGACAATGTATGCAAGGTAATAATACAAGTATATATCCTTATCTAAATTATATAATATTACGTGCCTAATATACCTAATAACTAATATTTATCCAATATGTATTCTGTTAATTGAGTCTTAAAAGTATCAAACGAAATAACATTTTTTTTATCACAGTTGCTCATAAAGTGGATCTTATTCAACGGCTTTTAGGCTCATAATCCAACATATTATGCACGCGTGCGTTTTAGATTTTTGTTAACTAGTGCTGTAAAGTTATCCCGAAAAGGTAGGTACCAAAGAGTTTATAACTAGCAAAAATGGTTGTCTCTAAAGCCAGTTTACGAACGAAAATTTTACGTGATAATGACTTAGAAAACTATTAAAAATTGAGTTGTTTATTTTTTGTTTTTTCTTTACTTAAATATATTGTTTTTCCGTACCATTGTATTTTGTTCTTAACCCCCGACGCAAAAACAAATAGAAAAACCCTAAAAAATAATGTATGTCAGACGAGAAACGTCGTACGATATACGTGTGGAATTGATATTTGCATCTTGGCTTCTATAACACGCTCGCTGCCGCTCGCGCGTCATAAACCGCCTCTATGCAAAGATCAATTTACCACACTTATATCGTAATGTACTATTATATATGTGGGTAATTGATTATAACATTGCACTCCTTCGTAAGTTATATTTTTCTTTGCAAGTTTAGTATGTACAGTCGGTAACACAAGTAAGGTAGGCCGATGACGAAGGTTTCGTTTTATTAACTGAGATGTTTTAGTGAAAGTTATTGAGGTATGATTTTTTTTAGTTATAATTTTCCTGACCAGAATGCATGTGCTATAAACATATAATTGTTTTATGTTCATTAATTTTGTATCTTTGTAGATTTTAAATGTTGGTGTTAAATAGGGATAATTAAATATAATTTTGATGACTTTATTTTGCAATAATAGGTACTTACTTATAAAATTCCAAAGTCTATTCTAGTTTTTCGTAACGTTATTTTGTTAAAATTATCGTTATTACAATGTTATTATGATAAAAACTATGGGTCTATCCATCAATTAAAATTAAATAAAACCAATTACTTTATAAGTCTACTTAAATAAAAATATAATCATGACTAACTTTACACTGGAGTTTGCCCGCGACCTCTGCATTAACAGTCTTCTCCATGGCAGCCAACACCACTATATCGCACTCCATAAACAACACATCCATCCCGCCCCCCTCCTGCGCTCCAGGGAACCCCTTCGCGCTACCCTTGTTGCTGGCCTTGTATAGTTGTAGCTCCTGGGTAATTATTATATGTTATTTAAAAACTGCATAATTCAATAATATTAGTTACTGCTAATCATGCGTCACACAACAAAAACCTCAGGATAAAAAAAACACTAGATGGCGCCACCGCTAATTTTTCAATCTAATATTATACGTAATTTCAGTTAATTTTCAAGTTCTTGAAGGGACCATCCTGGGACATACCATCTTGTCCAGAGGAAAGAACTCGTCAAAACCAGTTCTAAGATATGTTCCAAGCATTACAGTGACCTGAATAGCGTGGATTAAAGTTGCTGGTGCTGTATAAATGATCTAGATTAGAACTGTAAGGGCTAGAGGACAGTAGAACTAACCTGCGGCTTGATCCCGTGAGGGTTGGAAAGCGAGCAGTCGAACTCGACGACTCCTATGATCTTGACTCCATGCCTCGCGAGATAGACCGCCGCGTAACTCCCCACGTTACCGAACCCTTGTATAACTGCTGTTTTTTCCTACGTATACAATATATCTTACTATCAAGGCTTCAAGGGACAGAATTCACTAGGTTAAGAGTGTGTATAAACTACAGCGAGCGGTTTTAGGACCTGCCCTTAGTGACCCACTTAAATTATATATAATATACCTACTTATGTATACTTACCTACTTTTTAGGTCGTAGGCAAACAATAAGAAAGGTTTTTGTAAATTCCACTTCTAAAGAGATAAAAAGGTGTAATGAAGTTGGTAGTTTACCGATGTGGATGTAAATATAATTTGGATATAAATGGGATTTATTATATAATAAACTAACTTTGAATCCTGGCTCCAAACCGATACGCTTACACCATTCCTCGTCGTGTATAAAGTTAGATATAGTCATGAAGACGCCTCGACCCGTGGCTTCGATACGTCCGTGTATACCGCCACCGTTGATCGGCTTGCCGGTCACACACGCGGCCGCGTTCAAGTCTCTGTAACCTTCACATGTACACATACCGTAGTTAGTAGTTGACACGCATGTAGGAGGTGTCAACTTACACTTTAGCCGTTTCTGGTTCGTGGGGAATCTCTTTGGGAGTATCAGGAATAAAAGTGGTCTATGCTTATCGAAATTAAAACAAAATACGAACGAATAAAAATACAAAGTTTTCTTTTGTTTATTTGTCGATCGTTTTTGTTTATAATTCAAAATTAGCTCTTTTCGGCCCCCGGTCTAAGGCATCCAATAAGAGTGATATACTTGAACGGCGTACCCTTTAAGGTAAACTTACCGAGTGTTTTGATATAAGTGTCAACTATCCAAGACATCTCTCTGCCCGATGTGTTCACGTCAGGAGCGGGCACGTCGATCCCGGCACCTTTGTATTATATTTTTCATTAATTATTTCTTCACATCTAATCTAGACAATTTGTACATCAGCGCTAACAACTTTGATTCATGCGAAATACTACAGGTAAGTATTATTTTCATGAGAAATACTACAGGTAAGTATTAAAATACTAGCAGCACCCGCGGAACTCTCGATGCCGTGGGAAATTGGGAATATCGGGATAAAAAGTAGCCTATAGCCTTCCTCGATAAATGGACTATCCAACACAAAAACAAAACTCGGTTTTCAATTCGAACCAGTAGTTCCTGAGATTAGCGCGTTCAAAAAAACTTTTTATCTTTAAAATATTAGTATAGATTATTGTTGTAAAAAATAAAATGTTCTAATAGTTACCGATATAATTCTTCTTGGCAAGTTCTAGAGTATAACGTCTTGTGATGCGTTGTAATTCAGCTCTCGTATATTTCTTTGGGTTTATGCTCACACCTACAAGATAACGTTAATTTAAAATAAATAGCAATGTAGGTGGCGCCACAACCAAACAAGTGGAAATTCTTTATTTGTAAAAACAGGTAAACAAACATGATTTAAGTCCGTTAGCGTTGTATTTCACAAATTCAATGATCTCCAAAAACAACATCTTCAAAAACAACGCGATCTTAAGTATTTTCAGCAAATCCAGGAATGTATGAATAATATTATATTCAAAAGCTGTCAAGTATCTACTTGAATCTATTTCCTATTTTGTTGGCGGGTTATCTAACCCGCCAACAAAATAGGAAATAGATTCTCCGTAAAGAACTTGACAATGAAGTTTATATTGCAAGTAAAATTCGGTACGTATTTAGCTGGTATCGGTATGTAGATCTGGATTACCCCATAAGATATTTTGTTTTATAGCTAGTAATAAACAAACAGACCTCCTTTAGATCCACCGAAGGGGATGCTAGAACAGGCGCACTTGAAGGTCATCAGCGAAGCCAGTGCCTTCACCTCATCCATGTTGACCTCGTCTGAGAATCTGATACCTGCAGAAAACAACAGATACATTAAATCCTTGGGAGTAATGCTACTTTTTGTCCGGGTATTGCCACGGGACCTTAAGCGAGAGAAACCGCGGGGCGCATCTAGTATAAATATAAAAATCTAAGTCCTAATTGACTGACCGATAAATCGTCTGACATATGGACGAATCGGGCTAAATTTGGCACACAGATAGCTATTACAAGCTAAAAAGGCTAACGCTATTGCATCGTGCGAGCTTTGTACCTTCGTACCATATACACTCGTACAAACGCTCGGCCGAGCTACATGGTAGGTATATGGAGTGGGGGGTGTTGTGTTAGGTTTTATTTTCGTTACGGAATTTCTTGTACCGGTCGCCGCGCTCAAAGCCCACGATAAAAGCTATGCAATAGCTTAAAAAGAAATAAAAAGCTTAAGATAAATGTAACTTACCCCCTTTACAAGGCAGTCGATGTACGCTGTGCTGCGAGCGGTACCCCTGTACTATCTCGTAGTCTCCATTCTTTCGTTGAAGTGGAAACTCAAACTGAAGCGACGAGTTGCACGAACCCATCACCTGACATTTTAGACACTTAAACTCACGCGTTTATATTAAAATAGTCAGCTACTCGGAAACAAAAAATATCACATACGATACCCTTATTTCTAGATGGCGCCACTGCTATTTTACCTAGGGTTTTTAGGCGTAAAATATGTTTAGCTACTGTTAAAAATATTCATCATCATCATCATATCAGCCACAGGACGTCCACTGCTGAACATAGGCCTCGCCCAAAGACATCCAGAGCGATCGGTCGCATGCTCTCTGTGTCCATCGACTTCCCGCGACCACAAGTAAGTCGTCTGTCCATCTAGTCGGAGGCCGTCCCGCGCTGCGCTTTCCGGTACGTGGTCTCCAATCTAAGACTTTTCGGCCCCAACGGCCATCAGTTTTACGAGCCACATGCCCCGCCCATTGCCACTTCAGCTTACTAATTCTTTGGGCTATGTCGGTAACTTTAGTTCGCCTACGAATCTCCTCATTTTTGATTCGATCTCGTAGTGAAACACCGAGCATAGCCCTCTCCATAGCACGCTGTGCGACCCTGAGCTTTCTTATGAGGCCCATAGTGAAAGACCACGTTTCGTAAAAAAATATGAAACTTGAAATATTAATTTAAAACTAACAAAAAACGTAATGAACTAAACAAAATGCAAAGCGGAGCGAATATTCTTGCCTTAACGAAGCTTTTGCGACATCTATAAATTGTGGCGACTTAAAGTTTCACGAACTCCACTGCGGCTCCGTCTAATACTTTGCTTTGCAGCATCTCCGTTGCCCCAGGCAGACGTATAAACACGGTCACTCAATACATGTGGAAGCTCCCTAACATACAGCTTACCAGGATACATTCCAAAACAGTTTACTTACCTTCAATATCCCCGCAACCCTCTGCAACCTCTTCTTCTCCGATAGATGAGCATGTTTAGCGAGGTATTCAATGAGCGCCGGCTCCACCACTGTCACAGACTTGTGGTAGAAATATTCTACCATTCTATAGAACGATGGGTTCGGGTCTTCTGCAACCTTACACAAGTGGGCGGGCATTTCGTAATACCTCTTCCAAGTTACTAACGGCTGGTTCTTTTTAGGACTTCTCCATATAGTAAGCATTTTGACTATAAATATCTTGGTAGAAAATAGTCGGAAATATATCGATATATTTTGGATTGAAAATATTTTATTGACGTTTGGCGTCAGATAGTATTTAATGATAATTGATAAGTAATACACGTAAGAAGGGTTTAATTAATGTTCAAAATAGGTAGATTCATAGATATCAGATTTTGTATATAACCATAGAGGAATCATAGTATATAGCTTGTATATAGGCAAAAATTCATAGAAATCTAGCTTATATCTAGAAGAATGGAAGATCATGTCTAGAAGTCACATAATCTATGATAGATAGATGCTTTTTTCGAATTATTCCGATCTGTCACCCTGCTTTGTCCCCATGGGGTGACAGAACGGACAAAAAAGTTTGATTTGTCCCCCTGTTACCGATGAGGGGACAGTTCGAACTATATTCACCACCTTAATGTTTTATCTGTCCCCCTATCGAAATTAGGGGGACAGATCAAACTTTTTGATTCCTGTTTGTCCGCCATAGAATTAAATAGGTATATATGTATATATTCTTAAAATCATACTATAAAATATTATTTGTTTTTGGTTACGTTCTTAAAAATAATGCAACCTTTTATTAATTAAAAGACAAAATGGTTTCGGTTTATAATCGCCTTTATTTATTTATGATATAAAATCAGTCTCGAATAATTTTATTATCAATCTCATAAATCACGAAAGGTACGTATTATTACACAATCAGTCTTATTAAGATATAAATATTTATAATTAAACTTACTAAGATCACGAACATTTCTTTATCAATCAACATAAAATCTTGCTATAAATATAAATAACAACAGATATTGTACATATTACAATTAGTCTTCTGATTTGACTTCTTACCTAGTTACTACAAATGAAACCTAAACTAATAAACTAAAAGTTAATATGCTGCATTTGTGCACTGTATTTTGCGAATAACGTATTTAACCTTTATCAGGTAAGGTTCATAATCACTTGCACTGTAATGTTGTTTACAGAAAAATACCGACGTCCTTCCGGGAATATCATTAGTTCAAATAAACAATAGATTTTAAACCAAACAAACGTATTTCGTTTCTCTCTCTTTCTTACTTATAAGGTCTTGTTGGTAGTCGCAATGATGCGTAATACTAAGAGAATTAGTGCAAATTTATCACCTTTGGAGATGAGACGTCATTGCCAAAATATTCTTAATAATTTGGGAGAAGTGTAACTAAGTGAATACGTAGTTTGCAAGTGAATCGTTGGATATTTCCAATAAACTGAGAGACTGAAATAAATAAAGGTGATTATAAATCAAACCATTTTGTCTTTTAATTAATAAAAGGTTGCATTATTTTTAAGAACGTAATCAAAAATAAATAATATTTTTTGTATGATTTTAAGAATATATTTAATTCTATTGCGGACAAACAGGAATTAAAAAGTTTGATCTGTCCCCCTAATACCGATAGGGGGACAGATAAAACATTAAGGAGCTGAATAAAGTTCGAACTGTCCCCTCATCGGTAACAGGGGGACAGATCAAACTTTTTTGTCCGTTCTGTCACCCCATGGGGACAAAGCAGGGTGACAGATCGGAATAATTCGCTTTTTCCCTAGTTCTAAGGTAAAAAGTTGTAACATTTTGGTATAGTAATCGGTCAGCCATTTGCACTTTTTTAGTTGCTTAGTTGCCACACTTCGCCGAGTATAAAAAAAATATGAAATAAAAACGCAATTAAAC
This sequence comes from Idaea straminata, assembly GCA_951213275.1. Classification (NCBI taxonomy): domain Eukaryota; kingdom Metazoa; phylum Arthropoda; class Insecta; order Lepidoptera; family Geometridae; genus Idaea; species Idaea straminata. The sequence continues at coordinate 13,678,415 of OX577857.1, forward strand.
TGATTACAATGTATTTCCAATAAATAAATTACTTATCAAGCCTACAAATAGGGTTGTTCTGTACCATCTGCAGATCGACCTTAGGCCCGACAAGGTCCCTAATGTTATTGAGACCGTATTTGATCATAGTCGGTCTCTCTAGGGACAGGCCCCATGCGATCACATTCACGTCTTCTGGCAGACCCATGGGTAGCAGCATCTCGGGGCGGAACACGCCTGAGTTGCCGATTTCTATCCATTTCTTGAGACCTGTACAAATAATTATACAACATATAGGTTCCTAGTTAATATATGCTAGGCCCCGCGGTTTTACCCGTGCAAGTCCCGATCCCGCGGGAATATCGAGATTAAAGTATACTATGTCCTTCTGCATCCTCTAAACTACCACTAAGTATGTCAATTGTCATCCAAATCGGTTCAGTCGTTTGACAATGAAGAGGTAACAAATCATTACTTAAAACTTATTACTAAGTATAAAACAAAGTCCCTTTCCGCTGTCTGTCCCTATGTATCTTTAAAACTACGCAACAGATTTTGTTACGGTTTTTTTAATAGATAGAGTGGTTAAAGAGGAAGGTTTATATGTATAATACATGCATAATATAGCCGTACGAAGCCGGGACGAGTCGCTAGTAGGTAAATAAACAAACTTCTGGATTTATAATATTAGTTGGGATAATATTAGGACGGATAAGTAAATAACTTGACGACCTCTATGGTGCGGTGTGTGAACACCCGCTTTTGACGCAGAAGTTTGCGGGTTCTATTTCTGCCTCAAAATATTTATGTACAGTATTTGCCTAAGTTTCTACATGTAGGTACTTATAATAAGTATGTATTTACAACAGAAAAAACTTATTCTTTCCGTTGTCTAGCTACCATAACATAAGCCTAGTTGCTTAGTTTGGGGCTAGATGGCGCTTTGTGTGTTGTCCTGAAATATTTATTCAATCACACTTATAAAGTATGGGATCATTATTATCTAAAAAAAATCCTGCTACAATTTGCTAAGATTGGTGTGGCTTATTATCATTAGGAGCCTACACTTTCCCACTGCAGGGCAAAAGCCTCTCCACCTTTCCCGCGCGATCTGTAACTGTAACACATTAGTCATGTGGCTTACATTTAAAGAAATTTCACCCCTCGCTACTGGTACCTAGGGATTACTTACACAATGTAAAACAAGTGAATATCTTTCCTTACCATCGTGAAAAGCAAATATCTCCATACTAGGTTCCGTATAAGGATTGTAAGCGGGCTTGAACTGCAGCTTGTCGAACCCTAACCGCTTGAAGAATGCGTCGAGGAGTCCGATGAGGTCGGCGAGACCCAGGTCGCGGGCCGCCGCTACACCTTCCACTTGGTGGAACTCCGCCAAGTGGGTCGCGTCCAGGGTCTCGTTTCTGAATACCTGGTGGAATTGTTTTAGGTAAAAAAAAGTAATCTATACTAATATTATAAAGCTAGCATGTACATAAATATTAGTTTGAGGCGGTAATCGAACCCGCAACGTTTTGCGCCGCGTCACAAAGGTTGACTGTGGGGAACTCGGTACTATACAGGGCTTAATAAACTTTGACATAGCGAAAAGTGGTGAAAGGAGTTGTGTGCCCGATTTTGACAAAAACATTCATCTTTCTAGCTAAGAATTGAAAGTGTTATTTTAAAACAAATAATCACCAGTCTATATTTTTGGAACTATGTATGTTCCTTTTTTGTATCAAGCGATAGTATTGCTGTTAGATATCATTTCCTGGAAACAAGCATAGTATGGCAAATCATAGGAAATAGTTGCCGTCTTATGCGATTTTATTTCAGCATTTTTTGCTATTTAAAAATTAATCCTGTATAAGTACCATTATTACGGTAATAGTAAAGTAACCTTGTCAATACTGAAGTATTTCTGCGGCACGAACGGCTTCCTCTGTGCTAGCTGGTACAACATGCGTGCGCTCACTGACGTCGTGTGCGTTCGGAGTAGATTCTTCTGAGCTTCCTCCAGCTTCCACGGGTAGCGGTAACCCTGGGGGATACACATCGTTTACTATATAGACTACTTCCGTACACAGGGGATAGGCGAAACCCTCCGATCTGATTTTAAAAGTCAAAAGTATTTTTTTTATTCAATAGGATTTATGCAAAGCCTTACATCACTTTGAAGCGTCTTAAAAAATAAGTTAGGATGTGTGCCATTGGAACGCGCCCACTAATGAGAAGAAGGCGCAAGAAACTCATGGGGAGTAAATAGCTTCAAGTGTTGGGCTGTACTTTTAATCCCGATATTCCCATGGGATCGGGATTTGCGCGGGTGACACTGCGAAGCGCTACTAGTATTTAATATACATGCAGAAATACCATGACCAAAACAAATATTTGTTTACAGAAATAATATCTATACACAAATAATTGTTCGACGGCGGGAATCGAACCTGAAGCCCTCTGCATCACAGAGGTCGTCATATTTTATGTAAAAAAAAGGTTTATTTCAGCAAACAAGCTATAGGAAAAGAGTTTTGACTTAGGCATTTTTAATACTAAAATTAAGCTAGAGAACATAGCAACAACACATAACGTGCAGTAATATTTGCTACTAATCTTGCTCTTAGTACAAACCTGTGATCCATAACCACCTTCACTATGAACCTTCTTAACTCTCTCCAGATAATCCATGGGGAACTTAGTGGAAGCCGCCGGAGTTGACACAAAGAATGTATCGTGAGCATCTCTAGCGGGATGCTGTTGTGGTTGGAACAATGCGTCGAAGTTCCAGAACGAACTCTCAACGTATAGGTTGGTCGGCATCTCTTTGAAACCCATCTCGAGGAAGATTTCACGAAATTCAGAGCGAACTTTTAGAAGAGGGTGGAGGTAGCCGCATTCTGGAGGCTGGCCTGTAGGATGAAAATTTTTATACCTATTTGTTATACATTTAATACAATGCCATGTTTACCAAAACTAAATCATAAAATCAAAGTTCTTTATATGGGTGAGTATCTCCTAACTATCACCAATTATAAGTAAAATTGTAAGTTATTGCATGAAAATTTGTTTTATTCAAAGGAGTTGTTACATTTCAGCACACCGATTATAGTTTTTTTTTTTTTGCCACAAAACAAAAGAAACTAGATAAACATTTTTTTCATGCAATATTTAACAATTAGTCAAAAGGGACAGTAATCTGGTGGTCAGCATGCACCACCACCTTAAAGTACTTAAATAATGCACTTTGCTTTAAGTAAATGAATCCAAAATAACTGGTTATTCCCTTTATCCCCTTAGCATTATCCCCCAAATCGATAATCTGTTTCTACCAACTTCCCCTTGTTATCTAAAATCTCGCTTTCAATTTCGTTATTCTCCCTCTAAATCTGTCCGTTCCTCTAAAGTTCTTCTTCTAGCGGTTCCTGACCGCTCATCTACTTTCTACCACAACTCCTTTACCGCTCGCGGTGTACAACAGTGGAATGCTCTGCCTGCTTTTGTTCGGCAATCCAAATCTTTGGCTGTTTTTAAAGCCAATGTGTATTTGGGTTGCCCAGATAGAGTAATGAAACTAGTCGTCCAGTTCGATGGTAGGATTTATTCACCTAGTAATAACCTGACTCCGTACAACAAATTATAGCTTATAATAATATATACTACACAGATATCTAGATAGGAAAGGGTAACAGTTAGGTAGCGCATCTGATATACAAACTATCACGTATACACGTGATATTCATAAGATATGATAAAGACACGTATTTCTACGGTCGCGATAGATTACGACGGAATGTGCTGATACACAGGGATGTGTGTCCGCCACATGTACAAGCATTACCTTGCTCTTGCTGAAGCTTGTAAATCAAACATATAGTTGTCCTATTATTTATTTGTACGTATATTTAGTTGTATATATATATGTATATATATATTTATATATGTATGTATTTATATGTATGTATAGGTGCGTATTTATTTTTACTGAATATTATGTATTTTATTTTTATTATTTAGAATATTTTATTTTCTATGTATTTTAATATTTACTTTTTTCTCCTCCTTATTTTCCTTTCACGTTATACAACCCACCCATCCCCTTCTTTAATTCTTGTCCATCCAAAGGTTGCCTGGAAGAGATCGCTTTTAGCGATAAGGCCGCCCATTGTGCCATATTGTTAGGTTTAATATTGTTTTTGTTAGAATTAAGGTTTAATGTGGTACAATAAAGAGTTTATCTATCTATCTCTCTATCTAATCTAGCTAATTTGGAGGATAAAGGGAATTGAAAGTTTCATTAACCCCAAAGTATATCTTAACTTACCTAAAGCATCAAAGTTATAAGGCTTGAACTCTAAAATCTTCCATGCACCACTAGCTAACATTTCACTTGTTAATTCAGTCTCCAATTTTTTTATTGTCGTTGAAAACTGGGGCCCTTTACTTAACATGAAACTCTTCACAGTAACTTGTTCAACTAACTTCCGCTTCTTATAGTCATTTCTTACATTATCTGCTAGGTTGTCTATCCCTTTCTTTAATTCATTTAAATGTTCCTGTACCGAATCTGTGATGGAGTCTACTTTTCTTTTAACTAGCGGCGCTGTTCCAGTTTTGTCTAGAAATATCCAACCTGATGACATCGCTTTACTGAAACCTACTTTGGCATTGGGTATGGTCTGGAAAAAAACAATTCCTAAAATCATTGCAATCATTATCCTAAAAAGTTATTAGCAGTTTTGAAACGAGCCACTGAATCATTTGATGCATAGCTGAAAGCCTACGAAGTCTAAAACAAAACATTAGGGCACAAAATTTGCACAATAAGTATTGCTATTAAGTAATAAACATTAAATTTTATGTAATAACATGTTAAAAAATCAGATTCTTGCGTACAGGACTCGACGCTTAATATTAGACGTATTCTTCTAATTTGAAAGTGTAAAACTCAGATAACAATACAAAAACAACGATAAATCGTATCATTTATTATCTACAAGCACTCAAAACTTACCTTCATAAGTTCTGCTTGTGCTATTCCATCTTCCGGGATACTCCTGTACAGAACAGCTTCATGACTCCCCTTCTCAGCCACGAGTTTACCCTCCTCTGTCAGCCCCCATTTCGTATTCTTTATACCTTCTGAGCTGACCATCTCGAGAGCCTCCAAACTTTTCACGGCACCAATGATTTTCTGATGTTCCTCATTAAACTCACTGGCTAAATGCAAAGTATCCACTTTATCACACTTATCTAAATAGTGTAAAATCCTTTCGTTTAATTCCATTTTGATTTAATATTTAAAATCCCGAAAAATATAGGTTAGAACCCAATTCAACGCATACGTTGAACTGTCAATATCAAGTGACATTTGCGAGTTTTCTAACATTGACGTAAATAAGGTAATTTCACTTCGCAACAATCTGAGGTTCTGTATTGGCCACCATCGCGCCGTTATTATTTTCCATTTATTTTCATTTCATTAGTATCTCTATCTTGGTCAAGTGCAGAAATTGAAGCCCTAACAAAAACATATTCAATAAATACGAAAACATAAAACCACCATTTTGGTCCAGCGGGGCCTATGTTTGAGAACAAAATAGCGGAGTGCCTGAGAATAAATACAAGGTGTCCCATGTATACCTACCATTAAAACTGACAATAAATTAAAAGACGGTTGGTATTTTTCATGTATTTTTATTATAATATCTTTTTTACTAAGTTGATGAATTAATTATGGAATTACAAAATTAAATAATATATCATAATATCTGTAGTAATTTAACTACTTAATAAAAAAAATAATATTCCGTCAAAACTGTAATAGGTATTAGGTACTTAACCATCGATTAAAATTAGTATAGGTACCTACTTAACGAACTCGTGTAGATAAAACATTTTTTTGAACAAAATTAAATATCACAATGATTTAATTATACTTACTTAATTCTAAATATTATTCAGTCAAAACTATACAGGGACTTTTGTGCTTATTACAATTACTTAAAAATAAGATGCTAGAATTATATTATGTTCTTCGACACAATGCGATAATTATAAATACCTAAGTATTTATCAAGCCAGTTGCTGAGATAAGTTATTAATTAATTTGTCATCTAGCCTAGATAGATATGTGTAATAACGTAGGTACTTAGTATGTTTCGTACATCTGCCGGTTAAAACTGTTATTAAATTGCTATTATGTTTTTCTTCATAAATTAATTTTGGACAAAAGATTCATACCATGACGCAATATTTTGAAACTAGTTTGATACAACCTACGTCTTGATATTAATCATGCAGTATCTCCATTTAAAATTGTTATTTTAAACTAATCGATATAAAAACTATAGCCTGAGTTCAAGGCTTCCAAATCGAGCTGTGGTAGTTTTATTTCGTCGTCCTGCGGAATAGACCGGTCTGTTACTTATTATTATTTTTACCAAAGTAAGTACCTAGTGTTTTTATTTGATGTTGAATTAATAATACCCAGGTATAGTTTATTAATACTTAATAATAAATTAAAAAATACAAGTAACTCTCAAAATGGAGCTTTTTCAGGCATAGAATTCTTTAGAAGAAAAGCATCCGCAGAAACCACACCCATTAGTGATTGTTTTTTTTTTGTGCAATCTAGAAAAATAAACTTGTATAATCAAATTAATTTTAACCCCCGATGCAAAAAAGGGGGGTGTTATAAGTTTGACGTGTCCGTATGTGTGTGTGTCTGTCTGTGGCATCATAGCTCCCGAGAGGATGAACCGATTTTGATTTTTTTTTTATTCGAACGACTATAATCGCGTCATTTTGAGTTCAAGCCGCGAAAACCTTCTAGAATACCTAATATAAACTTCTGTAATTTGGTTCCTAGATGTCACGTTTGAGTTTAGTGATATTCGGAGCGACGGGTTTCGCTGGAAAGCATGCTGTACTGCAAATGGTAAAGTTTAACAAGCAGTATCCAGAGTTGACGTGGGGAATCGCTGGCAGGTCCAAATCGAAACTTGAGGTGGTTTTGCAAGATGTAGGTAGAAAGACGGGTATATAAACTTTGTTATCTTTGTTATCACAACTTTGTTATTTGTAAACTAGTTAACTATTAGGTAAAGTATAAGATCAAAATGACAAAGTTTGTTTTATAATAAAAATAATTAGGTAGGTAAATATTATATTTGGCACTACAGTGGAAATTTTTGGTTTTTGACTATTAGGTATCCCGTGTCGGCGTATAATAATCTAGAAAAGGTTGTTATGTAAAATACCTAGAAATTGAACTGAATTACTATCGTAGTATAATTATAGTATAATTATTATAGAAATACAATGTGTTGATGTTGACGTAAGCCTATAATTTTATGTCATTAATCATTCTGTAACACGTTTCCGTATTAACATTAAGAATAAGAAAATAAATCGTTGTGATGAGAAGATATTAATCAAAGAACGAACAAATCCGTGGTATTCACAGTCAGATTATATCACTTAGGTAACAGCAATATAATATGTAAGATGTTGTATTAGAGATTTAGCAGGATAAAGATATTTTCGCAATGTTTACAGGTGAAAATTTAAACGACATTAGGATTATCATAGCAGATGTAGACGATGAACAATCACTCAAAGATATGTGCAGTCAGGCGCAAGTAATAGCAAATTGCTGCGGCCCGTATCGGCTGTATGGAGAGCCGGTGGTTCGCGCAGCCATTGCGACCAACACGCACCATGTTGACATTACGGGAGAACCACAGGTACTACATTTCATATTAATTCATTCATTTTAGCCCCAGTCATTAAAAAATAAATACACACCCATATAAAATAAATACCGTAGGTACACATAACATACATTTACTTTTATAATTAACTAGCTTCTACCCACGACTTCGTCCGCGTAGTTGTTAAATTTTATAAAAGCCTTTTTTAGTGGATGCCTACGAATGTCACATTTTAGCCCGATTTGTCCATTGGTTTGAGCTGTGCGTTGATATATCAGTCAGTCAGGACTTTGAATTTCATATTGATAGAATCGGTATGTTTTAAGATGTTCTATCTTTGGCTAATCTCCCTATAGCGTCGGTTTACAAAAGCAGCTGGCAAAAAATTGGCAGAGTCTTGAGTGTTTCTGGAATCCGGAGCATCTTTTGGGACTCTAGTTCCACTAGCTTAAGACGAACACAAAGATTCTCCAGGCTTAAGGACTCAGTAGAAACCTGTAAAAGCACACCTACCACGCTAAAAACATGCGTGATATATGAACATCTGGCACACCCAACCCATGTCCTAGAATATAAAGTCACCCGTTAGGTATGTGCTAAGTATCTAAAAACTGCATAGTCATTCGATATTATTATATAAATCTATACCTAGCTACACCCTGCGGTTTCAACCGCGTTCGATTTACTTTAAATTTTCTTTAATACAAACTGTATCATGACAAAAACGAACACAACAATATCCAATTTGATGCAGTAGTTTGGAAGTTATGCTCGTACCTTCCATTGCGTATACGTTTCGACGATTATTTTTTTTATTTATATAGATTTTAACAGTTTTATGTATGTTATTTAAAAATCTAAAACGGATGTCTATATGATTATCAGGTCTTTAAACTAATTACGCAACTGAATAGGTATCTAGAATCTAGAAACCTTGCATACAAATATTTTGAGCCTAAATAAAAGGGTTAACTGGTATTCATTAAATACTTACATCAAAAAGTTCATTTTAAGTGCATTGGTATGTTATATGAATTTTACATTTTTAGTACATATTACAGTCAACAACAAAAGTGCAGGCCAACCATAAAGTTCTAAAACTGCTATAAGTAATTAGAATATTTTCACTATTTTCCTTTATTTTGAGATCTAAAACTCAAATTATCAACGAACTAAAATAATAGTAATTTAAAACTTTACGGAGCTTACGTTTATGTTGCGTAATTGTACGTTCATTTACTACTTATTAAATTCAATATGTCAATAATTATTTAACAAGTTGTTTTATTATTATAAAGTTTATAGAACCGATGTACCTTAAGTACCACACACAAGCTCAAGAGGCAGGCGTGTATGTGATCAGCGCTTGCGGATATGACAGCATACCTAATGATATGGGGGTTATCTTCCTGCAACAGAACTTTGACGGTAAAACATTGAGAATCAGTGGCGGATTTATCAACAGGCTTAGCAGCAGTAGAGATAGGATAAAAACAATACCATAGTATACTTTTGACTTGGGCAATGTGTAAATTCGCCACTGTTGATAATGGGTTAATTATATTATTACTGTACTTTTAAAATTATAGGTTTGTGCCTAATTTTAAATCTAATCCTTAGGGAACTTAAATAGCGTGGAGTCTTACATGAGCAATTCGATGCCTCCAGAATACGACGAAGAAACACAAAATAAACCCCATTTTTTCCTTGGAACATGGGAATCTTTTCTTTATGAGTAAGTTTACGCGTTTTAAAAACATTATTTTATTGTATCTTATTATTCAAATAATCCTTGGTCTTGATGATCTTGATAGGTCATCATCATTATCCAAAATGATAAGTACTTACTTACAGAATATTTCTGTTACTGAATTAGAATATTTTGATTCAAATACTAAGTAGGTATAATATGAATATAATTACACCCAGTTTAAAGTCATGTTAGATATCTATTAAACAATGTCTTATAAATAATTATTATAATAAAATAGATTATTATGATGAGAATTTATGTGAGTTTTTTTTACGTTTCTTCTGATTATAATTGCAGAGTGGCTCACTTCAGCGAAAGAGAGAAGCTTTGGAAAAAAATGTTTCCGGAAAAGTTACCGGAATTTAAGCCAACATTAAAGAAAAGGTAGATTATAGGCTTACTACACAGATTCATCTAAATCTTATGTCCTATTTCATAATTATTTTTATTACAAAACTTAGAATGCATGTTTGTTACAAGTTTCAACAAAAACAATTTGATTGTGTTGAAATGAACAACTTTTGTTCTACGACTTTTAAAAATTCGCACTTCTTTGTCCTTTTGAGATTATGTCTAAGTAACCAGAAATTAGTTTATTTGTTTCTTGAAGTTAGAGGTCATTGACCTTGTGGTTTTATTCGTGAGTTTGGATTACAATTTTGACTAAGTCTTACCCTAATTATCCTAAACAGAACTATCTGATGCATACATAGTTCTAGAGGAGAGCTCTCACTGCAACATAGTTATAACTTTCGCTGTTGAGAATGATTCATATTTGTTTGTTATTTATTACCACCTAAGTTCTTAGTTTCAAACAAATATTTTTGAAGTGAAAACTTCTTTAGCGGCGTTGAGCACTTTTTCTGTAATGGGTATAAAATCTTAAACTCGCGTCAGGACACGTGACCTGATCGAAAAAGCGTAAGACGGATGGAGAGTAGACAGCTATAGTTTTAAAGTGTTAAATTTTTAATGTAATATAAATTGTCATGTTTGTGTACGATAGCGCAATAAATGAATATTGTATTCTACCACATAAATGATAGTACTTTTATACTGATAAAGCAATTGGTGCAAAATTATTCCCTAACCATTCCAAAATATCAAACATGCTCAAAGTTAATAATCAAGTTTTCACTTCTGCCGGCACTCCCGGAGTGCAACCCGTCTTTTTTAAATAATTATATTAATAGAAAAAGACATACATATTTAACATTATAAATACAAAAAATATAGTGACCAGTTAGTCAAATAACCCACCCTTTATCGTACCCGGCGTCACCCCTATTCCCCCTAATCCTATCGCCCAACTCTTTAACTAAGTTTTTGATGTCGTCTTATCAATATATTTTTTAAAATTAAAATTTCCAATAGTCGTATCGTCGAAATACATTACATAAAATGAATTTATACGTATATCGTCACAATATTACAGATCTATAGTGCACTCGAATCACTCGCGCTGGCACCTGCAGTTCCCAGGTGTAGACGAGTCGATAGTGTACCGCACGCAGCGGTACCTTCACCAAACACGCGGCGTGCGACCGGCGCAGTTCCACGCATACGTCACCGTAAGGAACTGGTGCCGGGCGATTCGGTATATCATGATGGTCTCCGTTGTCTTTCTTATGACCAGGTACTCACTTTGTACAAGCGATAACTTAAGTCTCCTGAAACACTATTAAAAAAACATAAGTAGTCATGGAATACCGATCGGCAAAATAAGTAGCATGGGTACTTCTCTACCTGTTATAATAACAAAAATAAAACTACAAATTCCAGATTTAATTTTTTCCACAAGATTCTGGTCAAGTACCCTGGCGCGTTCAGCCTCGGCATGGTATCCAGGGAAGGTCCTCCCGAGGTGCTCTCAGAGAACTTGAGGTTCCAAACGATGCTATATGGTGAAGGGTGGAACCACGGGACTACAATCGATAAACCATTCGACAAACGAATGGTTGCTAAGGTAAATGCAAAATACAACCATTTTCAAATAATAAATTATAAGGTAGGTAGGTACTAACGACTAACTAGCTTTATCTATCCATCATCATTAAAGGGATTCCATAATTTTCCGCAAGTATTAAATAGTCTTGAGTTCAAAGAAAAATCCCATAGGATAAAAGAACATTCAGATTTTTCTTTTCGAAAAAATTGTACAAAATATAGTAGACAAGATGGTTTTTTGTTACTCCTTCTTTCCTTCTTCCTATTATTTATTTAAACTTTTACATTTTTAATATTACAGATAATAATATTTATATTTCAGACCTAGTAGAATATTACAGTTTTGATTTATTGCAGATATCAGGTGTGAACCCAGTCTACGGTGCAACAGTAACTGGTCTCTTGTGCTCGGCCATAACCATCCTTCTGGATAGTGATAAAATGCCGGATCGGTATGAATGAATTTTCTTTAACCCAAATACATTTTTCCAAAAACGCCCATCTTCTAAAATTATGTTCTGTTGTCAAAGTGCACCGTAGTCCGTACCTAAAATATCCTCTAATTTGTCCAATACCCTGTTTCTAAAATGCTTCCCTAAACTGAGCTGAAGCTTTTATCATTTTGTGACGGGTAACTTTTTTTTCTTCAGCGGTGGAGTGCTTACAACAGGCGTTGCGTTTAAAGACACCTCCCTCATTAAACGCCTCTCGGACAACAACTTTAAGTTTGAAATTGTCGAAGATACCTTCATAAATAAGAAAAATTTGAATATTTAGCTTGTAGACGTTTTATTATTAATTTATCTAAGTACTAGAATACAAAATAAACCACCATCGTTAAAATAGTGATTAATTACTTATTGTTTTTTTTTAATAAATGTTAAATGTTTTTTTTAATGTTAGGAGTAAAACTAGTTTATAACTTAGGGTCGATTTGCTCAGTCAAAACCTAAGTTAAATAAATATATTTTAATATAATAAATATTGAATATAATATTAAAATACATTTTGGAATTTCTTAAAGTTACCGGATTTCTGATAAATAAATAGTATTCTTACAAGCCTTTTGGTACACCTTGTGTTTCGTTTTTCAGCGTCTCACTGCACATACTGTAATTTTTGGCCAGCGCAGTTGGCCAATACCATATTGCAAGTGGCATTCAGCTGATTTTGATGTTTGTTTTGACTTTGACGTTTGTCTGAGTGACAGTAGACGTCATCTCCCCACCGTACCGACTACCGACCGGCGGCGAATGAATTTCGTTGCCGGCTTTTCTGAGTCGATAAAATAATTTTCAATTGAGCTGTAGTGTATAATCTTCGTGGTTTTACTGTGTCTGCCGGTGCAAACAATTTAAAGAAAACGTTGAACTATTCAAGAATCGGCCATATAAATGTAAGTTTTGCTTAATCGTAGTGATTAAATTCTTTTTGGGTTTGCTCGTAAACTTCTTAGCGTTATCATAGAGATATATTTATGATTTTATGAAGTGTTTTTAATAATCTGAGTAAACATCATTTGGAATCGTACATACAGATTGGTTTTCCAGGAATTGAATATTTTGTATGCTCACTGTATAAACAAAACTATGCCATTTCATTGGAAAGTGTATAAAATAACAATTACTTTGGATTTTCTAGATTAGGTCATCTGCCACAAAGACATACTTATACATCTTTAATTTATTTTTTATGGTAAGTACTTATCTTTTCTTTTTGTTAAACTACCCCTTTATTCCAAAACGAGGTTTAAGGATAGTCCAAGATCTGGATTTAAACCTTAGATTTAGACACAGTTTATATACACAGTTGTACAGATTATATAGGAAACTACAGCCTAAACACTATCCGTATAGATTATATAGGAATAGTGTTTAGACTATAGTTCATGAGTAAATCTGCATCTAAATCTTAAGTTTTAAACCCACATCTCGGACTATACTTAAACCTCGTTTTGGAATAAAGGGGTAAAAATTAAATTAAACATGTATAAGATGTGTTTGCTTGATAGAGCGGAATTAGTTAGAATATAGAGTCATGGCCTTTTTTGTTCTGCTCCAACACACACAAATGTTGTTATTGTTATAATAAGGTACTTATATTTTAATAATGTAAAATTAAAAGTCCTGATTGATAAATAATATCTCAATGCACATCTTAAATCAACGGATGAACTGGCTAAAAAGCTGTTCTGACAGTAAGAAAGGATTTTGGAGAATTCAACTTCTATGCAGACAATTTTGGAAGCAAAAGCTACTTTTATGTGTAGTAGTGGTTTGATTATTTGAGTCCTTTTGTTATAAAAATATGTGTGTTGTGGAATCTAAATAAATGCTTTTTAAATCTACTATCTATCTATACTTATATTATAAAAAAGAAAGATTTTTTGGTATTTTGTTTGTGAATACACTCTGAAACTACTGGACTGATTTTAATGAACTAGATATGATCATTCAATCCTTTTATTGGAATCATTTGCATGAAATCTTATTAAAACATCTTAAAACATAAGCTACTTCTTATCCTAGGTGAAACCGTGAAACGCTGCTAGTTGCTTTTATTCCTAACTTAATTCTTTATCTACAAGTTCAAAGTGTAATTTCAATGATTAACTGCTTGTCTAATTAATTTAAGAACCGGCGCGTATTTTTCCCACATAAATAGTGCATAAAAATGTTGGATGTCCGGTGCAGATGCCCCATTCTATATTTAGACACATGAAGAGTTAATTTCAGTGGTTACATAGGTACCTACATCAGAATGACGTGAGTTCTGATGGAGGTAGGTCAAAGACTTGCAATAACAAATAAGAAGTACTTGCACAGAAACAGAGCGGGCGGTTTAGGGTGGCCTAGTGGTAGATAACCTCGACTTTCATTCTGAATGTCGTGGGTTCGAAACCCGGCCGACGGTTTAATTGATATTGCACTTTCATTGCTCGGAAAACATCGCGATAAAACCCGCTGCTTAGTTGACTCCAGACATATGAGCGAGTTATTTCCTCTGTACATGGTTGACTAAGCTGAAAGGTAGTAGGTAGGTATTAACTTAAATAAATAATAATAGGTAATTTAATAATATTTTTTTTATTGTTTTTCCACATTATTATATTAATTACTAGCGACCCGCTCCTGCTTCGCACGGCTATATTATGCATGTATTATACATATAAACCTTCCTCTTGAATCACTCTATCTATTAAAAAATACCGCATCAAAATCCGTTGCGTAGTTTCAAAGATTTAAACATACAAAGGGACATAGGGACAGAAAAAGCGACTTTGTTTTATACTATGTAGTGATTTGATTGTAAATGGTTTTTTTGTAAGTAAGGTTGATTTATGTTTGTGATTAGTGCTGTTTGTCTTCCGAATAAAATAATATAAACTTAAAAGTAAATTAATCAATTCTATCAGTCAAGATTATTTAAAGTAATACTTATATTGAATTTGGATTTAGATAAGGCGATAGTACGTGTAAATAGTACCTACTTCGATTAAATGAAAATAGGTATATTAGTGCATGGATAAAATAAACTTAGTGGAATAGCGTTTATTTGAAATGTAGCACTTATATCAAACATTGTCACAAATTCACAATATAATGTTACATAAGTACACATTGTTACCCGAACATTCTGGTTATATTTAATGATAAATTCATACTAATAGATGTCGCTAACGAAACTAAATTCGAGTTCGAGAAAGGTTAATGTAATTCCTAAATTCAACTAAGATCGTATACTTCACTGAGTGGCGGAATTGGTAAGCGCACTTGAACGGTATTCAAGGGATGCGAGTTCAAAAAAATTTTTATCGAACAAAGTTGTTCATATCATGTTTTCAACCAAAATAAACAAAAATATGGTTTTTAAACTACAATATCTACTTATATCCAAATAACAAAAAAAGAGTATTTGATTACTTAAAGTTGCTTAACACAAAGGTCGATTTGCGAACACATGGTCTTAACTAGAGATAAGCAGGAGATAAGAGATAAGCAGGAGATAAGCGCGATGTGAGGTACGAACGTGCAATTCTGTGAGCGCGATAGAAGTGTAACATCGAGAAGGTCTTCGGTAAAGGAGATCGGTAATATTATGTAGTAGTACCTCTTTGTACTAACCTCATTTTCAGTTTCACGTAGGTAGTGTTAAATGCAAACTATTTGGTTTTATGACAGCTGTCATCTTGAGCAGAGGCATGTACTGTACCCCTACCATGGCTTATTGAAGCACTCGAAAAAAAGAAACCCTTATAAGATCATTCTCTTGTTCGTCTGTCTGTCGGTGTGTCACTACTGATATTCTCAGAGACGGGTGGACCTAGTAAGTTGATTTTTAGGCAGTTTTATAGTAAATACTCAAAATAGTATGTTTGATCGCATACGTGAAAAACTTGTGGTAGGGGTACTCTTCCCTTCTGACGTTCGATTACGTTTTACCACGAAAAAATATTTCATAAATTCTACCTCTTATGGTGTGAAAGGGGGGGTAAAGTAAGTATGGGACAACGTGATTTCTTGGTCCAACCTACTTCATATTTTGCATAAACATTCTTTAACAGAATTGATGGAAGACGTGTTTCTTATTTTATTAAAAGTCATGTGAGAATATCTGGATAATATGCAGCTTATGTTCGATCTAAGAATTCAATCCATCCTCATACCAAGTTTCATCAAAATTGGCCCAGTAGTTTTGAAGCATATTCGTAACAAACAATAACACGTCTGTCCACCTTAACAATTAACTTTTGTTGTACGATTTTAAGAAATCAGCTTTTACTTACACGGCGAAGTCATTAAGATTAAGATACTTATTTTTAGGGTTGCGAACCCAAAAAGTATAAACGGAATCTTATTCTGTCTGTCTGCCACCAGGCAGTATCTCTTATGGACCGTGACAGCTAGAATAGTTGAAATTATCACAGATGATGTATTTATGTTGCCGCTATAACAACAAATACTAAAAACAGAATATAATCGTACGAAACCTTTCATGCGCGAGTCCGACTCGCACTTGGCCGGTTTTTAGGTTTTATCAACTGTTCTAAGTTAAACTATCGGCTGATTCTCGGATAAACATAATTTTCTTAAAAAAAATCGAATATCTGAAAGTCGTGGATCAAAATTGATTATTTTGAGGTGCACAAATAGTAGCCTTCAATCGCTCTTATATGATTGACAATAACCCTGTATAGAAGATTAGATATTTTAAAACTTAGTTGTATCTAAGTACTTAACTACCTAATTAGTTAAATACAAAATGTAATTACGAAAAAAAGTTATTGGTAAATCTCAAGAAATATGAATAATAATCTATACCAATATTATAAAGCTAAAGAGTTAGTTTGAACGCGCTAATCTCAGGAATTACTGGAGTTAGAATTGTAAAACCATTTATCGAGGAAGGCTATAGGCTACTTTTTGATACTAGCTGCGCCCCGCGGTTTCACCCGCGTAAGTCCGAATCCCGTGAGAATATCGGGATAAAAAGTAGCCTATGTTTTATTCCAGGTCTCCAGCTATCTAAATACCGAGTTTCATCGCAACCAGTCCAGTAGTTTTTGCGTGAAGGAGTAACAAACATACACACACAATCTTTCATATTTATAATATTAGTAGGATTCGGGATCGCGACTTATGCGGGTGAAACCGCGGGGCGCAGCTATTTAGGTATACAATTACATAAATTACCCATTGTATTCTATTAGTTGTTTACTTTATTTCATTACTAGCTGTGCTCCGTGGTTTCACCCGCGTACCTCCCGATCCCGTGGATAAATGGATAAAAAGAAGCCTATGTTATTTCCAACGACTCAATGTATTCTCATACCAAGTTTAATCAAAACCTGTTTAGTAGTTTCGCCTCTGTGACTTTGATGGAGAACGTTGCGAATTCGACACCTGCCATAAACAATACTAATTTAAGAATATTAATTTACAAGAGTAAATAAAGTTTTTATTCGTTATCGCCAGATAAATAGGTATTCTAATCTAAATATTATAATTGTAAAAAAATATATACAAAAAGAAGAATACATAAATATTTCAGGATATTGCACAGAGCGCCATTTAGCCCCAAGCTAATCAACTAGGCTTATGTTATGGTGGCCACACCATTTTTTTTTAATACCTATTTATTTATTTTATATTTTATTGTTTTAGTAAGTATCCAGTAGCAGAAATATTTATTTATCAAATAAGTGAGCCACATCTTAAATGAAATATAATTAGTATACGTCTCTTCCCCCAGATGTCCCGAGTAAGTATAGTGATCTTCGGTGCGACGGGGTTCACGGGCCGGCACGCCGTGCTCGAGATGGCGAGGCTCAACAAGAAGTACCCGGAGCTGACGTGGGCAGTCGCCGGCCGGTCGCAGTCCAAGCTCGAGGCTCTCATGGAAGATGTTACTAAGAAAACCGGTAACATTAACTCACTATCATAGATATACACTGCCCATACAATATGGCGTTCAACCAGTTTAGTAACGCCATCTGTTTCAAATCCAATAAAATCTGCAAACTTTTGAAAAGTCAAGAAAGGATTGTGGAATATCAACTCCTACGCGGACGAAGTCGCAGGTTAAAGCTAGTTTATATGAAAAGTAATTGTCTGGAAGAGATTGCCCTTAAGCGATAAGACCGCCCTATGTGCCACTCTAGGATCTTTCCCTATATTTTAGTTTCCTGTTCTAGTACGTTTTTTTGTTGTTTATGATTTATTTCTGTGGTACAATAAACTGTATATCTATCTAATGAATGTTGGACGTTAATATTTGATTAGCTACCTCTGCATGTTAATTACGCGTTATTGGCAAAAAGCCGAAGGCCAAGCCAAGGAAAAATACTGAACAAATCTTCTGAAATATTGTTGCGGTGTTTATGAAATAATAACAGGAAGTTAGGTTTTAGAAGTTGATCGTATATATCTTATTGTTTTCCTTAACTTGAAGGGTTACCGGGTGCATGGGAAATAATAATATATTAGTTTTGTAATCAAAGTGTTTAGATATTTGTAACAGGTACTTATGCCACTCTAGAACATAATTATTCGATTCTTAAACCTTGAATAGAAAATGAAAAAAGAAATATTAAAAAAGTACAACTTACAAATTTTTTAAATATGGAATTTACTTTACAATCATTGACGGTTGAATTGTAAACGAGACCTACATTTTTGGGTAGTTGCAAACCTTATGTTTTATGAAAAAAAAAGAAACATTTGTATTGAGAAAGCACGAACGTCCTAAGTTTAAAAGAGTTTAGTTTTTATATTTTACTAAGAGCTGCATAACATAATATAGTAAACGTTAGGTATCCTTACCTACCTACATAACTCCAGTAAACAATAGTGAGAAATAGATACTTATGCTAATGTTTGATATAATACCTACCTAGTACTTATGGTAACATGTTAGATTGTAATGTTTAAGTTACATCACATTATAGTTAAATAGTACTTACAGGTACAGTCGAGTTACCGAAGTGGAAACTCACCGTAGAGTAATAAAATTGATATTATTATAGGGTTCGTTAAACCAATGAATTTTTTTACGAAAAAAATATGCGCTAATTATCATTGTTGGTTGGCACCTCACGTATTGACGAGTTCTTTGCTCTGGACGCGATTGATAAGCCTTTTTTGAAGGATTATTTTATCAAAGAATATACTTTCTACCGAAATACTGTTTTAAAAGTGCTCGTTTTTGCGCACCATCTTGCATCTCGCTCGTTTCTGTGCAGCCTCACAGTGACCAACTATACACAATCCTGTCAACCACTTAGGGTACGGCTATATCGAAGATGCATTCCACATCAGACTTGTGGAATGTACACAGCAGAACTTTAAGGAGGCTCCACGACGCCAACGACCTTGCTACACAGCCTACTAAATAGTTACTACCGGCACCGGTCGCCTTCGTTGGAGAAAATTGTTGATTGTTACGAATGTGTTTTAATTTTCTCAAAAGTGCTGAGATAGTTTTGTATGTGATTTTTACCGACACTTTAGTGTGACTTTGAGCCAAAAATTCCCTATAGTTTTGAAGTTATCTTAAAATTAATAACTAAATATAGTCTAACTTTGAAATGACCAGGCATTTTCGACTCAAATTACCCCAAAATATCGGTAAAGATCTAACCTACAATTCCATCTCAACACTTTTGAGAAAAATAACACATCAACAATGTTAGTTGCAAGCGACGGATATTTCTGGCGCGTTGCGTTTGGCAGCTAAATAGCTTAAAGCACTACTTTAGTTGAAAACATTTTAATATAAGCAATTTTAAGACTCTACGATGGGTCTCCACTTTTGTTGTCGACTGTACATAATTATATAATGAACGTTTAACCTGTAACACGTCTGTATAGAGGAAAAATTCCGTAAAACATTTGAATAATAATATCGACTCGTGCAAGCAACGATGTAATAAATTCCAATACAAACAGAGCTGCATCTATTTGTATTGTTCACTAGTTGCGTCCCGCGATCCCGTTGGATCGGGATCAAAATGACTATGTGTTAATCCTGGTCTCCTATCTACATAATATATCGAAATCGGCTTAGGCGTTTTAACGTGAAGGCGTAAGAAACATACACACAATCGTTAATATTTATTACATGTATTAGTAGGATTTATATGACAGCCAGGAGGTTGCGGGATTGGGTTCAGCTAGTGTGCATTTTATTATTTATTAATGTATTTACAGGTGAAGACCAAAGCCATATAAAGATATTAATAGCGGACGTGTCAGACGAGAAGTCTTTGAAAGACATGTGCACTCAAGCTGCGGTGGTAGCGAACTGCTGCGGCCCATACCGGCTGTATGGGGAGCCGGTGGTGCGGGCGGCCATCGAGGCTAAAACGCATCATGTCGACGTTACTGGAGAACCACAGGTTAGTCTAGGGCCAAGCCTTGGATAGAACTTGTTGACATCTTTAGATAGGTCATTTTTGCGTTATTAAAAAAAACTTTTTTTTTTTAATTATGTAAACAAACTTTTATCTTAGCTCCCAAAAGCATACAAACATACAAAGGCTGTACTTATATTCCAGTTCATAGAGACGATGCAGTTGGAGTACGACGAGGCGGCTCGGTCAGCGGGCGTGTACGTGATCAGCGCGTGCGGGTACGACAGTATACCTAATGACATGGGCACTGTCTATCTGCAACGGAACTTTGGAGGTTAGTACGAAGTTGTTCATAGAGACGATGCAGTTGAAGTACGACGAGGCGGCTCGTGATCAGCGCATGCGCAAATACGCAGAATATTTAGCACATTAGATACCTATTATTTTACATGATACCTAAGGGTTATGGCCTGCCAGCCTACATTCAATTACTAGACCTGCCTATTTATTCATTAAATAATTAATTTAATTCCATTATCATTACTTAAGGCCGTCAGACCAGTAACATACCAACTCCTAGATAATCTATACACCATTGTTAATCAATGCTAATGCATAATATAAATAATGAAACAGCCGTTTGGTTCTGGTAAAGTGATTATAGTTGTTTGTTACCAGTTATAGTGTAGCGATAAATAGAGCGTTCAGTTTCAACTGTAATACAAAGTCACGAATGATTTAAACTACTGAGGTAAATATATACAAGTACCTTCGGCCCGTGGCGTGCCTTTCTTAGTGGATACTTGCACTTCACAAATAATCCTCTAAATTTCATGTCTATAGGACCAGCGGTTTAAGCTGTGCAACTGTGCAAGTCCGCTTCAGATTATGGGAGCTGTAAAGCTCGCGAAACGTAAGAAAAAAAGTTTCACAATAAAGAAAAATAAACGCGATTAAATCCGTTAAAACCTTTTCATGATTATCTATAAGTACTTAGAAGTAGCAGAAAATGTATTCTCATTTCTCACAGCATTCATTTTAAATGTTTTAGGAACATTGAACAGCATAGAATCGTACATGAGTACGTACGTTCCACCGGAGTACGAGAAACTGGCGCAAGAACAGGGCTCCACACACTACGGCACGTGGGAGTCGCTCATTTACAGGTAACATCACCATCCCGTGGGAATTTACAATAAATCCCATACCATTCACACCCACAAACAAACAAATAAACAATCTTTCTGGTTTGCACTGGTGGCACTAGATTGGGAACAGTGGAAAGAGGTGAGGGAGGCCTTTGCCCTGCAGTGGGACAAAATAGGCTAAATAAATAAATAGATTTGAAACTACTATTTGACTATCTTCTATACTTTGTGGATACTAAGTACTTTATTATGTAATTTCAGTCTGGCACATCACAACGAATTGAAGCCGCTTAGAAAGAAGCTGTACTCGGAGAGGCTCCCCGAGTTCAAACCTAAGTTGCAGAAACGGTTAGTTTATTGTTGGCTCACCTCTGTGGCGCAGAAGGGTTGCGGGTTCTATTCCCGAAGACGAATAAATATTTGTACAGATATTTCCTTTACATCGTGATAAAACCCGCGGCTTAGTTTGCTCCAGAAGTATTGACGAGTTCTTTCCTCTGGACACGATCGACTTAGTTGAGAGGATCGTAGAGAAGCTGGACAAGCCTACCAATATATGTCCTAGGCACTACTGTACCCTGAATAGTATACATATTCCATAATAAATATTTTTTGTGGTCTAGGTGTTTCTGTATGTATAATAAGTATGTACTTGTTCATAAAAAAGGTAAAATAACTATATTATGTCAACGCATCCGCATCTGGCTACCCTTGTTGCTTAACTAGACTAAATGGCACTTTCATCGGTTTGAGCTCTGCGTTGATATATTTGTCAATCAGGACTTTGAATTTTATATTAATAGATGCTTTGTCATCTTGATTTCAGTTCAGTAATCCACAGTCGCGACGGCAAATACTGCCTGCCGTTCCCCGGCTCCGACAACTCCGTAGTGTACAGATCACAACGGCGACTGTATGAAGAGGAGAAGCAGAGGCCGGTGCAGTTCAAGGCGTACGCCATGATGGGGGGGCTGGCACAGTCTGTCATTATGCTGCTCGGAGCTGCCTTGTTATATGGGATGGCTCAGTAAGTATCATACGCTTTCTTGAAGTGGTCTATTCGAAGTGGTTTAAGGACCTGGAAATAAAAACACCCAGGTCCACAAAGGCGACTCGTCATCTGTAATCTGTAAATTTATATAAGCATCGACTAGGTAGCATGTAGCTATCCTTGGTCCTAAGTGCTCCACGGGGAGTTCACCGTTCCACCATATCTGGCTTGCCTTACTTGGGTGATCGGATTGAACACTGACCAAGAAGTACTCCCCCCTTCCTGGCCCGAGTTTAATCGCGAAATTAGAGCTTGTGAGAGATATTAAACAATGTGCTCGAAGAATGGATGCCAAAGGTCAGTGATGAGTTGACTCGCTCGTCTGGACTACCACTTACCAGGGATAGAAGACCTTTCCAGTCGTTTTGTCCTGGCTAAACTTGTAATACATATTATCTATACAATGTGTTTCAGCGAAGGGGTTTTAATACAAAAGAGGGTTGTTCTAGACATCTAGGCGAACAACTTTTGTTCTACGACTTTTGGAAATTCGAACATTTCGTTCGAAGTTTTTGTATGAAACAGCTGATTTTTAAGTAAAAATTCCCTCAGAATTATCGAAAAAATAGTTCGAATTTCCAAATGTCTAGAACAACCCCTTTTCGTATTAAAACCCCTTCGCTAAAACACATTATAACTCCCCACAGAGTGAGTTTCCTCCGACGCCTGCTCCTCGACTACCCTCGTTTCTTCACCCTTGGTCGGATTACCCACGAAGGTCCCTCCCAAGAGTTGATGGAGCACACCCAGTACGCCCTCACTCTGTATGGAGAGGGATGGGAGGGAGAGAACACCGATGGCCCTCTCAATAAGAAGGTTGTGGCTAAGGTTAGTCATAAATTTACTAAAATTTCCGTCATGGCGCCACTGCCATTTATAGATTTTAATTCCCTTATATTGTGATGGCGCAATCGCATTTTTTTATTACCGTACGTTTCATTAAATTAATTTTAAACTAAGAAAAATTGCTTCTTCATCCTAAAGTTCTTCAATTCTGTAATTACAATGACCGAGTCATTTTAAAAAAGTTTGTAATTTGTAAAATGTAACAAATGGCGTTACTAAAATGCACGTACGGTATTTTGTATGGGCAGTGTTTGTCTAAATCTGGTATTAGGTTTAAAGAATTTATGTATGTTATAATATAATATTAATATATGTATGTATACCCGTAGATATCAGGAGTGAACCCCGGCTACGGCGCCACCGTGACCGCACTGCTATACTCCGCCATCACTATACTCACTGAGAAGGAGAAGATACCATACAAGTAAGGAAAGCGTGCTACATCTTACGTCGCATCGTCACCTGCCATCAGGCGGGTGTGAATGTAAACAGTATTCCGATAGATGGCACTACAAACTCCAGCCCTAAATAAAACTTGTTTCTGCGAACAGTAAGCCCTTACATGAATTTTGAGGAGTTTTGTGATAAGTAGATGGTGCCACACCAATTCCTACTTAGAAGAAGGGTCGATTCCACCGATAGAAATTAAAAAATTAGCAAATAAACCTTAAACAAATATTTATGTGTACGAATATTTGTTTCTGGTCTGGATGTTTACAAAAAAAAAGTATATGTAGTGTTCTATTCGTTATCTGGCCACCATAACACAAGCCTACTTGCTTGGCTGAGGGCTAGATGGCGTTGTATAAATTTTCCTAAAATATATTTTTATTTATGTCTGCAGAGGTGGAGTGCTAACAACAGCCGCGGCGTTCCGCAGCACTAACCTCGTCAAGAACCTCACGGAGAACAACATGAAGTTTGAAATCATTGAAACTTCTTCTTTATAAGATATATAAGTACCAGCATCCCGTGGTTTTACCGGCGTAAGTCCCGATCCTATGGGAATATCGGGATAAAATATAGCCTTTACTCCCATCTGGGTTGATTTTATTTTATTTTATTTTTGTGCATGACTATCCTAAGTAAGTAATACAAAAAACAGAGAGAAAGGGTCAGGCTGAAAACCAGCGCTGTGCAGCTGCGTCTCACAGCATATGCTGAGCCTGCTCCTTTTGCCATACCTACTTATTAGTTTATTTACTGTATAAAATTGTAATTTAATGGCAATAAACGATTATTTATTTTATTTTAATAGTTTAATGTATTAACGTGGTAAGTTTTATCAAAATCGCTCCAGTAGTGACGGACCCTATTCGTTACAAACAAAATTCTTCCCTCATTATAATATTAGTGTAGGTATAAAGATATTGTATTGCACATTACTTATATTTTTTTTCTTATTTATATTGGAATTTTTTGTGACGACCTGGCGTGTTGGGCGAACAGCCGCCTGCGAGTGCGTAGGACTCAGGTTCGAATCTAAATATCCGTGAAAAGGTTTTTGTTTCTGGTCTGGGTGTGTCTAATAATAAGTCTATGCATTTATATAAACGTAGGCTTTTATGTATTCTATACGTTACCTGGCCACCATAACTCAAGACTAGTTGCTTAGCTTGGGGCTAGATGGCGCTGTGTACAGTGTCCTGAAATATTGTTTATTTATTTTAATTTTTGTCGTATGTGTTTTTTCTACTAGCCAATATTGAGGCTCTCTTTAAAAAACTGAAAGATGATAATAATCAAGATTACTACCTTTATAACTCTGCATTTCATAATAAGATCTGAAGGCCAATTTCGTAATTGACATTGTTAAAATTACATTGTAATATCATTCCGATTGCATTTTGATTACAAAAAAATACCCTAAAAGTAGCTCAAAATAATAGAAATGATATTGCAACGTAATTTGATTAATTTTATTTACGAGAATTAGACTTCTGAACATATTTCAGACAAAATCACACTTTTGTTATTGTAACAATTCCACGTTATAGTTTCTAGCGTCATCTATCGAGCGATTCCAAACTAATCAAAATTGTTAATAATAATTTTATTTATCGCTAGATGGCGCTAAGAGTCATATATCCAAGTATTGAATTGTTTTAATTTTAAAATTCGGTACAAGTATTTAACATATTATAATAAAGAGGCTTAAATAAATAGTTAAAATTGGTATGTGATACTAAATCAAAGATGTTGTGCTTGTGCCTTAGGTATCGTATTACAGTTGTAAATGTAAAAGTCATTTGTTGTTCAGTTTGTCACCTCTTCTAGAAAAAAAATATGGCAGTCTGTATATATTTTATACTCGATGAAGAATAATAATATTTGCTTTCTTTCATTCCGCTACTTTATTATGTTATTTCTTGATTACTTTTACAAGAATATCTATCAAATATAACTAGAATTAAGCATTAATAGTTATACAAGGTTAGTGGATTCCAATTCAAAAACGTGCAGTGGGTAATTCTAAACGAATTTCAGTACTTATGAGAAAAAAATTGCATGAATATACAAAAGTCGTAGAACAAAAGTTATTCGTTTTGATGTGGAGAATTACCCCCTGCACGTTTTTAGATTGGACTCTTAAACCCTGTCTATAAAAATATAAATAATGTAACATTATATTTTTGGTTAAAGTTAAATAAATACATGCTTAATAAAAACATTGTTTATTTTTTGGAATTTAAATTATTTATAGTTTTTCGAATTTGTCCTTTGACTAAGACATTTTTAAAGAATGCTCAATTGCCGGTGCTCACTGACGCTCCGCGGTTTCACCCGCGTAACTTTCGATCCCGTGGGAATATCGGGATAAAAAGTAGCTTATATCATTCCTAATTAATCAATGTATCCTTAAACTAAGTTTAATCAAAATCGGTCTAGTAGTTTCGGAGGCTATTCAATTCAAACAAACAATCAAATCTTTCCTCTTTATTATTATATTAGTTTAAATATTATATAGATATAAATAATAATTTATAGATAAATTGAGAAAATTCTCGATGATTATTTATTACAATACCATCTATCACACATAGTTGTAATAAGAATCTTATTAAAAGTAGATTTCATTAGATATGTAACAGATGGCGTTACTTAAAATGCAAGTTACTATTGGCGGTTTTTACATTATCACTGAAATATAGGTTCTGGTGAAGCGACACGCTCACATCTAAACAGATTGTATGCTTTTAATATTTAACGTAAACTTTTACAGGCCTTGTTATTTATTTTATTGCTATCCCGCCCCGCAATCCTTACGTAGTTTTATTATTTCTGCTTGATGTCGGTAACATTTCATGTAAGTGCGGTTTGCATTGAGCTTCGCACCGATAGGCTGCATTGGTCATTGAAGGTCCAATGAGGGCAAGTCACGTGACAGCTCAGCTGTCTGCTGATTGGTCGCAGCCTCCAGTGGCCTCCACCATTTTTTCTTCGCTTGAAAAATAAGCGCGAGCACGCGTTTCAGTTTTCCAAGACTTTTCGCTGGTTTTTATGTGTTATTTCGTCTGAAACGCACCCTGAGTTGCCAAAAAGTGATACACAGTGTTATTGTGATAGTGATATAGTGTTATTGTGTTAGTGATTAGTGTTATTGTGATAGTTGTGAACACCAAGGAAGTCGGCAGCATCTTCAAGCATAGATTCCTTTGGCGGCAGTTCGGCGGGCTAAAATTGTCCTGTTTTTTTTTTTTTTTTCTTTTATTATGGCTTCGCACGTGTGCATTTAGCCAGTGTCAAGTTATATTTTGCATCAAATTATGACCCGATTTTTCATAAATCGGGCCTAAAGTGTTTCAATACAGTCAAAGTCGTCATAGTCTGTCAAGTCAGGGGTTATAGTAAAGCGGTGGCAAGTTTACCATAACCTTATTAGGAGATTTGGAGGCAACGTGAAAACTGCATGTTTGACACTGATTTTTACTTTCACTACACTTGTGCACTTTCACAGAACTAAATTTAATAACATTCCACCAGAATTATACAATTCAACTCGGGTTACATCTAAGTTTCATGAAAATAAAACTGCAGCACGACATGTTGTTAACTCGTTCCCGCCAAAACTCCAATTGTCCTGTTGGTCTGAGGTACGGGTTTTTGTTTCCGTTATACTGTGGGAATTTGTTGTCAGACAACAAGCAATTTCCAAGTTCTAGTCAAGTTCTAGTACGAATTTCACATCTAAACTATATTTTTCAATATTCCCGCTCCGCAACATGAAACATTTACCCTCCATTAGAACGCAACTCTTCCAGCCCTTCCAGTTTGAAACTAGGTATTTTTATAAATATAAAAGAAAGTACTTTAGTCTTAGACCTAGACCTAGTACCTATATACGTTTTCTATTCGTTGTTTTGTGTTTTGAACACAAGCCAAGTTGCTTACCTTGGTGCTAGATGACGCTATGTGCAATTTTTTTATTAAAAACTATCAGCGAGCCGCAATTTCAACCGCATTCGATTCTTTCTATATTTCTTTTATACAAACCCTGCCCTGACGGCTGACAATAACGAACATAGAAAAAAATAACTCACGAAGTATCGAATTTATGGACAAATAAAATCAAATCTATTGGAGCGTTTTTTGAATTTGGAACATTATGACGCTCCAACAATGTTGTATGAAACGCCGGCGTGCTGGGTTTGATAAATATTCATTGATTGAACCTCTTTTATCAAAGTGATTACCAACGGTTAAGAGAGTGAAATGGAGATTCAATGGAAATGGCAATTGCCTGTCTCGTATTCGACTCATAGGTACTCGACCGGCAATTACCTATTTGCGGACACTAAGGACACTGATGGAATTACATACAATAAACACTTATATACCTACTTATATATTATGTTATATCAACTGCTACAATATGTACAACTATACATACGTATAAGACTAGCGTTGTTTTTCTTACAAACAACGGATTGTTTGTGATATTGTTCGAATAAACAACAGTGGGTCGGATTTTAACAATTATCCACAGTTATTGTTAATTGTTAAACCTTTTTGATGAAGTAACGCAACAGCTAGATTAGTAAAATTAAATCTAACAGTGCTTGGAAAAAATAGTTAATGAAAAGATACTTCTAAAGAACATACTTAGTTCTTTTACTTACCAAGTTCGATTTTAACGAAAAATACATTTAATTCTAAAAATTGTTTCTACCTAGTTTTTTATCGATTTCCAGGCATTAAGTAGGTATGAATCGAACTTTGCTAAAATTAAGACTCAAATAAAAAATAAAAAATGTTATTCACAAAGAGTCGAAATCGTTACTTATCCCTTTCATACATACATACTTGGTCGCAGATACTGTCCCAAATTGACATATATAGCCATGTGCAATGTGCATGCGCCGTTCAGTACACTCATATCAGTTAGCATTAGCGCTGCTGTTCATCAAATTAAAACCGTAGCCTTTAAAGAAAGACGTTAAAATTACAGAAAAAATATCAACGACTAATTGGAGCAAGTATGATAGATTATCGAGTCACGGCAATAGTTTTCAAGCATTCATTTCGCGGTATACAAGAAACTGTATAAAAATATACTTTGGTTCAAAACAAAGGTTAAAAAATAAATAAAAAACGTGATTTTTATAATTTCTTATTAACTAATTCCTATACAATCAGAACGAAACCCACAAAATGATGTTCTCTCCTAAGTTCTAACTTAATTAGGAATGTTATGACTATCCGATTGGGAGCTTAACGCTAAATGTAATAGCTTACAGATACAATGCTATTGGAATGTTATAAGAATGGCTATGGTCTATTAGGGCTATAGGAATGGCAATGGCTCGAATCATATTTCTGAGACATTTTCGCCCTGATTCCAGCTACGATTTGATAATTTATTATTATAACTGGGTATTGCATAAATCATGCGAAAAGTCCAACTGATCTTCCACCTGTGTCGCTCCTGACTTCTATCGACACAAGACGTTAATGCATTAGATCGAGTGACTTTATTCCCTTTTCCCACTAAAGTTTATGACTGAAATAGGCCAATAACCTAACCGAGATAGATACCATCGTAAAACCTTTGTTTCTGTCATTTAGGTGATCAAATATTATTTTTGTGATCTGAAATAGACGGCGCAGCGCGACAGGAACATGGTAATACTATTTCAGCTTGCATATTGGCCGATTCCAGTATTTATTATACGTTTCATCTAATACATTTAATGATAAAAAGAAAAAGGTTTTGTCCAACCATAAAAATGTCCAACTGTAGAAATATTCGTGGAAAAGCCTTAGGACAGGAGCGACACAAGTGGAAAGTATATAACACCAGTTGTTCGTTCTCTAAGTTTTGGCTCTGCATGATTTATGCATATAGCCAGTGACCATTAAAAATATTCGCAATAACATACGGTATGTTTGACGTAACGACTCGTGGTAAGCCCTCTGTTAACATCCTAATGGCATTGTACGTACACATTATTTTATACACGATTTTACATAATGAATTTTTAAACATTTTTTTTCTATTTTATCAATAATTTTGTTAGTTTTAATGCAATGTTCGTTTTCTATTACAAATTTTGGCATTTATATACATACTTCTAATCTATTTTTTAAATGTATTTGTCCAACTATCTTAAATATAAATTATATTTTTAAGAAATCGGATACTTACCAGCTGCCACAAAAATAAATATAGTTCTTTAGCTACCTACCTACTTATTCCCTTTAATGAGAACTTTTAATAGCACGTAAAAAATCAACGAAAACTAACTACATTAAGCGTGAAAATATCGTCCCAAACTTGCGATAGCATTTAACTGCGTCTAATTTCACATTTCACTATAATATTTGTAATTATTTCACTGAAAAACAAAACGTCCATTTAAGTTTAAGAGAGTCGTATCGTGGTTTAAAGCTAGAACTACATTAACCTCTTATACCTCCCGGTCTGTACCCCTACCACTTGTTGTGAAATATTGTATGAGTAGCATTTGTCTACTTTAACGTATGAGTATATCACTAATGCCCTTATGCAATCGCAAGCTTATGCTTTATTGACCACCATCCAAAAAGTGTATATGATGTGTTAGATTTTTCTTAAAGCTTTTGTGTAAACGCGAAATTTTTATGAAATATTATACTTTTCAATATAATTTACGTGTTTTATAAACGTGATAGCGTGCTTTAAGAAAAAACTAGCACTACGTGTATCGGAAAGGCTCATATTTTTAACGTTTGTCTAATACTACAACTTGTGGTAGGTGTGGTAGCCGGTCGGTGTCTAATCTCTAAACTTGTACTTAGAGCTATATTAGACCTTTCCATACATTTTGGAAGTGTAATGCAATTCTAGCTTAAAAATGTAGCTTCGTTTAGCTAGACTCTCGACTGTTTTCACTAGAACCGGGCGCGGCGGAAGGTTGGGCGCTTGGAGCAGCCTCGGGGGCGACAATCAACCCCTCCTTGATTCTCTTCTTCTGCTTCATCCGTCTATTCTGAAACCATATCTTGACTTGCGTCTCGTTTAGTTGCAAAGCCGAGGCTATCTCTATCCTCCTCGCTCTTGTCAAGTATTTATTGAAATGGAATTCCTTTTCGAGTTCTGTTAGCTGTTTGTTTGTGAAGTTGGTTCTGCCGGTGTTGTTTAGGTTGAGTAGGGGGTTAAGCATCTGTCCACCGTTGGGCGTGCGGAGCCCCTCCTGGGGGCTTCCCATCACACCTTGGCTTACGAACTCCGCAGGTGGTATCATCAGTTTTGGGGCTGTAAAGATAGAAAAATACATGTTAATTTCATCAAAAAAATAAGCCGCAGTTTTGAATGTCCTGAATATATATTTAAAAAGCAACTTATGTGTTAATAAACACTATATTGTAACAAACAAAAAAAAATTAAAACCAAAAGAGAAAACTTAAATATAGGGAAAGATAGAAAGACTGGCCCATAGGGCCGTGTTATCGACTAAGGGCGATCTCTTCCAGTCAATATAATTAGGTAAATAATATTGTTACCTATATCAATAAGTGTTAATTCAGGTCTCCAGCTCTCTGCATACCATATTTCATCGCAATCGTTTCAGTAGTTTCTGCGTAAATATCTATCAAATGTGTGTATGTAGGTAATAAAAATCCTCAGGTAGCAATTAGAGATTAGAAATCGTATTTTTATAGAAACTAGTAACGTTTTTTTGGTAAATCTTTATCAGCGATAATGGACACTTGTATGCGGTGTTATCATTTCACGAAAGTGGTTGATATATACGCAACTACGTCTTATCTAAATGCGATTAAAATTATTATTCCTTTGTCGATTTAGATTTTTATATTTTTGTACCGAAAAGATTTAGATATTTTAACGTTTTAAATGATATTGCTGGCTGTAACTAAACGGCGTTCACTCGACACAGAAACAGGTTTTTTCCTTCTTGATCCTCAAATGAACGCGAGGGAAGACGACGGTGGAACAAAAACTTCCGACTTCCTACTTCCGACTGCATCAGGCTGTACAGTACACGGACAAGTCCGCTTGACGATACGACTTGGGCCGGTGGGTGGTAATAATCCGCGGTCGAAGCCTGGATATTGCTTCTTTATTATGTGGAGCATCTATGACCACGAACGCAAGCAATATTAACCCCCGTATTCTTAAACACGTAGTTTAATCTATGTACCCATCGCAAACTGTCCTAAACTTTTGTAAATATAATCATTGATGTCTACGATATAGACATCAGCGTATCATAGATAAGTTTGATCTATTATTGAGAACTATTAATAAAGTATTTTTGTATTTATTCTTGACGCAGCTCACTAGAGCGCTCTCTTGATACATTGTTTGCATAGATTTAGGGATTATCCGCTACAACAATACGCTTCTCGTGTCCCTTTAACTCGATTCACTGTTTCAATAGAAGAACCGGACATGTTTACAAACAGTTCCAGTGCTTTTTACCATCTCGTGGGAGCCACTCTCGCGCATGACAGGTGTCACTTTTTCTAACTACCCACACAAAAAACAGGAGAAAGATAAAAGATATTTCAATATTAGCTTTAAACTGACGCCCCGCTGTGCAGGAGTGGCTGACCAACGATCGTTTCACAGCAAATTTGATGGTTTGACATTTATTGTCCGTAATACAACAGGTACCTACGTATTTGCTATTATTTAAATCGTCTGAATGAATTCTGTGGTATTTCTAAATATTTGTTTAGGATATTCTTAGAATCAGGTGTATTTAATACAAATATAAAACTTAATCAAATGTTGTCTTACATTCAATAGACCTTGCATTCGTAATAGTACATTACGATATAAGTGTGGTAAATTGATCTTTGCATAGAGGCGGTTTATGACGCGCGAGCGGTAGCTAGCGTGTCATAAGAAGCCAAGATGCAAAGATCAATTCCACACGTATATCGTACGACGTTTTTTATCACAGTTGCGAATAAAAGAAAACAAAATAATAATTAACAAAATTTTTGTGATAAGTCTATGTTTACATTTTTTAAAAGGCAGATTTTTTTGTTAATTATGCTCCGGAAAGGCAGGCTAAAGACTTTTAACCTATACATCCTCGTCTGACATACAATATTTTTTAGGGTTTTTTCTATTTATTTTGCGTCGGGGGTTAAGAACAAAATACAATGGTACGGAAAAACAATATATTTAAGTAAAGAAAAAACAAAAAATAAACAACTCAATTTTAATCGTTTTCTAAGTCATTATCACGTAAAATTTTCGTTCGTAAACCGACTTTAGAGACAACCATTTTTGCTAGCTAAAAAACTCTTTGATCTACCTTTTTTATACATCAAAACAGATAAATTAAGAATGTTTCACCTACCTAACATGTAATTAGCAGTAAGATACGTATTTAACTCATCGGGATAACTTTACAGCACTAGTTAACAAATCTTAAACGCACGCGTGCATAATATGTTGGATTATGAGCCTAAAAGTCGTTGAATAAGATCCACTTTATGAGCAACTGTGATAAAAAATATTTTGTAATTGCACCTATCTGCCTACTAGGTACCAGTAGCGAGGGATCCATACAACTAAAAGACTAAACGTAGCTTAACCTTTATTAGGGCAGTGTATCATACGAATCGCCAAAATATGGAAAAAGACTAGACAAAACTCTTTAAAAGTATCATTTTTTTAATAACAATTTTGATTTAGTTATGACAGGCAATAAGTGAAGCAACCTGAAATATATTCCCACTCAATCTACCAATCGGAGGAGGATAGGGATAAACCAGATCACTGTTTAAAAAAACTCAGTTAGGAACTGAAAGCTAGGAAATATGTGAAAACAACCAAAGTCCAGTGTACCTATCTAATAAAGTGTAACATGTTCCAATAACGTGGTCAACAAATAAATTGTGATTGATAACCGCCCTTCCTGTCTGATTTCCGTCCACTCACTGTGTAAGCCTGTAGGTACAAACACCTAGAGTGCTTGCCGGATAAGTCTGCGCGTGACTTATGACGCTTTCGTCACTGTCTGAACCATCGCTTGCTGCGTTTCTGACTTCCTGTGAATCTGACTTTTTGCGAATCTGAGGTTAACTGATTTCTGATAATATTGCGTATCTGACATAGGATGTACAGGAAGTACAAACCGTATTAATACCGATGAAATAGATTAAATCGAACATTCTGAATAAAATCAATCTGTGCGACAATATTTGACTAAAAACTTAAAGAGTAATCGACAAAAATCTTAACATCATTGATTAATTTTATTAGTTTAAGTGCGTAACTGCACTACGCATTAAAAAAAATGAATTTCCAAAAAATTGGCGCCTGTATGGATGAGGTCCAGGAGCGTTCACAGTTCATTAGAAAACAGATCTACTGATAAATAATATTACTGAGATTGATCGTGCTTATCAGTTTTTGGAGACGCATTTTGTCTATTCGATTTGTTCCGTTATCGTTGCGCGAAGTCAACGCGTAAACTTATCTGGCGCGCACTCTACCACACGAGGCGCGATAATCCTTTGCAATTGTCGCTGACAACTCGTACCATTTGTTCGTTTTGTTTCTAAAAATCCCCTTTTGTTTGTATTGTGTGGATTAATGAAATCACTTTATGCGATATATATCGGCAGTTATTTATCTTCTAAAGTTATTAAAAACGGGATATTTAACATGTTTTTGAACGAAGTTCCTTACCGCGGGTTGGAGAGGGAACCAGCTGAGAGAAACTAATCACGAGACTAAAATATAAGATTTTTTATATACCTTCCATTTATATGTAAATAAAAGCACCCTTCTATCTGTGTTAATTATCTGTTTTCTAACATTTTTTTTATCGAACGAAGTTGTTCATATTATGTTTTCAACCACAATAAACAAAAATATGGTTATTAAACTACAATATCCATTTATATCCAAATAATAAAAAAAGAGTATTTGATTACTTAGATTTGCTTAAAACAAAGGTCGATTTTGGTAGCTTTATTAGCACCTGCCCTTAAATATCTTTAGCTAGATTTAGCTAGCTAGCTTTAGCTGCATTTAACGGATAATCTAATATCATGCGCACAAAGGTTTAGATTACAAAAAATTGAAAGGTATATTTGAAATGGAGTAAGTCCTTAAGTACCGACCTATCTGTACTCATATCTATTTGCCTTTATAACACGATATCCATTGATTCTCCGTAGTTGTAGGTTGCCGTCCATAGGCAATGGCTACGGGACATTTAGCTGCGGTCACGCGGTGTCTAGTTCCAAACCCTTGCTTAGATCAAACACACCCGATTGTTTGCACAATGCCCACTCGATTTAGAAGTTAAATGTGTGCATTTCCATTGCCACTAATAATACTTTGTACAATTAACAACATTTTATATACATAAGTAACTTATTTTTAATCAGAAAGCACAGGAGCGGCGTTGTCTTAGTGGTAGATGCCTCGAATTTATTTCCGAAGGGTCGTGGGTTCAAATCGTGGCCAGCCATTCACCAAAAGATTTTTCTTGGGTACGAAAAATGTATGTGCCATAATTGACATTGCCTTTATACGATGAAGGAAAACATCGTGATGAAACCCGCGGCTTAGTTGGATCCAGCAGTCATGTTCTTTCCTCTGGACACGGTCGACTAAGCTAGCTAAGGAAGTATAGGTATAGGTGCTGGGCATTGCCCTACTACTAAAAAAGGACACAACTAAAGGAGGTTTATTTGCTGAAAACAGACCGTAGGCATACAAGCACATACTAATTAGTAGGTATAAACACAACATTTGCCTCAACCACGGGCCTTTCATTCATTAATTCTTATTAGGGGCTGTGGTATACTTTCTTAGTTGGTCAGATCAGTTGAACCATAAAATTCGTAACGACAAGAAATTTTAGTCTTGAAAAAATTATACCTTGAATTTTTCATTTAATAATTAACAGTTTGAGTTAGTTAAAGGCGGCCTCACATAAGCAAATATAAACCAACATTCGAAGTCAATGCAACCAAACACAGCCGGTAAAGCCAAAAACCTTCAAACGTGGTCTAACACGGTCCAGATCGACTGCACACACCTATCACAATATTTATTGAACAAACCTACATGATTGTTGAATCAATGGTTTACTTACTGCAGAAGTATTTTACCTACCAAGTAGGTATACTAAACTCGTAGTTTACAGACTACGATCGGCAGATACCTCGGCGACTGTATAGCATAGAAGGGGTTGCTTGTAGTGACAGCAACAAGAAGGTATAAGTTATAAATGGTCAGACAATTTTTTATTTCTGTCCGCAATGTGTATAGAGGACATTTAAATATACAAACAAAAAATTCCATGTAACAAAATCTCGCAGTGTCAGGATTTCCAACTATCCACGTTGTAGGGAATCCTGACATCCTATTAAAAACTAATTGTTTTTATTTAATTTTCTTAAATATAACATCTAATTACAAACGTGACACTTTACGAGATTTTGTTACATTGTATTTGTGGTTCGTATTATTAATGCTATAGGTTGGAAAGGTGACAGAGCAAACAAATAAAATAACAAAATATTGAGGCGGCTACCATGCCAGCCTCCATGCTCTTATGTTACTTTAGGACATTCAAAATCCTAATACCAATTTTTTCGGAATGTAAAAAGTTTTATCAATTTGTAATTCGCGACTTCAGAACATAATTTCCCATAATTTTTAACATAAAATTGGCCCATTTACTCATCAAGCTCTGCCACGAAATTGAACTATTCGCCGTACTATCAGCCGATTAATAAATCTATAGTTTATCTGCGCTATATCATTGTCCTTAGTATTTAATAAGTTTTTTATAAATCAATAAAGAAATTAATCTAGAGATGACCCGTGTTTGATTGAGCTAGTTAATTAAGCGTAGTTTATTAAATTGGGATTAAGGCGTGTTTTGTTTGTATTCATTGTAAGTAGGTGATAAATAAATAGTCGGTACCTACCTACCTCCTGATTTAGTTTTTAAATTAACCTGACATAGCTGGTCGTACAAGAATGCTGTTGACGCGGAATTTCATGGATTTATAGGCACATCATAGTTCTTTACAGTTCCATTTACATTTTGCTTAGTACCTAATAAAATAATGAAAATATTAACAAATAATGTAACCAAGATGTTAAATATTCATAAATCATTTTAAAATATAACGGAGTGTAATGTTTTAATTTAATTCTTATTTTTAGAGGACAATTGCCTCATAACGTCCCAAAGAAAACAGTGATGTGTTAAAAGTCATAATGAGCAATCTTTTTTGGGGGTAATATTTCGTAAGTTCCGTACTAAGAAAGTAATGGAACTCACATTGTCATACATATGAAAAGTTTTACACCTTCATAAGGTATCTCAAATTATAGGTCTCAACTAGGACTACATTTTAGCACAAAAGTGACTTAATTAGTACTCGTCGTTTAAAAATAGGACGCTAAATAAAGGTTTCCATTCTCAACCGTACATCAGAGCCTGATGAATATAAATAAGAAATTACAAATAGAACGATATGAGATGAAACTGAAGTCCAAATACAATTACTTGAATAAAAAAAAAAACGTAGAGCCAAATGAAGCGAGAGTATTCGAATGCGATGCATAGAGAGGTAAGGTAAAGCGTGTCCACACAAAGGCACCGACATTCGACAGTGGTTGTTTGATTGAACAACGGAGGCTGAAACAGAACACCACTCCGTCCGACATCGCTAATCCATTACCATCGCGGCGCTGCGCAAATATTTACACTCACAGACTTGCGTACGATTACGCTTTTTGTTTTTATACTCGGACATCTGATTGTATATCGTGGTGCAAGTTGGTTTGGGTAACTGCGCATTTCGGTAACTATACCTAGAGCAAACAAACACGATTACAATGAGGTAGGACCAGTTCCAGATGCCTAAATAGATGGCAGCAATTAGCTACAAGATTTAAAAACTTCAAAGATGTCCATGACTAGTGAAAATCGACGAGTGTGTAACGAGGCTATATGGGCTAGTAATTAATTATTTACTTTCCATGAAAAGGCAATAAAGAAAAAAAATGGTTGATTTACCCTGGAATTCGATTTAAGCGCCGTACATCGAGCGATTCGGAACTAGTATAGAAAGAGCGACTCGTATTCAACCCCTTCACAACTTAGGTTTTATTGAGATATATTCTTGACAAATTCTGATTCATTGATAAGTCTAGGATTCTCTTAAGGTCCTGGATTAGGCCAATCGCCAATTTTGCTTCAAATTTCAAATTATAGGCATAATATTAAGCTTTGAAACGAAAAAGATATGCAATATTTACTTATGTACGTTTTATATGCGAATCAAACATCCCCTTTATTTACCAGACAATGCGGGTGGCAATCCATAATGTTCCGCTTTCCAAATTAACCATAATTCAATCAATTCAATTGTATAACACGACCGGCCATGTACTCTCGCGTCAACGCCCTACGAAGCCGCCAGAAAAAAATAACATTCGAATTTCGAACAATTGACAGTAAACTGACAGCTAGGGGAGCGGGAGCCGTCGCTATTGGTCGAAAATTGGACAATGCGGCAGATGCGTTCGAAAATAATAAAGAAAAAAAAAACATTTTATACACGGCCATGTTTGCTTAAAATTCTTTACCGTAAAAATGGGTGTTACAAAAAAAATGTAGACAGTATATGCAGCTGGGACATTTCAATTAAATGCCGCGGCGAGAGTTGACAGGAGACTCGAGCGATTCATTAAAAATATACATATCCTCTCAACTGGCAGACAAAAATACCTTCATACATTTTTATTACCGTAGTAGACCTATATACCGTGAAATTCATTTGACACTGACAATTCGTTGGAAATCATTTAAATAATGTTACGAACGATCGAACAATATAATATAATATTATGTAAATGAACAATTTATGTGGTACTTCCTTTTGAATAATTAAAAAAAAATACATTTTTATGAAAGACCTATTTAAAAGTACCTACCCAGAAGTCTACACCCATCTATCGCTTCTAATTACGTTCAGGACATCCAGTCTAGAACAACTCCTTTTTGAGATTCATGTCCATAAATTGCTTAAAACTGATATCGTATTACATCTTGCTCGTTTTTGTACAGTCCGTTAGTGACCGACCGGTCCTGGCATAGTTAAATACTTATGCCTGTAAGCACGTTAGTGAAGTTTTTTTTTAAAAATAATTATGACTTTTCGCGGCTTGTGCACATAGCCAGTAGTATTAAGTCATATTTTGGTACAAAGTATGGCCCGATTTTTAGGAATCGAGTTCAAAGTGTGTCGCCATAGTTCGTCAAATCAGGGGCTATAGTAAAGCGGTGGCTACTTGACTACAATCTTCTAGCTAGGGAATTAACAAAATATATGCTGATTACCTAACATACCCTACATAATAGTAGACATAATATATATATATACATAATAGTAGACTATTTACTAGTAACGGAACATCGAGCATGACGCTGTATTAAAATTTACTCGAACCACCCTTGGAGCATTTGCCTGTATTGTACCATTCGTAAGAACGTTATATTACATTGAAATGTTCGAGGAAATCCTCCAGTCTCATTCTAGTCTATACTCAACTTAAAATGTCACCATAGACAAAGAATCAACAAGCTAGTATAAACCTACACGTTTTTTCGTTTTAAATAAAACATCACCCCATCATCAAATAAATGAAACAAGACAACCACTTGACATTACCAACTATCTGTTGTAAACATTATTTTTATTAAAAACCAGTGATATCACTTCCAAATTGAATGGCAGAGTAAACATTGTCGGCGATACTTGTAATCCTCTAATCCTCGGAGCTCGGATACAGCTACTGATTGTATCGTAGTTCGGATATTGTAACCACGTTGGTACTTACGTACTACCTAATTGATTGGTATACGTGTAGGATATAGGGTGTTTGGTAGATGCTATCTGGTGATCTTTGTTTGGTCAGGATCCGACTTCTGGCTGCGGAGTTATGCATTTTACACTAAATAGTTAAGGGAAACAAAAGCCTACCGGCAATGACTAATGCATTTAAAAAGATCTTCAGTTCTCCTTATAAAGGTAATTAAATGTACATAACATATTCGGTCAAAGTGTAGGTTTTCAGGTTTTAGCCGCGCCTGTGCCCGCGCTAGTCTCGATCCACTAGCAAAATAGTTACCGCCGCGCCGGAGCGCATTGTTGTCCTATAAAATTGATTAATCTTTTAGGAGTTAAATTTCTTAGCGTTCTTCGTCGTTCTAAAAAGAACCCCCATTTTGTACTTGTATACCTACGGGCTATTTTCCCGCAGCTAGACCTCTTTGGTTGGGTCTTTTTTGCATGAGGACGGCGTGGGCATGCCTAGCATGTATACTACCTCTCAGTTAAGTCGACCGTGTCCTGATCAAGTAACTCGTCAATACGTCTGGAGACAACTAACCCGCGGGTTTCATCACAATGTTTTTCTTCATCATAACAGCAATGTTAATTAGCGCACATTTTTTCGTAAGACAAAATTCATGGTTCGCCGGCAGTGATTCGAAACCAAGACCTTCGGAACAAACGTCAAGGTATTTGCCACCAATGCAAAGTTTCGAAATCTTTTCTTCATTTTAGAATGTTTTTCTCAGTTTTCCCTAATATAAGCATTCACGGTTGAATTACGTGCTATGTATTATTATTAGCGATACAGGAGCGAACAGTGAATATTTTTTGCCTGTAGCCGGATGAAGCGATCCGTCATAGCTGTCGAGTTGGCATAATGTATGTTGCCAGTACGAAATTATTAACGTTAGGGTGCCAGTAGGTACCTACCTATCTACCTAGCTGGCTGGTAGCTACAGAAACGGTATAATAATACTTATAAGTGCTGAATATATCTATAAATATAAAATCTAAAATCCTAAGTGTCGGACTGATTATTATATCAACGCACAGCTTAAACCGCTAGTCATAGAGACATGTGAAGAGATTCTTTGTGAAGTAGGGATTTCCAAAGAAAGGATTTCTTGAAATTCTATTTTTTTTAATTATTCTAATTTACCCAGAGTTCGGGGAATACCAAATATGTCATGCCATTATTTAAACAAGGGCAAACTGCGCAAGTTATATATTGGTGTTGCCATATCTTGTTTTTCTGAATTAAAGAAATATAATTTAAAAATCACTGAATTAAATAATATCTGAATAATAATTGACATTTTTAATAATTGTAGGGAGCATAGAGACCGATCTTCAACCTATACTCCACATCACACCCTCTTTATAAAGACCCTCATATAATCTCACCAATATTTGCGTAGATCAACGCAATTTTAGACATCAACGCGCTCTACGCTTTTTGTTTACAATCATCGAATGATATGAAATAAGATACAGCCTTAGAGAAAGGACAATGTCTAGAGAGGTTGTATGGAGTATGACTTGTTAAACCAATTTCGGGGTTTTCAAGTCGCGAATGAATAGGTATCTTCTAGGAAAGCGTGCTACATCTTAGGCCGCATCGTCACCTACCATCTGGCGGGTTGCGATGGATACATTTTGCACAGCGACTTCTAAACTCAAACTAAGCTATTAGACTTGTGTTATGGGCCAAATCTCGACCCCGATCCCGTGGGAATATTGGGTTAAAACTCCCAAGGATTCAATTATTAAAGTTATTTCAAAATCGGTTAAGTAGTTTTAGAGCCTTTTCATTACAAACAAACAAATAAAAATCAAATATTTTCTTTTCATAATAATCAGTTCACATTGACAACTTTGTTAGACCTTTAAATAAAGCATTTTTCTTTTCCTCGTAACGTTACGGATAAAATTTCCCACTTTAATTACATTAGTAAAAACCTATAAAAGAATACTTCTAAATCGTGTAAAGTAGGTACCTAAAGCAACTAACTACCTAAGGCGGAGTGTCCGGCTCTGGGGTCCGTCAGCGAGCACGATTGATCGCCTCTCCCAGGGCTGGTATAGCTGTAGATCCCGGAGGATTTCTACGTTACGTTCGGTTAGGTACATATATACCTACTTACCTATTGGTAGTATGTGTAGCTATATATGACTTCTTAAGAGAGGTTTTATTGTAATTTTGTAAGAGAATTGCAAAATAAAACTAATAGATAGACAGGCTTAGCAAAACTATATATGCGTAAGATATTTTTTATCACAGTTGCTCATAAAGTGGATCTTATTCAACGGCTTTTAGGCTCATAATCCAACATATTATGCACGCGTGCGTTTTAGATTTGTTAACTAGTGCTGTAAAGTTATCCCGAAAAGGTAGGTACCAAAGAGTTTTTTAGCTAGCAAAAATGGTTGTCTCTAAAGTCGGTTTACGAACGAAAATTTTACGTGATAATGACTTAGAAAACGATTAAAAATTGAGTTGTTTATTTTTTCTTTACTTAAATATATTGTTTTTCCGTACCATTGTATTTTGTTCTTAACCCCCGACGCAAAAACAATTAGAAAAACCCTAAAAAATAATGTATGTCACACGAGGATGTATAGGTTAAAAGTCTTTAGCCTGGCCTTTCCGGAGCATAATTAACAAAAAAATATTGCCTTAAAAAAATGAAAACATAGAGTTATCACAAATATTTTGTTAATTATTATTTTGTTTTCTTTTCAAGTCTTTTCTTTTATTCGCAACTGTGATAAAAAACGTCGTACGATATACGTGTGGAATTGATATTTGCATCTTGGCTTCTATAACACGCTCGCTGCCGCTCGCGCGTCATAAATCGCCGCTATGCAAAGATCAATTTACCACACTTATATCGTAATGTACTATTTTATCACAGTTGCTCATAAAGTGGATCTTATTAAACCGCTTTTAGGCTCATAATCCAATGTATTATGCACGCGTGCGTTTTACATTACCTACGGATACAACTAGTGCTTTTTCTTTACTTAAATGTAGTTTTTTCTGTACCATTCTGTTTTTAACCCCCGACGCAAAGCAAATGGAAAAATCCCTAAAAAATATTGTATGTCAGATGAGGTTGTAAAGGTTAAAAGTCTTCTGCCTGCCCTTTCGAAAGTATAATTAACATAAAAATATTGCCTAAAAAATAGTAAACATAACTTATCATAAATATTTTGTCAACTTTTTAAAAAGTTTTTTCTTTTATTCGCAACTGTGATAAAAAAAAAACGAGGCCAAGATCCACTTCGAGTCGCTAAGTCAGCGTACGTAAGTACCATTACTTACAGTTTTAAAATCTGCTATGCTGTCGTCTGAGGGACCTGTAAGGATTTGACAACAAAAAAATCTGTTATTTCCAACGATACATAGAATACCTCGACCGATATCTATACAAACAGACGATTTAGATAAACTGTATATTATAAGTAAGACGCAAGGCTAGATACGATCTGTAACACGAAATATTGTTCATTTAACCAAGTTAGAATACAATCGACAAATCAAATCTTCAAGATAAGGCATCGGATTACGATAACATTGTGAGTAATACTTGTGTGTTGTTTGGATATCGATTCCTTTAGTTTCGGTAGTTTTTCGGTTTCCAACTATAGAAGAATAGGTACTAATAAAATGATATTATAACGATCAAAACCAGAAGCGATATGAAAGGGTATCAATATGGACACTGGCATTGTAGTCTCTTCAATTTTTTTTGCTCGACTTTTTAAACCTATGGCAAAGTATAGAGGACACTGCAAATTGTAATTCCTAAAACTATTGCAAATTATACGTAAAAACATTGCAAATTTAGATCCCTAAAAACGATTGCACATTGGATCCCTAAATCTACTGCAAATTGCGAAC
Source organism: Idaea straminata (assembly GCA_951213275.1). NCBI lineage: Eukaryota > Metazoa > Arthropoda > Insecta > Lepidoptera > Geometridae > Idaea > Idaea straminata. The sequence goes on from OX577857.1 coordinate 13,721,944, forward strand.
CCTAAATCTACTGCAATTTGCTATTTCCAAAAACTGCTGCTAATTGAGAAACTTAGTAGGCTGTTAACCTACTAGTAATAATCTCACACGTTGGTGAGTCGCCCATGATCTTGATATGTCAGGGTAATTTCACTCGATAGATTCCTAAAAACTATTGCAAATTGGTATCCCTAAAACTATTGCAACTGAAAATCTTCAAAAAACAGAAACATTCCTCAGACATTACATAAGCTACAACGTCACAGCTAATCATTGATAGATATCTACCTGTTATCAATTTAAATATACTTACCTACTATAGATAGAAAACAGGCGCATAATGTAGAATGTTTGCAACTTCAGCGGACGCGTAACGTCACAGCGTCACAGGCCATCGATCAAGATACCTAGTAGAAAGGTACCTACTACCTACGTACTTTACGGTCCTATTTTTATGTCATTTCATTATCTAGCTTGCGCTGTCTGAGTCAGGGAGTTGGTTGCAAGGCCTAGATCATTATTTCTTGGTTTTAATAAAAAATCTTAAAATTATCTTTTTAAACTCACACCACAATTCAATTCATAGTAATTATTCACATTGTTTTAGGATTCCGTACCTCAAAAGGTAAAAAAGGAACCCTTATAAGATCACTTTCTTGTCCGTCTGTTTTTTTTTTGTATTTTAACATACCTAGTCTAAACGTCGAGGTGAGAGAAATAAAAATCAAGACCCGGGAAAATAATTACTATGAATCTTAAAAGGATTAGCAATAGTCTTAAATTAAGAATATTGCTTATTATTTTCAAGAACATTTAAAATGAATTATTCTCTAGCGTCTAAAGGGAGAGGATTATTTTATGCTTTAGAAAGCCCTTTTTAAAAATATTTTACCTTTTATACTATTAATGTACACTAATAACCCGACCCAGCTTCGCACTGTAGTTTTTGAGATTAGATATCGCGTTTAGACAGACAGACATATTTTGGTTTATGATATGTAGTGATTTTATCCTTTCCGCCATATTTGGAAACAAAAACATTACAAGATCTCGGCAATCTTGACTGATAAGGTGATTTTTCTGAGTGCGAGGACTGCAAATGGAGAAGATTAGATACTGTGTTATGTAGAGCTGATGAAACCAGTTCATTTCTACTAGTCATTTAAATAATGAGATCGTTAAAGATTCCATTTTCCCATTGTACCTACAGTGTAAAGTGTTGCAGGTTTTTGTAAGTTGTGCGTTGTAAAGTGATATGAAAATTATATGATACTAATGAATAAAGAGTTTTGAGTTTTACAATTAGGTAACCAAAGTGCAAACCCACCGTAGACCTCCAAAACTGCTATAATTAGAATGTTTTCAACCCAAGCAAAATTCTTAGGTCCTGCTCGAGCTGAAGTTTAAAGTCTTTCAACTAATGAATTTATTAGATAAACATTATTAAAATGAAAACATTCCAATATTAATAATTTCAGAACTCTACCGTGGGTTTGCTATTTTGTTGCTGACTGTAGGTATGGTGACCGATGGTCGAAATCAATAACTTATCTATCAGTTACTAAGGGTTAAACTGAATTGTTTTGATATTCATTAATCTTTTTACTAAAAAATTGACTTTAAAAAAATCTGTTTTGTACATCTGTTCCCACATAATATCTTCTAAACTACCTACTTATCAAAATTGCACAGATGAGGTTTCTTTAGAACTGCTTTGTCCCAGTAGTGCTGTTGCTAGTTAGGTTGACCGAACTTTTGCAACTTTTTATGTTCACAAAGTTATGAGTTATAAAAACAAAGAAGGACCAGTGTTGTTATTTTTTACGAACGCAAACAAGAACAGCTAGTTGTCGTAGGATTTCTTTAGGATTTTCAAATATTTTTGGTAACAAAACCTGTAGGTACTTATGAAGATGTTAGTTATGAATCTACCTACGCGATAAGTGTCAAAACTGACCACTATCCTAACTTAAGATTAAGATGTTAACTTTATTTAATTGATTTATTGAGTGTTGACACTGGACCGATGCCTCCGGAAGCTGCTCTCCAAATATAATAAATTACTGAATACCAAACACGAGATAATCTAGCGGACGAAACGTAGACATAAAACACTTGCACTACTAGAGTGTACATCAGAACATTGTTCTTAGCGAAATTCATGAAGGTACCTACACTAAATGTTTGCCCTATTACCACTATTCTATTCCGTTTTAAGTTCCTTACAGGCGACAATCTCAAGGCGTATTAAAATATTACACGTAAGTAATATTCTACAGGTTTTTTCAGTTTTTTTACTTTTATTTTTACTCTGTAGATAAATATTGGGCCGATTTTAATAAAACTTTTAACTTGCTTATTGGACATATTGATTGTTTTTTTATTATACGTGGGAGATATCAAAGGGCACTGCTACTACTGCTAGTAAATATATGAGCGTTTTTTTAAATCTCTTTTTCAAAAATATGGGGGCATGGGGTCTATATTTTTGAATAAATATTTAAATGTAAATTACTTAGGTATTGTTGACGCGAGCATCGCCAACCAAACCGGTACTCAGTACTGCAGTGGCTAGCGAGCGGCCCCCGCCCGCGTCCCGCTTCCTCACCGTAGCCTGCGCCCGCGCACTTGACTCACATACTACGAGCGACCTACAGTGCGTCTCGCTCACAACCCTTTTCTATCTTTATTTAATTCTGTTAATTTATTTCGTCGGCTGAACATTAACCCCTTTAAACATACAGTCCACTTCTCTTTTTCACCACCTTCTCCACGCCGAGGCTTCAACAGGTATGTCACGTTTCAAAAATATATTTTTAGGGTTTCCTTAAAAGGTAAAAAAAACCCTTATAAGATCACTTTCTTGTCCGTCTGTCTGTCTGTTTATTTAGTGGTTTAATTGTTTAACCTTAGAAATGTTACGAATATTTATAGGTCCCATAATATCGTTTGATAAGTTTACATTTTTTAATCTGACTACGTCAAATTCTAACACAGTCAGTAACACCAAATTTTTCGTAATAGACAAGGGCATTTGTTAAGGATTTTTGAAAAAAGGCGTGCTCTCTAGTGACTAGTATAAGTATTATATATCAATGTAAGGGAGACGTCGCGCGAGTCACCGATGATCGATCGTGCACAAGTTAATCGATGAGGTTTGCAGCTGCACTCAAAATGACCGCGATATGGCGACGCGACACGACTTCATTGTTGTCAATGTCACTTATTGCTTACCGTTATTTTTGTATATTAATTTTTGAACGCATTTTCGGATAAAAAAAGTATAAATAAGTAAAAGTTTTATTTTGCATTGATTTGCTATACAATATGTGTATTTACGCCAAAAGGGTGGTTCAATGGGAGTAACATAGGCTACTTTCTATCCCGATGTTCCCATAGGATCTTGAATTACGCGAGTGTAACCATGGAGCGCTACTAGGTTTTTATATATATTTAGTTCCGAATCGCTTCATGGACGGCGTTGAGATCTAATTCCAGAAGAATTCCAAGTGGCTTTTATACTGCCTTTTCAGGGAAGGCAAAGGGTAAATTATTTTATTTTATTAATAATTCACACAGCAGATTACAATCACAAAAAGTAGGAAAGTATACAATAACAGGTTATGATCTAGACTGTAATCCTAAATGCGAATATAAAAGCTCCTTTTATGTTACAGTAATAATTAGAACAGATAAAAATGAATTTACATAATAATAATAATTAAGTATAATAAGACACTATTTTATAAGATTACACAGACACCTTTTGAAACGGGTATAGTTGCCATCGAATACGTCTATAGAGTATGCAGCTGCCATAGTGATGTCTAGATTGGGATACCTATTGGAGACAAGTTCATTATAATGACGACACATTCTTGTTAGGGGATTGTAAAAGGAAGTGTTATTTTCCTTTATTGGCCCATTAATACCTAGTTATGTCATAATCTTGACTCACTTAAGTAAAGAGGTTGAATAGCGAACCAAAAAGTTTAGATAGGGTAAGCCCTTGTAGGCATCTATGGCACTTTTGTGAAACTGTACTAAAGTCTATGTGGGAGTTTTGGCGGGAACGAGTTAACAACATGTCGTGCTGCAGTTTTATTTTCATGAAACTTAGTTGTAACCCAAGCTGAATTGTGTAATTCTGGTGGAATGTTATTCAATTTAGTTCTGTGAAAGTGCACAAGTGTAGTGAAAGTAAAAATCAGTGTCAAACATGAAGTTTTCTCGTTGCCTCCAAATCTCCTATTAAGGTTATGGTAAAGTTGCTACCGCTTTACTATAGCCCCTGACTTGACGGACTATGATGACTTTGACTTTTTTGAAAAACTTTAGGCCCGATTTATGATAAATCGGGTCATAATTTGATGCAAAATATAACTTGACACTGGCTAAATGCACAAGCCGTGCGAAGCCATAATTAAAAGAAAAAAAAAAGTCTATGTGCATTTTAATATTATATTAAATAAACGTCATTTACAAAGCTGGCGAACTGTCACATAAATTCGACATTAACTGACAAGTAGGCATGGTGCGATCTAAAGTATGCGATTTTAGTAATGTTGTCTCTGTGCTACAGATTTTATGAAAATTAAAAAAAACTCGGCTAAGTGCGATAGTAGGAATCCCGTTACGAAATCACATAGAATACCTGCCTATTATATAAAATGTTTAAACAAATAAATTCAGAAAAAATATTAACGCGCCTTTTTATTCTAAGAATACATGTTAAATCTTGATAAATCTGGGTTTATAAACAAAATATTCTGTTTATCAGTACCTTTGCGACAAGAAGGCTTAACTCGGCTTTATTAAGTCGATATTTTAGTTAGGTATTCGGAAACCTGTCGAATTTATACAACTAGCACGCGGTTTCACCCGCATAACTCCCAAATCCGTGCAAATATCGGGTTAAAAAGTACTCTATGTTATTTCCAATGAATCAATATATCCTCATACTAAGTTTCGAAACCTATTCGTTACAAACAAAAAACTAAAAAAAAACTTTTCTCTCTATTATATTAGTGAAGATATGTGTTTCAACAAAGGTATTGTAATACGAAAGAGGTTCTAGCTAGACGGTAGGATCTAGCTAGATCAACAAACATTTTTACCCAAAATTATTATTTTTTTAAAGCTATTTTATACTTAGGTACTTATTTAGATTTTTAATTGTAAGTCATTATTTATTAGGTACTTTTTTACACAAAATAGGCTTGCACTTGATCTCATCTCACTTGATGGCATGCTCGCCTAGAAGGTACCTCACCCGACTTTAAAACTTCCAGGGTTGTAGTTTTGGGGGAACATCGACGCGATCAGAGAGTTTCACTTCTTAGCTCTATGCACGAGAAAGGTGGATGCGCTTTAGATTTGGATCTATTTATCTATTTCACAAGTATCTTAAATCGTTCACGTAGCAAAGATAGCTATATTTTTAGTATATTTTATAAGTTGAATTCTAGATAAGATTATATATCGAAATATGCGATAGTATCCAATCTTCCGACCATTTCCGATTATCATACAGATAAATTTAGTTAAATGTTAATGCCAATTTTAATCCCTATGACGCAAATCGATATTTTGATTAGTTTATTTCGATAACAGGTAGGTAAAAAAGATGAAGTTTAACACAGAGTAAAACGAAAGTCTATAAATATAAAATTCAAAATTCTTACTGACTGATATATTATTGCACAGCTTAAATCAATTAACGGATCGGGTTAAAATTTTGTAAACACATAGGTAGTTTTTATGACGTAGACATCAGACAGATTTTTTTTTCAAAAATCTCTTCTGACTATGATTTTTTATTGTAATCAAGTTGAAATGCTATTGAAACCAATTGTAATTTATGCTTTGCAGAGTATTCTTTAGATAGAAGAATCACAACCTAATTTCAATTCAATCAACTTAAGGTTAAATTTTAACACATATCCTAGACACTACAGAGCGCCCTGAATAGCATGGATCAAAGTTGCAGGCGTTCCATAAATCATTAGATTAGATTGTGGTTAATTGTTTAATTTATAGGACATCTAAATAATTTTTATTTATTATTTGATATGCATGCACCCATTTATGTAATCTAGATTAGATGTAAAGTCCAATAAAAAGGTTACATTTTACGAACCACGAGAATTTATTTAATACACTGAAGATTACGTCGGTACAACCTAAATGATCACCGACAACAAACCAGATGATAATCATCGTGAATTGAAAGGCCCTCATCATCAAGAACATCATTTAACAAACCCCCTAAATGTTCCATTCAACCAACCTACAGCTACGTCCTAATGAGATACTAAGACATTCCCTTGATAAAGCCCATTGTCTCAACCTATGATAAGGTTCTAACGGTTCTATGATATACCTACCTACTACTGGAGCGTGGGACGGAGATGATTTTGTGATCAGAGACCCATTAGGTGAATGCTACCCGGATGCCCGCGGCTATCTATTTTTTTTTTCATATTGAAACTATTTTTACAGATTTAATCGCACTGATTTGCGCGCTCAGTTAAAATTGCTTTTGTTTACGCGATTATTATATTCGTAAAATAGATTAATATAAGAGTCGCGAAAGTCTTAGGAAATACAATCATATTTTTGGAAAAATGTTAGAAGTTACAGTTAGAATAAATTGAAATGTGATATTATTTTGTGAATCGCTAATATAGAACGTAATTTACAAACTATTTAAAGGTTTATTAGGATTTATAATGCCATCTATAAAATAAAAAACTCAAAAGTTCTGACTGACTGCTAAATTAACGTATAGCCAGAAACGAATCAACGAATCGGGCAATAAAATTTTTAAAACGTCTATTTTCAGTATATAATCGAGCCATTATGTCGCAGTCATTCTAATTCAATTTCTATAAGGACGAAGGCGCGGGTGAAAGCTATTAACAATAATTGACGGTTAATTCATAAATGCAACAAACGTTTAGCATAGTTTCAAAGTCTTAAAGGTAAGGTGGGTACTAGTGTCTAAACATACCTAACTGAAAAAATTAATTGAATTTCGCGGGCCTTAGTTCGAAATCATCAGATATGCTAAGAAAGGACTTTTTGGAAAATTCAACTCTTACGCGAACAAAGTCGTGTGTAAAAGCTAGTATTTTATATATTACTTAAATCGGCTTCTTTCCTTTAAAAAACTTCTTGTTAATATTATTAATCCCTCATATCACGAAGGTAAAGTGCATTGAGATAACTGCATTTGACCGGCAACGGCCGGCGGCGGGCGCATACGATGGGACCTGTCAATTGACTAGAGTATATTATCGTCACCACCCACGTGATGTACCTTACGTGGATTACGTAGAGGACTTTATTCGACGGTCACTAAATTACTTGCATACAACGTCGCCGGCGTTAGTACCTAGGTACTCATTAATAGGTGTACTTAAAATATATAGGTCTAATCTAGTCTAGAAGATTTATATAGCGCCAGCAACTTTAATCCATGCCATTCAGGGCGCTGTAGTACTTGGGATGTACTCGAGTAGGCTTGCCTAGAACTTATACCTTCTCAGCTTAGTCAACCGTGTCCAGAGAAAAGAAATTGTCAGTGTTAGGCCTGAAGTTAACTATGCCGTGGGTTTCATCACGATGTTTTTCTTTACCGTATTAAAACTAATGACAATTGACACGCATTCCTATTTCGTTTTTCGTTTCGTAACTTACTCAAGACTTAAAAAATTGCTTAAACATTCGAAAAATATATTATATTTTTTCATTCTGTATCACTGAATCTTGATACTTTAACTAGCCAGCCAGTTAAAGTCATTCAACCTCTGTTCAAACTGCTAAGTTGAAGTGAGAGTTCAATTGGTACCATTTAGACACATAACACCAACTACGCAAAACACTACTATATAACACCCGAATAAAGAAGACAATCCTCCTACAACACCTTCTAGTCCGGCTAAATAAATAAAATTCACGATACCTACGAGGTGTAATACGAGCAAATAGTGCCTTAAACCACTAAGGTCACTGCTAGATGGACGCATAAGGGGTTATTAGGAGAGCGAAGTGGCCGGAACACTCGGCTTGCAAGTCACATGCATTAGCGAGCTGTGCACGGTGGTTTAAAGTTAAAGACATCGCGGTAAGCATGGAATAATAACTTGGGACATTAAATAGCTGGTGAAAGCGTCTTGTCTAAACCAAAGTGTGGCTGATTTTATTGAGTCTAAATAAAGTTGTATCTATTAAAATCGGAGATTACACAAATTTATATTCTAAATGCCTTTTATCGAAATGCTGTTAGGAAAAAAAATCTATTCAAAGTCCGGACTGACTGACTGACCACGAACAGCTTAAATTGGGCGTATCCATTATATATTTTTGTTAATTCAAACCCTAATTACCGGACGAAGTTGCGGGTAAAAGCTAGTTTTGCTTAAATAACTGTGAAAACTATGAAGACATAGTATGAGTTAATTAAACCAACTTGTCCCCTGCCTCCTATCTCCTGTCACCTGTACCACATATCAAAGCAGTCAGCTCCAGTAAACCGATTAAGGGCCACGGGCGTTCGGGGCGACTATCGCCTGATCTCTCACGCAACCTGGGGGTAGCAGGGGGTAGCCTGACTCGCTTCACGTGACTGCTACACTTTCCAATAAGTACATACCAACAGTCTTACAAGGATCTTCATGAACTTATAAACCAGCAAGTAGCATCCATTTACAGATTTATTATTGCAGAGAATATTCTTTTATGCCATAGTTAATTAGGTATCTTAAAAATTCACTTAAACTTTCAAGTCAGCACAAAAGCTCAGCATCTGCATTTGCTCTTATAGATGCTGAGTGTTGATAATAATTATATTATTTGTTTATTTTTCATCTACATTTTATACGTTACTAGCGGTGCCACGCGGTTACACCCGCGTAAGTTTCAACACTGGAAGGTTTTAAGAATATAATAAACAAACTCGATCACACAATATTGAGTAACATTTTAGGCTTAGTGAGGAAGCTAGCGCCCTTCCCTCCGTTGAATAAGGTCCATATCGGTATAATCGGTAAGTAGTTCTCATTATGTGACGGTAATGACCCCGTGACTTTTAATACATTATCAATAATAGTTTATGGCTCTTTGATGAGGTTCTCATTTTTCTTAGATTTGTCCTTAGTAATGTGGGAAATTTTTACAAGTAATTTAATCTCTTTATTAGTACAATTTAGAATTATTTGCCTCAAGTTGTGTTCAGTTTCTTTGTTTCTTGTCCACGTTGAAACACTTAGATAATGAATTACATTCTGGCTTACATTTGATACTTTTAACTTTAAAAAGAACAAAAGACGAGAAACATCCTATTAATATAAATATTGTATGTTTGTTCTTACTGGACCGATTGCAATGAAACTCGAAACATAGACAGCTACAGACCTGGATTAACATAAAGATTACTTTTATTTATCGGGACTTAAGCGTGTGAAAAGGGGGGAAGCAGTTAGTTATAGATAACTCGATATGACACTCACATTTTATCTTCCTATAGACTTTCATCACTGTCACGTAACTTGTTTAATTAATGAAATTGAATAAAAATGAAGTAAGTATGGAATTTTAATTTAATTTAATCGAATCATATTAGTCATATTTTAATTTTCATCAAAGACACGTTTTCAAAAATGCTAAAAGTAGACCACACGTGAAGCTTGTCAAAGACCTTCCATAGATGTTATCTATTCCTCGCTGGGGCACAAAGCGATCCTTATTCCATGCCATCGAACCTCGAGGGACCGAATACAAACTTAAAACACCACTTCCGAACACAAATCAAGCATTTGTCAACCTTAAATCCAAGACAAATAGACGCTCTTTTTCGGAATGCATTTTCTCAACAGCAAAACGTATTTGCAGAGCTTAGGTATTGTCATTGGATTCTGTTGGTTGACACACGTATCTGACTCCGCAAGATGTGTTTAAACTGTATTGTTTGGGGTGTAAAGTTGGTTTTCGTATAAATTGCTTTTGCAATATCTGAGGGCAGTATGATTGGCAAAATCTATCAGTAATATATTGTACGTGCTGCATCAGCAGAACAGTTCTGTGGAATGTTGTATTGCATTGCTATTTTTCAAAAAGGGATAAATTAAATATCGAATCCAATCGAAAATATTATTTAGAAATCAAATTTAAATGTTTTGTAGCATCTCCGTCTCTTAAACATTATTATTAATAAAATTTTATACATATTTTTATTTGTAAACGCATAATAGTACATTACGATATAAGTGTGGTAAATTGAGCTTTGCATAGAGGCGGTATATGACGCGCGAGCGGCAGCGAGTGTGTTAAGAAGCCAAGATGCAAAGATCAATTCCACACGTATATCGTACGACGTTTTTTTTTATCACAGTTGCGAATAAAAGAAAAGACTTAAGGCAATATTTTTTTGTTAATTATGCTCCGGAAAGGCCAGGCTTTTAACAAGTTTTAACCTATACAGCCTCGTCTGACATACAATATTTTTTAGGGTTTTTTTCTATTTGTTTTTGCGCCGGGGGTTAAGAACAAAATACAATGGTACGGAAAAACAATATATTTAAGTAAAGAAAAAACAAAAAATAAACAACTCAATTTTTAATCGTTTTCTAAGTCATTATCACGTAAAATTTTCGTTCGTAAACCGACTTTAGAGCCAACCATTTTTGCTAGCTAAAAAACTCTTTAGTACCTACCGTTTTTATACATCAAAACAGTATAACCCAGATAAATTAAGAATGTTTCACCTACCTAACATGTAATTAGCAGTAAGATACGTATTTAACTTATCGGGATAACTTTATAGCACTAGTTGGCAATGTAAAGCGCACGCGTGCATAATATGTTGGATTATGAGCCTAAAAGCCGTTGAATAAGATCCACTTTATGAGCAACTGTGATAAAAAATACATTTTGCTTAAATAACAGCCATCTACTTGTCGTAGAGCAATACCGCGACTTGAAGCTCACCGCACAGTCGCACACGCAGTGACCATTCACGGTGAGTCGACACTTTCACGACAATATAACACGCGTCGGTTGTATGTAACGGCCCTTTATTGATGCTAATATTTTGATTTGAGGGGATGTCGCCCTGTGACTTTAGATTTTTTATTGGTGTTCTCTTGCGATTTTATTATATGCGGCTACTCATTGTAGAACTAGTAAAGGCCTGCGAGTAATAAGGGCCACTAAAAGTTTTTTAAAAACCCTTGACAAAATAACAAGAAAACAAAAAACTGAATGGTTTTGAAATATTTATCTAATTACCTTTGTTTAAGTTTAACAATTTTTAAGAAAAATATTTTTTTACTAAGTTGTTTTTGTTAAAGTTTTAGACGTAGCGAGCGCAGACTTTGAAGGGTTTGTGTGAAAATTTTATGGATGACAGTCCCCTGTCCAGCGTGCTAGTACTATGGGGGGTCAGTGTAATAGACACAGTTATTTAAAACTTAGCTAATTTGAGCGAGAGGTCGCGAGTTCAATTCTCACCGCGCGAGTGGTGCTAAATTCTAAACTACTTATGAACTGAATTGTACCTACTTGTCAATAAAAACCACTTGGTAGGGATAAGTGAAAATTAATTTCCTAGTAATGTAAAAAATGCCATTCTTTCCCACCGGGGGGGATACGCTGCTAGGAACTACTTAGTATAATAACCCGTTAAAATTTGGAAATGAATTTTTCTTTAAAAAAATCCGTTAGGCAGAGTAGATATACGAAAACCGATCTAAAAATTCACTAAAGCTTTGATTTACACTAACACAATTTAAGTAATAATAAGTAAGTAACACACGCAACTTGACCACCTCAGCCGTCTCGTTTACATTTCAACTAATTCCAACTTAAATCCAACTTAACTCGGTATCTATATTTGTTTCAGTAATGACACGCGAATGGGGGACATTTCCACTTCACTTGACTGACATAAAACTAGCATATTTTTTTGGACAGCTTACTTGATTCGGGGAAATACTTGAACAACTTAAATAAGTGACTAAAAGGATTTCTTGTTTAAATATTTTCGATACAAATATTTGAACTATTACGTAATTGGCGGATATAAATTATAAGACAGTGTAAATATTAAAAAGGCCGTGGTTAATGATACCACAGAATATTAAATATAGATAATACAAAATACTTAAATGTTCAGCGATTACGGATTTAATAAGCCAGAAGGCCAATTCTCGTAAATAACATTGTTCAAATTACAATGCAATATCATTCTGATTGCATTTCGATTACGAAAAATATTGTTCTTGAGATTACCAAAAGCTGCCTTTGAGGGTATTTTGAGCTACTTTCGGGGCTCAAAATACCATGCAATGTAATGTAATTTGAACAATGTTATTTACGAGAATTGGCCTTCAGGTAGCTAAAATATCCTACTAAATCTTCGGATATCCTGAGTGAAGTGTGCCGCGGCAATTATATGACTGTTTAGAAACTGTAGCAACTGAATGAGGGTAATTATGAGGGCTCCCGCAGCTTCGACAGTTTTCCCGTATGATCGATCCAACTCAATCGAAACGTCGGATAAATATTAAAATAGCCGGTTGATTACAACATGAATCGAAATGAGTCGCGTAAAAAATAAGTTTATGAAGAATGTATTAAAAGCTTACTAAAGATTTGTTTTTTGTAGAGGTGCACCAGAATATAAAATAACGTGACATTTAGATTCATAACTAGGTCATATTTACAAAAAACAAATCTATTTGGCGGGCTGCTTGTTCGACATCTCCTTAGCTGTGAAGTTAAGAAGAAGATACACAAGTGAAATCTCGCGGCATCGCGCTCATGGATATCATTTTAATTGGCATTAATATAAAAAAAATGTATGCGAGTTTGTATCGGCGCGTACGCACGTCAACTGGCGTTATCTACTCATACGATCTCATCTCTGTCTGTATGTCAGAGGTGGTTTCTAGCCTTTCATATAGGTATGTTGTTCATTTGATGATTTTGTACAGTTTGTTAGGACCAGATTTTTGTTTTAGGTAAGTAAGTATTTGTAAGTACGTACTTGCTTAAGTTTTTTGTATTTCCTTTTTGTAAAAGTGATTGAAGAAAGATGAAAATTAAATGGTTCTATTGTATTATTTATAGTCAAAATGTTATTTTAAAACTGCGCAGAGCAAAATTTAATGGGAACGATAAACCAGATTTTTTGCTTCCAATCAGAGATCGAAGTATCATTATTTGTAAAGAAAACATCACATCACATAAAACTTCCCTAAAGTACGATTTAGTATTTATCGTGTTTGATATCAAAACATGAAGACTTGGTATTTGGTGAATCTTCTTATAAGTTTATTATTCTTAAAGTTTTAAAGTAATGTTAGGATGATTAAAACAAGATTTATTCGTACAAAATAATTGAAAACCGAAAGTTTTGACCCAAATCAATTTTAGTTATCTTTAAGTGATGTCGAACTTACGACTCGCCAAATAGAAAAAATGCAGATTTTTCTAAAAATGTTTAAGTTAGAAACAAATTAAATATGATGTAATCCACGACTTTAGGATATAATTTTAAACTAGGTACGTGATTAATATTTATCATTCAATTATTATAGGTACACTAGGTGTCCCGAACAACGTTGTTTTTTAAAAATAAAACTAAAGGAAACAAAAAACTAAAGAAAACAAAAAATCTAAAGGAAACAAAAAAAAACTAATGGAAACAAAAAAACTGAAGGAAACAAAATAAAAATTTGATGTTGTTCGATTCTCAGACCTAAAGAATATACACAAAAAAATGCGTACGAATCCGTTTAGCCATTTAGTTGGACATAGGTAACTAACACCGCGACACGAAAATGTTATATTATAGAGATAGAAATACTATTTGAACTTAGGATAGGTATATTTCAAAGCTTGATACAGGTTTTATTCGTTGTAAAATTATGTTATAGTCACGATTAATATAATAATATAACGTTTTTTGTTTTTTCTTACGCAAAATAAGTTCGTTTTATTTATTTTTTGCAAATGAAACATGTATTTTTTAATAAAATAATCAGTAGGCTCAATTTTAGTAAACTGGCTTGCTTTCTATGAGAGAGAGAGAGAGAGACAGACAGAGAAACACGCGCACGCCGCGCGGCTTACAACTATAGCAAAAAGTGTCGTTACAACTTTTGGTCTATATTTTTCCGTCTAACCCCCTCTCGCAATGCGTGATAAGGAGCTTAGTTCCAAAATTAATACTAAGTATTTACTCTGTTATAAAATTTTCCCCTACCAAAAATCGCTCAACGCGCCCAAATAAGTTGGTTTATGTCAAAGGTTGATTTTCGCGGGCACCCGGGTAACATTCACCTTAACCAGTGTATTTATCTGGTTAATAAATCTATACTCTGTCCAGACATGTCAATCTACACTGACAACTACACGTGGTTCCTGTCATACTACTGTCATATTATTTGTGTGTGAGCTAACCTATGACTTGTAGCGAGCGAGCTGCGCCCGCGCCGTATGCACGCCGCCTCCGCCGCCGGAGTCTACGTCAATCGACCTATTCGGACCTACTTGGGACTTGGGAGTTGTCAAAACAGAAGGTACTAATTATTATACAATTTATTTTTATTAGATGCGCCCCGTAGCTCATGTGAAGCCGGCAGTTGGGTCTAGAAATCTGAATGTAGATTTATGTATTTTTGGTAATGATTTTATCCGAAGGGTGAGTCTACCGATTCGACATTCATCTCTGTAAACCGATCCCGTAGGATAAGTGTTCGTAGGGTGAGTTGAAAGAAGAGTTATAGGTATAATTATTGCGGTCTAAGAAGTAGCATACTTATTGAAAGAATCCGGTGGAATGCAATGTGACGAATTAGGGATCCGCGTATCGACTGTGTTTGTAATATCGATGAACTAAGTTATTTTATTATATATAAGTTATTTTTGTTCGCAAGAATTATTAGTTTTGTAATACGATGAATGAAATAATCATTCAACATGTTCTGTAAGTAAATAACAGCGTTATTACATTTTTGTATTTAGGCCTATTTTTAAATTAGTTATGAGCGTTTTTTAAAATGATTTACATTTTATTATATTGTTTAGTGATTTTTTGTTTGTAGTTGATAGCACATGTGCGAATGCATAAGATTGAGATAAAATTTATCTCAAAAAAGTAAGTACCTAAACATTTTGATTATAGTTAGATACAAAATCGCAGAATCAGTTTTGGCGAAGAAGCGAACACTCAAGATTAGATTGCATCCTCTTCAAGTGTTGCAAAAAAATTGTCCAGGGTTGAGACATTTTCGTTAATCAACCTATGTAGTTCTAATAAGTAAGTTAAATTTCTAGGATTGATTAGGACGTAATATTTTTAACACATAGTAGCTAAGTATCTATGAGTGTATTGTTTTAAAAAGGTCAAGTACTCACCAGGTGGTTTAGGGACATTCCTCTTGACTTGCATCCATTTATACGTAGGTACGGCAGAGTGTGAGGAGTGCGGTTGATGGCCCTGCAGGTGGCCCTGACCAGGCACGCACTCCCCTTCCCGCAGGAAGCCGTCCCGTAGCCCGACGAACTCCTCCTTGGGCTGGTAATGATCGTATTCAGCACAAGGTAGCGGTGACCCCGCCACGTTGTACTGCAGCGCGGCTTCGTCCACGAAGTGCATGTTATACTTGGTTTCGAGGTAGTGGTTGTCCAGTTTGTGATCGTGCAGGTGTTCGTGCAGGTCTGGCCGTGGTGCGTCATCACGCTGCTTGTAGGGCTCGGCGTGAGGCAGCGCGTGCAGCGCCGGTGCATAGCTCGGCTGTAGCTCGCCGTAGTCCAGGTTGGTGTAGCACAGCCCGGTATCGGTGCTGATGACGGGCGGCGTGTGCTCGTGCGCCGGCTGCCCCCCGAGAGGCTCGTAGTAATGCGCCGTAGCCGGCTCGTAGTAACCCTCGTGGTAGCCCTCGTACGGCACTTGGTAGCCGCCTGCACCCTGCCCATAGTACTCCGAGCCTCCATAACCATTCTGTTGGTTGTTATACATCCCGACGTCCATAGTCATCATGTTTGTCACGATCACCGTGTCTATCGATAACGATAATTCGTTTTTACATCACACGGGCCTACGGCGGCTATAAGACGATCTTCTCGCAAACGGCGCGTCCCGGAATTCGGTGAGTACGAATTATAAACGGGCTTTACCGATGCCGCGAAGTGCGCTATCGATCGCACACCCGCACGTCAGGTGTACCGGCGAACACTGCCCGCGCTCGCGACCGCCACACTACACACGCACAACACACTCATTTTTCTTAACCACTCCTAAAACTTAAATACACCGTCCTTTTCTCGCAGTCATTAAAATTCGAAGACTGACCGAGACAGAATTATCGACATCGAGTGATATCAAATTTTGATAAGAACTTGCCGATCGTGATTTCAATAGGATTCTAAATGTTAGTTAGTTTGTTGAATCAGTGTTGCAGAAGGCCGCGGTGAGAATAAGTCGGTGTTCTCTTGGGCAGGTAGAGAGCAGTTCTGGTGAGCGCCGGCTGAGAGAGGCGGAGCCCCAGCAGGGGAGGAGCCGAAGGGACTGATGTGGCCAATCGTGAGGGGTGGACGAACTGTACGCTCTGCATTGGCTCCTGCGAGATAATACCGCGAATCTGGAGGCTGGATGCAGGCAACGGATGTTTTTTATTTACTCTATGTTGTACTGAATGGGTCTCGGCTGTCCGTTTACTCTGAATGCTTTAATTTATCCAACTGACGTAAATCGATTTCAAGGTGCTAACGGTTCGTATTTTTATTTTCTCTATTTCTTCGAGTAGGTATTATTTATTTTTAATGACAGCTGTTATGTCAGGCAGGTCTACTTGTTTTAGGTAGAAATAGGTATCTATTTCTGTTATTGCTCCTAATATTTTTGTTAACTGAAAAAAAAAATTAGGCGGGAATCGAACCAACAACCTTCTGTGTCACCGGCGGCTATTCACCCACCGTGCCACAGAGGTCGTGGTACGGTGAGTTCGTTTAAAATATTGTACCTACTAATTAAGCACAACCTACACGCCTGGCCAGTGGCCAGTGTGCCCACTGGCCAACAATCTTGTCCATAGTCAAGCCAGTTTGATAAATGAAGTACGTACGCGTACGCCACCAACTGCAAGACATTATCGTAACAAATAAAAACAAATCCAGAGAACATTAGCGAGACCTTATCGAATCTCCGACCGACGGCTTGACAGTCGACATCTTACTCACTACGCTTAAAGGTTCGAACCGGATGCACGTTAAATTATAAAGAAAATTATATATAGTCTGTCTCAACTCCGGGAAGTATAGTCACAGGACTCACAGGGTACTTACGTATCTGCTACATGATAACTTCTGTTACCTACTTGGAATTTGTAAGTACTCCTAAGCGACCCCCAAGCCGCATACCTACTCTATCTGGGATCCTCTAACCGCCTACTCTACTGAAATGACCTATTATCTTGTAATTTAGGACTCTATTTTTTTTTTTCAATTGGAATTGTTCATTTATTTTTATTATTAAAATTACAAAACTATTAGGAAATAGACTTGCACTACATTATAGATAAGCATTCAATCAAAAATAAATATCGATGTAGCTTAATTTCGATTAAATATATTTTACCTTCATTGCACTCTGATGACGTCACAATCGGCGAAATTGACATGTGACATACCTAATAAAAAAAATCAAATGGCAGCCAACTAATAAATATGGACCATATATGGACACACTTTTTTTACACAACTTGAGCAATGGAAGACATTGATATTACGCCATTGGTCAAAAGTTTAGAAATAGTCGAAAATGTATTAAAAAATAACTAGTGAGAATAATATTCAAACAAAAACCATAGGTCAGGAAATATGCACAATCCCAATTATTAAAACCTTTATTAAGCTTTAAACCTAAATCTGAATTAAAACACTTAGTATAAATAAAATAAATAAATATTGCAGTAAATTCTATACATCGCCATCTATCTAGCCCCAAGCTAAGTAGCTAGACTTGTGTTATGGGTGCTAGATAACGACTATACAAGTTATATACCTATTTCTCCTTTTTTCGTATATGAATAAACCGTTAATTATTGTAAATGGAATTTGCATTTGAATTTAGGATGATGCGCAAAGCCTAATTAGGTTTTAGTAGTGGGATATTACGTACATGTTTTAGGGTTCGGAATACAAAAAGGTAGGTAAGCATTACGTTACAGTAGATATTATAATGCCTACGCGGTAAGTGAAAAATTGTAGAAGTTCGGTAACTGGACTGCGAATCGAAGTAGCTACCTACTGAAACTAAATAGTATCAAAAGTTCGTGCCTCTCCCCCAACTGTACTACTGATATTAAAAAGTTGCAACGGTACGGTAACCGCACTAGCAAACGCCGGTTTTACTATACGTAAGTACCTATACGATTTTTTATTTTTGGATTTGGCGAGCATCCGGTTCGACATTGCCTTAAACTATACCCTGTCTGACACGCTATTAAAACTGAGACCAAATACAGTGTCATTCTAAACCCTCACCATAAAACGGAAAGTCGATATTTCAACACTTTATCGACATCATCACATCACTACATAGACGTAACTTTAAACCATTTCAGTTCGAATTTATAACGTATTCTTAAGAGCAAAACGAATCATTTTTCATTGTCTTAAATCTAAATAGAATGGAGTTGTAACTGTCAGTTCTTTTGAATTGATTTACGACTTTGTTACGAAGTTATTGGGGTATGTTTTTGTTTGGTAAATGAAAAGAAAGGGTTATAATTGAATGACTATATCATAGTGTTGTGACGTGTCGTTTGATTAATAATGGAGCGAGCTTGTAAGATTGTAGGAGTTTTTAATGATGTGGATGTAGTCAACATGTCATGGGTTTAATGGGGTTTCTTAATCAGCTCGTGCATTTTTATGATTATGTCTCCTTTCCATTATTTCAATATTGAAACGGTTTTTGTTGAAATTGTGCGGTAAGGTTTTAATGATAAGAACCAATGGACATTAATTTAATTGCTCCATTTCAAAACCTTTAATATTTACCTTTGTGAGTAAGTCTGATCACAAACAAAATAAATAAGAACCCCATATGTTTGTTGTGTTTTCTTCTCATTGATGGACGCGTTCCAAAGGCACACATTCTAATTCATTTTTTAGTCGATTTTAGTGATTTTACCGCTTTATTATCCTGCTTGATACTACAGATATTTAGTTCTCTTTATATCATATATGGCATGCACATAATCTAAGTTATATCTAAAAGAATATCATAAGCCAATTAAATTATACAAATAATTAATTTCTACCAACAGTAATCATGTTTTCTAATGGTTGAACCGCTTAATTAATCACGACACTTCGTCACTGAACAAGACGCCGCTGTCACATTGACAGCTCTGTGTTAGATTGACAGTTTGACAGTTAATGGGTTAAACGCTCCGTATCAGAAGGTCCATCAAGGAAAATGACGTAGTTTGCAGAACGTCGACATATTAAAACGTCTAAATAAGGGCAATGTCTTGAGTGGCAAAACGACTTACTATTAAAACGTCCAAAATGTAAAATTGTCACGATTATGAAGTAAAGATATCAACTAGGTATTAGCTATTTTCCGAAAAGTAGGTACTTAGTATGTATGTACCTACTTAGTACTACTTACTTGGACCGTCTCATGTAACAACTGATTATTTTTGGAGACTAACGTAAGTAGGTAAATACACTAAAAGTAAATTTTCAATGACTAATACACTATCACTGGATTATCAGATTAACAAAAGAATGTTATAATTAATTTGTACCAAATTCAGTAAGTAATTTTGAAAATCTCTACAAAGAATTTTTGATTAATAGTACATTACGATATAAGTGTGGTAAATTGATCTTTGCATAGAGGCGGTTTATGACGCGCGAGCGGCAGCGAGCGTGTTATAGAAGCCAAGATGCAAATATCAATTCCACACGTATATCGTACGACGTTTTTTATCACAATTGCGAATAAAAGAAAAGACTTGAAAAGAAAACAAAATAATAATTAACAAAATATTTGTGATAACTCTATGTTTACATTTTTTTAAGGCAATATTTTTTTTGTTAATTATGCTCTGGAAAGGCCAGGCTAAAGACTTTTAACCTATACATCCTCGTGTGACATACATTATTTTTTAGGGTTTTTCTATTTGTTTTTGCGTCAGGGGTTAAGAACAAAATACAATGGTACGGAAAAACAATATATTTAAGTAAAGAAAAAACAAAAAATAAACAACTCAATTTTTAATCGTTTTCTAAGTCATTATCACGTAAAATTTTCGTTCGTAAACTGACTTTAGAGACAACCATTTTTGCTAGCTAAAAAACTCTTTGGTACCTACCTTTTCGGGATAACTTTACAGCACTAGTTAACAAATCTAAAACGCACGCGTGCATAATATGTTGGATTATGAGCCTAAAAGCCGTTGAATAAGATCCACTTTATGAGCAACTGTGATAAAAAAAATACTATAGAATATTTTTAAATCACATCTAAACAATAGAAAATGTCTATATAATAAGGATCTATGATTATGACAAAAAATATATTGAACTGACCCTCGATATTCTACAACATGACCCCCGGCTGGTGCTAAAGGTGTCTGCTCCTCAATCAAGTGGTCCTTGGCCAGCGGGTTCTAATAGCCCCTGGACAAAGTCATAGTGCCGTCGTCGGTCGCCTTCTAGACATGCATTCTTCTCATTCTATTCGAGCCTCATCCTCGACGTCATTGTCGCGTCACCATCAAGTGAGATGAGGTCAAACACAAGCCTATTATGCCCGTTAACCTTTACCTTGACGGTTTTGCACTTTGATCTAACATTCCCACGGTTAATCCCGTTTATGGCTTTATTACATCACCGTGTACCGCCCCATCACAGCATCACACCATCGTGGCACAGAGAGGCCGCGACTGCCGCGTGGTAACCAGATAACGGCGGAGACAATATTTACTCATTGATCGCTTAAACATTATAACAATGAGCTTTTTTCACTAGAGACGAGGTGCTTCTGTTAGCTTTAAGTGGCTTTAGGGTGCGATTATATCGAAGATGCATTGCAGATCGACATCGCACGCCACACAACGACGTTTTACACAAAATAGGCTTGCATTTGCCCTCATTTCACCTGATGGGATGCGACGATGAGATCGAGGACGTAACATGCTCGTCTAGGAAGATTAGGTACGGCATGTCTGGACAACAACAACCTATTGGCACCATGACTTCGTCCAGGTGGTCCGTTCACCTCCTGTAATCTTCCTACAATTAACTTCTTTTTAGCAATTTTTTTACGTAATAATGAATGTTCATTCTACTAGTTATTTTAATACCTGACTTTTCCATCGATTTGCACCGATCATAGTCACGGGAAGACGAAACAACAACAATAATAGAATAACTTAGCTATAACGTGATCGCGTGATCGTACTTACTTAGGTATACCTACTCGTATACGGGCTGTTTTCCACAACTATACCTCTTTAGTTGGGTTATTTTTTGCTTGAGGACGGAGTAGGCTTGCTTTGCACCTATACTACTTCTTATTCTTACCTTTTCTCCTATACTACTTACCCTCTCAGATTAGTCGACTGTGTCCAGAGGAAAGAACTAGTAAATACTAAGGAGTCTGGAGATAACTAAGCCATAGGTTTCTTCACGATGTTTTTATTTATCGTAACAGTAATGTCTATTATCGGTACACCCTTGGTTGGGATTCACACCTCGTACCTTCGTAATGAAAGTCGCGGTATCTACCACTAGGGCAACACCACTCTACACCCGTGTAAGTTTATCGAATGAATACCTACAATAAGTTTGTAAAGCTCGTTGTCACGGTAGATCTCGCAAGGTATCCTCGACTCCGCTGTCGCCGTCATCGTGTCACAAGTCCCGCGGGACATGTCCTCCAGTCCCGGCGGGACAATCCGTCTTCCCGGGACCGCGCGGTCCCACGATTGCACACACTCAAACACTTCACTATCAATCATTTCTTGTTCCGAATATAGCAGTAGTTTTTATTGTAAACCAACACGGTCATTTTAACTGCTGAAGTTATTTAAATCTACCCTGTTTGTATTTTGTGTTTATATTTCGATGCTGTTGTCTCCAGCCAGACGTATTGACGAGTTCTTGCCTTTGGTCACGGTCCACTAAGTTGAGAGGGTGGTATTGCTTCTGGACAAGCCTACTCTATCTTATACATGTCCCAGGCACTACAGCACCCAGAATAGCATGGATTAAAGTTGCTGTCGCTGTATTATTGATCTTTAAGGATATATTTAAGGATAAATGTCACACTTTAAACAAATCTTTTATAGTATTATATACATATAGGTAGTATTGGCCGTCTAATAAAGATCTTTATATTTAGCCAATACTCTATGTAACATATCACAGGGCTGTGTAGCCCAGGCCTTTTGGAATTCGTTTAAAAATTTAAAAAACTTTGAGTGGCCCTTATAACACCTTTTTTTTTTTAAATCCTTTCATTTTACAGGTATATAGGTATACGTGAATAGCACGTAGTCCGTTGACTGTAGACATATCTAGACGTGAATAGCACGTGAAATAGATAGTTACCTACCTACCTACCTAGCTAGCAACATATCTAGGAAGTTACCCGTGTGTTATGTAGCTAGACAAACATTAGGACGGAAGCACGTCGAAAACACAAACAACGGCGTGCATTGATAACAGTTATCAACATGATCTATTTCTAACATTCTTCAGTGGAATTTTTAACTAAACTTTTACTAACTTACGATATGTTATCAACCTACCTGTATGACGCTTGGAGCTGTTATAGGTACCTAATAATTAAGTAACTGAGAGAAAATTTGTAAAAACAAAGTAGAATTTAGTATTTGTTAAGCAATTTTGTTTGGTACTTACTTATGTCTGTTACGAGTTTTACGCCTAAATCACTGAACCAATTTCGAACTTTTATATAGAGTGGGACTTTATAAAATCTGCCAAGTGTGAGTTGGACTCGCGCTCGAAGGGTTCCGTACCATATTGTATGGGAGGTACGCTTAAATATTTTTTTAGTGTTCGTTGTTATAGCGGCAACAGAAATACATAATCTGTGAAAATTACAACTGTCTAGCTATCACGGTTCATGAGATACAGCCTGGTCACATACAGACCGACAATGAAGTCTTGTTAATGGGGTTCCGTTTTTACCCTTTGGGTAAAAACCCTAAAAAGGACATAGGATTTTTTTTAACCCGATAGCGTGTAAAACCGGAGAACTCGGGTAGTTGAAACTATTAGATTACGCGGACGTGACTTAACCTCTGTATATCCAGTTCTAGATCGAAAATAAATATATTGACGTCACTCTTATCTGTACGTTGATAATTTACGGATTGAATGATAAGTCGTTGATATAAAGTATTATTTGTAAAATGTCATAACAACATAAGTATTTTTATCACGACGCGCGCTGAAACGCTTTGAAAATTTAGTAGTAAGGGCAAGTTAGTAGCGAGCGATATTACCTACGGAAAAAAATCACCATTCAAGGTATTATAAAGGTTGTTATAGCAACCTACCATATTATCATAAAAAATCAAAAAATAACTTCTAAATAACTTTATACATGCTTTATACTGAAAATAACCATGTTAGTTTGCAACCCTAAAACAAAAATCCGTAGTTATTATTAGATTTTTTAAAGTGTTTAAAACGATTAAAGAAACTCTATCAGATTTTTTTCCAAATAAAATATCTTTCATTTATGTTTCACGCTACGCTGAAAATCCTATCAAATTTTAAGTAGGTACACTTTATAATTCTATGGACTATCTTTTTTTTGTTTTAGTTCCGATCCTCTTTTGTTTCTGTTTTGAATATAGTCCCTTTCGCGCCCTCTGGCCTCCATCTAAGGGGTCCTTTCGGAGTCCCGTGGTCAACTATAGTTGAACAGACAGAAAGATTAGTTGCACTATTACTTTGAACCTGAAAATCCTACGACTTTGTCTATTGACAAAGCTCATCGAAATACTTATTAATTTTATGACAAAGTTTGTTGATTCTACGCCTGTGCTATCAGAAAGTCAATTGTTAAAGTTTTATTAATAAAAACACATAGGACTTAATATTTCCGATGTCATTGTAGCTATATTAATGGAAGCTATCGACATACAAGCATAGATAACCAGATAATACCCAATCACTTCACCAAAAATATTCACGTCCAGTGACAAAATCTAAATAAATTGCCAGCTACCGAGTTTGTTCACAGATAACCATGATATATGATGTGAACTGTACTCCACTTATCTGCAAACTTATCGATCGAACATCAAAAGCTCTTATACTTTCAAATATAAAGCTCTATTTCGAAGTTACCGGTGTCGCTTTGAATTTTGTAAAGGAATATGATAAAAAGGTTGATGGTATGAAAGTAATTATTTCGACACGGATCCGTTGTAATTGCGATCTGTCAGTTAATTAATTAGGCAGGTGATGTTTCGAAATTTTGTGCTATGATTAGAGACGAACCTTCGTTTATGTGTCTAGTAATTGATTAAGCCAAACAAAGTAAGCTACCATTTAAAGGTTTAGAGTAATTATGCTGAGTTACTGCCGAGTGATAGACAAAAGTTATGCTTTTACGGTGAAGGAAAACATCGTGATGAAACCCGCGGCTTTGTTGACTCTAGGTAGACGTATTGACGAGTTCTTTCCTCTGGACGCGCTCGACTAAGCTGAGAGGGCGGTATAGATGCTGGGCAAGCATACTCTATCTATTACAAGTCCCTAGCGCAACAACACCTTTAATAGCATGTATTATAGTTGCTAAAAAATCATCTAGGATATCTCTATTCTTTACCATTTCCAACATATTTCATATTTCTTCAATTTTATTTACGTTTTAAGTTTTGGGTTTTCTTTATTTCGAAAGCTTTCAAAATGTCACTGTGTGACAGTAGGTATCTGTAGGTAATCCCGTAAGCCCTGTCGTTCGCTATAAAACAGACAGATTCTTGTTATTAGTGTCCCGTATGTGACGGACAGCCGCCTAGCCGTAACCGGACAGCAAAAGGGTAGCGAAATTGACATACAAACTGATATTAACTCTAGTGACTTGACATTTTAGATATCTATAAGTAGGTAGCTACAACTTCTTCGACAACCCAACGCCTCTTTAGCGACAGGCACAAAATATAGTTAGACTCCAAGTCCACGTATAAGACCCGCTTTTAACAAGTGGCTGGCGGCAACAGTGTTGAAACAAGTAGGTACATTCCGTTACTCCAGGGCACCAGGATCAGCCAGGTCTTCTGCCATCTGACCTACTGAAATCCGACGGTTCTAGGGCACATGAGACATTTAGGTAAAAATATGTTACAAGAAAAGGACTAACAATCAAAATATTTTGTTACTTATAATACAATGTTGTGTTAATATTGAGGACAACAAAAGTTCATCGAAATGTAAAACAAGTCAGCCGAAGCCGACTTTAAGACGCCTGCGACAAAAAAATATTAAAAATTATAATACACACGATAAAAATGGCAGTGTCACCGAACGGACAATATTTCAAAAAAGTTAAAACTCAAAGACATTATCAAATCTTAATAAGTTGTCACCGGACTATAGACTATATCACGATTAAAATAAGATATAAATTACTGGAGTAAAATAATGAGTTGTCCAGTCAATTTATAAAAAAACTGTCTTGTCTTTGTAATTATGAAGTGATGGGGGGCTGTCGACAAGGCGTAGAGATAAACAAATAAGATGATACTTTCCGGTCTGAACGAGGAGAAAAAATAGGAGCACACAAACAAGCCTTTGAGGTAGGGTTACCAGGCGTCAGGATTATTGACATTGGTCAGTAGAGTAGAGAGTTACTTGGAATAACCACACGGAGAATATACCTAACTTGTGACGGATGTAAGGCAAGAGTATGTAGCTAATCTAACATTAGACTTAAGTAACGTTGGCTGAGCTATATCTGTCAGAATTGTTAAGATAAGATGTTTCACGAACTTCACTGCAGAACCCTGAATCCCTGATATAGCCTGGGAAAATGTCAGGATTTTTTGCTTTCCCCAAACTATAGTAGAACAAATCTTAAAAATCTTAAAAAACTAAGTTAGGATGTGTGCCTTCGGAACGCGCCCACCAATGAGAAGAAGGCACAAGAAACTCATGGGGTGTAGTCATACTATAACTACTACTGGGATGACAAACTAGCTCATTCATCGAGTGATTTGGAACTACTTACTAACTAGCGAATCCAAGTAAAGGCCATTAAACTATTAATTTACTTATAAAGTATATTTCAAGTACCATGAAGGTTGTTATCGAGTTGTATTCAACAATTTTTACATCGAGTATTGTGTGCGAACCATGTGTAAACTTATCCAGTGGAAATTATTTATGAATTAAAGTATGTTCTTATTTATTTCGAGAATAAATTAAAAAAAAATCGTTGAAGGGGGTGCATAAGAATTTTTAGGGATCAATTCGATGAATTATAATGTCTTATTTTGATTATGAATATTATTTCAAAAATAATCTTATTAATTTAACCACCATTTGCCCGTGGTTCTACTGCTATTACAGAAAAGCGAGAAAACTATGCTTTATCAAATGGTGGCTTTCGATAGTGTTGCTCCCATAATTCAAAGAGTATAAAAACTTCAAAAACTTGTTTCCATTAAAATTCAGTTCTCGTGCCTGTGGAAAAATGGGGATATATTAAGTAGCCTACGTTAGTCAACGACATTTAGATTTTTAATCAGTTCAATATGAAAATTATACTGAACCCAATGAAGTTATCATCGAGGGGATAATTTCTAAAAAATGTTGTGGTAATGTTAAAAAGTAATCTAATATCTCATTGAGTTTTGATGTTACAAGCTTTTGTGGTTCACCAAATAACCACAAATACGCGTGCTCACATCGACTAGGTACATTCATTTTAATTTTAGTTCTTATATTTTTTTTTGTTTTGGGCTAGTGGTAGATAACTCGGCAATTATTCCGATGGTTTTGGGTCGTGGGCCGGCCGCGCACATAAAGATTTTTTTAAATTTTTAGTATGAACCATCATGATGAAACCCGCGGCTTAGTTGGCTCCAAGACGAAATTGACAAGTTCTTTGCTCTGGAGACGGTCGACTAAGCTAAGAGGGTGGTATACCTAAGCTAAGAGGCCACCAAGGAGAAGAAGACGCAAGGAACTTATAGGGTTCCTATTTTTTTTGTGTGATCATGCTTACGTTACAAAAGTCAAGATTACGAATATTTTTAAAACATGGGTTCTTAAAGACGACGTTTCATAGTCCGCCTTACCGCACAATTTATGCTTTTTGCTTTATATTGACCTTGCTTTCACTAAGGGTAGTGTGTAGGTATAGATAGATAGGTCTGAGCACTGAGCAGTGTAAGTGAAGTCCACTGTCCATCAGATAGCTATCTGACCAGCCTGAGCGCGAGCGTGAGCATACTACAGGAAATTACATGCAACGCCTCACTGACTTTACCGATCAACATGGATCGCTTGATAAACACTGAATGTGTTGGGATTTTTTATGTTATTTTGAAAATAAAGGGTTAAACCGAAATAAGAATAAAGTCATAAAAGCATAGACACCATTTATTTTCAGTAGGTAGATACGTCAAAATTTACATCTTAATAATCGAAATTATATTATTGAAAGAGGTAAAGATATAGGGTAAAGGGGTTTACATATGAGTAAAGAGACTGGCAGTGAAGTCGCCTCAATGGTTTTTTTTTCTCGGCCACCGTTTAACTCTGTGGCGATGTATTGGAGGACATTCATACAAACGTTTTCCGTCTTGTAGGTATAGTAGGTAAATCAAAAAGTTTTACATTTTAATGCAATAAACTTAAAATAACCTAAAGAGCTTGGATTAGCAACGTAGGTTAAGAATTCTGACGTAGGTGGGTATTTATGATAATATCCATCATTGGGTTTATGTGTATGTATAGGTGTAAAAATATTAAATATATTTTTTTAAATGTACAGTTTACTTACCTGCTCACAAAGCTTATTGGCATTTTATGACGTTTGTTTGTTTTTTGATCGTAAAAAACAGGCATGCCATTCCGATTCATTGATTCTCAGAGCTTTTACGGTGATTCTCAAACTTTTTACCTGATTTGATAAGTACTCTATCTGGTATCTCGTTATTAAACTATAGGTACAATAATAGGCTTTAAACTGCGACTTTGTCCGCGTCGGGGTTGAATTTTCCAAAAAATCTTGTTTGTCTATTTTCTTGTTATTTTGCTGTCTCTATGCCAAATGTGACAAGAGAAATTATAGGACCACCCCCGATTCATCATATCATTCAGTTGAGCTGTCTTCGAGTAATCGGTGAACATTTTTGAAGCCGGGTAATAAAAATGATACATTTCGATCGTGGGTATTTTTTGCTATATTTTTTTATTTTTTCTCGTAAATTGTGCTCTGTTCCTCATTAATTATAATGATCAAAGTTTGAAAACCAGTGCCTCCTTGACAGGTTGAGGTGTTGTGACAGCTCGCTATGACGCCCGTCTTTGTTATTTTCATCTTTAGATCTACGTGAGATGATCGGACATATGGATGCTGTGGTTGGACCTCGACAGACGTGCCGTGGTGCGTCTCCCTCGGGAATTCAGAGGAAGTTGGCTTAAATTCTTCAGAACAAAACCCATTGGGTTACCTACCTACCTTTGGTTAGAACCTTATTTGTCATACGGGTAACTGACTCCTGAATTGGGACCAGTATTTCAAGTTCAAATTAAACCTGTTCATGTTTAATTAATTTGAGCATGAAATATTGATCCCCATAGAGCGTAAGCGTCTCAGAGATGGGATATTTGAGAAAAGTGCGCGGTGCAGTTTGAGACAAATACCTATCAATAGAGGGCATCACGGCGAACAAATATTGTCCTCAAACCAAAACTATAAAGCGTCCCAGAAACGGGATACCTATTTGAAAAACAACAAATATCCCGCGTTATATTGGTAGAAGGCACACACAATGCTTTCTTTCGAAAGGTATGTGTCTCATTGAGCAACGCGTAATAAAACACTATAATATCAAGCCCTCATACGTCCTCAAATTTAATGTCTTTCTCTATCCACTGGGTTGTACTAACCTGGGTGAAACCACGGGACACAGCTAGTAGCAGTATAATATAATGTATATTATATCTATGTTATACAGTACAATACAACGGTAAGAGAATTAGATATTATTTGGTAATTAATAATGATAACATTGACGTATCGTATCTAACTCTGAGATAAAAGGATTACAGTTGATTTCAAATCTAACCATGATACTTGATAAACAGCTATGATTTGTTTTTCAATAATAGTAGGTTATTCTACCTATGAAACCGATAATTATTTGTGTCATGGGCATAGTAGGTAAGTTAAGTAAGTGCTAGTAGTTTTGCAGACAGTAGTTAGATCTAGCGAACAAAAAATTTCTGATGTACTTTTTTTTTAGCAAAACTTAAACATACTTATACCTATTTACCGCCTTTTGAAGAGCTATACCTAGCTACTGCTCATGACTCCTAAGATCTTTATCACATCTTTATCAAATATGGAAAAACATAAGAAAAACAATTATTAGACAAGTACACGACATTGTAAAAGAAAAAAAAACAATGAACAACAGAAAATAAAAGAAACGAGAACAACAAAAATATATAATCTGTGAAAACAACTCTTTGGCTATCACGGTTCATGAGATACAGACAGACAGACAGACGCACGCACGGACAGTGAAGTCTTAGTAATGGGTCCCGTGTTTAGTAACGGAACCCAAAAAACCGGATCACCAAATCTTAATTTGGTTGTCGTCAGGAGCCGTGTGTCGCTAACCAGGATCTGCCTCAGCATCTGAGACCAACTTAAAGTTTTTATAAAAAAGAATCATCGAAATCGGATCACACAAGGCAGAAATATTCAGTTCCCTTCCAATTCAAAAAATCCCGACGGCAATTTTTTTTATATAAAATCGTAAAACCTATATAACCAAGTTTTGTCCAGATACGTTGTAAAATACGACTTGTAGAGAGCGGAGTATTAACATATTACAGACTAAAGCAAATTTTGCCAGACTCGAAGCTGAGTCAAAGTGTATGACAAAACATCGGACAAAACCCCTTAGTATCAATATCCGATCCTTAGTACCTACATGGTTCAGATAATGGCATTTTAACCAAAGTTTATCATAAGCATCAGTAGCAGATAATATAATAGGCTTAAGGTGGACTTAAGCACGCTTATGTCAAGATTTGACGAGGATCGGAATAAAAAAACACAATAGGTGGAGTGTGTGCCAGAAAAGTCGGCACGTAGTCAAAATCGAAACGTGTTTTCAATCCATTTTTGTAAAGAGTAGTGTTTATCTATTGTTAGATATCTCGACTTTCATTCCGATGGCCAGATTCGAATCCTGGCCGGCCGTGCATCAATAGATTTTTGTTACAGGACTGTAACATTAATCTATGTCAGGCATCGTTATCATACTGAAGATGAGTCTGCTAATGTAACTACACGTCCCCCGCTCCCCCCAGATTCGGCGCCCGTGGCCACTGCATCGAATTCTTTCGAATTGCTAGACGTCTTGAATGAAATTAAACTGCTGAGACAAGACATGTCGGAGATTCGAGGCGGGCTTCAGGCGCTCACAACGTCTGTTACCTATTGCCAGGATCAAATATTTAATTTTACCGAATCGTTTGCATCTGCGAGTGCTCGTCTTCAGCGCTTGGAAGATAACCAATTCAAGGTTTCTGAACTTGAATGCCAAATTTCGCAACTACAAGAGCAGCTGAACCTGCAATCTCAAGCTCAGATCAAAAATGAAATTGAAATCATTGGCTTGCCTGAGGCTGCAAATGAAAATCTGCAACATTCGGTGCAAGTACTGGCTCATAAAATAGGAGTTTCTCTTAAAGTAGAAGAACTTGACTGGGTGACTCGTGCGGGGCCTAAGAATAAAAAACCATCTGAAAAGACCGTGCGCTCTCTTGGTGGCCAGGATAGCGAGCCCACCTCAAGGCCTATTGTAATTAGATTTGTCAGAAAATCCAAACGCGACGAGTTCCTAAAAGCGACCCGTGTCAGGAGGAACATAACTCCCAAGGACATTGAAGTTGGTAACAGTACAAACAAATTATACGTCAACGAACGACTTACTTTTCAAAATAGGCGGTTATTTCGAGAGGCCCGCATTCGAGCTCATAGACTGGGATTCAAGTACTGCTGGATCAACGACGGCATCATCCTCTTGCGGAAAGATGAGGGCAAAGGATTTCCTGCTATACAAATCCGCTCCTGGTCTGTACTCGAAGACAAACTCAAGCTGCCTACGGAAACCGCCGCGCCCGGTACTCTTGCACAGTAGTTGTCTCAGATTTAGGGCTTTTATTGTCAATTATATTTTGTTTTTTTATTTATCACGGCTCTACTCACTCTTACACTCATTACACTCTGTTCACTCACAGTTCACTCTCACATGTATGAAAAGGCATTTAAGTCCCAGTTTGCGCAAGTCAGACAATCTCGCATCTAGTATAACTCTCTCTAAGTTTAAACTTTATCTCCACCTAAATAATATGATAAATGGCTACGGTTGATTTATACAATATTAAAGATTTTGATAACTCTTATAATATTAACTGTTACACTTGCGCTTCTCTGGAAGACTGTAAAAAGTTTCTTGATATTTCCTATAACATAAAACTTCTAACTTTCAATATCCGCAGTATAAATAAAAATACGAATACATTCCTGGTTGCATTGAAACGCCTGGACACCTCCTTTGATGTTATTATTTTAACCGAGTGTTGGTTAGAGAGCGGCGCCAAACCATTTACTATTCCCGGATACTCTTCGTATTATACGGAAAAAAACACAAATAAATGCGGTGGTGTCGTGGCTTACATTGCAAACAAATGGACTCCCACTGTCACTGAAACCAGTTTCAGTGAAGCTGAATGCCTACAAATTCAATTAGATGAGTCGCTAGTAATTTTAGGAATCTATCGCTCCCCTTCCTTTAAAAAACTGGATAATTTCTTTACCTTTTTAGGCAAAACTTTTAAATCATTATGTAAAAATAATGTTGTGTTAGCTGGTGATATTAACATCGATATACTAGACGCTGAAAATTCTGATTCCACGGATTACCTTTGCTTGCTTTCTGAAGCGGGTTTTCGGCCGGCTATTACGCTACCTACTAGATACAAGTCCTGTCTGGACCATATCTTTGTATTTGCTAAACTAATTACAGCTCTCTACTAGGTCTTGTCGCTCCCACAGATGTTACGGATCATGACTTCTCTATCCTTGGTATCTCGGGTGGCTCTTTGAAGAAAGTTCCTCTTAACCGTTATTTCACAAAAATAGACTTTCCTAGCGTCCTTTCTGATCTAAAACAGGTTGAATGGTCGTCGGTAACTGACTCTTCTGATGTATCTCAGGCCTTAAATAATTTTTATTCTATTCTAAACAAATTCCTTGAAAATCACAGTTCACGCAAACGTGTAAGTAGATCGCGGTTCACTCTTAAACCTTGGATCACTCCTGGGTTGGTCCGATGCATGAGGCATAGAGATCGCCTCCATCAGGCTCATCGCGCTAATCCCGACGATGTCCTTAAAGAGAAAATATACAAACGATATCGTAATTTTTTTAGAGAACTACTACACCGACTCAAGACTGAACATGACACTCAAATTCTATCAAATAGTAGTAGCAATTCCAAACACTTATGGAAAGCGATAAAGCAAGTAACGAATACGGACAAACAACATAACTCTGCTGCACAACTCCTGACAATACTTCCCAATAACCCCGTTAATTCTTTAAATTTTTGTAACAAATATTTTGCTAATGTGGGTAATGACTTAGCACAAAAACTTTTGGACAAGCAAGATAAATCGATTGACGTTCTTCTCTCGGAACTACAACTTGGGCCCTCCTCTCCTGTCTCTTTCTTCATCCAACCTACAGACGAATTCGAACTTGATAAAATAATACTCGGACTAAAAAATAGTAGCGCACCTGGTATCGATGGATATTCAACCCACTTCATTAAAACTATTCGCCTATATATTTTACGCCCACTCTCACATATTATAAATCTTAGCATCAGTTCTGGTACTGTTCCACAGGAATGGAAACGAGCCGTTGTGGTTCCCATTCACAAAAGTGGAAATAAATCATCTCCTGAGAATTATAGACCGATATCCTTACTTAGTGTTTTCTCCAAAATTTTAGAGAGAGTGGTTAATAGCCGTTTGACAAAGTATCTTGAACAATACCACTTGCTTTCTGCTAACCAGTATGGATTTCGAAAAAACAAGTCTACTGAGGATGCTGTGACTGCGTTGGTGGACATAGTGTCGAAAAGCCTGGACAGCAAACTTAAATGTGTCGCCATTTTTCTAGACCTGGCAAAGGCTTTCGACACTGTTTCAACCGACGTTTTGTTGAGAAAACTAGATAATCTCGGAATTAGGGGTTTACCCCTCACTTGGTTCCGTAGCTATTTGACTAACAGAAGGCAGTGTGTACGGGTGGGTGACTGGATGAGTGGAGAAGAATTTGTTAAATTCGGGGTACCACAGGGCAGCGTTCTTGGTCCCACATTATTTCTAGCCTATTTAAATGACATTAGTGCTGTTCTGCCTACTCTTGGTAATATAATCTGCTACGCGGACGACACAGCTCTAATTTTCCAGGGTAAGTCATGGGATGAGGCTTTTCATAATGCTCAAAAGGGATTAGATTTTGTTGCCGAGTATTTGGACAGAAGTCTTCTGTCTCTTAATTCCAAAAAAACTAAGTTTGTCTGTTTTAGAAAGACTCTCGCCACTGAGCCTACCCTTACTCCATCCCTGAGAATTCACTCTTCCTGTGACCGCTCCCTTAGGTGCTCGTGTCCTGTTATAGATCGAGTTATCTCTATTAGATATTTGGGTGTTGAGATTGACCAGAGCCTGTCTTTTAAGCCTCACCTTATTCTTACAGGTAACAGGGTAAGAAAACTTATTTACGTCATGAAATTATTGCGTGACGCTGCCGATGACAAAACGCTTAAACTTGTGTACACTGCTCTATGTGAATCTATACTCTGCTACTGCATAGGGGTGTGGGGGTGTGCTGGGAGGACGGCTTGGCTTGGACTGGAGAGGGCCCAACGCTCTGTCATAAAAGTTGCCTACAAGAAACACTTCAGATATCCAACTGACTTGCTCTATAAAGAAACCAAATTATTAACTGTTAGGCAGCTCTTTATACTCAAAGTCACACTCTCGGTGCACAAGAGAGTGTTGAATTCTGTCGAGTACCCAGCTTTGTTAGCTAGACGAGTGTTTCGCATCCCACAAACCAGGGTACACTCTGCCTTTGCTCGTCGTCTCCCTAGTTTCTCTCATTCCTTTGTGTACAATCGCATCATCCGCATGTGCGACATTAAAGAGCTTAAAGTTAAAGCTGTTAAAAACAAAATAGTTGAACTGCTTATAACTATGCCTTATCATCTCACAGAGGATTTGGTTGCGAACCTATACTGGAACTTTAAAATGTATAGTAACATTCTAAAGAAATAGCTTCCCTCAGCTTTCATAAATTATCAAGTGCATTTTCTTACCTTCACACAGGCATCACACAATCGTTCAAATAAATATTCTCACACTACACTCAGTACGCAACACTTGTCACACACACACACACACACACACACACACACACACATACATTTACATCCATACATACATATTTATAGAGCGTGAATTGATTAGGGTTTTGATTTTGATTATTGTTTAAATTCATTTAATAGTTTATTATTACTCCACGGTTTCACTGTAATTTCATACTTTATAGTAATCTTCTCTGGACTCTCGAGACACAGGACTTGTTCCTAGTTCGAGGTCCATTGTTTATGCCAACTATTTGTATATCTATCTTTTGTTTAATAAACTATTATTATTACTATTATTATTATTATGTGCTAAGAATGAACTCTAATTAATATTGCTCTTACCAAAGAAAACATCGTGATGAAACCCGCGGCTTTTAGTTAGTACTCAAAGCCGCGGGCGCTACAGGCAGCGCTCAGAATATCATGGGTTAAAATTGCTACGATGTTTATCTAGATCAGATGTAAAGGCGTCATTCTAAATATTCCATTCCATACTTCCCTATTCTACTAATAAAATATTATAATTGCGAAAACTGATTATCAATTCAAAAGATTATTTCAATTTTTAATCTTTTTGACTGACTATCAAGTCAACCCACAGCTCAAATAGCTGGGTCTATTAATCTGAATGTGGTTATTCTGTCTTGGTAAATGTATGCGCACCTAATTAAAATAGTAGAGCAACGCATTTAGGAAAATTTTGCTGTGGACTGATTATTTTTTATATTAATAGACTAGACTTTACCCGCGTTAGTGTCTTTTAAAAGTAATATTAATTTCCTACAGGTACAGAATACGTAATAGGTAGTTAGTTTTAACTTCAAACTTTAACAGCCCTTATAACTCCAATAGAGGTCGCATTTCCAAAAATTCTTTCTCGTTCTAAAATGAAACCCCATTCGAAGTTTCGGACTCGCTCTTGTATTTCCATAGATTTCGTGATGAGTCTTTTATCTATATAATATTATAAAACTAAAGATTTTTTTAAATTATTTGTTTGTTTGTATGAACGCGCTAATCGGAACTACTGGTTCGATATGAAAAAATATTTTTGTGTTGGATAGTCCATTTATCGAGGAAGACTACTTTTCATTTTGTTATTCCCACGGGATCGGGACTTATGCGGGTGAAACCGCGGAGCGCAGCTAGTCTTTAATCTAATATATAAAAATAAGTCGGGTTTTCCTCCCTGACGCTATAACTCCAGAACGCACGAACCGATTTCCACGGTTTTGCTTTCGTTGGAAAGGTCTCGGGCTCCGTGAGGTTTATAGCAAAGAAAATTCAAGAAAATCTGGTGGCGAAACGGAGTTCGCCGGGTTTGCTAGTATTATATACAATATGTGGTTGAAGCCACCGGTTAAGTTAAATCTAATATAGCTTTTTAGAAAAAGAGACTCTCAATTCGTCGCGATTTATAAAATTAGCTGAATATTTTGCTGGCCGCTTATGCATTATAGTTCTTAGTACAATCAGGCAAATAAAGTGGGGGGGCCCCTTAGAGTTTGAAATTGCTATTTTTATTGACTAATTAAAGTCTTTCAGTTGAAGAAGAATCTTAAAGCCCTGCTGTAAACTGTACACGTAATAGCAATTTTAGAACTCTGCGATGGGCCTCCAATTTTTGTTGTCCACGTACCTAACCAAAAAGAGACATTGTAAAGTATCATGTATTTGTATGTTATCGTTGTTTTGTTTTGTTTATGATGTTTGTCTATGAATAAAAATGCGTAGCAAAAGAAAACAAACTATTGTCTTTGAATGTTTTATTGACACAACATATTTACAATAAAATAAAACAATATTCATAGGCGTTGTTAAACAAGGATATTTTCAGCTCCTGGGCCAGCTTGTGGGTAGCTCGCACTCGACATATCTAATTTTCTAACAGTGTCTCGAACGTGCGAGTATTGTGACCGTTAAGATGCCCGGATCACTCAAAGATATTCGGACCAAACTATATCCACAATATTTATGACCTATTTACTACTATTTGTTACCTTGATTTATATTTTTATAGTGCGTGCCTGCATTGGACCGTCACAAAATATTTTTCAAGAAAAAATGCGTGTCCAATAATTGCACCGCGCAAGTTTTTATGAGTGCACATCTCGTCGCGGTGCAATTTTTTGGGTCTTGAAAAATCTTGCTACCTTTATTCATATAATTTCTACTTCTGCCAAAAACGAAAATAATTTAGAGATAAAGTGGTCGAACATTCTGACATCATTTACCTAATGTTACAAAGAAAGGAAATTTTTTTTAAAAGAAAATAAAAATTACCTAACAATAGATTAATTTAATTTCCATACTTACTTATCTTAATTAATTATGTATTTACCAAAGAATTAACAAACCCTTTATTTTAACAATGAAACTACCTTATCGATTCCTCGAAACGGCTACAAACATTTACAGAAAAGTGGATCGTTTGCGAAATGAACCATTTGCGAAGTGAACCATTTGAAAAGTGGACTATTTAAATGACGATTCACCTACATCTCCTACACACAATTTTAGTGGACTTTTTGCTAAGTTGACAGACCACGAACAAATAAAAATTATGCATAAATACCACTGAATATTTTTTTTTCTATGTAGGCATGAGACCATATTTTTGGAGGCATGAGATCAAGCCGTAGTTTTAATGGAGGTCACAAAAAGTAGACTGGTGTGGTTCGGTCACGTCGTGCGGAGATGGGATACTCAGGTCACCAGTAGAGTAAAGAACTTGGTACTCGTAGTAGAGTAAGAGGAAGAAGTTGTGAAGAGATTGCGTTAGCGAGAGTATGAGGTAGAGGTGAGCGAACGCGGACTTGACGCGGAATAGAATGGAGTGGAGAAGGTTGAAATGTTGTACGCAGTAGGTTACACATAGTGGGAAAAAGGAATGAAAGAAGAAGACTTTGGGGTCGAAGAATATTTTTTAAATAATGTTTGTGGTCACTCTGATCTGTCTGCAAGTCTTTGGGGGACCTTGAGGGACCTGTATTCAACAGTGGACGTACTGTAACTGATGTAAAGATGATTGTCCAGACAGTAAATAGGAGAATACAATTGGTATGGAGAAATGTAAGTTCTCCTCTCTAACTTCGTTCAACAGTAGCCCTGAAGCCGAGCTTATCATCAGCAGTATACTGCACAGTTCTCCGCTTGCCATCAGAGTCCATAAATGAGTAGTATCCTCGAACTAAACCATCGCCGTCTCTCGTCTCCTTCGCTGACTTGCTGTCTCCTGTGTCGGCGTTCTGAAACGTAGAAATATTCAGTGTATAAATATAAAATGCAAAGTCCTGACTAACTGATAATATTATATCAACGCACAGCTCAAACTAATGGACGGATCGAAATTTGGCACACAGATAGCTATTATGACGTAGGCACTAGGCATCCGGCAAGAAAAGATGAACCCCTACGGCAAAACTTAGGTCTTAATAAATTGTACATTTTCTTATTATAATTCGATCCTCCAATAACAATGGTTGGGTCGCGGGTATGCTCCCCTAGGAAAGCCACCTAACTGCTAAGATTTGTTTAATCTTATCGGCTCCCCTAGTCCAGGTCCAAGGGAACCAATCGAAGCGGATATAGACGAAAAAGTATCTAGAAGTGAAGTTAATTGAATGAGCATAGAGCATAGCGCCACACCCTGACTTTTCTATAATTAAATCGTAGTAGTAGTAGTATGTGCAGTACACATTACGTGCGCATACGCATACGTGCCCTGACATTGATCGTAGAATGTGACCGCCTTAGGCTTGTACCGGAAGGTTTACTTCATGAATGAGGTAATAACAGCTAGAGTGTGTGCCAGTTTTGTCGGCAAGCGATTGGTCGTGCTTTCGTCGCGAATCGTTGGCGTTTTAAATAATTTTATAACTGACCGAGCGAGCGAAGCGTCTTAGCTTCAAGTATAGCACAAATAATAAAAACGTGTTAAAAAAGCACGCTCGTCTCTCAGTATGTTAGACTCCTCTATTGGGTGTATTTATTAAAACCAATCGAGACGATTTCATGTGGTTTTTATTACTAAAAAATCGAGAAATAACTCAAAATTTACAGATAAGTAAATTAACTGTATTTTAAAAGAGAAACACTTACATCAACAAATCTCGGAAGGGAAACTAAAAGAGGCTATGAAACTGAAAGTTCGCTTCGGGTCCCTTTAGGACGTAGGAGATTAAAAATGGATATTTGGACATTCAACCTCTAAATGGGTAATTTTGAGCATATTAGAGTACTAACTACTATGTATTCTGTGTTTGTAGATAAATATCATTTTCATAGGGGTCATATAGAGTCACTAACGCGGGTAAAAACGCGGGCGCAGCTAATTAGTTGATAAATTCCACAGAAAAACTATACATCACATAAATAAGAGTTACAATAACATAACAATAGATTTCTCAAGTGTTGTACCTATTAACAAAACAAAGACTAATTTTCACTTTTAATCGAAACATTTTTTTTCTAACGTGTGAATGTCTTCGAATTGTCTAACTAACAAAAAAAAATCTTTGTAAAGCACCCAGTAACTTCAAACTGGTTTCATATTTGGTGAAGATCTGGTGGTAATTTTCAATGAGCAGAAAGCTTCTCAAAAAGCAGTAAATTGCTCACTTTTAGATTTTTACTTGTAGAATCGGTCTTACTTGGTAGGGCATTTGGAACCACTTTCTCATCACAAAACTATTCAAAGTATGTGCTCGTGAGGTTTGCTAATAGCAAACCTACTAGTTATCTTGTGTTTAATGTCAAATTATATGGCTAAGTGCGTTCGCGTCGCTGCGCCCGCGCCGCCTGTCAAGCTACTTTCATAACCGCGAACTTATACAAAGGAGATCATTTCGTCTCACTTTCCATTGCTAGTGGGTGGCCAATGGCCGGATGATTGTAACATTTTTATATAGGTACGTAAGTAACCAAGAGTTTGCACTGCATACTTGGTAGTTAGGTATAGAGCGCTCGTGTCAGTTATCGTCCATTAGGTGATAACTTTTCCAATATCCATTCGCCTATCTTACTTCCTTCAGCCAGACTCGGATATAATTTCTGTCATTTAGGCTGCCGTCCGAGGTGGACATAGCGCAGCATGCGTGCGTATGTCGCGCCTATGTTACTCCGATTATGTAGCTTTCTATTTGTGAAAGAATTTTTATTAACGGTTCAGTCATTTCGGAGCCTTTTCTCTAAAAAAAACTGTACTCTGTACAATGCCTCTTTTATAATATTGTTTAGAAAAACAAAAAATAAATGAATTTGAAAAAATCTTGTTATAGAAATATTCTGCCAGCTTGACCTTTAAGCTAGATATAAATCGATGTGCCATATTGAGATTATTGAGCTACTCTACCTAATAATTATAATTTATCACTAAAGACCTCGTTTCACTAAGCACGGCTTAGCCAATTTTGATGAACGAGATGTCAACTTACACAAGCTTTGTAATGGAAAATGAGCTAACATGATCAATTTAATATGTGATGTCAAAAGTAACGGCCTGCCATTATTTTTCTTTTTTTTTAAGTTATAAATCGAAATCTCACTTTATTTTGAAATCTACGACTGTTAAATATATTTTTACAACTAAGTACTATTTACTTTTTATCTCACAAGATGCTCAGTGACGATGCGGTCTAAGGTATAGCACGCTTTCCTTAGAAGATGGCGCTCGTTACTTGAAGACTCCCAACGAAAGACGTTGGTATGGAAGACGGCTGTGGATCAAAAACATTTCAGTCCCGACTTCCTTTTGTGGCTGCACCGGGCCGTTGGGTATTCCATACATTAGTATTTTATAGTCATTGTAATAGTTTCTATTCTACCAACGAATACAAAACAGTTTAACGTAATTTTACCGTTTTAAATTCATACCACATTATCTTAGTTAGGTACCTAGACTTTCTCTTGAAATCATTGCGTTACGCTGTGTCATACATCTTTATATTATTACTAGCTGCGCCCCGCGGTTTCCCCCGCGTAATAATTTTCTACGCAATTTTCTTAATTATTTCTTTCATAAAAACCTTCTCCGGACAATAACAAACACAATAAAAAAAGAATTGGTCAAATTGGTCCAGGTGTTGTTGAGTTATGCGCTTACCAACACATTTTGCGATTCATTTTTATATATAAGACTAGCTGCGCCCCGCGGTTTCACCTGCGTAAGGCTCGATCCCGTAGGAATTGACTCTAGAAAAACGTTTGTATGGGGAATAGAAAAGGGCTGTTTTTAGGGTTTTCCCGGAAATTATTCGATTTTTTCTCGCCTTTTAAACCTTCCCTAGACCTCCACGAACATTTCAAGACTAAGATAAGATAAATCCGTTCAGCCGTTCTCGAGTTTTAGTGAGACTAACGAACAGCAATTCATTTTTATATATATATAGATATATATTATGGCTAATCTTTGTAGCTTTGTTTATATATAAGAGCTCATTAGTATCTTGATGAACAATGATATACAATGTGTTCCAACGAGGGTATTGTATCACGAAAGAGGGTTATTCTAAACATCTAGCTAGACGAACAACTTGCCCTACGACTTTTGGAAATTCGAACTTTTTTATGTTATGGTTTACTGACTCGATAATCAGTTGTTTCTTGGAGGTTTATTTTAGGTTTGGGTTGGACTTTGGGTTTTGATTTATTGACTTTGGACTAGGTACTATTTAAATGGTTACTATTTTCTTCCAATAACAGCTGTTTTGGCAATTACAATGGCCCAAATGATGAGGCTCTGTGCGGAAACAGCTCCGTAAAACTAAACTAAACAGCTGTTTTCCGGTATTTTATATTCAATGTTCTTAGTACCTAATGTCCTGTGAACATTAGATACATAGGTACAAGGTTTTTATTATACCCTACAATGTAAAAAAATAAACATACACTCTCTCCGTGTACAGTGGTCCGCACCACGCAGTCTTACAAGAAAGTTTAACCAGTTCTTACAAAACGCGACCTTGTACACGTGGCCTACCTATACCTACTATTTGAGACAAATTCCATAATTAATAGCCGATTCATGAGGCAGAGATTACGCTAAGTATAAAGGTAGGTACTTAAGCACATTTAATGGTGTTTAAGTCTGCTCACGACAATGGAATCCTTTTATGGCAAACGCTGACAACATATTTTAATCAGTTTATGGAAAAAAGTGTAAATAGTGTTTCGACGACGAAGGTAGATACGAAAGGGAGTTGCTCTAGACTTCATACGAAAGGGAGTTGCTCTAGACGCCTAGGGGCTACTTTAGTTCTGCGAGTTTTAAAAATTCGAACTTTTACAATTTATTGTTAAGCAGTTTTTTTTAAATTAAAAATCAATATTCCTTAAAAGAATGTAGTCCAAAGTCAATAAACAAACAAAACCATAAGGTGAATGACTTCTAACTCTAAAAAAACATCGGATTATCGAGTAAACATAACCTTGAAATTTTCGAAAATTGTTTGTATTTACAGAAGTCATGGAACAAAAGTTATTCGCTTAAATGTCAGGAACAACCCCCTTGCGTATAACAATTCTCTCGTTGAGACACATTGTAAAATGTACAGTTTGTACAGGTCATATGTCAATTATAAATATTATTATGAATAATTTAAGCTATCCAGCCATCCCATCGCAGTAGCCCAAATAGTTGTCTCCCGTAGTTTATAAATAGTTCTACCCAACCGACCGGAAGCTGTCCTTGGCTGCATTTTATGGTGCAGACAGAGATAATCGCCAGTTTGGTGTCCACATCATATTTATTTTAAGGGGCCTCTACGTGTTGGTTACGGCTCCACGTACGCCTTCCAAAGGTCCGGCTCCATAGCCCCGTTATATGGGACACATATTACATATTATGGTGCAAAGATAATTATAATCATAATCATGATATTCATACAAACATGCAAATAGCGCTTTAATTACCTAGTTAATTTGCTAACACGATAACAATACGTGTGGAAAGATGATCAGTGGCGCGGAAAATCTATTTAATAAGTTTCCAAAAGGTATTGCTTCATTATACTAAATACAGGATGGTGTTAACAATGCTAATTGACCTATGAATTGCTTTGCATTCTGGATAATACCTACCTCGAATTGATTGAATTGTTTTTAAACAAATCTCTACACAATAGAAAATATAACAATGTAGTTGCACCTCTGTTTAAATATGTTTGTCAGCATCTCAATTATATCAACGAGAATTTTTTTGAATCATTAGAAATGTATTCTTTATTTTGTATACGATTTTTACTGTACCATTATTTGGTTATTTTCGAATCAGTTAAAAACTATGTTAATATTGTTTTATACTTTTCTTTTGAAGTACTTAATTTACATACAAAAACACTCAAACTAGAAACAAATATTTGTAAATTTTGAGGCGGGTATCGAACCCGCAACCTTCTGCGTTGCAGTCGTCTACCTTGTGATATTCATTTTACAAGATGATTCTTGTTTGTCCAAAAATAATTCATGAGTCAAATTGTAAACAGGATAATTTTGACGAAACCAGATTCCACACAACCTTTATTGAGCCATCCATTTTACTTCCGACCTAGAAGAAGGTAATCCACATAAAAAAGCCTTGTTATTTTTTACTTTTGAGCACAGCTTTTGAGAATAAATCCTACTAGGTAGTTATCTATAGAGAGGCCATGTTACTTATCGCCCATTAGGCCTGTGTAAATTGTGTTTTCTTAATAACAAATATCGATGAAATGTAAGAGCAATTTTTTTGATTATGCGACCAAGAATTGTGTTAATAAGTCTGTACCTGTGGTTAGAAATGAACATTGCACCATTTTCGCATATATATGAATTTTATTTTTACCACACGTTTGTCAATAAATAAATAAATAAAAAATGTTGGTGCAATAAAGTGTGTTTCTCTGTGTATCTATCCTTTCTCTAAGTTGTACTTACATGAACTCCATACGAATATGTGTATTTAGTATGAGGATCAAACTGATCTTCGGGTCTCTGCAGCTCTGTATCCCTCGCATAATGCGCTAAACTTAGAGGATTCCCTTTAATAGGTGACAACTTTTGTATCCTATACGCTTCAGCTATTTCTCCTCTCAGTTCCTTACTGCCTTGAAGGAATTTCTTAGGAGGTAGCTTCGTCAAAATCACTGGTGCTTGAAACCTTGGTTTGTTAAACAAGAACGGAATAACAGTTTCTGGTCGTGGTGTAGGCATGTACCCTGTATATTCTTCTACAGTTTTAGGATAGTATCTTTGGAATTCTTCATTTTTATTAACAAGCTTTTTGACTGCTTTGTCCCTTTCTGATTCTGGTAGTTTCGTATCGGGATCGTCAAGGTAACCGACTAGAGCATCTTCGAGTGTTCTGTAGGTGTTGTACGCGTAGTCAGGCCCTTTGGCTCCCGGACCGGTGTC
Source organism: Idaea straminata (assembly GCA_951213275.1). NCBI lineage: Eukaryota > Metazoa > Arthropoda > Insecta > Lepidoptera > Geometridae > Idaea > Idaea straminata. Next base: position 13,766,070 of record OX577857.1, read on the forward strand.
ATCGTATCGGTTTTCGATGGCGAAGCGTATTTGGGCTTGTGATGCTGCTGACGGATAGTAGTCATAGTTGAAAAGTGCCGATGTGCTCAAAGAAAGGGAGAGCAATGGTATCTGAAGACAGAAATGGTTACAATTAATCAAAGTCCTGACTGACTGACATAATATATCAACGTACAGCTCAAACCAATGTATGGATCGGGCTAGAATTAGGCATATACCTAGATAGCTGTTATAAAGTAGGTATCCGGTAAGAAAGGATTTTGGAAAGTTTAAACCCTAAGTGGAAGAAGTCAAGGGCAAAGGCTAATCAGTATGATGAGACTAAGATTAAAAATGTAAAATGTGTAAATTTGTTACTTTTTCACACAAAAATCACTAAACCGATTGCGATTAAACATGGTATGTAGATAGCTGAAGTTCAGAAATAACATATTGGCTACTTTTTATTGAGATATTCCTACGTGATTGGCACTTACGCAGTGTGCGGCTAATACATAATACTTTGCACATCATTTCGTGTATTTCTTAATATTTTAAAATTAATTAAATATTTAAATTAAAGCAGGCATAGATAATTAAAAATATTGCTCAATAAGTTTTACAAGCCATAGTATTTGGACCGGAAATCATAGCTTAAATTCCCCGCTTTTATTTCTCATTGTTTAAAACCAATGCATTGTTTGGCAATTTGTTTTAGGTAAGTTGCAAATATTTAGCACAAAACCTTTTACCTAAGTAATCGTGCATATAGGAGGCCAAAGCAAAATACCTGTCGCCTATAGCTAAAATGGTTCATTATTGAATGGAAAATTACTTTTTCATTATTTTACAAAAAAGAACCTAAAAATACAAACAATCAAAACACAATTAAAATATATTCAGATATACAATAAATTTGCCTTTTTAAATTAAACCAAAATGTAACAAAACAACTCATTATCAAAGGAAACACTGCAAGACATCAATTTTCCGTGCTATAATGATAATTTTAGTTATAAGCGAAAGGCAATTTGCTTTTGGCTCCTAAATGCGCTTTAATAAATAACAGTAATCAATTATCCATATTATGAGTCTCTAATTTTGGTTTAGGTAAGTAGTAAGAAATTATTGCAAAACGTTAAAATTAATTATGGATACTAAACAACTTATATTAGATATTACTAGCTGCACCCTGCGGTTTTACCCGAATAAATACCATTTTCGAAAGAATATCGGAATAAAAGTAGCCTATGTTACTGCCAAGGATTCAATGTATCTAAGTACCAAATTTTATTAAAATCGGTCTAGTAGTTTCAGAGCCTATTCATTACAAACAAACAAAAGAATATCTGTTTAGGGGTCGATACCGTAAAACTTCAATAAATTAATACGTAGACAACACACTGCAAATAAATTTTAAAATTTCCATATAATTAGTCGAAACACATAGCGGTCTGTTACATAAGTAAGTCGGTACAGATGAGCAAGTGTGAAAGCTACTTTACTGCTATAAAACCCGTATTTTTATGCAACGTACACTCCATTGGTCCACTTTACAAGTTTCGATACAATAATTATCAATTTTACAGTACTTTCTTGTACATTTACCCTTATTATGTAATTTGTTTTTATACTAAACGAGTTTAATTTTATCGCCTTAGTGGTGATGAGTGACATGAGTTCTTTATATTATTATTGGAATTTGCTCTAAGTTTGAAAGCAAACAAAAAAAGTGAATATTCGAAGTCGATTCATAATAATTAACTATCGGTGTTTTTAGTAAGGTAGGTTAATACCACATGCATACCAGATCATGAAATTTCAGTGGAAAAGTTGAAATCAATACGATTTGTTTGTAATGATTGGGCTCTGAAACTTGGTATAATTGTGTACAGATAATTGTAATATATCTTATATATAAAAATGAATTGCTGTTCGTTAGTCTCACTAAAACTCGAGAACGGCTGAACGGATTTATCTTATCTTAGTCTTGAAATGTTCGTGGAGGTCTAGGGAAGGTTTAAAAGGCGAGAAAAAATCGAATAATTTCCGGGAAAACCCTATCAATTCCTACGGGATCGGGACTTACGCGGTTGAAACCGCGGGGCACAGCTAGTATAATAATATGTTTCTGGTATTAGAATGTAGGTATTTATACAACCATAATACAAGCCTAGTCACTTGGCTGGATGGCACCTTTGGATATTATGTATTGCATTGTTTATTTATTTTATATTTATGTGAATCCGATGAAACATTGTTAAACCGATATTCTTTATATAGAATGGAAATATGGCATACTGTTCATGTAATTGTTATGTTTTAAAAAATACTACCTTAATGAAATGTTTAATAATTTATTAATTGTAATAATAATATTTTAATATTAGGTATTTATTGCAACTTAATTTATTACTTTCTAAGTACTTACCCAAATTTTATGATAATAAATATAAAAAAATTAAAGGAAATAAAAAATATTTTCGTTAAAAAACAACTTTATCGTTGCACTTACCAAAATCCTTAACATTTTCAAAATTGTAATAAACACGTCCACCGAACCAAGGATGTGCACTTCATTCAAGAATCGATTAAATCATCCGATTTATTCGATTATTGTTATAAGTATAATCGAGTTGTAGCAGTACGCGGCAGTCGTCGGCCGATCGGCAACTGGTACTAGATTCTTGCACGCGAAGCATACAGAACGTTTTTATGCAAGAGGTGACCACTGGGTTAGGCATGGTTTCGTCCCGTATGTCGGTTTACTTGGTAATCACATTGACCAAACGCCGGCTAATTCAGTGTGTAACAAACACCCTTAGGTACTCCAGGACATTACTAAAAGTATGATTTTGCAAAAAAATAAAATAATTATTTAGAAAATACTCTATGTTACTGAAAAAAGAAGTCTTTTTTTAGATGTGTTTTTTTAAGATGTTTTTAAGACACTATTATGGCATCGGGAGTATCGGGACCTTAGTACTTTTCCTAAATAAAGAGAAATTTTTTTTTTTTCTAAAATAATTGAAACCTGGATTTTACTTTTTAACACGATAGATAAGTTTTTTCAAACCAAACTCTCTCACACCAGCTCTCAATAGGTAAAGTAACTTATGGGACAAACTGTTTTCAATCAAGACGCAATGCCTACTACATTTTTCATAAATCGAGAGCAATCGGAAGCGTTTATTTTATACTTGTATTGTTTACAAATTACATTATTTTACAATTATTTTTAGAGAAATCAATAGTAAAAACTGTATTCAAATAGATAAGTACACGGTGAAGTGGGTGAGTGGTGTTGGCTTAGGGGTGGATAACTTGACATTCATTCAGTTGGGGTCGAATCCCGACCGGCCTTGCACCAATGCATTTATTATCATGTGCGCTAATTGACATTTCTGTTACGGTAAAGAAAATCGTGATGAAATCTGCGGCTTAGTTGGCGCCAGAAGTATTGACAAGTTCTTTCCTCTAAGAGAGTATAGATATGCTGGAAAAGCCTACTACTCCATATCCTCACGCAAAAAGGATCCAACTAAAGAGATCTAGTTTAGGAAAACAGCCCGTATACAAGTAGGTACAAGTATTTATGTATGAAAAATCCTATAAGTATAATATTAAAAAAACTTTTGCTAGGTTTTTAATACCTAATAAATATTTTGTATGTTTGGTTCTAAAACGTACCGATTTATAATATTTTTTAACCGACTTCAAACAAAAGGAGGTTCTCAATTCACGTCACGTATATATATATTTATATATTTTTTTATGTATGTTCACCGATTACTCGAAAACGCCTGGACCGATTTGTAAAATTCTTTTTTTGATTGAAAGGATAACTCACAGGTGATCCCACAAAAATGGGATGAAGATCTGATGAGGATCTTGGGAGTGATGCACCTCAAGAGTGCAGCAAATTGCTCGGTTTTCGATTTCCACTAATAGAATTGGGCCATAAACGAATAGTTACCGAATTTAGTCGCCGATTTGGGTTTGTATGAGTGTTGATAGAAAACCCTGTCTTAAATAAAGATCTGATGAGGATCTTCGAAGCGATGAACAGAATTGCACCTCGAGAGTGCAGCAATTGCTCATTTTTCGATTTCCACCAGAAGAATTGGCCCATAACCTAATACTTACCGATAAATGGAATATCTACAATTTGAATAAAATAGTCGCTTTCGTCTCGCCGGATTAGGTTTGAATGAATGTTGATAGAGAACCCTATGCTTAATGAAGATCTGATGACGATCTTCGGAGTGATGAACAGATCTGCACAGTGAGATTTAGCAAATTGCTCAGTTTTCCATTTCCACTAGAAGAATTGGCCTATACACTAATAGGTATCGATGAATAGAGCATCTGAAATCACCTTCTCATCACCAAACTCCTCAATGGGTACGATTAGGTGCAGGTTTCAATTTGATGGAATAGTCGTTTTCGACTCATGGAATAGATTTTTTTTTAGTTTTGTTTTCAGGTTTTTTTGATTTAAAGTTACAGTCCTTAAGATTAACATAGTTTTTTCCGATGTTCCCACGGAATCGAGAATTTCCCGGGCAAAACCACAGGGCGCTGCTAGTTAACGTTATTCGTCACTCTGTTGATCAACACCTTGTGAAATACTCGAAATAAAATACCATAATACTATTTAAATAAAGTTGTGAAATTGTTTATAAAGATCGTTTGAAAAAAATACTTTAAATTTCATTTCGAAATTGTGCTGCAAGCTGTGAAATTATAATTCAAAATATTCATTTTGTAACATATCGTTTTTGGTAGACTTAATTGTAGACATTTTTTCGGTAAAACTTTCCATAAATCATTGCTATATTTCTCTCACTTATTATCAAACTATCTTACGATAGTTGATATATTTGAAATACTTTCGTAGCGGATGCCTAGTGCCTACGTTATACCAGCTAGCCAGCTACCTGTATCACAGAATATATAACCTGTATGCCAAATTGGGGGAGGCCCACGTTCAGCAGTCGACGTCTTATGGCTAATATGAAGACGATGATGCCAAATTGTAGACCGATCCATTTATTGGTTTGAGCAATCGAAGTGAAATTGCAATGTAGTTTGAACAATGTTGAAGAGAATTGGCCTTCTGTGCGTTGATACATTGTCAGTCAGCATTTTCTTTTCGTAAGAAAGTCCTTAGTATCGAACCCACGACCTTCGGAATAAAACTTGAGGTATATACCACAAGACCAACACCACCTAGTATGCTAAGTATAAGTTGTTACCTTACCTACATATGTTAGAACCAAATGCACTAAATTGCTTTGTGCAAAATCGTCTAGTTAATGTAAGTAGGCACTTATTTATAGCAAAATTGTTTATTGCTTTGTATTACCGTATCTTTATGACCATTTAACCTCAGTTCCTGAGGCTATTAATCATTTCAACCTATTATTACTATTTGAATGTTAAGTTGAGGTCACACTTACTTTTAACCTAGGTATAATTATTTAGATGGATAATTATTAAAATTTTGCATTCAACAAATTCATTATTGTAGCTACTAGGGGCTAATGAGTTTTAAACGGTTTCCAGTTACAATGTTGTATTCCTAAAATGTAGGAATAACTTAAAAATAATCCATCCTTCCACCAATTTTCCAGTTATATCCATAACGAGTAAAGATTTTACGAATAAAGGCACACATGTCAACTCGGAAAAGGATCGTCACCGTATCGCCTCGCCGCGCCGCCGCCGTCAACCTAACGTAACCAAGCAATCAGCAGCTCCGAAGTTTCATACAAAGAATACTTAACTGCTAGAATTAATACGTTTTGATACGTGTGTTACGACCCTAACTGACAACATCATACAGACATTCCGCCGTTCCACTATTCGAACGTTGACAAGTAGAAAACCTGCCAGCACAATATATTTATGTGTAGTTAAACCTGATCAGCAGCGCTTGATCAGGTTTAGCTACATCTTCAACTCTAGTTCGTGTTCAAAACTAACCAAGCGTTACATTATACTTATTTACATACTCTCCTGGCTCAGGCAGCGACCTAAAGTCGATATTGACATCCGAAATAAGAGTCTTCCGACGCTTCCTGTCCTGCGCTAACAACAACGACACAGCGGTGAGACAAAGGCGGCTATGATGCATATCTATCGAGCGATGGAGTAGGCTTGCCCGGAACCTATTCTACCCTTACAGCTTAGTTGATCAGAGAAAAGAGCTTGTCTATACGTCTGGGAGACATTTAAACCGCGAATTTTTATCACCATAAAATCAATATCAATTAGCGTACATAATTTTGGATTTGAACCCACGACCTTCAGAATGAAGCTCACGACAATACCGCGGTGTACCTCTAAGGTTAAGGAATCGTACCGAAGACAACCCAGCTGACACATTTAGTACTGTCAGAAGCAAACTACAACACGTCGTGTGAGAGTTTTAGGGAGGTATGTAGGATATGTAGGACAAATCCAAGGGTTACGTGGTATACAAGTCTAGAACCTAACTAACCTACCCCACATAAAAGAAAGTTAAGGTCAGAAGCCGTCAGCAACGCTAAGAGTATAATTTCTCACAACCTTTAATCAGGGTCATTGTTTAAATAACATTAAATAAAACAAAGCTCCGCATTAGGACCAGCGCAGACCACAGAATGCCACATACCTACTTGTTAATCGGCCGATTATTTATTATTATCTATATATATATAAAAGAAAGTCGTGTTAGTTACACCACTTATAACTCAAGAATGGCAGAACAGATTTGGGTGAAAATTGGTAGGGAGGTAGCTTAAAGCCAGGAGACGGACATAAGATACTTTTTATCCCAATATGCCCACGGGATCGGGACTTACGCGGGTGAAACCGCGGGACGCAGCTTGTTATTTATAAAAAGCACCCGCGATCGAGTGATACTAGACTTTCGCTGTAAAAATTTTTCATTCGCTGATTATGCTTTTTTAATCCACGATATTATTCCTTTTTATCGAACAGGTTCTAAGTCAATTAGAAGTTTTTTTTTCATATAGGTGAACGTTCGACTTTTATCACATACCCGCCTGAACCGTGTGACATCCTCACTTATCCTAGTTTTTAGGCTCTTTTATTTGCTTAGATACTCTCAGATATTATAACAGTCGGCCAATTATAGTCGATCGATAAGTCTTTAACCTGGGTCCGTACTGAGTACCTACCTACAATCTAATTATCCATTATCAACATATTGTTTGGGCTCGTAAAACCGTTTAATAACAACTATTGGTCACGGTTAACCTTCGCGATTATGAAATTGAAACCACAGATTAGCGAGCAGTTACTATGATAGCGGCCCACAGACTCGGTGAAAGTTTCTACGGCAACTCTGTTCTGAACTCTAGATAAGATGAGATACCGGAGCATACTTGCTAGGTATGTCAATGCTACTAGGGCCAGTCGCTGTTCGGATGCGTTTTCTTACGTAAGAACAATCCCGACCTTCTTAGTTCTTATGCGAGTACGCTTACAACTTCTCACAGGTTGCAAAGTCTAAAATCAATGCAAAACAAAGATGATCTCAAAGATTCTCAGGGTTAATTATTCTCTTCGAGTTTTGGAAAAGGATACGTAGGTATTTTGTCGATCATCTTTTATTTCAGGCAGTTCAAAGGTCCTTAACAGGACTTGTTAATATTTCGATCAAACCACCCCAGCATTTTCCATTAAATCAATAGAATCCTGAACGCGAGGGTTTCAAAGTATAAAAAAATAACTAAAAATTTACCGGGTTTTATTGGGTAATTGATTGTGTGTGTATCACAGTTTTCATGTTCCAATTACAAACCCGTTATATACCCGCTTAATAATATGCGTCGTAAAGTTCCCATTACTGCCCACTCAATAAGTGCGCTGCAAAGTATCATAATATACCATTTACCGTGTACCACTAAAGAACAATACGTCGGTTTTCGAATAGATAAGATGAAAAACTGGTTTTCAACCTGGGTAAGGCCTCAGGAATGTTCAAAACAGTCATATGGACGGAGACACTTATAAAGTATGTAAATATGTGTTTTAGTTTTGGCCATGGCCGTTGAGATCGTTAATTCTGATGTTATGCTAATAATGTGTGTGAAATTATGTTTATTAGTATAATTTTTAGGCTCGAATATTGCTGTAATATTTATAAAGTTGCAACGTGCTTGGATAATCGAGTTATGTTACTAACTGTTATGATTTGTGGATATTGCACATAACACGCATCCTACTACTGGCTTCGGCCCGCGGTTTTGCCCGCTCTGCCTACAGGAAACGGAATTTCACTAAATTATGTTTCACACACCTATCAAATTTTACCGAATGCTTCTAAGATCAGCGGTATAAGTCAGACAGGACTTTAAATTTTAATGTGTAGATGTTAAAGTTTATGTTTGTTACCTATTCACACAAAATCGATGAAATTTGATGTAAATAGCTGAAGTTCTGGAATAGCATATGGATATATTTTTTGTCCCGTTTGGGCGCATAATGTTAAAAGCGCAAAATGATAACGACTGGCAAAATGGTAAAACAGCAAAATATTAAAATAGCAAAATGTTAAAAGCGCAGAATGGTAAAAAATTCAGTTGTATAGTATATTAGATGCAGGATTACATTATAGTACATTACGATATAAGTGTGGTAAATTGATCTTTGCATAGAGGCGGTTTATGACGCGCGAGCGGCAGCGAGCGTGTTATTGAAGCCAAGATGCAAATATCAATTCCACACGTATATCGTACGACGTTTTTTATCACAGTTGCGAATAAAAGAAAAGACTTGAAAAGAAAACAAAATAATAATTAACAAAATATTTGTGATAACTCTATGTTTACATTTTTTTAAGGCAATATTTTTTTGTTAATTATGCTCCGGAAAGGCCAGGCTAAAGACTTTTAACCTATACATCCTCGTGTGACATACATTATTTTTTAGGGATTTTCTATTTGTTTGTGCGTCGGGGGTTAAGAACAAAATACGATGGTACGGAAAAACAATATATTTAGGTAAAGAAAAAACAAAAAATAAACAACTAAATTTTTAATCGTTTTCTAAGTCATTATCACGTAAAATTTTCGTTCGTAAACCAACTTTAGAGACAACCATTTTTGCTAGCTAAAAACTCTTTGGTACCTACCTTTTCGGGATAACTTTACAGCACTAGTTAACAAATCTAAAACGCACGCGTGCATAATATGTTGGATTATGAGCCTAAAAGCCGTTGAATAAGATCCACTTTATGAGCAACTGTGATAAAAAATCATTTTGTCGAATTGTGACCCCCTAACAGGAAAAATATAAATAAAACGTGCATAGTCTTTGGAAAACGTTTATTTTCGAAATGGAATAATCAACAGTCATTATTTATCATCATCAAAATGAAATAATATTTTTAATGTTCATAATGACGCAGTACTTATGACAATTATTATCAGAATAAAATAAAGAGAACCTACTTTTTATATTATTATTATTAGTGAAGAAATTATCTTGAATTACCTTTGTAGTATAAAATTTAAAAATAAAAGATAAGTGACAAATTAAACCATGAAAATAAAATTGTCAAAATAAATAATCAACATTATTAATAGGTATATGAAATAATAATATTTTTTAATATTCATAATGACATCTGCTACTAATCATTTTCAGAATCAAAAAAAGAAGTAGAATCTTGAACTACCTTTGCTTTGTAGTACTTATAAAATAAAAAAAATAAAAAAAATCGTACGTAGAGATATTTATCGATATTTTCTTGTTTTAATTATTTGAAATAAGTCTCAAAAAGATTACTTGTTTAAGGAACTTGGCAATGGTGATTACGCTTCAATTTTTTCAAATATCGTCGATAATCCATCAAATTTAATATCACAAAGCTTTCTCTTATTTTTTCTACATAATTTAAATAGGGAGTCTTTTATTCGTACATCCCAGAATTTAGCCTCTTTTCTCAATTTAGAAATAAACAGATACAAATTAGGTTTTTTTGGTATTCTGCAATTAAGACGGTGGTGCCACCCTTCAAGGGCGTTGGTGGTCCTATGCCGCTCTTCAGCACAACTTAACGTACTTGCTGGTAGATAAGGGTACCAAGTTTTCTCAAAGTAAGATCGAAAGCGTCTCATTTCAAGTGAATCTGGTGCAGTAGCTAATATATGCTGCCATGTCTCGTGAATACGGCTTGCAGGTACAAGAGGTATTATGGAGCACATCCTCGTTATATTCCTGCCTTCTTTTGTTTTATTTAATTTCAATTTCTTTGATTTTCTCCATACTGCATCATTTTAGTGATGGTAGCAACCGTTAAGTTTTGCTGTAGGAAATACTCTTGATACAGCGTTGAGAATACCGATCTCGTAATCTGATTTAAATGATTTCATTTTCCATTGTAATTTCTGTTTCAAGATGGTGAACAATCGTTCATATAATGCCTCGGTTTTATTCATCAGAAGGGCATATGCAACTGGTACAATACGCGTGCGGGACTCACTGGAGCCAATATCCAAATGTATTGTAAATAACTGATAAAACGGTCGAGGAGTCGTTCGAAATGTACCATCTGCGTAATACTTTCCAAGTCTTTTCGTCACTTTTATCGCCAGATTTGTTATAAAAAGTAATATTTCGTCGTCTTGGTGTATTAAAAAATTACTAGCTAAAGCTTCAGGTACAGTTATAGTTCCCGAATCATTGTGAGTTAATACATCGGTCCCCAAATACTTTTTGCGAGCACGGCGTAAAGTATCTTTAACGGAGCTATAAGAAATCCTTACGTCATCTTTACCTTCGTTTTCCATACTTTTGAAATTTCTTTTTTCTACAATCTTTTGAATGGGCCCAAGGTCTTTACACACTGCTTCCTTCAAAATCTGTTTCTCCTTATACACTTCGTTCTCTAAAGGATCCGCTTGGCATGTATGGACAGATTCTCTTAGTATTTTTCGGTTCGATTCGTCCATAGTGACTGACGCACAGCATAAATCCCTTTTGGTGCATCTCCATAAAGTTGTTCCGCTTTTGTTGGTTAATTGTTTATTATATCTGTATTCGCCGCGAAGTAGTGTTTTTGATTTTTCACAAACTCAAAATTTTGGTCCGTCATCGTGATAAATCGTTTTTACTAATCGCAAAATGTAAAAAAATATCTCACATTTATTCAGAAACTTCACAACAAATAATTAACTGTGATTAAAATATAAGATACTCGCAGAATAATGAATGTCAAGTAGTACTTTTCTTAGAAACTGTCACAAACCTTTATTAAACTACCCACAAAATTTTAAGAAGACGATGCGTTTTATTTTTGCAAATACAATAACCGTTTGATTAACAATATGGGACTTAAGTTATAGAACATTATTAGAATAGGAAAATACTATGGAATAATCCTGTTGTTTTATTGACAATTATAATGTTATTATTACTGATAGACACAGTATAAAACTAATATTGATTGAGAATAAATGGAAATAAAATATTTTTTATCACAGTTGCTCGTAAAGTAGATCTGTGCAATTCGAAATTAATCGTAACGAAAAATGAATTTAATGTAATTCTGCAGCTAATATACTATACAACTGAAATTTTTACCATTCTGCGCTTTTACCATTTTGCTCTTTTAACTTTGTGCGCTTTTACCATTTTGCTCCTTTATCATTTTGCTCTATTAACATTTTGCTCTTTTAACATTTTGCTCTTTTACCATTTTGCCAGTCGTTATCATTTTGCGCTTTTAATATAATGCGCCCAAACGTTTTTGTCCGGATATTCCCACGAGACCGGGTATAACATCGAGACGCAGCTAGTCCCACTCATATTATAACCTCCGGGGGAGTCCTATTTACCAAATTTTTATCCGGATATTTTCACGGGGCCGGGAGTAGCTCTACTCATGTTACTTCAAAAGTCAGAATGTCCAAGGTTTGAAGATGTTCAGATCATACAAAAATCAGTATAAATTCTGAAATGTTACAAGATGTGAAAATGTCACAAAGCTACAAAATTAACAAATCTAATAAAAAAAACCCAATAAATTTGATCGTATTGGTTTCGTTTTTTTGATATTCTAATTCTACTAATAACTGGAATTCTGCACTGCCACATAGGTTACTTTTCATCCAGATATTAACACGGGATTGAGTTTTACGCGGGAAAAACAACAATAACATCAAGAATCCGGAACTTTTGCTTGTACTTTGAGAAAATATGTATAATATAGCGAAGTATCAATATTTCATGGCCATTAGAATGTTATCGTATGAATTTGACTTCCTATAGGCTCGGTTTGAAGGTTTATTTTTGGAATAGGATCTAAATTAAAATAATTAATATTATGTTTGATGGATATCACCACTGACAGCTTTTTAATTAACTTTTTGAGGAGAACAACTTATTGAAATTAGTTAGTTATTCCCAAAGCTCCATGACTTTTTCATACTTTGATTCCAAATGGGTCCTACATTTTAAAATAAATAATATTACCTTTCTCAACGGGTCCATTAAATTGTTTGGTACAGTTAGCAATAAAGGCTTCGATAATATAAGATAAATATTTGTTTTTTCATGAAATAAAAGACAAGGAATAAATATGTCTGTCACACGGATTGCCCAACTAAATACTATTTTTTTAAAAAAAGGTCAAGTTTCAATAAAAGGGGATTGTTCTAGACGTCTAGGCAAACACCTTTTGTTCTACGCCTTTTGGAAATTCGAACTATTTTTTCAATAATTTTGAGTAAAATTTTACTTGAAAATCAGCTGGTACACATTCGACATGTTCGAATTTCCAAAAGTCGTAAAACAAAAATTGTTAACCTAGACGTCTATTACAACCCCCTTTCGTATTAAAACCCCTTCGCCGAAACAAATTGTATATTATAATACGCGACTCTATAACTTAATTTTACAACTTATTATTAAAATACAAATACTTACAAAATTTATTTTTTCCCAGAATGGTGTTCAAATGAACCTTTATTTTTGAAACTATTTTTTTAATGCTTGCTTTAAGTTTCAAAGTTATTTGTGGTGTTTAGGTAACCATCGATAATTCTTAATGGAACTTTCTTTTGGATAAGGTTAGATTCAAAGCCTAATAAACATTAAAAAAATAAATTAATGCGATTATATCAGTTGGGAAACTCTAACGAGATAAGTCCGTTCTAAAATCGCGGATTACAACATTTGTCACATTTCGTCTAGCTGAGTAATTTTTACGAAAAACTATGTTTTTTTATTTTGGCGGACATATTAATACTTTGGATAATGTTTTAATTAAGTCGCTTCGTAGGGCAATAGGTGTGTTTTGGAGAGCAAATAAACGCTTACATATATCTATCTATCTGCATTCAGTACAAAATACATGCAGTAATATTACATCAAACTAACATCAGCTCCCAAAATCCATATAAATCAAAACATTATATCAACCTATTGTCACCTAAATAAACCCAACAAAAAAGCACACATAAATCTAATTAATTCTTATTGCAAAAAAAAATCGGTAGCGAATTTTGTCGCTAAGAAATAAGGAGCTTAAATGGGTGGTGTGGAAAAAACGGTGTAATTCCACCCTTAGAGTTGTGTGGGGGGAGGGAGGGGGTAGGTCCGATCCATCACTGGGGCTGTCACATGCCATTAGCAAGGCCTATGTGGTACGGTGGTACGGAAATACAGATGTATTTATTGCATAAAATATAGAACTGATTGCAATAATACTTGGTATGTAGCTAGCTGGATTTCTGAAATAACTGTAATATAAAAAATATAAATAGCTATATTATAAAAATAACGAGGTGAGCCATAGAATTTTACCAGAAAAAAATACAAAACCTTCATGAAGTGAGCCTTCCACTGTTTTCATGTTCAAATTGAACGTTGAAGAAACACTTTTTACGAAAAAAAAGGTGTTTAATCATCACTTGCAATTTTTAAAATACCTAAAAAAAAACGAGACCAGCCATTTGAATTAGTAATAATATTTTGCATAGTAGGTAGGTACCTATACGAAAAATTTCGTTAACTTCATAAATATAGCGAAAATGTGCAACCTACTAAAATCATCTTTGTAAGGCATTTATTGCTCCACTTATCTTACTAGGCAAACTATAACACACACGCCGCCAAAACTCGGAGGAAGGTCTATAGTTTCTCTATGCGCCAAAACAATCGACCCATCCAAAGCTTTGATGAAAAATACCCTAACTCCAAAACTAACGAACGCATCATCTATCAGATCCAGGTCTTCAGCTTTGTAGTTTATAGAAAAACATTTTAGGTATCTACATCACTTGTTAGTATTTAGGTATACATTCTCCATCCCCTAATCTGTCACTATGCCGATTTTCATCTAAATCCAGTCGTCCAATCGTTTGATCGTGAAGAGGAAAAAACAAACAAATAAATTAACAAACATTCGGATATATAATATTAGTATAGAAAGTTAAGATATTTAAAAAACAATTGATATTTAAATGTGAAACACTTTATTCCCGACGTACCGTTTTGGATTTTCACAAATATAAACGTGTAAACAGCAAATATCTCCATCCACCTCCAGTCCTCCATACACCAGAGCAGAACCAGACAAACGGACATACCTACTCGTTGCTCCATTATATTATTTAAACTGCTTTTCCACGCGATTTTGTTCTTAGTCTAAAAACTCTCAGTGGATGCCTACCTCATAAATAATATCTATCCTGTATGCCAAATAGCTCTATCCGTCCATTGGCTAATTGAACAGAAAAAAAAGGTTTTTTAAGCAAAGAAATAATTATCTCCCTATAGATGCTAGATAGTAATTCATTGTTTATAGTAAATATTCTTGAAAATATTAACAGAATTCTTAAATTAAGAATCCTGTTTATTATGATTTTAAGATTTTTAACTAAAACCAAATCATTATTCTAATTAATTATTTTAATAAGTTTAAAAAAATATCTACTTAAGAGTTCATATGGACAGGATTATTTCTTGCTTTAAAGGAACCTTTTTTCTGTGTAGGTTTTTATCCGCAGAATCTTTACTAATTAGTAATTGCCTATATTCCAGACCGTCCTTTAATTCGTCAAGGACCCCTTCCAAACCCCATGATCCGTGGTATTACGATCTGAATGCCTGAAATCCGCGCACTCAGTCAACAAATCATCTCTTATTGAATTAAACCGCACCCCTAATATAGTGTTTAAACATTTTAAACTTGAGAAGGGTAGTCGACGGGGTGCCCATTCGTTTTATTATATTTATTAACATGTTAGGGTAGCTTAGTGTGCTGATAAAAATGTAATGGCGGTTTCAGTTCTCGTGAACTACTGCACATAAAAAAGTTTATTGAAGTGAGCAATAATCCTCTCCCTATACGCTAGAGAATAATTTCATCGGTTTTAGTAAATGTACTTGAAAATAATAAGCAGTAAACCTACTTATTGTTAATTCAAGAATATTGCTTAAAATTAAGATTACTTTTAAGATTTTTTTTCTAAAATCAAGAAATAAATTCTCTATCGTCTTTATGATGAGAATTATTCCTTGCTTCAAGAAACCTTTTTTTTCGTGTAACCCTGACGGCCACGTGGTGAGTAGATTATGTAGGTATTATATAGGTACCTACCTATTCAGCTAAATATTTGTATTGTAAGTTGTCGGCGTGAACATTGCAGCCGTCGAAACTTAGCAGACGGTTCTACTTTATGATGGATAGGCTGCGAACACAACACTCTGTTATAAACTAGCAGCGCTCAGCGGTTTTACACGTGTACCTAAGTCCTGATGCCGTGGGAATATCAAGATGAAAGTAACCTGTTTCTTCCAAGGATTTTGCATCTTTATACTAAGTTTAATCAGAATCGGTCTATTAGTTTTAGAGCCCATTCATTATAAACTGAAAAAAAATTAAAAAAAAACTAAGTACAGATCATAATTAGGTAGGTAAGTACTTTACATAAAGAGATCAGTTTTGTGAATTTGATTAGTAGGTATACAGTCTGGTAAAAGATAAAATTTCAATTCAATTTCGAAGCGTAAGTCAAAATCAAAAGTCCTTATTTATTTGGAATCATACAATATGCACAGGATCACTTTGAAGCGTCTTAAAAACTATCCAAATAAAATCCAAATTAACGATAATATAAGTTTTGAAATGACAAGGGATTTTAAATGGTAAGGGTACCAAAAATTAAAGACGAGAAATGCATGTAAGTAGTGTACATGCATTTATCGTCTTAATTTTTGGTTGTTTTTTTGGTAATAGCAACTAAGTCCTTTATCTCCATTAAGGATTGTACTTAGTACCTACATACATACAACGTATAAAATGACCAACTTCACATAAAATCAGGTTTCCTGAAGCGTATAAAGAGAAGAATTTATCCTCTCACTTTAAGTAGATAGATGCTAGAGAATAATTAAGTCCTTGGTTTTATTAAAAAAAACTTAAAATGATTGGCGGTATCTTAACTTAAGAATACTGCTTCTTATTTTAATGAATTTACTAAAAACAAGAAATTATTCTCTAGCGTACCTATAGAATAATAGGGAGGGAGACCTGCTCGAAGAATTTCTATGAAATCTGCCAATTTTCGTCGTTACTTTATATAAAAATCCATTTTTATTGTAATACCACGTGCGTGGGTTATTCTCTAAATCCGGCTTGTCCGTGATCGATCACCCTTGAATCACACGCTGCCTGTACGAACGGTAGCTACCTATACATATATAGCTATATCTCTATACAAGATTGACATTTTCGTTAGCGTATTTTTTTCACAACACGTCAACGGTTGAAATTGAGATATTGAAGAGAATTAATCTAAAAAGAAAAGTATTTTTATAAAGAAGCCCTTTTCTTTCTTTAATATTGAATATCTGCCTCTTACTTAGGTACATACGTATCTAAACGTCATGAAGAATACTCATAATGAGAAAGTAGATAATAGGTCTATCTATTGTCTATGGTCAAAGGTTACGACGATCTACGACTTATTAGTCCTCTGTTAGTTCAATTCGCTTTTTGATTTAGTTCCAATTTTAACACGAAGAAATGGCAGTAGTTCGGTAACCGGACTAACGACCGAACTACTGAAACTATGTCAATTCAACTAGTGAGGTAGAAACAAGGTGTAAAAGTACTGTGATTTACAACTGGAATAGTGAGAAAAGAAAACTAAACGAGTCAACTAACCTAGTGGGAATAAACGGATCCATTGGATTGAGCCATTAACTTGGATTTCAAAAATATATTAATTATGGCTTTGCACGATTTGATCGCATTCGGATATTAAGTTGCGAAAGAAAAAGCGGTTTCCTAAATCCTTAATTCAACTATGCATATGTATAGGTAGGGTACTTACCTATTTTAGTTGAATTGAAATCGTTTTGAACCGAGACGACTACTTCCCACAGCTACTGGCTAACTTGTAGAGCTACATACAGTCGGTAGAGTACGTGCTAAAATAGTCTGCGCGCGATTGGTGGCGCTTACAACACTTAAGTATTTACAAAAACACTAGCTCATTCGGGATCGGGTTAAAAGGTAGCCTATCACAGCCTATGATATCATTATTTTAGCAGGACTACCGATTATTGAATTTCGGTTATATTAGTAAACAGTCTGAATAACACGGAGTGTACCTAACGCGGACCTTTCTCATTGCCAACCTTTTAATCTGATTTTTTTAAGCTATTGCATAGCTTCTATCGCGGGCCTTGAGCGCGGGGACCGAATCCAGAAATTCCGTAACGAGAAAAAACCTCACGCTCCCCACTCCGACGGGCACGGAGGTGCGGCTTGATTTATTTTTACTTTTACTTTTTTTTGTATTAATTAATTTGTTTCTTTTTTAATTTAATATTTTTAACAGTATTAACCATTGTTTTCAATAGAGGCTGGAGGCCTTTTGTATCGCGTAGGGTCTTGGGTTGTAACCAAAAAAGCCCATATTATGTAGATTAGCCACTGTGCACATCGATTAGTTCGCGCGCATACTACAACCCTGCGCGCACTCTACGTACAGTAAGAGTAGGTATACACGAAACGGTTCAGCAAACAATAGCGACCCGTATTGTCCGCGAGGGGGCCGCGCGGACAGATTGATCGATCGGACTATATTCTTGTTGTGTTCCTCTAGGTACCTACTGACGTTGAATTTGTTACTGTATTTCGACATTTTTTTTCCATTCTGGGAATTTACTTTTGTGTTATTTTTATTTTCCTTTGCAGATATAGGATAGAGATATTTTAAAGTTAAAAATCCATTTAATACCCTCAAAGGGACTCAAACCAGTTGAATTTGCAAAAATAAAATCTTGTATGGTTTTATTTTAAAATATTTTTTTCATTTCATGCCTTTTTGCATAAACTAAAAAGTGCTCATGTTGCACTATAATGAAATGTGTATTCCAGGAAATGATCATTATGCGATGCTCGTTTTGCTTAGTGCCCCAACCGCGTAATGCTAGTTTTTTGGACGGTGCATATTTTGCGCCTGACCCCCATTGTGGTCCAAATGAATAGAAATCAACACATCGTATTAACAATTTTATTAAATAACAGTAATTATAACTATGATACATCACAAAGGCGAAGCAAAGGGGGCTCTCATTCTCTAAGGCCATATCGCGTCGTAATGTGACACGGTATTAACATTTAGAAAATACTTCAAAACAGTGTAGTTTTCTTTTTTAAAGGATAGGTTTTTACAATGCACATTTCTTGTCCGCCGTGGAGTAAACATGACATTTTATGTAAATATCTGAAACTGCAGGACATTTTTCATAAAATATGAAACTGCGGAATATTTTTCAGGAAACAAATACACAATTGGTGGATATTTCCGCAGGTCTTTTAGATTTCTATGCAAAATGTTATACTATTAGTTCAATTCAATAAAATATACTTAGTCTCTTGATAACATTTAAACAGGCCATCTCCAGAGTTTTTAATTCAGATATTTAAGACATTAAAATAAAACCGAAAAATACTTATCACTGTGCTCCTAAAAAATATCCTATTTTATTTACGATATCATGAAATGATCTTACAAAATACAAGGCCTGATGGAAAACAAATTTTTAAAATAAATACTTAATTTATTTACAATAATAATGTTAACAACAAGGTGAGTCGCTGTTTGCGATATCATATAATTCCTAGAGATTCCTTATGCAATGTGTGATACGTTACTGGCTTAGCGATTCGCTGATTCTGAAACAGAATACACGAATGTTTTTTTATTATTTTGACGATCCTGTTGCCGCGATGGGTTTTTACTTGCGACGGAAGGTTGTGGGTTCGATTCCCGCCTCAAAAAATATTTATGTTCTAGATATTTGGTTCTGGTCAAGGTGTTTCTGTATGTATATTTCATATTTATTTACAAAAAAGTATTTTTGTGTATTCTATCCGTTGTCTAGTCACTATAGCAACAAGGTTAGTTGCTTAGTTTGGCGATGTGTGAATTGTCATACCTCAGTCAGTGTCATACTATTTTTGTTGTTTATTTATTTAAAGTGCGTGAGCCAGCATTAGGCATTTCTGAAAACGATTTCAAAATCATTAAGATTTATGAAAAGCGACATCCCTCGTTTGGTATGTTAACTAAAGCTAACTGCTTGGGTTGGTAACAGATGTCGCTAATGAACCTTAATTTGTTTCCAAAAAGAAGGACCTATAAAAAATATGAAAAAAAACCCACACGGATGAACGTAATTGAAAAAGGATTAAATTATATTTTGAATACATATCCGTTTCCGATATCAATTACATTGTAGCAGTTAGATACAGTTATTTGTGACTTGGCGGAACCTGCTTCAAGTAATCATACTACTAGCGCCATCTGTTGGTATCACGATAGAAATGTCACCTGCGCGATCTAGGTCCATCGTCCAACGTACCTATTTCCTAGCACCGCTTCGACAGCCTGTACGACATCATTGGCGACCGGTAACGCCTTCTGTTCCAAGGACTTGGTGTACGGCATGGGGGTGTCGACGCCGGACACGCGCCACGCCGGCGCGTCCAGCTCGAAGAATGTAGGTGACTCCATGACGCGTGCGCATATCTCCGCACCGATACCTGGTTGCAGGTACAAGGGACATTCGTTTTAGATTTTCGTGGAAATATTTTTCAAAAATTTGAATAACCCTTTAAAACTATTCTAAGGGGTCACTAAAGTTTGTTATAGGCTACAGTCACTATCTTAATATTTCTTAAATCTCATCTCGCACAATGAGACTCATATAATTCATCTTTTTGAGATAGATGGATAGATAAATTATTTATTGTAAACACCATTCTAATGAATTACATTAAACAAATAAACAACAAAGCTTAAGTTTTAGTGTTATAAAGGGCGGCATTATCGCTTAAAGCGATCTCTTCCAGGCAACCTTAATATGACCTTGGCATGAGCATGATCATGAAACAAAACCCCATGAGTTTATTGTGCCTTCTTCTCATTGGTGAGCGCGTTCCGAAGGTACAGATCCTAACTTTTTTCAAGACATTTCTATGAGATTTCATGCGATTTGTGTTATTCCAAATGAATTAAGAATTTTAACTTTCGCTTTGGATAGAGGACACATAAATAAGCAAAGAAATAACTGTATTCCGATACATAAGACCGGTGCTTCCATAAAAAGAGGACGGATCAGATAAGTTCTTGTTCCACTGCCGTTTTCTTACTTTTACTGCGTCTCTTAAAGGCCTTAGAATATATTGTTATTTGTGCGCTATTCCCCCATCGTGACTTACCATCGAGTGACATAGTGGTTAAACGTTGACATATCAATAATAAAAAGTATATATATACTGACCGGACTGTGGCCAGCCCTGCTCAACCGTAACGAGGTGATGTGTCTTGGCGACGGACTGTGCGATCGTCTCGAAGTCCAGCGGCCGGATCGAACGGAGGTTTATAACCTCACATTCTATACCTGCGAATATCCATATTACTCCATAGTTGTTTACTTTCGATAGCGTTGTTAGCTTAGTGGTAGAATCCCGGCCGGCCGTGCACCAATGGATTTTTTGACATAGCTCTTACGGTGAAGGATAACATCGTAATTAAACCCGCGGCTTAGTTGCCTTCAGACATATTGACGAGTTATTACATCTGGACAAGGTCGACTAAGCTGAGAAGGTGGTATAGGTGCAGCTAGGTACCATGGATTAAAGTGGCTGGCTGTATGAAACATATAATTAGATGTATAGGTCAATATTATTATATTAATTATGTGATTTGTAGTTTATTCGGATTGCTATGAATATAAATAGTGCAAGTTAAAAATGTGAATCTTTAGTACCTTTCCCAGCTAGTTCGTTGGCTGCATGTAGCGCGGTATCAGTTGCCCTCCCCGCGCACACTAGCGTCACGTGCTTGCCTTCGCGCTCGATCTTTGCTTTACCTGGGGAGTCATTCATATTATGTATACAAAACTATAATCGAAGAATAGTTTAAACACGACACCGTCTATAAAACATAACATAAAATGCTACATGCATTTTAGTAACGCCATCTGTTGCAAATGTCATGAAACCTTTGTAAACCTTTGTATTTACACAGAACTTATGAAATTTTGTCACACTGATAGTGTTATTTCAGATGGCGCCACTGATATACTTTAAGATATATTTTGAGCATAAAGAGATCAGCTCCTGTTAAAAAATATGAAAGGTAAAAATATTAATTTTAAACTAAGAACAATAGCTTGCAATTAGGAAAAAAATCATAAAGTTCTCTAAATCTTTATTACAATGCCACCTGTTTGAATATTTCTTCAAAGTTTGTAGGTTTAATTAGATATTATTATATAAAAGATGGCATTACTAAAATGCACTTGTGTGGGCGATGTTTGTCTATTGCTTGTTATTATTAGTCAATAGTATTACTTACCAATAGTAATTATTAGTCAATAGTATTACTTACCAATAGTAACAACAAAGTCATTGCTAAGCGCCTCGTCGGACATGGGGAACGGAATTCCATAGAGGATCTCATCTTCTAGAACTACCACTGGGTCCGGGCTTCTGATTGCTGATTTCAGGAGACCTAGAAACATGTACAAGTAGATGTTAATTCAGATCAACTTTATTCGTAACTTTAATACGGCACTTCGACCTTTTTAGTAAATAGTAATTCGTTTCTTTTTTGTGTAAATGGCGTGTTCAAATAAAAACGTGTACAATTCTTCGAGTCGCGAGTGGATAGGTTTCTTCTAGGAGACCGTGCATTCGGCCGCATCGTCACCTACCATCAGGCGGGTGTGATGGTGGTCAAACGTCGACCTATCATTATGTTATATCATAGGAAAACTAAAACTGTCCCGTCAGTCTTCGTAGGGCCGTGTTACACTATAGTGTACCTTTAGCGTCCTCGGCCGAGTAGGGCATGACCACCTTCAACCCGGGACAGTGGGAGTACCACGCGGCGAAGCACTGCGAGTGTTGCGCGGCTACACCCGATGCAGCACCGTTAGGTCCGCGGAACACTATCGGTACGGGTACCGTGCCGGCTGACATATAGTACGTTTTTGCCGCTGAATTTA
The DNA here is from genome assembly GCA_951213275.1 of Idaea straminata. NCBI lineage: Eukaryota > Metazoa > Arthropoda > Insecta > Lepidoptera > Geometridae > Idaea > Idaea straminata. Next base: position 13,788,600 of record OX577857.1, read on the forward strand.
TTATCTGAAATGTGATATTTTATAAATTTAAATAGGACTAGATGGGACTACTAATAGGACTAGACTGGGAGGTAATCGGGATAAATTATAGCTACAGTGTTGATAGTTTATTATATTATTAATGCTAGAGACATTGAAATTTCTCTATGATCTAGAATTGATATCATTAATCCATACTAACATAGTTTTTGTACTAACAACCTATGGACCGTAATGATCTGAACAGGTTTAGTAGTTTTTGATTTTAGACATATATTAAGACTCGACAATTTGCTCCCAAATATATAGGCTTTTTCTCCTTTCTTACTATAATACATGTTCAGATAAATTTAAGCTTTAAGCAGAACAGCTTTTACCCGCAACTTCGCCTCGTAGGGTGAATCCTTTCTTAGCGGATGGTTACAACATAATAGCTACCAAATGCCCGACTATTTGAGCTTCAGCTGGTTTGGGTGGTGCGTCATCATATCATATCAGTAAAAATATGAATAAAAGATAGATGGCAATACATGAATACTTGAAAACAAATAGGTATAATGCCCCGGCAGTATTATTCCTGCCGGGCATTGCATTAATAATTGCAATATAGAAGTATTCCTGATTTACCTACGATATGAATGCAAATTAATGAAATGGCATGAGTACTTTAATTAGACAAAATACAGTAAAAGAGCGATAAACCAAATAAAACCTATTAAAATCATTACTCATTCACGCACCAGACATTATTCTTGATAAAATTAAGATAACAGCATACAAATTGTAGGTACATGCCTTAGGTATATAAGAATTGTATTTACATAACTGTACAGTACACTAGTTTCCTACTTCAATGTCAAACGGATTTAATCAGTTATCTTAAGAATTGTTTTATCAAAGCGAAGTTTCTTGATATAAAATTATGATAAAATGAAAGTCAGCTAGATGGCATGATTTGATTTCAGTACAAAATTGTATGGAAATAGTTTTTCGCGATTTGCAGTAACTGTACAGATAATAATTAAATACAATGTTAATTATAATTGTCTCCTAATAACAATTTTTGCATTTAATATAAAATTAAATGACCTGACTGACTGACTGGTATATCAAACCACAGCTCAAACCAATGGATGAATCAGGCTAAATGTTGGCATATATATAGCTGTTATAACATAAGCATCTGCCAGGAAAGGGTTTTAATAAAAGAAAATACATAGTTCGGGTATCTGGGATTTCCACCATAAATAAGTGGCACAAACGAAAAAATTAAGATAGGATTTATCTGGATGCGGGTGAAACCTGGTTTAAATATTAAAAAAAATACTTACATGATCAATAGCCTGCATAGAGAAATTGTATGTCATAAACTCGCAAATAGGCTTGAGTCCAGCGAAGGCAGCTCCTACAGCGATACCAGCAAACCCTGCTTCTGTGATAGGTGTGTCTATAACACGCTTGTCACCATATTTCTTCCATAATCCTCTGGAAAATGGATTTTAAAATATTTAATATAGTTGATTCACAAAAATTAGTAGATTTAATCAAGTACTTATAAGGTTTTTTAACTCTCAAAATTCCAAGCGGCTTCCCACAGTGCAGATTCTACAGCCGACAACCACAGACAGCCATGCACCACACAAACTACTCTTATAACGGTGTATGTCAGTCTGTGTGATGTTTCGAAAGAGAATGTTGCACTGCACCTTGCAAGTTACCGATTACTTGAAAGTACTGGACTGCTTTGGTAATTATTTTTCTGATAGAAAGCTACATCGCCAAGACTACTAATTTATGCTGCCAGGATCGGACATATGAGAGTGAAACCATACCCCTCTAAGGTTTCACACTGGTAACAAATTAAGTTATTAAATCAATAATTACAAGATATTACTAATATTACTATTGACTAGTATAAAAGCTCCATTTAAAAATATCTAATCATAATACAGAAAAAAATAAAACAAACTTTGTACCGAGAAAGCCTCTACAATTCCATAATAAGTCAATGTTTCTCAAACAACTGCAATGTTTCAATAAACAGCTGCAGTTTTACACTTCCTTGCCAGATAACAATACTTGGTCTATTCGATATCTGTCAACAAACTTCTTGGTTATGTAACATTATAACCATTTATTCAAAGTAAAACCTGTTCAAATGCTTTGAAAATTATTGAATGTTTAATTATTGAACACTTGACTTCAAATAACTCTTGTCCTTACAATATCGAGGCACAGTAAGGTTAAAATGTAAATAGAAAAGTGTACCTGGTGACTTTATAAGCGCCGTCGTATTGGGCCACCTCTTCGCCCAAAACGAAGACTTTCTCGTCTCGTTCCATCTCCTCGTCGATGGCCTGGTTTAAGGCATCTCTCACAGTCACGGGCTTTGAGGCTAGAGCCCTGGACGACGAGAAACCACGGGACAATCGTGAGATCACTCCGAAAACAACCGGCGATGATTTCAACGCCATTTCCAATTGAATACACTAATCAAACGGAATGATAACACTTAGTAACCTACACGGAGGTCTAAAACTGAAGTGTTTTCAGTGATTTTCTTTGAAAATAATGTTAAAATCGTAAAATCACGACGGCGAAGGATGAATGGAGGTCGTAAATGTACGGCGTGAAGTTCTTCATCTGAATGCTTACGTGTCAATGTCACTGTCATTCTTATTTTTTTATACTGCGGAATGGACAGGCAAAAGATTTTAAACCTATACAGCCCCATATTATGATAAATTACTATTTTAGGCATATGTGCTCGGGAAGTCTATGTGCTCGGGGTGCTCGTCAGATAAGTTTGCACCAAAGAGTATTATAATTTGTACGTGACTGGGGGCGCTATCGTCGCGTTTTGTTTACCTACATAACTTTTTTAGGTATTTTTCAAAAAACCACTAAAGAGGGGAAAAGCTTCAACAAATTCAATTGTATGATGAGAAAAATCCACTTTTACCATATTTTTTTATGAAGGTCCTTGTGGAGAAGACATAATCACACACAGGTAGGTAAGTTACTCAAGGTCAGATCAATAGTAAAACAGGAACTCATCCCTGTGTAATTGCTACTACAATTTCATTGGTCGTTTTATTACAAGTTTATTACACACTCGGATTTTACTGTCCGATAGCCTCAAGCTAGCCTTCGAATTTACCTAGGTACATCATGAGAATATTATTTCATCCCAAGTCAATAATTACAATGTAGAAAGTCTCTAAATGGTGTGATTTGTTACACAGAAATTAAAAATAATATTAAGTACATTAAGTAGGTACCTATGGATTGAGGAGTCCCTTTAAAAATCAGCAGTAAGTACCTACTGGACCCACTGATTCTGCCTATAAAATCAGCTATTTCCCCAAGAAAAAAGGGTTGACTCTTAACGGAGTTCCGACTCTCAACGTATTCTTTGAGAATTCCCCCTTAACAGGGGATCCGATAAAAGCTAATTTTAAATTAGGGGAGCTCCCCAGGGGAACCGAATATCTGTTATGATTTATTCAATCTCATCAGATCCCCTAGGCCAAGGAAAAAAGTAAAAGGCGTTCGATTCTCTATGAAAATCAGAAGTGTCTTCTCTATTCTCAAACTATCTATCTACCCACGTAGTTCGACGCACCTTAGTGAAGTGCGTCTACATTAATATCTTCTTATGCTTAAGTAAGCGTGATAATTCGTTATTTATTTTGGGTTTTGCTGAATCTCTAGAGCTCAAACCACAAACACTCTAATTAAATATAACATTATTTATTTAACATATTTAATAATAACAAAATGAATGGCCTTATTCAGATTCACAGTGGCTGCGTCTTTGTGCAGGGTATCTAATTTTCCAAACGTAATAATTTTAAAAATAGGAAAAAAAGCCTTTTTTTAAATATTCCAGTTAGACATCAAAATGTAAAAAAAAAATGTAAACTGCGCCTTTGGGTTAATCATAAAATCTGTGTTAGGATTTATGAGCAATATAATTGACGGTCAATTTATAGACGACACTTTAGTTTTTAAAAGAATTTAGTCGTTGGATAATAATATGTTATTTGACATTCACTAAAAGTATAAAATTTTGCATAAGTATCGCCATAGCCATAGGGTTTTGGCTTGGAGTTCACCCGGAAGTAGAAGCAAGACATGGGTGCCCAACTCTTAGGTAGGTACCTACTCGGAAACTGGGCCAAGGTTTGTGTAACTGTAAAGATTTAATGACCGCCCTTTAAATATAGGGCTGGGATCACGAACTTTTAAGTAGCGAATTTTAATATTTGAATAATTATTTCAGTTTTTTTGGATAACTTGAACTTTGGGCTTTGTAGGTACTTACCAATTCTAAAACCTAAAAAATAAGTGATTTCTCCTAGAAATTATACCAAAATGAAAAAAATTGTATGTTCTCACTACCCAATTCCATTTCGATACTGTTTCATAGAAATAATAAGATTTTCTCACTAGTTTCATTGATTTTTGCATTGGAACTAGATAGTTCTCATTAGTCACAACGGCGTTCAAATAGAAACGAAATACGATCAAAACTAAAACAAAATAAAGCAATAAAAATAGCGATATATTAATTAACAATTTTGTTAAGTACTTATACGTAAGCGAAAAGCATTTGACCACGTTATGGTTTTTAGTAGGATAATATTATTTACAGATATTAATATACTTAATTTCACTAATATTCCTCATTGTTTTGTTCTTTGCCTTTATTATGTTCCAGTTTTATATCTTGTGCATGTTTATTCCTTTTTCTTTTCTTCTCCATACAAAGTGGCAACCCTAAATGTTCCACAGCACCACTGAGGCTGCATGCGAACAGTTTATTTACAAGGGCCGAATCCTTTGCAAACCATAGCGAATTATTAACGACTTAGGTACGTATGAAAAGGAGATATTTGTACAGCGCGAGCGTTAGCTTGCTACTTTGATAAAATTTATTTGTACACAGAAAACGATCTATAAATATAAAATTCAAAGTTCTGACTGACATATCAACGCACAGCTCAAACTAATGGACGGGTAAAATATCCCGACTGCAAAATGACGATATCGTCCTAATGTCTTGTCCTAAATAGACATGAACACTAATGCCGTTAGTCGCATATTGTCTGGATTCTAAAACGTCATAATTTACAATAAACTAGTAGCAAAATAATATAAATGACTAACTTCAACCGACAAATGGTTCAGTTAAATTTTATTTTAACCCTATAGTTGTTTTAATCGCAAGGGATCCAAAAGCGAGTGTTTTGAACGGCTTGATTCGAAGTTTTCTAAGCCTAAACTTTACCTATCTCATCCTTTATCCTATCCCAGGAACATAGTACTTATCTAAGTCATACATCTATGCATCTAGATATGCAGTTTTGCTTCATACCAAGGATCATTTTGATTGCCTATAAAATGGGACGAGGTAGTAGGTACCTACAAGTTTAGTTTTTTTGATAATGCAAACTCGTCTCACGTGGGACGTAGGCAGAGTCATATGGGTCAAGTGAGCGCACTTATGGTTTGAAGCGTCATTATATAAAAAATGACAAGTTGAATTAGATAAAAAGAGATTAGACTATTATAGTATTTATTTATTAATAATTTAAACATAGAAATAAAACTCATCGAAGGCACAAATTCTTTGGGAACAAGAAAAACAAACATTGTCTACGTTAATACTGGGCAAGTGTACGCACACTTGCCCAGTATTGACGTGACAGTGCGCAGCAGTGCGGGTAAGTGTACGCAACATAAAATAGATAATAATATGTAGGACGACTTTAAGGTTTACTCGTTTTATGGTTTTATAAAGTACAATCAAATTTTTTAAAACAGCATTTACAAAAAATATCTTTTGTCTTCATTCAACAGATAAACGCTACCCAAACATTTAATTAAACTAATAAAATTGTAAGTAAGTATGTATTAGCCTAATTAGGCTGTTTACAGTTAACTGACTGAAAAAATAGACCCATTCGTGAGTGGCATGAAATGAACCTTTTTATCAAGGTTTTAGCTTCAAAGAGATCGTTAGCTTTTATGTATGTTTAAGCTTTTAATCGTGGATGGTGAAGTGGTAAAATTAAAGCAAATTCGTACCTAATTAAATAAAAAAAATGAATTTTGCAGGACACTGCATACAGTACCATCTAGCCCCAAGCTATGCAATTAGGCTTGTGTTACGGTGGCCAGATAATGGATAGAATACTTTTATACTTTTCTTTTGTAAATACATATTTAATTGACATACATCCCAGACTAGAAGCAAATATCTGTACATAAATATTTGTTTATGGCGAGAATCGAACCCGCATACTTCTGCGTTGCAGGCGGGTGTGCGTGCAGCAAACGAAACTGTTTGAAAAGTGAACTTTAAATAAAGTATCAAAAAATAAAGTGCAAAAAAATCTTAAAATAAAAACTAAAATGAAAAATGTAAGTAGTTACCTATACCTACCTAACGTTTAAAGTGATTTAAAAAAATTAAACTTATTTTTCATCGCAGCGGGGTTAAAAGCAATGAATGAAAACAAATTTGTCTTACTTTACGACTAAGTTTTAGACAACGATGGAAATTCGAGCACTTATCACAAAACTTTACAAATATAAAGCTTAATTGAAGAAATAATTAATAGTTGAACGTTCTAAGAACCGTTAAGACGGTATTGACTATGATTTGGCGGAAATTAGAAAAAAATACAGATATAAACAAAAAATAAAAAAGAATAGGTATACAATTAAGATCGACTCGATAGAGTTTTGATTCGATATGATCTCATGCGAATGATTCTATAATTGTATTTTTCTTTACTTTGATTGAAATTTCAATATATCGTTTTCTCAATACTTTTACCAATTTCTGAAAACATAATGATTTTTAGTTTAACTGCAGTAGGTGACCTGCCTTAAAAAATAAAGGAGAAATGCGTCTTATGTAGCGAGTTCAGGTTTCGTGACGGTGCAATTTTTGGAGACTCACTTTTCATAAAAAAATCCTAAAAGCCATAAATTCATAAAAAATGATATTCCCTATAAATCATTTGAAATTATTAAGAATATAAGAAAACGAGAGTAAAACGATACACCTCGAGCTAAGAGAAGCGAGGTGGTCGAACACTCTTCTGCGACGCAGAAGGTTGCGGACCCGATTCCCCCATCAAACAAATATTTATATAAGTACATGTATAGTTTCTGTATCTACTTATTTGAAATTTAATACACACAATTTACAATAATATATCTATACTTATCTATACTAATATTATAAAACTAAAGAGTTTGTTTGTTTGAACGCGCTAATCTCAGGAACTACTGGTTCGAATTTAAAAAGAAAATGTTGTGTTGGATAATCCATTTATCGAGGAATGCTACGAGTATATGCTACTTTTTATTTTATAAAACTACCTATTCTATTCGGGGTCTGGCCACCATAAAACAAGCTTCGTTGCTTAGCTTAGGGCTAAATGGCGCTGTGTGAAATGTATTTCAATACCTGTTTATTATTTATAGTACCTACATAGACTGTTTGCAATCTTTTTTTTTCATTTCTTCTTTGATAACCGATACCCTCTTAATGCAGGTATCCAATTAAACAAGTATAAATGATAGTTAACAAGTATAAATCTCTTATAATCGTGTCGTTGTATGCGCCCGGGGTCGATGACCTGGACGGTAATAAAGCCCACACTTTCGCACTAAACATAAAAGTAGATGTACTTACATAGGCCGAGAGGGAACTGTAGAGATTGTTTATTACGTTTTTCTGGCTTCGGCCGCGGTTTGTTACCTTACCACCCACCGGCTTCTGGTGCTGTCCTAATTGCGCAACATCGCGCGACGAGATGCGTCTGATGCGAAGCGATTTATATAGAACAATTTGGTCGCACGATGATGCGTTCTATAGAAATCGCATCGCACCGGATGAAAAGTTTATGTTCCGCTGCCGTCTTTCTACCTTCACGTCTCTCGAAAGCGGGAGTTTTTTGTTAATGATTTGGCAGTTATTTGAGATTTTTTTTTATAAAATTTATTTTATCCGACATGAAATATTAAATTACTTAAAAAATGAATACTTATGAAGATTAGGACGCCCCACAATAACTAAAATAGTAAGTCTATTACCCGTATGGGCCCTAAAAAGCTTTAAGCCGTTCAAATCCCCGGGGCTGGATGGAATCTTTCCAGCACTACTACAATGGCATTCCCACCAAATAATCAAACATCTAATACCAATCTATAGAGCCTGTATAGCATTCAAATATATACCAAAAATGTGGAGGGAAGCAAAGGTGGTCTTCCTACCAAAACCAGGCAAAGAGGACTACACCCACGCCAAATCTTTCAGACCCATCAGCTTAACGTCTTTCCTACTTAAGACACTAGAAAGGCTAGTGGATCGACATCTAAGAGACGGGGCACTGAAAGATAAACCTCTACATCCCCAACAACATGCCTACCAGAAAGGCAGATCGACAGAGTCGGCCCTACATGCGGTAGTGCATAAAATAGAATCGGCGATCACAAATAAACTATCAACACTTGCGGCCTTCATAGACATAGAAGGAGCTTTTGACAAAACAATGCACAAAAGCATCAACCACGCCCTTCAAAAGTTCGAAGTGGAACCGGTTGTGAGAAACTGGATCACAGAACTAGTCAGCAAAAGGGCGGTTCAGATAGTGGTGAACACTACCACAAGAGCTAAAGTAGTCCGAGGATGCCCACAGGGGGGGGTCCTTTCACCACTCTTATGGAACATAGTAGTAGATAGCCTTCTAAATAGACTAAATGAAAGAGGATACACTACTATTGGTTATGCAGATGATCTAACAATACTAATAAACGGAAGTGCAGAGAACGTGTTATGTAAAGTAATGCGATCCTCCCTTCAAATCGTTGAAAAATGGTGCGACGAACATCAACTGTCAGTCAACCCTAAAAAGACGGAACTCATCCTTTTCACCAACAAAAGGAAGTTACCAGAACTAGAATTACCAAAACTTTTTAATACTAAACTCGCCCTATCGACACAAGTCAAGTATCTGGGCATCATACTTGACAACAAACTGAACTGGGCGAATCATATCGATGAAAAAATGAAAAAAGCCTGTATAGCTTTTGGTCAGTGCAGAAGACTTGTTGGTAAGAAATGGGGTCTTAACCCAAAGATCACACTCTGGCTGTACACATCAGTTATCAGACCGTCTTTAACCTATGGTTCAGTTGTATGGTGGCCCAGGACACAACTGACCACAGTGAAAACGAAACTCCAAAGCCTACAACGCCTAGCGAATGTAGCAGCCACAGGATGCATGAAAACTACCCCATCAGCCGCACTAGAGTATCTCCTAAACCTGAGACCTCTAGATCTTATCATTCAGGAGGAGGCTAAACTAGCCGCCCTAAGATTAAGATCACACGGACTATGGAAGCAAAACATAGAAACAACGCACACAAAAATTCTACCGAGGACCCTAAAAGAAATACCACTTTTAGAGGCACCTACGGACAAAATTTTATGTTATCACGTCTTCGATAGAAGTTACAATATCCAACTCATAGCGGAAGCGAAAGATAGCTCTGGCATCGATGAAGTTAGGATATATACCGACGGCTCCAAAACCACTGACGGTACCGGAGCCGGCGTCTTCTCGAACGACCTAAATATCAAAATATCAACCACTCTAGACAAACTAAACACAATCTTCCAAGCAGAGTGCATTGGAATTATCAGAGCAGCAGAAGCGGTTGCAGCCAGAGATGTCAGGGATCTCAACATCAAAATTGTCTCTGACAGTGCATCCGTACTTCAAGCGCTACAAAACAATACTCTAACATCTGCCCTAATAATGGAATGTCATAACAAACTCCAATCCATTGCAAATACGAACAGAGTAACGCTGCAATGGATAAAAGGGCATAGCAACTCTTTGGGAAACGACGCAGCAGATGAACTGGCCAAAAGGGGAGCCGCGGCAATAGTTTATGGTCCGGAACCTCTATTGCCCATACCCCAGGCCCAAATAAAAACATGGCTACGACAAAAAACTGAAGATGCACATAAAACAGAATGGAAAAACAGCGAAACCTGCAGGCAAACAAAGAGTGCAGTTCCGGAAGCAACCAAAAGATTTGCCCGCAGCATCATTAGACTAAAAAGAAACGAAATCCGGACGATCATAGGTGTCATAACCGGTCATTGTTCATTAAACAAACACTTATTTACCATAGGTGTCACAGATAGCCCCCTGTGCAGAGGATGCATGGAGGCAGAAGAAAACCCACAGCACGTGCTCATGGAGTGCAGTAGCGTGGCAGATCAACGGGCTCGGTCTCTTCAATCGCCGGCATCTCTTCCGGAGGCCTGTAGCAACCTGAAAAGGCTGCTAGCCTTCTGGAGGGACCTGGGATGGTTGGAGTGACAAGTAGGATATTCTCACACGCACAATGGCCCAAATAATGAGGCTAAGTGCGGAAACAGCCCCGTAAAACTAAACTAAACTAAACTAAGTCTATTTTAGTTATTGTGGGACGTATTGACCCTATGAGTTACTTGTGTCTTCTTCTCATTGGTGGGCGCTGGGCCCGTTCCAAAGACACACATCATAACTTAGAATGATTCTAACAAATTTCCAACAAGTATTATATATTTTCTGCCTCTACCTCTTGGACTATATGCTACGAAGTTCGCCGTATGTCGACAACCCTTGCAGGAAGTGAGTAACTGTAGAGTAGGTCGATATAGTCTATTCCAAAACTTGTGAGAATTTTTAAATGATCGGGTACATCGAAAATATAATTTCACCCTACATTTAAAAGCACTATTATCTGCGTCCACTGATTTAATTATTCGGCTTTGTAACAGAAGATGAGACAAAACGACATTAAGAGAATAAATCAATAATTACCCGGACTCAGTGTCACGCACTCATTTTCTGCGTGTTTTTTTTAATTAACACGACTTGTGACCACGGCTTTCGCAAAAGCCGAAACGTCAAAATAAAAACTATCAAGTAAAATTACTTGGGATTAAACATTTTTCTGGCCCTGAAAGAAGATATTAAGTTTAAGATTTTTTCTCTCTAGTTTTGTAATAGACTATTTGTTCCTTGGTACAACATCTTCCCGTAAACCATATGATTTACGTACACCTAGCTAAAGGAGATGATTCCTAAGTGTTTTCGTCTTATCTCTCTTATATCCATGTCTCTCTAAGCTTTTATAATTTACGAAACTTTTGTCACGTTGTTATTATTATGTAGACTAAGCTAGTATTTAACCGCGACTTCGACCGCGTAGGAGTTGAATTGTTCAAAATTATGTCTTAGCGGATGCTTACCTTCATAATATAGTTTTCTGTATGCGAAGCCCGATCCGTCCATTGGTTTAAGCTGTGCGTTGATTTATCTGTCAGTCAGTAAGACAATCAAGACTTTGAATTGGCTTTACTAACACCGCGCACACCGCGGTTTCACCCGCGTAAGTCAGGACTTACGCGGTTAATTTAAACCTAGATATTCTGACAGGGACAGGTCCCTGTCAGAATATCTAGGTTTAAATTAGCCTTTGTTAGTGCCAAGGATTCAATGTATATTCAGCACAAAGTTTCATCAAAATTGGTCCAGTAGTTTCAGAGTCTATTTGTTACAAACTAAAAATATTTCTACTTCCTATATTAACCGACTCCAAAAATGAGAGAAGGGAGGAGGCCTTAATAAAAATCCAATAACGACGTTCAACAAGCCTTTTGTTGAAATTCTCATGAAAAATTCTCGTACTTTTTTGACAGTGACGCATTAGATACTTGCTACGGGACAACGAACAAAACTATTTGGCAAAGGAAATGGAAACCATGACTGATTGGTAGACCAAACCCTCTCGTTTGGTGCAATGACTTTACTAGACGTTAAGTTAAAAATCACGTTTGTTAAAAATACGGGTTGTAACATTTGGCACAGTTCAACGACTAATTAAATAATTTAGTAGTTGGAAAATTATATTCTACAAGCGCGTTACACATAAAAGTCAGGATTAAAAACCGAATGTAATTAGATATGCTCGAGTACGGTATCAAATGAAAGGGCATAATTTGTACGTTATAAATAGCTAATTAAAAAGTCCCTCCCTACAAAAGGAATTAAATAAAAAATTAAATTAAAAATTAAAAAAAACCCCGAGACAAAATAATAAAAACAGTATGAACGTAAAAAGTCCAAAACAAGCAAAACAAAAACTACGAAAAAAAACCTTACTAAAAGAAAAAAAATAACCCCGAAATTATGATCCTACGTAAGTAGGTACATCTGATTTTTTTGATTAAATATTGTCGCATCGGGGGACCGCTACGATGCCACAGACACACACACATAGACAGACACGTCAAACTTATAACACCCCGACGTTTTTGCGTCGGGGGTTAAATAGGTCATTTAAAAAAAATGATAATGGTAGGCCGTTACTTCGATTTCACCTTGGCAATGTTTTTTTTTGTTATAACTCGCTTAATAAAATTAAATAATAGGTATAAATACACCTATCTAATTTAAGTAAATGAAGCAATAAGGTACCTATGGGCAATAAGGGCCACTTAAAGATTTTTTTTAAAACCTTGATATTAGTGAAAAAATAACAAGAAAATAAACAAATAGTTTTTCAGATTAACAATAATAAAGCAAATAAATAGGTATCTAATGGCCTACTTTTAGTTTTTTTTTACGGAATATTTAATTATTAATAAAGGCGGCAAGTGGACCTTATTAACCGCAGGTATCATCAGATGTTTTCCACAATCGTATCTCGGTAATAAAACTGATCGTATCGAAAGGCCGACTGCTCCTGAAAGGTGACCATAATGGTGGCAATAAAAGGACAAAAGCCTGAGGTCTCTGATCTCTAAGTACTTATAATGATAACAATTCTAAACATTTACTATGTCGACAGTTCTATGTATGTTTATATATATTTATACTCAGGGTGGTCGTAACTCACAACAGTAATGTTAAAAATATGACAAAAATAATTAATGGACAACCTCTACGATGCTGCCATCGCTTTTGCAAGCCATTAGTCAGACAAAATTTAATTTACCAGAACCTGTGACACGGTAAAAGGAAGAATAAAAACTAAAACCCGACTACGGAAAAATCGCCCTTTAAAAAAATTAAACATAAAAATATTCCGTGGATAACCATCGTTGTATGCCTATTGACAAATTTCATTTCATTTATTTGCATTCATATGGTAGGTACAATAGATGTTACAATAGGCATACAAGTTCACATATGAGCCCTGCCGGGCATTGCAATAGCGTGCGGTGACAGACCGAGGCTTTTCTTACTATACGTAGGCACTAGATATACAAATAAACTTGTCCGGTTAGTTACGTCTTGTTGTATTATTATGCCAAGTTAGATAGGTAAAGAGTGATGGTAGTGTTAGTTATTAGTTTGTCGCTCATTTTCGCAACAACGGTGGATTAGATACCGGTTTTGTCAAGTTGATCTTAAAACGAATATCTAAATATACTGTCTAAATATCGTAACAAATATATTATACCTATGTTTGCGTATTGCAATGTCATGTACCTATTTCTAATGTGTAATGTTTTTTACTTTATGTATGCCACATTGCTTTGAGCATTGTAACTGATCGACCACAACGCAGTTTATGCACCACCTTCTCCAATGTACCCTAACACTCGCACATTGGACGAGCTTTTCGGAGTCCATAATGCTGTTGCAAGCTTTTGGTCAAAAAACATTAAATTTATAATACTTTGTCCTAAGGATCGCTTACTACTTACTATATTATTATACGGGATTATTACAAGCTCTAGCACGCACAAGAGGTTTCACGTATTCCACTGCAGCTGTGTCCGTTATACAGCCTACATGATTTTTATTCTTTCTTTATAACATCACAGTTTAGACCATCCTATATACAGAGAGCCGAATATTTTCTATGTATGTATTATATTTATAGTCACTGTAATAAACGCAATGTCGTTAAATTTTTTCGTCGATAAAACGTGAAAGGAAAGCACTGAGTTACTATGAATCACTACAGATGACTTGATGAAGAAAAAGTGATAAGGGGTGCGTCCACATTTCTCATGCTTGACTTTTCTGTATTTGCTTCATGCTTTTCTAAGGACAGAAATGGAACACGCTCGAGGGGCCATCTACAAAAAAGGTGAAGTGACAACATCGTACACGTAGATGAGAGACGATAAAGATCGATGAAGATGGCAACAAATAGAACTTTCGTGTCTCATCAAATTAAGTTTTCGTCTTTAATTTTTACATCTATATTTTACTCTACTTTTGAAAAAATCACCTAACATGTTTTTTTGTGATATAAGGTTGGAAATAAAGGCTTATTTATTTATTACTGGCTTCTGCCCGCGGCTTCTTCCGCCATTTCTTAGATTTTCCGAAGTTCCAGCAGTGGAGACCATTACAAAGAACATACCTTCCAAATTTCAAGTCTCTAAGACCGTTTAAGCTGGGCGTTGATATATCAATCAGTCAGGCACGCGCTCCCCGCGCTCTCGGTTTTGTGCACACTTTCTTCGCCTTGTCACCACCAGTGGAACACAGTACCTCAGTGAAGGAAAGGAATTTATTAATAACTGTACTGTTATTCTGTAAATATCAAGTTTTCAGTGTCAACGACACTGATGGCTTGGTTGGCTGTAGGTATCCAGTGGGTGGGATATCGTGTTATGTTGACACTTGTTTTATGAGCCGCGTCAGATTGCACTTTTGCAACGAAATTAAATATTGAGTTCGTGAAATGTATTTTTATTGTCACTGTAGTTATTTGAAACGGGTAATTTACAATGTTTTAAAAAGTTACAATAATTTAAAAAGTTAAAGGCCGGTAGTTCGTCTATCTATACCTTAGCTCTTACGGCGAAGAAAAACATCGTGATCGTGATCAACATAGGGTCGACTAAGCTCAGAGGGTAGTATAGGTGCTGGGTGAGCCTTCTCCATCCTCACGAAAAATGGACGCAACTAAGTGCAAGTAACTTACAAAGGTTTTAATTTATTGAATGGAAATATATTATTTATTTATATTCATATTTAAACAAAAAATAAAACGGTAATTAAATAATATTAGATATGAAAAACACATGAAATCTAAATTAAATCGAATTAAAATGTTTATAGGCTTTGAAATTACAGGTTTTCTTTTTAAATTATACTTAAGTATAGGAAGGAAAGTTTTCACCTGCAAACAGTTGGCGAACTATCGACTAATAGTTTAGTTGACAAACAACGAATTTAATCGAGTTTGAAGTAGAGTTTCAACAAGCATTGATAAATTGCAGTTTGATAAGTAAATACACTGTCTTATACTCGTATAACTTCTCACTGTTTCTACTCTGTTTCGAAGACGAAGTTCACTGTTTCTACTCTGTTTCGAAGAAGGAAAGTATCGATATTAGTTATCGATCTTATCGTTTGTCTGTTTGAAAAGTAATATGTTGATACTTTGGTTAAATTAGGCTTTATCAAGAGTGTCCCTCAGAACTTCCGACAGTTATTTCTTTGTCACGACACTTATAAGTCATTGTTTCGGCTGAACATAATTCGACAAGTATTAGTTCGACAGAAAATACTTTGACAACACAAACGTTAAAGATCACTACTTCGACAGACTCTACTTCGACTTGCACTTGTTGGGAAAATAATTATTTTCACAGATAATCTCATCTTATTTTATTATTTATCTGCATGCGACATTTTAGCCCGACCAATCTATTAGTTTGAGCTGTGCGTTGACGCTGTGGCTGAGCAGTTAGTCAGGACTTTATTTATTTATTTTAACGTATGATATTTCTATCGGTTTTCAAGCTCGAGCACCACCCAGGTTACACGTTAAGACGGTAACTCTTGCGGACGCGAGCTGTGATCGTCCCCGAATTAGATTAATCATAGAAGAACATTAAATATTATGTGTACTTAGAATACTTTTTTTTGTATCGAGATAAATAACGATATTCTTTATTCTCTTTCGATTATTTTTTCCCATCTCTATCTTTCGTCTAGATACCGCCCAGACACTATAACTTCGGAGAACTCTGAATTCAGTTCACTTTTCAAACAAAAAACGATTGCTTTAATGAAATGATACTATATGAAGTCTTTGATTGTTTCTACACGGTTAACTTTTCTTGTTTAAGCTTTTCTCAACGTAAGCTTTCAATTTTAACTATTGTTTAGAACTTTATGTCAACAAAAGTTTCGATTAAAGCCATTGATCACACCAACGACTGTTTGTCGTAGGTACCTGAAATTGTAAATTATTTCTTTTTGTTTTCATCCAAATGATAGATTTTTGACTTTTGGTTAAGTTTCAGAACGAACACAAAGTAAAGTATTATACTTATACGATTACACAGTTTTTTTTGTCGCCGGGTATTTTTGATTGGAGGAATACTTCCGCCAAAATGGAGCAAAAAGTGGCTTCCGCTTATTTTCACCTGATATTTTTTTTTATTAGAAGTTTTGAATTAAGTTAGTTTTTAAAATAATATAAATAGGTTAGGTACAAACTATGTAAACTTGCATTTATTGACTAAAGATATATTTACAAGTACAGAGCTAACAATTAGTTTTTTATTTAAAACGTAAGTTCCATTAAATTTTGTTGAAGATCTTGTTATTTATGAAGTAGTAGCAGCACTCCTGCGTAACTTCCGATCCCGTGGGAATATCGGAATAAAAAGTAGCCTATCTATGTTAGTGTCAATGAATCAATGTATCCTCATATGAATTTTCATCAAAATTGGCAGTAGTGTCGGAGCCTATTCGTTACAAACAAATAACACAAAAATCTTTATAATATTAGTATATATTTAGAACAACTAGATTGGAAAAAATTCCATAAAGTAATAGTTGAAAATGTCTAATTTTAATCACTTTACACTTTACGGATTGACCTTTTATCGAGATAAATAGGAACCTTCAAATACCTACTAGTTATCATATTATAGGTTTAAGGTTCACTAGACAAACTACTCGTGCTTCAACCTTGTTTCTAACGCAGGGGAAAATGTCATAACAAATTATAGGACTTATACTTCAAAAGGGCACGTTTGCTATTTGAGTCTTGTTTCAGAGAAACATACTTTGTATACATATAGCAGTGTTGGCTTAGTGGGTTAACATGGATTTTTAATCGATGCTTGCGATCAAATAAGTTTTCTATATAAGTACAATTTTTATACCTATCTTTAATTGGTGAATTCTAAGGCATGTCAATAGAAATTGACATGCCTTAGAATTCACCACGGTTTAAAGGCTTGGGATGTTTGCCAACCTGGAGTTGTCACCTGTGGCGTCTTACTGTCGACACCTTCATGTGACGAAGGTCCAGGATTTGTAGTGGTATTCTTGGACTACCTTCACTTCGCTTATTTTAGTAAAAATCTGTCGGGAATCGAATCTGCAACCTTCTTAGTCATAAACGGATGTTCGGCCACCGCACCACAGCGGTCGTCAACTATCTAAAATCCAATATGTACTATCTTCTTTGACAGTCAAATCGGGAATAAAAGACTTGATATTCGATTTTGCATAAATAGGTAGTAAAACTTGTAATTGCATTTTAGTACAAACACATTGTGTTTTATTGGTCTGTATCTCACACAGTTGATTGTACAGATAAATATAAATGGCGTTGTACTAATAAACTTAAATCGTCTATATCTAATAAGAAGCAGCGGACTTGCCTAAGTTCCGATCCCGTGGGAATATCGATATATAAAGTTATCTATAAAACTCCCAAGGAATCATCTTCATACCAAGTTTCATCATAATTAGACGATTTTTGAGGGTTTTTTGAGATCCGTTGATTTATCTTTTAATCTTTGAAGTGATGGGCTCCTTTAAATTGCAGAAAATTGTCACTTTTACTAGGTAGGGATTGATGGAGCACTTGGGACCACCTTATCACCCGAAACTCCTCAAATTTTGTGCTCGTGAGTTTGCAGAACTACTAGTACCTAAAGAGAACCTGGCAAAAATATAGACAGGTGCCGTTTGTGCAGGTGCCATTCAAACCGGTGCTCTAGCTGGACTACTTCATTATTAGAAAGTTTATTAGTATGTGTAGAGGCTAGTGAAGATTTAATATTTTTACATTAAACCTAAATGTAGGTCACTCAAAATGTGTCAAGTGTGTCCGTCCGTCATTCAAGAGATTGTATAAAAACTGTGTCGAGGAGCTGCGGGGTAGTCATAATTCATGATGTTGCACTCGAATACAACCTTGGAGTCTTCAAGTCTAGAGTGAATAGGTGCCGTCTATAGGCGAGCGTGTTACATCCTCGACCTCATCAGGTGAGATGAGGTCAATTGTAAAAGCTTAACGTTAATAAGAGGAAGTGGATCAATTTGCAAGATTTGATGGCAATCAGGTGAAACTAAATAAAAGCTTGTAAAAAGCCCAATGCTAACTCTGTTTTAACACTACAAAATATTAGTGATTGTTTTTTCGCGAAAAGTAACAAAATAAAACAATAAATATCCTAAAAACAAAATATTATTTATTACTTGTATACAACTATTAGCTGTCCCGGCAAACGTTGTTTTGCATTAACAAAAAAATAAATAAAAAAGGATCTTGTTCTATTCTCAGACCTAACGAATATACACAAAAAAATCATACAAATCGGTTCAGGCGTTTAGGTGAAGTTTGGCAACTAACACCGCGACACGAGCATTTTATATAGAGGTTGATTTTTTTACGTAGGCCGTCAGGGCTATATCCTAAACTATAAGAGATAACGAACATGCTGAAAGGAGTTGCATACCTGATTTTGACAAAAACTAAAACTGCATCATTAGATTTTTGATAAAGTCATACCCTAGACAAGAATCGAACCTGTTGATTTTGCAAAAAAACTTTTATATTTATCAAAGTACTTACGTATTCTAAATTGAGCCGGTATAGAGTAAGAGTAAAACGCAATGACCTTCTATCTCGATGATATCCTCACGTTTCCTTCGGGGTAACGTCCTGAACGAACACCCTTAAGGGTGTTAATGTTAAGCAAGCAAAAGCAGGAATAATTGTAATTCGGTACTTGACACTTGTTACAATAAAAATCAACACATAAAATTCTAAATCTGCACTGACTAACTGATATTAATGTGTCAAGACTAATGAATGAATCGATCTAAAATCTGGAAAACAGACAGATTTTTACGTAGGCATCCGCTAAAAAGGATGTTGAAAACATTCAAACCTATGGATAAAATGGCGGGCAAAAGCAAAGTCCTGATCACCTGAATGATTTACTGACAGTTATATTAACTTAACAAGCTTAAATTGCTGGTCCTAGGGACATGAAATTTGGAGGTTATGTTCTTCGTGAAGTGTAAGTATCCACTAAAAAAAAAATTGAAATTCTACCCCTAAGAGGGTTAAATGGCGGGCGAAGCCGTTAGCAGAAACTAGTTAAGAATACATTCCAAAAGATAATCATAATTGTAAAATTTGCTTATTAATCAAATACAAAAAATATTCGTATGAGTAGTCGGTTAAAAAAGAATGTGGTTCCCAATTCGTCGCGTTCATATTTTTATGTATGTTTTTAAAATATAAATACATTTTCTAAAAGTTGCAAGTAGGCAATTCATCAGGATATGAATGATGGACGATGTTGTATAGTTATAAATCCATATTGTATCGCTTTAGGTGTTGGAAGGCCTTTACTGAAGGAAATGTAACATTACCATATCGCTTGGTCATTGTACCTATATTATGGGTGTTGGGACTGGGTTCGTGGAACTATTAGGTATTTTTTTCGTTAAATAGGCTTGTATTAAACTTCATCTCACTTGATGGTGGCGCGACGATGAGGTCGAGGATGTAGCATGGTCGCCTAAAAGGTACGGTCGGAGTCAGAATTGCAAACCCATCGTAGAACTCCAAAACGGCAATTATTAGAATGTTTTCAATCAAGCAATATTCTAAGGTCTTGCTCATGTTCAAGTTTAAAGTCTTTCAACTCATGAATTTGTTTTTATTATAATAATCTATATATATAAAAGAAAGTCGTGTTAGTTACACCATTTATAACTCGGGAACGGCTAAACCGATTTGGCTGAAAATTGGTGGGGAGGTAGCTTACAATCAGAAGACGGACATAGGGTATTTTTTTCGATATTCCCACGGGATCGGGACTTACGCGGGTGAAACCGCGGGGCGCAGCTAGTATTTAGATAAATATTATTATAATAAAAACATTCCAATGATAGTAATTTTAGAACTATACGGTGGGTCTGTAATTCTGAATTCGACCGTACCTATTCACTCTACTTGAAGACTTCTAGATTGTAATGTTAGGGCAACAGCGATGCAAGCAGAGAGGTCCAGCGTGATGTTTTGTACACGAAATTGTAACTACCATGTGTAAGTACATGGAGATTATATGTAGCTACTGATAGAAAAAAGGTAGGTATATCGTAGATAACAGCGACTATCTAGCCTGATATTGGTTCTCATAGCTTTGAGAACCAGAGGATAAAATTTTCAATTAAACAGATAAAGAACGTATAAAATGTGAAACTGTTCCTTTTACGGATTATTAAAATGATATCGTTAAGCCTATACGGTATTCTAAGACTTCAACTACCTACATACTAAGTTTTATCGGATTCGGTCTAGCCGATCTTGAGTTTTGAATAGTGTAAGTAAAACGACTTTGATTTATACATCGTATTAGGATATATAATTTAAAATATAATGGAAGAATATAATTCAGCGTGGGTTTAAGAGTACTTACATGGACATAACCTTATAAATAATACATACCTACTACATTGGATTGTCCTTGAATATTATTAGTGCGTAATTTTTCTAGAAGCATAGACAAAATGCTGGGCTTATTTTGACAAGTAGCCGTGTAAACTGGGGTATAACTTGGGGTTTATGAATAATATTCTGTCATTTTAGGGTTCTGTTACGGCGGGGCGGGATCCTCATTTGTCATGTTGGAAATTCCAGACACCCAGTGTTTTACTTCGTCATTCCTTATTCGTAAAGCAAGAAAATTGAATCAGTTGTCTGCGTCTGTCTTTCCTGACGCTAACAATTTGTGTGTCTTCAAGTTGCAAGTAAACAGGAATCTTATAGGGGCGCGTGCTATATCTCAGACCGCATCGTCATGCCTCACCTGCCATCAGGCAGGTGTGATAGTGGTCAAACGCTCACCTATCATTATGTATATCATAGGTAAACTAAAATTGTCCCGTAAGTCCTCGTAGGGCTGCGTTACACTATAGTGTAATTGGGGCATGGCGACGCGACGATTGAATGTATAAACCCCAGACTCGCACTTAACCGGACAATCTGGGCCCATAGGAATGTTAATAAAACAAAGCCGCGGGGCGTACATGGCGGTGCCTTTCCGATAACCCTTGTAACTACGTATCATGGAGATGTTTCTAAAAATATAATAATATTGCTTTGCATTTCTTCATTCATATTTATTTGACGGGCGAATACCCGCCTGCGAAACAGAAGGTTGTGTTCGATTCCCACCCCAAACAAATATTCCAATAGTCGCTGAGTACCTAAAACGCAATCTGCCCAATTTCGCGTTATGCCAAAAAGTTATTTAAAATAAGCGTTTGGGCTAAGTGCGTTTTCGTCTATGTCGCAATAGATCCACTCCTCGTGTTGCCCATTTAGCGATACGACTATGTCCCAATAAACCTATTATGTAGGTATAGATATTTGTTTTTCTTCTGTATGTTTCTGTATGTATAATATGTTTATATTTACAAAATACCAAGTGTTTCGTCCATAACGTAACTTTAATATTCAAATTTCGAATTTTTACCGCGCTGTCATTCATTCGTTCTAATCTCAATCGTAAACGTCCTACTATTGGTCCGTTCAAGTGAATGCTTTGACAGCTAGTAGCCACTAAGCTTTGGTTGGCTCGAGGTGTACGAACCTAATTGCGATCGTGGATTCCCGTGGGAGATAACTCGGGAATATCTGGCAGAAAACCAAGGACTATTCATTATCGTGTAATTATTGTGCCACTGCGTCCATCTCCAGCTGAATTATCGGCTGTCGAGTACTATTGTCTAAGTGCCGTACCAACCCGCGCGCGGGGTAGTTTGTGGACCACACCCTCGACAAGGAAGCCGGACATCGGGAGTAAAGGACTAGCTGGTGAGTTCCCTCGTATATCTAGCTTGTTCTTGCTTCACAACTGAACCGACCAAAATCGTATATCGTTATTTTCCCATATGTATTAGCAACTCGAAGCCACCTAGGCCAGATATGATACATATTTTATGGTGCCGAAACCAGGGAAGGCTTTTTTAATCCGCTTCATCAATTTACGTGTGGTATTTCTGGTAATTTCTTCGACTTAAAATCATTTCTCTGCTATCACCAAGATGGCGCCTATCGGATTTTAAGTTACCTATCGTGTATCAGATTCGCTCCAAAAACGTTTATTTTTGAAGTATCTCATCGTCCACAAACCTATCAATCACGGTCCTAAGTTTTCTGATCGAAAGAATCTGGGTTCCATCGAGATTAACTTAGTGTAAGATCAAATTGTGCAATCTCATTTATCACATCGGTGCATAATTTTTCTTGTCGGCTTGCGCTAATTTAATCTATTCAAAACCCCAAGAACCAGTATTCTAACATCGTATATTCACTTTATCTATCGAATTCATACCAATTTGTGACAAGATCTATTAATTCGAGCAATTGTCATCGATATTTCATAAATCTAGTTAACTTTATATTTGAGGGTAAGCTTAACGTTAGGTAAACCCGCTACGCTACGTACCTACTTATACCGTTCTATCGATACTTGCGCGGCGAAGCTACTTGCAATTTACCCACTACGTTCTATTCTAAAGTTGTAAATTTACCTACCCTTTGAATATTTGTTTACTACAAAATTAATTTGCACAACATGTCGTTGCTACTCAGGCAATCTAAGCGCAAAGCAAGCCTTAAAAAACCTACGTCGAAATCGATAGATCTCGAATTCACAGTAAAAGATTTACCGACATTACGTAGAAAACGAACTATTGCTTTTAATCGTATGAAAAAATCCTTAGAAATAGGTAATCTAGCATTAAGTGATTCTACACAAGTTAACCTATTTCTATCGTATTATCAGGAAAGTAAACAAATCGCATACTCGTTCGAACAAGCACATCTTGCTATTTTGGATATATTAAACGATCCTGATGATGAGGATTATGAAATTCAAGATCGCATTGATGAGATGTACTTTCAAATTACATCTATCTATCTCTCTCTTACCGAAAACGAAACGAAAACGTGTGAGCAGAATGAATCGATCAATAATAATTCGAATACCAATCATTCTAACATTAGGTTTCCACAGATTACACTTCCGTCTTTCTCTGGCAATATACAATCGTGGCCTAAGTACTATGATACATTTAACTCATTAATTCATAATTCGAATGTACTTAGCGACACCGAGAAATTCCATTATCTAACTGCATCGTTGAGCGGTGATGCGTTATCAGTAATAAGTATGTACCCGGTCACTAAAGAATATTATTGTTCCGCGTACGAGGCGTTAATTAAACGATACAACAATAAACGCGATTTAGCTTTTTTATGTTGGCGGGACATTTTAAATGTTGACTTAAAGTTTGGTAATACTAACGAGTTTAGTAAGTCGCTTAACTTAATTCAAGAAAACTTAAGGATTTTAAAATCAATTGATTTACCAGTTCAACAATGGGATTTCGTTTTAGTGTATCATGTTTTATCTAAACTTAATAAAGATTTACGCCAGAGTTTTGAGGAAAAGTATTCTAAAATCGAATTACCGTCTTTTAATTTATTAATCGAGTTTTTACAATCGAAGTGCGAAGCTGTCGTGCGTGACACACATTTTACTTCTGAATCTAAACAAAACAAACCGTTTAACAAAGTCGTGCCCGCTTCTACCGCCGCGTCTAAGACGCCCGCGTTCGCGCACCCTAACCGTACCTACTCTCACGCGTTGGTCGCGGCAGACCAGACGGCGGCGGCGGCGCCAGCTGCGCCTAAGCCTAGCTCGAGCGGTAATAACATCATTACGAATAATATAACTAAATGTTCGTATTGTAACGATTCACATTCTATTTTTTCGTGTTCTGAGTTTCTTAAAAAATCAATAGATGATCGAATTAAGGTAGCAAGCGACAGGAAGTGGTGTTTTAATTGTCTTAAACCCTCGCATCAACTAAAATCGTGTAAATCGATTTTTTCCTGTCGGCACTGCAAACGTAAACACCATACTTTGTTGCATCGCGACAATTCGAACGTACCTAATACGACCGCGGTAGCATCATCGTTGGTGTCTCGCGCACCGTCTAATACTACTGTTCTGCTCGCGACTGCGCTCATGCAAGTTCGTGATGCATTCGGTAAAATGCAAACGTTTCGTGCTTTGTTCGACACAGGCAGCCAAAGCAATTTTATTACCGTATCGGCTGTCCATCGTTTAAATTTGCAACCGTATAATAATAATGTAAATAATATTAGCGGTCTCGGCGAAGCTGTTGCTTCGATCGTGGGTGAGGTTATGTGCGATGTAGGTACTAACGATCAAATACTTTTCAATCTAGACATGCACGTGATCTCATCGATCTGTGGCGATCAACCTATCGCGAAACTAAACAATACCGGTTGGTCACATATCGAATCGTTACCTCTGGCGGACCCGGGTTATGATATACCCGGCCCGATCGACATTCTGTTCGGAGCCGATGTCTTCGCGGATTTCTTACTGAATGAAACAATCAAAGGAAAGCCAAATCAACCTACCGCTTTTAATTCAATTTTCGGTTGGCTTCTCCTAGGCAAAACTCGCTTGTTATCTAATACATTATTACATACATCGCTCGATTGTGATAATGAACTAAATACTTTAGTGCAAAAATTCTGGGAGTTAGACTCCATACCTAACGCTTCTGTTTTAACTCCGGATGAAATTCTTTGTGAACAAAAATACGTAACTGAACATTCTCGCGATTCATCCGGTAGGTACATTTTGCGTTTACCGTTTAAAGACACAGAACCGACCTTTATAGGGTCACGTGATGTTGCGTTGCGGCGTTTTCATGCAATCGAGAAACGACTTGGTCGCGATCGTGAATTACATTCACAATACGCTGAATTCATGTCAGACTACCTCGATTCCGGTCATATGTCGCTCGTTCCCCCCGAAGAGCTCGGATTAGGGAAGTATTACCTGAGTCACCATTGTGTGTTACGACCTGAGGCAGTTACTACCCGTCTTCGCGTCGTATTCGACGCGTCTGCTAAGGACTATCAGTCGCGTTCCCTGAACGATACACAACTCACCGGACCGAAGTTGCAACCGAATATGATACAAATATTATTACGCTTTCGTGAGCATAGTGTCGTTTTCATGGCCGACGTCCAAGCTATGTTCAGGCAATTGCTAATTTCCCCTGAGCATCGTGACTACCAGCGCGTGCTCTGGAGGGCTTCCCCCATGGAACCACTCCACGAGTATCGCCTTAACACCGTGACATACGGCGTCTCATCATCTCCTTTTCTCGCCTGTCGTACTGTACGACAGTTGGCCGAGGATGAAGGAGACTCGTATCCGATCGCTAAGCAAATCCTACTTACAGACTGTTTTATCGATGACGTCATAACCGGATTTTCATCATATGACGAAGCGCAACAAGCGAAAATCCAAATTATCGAACTTTTCAAACGTGGATGTTTTCATCTTAGAAAATGGGTTAGTAACAAGCCGCAACTTCTTTCCGATCTTCCCCCGGAGGATTGTTTAACGGGTTCTGTGAATTTAGACAACTCTGGAAATCAAATTCATAAGGTTCTGGGTCTGAAGTGGGACCAGAAATCGGATGCTTTCTTTTTCGAAATAAAAGCATCATCTCGGCCGTGTACTAAACGTTCTATCCTGAGTGAGCTCGGTAGAATATTCGATCCGTTAGGATTTTTATCACCCGTCACTATTCAAGCGAAATGCTTAATCCAAAGGCTTTGGATTCTCGGCGTGACCTGGGATCAAACTCCGCCTGACGAAATCATTAGTACATGGAACACATATCGTAACCAATTATCATTACTTTCTCAAGTACGAATACCTCGCCAAATAACGAATAAAAACGTTAATTCTTATGAATTACACGGTTTCTGTGATAGTTCGGAGATAGCTTACGGTGCTATCATTTATCTTCGTGTTAGCCTTAACACTCAAGAAATTCAAACTAAATTAATATGTTCGAAGGCCCGTGTAGCTCCTCTAAAACGTATTTCATTGCCTCGGCTAGAGCTCTGTGCTGCAGTGCTTCTATCGGATCTATATAAGTTCATTCGTGACACGTACCTTTCTCGCATTCCTCTTGATGCTGTTCACTTATGGTCAGATTCCACTATTGTTCTGTCGTGGTTGCGTTCCCACTCGTCACGTTGGGTCACCTTCGTTGCAAATCGTGTTAGTCACATCCAAGAAATCACACCTACCGAATGCTGGCATCACGTACCGTCTGGCGACAACCCCGCCGACATCTGCTCCCGCGGCCAATTTCCTAATGAAATTGTTCAAAATTCCTTATGGTGGGCGGGGCCATGTTGGTTAACAAAAAATCGTAGCGCTTGGCCTCTAGATAGTGAAAATTTATCACATAACGAGAAGGTAATAATCGAAACAGAGTCGCGTAAGACCGTAGCTTTGGTGTCCGAACAGCCTAACAATTTTACCTCGAACGAACATTCAGTTTTCGACACATTAATAAATCGTTTCTCATCTTTATCAAAACTTATTAATGTAGTAGCATACGTATTTCGTTTCGTTGATAATGTGCGTAACACAACTAAACGTAATCATAATAAATTCCATAACAATATCGAAAGATATAATGCACTAATGCAACTCGTTAAGCACGTACAGAGTAATTCATTCTCCGAGGTAATAAACCGCATTCAAAATAAACAATCGTTATCGAAAGCATTTTCTAAACTCAATCCTTTCATTGACACGCGAGGTATACTCAGGGTGGGCGGTAGAATATCTCGTTCAGGCTTAGAGTTTGAACATAAGCACCCTGCATTGCTACCGTCCAATCATCAACTAACATTTTTAATTATCGACAATATTCATCGTACCTATTGCCATCCGGGTATTAATACTACTCACTTCTTACTTCTACAACAATTCTGGATTGTATCCGCAAAACGTACAATTCGTCGCTGTCTTTCTAAATGCATTTCCTGTTATCGACTCAATCCGCAACCTTTGCAACCTTTTATGAGTGATCTTCCCGCGTACCGTGTGAATCAAATAAAACCTTTCTCTAACGTAGGGGTAGACTTCGGAGGTCCGTTCCGCATTAAGCTCGGCCCGCATCGCGGTGCTAAACTGGACAAGGCGTACCTATGTCTGTTTATCTGTCTCGCTACCAAGGCGGTTCACCTCGAAGTAGTCTCTACCCTCTCTACTGACGGTTTCATCGCGGCTTTAAGACGATTCGTAGGGCGTCGCGGACGTTGCAACGAAATTCATGCGGATTGTGGTACGAATTTTGTCGGCGCTAGAAATCAACTATCGTCACTCATGCAACACGCTTCTAATGCCGAGAAAATCGATTTCAAATTTAATCCCGCTGCAAGTCCTCATTGGGGAGGCGTATGGGAGAGTCAGATAAAGGCAGCGAAATCACTTCTATACCGCGTAGTTGGGGATCAGGTCTTGACTTTCGAGGAGCTTACTACTCTATTTATTCAAATCGAAGCCACTCTGAATTCAAGACCACTTTCTCCTATTAGTTCGGATCCCAACGACTTTTCAGTATTGACACCAGGTCATTTTCTAACCTTGGAACCTTTAACTTCTGTTCCCGATGAGGATCTCTCTCAAGTCAAATTTAATCGGCTTCATCGGTGGCAATTGTTACAAGCCTTTCATCAACACTTTTGGTCTCGATGGAAATCGGAATACTTAAACACACTTACCCAGCGAGCCAAATGGACAAAGCATTCTAAACCGTTATTGATAGGTTCCATGGTCATTATCAAAGATGATATGCGCGCGCCTTTACATTGGCCTGTAGGCCGAGTAGTAGAGCTTATATCTGGTGCAGATGGTGTAGCTCGGATTGCAATAGTTCAAACTAAAACCAACAACCGTATTCAACGACCTTTGGTTAAGTTATGCCCTTTACCAATTGAGGACTAGCTTAAATCTTTTCTTCTAATTTTAGTTTAGGTAGTAATATTAACTTTACTCTACTTAGCTCTATCGATAGGTTAATATTAATTCATTCGTAGTTAATTCTTTTATTCTTACCAGAAAATACCATAGGTATTTTGGTGGGCGGGATGTTTCGTCCATAACGTAACTTTAATATTCAAATTTCGAATTTTTACCGCGCTGTCATTCATTCGTTCTAATCTCAATCGTAAACGTCCTACTATTGGTCCGTTCAAGTGAATGCTTTGACAGCTAGTAGCCACTAAGCTTTGGTTGGCTCGAGGTGTACGAACCTAATTGCGATCGTGGATTCCCGTGGGAGATAACTCGGGAATATCTGGCAGAAAACCAAGGACTATTCATTATCGTGTAATTATTGTGCCACTGCGTCCATCTCCAGCTGAATTATCGGCTGTCGAGTACTATTGTCTAAGTGCCGTACCAACCCGCGCGCGGGGTAGTTTGTGGACCACACCCTCGACAAGGAAGCCGGACATCGGGAGTAAAGGACTAGCTGGTGAGTTCCCTCGTATATCTAGCTTGTTCTTGCTTCACAACTGAACCGACCAAAATCGTATATCGTTATTTTCCCATATGTATTAGCAACTCGAAGCCACCTAGGCCAGATATGATACACCAAGTATATAAGTATCCGTTTTTTGGCCACCATAACACAAGCCTACATGCTTAGCTTTTAGGGTGAGATGGTAAATATCCGTGCCACAGAGGTTGTATTTGATTTTATAATATGATAGAAGAAAGATATAGAAAGTAGCTAAAATGATTACATATCGATTAAACAATAAAAACATTAATGGCTATAGTAATTACCTAGTAGTTCCCACGTCGTAATAAAATATTGTCTATAAATTCAGTTATCCACAGTTGTTCGTTTACACGTGTTTAAGACATAGATAAATATACCTTCTAAAGTTATTATCCAACGGGATCGATGGTCTTTTGTTTTCCGTTTTGATCGTCTTTTCTTGTTGCAGTAGTCTTACTAGAGTCTATATTGGGATGGTTACTCTCGGTAGTTTAACTGGTAAGACTACTCGGTAAAACCACTGTTAACGGCCGAAATTTTATTTTGTGGAGCTCCGCAATAACTCCAGTCACGTGAAAATGGTGCTTGAAACCGCATCGAAATATTTAAAACTCATTATAATCATTAGATTTTTGGAAAGGTAATTTTTTGTGTCGGTCATTTTTACCATAGATACCATGCTAATAGAGATAAATACCTAAAAACTAACATAGTTTGCAATTTTCAGCTTTCCATTTTTTTTTAAATAATAATGTATTGCAGGACATTCTACACATCGCCATCTAGCCCCAAGCTAAGTAACTACACTTGTGTTATGGGTGCTAGACAACTCATATACTAAATAAATACTTTTCTTTTGTAAATATATACTTATAATACATAGAAACAACCAGACCACAGACAAATATCTAAGCATAAATACATGTCTGAGGCGGGAATCGAACCCGCAACCCAGTGTTTGGCAGTCCGGCATGGTGACCATTGTGCCAACTGGGTCGTCAAGGATAGAAAACAAGTGAACTTTTCAAACTGTGTAAGCAAACTAATTAATCGTTTATTTTACATATAATATTTAAAAATAGTTGATACTTTAAGTGCAGCAGTTTGTAACGTCATTGGCCATACCCTTGCCATACCTTCGCACTGCATTTTTTCAGGGATAGTTGTATGAAAATTACACAACATTCCTGGGTATGAAATTAAGAAAATGCCGGCCCACGATATTACGCAACTGATCAACATTCCTGTTTGCGTTCCTATTTTCAGACTTTTATTGCTTCATATTAATATTATCTTCAGAATGTGACACTTTAGGACATAATTTGACATAATATTTTCCGTTTCTCTATATGTCCGTCAAATATACAGGGTGTAAAAAGTGAAAACAGATGTAATTTAGGACTTTATTTTATTATAACATCACCAAACAATATACAGGTTTACTGGTAATTATACTAGCACGCCGTTGAGGGCTACTTCTGTGCACCTTAACAAACAACTTTTGTTCTACGACTTTTGGAAATTCGAAAAAAAAATAAAAATGAGGTTATGTTTTAAAAAACAACTTATTTTTTAAAAGAAAGGTCATTCAGACTAAGTACAGTAGAGTAAAGATTGCTGATTTTCAGATAAACCTAATCTCAAAATTTTCAAAAAAATGTTCGTATTTCCATAAGTCTGTGAACAAAAGAATAGAATAGAATATAATTTATTCGAACAAACACACGACATAGTATAGATACAAATAAGAAACAGTAAGAAATAGTTACAAATAAAAGAAATTACAAAAAACAGACAATAAAAATAAAAAGTATCTGAGAAGTCGTGTGTTGCCCGAATGGGTAAAACCTCAGCATATGCTGCAGATACGCAGGCGCACCTGCAGCGCTGGTCTTCCGGCCGCACCTGTGGGTGACTTTTCCGCTCCTAGGAAACGGCTTGGCCAAGAGAATATAAATATACTAAGTATAATATAATAAATAATATAATATAATTACATAATCTATTCATATATACATACATATTATATACTACGCTGTACTTATATAAATATACCCTTAAATAATAACAAGAATCGAATACCTACCTAAAAACAAAAATTGATATCATTTACAAAATACTTATTTCTTTAGTCTGGCATTCCGTCGTCACAGACCTAGTTTTGTGGAAAAAAAAATGAAATAAAAGTTGTTTGATTAGGTGCACAGAAGTAGCCCCCAACGGCTTGTTACCAATAACCCTGTTTGTGTATTAACCATAACCCTGTTATGGTTAATTTTTACTCATGTTTAAATCAATAGTACATTACGATATAAGTGTGGTAAATTGATCTTTGCATAGAGGCGGTTTATGACGCGCGAGCGGCAGCGAGCGTGTTAAAGAAGCCAAGATGCAAATATCAATTCCACACGTATATCGTACGACGTTTTTTATCACAGTTGCGAATAAAAAAAGACTTAAAAAGAAAACAAAATAATAATTAACAAAATATTTGTGATAAGTCTATGTTTACATTTTTTTAAGGCAATATTTTTTGTTAATTATGCTCCGAAAAGGCCAGGCTAAAGACTTTTAACCTATACAGCCTTGTCTGACATACAATATTTTTAAGGGTTTTTTCTATTTGTTTTTGCGTCGGGGGTTAAGAACAAAATACAATGGTACGGAAAAACAATATATTTAAGTAAAGAAAAAACAAAAAATAAACAACTCAATTTTTAATCGTTTTCTAAGTCATTATCACGTAAAATTTTCGTTCGTAAACCGACTTTAGAGACAACCATTTTTTCTAGCTAAAAAACTCTTTGGTACCTACCTTTTTTATACATCAAAACAGTATGTAATTAGCAGTAAGATACGTATTTAACCTATCGGGATAACTTTACAGCACTAGGTTGGCAATGTAAAACGCACGCGTGCATAATATGTTGGATTATGAGCCTAAAAGCTGTTGAATAAGATCCACTTTATGAGCAACTGTGATAAAAAATATTTTAAAGAAAACGAAGCACTTTGCAAATGAAAATGGTCTAATGGACTCTCTTCTACACCATAAACTATATCTACCATGTATTTTATGCTTATGTATTTGTACTTGTATTGGTGTGTATAATATATTTGTACTGTAATGTCACTCGAAAATACTCGTAGTAACTCAATTTCAGTCAAAATCGATTGATATGCATGGAATGTTAACCTTTAGGCTTTTTCGATGCACTTCCATCTTTCGATTTCCTTTATAGGAAAAATTTTATTCTGCGGATTTGTACCTTGAATATGAAAAAATAAGGTTCACAGGAATTAAAATAATAGTCCATGCAAATTTATACGTTAATGCTGAGGCGTTAGGGTTTATAGAGGTGGATATGTTAGCTAGCTGAATGCACATGCGTCGATGGGTCGGTTCGGGCCTATTCAGCTCGTAGCGGGTCTACGGCAGACGGCGCGCGATCGTCGGCTACGACGCTCGGGTCTACGAAGCCTACGCGCCTACGAACTTTGTACTTTTGTAATGAAACTTTGTTACGTGTATTTAGTTGTTTTTGTGCTATGGCTCCTTTGAGGTTGCCTCATAGGGACATTACGGAGATGGATAATTCAAGTTATACCAATTCACCGCCCTATCATCATCACTGGCGTCATCACAATCATTCACATCAACAGCAACACAAGCACACAATGGTGGATGTTATATCTAACTCTATAATGGAGGTGATGAACAGTAAAATAGTGCCGGATAATAGTGTGTTGCCGGACTTGGAACCGCTATCCACCCATATGGACCGTCACCGTATGAACATAACTCTAAACCTATCAGACCTGGAAGTAAGTGATGACTATATATACAGGCATAATGGAACAATGACGGCGTTCTGCTGTGTTGCCTATCTTCTGGTCTTCATTGTCGGCTTGGTCGGGAACTGCTTCGTGATCGCCGTGGTATACCGCTCGCCCCGTATGAGAACTGTTACCAACTTCTTCATCGTGAACCTGGCTGTTGCTGATATACTGGTCATCGTCTTCTGTTTGCCAGCTACGCTGATGTCTAATATATTTGTCCGTGAGTATTCTTAGTTTTATTTATTTGTCAAATATATATTTCTTTTAGATAGAGGTGAAAAGCCATTACAGAGTAGAGTCAAAAAATAAAACCTCAATTTTATTTTAGAATCGGTAATTTTTGACATGTGTTGTCCTTGAAAACATTTTATAGTATGTTTAACTCATTCAACTAACTCAATATCTCATTTTGTTAAAAATTCATCTTTTTTAGTGTGTAATTCATCATTTTGTATGTGCATTTCCTTCATAAACCAAAAAGAAAAATAATAATAGGTACTGATCCGGAAAAACCAAGAAAACCTACTAAATATCTACGGTATTTTTACTTTAATTTTGTTGAAATCCTAATTCTCTTAAATTACTTTGAAAGTGGTAACACCTAAATAATAGTTACCCATTAAATTACATTTTAAGTCTAGAGATTGAAACTAGGTATTAGCGAAGTGAGTTCCTTATATGGAGAATCTGAATTTTAATATAAAATAAATAAATGAAATAAGATTACTTGGTACCCACTTCTGTTTGAACGAGGATTTAAATCTTAACGAATTATGAAAAAAAAAATCATTTAACAAACAGAGATGTAATTAATTTATATACTTGATTGCATTTTTACTTTCAAGATTTTAATTATCATTTTTACGATTGTTATTCGAGCTGAAATATTTTTTGTTATCTTTAGAAATGAAAACGGGATCTTTAATTTAAATTACTTTTCGATTTGGAATGTTTTATTTAAATTATGTTTTTGCTTTGATACTGAGGTTTCAGTTTTAAAAAGAAACGAAAATAGGTTATACTTACCTAAGTAAGAAGGGCTCAGTAGCAACTGGACAGATTCGCACCTCTACAGATTAGCAACTGAACAGATTGTACCAACCAGTAGCGACGGATAAAATGTCTATGAAGGTAAGCCAATAAAATACCAATAGATAGGTCCAGCCAGGAAGATGCTTGAATCTGTAAAGGTAAGACGACAGGAATCGGACTGCGGGGAGGAGGAAAACATTTAAATCTATTATTGATTTCACATTGTATGAATGTTGTGGCCTCCGGAAACAATAATATCCGGGATGAGATTCCGGTTTAATTTCCGGTGTTTTCGATTTCAATGTGTTGGGAATTAAAAAAAACAGTATCCTCTTATTAAGAAAATAAATAGGTATATATATATTTTGAAATATTTTTATTTGTTCAATTTTAATGTTTGGTATAAAGAATATACTGAAACCTGAGAATAACATAAGTTGCTTTTTGATCTCGGTGTTCCTACGGGATCAAGATACGGGTGAAACTGGCGGGTGTTGCTAGTTGTTTAATAAAACGTAGTGGGTAAATCTATTATTTAATCGTATGATATTTGTATCGGTAAATTTTGAGCACGTGTAGTACCACCCAGGGGACAAGCGTAGTGTCGTGTAGGGCAGTGGTTGGTACCTCTGCGAGCTGTGATCGTCCCTCATTAAATTGTATCTCTTCCGACGTCTTTTAAAAGCCAAGTTACGACTTGTGGCTTCGGAACATGCTCTCCAATGAGAAGAAGCCACATGAAACTCATGGGGTTTTTGCTGTCATCAATTTTACAAAGGTGTTAATAATATTTTTTAATAAATTATATATAAAATTGTTTTTTTCTTCAGGTATATTTAATAAATAGAATTCTATAAACGAGTAACTTTAAAATCATGTCCACGGATTCCTGTTGTTAAGGTAAGATGGCTGATCTTCGCCATTATATGATCAACCGGTTGGTTTGATTGGAAAAAAATCCTTCATCGAGTTTCATTCTGCACATGTAGTTGGTTAGCTCAGAATTATCTAAACAACCAGTTGGTTACATTGGAAAAAATCTACATGAGTTCCATTTAGCACAACCGGTTGTTTCCTTTTTTTAATAATTAATTTGTATTAGCGCAATAAATGATTTATTCTAAACAGGTCGGATTGGAAGAACAGGTATCGTAGAACGCTTTAACTATAACAGCACCTAAATATTATCCAATTAACTCCAATCAATATTTTCTAAGATATAATAAAAATAATTAGTTGTTCAAAGCACACAACATTAGAATCTCTCAGAACATTTAATTAAACAATTTGTAAAGGGTAACCGCAGATTAGACACTTTGATCGGGCGATAGCTTGATCTGAAATAAAAATATCCTATAACTTTATGATTGTACTAGCTTTTGCCGGCGACTTCTTCCGCGTAGAAGTTGAATTTTCCAAGATTCTTTCTGAACCTGGGTGCCGTCATTATAACTATTTGTAAGCCGAATTTTTGCCTGGTCGGTCAACTCAATTTGCTGATCTGGCTACTGAATTTGAATGTAAAATTCAAAGTCTTTATAATAATAGATTTAGAGATTTAGAGATAATGTGCCAATCGCTCAGTTTTTTGGCAGACGTTAATATTTCTTTGCCTACAAAACAAAACTTGATTATTTGCTTTTAGTCGTATATATACGATGCAAATAATCATATGAATGATTTTAAGCATACGAGTACGCGCAAATTTTGTAAAGCCAGAACAGAACAATAATACACAGGGTCAAATAAGTCGCGATTAAAAAAGGTCTATAGTCTGACACCGCCCTAAATCCTATCAAAGTTTTATAACTTTGAGACCTTAATTATATTGAGTTGTTTGAAAACTAACATCAATTCTAAGCACTTGTTTGGATTAGTTTTTACTAATAAATAATTGGATACTTAAATGATAATAACTGTGATAGTTTACTACCTTCTGGCCGTTGTTTCGCCGGCCGTTTCACCCTTTTAGGGGGTGCATTTTCGAAAAAACCTTTCTTGGATGATACCAAGTCTTCACAAAGAAAACACCCTAAAGATTGCAAGTCTCTATGACAAGCGATTTAAGCTGCGCGTTTATATATCTTTCAGTTAGTCAAGACTTTAAAATTTATATGCGACATCGGTTCTTAGTGGAAATCCCCGAGACCCCACAATAAGCGGATTGCTTCGTCATTTTTATTGCGTCTGTATTTCCTGACGTGCACAATTTGTGTATTAATTGACGAGTAAACATGTATCTTCTAGACGCTCGTGCTACATCTTAGACTGCATCGTCAACTACCACCAGGAGATAATAGTGGTCAAACGTTGACCTTAGAATTATTTAAACATCACGTTTCTGTAACTATCTCGCGAATAAAATTACGTATAAATGAAAGAAAGAAAAACTTATTTAACGAAAATCGTATGAACTAGTGTCCAATATGCAAAGTGCTGCCATTTTGCTTTCTCGTTAATTCCTCTATACCTACATAGGTTCGCTATTAATTCTTAACTCAAAA
The DNA here is from genome assembly GCA_951213275.1 of Idaea straminata. NCBI lineage: Eukaryota > Metazoa > Arthropoda > Insecta > Lepidoptera > Geometridae > Idaea > Idaea straminata. The sequence continues at coordinate 13,824,763 of OX577857.1, forward strand.
CGTAATAAAGTCATTAGTAATTGGCTCAACTCTATCTAAATACTCCTACCTACTCATTTTACACTACAAAACACTACAGAGACTTATAACTGCCATAATAGCGATGCCGCTCATGGAGAAAGATAATGCTAGATTTACCAGCCACGGGCGCCATAATTATTTAGTCGTCTTACCCTTATAACACTACGCTAGTCTTAGTAAGACAGTCTGAATAACGCATAGTGTAATAGGCTTATTATAACATCTTGGGCAACATCTAGTAACAACAAGTGTGGATACATTTGTTGTTACAAAAAAAAACCCATGAGTTTCTTGTGCCTTCTTCTCATTGGTGGGCGCGTTCCGAAGGCACACATCGTACCTTAGTTTTTAAGATGTTTCCACGTGATCTTGTACCTAGGTATTAAGTATCCAAATTAATAAAGAATTTTGATTTGATTTGCCCCGTATTTATTAATACATTCGTGAATAGTAAACCTTCAGCGGCTCTGCTAAAATGGTAACGAGTGAGAACAAATTGACAATAAGTATCTGCTCAATGGACCGTGTACGTCGCTCAGGATCGAAATGATCGGAGCCATTCATTGCTGTTTTGATGTTTCTCAATAAATATTAATTTAATCTCAATCGTCTGTACTTTGAACTTTTGTCTTGAGGTATGTAAATTTAGGAATAATAACCTTTAACGATTTTGTCGACTAACAACTTTATATCGGACAACTTTATGTAAGTATAGGTACTAGGTGTGCTTACGTAGAAAGTTGACTTCAAATGTGTCTACGACTCAGAGATTAATAAAAAAAAACAAAAAAGATAGTAAAGTAGTTCTTTCAAAACAGATCCACTACACAAGGCTGAGCCTGTCCTGTTGGGAATATCTCCATCCCAACAGTGTTTAAATTTTCGACCAAGACAAAAAGTTAAATACATTATGGTTTTGATCTTGTATTTATTGTTTTAGTTTTGATCGAAGGTTAAAATACGTAAGTGGGCAAAAATGGGACTCCTTTACCCCTCAGAGTAGCTATGCAGGACTCCTGCTTTATCATACTAAATTAAAGTATGAAACAGGGAGAGTAAAAGGAGAGAAAATGATAATAATATTTACATCTAATCGAGATGATTTATGCAGCGCCAGCAACTCTAATCCATGCCATTAAATGCAGTAGTATTTCAAATAGGTAACTGACACTTGATTTCCTAAAGAAAATACTCTCAATTGAACTTTATAATTTAATTTTATCTGTGATCTGCGGAGCCTCGTTATATTATTGGAAATTGTAAATGTAATAATGTTTTATATTTACAATTTAAGGTTCGTTGAGCAATAATATTAGCGGACGGAGTTTTTATTTTAATATTAATTGAGAACGATTCAAAAATATAGGATCCATTATATTAAACTCTTACAAAAGCAATGGTAAAATTCGGATTTCGTCCATTAGGTATTTTTTGCCTTATTCTTTAGGGATTAATTAAAATAGGAATAAATACTTTACGTATGAAATAGCCATAGGAAACAAAATTAAATGGAGCAAAATGTCCGGGAATCGATAATATTAATAATCATTTTATTTGAAACCATAGAGTACATTACACCCTATCTTAGACTATCCCAATATCCCAAATTGCATAGAAATTGGTGGAATTACGTTACCTACATTTAACACTTCCTACATCTGGACTAAGGCGGACCTTCATTGAGGCGGTATCGTAGGCACCTAACCTTAATAGATTGAGGGCTTAGGGAATTGGTAACACTTGGTGGAACGAGGGTAGTTCATTATTAAGGTAGGATGTATTAGGTGACCTCGGATGGAAGGCTATTTTTGCGGAAGGTTGATATTATTCAGATAAGATGAATAGGTCACAAAATTATAGAGTCTTTACCCGACTCCGCTAAAGCGAACTTGGATGGTTATGTATTTGACCCGTGTATGTATATGCCCGTATATGTGGATTTGTATGTCCATCTGTTTGTTTATATAAAAGTTAAACGATTAAATTTGGGCTAAATCAACAACTTTTTGTAGCCCTGTAAACGGAAAAAGATTATCCGGTAAGACCTCATCGAAGATGGCGACTTCCGGTTTCAGTAATTGCTATAAATATTTATCCTAAAAAATCTGATATTTTTAATATATAGTAAGATAAAGCTATTAAAAATGATGATTATGCTGCGATTTATGTAAAATTTTGCGGTCAAAATACTTTAGTCCCTAAGTGTGACTCATGCGTGAGCAAAGTGAGCATTTCCCAAATTCGTAACTAAACAAATACATAATTATACCGTGTAAGTTAAAATTAGAATTATCGGGGATGGGTGCGACAGGGATCGGGATTCTCCGGTAGTAACCCTATTTCAAACAATATTTTAAAGCTTTTGTTCTCCTTTGAATGGCTTCTGTCCGACAAAAAGCCGCAATTTATCCAATCACAGGTGATTGCGTAATTGTCCAAGTTTGTTTAATAGGAGTCAAAGAAAGTTCAAAGGTCAACGTACTTAATTACTGAAATTGTCATGATTAAAGTGGCATTTCGCTAGTCTGAACTCATCATATTGCTGGTGAATAAAGTGCCACAATTGGCTATTGGACAGGTTTAGTAAAAACCTTTAATCAAAAGTAATTTAATAGAAAAAAAATCTTATTTTATTTGTTATTTTTAATTGTCGCACGAAAACAGTATGGCGTCACAGGCCATATTTGAGGGCTAGCGAGTAGACGACGTATAGAACTTCGTCATTTTTAATGTAATTCGATGTTGCCAGCTCATTTCCTGTGCCCCGGTAACGAATTAATTGCCATCGAGCCCCGGGGATGCCAGCATCTAACGAATTTACATCCATATCCGTTGCAAATAATGTCGATCGACAATAATTATATACTAAAATTAATATATTCAAGAGTATCATGCTATTCCTTATTCTCATAGTGAAATGAAAAGTAGAGTCTGTCACTCGGGATTGAAATATTTTACCTCGGGCCGCGTACTTTGAATCCTTCACGTAAAAGTATCATTTCGATCTCTTGGGATATAATCTAGTATTTCTACATATTACGTTGTTCTGGTAATCAGATATTCCTACGCACTTAGAATGAGTACAAACAAACATAAATATTTCTTCAATTTGCCACTTACATTTTCGTATCCGAATCAACGTTTCTTAGATCATCTTTTTATTGTGATATTTTCATGCTGTGGACCCTTGGACCCGTGGACCCTTATCGATCGATGACATACAAATGTTTTTTTTTGATGGAATTTTCGTTTACCTAACTGTTTGTGTCCCTTAAATTGCAAAATTGATAGTGATGTCAATCGCTTTAACAATTGGTATTCTAGGTTTACATAAAAAGTGTAATGAACTAAGGTATAACTTTGAAGCGATCATATAAAAAAAAATTGGAGATACTACATCGTGGCAAACTCAAGTAGTCTAAAGTAGCAACTTGTCTAAAACGTAACTAGGAACTCGTCTTAAAAGCATTTCGTCTAATTTTCAGGTAGTCTTGCAAGTATAATTTAAAATAATTTTTCACACAATTTTTTTAATTTACACAAATCCGATTTCGGTGTTACTTTTGTGTGTTAAACACACAAAAGTAACACCGAAATAAAATAATATTAAAAGGGTACAAAATAGCTATTACTTTTAGTATGGAAAAGTCCGCGGTATGTTACCCTCTTAGCTCTGAAACGTTCGGATCACAAGTTTTACGTTTTGAAGCAAGAAAATTTGGCTTCATTAAACGGATATTCGGTTCAGTGCCGGCGAATTTAGACTGTCAAACTCTTCTCTTTGTAGTTAGATTTTTCTATGACATTCTATTAATATTATGTTTCTGTTTCGATCGTCTTTTGTTTTAGTTCAGATCTTATTTTGGTTTAGCTCAGATCGTCTTTTGTTTTAGTCCAGATAGTCTTTTGTTTGATCGACTGGGTTTTTTTTTTTTTTTTAAGAACTTGTATTTATAGTTTAATTACGGGCCTATTCGGAGTCCCGTAATGCAACTAGTTTGACAGAATAGTTGAACCACCAAACCGCACCCAAATAATTCACTCACTCAAAATTAAATTTAATAAGGAAAATTTTGTCTGAGTGCGTTTTATGAAATATGTAATCTGAATGGTGCAGTTTTCCATGAATATTCCATGAAAACACAATGATAGCTAGTGTAGCTGTGATTCGAGTGGATTCCAAGAAGCTCGTGAACGCAGTTGACTGAGTAAGGCGAGGCGGGTTCAACAGCCTTAGATTTGCATGCAAAACACGACGTTTTCTCAGTAAATGAGAGATTCTCTGCTAATACCTTATTCTACGCAAAATCCTGGGCATGGACACCAACTGATATTATATTTATTTGCTTTGGTTTATTTAATCTAAGTAGCTTTATTCTTTTTTGTCTCGAGTTTTTTTGTTGATTCAATATGTTTTCATTTCAATGTAGTGTTCTAGTAGTAGAAACAAGAATATCGTAATATTAATAAAAATAAAACCATTCAAGTTATTTAAGTCGGTATATTTACCATGTTTCCCATGTTCTTTATTTTCATAGGTAATCCGGTATTATAGGTTATAACTTTTATAATGAAATCCTGTTAATAAAACCATTAGACGTGCTGGAGTTATTAGTAACTGAAAAGTTAAACTAACTGACTTGTCGGTCATTGAGGTAAGGGCTCTGTACTTTATTTGAGAATGTTTAAAAGTTAAGTAAAGTTACCAGTGAAAATGTTCAATTTAGATTTGTATAAACTTCTTTCCTACATACACAGGTACAAACGTGGGTCTTTGTGAAAAGTTTAAATTAAATTTGTTTTTAACGTAATCTGTTGGTAAATTTAATTAAAATTACTCAACGACCTAGGTTTGGTCTAACCTGTTCCTTTTGTAGGAATTTCATTCACTTAATTTTATTTTATTTACTTTATTTTATTTAAAGTCTGTATTAAATAATATACGGAGGTGAATTTAAAGGTATGGTAGTATTTAAGCGTTAACGAAAAAACGTTATACACTGTGTAAAGAAAACACTGTAATGTCTTTTAGGTACATGAAAGAACTCTCGGAACTACCCAAAAATATACAAAAAACCGGAAACTGGAAAAATACCCTAATTAACTCGGACTTGGGGAGTTTTCAAAATGTGACAACACCATAGGGTCTAAGGCACCTAAGGGCCCGCTGGCAATAATGGTGTTCATATCTTGAAAATCCCTTAAATTTTTATCATTATCCATATTTGAAAATTAGGTAAGAAAACCAAGATAACAAAAATAGTTTGATCGACTTCGAGATTATTGCTCAACAAATATTTGAAAATAAATCTACATGTTCAGGAAACTTGATAAATGACTTTGAAAGAATCAAACAAATATAAAAGTTTTAGCAGTTATTGAATTTTACGGTCGCTCTCTATATTTGGACGTTTCCGACTTAAAGCAGTGGAATCTAATCCATCGATTTAGAGGATTAGAGTGGAACAATAAGTTGAAACAAATCATTTAATGGATTTGTTCACTGACTTATCTTATCTGAACTAATGATTAGTAAAAAGCCTAAAACAACCAAAAAAACGAAGAAAAAGAAAACCCTACAAAAATAAAAAAAAACCCCGAAATTATGACCCTGCGTAAGTAGGTACACCAGATTTTTTTGATTAAATATTTTCACGTCGGGGGACCGCTCAGCCGCTTAAATAGTTGTCCAATCTCAATAATAATATACTTACAAATAAACCCACAGTACCCTCAATTAAAAAATAAACCTTTTTCCAAAGGCATTTTAAAAAGATATTTTTTAATCAATTAATGTATGTAAACTTAGTATTAGTGGTATTAGGCTACATTGAATCCTTGGGATTGACATACGCAACTTTTATTTTGATATTCCTACTGAATCGGGACTTAAGCGAGTAAAATCTGGTCGATACAATATTATGTGTAGGTACATGTAACCTGGGACAAAATAAATGTATTTATGTGGCTGCAGGTCATTGAATGTTTGATGGAAAACTTTTGTTGTACAAATTGTGCGTTTTTGGAATATAAATCAGTCTACTTAAGGATAATGTGGACGACAGACTAATATTCGAATTCAATAACCTATCTTTCAAATACCAAGAGTTTAACTGACAGTTTTTGTGTTTTTGTTTAGTTTTGCTGTAGGACAGATGTCAGAAAAATTACATTTTAGTCGTATATTTCTTATGGTATAACGTAAGAAAACTCTTAAGTCTAGAAATTCCTAGATATTTAGAAGTTAGAAGTCCTAGACACAGGGTACGATGAGCACCACATGGTTCACAAATACCTTTGTCGCCTTCTACGGGAACCACCAGCAGTCCTATTCTATGCCAAAAGTCTACTAATAAGGTCACTAAAAGGTTTTTTAATAACCTTAATATTGGTGACAAAATAACAAGAAAATATACAAATAAATTGTTTTTCAGATAAAGCGAATATTTATCTAATAACCTGTTTTTAAGTAGTTTTCCTTAACTTTTACGAAACATTTAAGTAATTTTTGGTTTAGGTGGTAGATTTTCCTTATTACCCGCAGGTACCTTATTTCTTCTATTTTATGGTAGGTACTTGAGTATTACAACATTTTTAAAGTAAATAATGTCACCGAACCATTAACTTAAACTAAAGTTTTGATAAGTAAATAAGAAAACAAGCCCGACTTTCGTAGTCTAAATTCGGAGTTGTTTAAAATTGAAATAGTTTTGGAGTTATTAAAGAGAAAAGCCATTTTGATTAAATTATTTGGAAATGTAATTTACGATTCTTATTTTTAGTGAAAGTTTGATAAACAATTACGTTAGCAATTAATTTGCTCAGATCTAATAAAAAAGGTGATTTCTTAAAATCATATTCTGAATTGAGAAAAGTGCCTTTCTCTTTGGCTTAAGATTCATAAAATAATTTAATTGATATATGAAACCTTCTGAATACCGTGGAAAGGTTAAGAGTTCAGATTTTTTTACAATAAAGTTTCTTTTTTATTGTGAGTATCCATTTTTGCTATTTTTGGCGCCTTTACTGAAATCCACGTTATAAAATCCTGAATATACTGCGACGCAATCAGTGTCTTGAACGTTCGAAAATCCCTTGACTGCGATGAAGTTTTAACTTCTACTTCACTAGTGGTGAAAATCAATCAACTACCAAAGATTAAACTGACATTTTTTGACAGTTTTTTTATCCTAACCCTATTCATAACGAATACATATTATTATAAATAGCTGTCGCCCGCGATTTCGTACGCGTGGTAGTTTTGGGGAAGGTAAAGGACATAAGTTACTTTTGAACCCGAATTCCCGCGAGGTCGGAACTTATGTGTCGGAAAAATGACATTTTAGCCCCTGGTCGTTGATAGATAGGTTATTGATTTCGAAGAAAGTTATATATAATATATATAAGTTAGAAAGTTATATATAATAATATATATAAGTTATATGTTAAAAATATTGCGTTCTCTGATGGACAGACAATATACCTACATAGCTAAAAAATTTAAGAATTTTTGAGATATACTTAGCTAAAAATGTTCACCAAATTCTTTTCAAACTATGCAGTCAAAAGAATATATGAAAATTCCTTTACATGACAATGAAATAGTATTTTTTCACAAATCACAAAGCCAATGTCCATCATAGTATGTAGGTAGAATTCTTAAACGTAAAAAATTTGATGAATTCAGAAAATCTCTTTTTATGAATCTAGTAAAATAAATTTGGAGTTTGCGTCAGAGTGCAGGATAATCTTTCTTTGTCTGCGCTAAGACAAGACTATAATAATATCTATTTTTATCTAGCTATACATATTTTATACCTACTATTGCTGCTACTAATATACTGGTTATCCGTTACTAATAATTTTGATCCGATAGAAAAAAAATCACGAAAATACCTGTCTTTTAAAAAGTAAAAGTTGTTATAGTTCCTGCAATCATCCTGGTTTATTGCTAAAAAAAAATACAATTTACGTAGCATCTCGCACATCGCTCATTTCTATGCAATCCGTTAGAGACAGATCTTTAAGGCGACTACTCAGCCCCTTAAATAAATAAAAAGCTTTTGGGGCATTTTACGTCAGTAAAATGTATTTGTCACATCTATAAATATTTAATTCATAGTCTTGACTGGCAGATACGCACAGCCTAAACTAATGAACGGATCGAGCTATTTGGCATACTTACCTAAGTACCTGCAGACGTAGGCATCGGCTAAGAAATTATTTAGGAAAAATCAACTTTGCTCTTACGAAATCACGAGTAAATGTTAATAAAAGATACTTATGATTTATCAGAGATTTGAACTTGATCTTTCATCTTGTATAAATATTACAGAACAGTCCTTGATCTTAGAATAGATAGAAGAAGGAAAGTTGATATCCTTGAGACTCGTACGTAAGATTAATCATCTGACAGTCACTTAGTTAAGTAACACTCTAGTTTATTAGATGTTATAAAAGTATTTACCTATTATATTTATACTTAATATTATGAAGCTGAAGTTCATTTGGTTGAATGCGGTAATCTCAGGAACTACTGGTTCGAATTGAAAAAATAATTTATCGTTGGATATTCCAACAGGATCAGTACTTACGCGAGTGAAATAATAATATAGGTACTTATAAAATGTGAGTGCGCTATTGACATTGCTCTTACGACGATGTAGAAATACATCGTGATAAAACCCGCGTCTTAGTTAGCTCCAGACGAATTGACGAGTTCTTTTCTGCTGAGAACCTACTCCATCTAATGCATGTCCCAGGCCGTCAACGCCTTGAATGGCAGAAAATTGCTGTCGCTGAATAAATCATATTAAAAGAAAATATTATATAACACGTAGGTATTTATATTTTCTTACGTAATTTTTGCGTAGGTTTCACTTAATTTAAGTTAGGAAAGAAAGTTAAATGAGGCCATTTCCTTTAGAAAACTTTTCCTCTCACAGTGATTTTCCATGATATTTAGTCGTTTTATTATTCTGAAGAACTTTAAAGTATCAAATTAATTCCAAACCTAAATTACTGGATTTGTAGAATATTGAAAAAAATAAATAAAAAAAATATATTAAAAAAACTTAAGGTGAAACTGAAGTACCTAACGGCCAGTCATTTTCAAACTTGTTTAATTTTTCGTAAAAATGACTATATGACCTTGAAAAGGACAAAGGTTTCTTTTCATCTCGCTCTAGATCTCAACCTTATGCGGGTGAAACCGTGTGATTAAGTAGTTAAATTTATCAAGTTAGAGCAGATGTAGAAATTATAATTTGAGGCCATCCTTTTGAGATAATAGTTGTAAGCAAACTCAGGCAATTTAAGATAGCCACATAGACATAAAACTCGTTAATTACAATAGAGAGTCTATAATACTTGACGACCTCTGCGAAGGAGATGAATTTAGATTTTATTAAAACATTGTTTAAATTACATTGCAATATCATTTCGATTTAAAAGTCCGTTTTTTTTGTCAGAAAGTAAAGTTTGATGATATTATTTGCAACCGAAAGGCAATCTGAATTATATTGAAATATAATTTGAACTATGTTATTTACGAGAATTAACCTCCTGGACGCTTTTAATAAAATGTAATTTTTGTAGTCAAATACTTTGAAGTAAGTATGTACTCTCTATTTGAACTTAAATAGATATATTATGTCTATGTAGCCAATTTAATTTCCAACCTCCTCAGAACATCAAAACAATCATCCCCAAATGTCATTGCCCTTCCTCAATTACAAACAGACCCTCAAATGGAGCAAATTGCAATAAGTAAGTACCTATTTTGTTTGTTTCTAACAAGGGTCGACGCAGGCTAAATAGTAAACGGTTGACCGACAAGTCGCCAAACTGTAACGATAAATAAATTATGCAGGGCATTGTAGACAGCGCCATCTAGCTCCAAACTAAGATAGATAGATAAATTCTTATTTGTACCATATTTTAACCTTAATTCTGACATAAATTCCTGCTAAAAAATAATATAAAATAAACAAAACGGCACAATGGACGATCTTATTGCTAAAAGCTGTGAAGCTGTTGAAGGTTGTTAAGACCAAAAACAAATAGGTATCTTTACAAAAATATTTGTTGAAGTGGGAATCGTACTCGCAACCTTTTGCGTTTCAGGCAACTATCGGTCGATGTCAAGTATGCACTCTGGTGCCTCTCTCAATCTTAAGCCGTTGTCAATTTATAGGGTAAACAAAATCGTTTCTGTGCTTACAAAGAAATAAGAAAGAAGACAAATATGAGATGGAAATTAACTTCACGGTATGGAAGTGCCTACGGTTTGTTTCAGACTGAAATTAACTAGAAAATATGGGAACAATTAATTTAGTCTAAATTTCTTTATTCATTGGGAATTATTCGTATAAAATAATTAAATAAAAATAAAAACATAAAAACTTCTGCAGATTTTAGTAAAGTAACTGTGATTTATTGTTTAATAGGTTGATTACCTATATTTAGCAAAAATAATTTGAATCATTTCTCTCTTGAAGTTATTTTTATTATTTTTCATACGGTTATTGTAATCACATACCATAGGTAATGAGCGTAGCGTGTCACGGGTTAACTATTAAATTAAATAATGTCGCTACTTTTAGGAAATGATCTTTTTAATAGCTGCGCCCTGCGGTCCCAATCCCGTGGGAAAATCGGGATAAAAAGATACCGAGTTTTATGGCAAATCCATGTAGTTTTTGCGTAAATGAGAAACAAACACACAAACTTTCACATTTTTAAAATTAGTAGAATTGTGATTGATTTATCGAGGAATATGCTATTTAGAGATAAGGTTTCAGCACTCAACGTTGATGGCACTAAAACAAAAGTATTTTTCTATTATCCCTTTTTAATACGTTGATAACGAGTAGGTAGGTATAAAGGGTATGTATTTTGTTTTTCTGTACAGTATTTGCGGGTGACCGACCTTTCTATTAAATGTCTAGTTATCTGATAAAGGATCTTTCAGCCATGTTAGACAATTCATCTACAGTTCTATTACACTCGATCAAACTTTCAAAGAAAATGAAAACAGAAATTTTGCAAGAAAAAACACAATTTAAAATATAATTATTGTAATGTTAATGTATTAGACACCTTTTTCATGAGAATGGAGTAAGCATGCCAGCACCTATACAACTCTCTCAGCTTAGTCGACCGAAAGAATTCGTCAACTGGAGCCAACTAAGACCAATGTCATTTTAGCGCACATATATTTTTTTGAAAAATCCATTGATGCACAGCTGTATTCGAACCTACGACCTTTAGAGTGAAACACTCTAGGTAAACACCGTTCTCACTTGAGGTCTTTGTTCTCCACTCAATCAAGAATTTTGTTTTTACAAATTAAAATCTCAACTAAAAAGCACTAAAAACATTTAACCCGTTGCATCCAAGCTTTTAAAATTAATAAGCACTATTTAATTCAGGGCTCGTCGTTTCTAAAATCCTAGTTAATTAGTTTAATTCTTGTCGTGCTTTGACCTCAGAGCTTTAAAGGTGAAACCTTCATCTTGAACTTTAATTTGGTGAAGTGTGTCACGATCTGAAAAGTGTAAGGTAAACATAATTGTTTGTGCGCGAATTTACAGAAAATTTTATAAATTTTGCAAAATATTTGCAAGTGTACCATGACTTTTCTCAGTAACTGCATCAAATTAAAAAAGTGCTAATGTTAATAATTTCAATAATTAGGGAAGGTCTTCTAAGACTGTTTTCTCGTAGTTACAGCGGTTCTATTACCTGCACTTACGCAAATATTCTATCGAAATACGAAATATTATTTGAGATTAATCTGTATTATCATGTATTTATCCATAAATTTCTTTTAGTCATTTCTATGCAGTCAGATAGTGATCAACCGGTACCTAATTGGTTTTTTTAATTAATCGTTTATTTTCTCGTCACAAAAGCATCAATTAAAGAAAAAATTGGTATCACTCTGTATATATTTTTTTGTTAACATTAAATATCTATCTATACTAATATTAAAAAGCTGGAGAGTTTGTTTGTTTGAACGCGCTAATCTCAAGAGCTACTGATTCGAATTGAAAAAATATTTTTGTGTTGGATAGTTCATTTGCCGAGAAAGGCTATAGCATAAAATAGCCTATAGCGATATTCCCATTTATTTATATTACCACTATTATCGATATTCGGAATCGGGTGTTACGCGGGTGAAACCGCGGAGCGCTGCTAGTCTAAAATATATGTCAAACACATTATATAATGTTAGCTACAGTAGTTTATCCTAATTAATCTGAAAGGTCTAATAAATAACTACCGGAAACACTAAACAAATCTACTAACTAAATAACAAGACAAAAATCTTGGACAATGAATGGTCACTGACTTCCTTTGAACCGAGAATTCAGTAAACAGTGAGCTGAGATAGCACTCGAACATGATATAATAACGTAGGTATTGTATTTAACGTTCCAAATTATACTGCATTGCATTGGGCAGAGGAAGACGCCATAAAGTGCATCTTCCTCTGCCCAATTATATTGGGTCGACGCAGTATGTCTTCTTCTTTCATTCTCTCACCGTCATCTCATCGTTCATATCCATGTCACTCCTATCTTGTCTCACACAGTCAATTCATCTTTTCTTATGTTGTTCTCCTTTCTGTCCATCCCTTTACATCCATGTTCATCTACTTTTACTGAATACTTTTCTAGTCACATGAGTCTCCTTTCTCCTCACCACATAAAAGAAACTGATGGATAAAATACCGAACAAGTAAATTAGAGGAAGCCTGAAAATAGCGCCAGTTGCGTAACGGTTACATTTTAATTTTACAGTCACTAACGGCTAAAACCTTTTTTCATTCAAAACACTATTAAACATAAAGTATACCTAGTTTTCTTCTGATTATTCAATTTACCCACTGTTCGTAGTTTCATAACATTAATCCTGTTTCGTATTGTAGTTTATTATTTCTGACTTGTTGTTGGAACAGACAGTTTTATTTGTATAATCTTTGAAGATTGGTCTCTGGAATTTTGATTTAAGCTTCTCTTTTCTGACTGAAATTATTTCGTTGTTGTAAATTGCTTCAAATAAATGCATTGATATTTGGTACTAGCTGTTGCCCGCGACTTCGTTCGCGTGGTGGTTTTGTTTTATTTAGAACGTTTGCGATTGCCTAACTTACTTAATACGTGTGTCCTTCTATTATGACAACTACAAAGCTTTCTTGTACACAACATTGAGGGTGACGCCTCGTCGTTGAAACAATTTACTAACATGTTAGCTGCGGCACTAACACTCGATAGAGTCAAATAGGTACAGCTGACTGTGTCTGAAGCAGCTTATGGTGAGATCTAAGCCTGCGCAAGTCTGGCCTTGCACTTTGTTGATTGCCAATTGCGTAGCATAGGCTCACTGGAAATTGAATGCGCTTGAAACCGAAAGGAAAATTATTGATATCAGTGGTATCCTGGGTATAAAAACTTGTTCCTCAGCACCACACCTAGATAAAATTTCGGTGTCAAAAACTTTCTGCTGCAACCTGACTACTCTGGGCCAAGCCAATTAAATTACGCAACAGGATAATCGACACACTAAGTCTAGCTCCACTACCCGATTAATGGAGGTCTACTTTTTTTCCTCTCCAGGCGATGACAACTTAGTATGTCATTTAAGAAGACGAATTTCTCATTTCGGGAAGTGAGAATGATTTTCTCCATCTCTGGCGAATGTCTCTTGAAACGTGAAATACTTGGTGAATGTCTCCATACACCGCCCTGAAGCAAGCTGAAAATCGGTAAAGCATTGTTTACATATCAGAAATCATATAGTGATCTGTGGCAGAAATTGCCAATGTCACTTTGGTAGATTGACGTTTTCTCTGCTCGGAGTTTCTCTGCAATCCTCCTCTACCCAAAGTAATCCGGACATTTAGTATAGGAGCCTAGAATAGTGATTTTTTGCGCTGTTTTGTAATCCACGTTAATCGATAGAGGGTATTACGGGGAACAAATAATGCTTTACACCGAACCGCTAAAGCGTCTCTGAAACGAAATTTTCAAAAGAAACCAATCGTGACCGAGTATTTCCAAAAGTCCGCGGTTAACTTTGAGACCGAATGCCCTCTATCGATAGGTATGGGTCTCGAAGTGCACCGAGCATTTCTGGAAAATTATAGTACACCACCTTTCGTTGAATACCCTGTTTCCAAGACGCTTTAGGGGCCCAGTGTGAAGGCATTATTTGTACGTCGTTTTGCCCTCTATCGCTAGGTATGGGTCTCGAAGTGCACCGAGCATTTTTGGAAAATCATAGAACACCACCATTCTTTGAATACCCTGTTTCTGAAACGCTTTTTCGGCATTTTTTGTTCGCCGTAATGCCTTTTATGTATAAGTATTGGTCTTAAAGTAAAACGCACACATTTGATATGTCACAGTGCGTTTTTTTTTATTATCCCGTTTCCGAGACCCTTTAGACGTTCCATGTGAAGGCATTATTTGGTTGCCCTAATTCTTTATATTGGATAGGTATGGGGAAATATACACGGAACAGTATCAAGATACTGCACGAAGTTTTGCTTTATTGCAAGAAGTTTTGCCATCGAGATCGATCCATCAAAATCGGCAGGGCCAGACCATTTGAGTCCTATGTTTCTCATCAAGAGTGCAAAATCTATTGCTATCCCTATTTCTCTGCTTTTTAAAAAATCCATTAGTTCATGTAAATTTCCCAGCCTTTGGAAATCGGCTTTTATAACCCCAGTTTTTAAGAAAGGTCCTAAACAAGATGTATGCAATTACCGCCCCATCTCCAAATTGTGTATTGTAGCTAAAGTTTTTGAGAAGATAGTATATAATCAGGTGTACCAAGCGGTTCGCAACTCGTTTTCGTCATTTCAGCATGGTTTCCTGAAGGGACGGTCCACAGTGTCTAACTTGGTGCTCTTTAATGAGTATATTACGTCATCTATGGATAGAGGTGAGCAGGTAGATGTAGTATATACTGATTACAGCAAATGTTTTGATAGGATTGATCATGAACGGCTCCTTTATAAGCTCAATTTGATGGGAATCCGGGGAGATCTATTGAGGTGGTTCAGGTCTTATATTAATAATCGATCTCAGGCAGTAGTAATCAGTAACTACGTATCTAGTTGGGTCTCAATACCCAGTGGAGTCCCGCAAGGATCCCTACTGGGACCTCTTCTATTTCTTATTTTTGTGAGTGACATTGAGGACTGTTTCCGCCACAGTCAGTTACTATGCTTTGCAGATGATATGAAGATTTTTGCTGCTATTAAGTCATCATCTGATGTTGTCAACCTTCAATCTGATTTGGAGCGCCTTGATAGCTACTGTTTGATGAACAAATTAGACTTGAATCCCTCAAAATGCTCCGTTGTCACTTTCACGCGTAAACGTATTATTGTCCCATCTTCCTACAATTTAAAGGGTCAGCAATTAGGTAGGTCGAATTCTATAAGAGACCTCGGTGTAATACACGACTCTAAACTTATTTTTGATGAACATGTGGACAGCATTGCGTCTAGAGCTATGAAGGCATTAGGTTTTATTATGAGAAGTTCTAAGCATTTTAAGCGTGCCAAAACTTTTAAAATTTTGTATTGTACGTATGTCCGCAGTATTCTGGAATATGCTTCTCAAATTTGGAATCCTTCATATCACATTTACATTTCTCGACTTGAGAAAATACAGAAGAAATTTCTCAAATTTCTTTGCTTTCGGTTGGGTGTACCTTTTGACATGTCTCAGTATGAGGAGCTGTGCAGAAGGTTTCATTTCCTCCCACTATCCAAGCGGCGTGAGATTGCTGATGTAGTCTACCTTCTTAATATTACTTCTAACAGTATTGACTGTCCATCCTTGTTGAGAGAAATTAAACTCAGAGTTCCTTCATTATTGTCCACAAGATCAACTCAACCTATTTATCTTTCCAAAGTAGGAACAAATTATAGGCAGAATACTTACCTGTGGCGAGCTTGCAGCAACTTTAATAACTTAGTTAAAAACACTGATAGTAATCTGGACTTGTTCTGTACTAGTGTTGCGACTGCAAGACGGCGTCTAGCTAACACATTCTTTGCTGGTGAATGATGATAGTATGCTCAGTTCAATTTTCAATTGCAACTTTGATGATTAATTTGTTTATTAAGTTTCTATTTTTTATGTTTATAGTGCTAGTTCGTAGTTACGCTCACGTCTGAATGTTTGAGTTACACCATTTTTTACCCGTGAGATCCTGTAATTGGCTTTCTGTTGTTACACTATGTTTTTATAAGTATATAATAGCTGTTGGATCTCCGAATAAATAAATAAATAAATAAAAATAAATAAATAGATAATATTTTGGAATATAAAAAATAAATTAAATATAAAAAAATAAATGGTTAAGAACCTCATCAGATCCTCACTTCTGAAAATTTTATTAATCCTTGCAAGTCAAACAAAAAATTTCAAATCTCCAAATTTTATCTTCAATGGTTCAGGAGTTTTATGATGAAAAGGTGGTTCAGGATGTTTCATCATACTTTATCCATTACTTTAATGGAGAATTTACCTAATATATGCCCCATTGAGAACAATGAGAAACTATTTCTCGATATCAAAAGTAGATTGTTGACATGACTAATATTTAGTTCCAATTATCTTCACCATCCTCCACTACTGCTCAGCATCGAACCGCGAAAATCAAACGGAAGCATTTTATTGATGACAGTCGCTTGTCTATTTTGATGAAATTTGGTATGAGGATACATTGATTTACTGGGGGTAACATTTTATACTTTTATGCTACTTTTTATACCGACACTAGGTATAAAAAGTAGGGGCTTTTGCGGGTGAACCAAGAGGTTATGCTCGTTGAGTATATAGGCGGGGTAATTACAGTAATTCCATAATATTATTTTTTACATATTAGGTACAGTGTTTGTCGATCTTATTTTGCTAAACCACAGGCCTAACTGAAATATAGGTACGAACCCCTTAATGTATATCATATCTGATTAGTCATACAGGTAAGAAAACATTCCCCTGTGGCATAAAATATATAATACTTAGTAGGTACAAGCTGTGGGTGGACGTTTCCTTAATAAGAAAATTCGAGGCACAATTTTCTTATCTTTTATTTTCTATATTTATCTACCTCTGTATCTTCTATCTATCTACCTGCCAGGATGAATGCGATAAACTGAAAAATACTCCTGATCCGATGCAGTGAGAGATTTCTGGGAAAGATTTAGATTTATAATTCGTTTAGTTTTGTGTAAATTAGCTAAAATATGTCAATTTTTTTTAGATTATGTTTTGCTACCCTTGCAAAGCCGGGGCTACGCTATATTATACTAACATAAACACTCTAAGACTTCTAGAAACAAGTTAAATAGGAATGTTAGTTAAATAATAACATTCGAATTTAGTTTAACTTGAGTAAATTTAATTTTAACAGCTTCCCTAAGTTTGTTTGCAACACAACTGATTTACTATACCTACCTACCCAGTCAGTGGCTCAAAGTCTGAGCCTGAAAAACCCGCAGGTCAACGGCCATCGACAGCGTTATTTAAAATAGCTTTCAAACGATAAATCCTGAGCAAAGTTGGCTCAAATTGAAGTATTAGTAGCCAGCCACAATATTGAAACGTTTTATTTTTAAAATGAAACGGAAAAGGGATTTACACGAATTGCTTTTGGATTTTACTTTGTGTTTAGTCTATAGATTAATTTGGAACATAACTAGCTGATTCTAGTCTGCGTAAAGATTTTAAACTCAAAAAAATGCTCTTTTGTCTTTTGTTGACCGAGCACGCAAAGCATTTCTGCTTCAAATCTGGCATTTGCATTCCTCTTTAAGTTTGTAGCTTGCTTCCTCTACATGTTATAATTTACAACCAATCTAGATGAAACTTGATATACAGGTTTTACGATCTTATAGATCTTTTTAGACAAGGGGTATTTTCCGCCTATAGTATTTCGATGATTCTTGTTCTTACAAATAGAGTTGGTCTTACAAAAACTTGGTGAAAATCGAATCTTCAGAGTAATGAGCAGAATAGATCCCCAAAATTGCAAAAAACTTTGTGCTCGCGAAGTCTACTCCAGAGTTACTAGTCCTAAGTATAGGTTTTTATTTCTGTTCCAATAAAATTACGCAATACCCCCATAGTAAGGGGCTCTACCTTACGGGTTAACTAACGGCATGCCAGTGCCCTACATTACATCGCGAGGTGAACGACATCGTCCGTCAACATACCCGGTAATAACATCCTATCTCCCTTTACTGATGTTTCCATTGACGTCGTGTTTGGGAGTTATTGCTGTTTTGTCTCTTAATAACACTATAGTCAAAGTCAGTTGAATTGGCTCTGAATTTCATTGAGATTCGGGTAGGCTGTATCAAGGTCGCAGATGCAGTGGAGTACGTAAAACTATACCGAATATGACTTCTATCTTCTGTATAACTGGTACTTAATTTAAAAAATTGTAGAAGTATGAACCAAGAAAATATTTTGGTAGACCTAGTTTGCTGCAGGATTAAAAAATACAAAGATTGAAATTGAATTGAAATACCAGTAAAAACCACTTATTCAAATAAATAAAATCAGCCTGGAATGTGATTTCAGCGCCGTCTAACGAGCCATTCGGAACTACCATAAAACATAAACGCTAAACTACTATCTAAAATAATTGGCATATTTAGATCAAATCGCGAAAACCTAAAGACACACAGATACCTCCTACCTAGTAACTTTATTTTAGAGCTATTTTATAAGTCACTTTTTAGAACTGTTTGAGGTGATCGGTTCCTATTATTACAGTGAAATAAAACAAACATTGTGGGAACTCGTTTTACTCAAAATAGAAATAAAGGAAACAATAAAGTAGGAATAAAATTGCTTTTCGTTACATTCGGTCTGTATTGTTCTCTAGCATTTGTAGGTATAGAGAGTGTGGGTGGTCTGAATCTCACTTCTGAATTAAACAATACTGTAATAATTATTTTGTAATTGTATCAATTAGAGTGATGTTGGCCTAGTGCTGATACTTCAACTTTAATTCCAAAGGTTGTGAGTTTAAATACCGGTCAAACATACGCCAATGGATTTTTCTCACAAAACATTTATGTGCGCTAATGATCATCTCTTGCGGTGCGCGAAAAATATAATAATAAAACTCGCGGGTTAGTTGTCTTAGACGTGTTGATTAATTATTCGTTCAAAAGAGACGGTCGACTAAGCTGAGAGGTCGGTATAGGTTCAATATTTACTCCATCTAATACTTATCCCAGGCGCTACAGTGCCTTGAATAGCATGGATCTAAGTTGCTGTTACTGCATAAAGCATCTAGATTGACGATCCAGTTGGCACAATAGTCGCCATGCCGAACTGCCAAAGACAGGGTTGCGAGTTCGATTCCCGCCTCAGACAAGTATTTATGCTTATAGATATTTGTCTGTGGTCTGGTTGTTTCTATGTATTATAAATATATATTTATCCTTTGTCTAGCGCCCATAACACAAGTCTAGTTACTTAGCTTGGGGCTAGATAGCGATGTGTAGAATGTCCTGCAGTATTTATTTTATTTCGATTAGATGTTAAAGCTATGTTAATTAATTTTAAAGACAAGTCATGCACAGAAACTAAAAGAATTAAATATTATTATTTGGCACAAGAAAAACATTTTTATAACAAACAAAATCTCGTTATTAGCGGACAGGACAATGGTTATCCTGTCACAATTGTATCTTCTAAAAGAACCGGAAAAAACAAGGTAGCGAGCATGTAGCCAGAGGGAAAACTATTTCGTTAATAAAACTGGCTAAGTTGATCTGAATTATATTTGGTTTAAGGTACTTACTTCCTTACTTAAAAATATACCTATCGTTTTTTTAATTTATCTATCAAAAATATATAAGTATAGGTATTACTAAACATTATACCTACATATAAAACAAATAGATCTTTTAACTCACATAGTTATTTTTTTGTAGTTTCATTATCGACGCTGTTTCCAGCGTCATTTTCCCGAGATTGAAACAGCGTCATGAGTCAAAATATCGAGTACACGAAAAAACATGGCAAGTACGTATACCGTTCCATTTTTAACTTTACTAGTAAAAATAAAAATTCGTGTTCGCCCACTATATCACTATATTTTAGTAAGATTGTATTGTATATGGTGTATATAATAGTTTGAAGGCTTTAAGGGATATTCGCCAATTTATATAATGCACCCGTGGCCTGTTTCGTTTTTATTTCGATCGACTTTTGTTTCCGTTTCGATCGTCTTTTATACAAAACTACAAAGAAATGAACGCACTGTCGACACCACCCCTCTGAAATGGAAAGGAGGCCTTTGCCCTCTAGTGGGCTAAGTTTATCTATATCATTTATCTTTTATGCAAGCAAGCACAAAGTGAATCGCTATTTGACTTATACCTGTGCTTAACTTTACTGTTCTTTTATTAGTCATCACAATTTTATGAAAGGACTATAATATAGTACCTACCAACGTATTTCCCTTAACTTTATAGGTACCTATTTGTTGTAAGGGCCCTGAGACTTTTGACTGTAATCGATTTAGGGTCAAAGCTCACTGTAACGTACTATACTAGAAACGTTTAGAAACCACTTTTAGAGGCACCTACAGACAAAATTTTATGTTATCACGTCTTCGATAGAAGTTACAATATCCAACTCATAGCGAAAGCGAAAGATAGCTCTGGCATCGATGAAGTTAGGATATATACCGACGGCTCCAAAACCACTGACGGTACCGGAGCCGGCGTCTTCTCGAACGACCTAAATATCAAAATATCAACCACTCTAGACAAACTAAACACAATCTTCCAAGCAGAGTGCATTGGAATTATCAGAGCAGCAGAAGCGGTTGCAGCCAGAGATGTCAGGGATCTCAACATCAAAATTGTCTTTGACAGTGCATCCGTACTTCAAGCGCTACAAAACAATACTCTAACATCTGCCCTAATAATGGAATGTCATAACAAACTCCAATCCATTGCAAATACGAACAGAGTAACGCTGCAATGGATAAAAGGGCATAGCAACTCTTTGGGAAACGACGCAGCAGATGAACTGGCCAAAAGGGGAGCCGCGGCAATAGTTTATGGTCCGGAACCTCTATTGCCCATACCCCAGGCCCAAATAAAAACATGGCTACGACAAAAAACTGAAGATGCACATAAAACAGAATGGAAAAACAGCGAAACCTGCAGGCATACAAAGAGTGCAGTTCCGGAAGCAACCAAAAGATTTGCCCGCAGCATCATTAGACTAAAAAGAAACGAAATCCGGACGATCATAGGTGTCATAACCGGTCATTGTTCATTAAACAAACACTTATTTACCATAGGTGTCACAGATAGCCCCCTGTGCAGAGGATGCATGGAGGCAGAAGAAAACCCACAGCACGTGCTCATGGAGTGCAGTAGCGTGGCAGATCAACGGGCTCGGTCTCTTCAATCGCCGGCATCTCTTCCGGAGGCCTGTAGCAATCTGAAAAGGCTGCTAGCCTTCTGGAAGGACCTGGGATGGTTGGAGTGACAAGTAGGATATTCTCACACGCACAATGTCCCAAATAATGAGGCTAAGTGCGGAAACAGCCCCGTAAAACTAAACTAAACTAAACATACTAGAAACGTTACCGTAAGTTTACTCATTTAATTTAAAGAACCCCGGTATGAAAAAATATTTGGTAGTAATATATAGCGATAAAAAGCACGAAAAGGATTTAGCTATTCTTTTAAAGAGGTTTTAAAAATGATATCGCAACATTTTGAAATTATCTGAGTAAATTCAGATTTATTTCTAATTAGAGTTTTCAAAAAGAGGTGGTTCTGAATTCGTCGCGTATATAATACCTTTATAATTTTTCGTAATTTATAAACCATTTTGACACTAACGTGCAGTAATTTAGCTACTAATGTAATATTCAATGTCTATTTCACCATAACTAACTACATAAAACTTCTTACGTAAATTGTATCACAAAATTATGCCAAATACCTACAAAATCTAGGGCAGGTCTAAAACGAGGTTATTCACCCCTCGTTCTTTCTAACCTGTAGGCTACCTAACTAGGTCAGTTTTGATTGACAATAGTCTAGGAAATTATTACTTATTCACCTTTAGTCGTTCGATAAATCTATTCGAGTCATCGTGTGAAGGCTTCGTAGGAAACGATACATCGATTTTCATCACTGCATAGAATAAAACAAAGTCGCTTCCCGCTATCTGTCCCTATAATAATAAAATAAATAAATACTAAGGACTAAGATAAAATAAAATCAAGATTACCACTGTATCGTAGATACTACCACGTTATACATAAGTATGGTGTCACATTTTTTTATAGGTAGGTACATGCTACTTACGATTCTGGTCGAGCGACGCGACCTGTAATTATGACTATGTATGCTTAGATCTTTATAACTATTGGACTGATTTTGATGCGGTTTTTTACTAGATAGAGTGATTCAATGAGGTTTTAATACATAAAACAAAACTACTACATGTACGAAGTCACGGGCAACAGCTAGTGAATGATACATAGACAATACATCGTTTTTTATAACGATTATGAGAACGTTTTTTTTTATATATTACTAGCGATATACCCAGGCCTCGTACGAGTAGCAAAGGAAAATCCGCCAAATAGCGCACGCCAGTAACCATGCTCAATTAACGTTATATTTCAATTATTTAATTATACACATAAAAGTTTCAAATTCATAGAGATATGTTCGGTTGTTGTTGAGTTTATCGAGTTTGTGTTATAGTAAGTATATTTAGATATAGATAGATAAGATCCCAGAGCGCCGTCTATCAAGCAACAGACTTCAAATATCTTCTCTTACTGTACTAGTAGGGTCCGTAACTCTACTTCGAAAGACACTTGATCGACGAACGGAATATCGAATGTATAACAAAGTATGTCACAAACACAGTAGGCGAAGACCCAAAGTCTACAAACATAGTCAATACCGCCTCAGTGTTAATTAGAAAACATACCCAATTATATTATTCGTATGTTAACTGTAGTGTTAATTCTATTTCAAAGATGTACCTACTTTCAGATGTTTACTGTTAGTTAGGACCACTTTCGGAATTATATGAAAGCGTAACCTCTATAATATAATTATCATCAAAGGACAGCATTTATCTATCAGTGTTTTTATGCTTGTGCGTGTTAATCATAAACCGCTTCGTTACGTCACCTACCGTCAGGCAGGTGTACCTAATAATTGTCAAACGCAATTATGTGTAAAAAAATATCTTCTTCTATGATTGTCGTTTCTGTGTTTTTTTAATTTTATGGAATTTATTTATTTCTATTTATGTGCAAAATTCAGCCCAGAATGTAGCCACGACACCCGGCATTATTTACAGTTGCTTCGCAAAAGTCCTGGTTCAGGAAGCATAACTTGAGAGTCATACCAGCAAGTGATGGGGCATTGTATTTGACCATAGTGGACATTTTGCTGTGTCAGTATAACCCCATTGGCTTTTAGGTTGGTCTCACAGCGACACACCTGAGCTCTGATTCAATTATGGTTTTTTCATGGTCAAATTGTCAAGGTGTCACCATTGGTGATTTCTAGAAAAAAAAACTTTTCTAATAGTCCAGGAGCCAAATGCAAAGCTCATAGCAAATAGAACCAGCATACCCTTGCAGTGTATGTAGTCACCCTTGTAGCTTGAACTACTCTTGGTCAGCCGTGGCTCATCTTGGCAAGTTTCGCGAAAATGGTAAAATCAGCTGCTAATTTAAAAAAAATTGCTAATCGAAAAATTGAACCAAACTGAATAGTAAGATAAGTACAGGCTAGATAGAGATACCTATATTTTTATAATCTTGTATTGATCTAAAAGTATATAATTGAATCCATCTCTACATCATTATGAAGACTCTGAATCCTACGATACATTTCAGCATTTACAGTGAAATGTATAAACACATCGAGGGCAAAGTTGTAAAGCCGTTTTATTTTACGATGTCCGTAAATAGAGTCGCGAGAATAAAGATCTTCATTTGATATTTGATAATCTCGGTATATGTATATTGTAAGCACTGAAGATCTGATAAATATGTCTTAATTTTGGAGTCTTCTTCCTCTGAAGAACTCGAAATCTGCCATAAAACATATTTTTTCGACTTGAAGTTGTCGTTATTTTATTCAGTCAAACACAGGATATTTATAGATTTACGGTTTTAACAGATCTGTCTTTACTGGAAGGTGTTCATACCGTTTTTATGGATCCGTCACTTAATATACCGGCTTGTATATTTACCGGATCCAGAATACTGTCACGAACACGTTTATACTGCTACGCCATCACGTATATGGACGGACCTGGAAAACGGACTAATGTGTGAACGAGCCCTTACTCTCTAAAAATCTGAAATAAATAAAAGTAAATCACAGAATCACAGAAGCATGTGTGTACATCAAACTTTAGTCTTATGAAAAAAAAAATGATTGCTCTAGAGATATTATTCTGGAATTAACGTTTCGACTATGTTCCTGTATGTATGGAAAATGTTAAATCCACTATTGTTCTAGAATTAAGGTTACCTCTAACCTGAAACAGATTTTTCATTTTCTGACTGTAAAAGCCATTACAATCAGCACTGAAAGTAGAGCATTGAAATGATTCGAGTTCTGCAAAAAGTCGACTTGAGGGTAAGTTGAGGTAACCCGGTTTGTGGCGTCACTTTCAGAAATAAATGGTTTCCAAATGGATATTAGGTGTAGGTAAGCTAAATGTAGGTAATCTATCACAAAAGCTGCGAATTTCAGGCATTGACCTAAGATACCTATTTTACACTGAAATAAAACAATACGTATCGTTCTCAATATATTTAATTATCGCTTTTTTAGTCAAGTCATGTCAATTACTATCAAAACTTAGATTTCTATAAAGTATTGATAGTAATTGACATAGTTTTAATACGAAAAGGTAAAGCAATATTTAATTATGATTGAGTCACCATTCAGTCCTACAATTAATTTCATTTAAAAATCATCCTAATTGTCTAAGGTACCCTACGTAACGTAGGGATTAATAAATCTCATTATTAAAATAATTAAAAATACATGAGGACTTTCATTTCGGTGTTACACACAACATGAAAATTATCTCTCGTTTTGAAACAAACTATATATGTATACCTAGAAGGATTCAATCGTTATTGCAACTGTACTATGGGCGTTAACCTTTAGCTACTCATATAGTAAAATCAGGACAACGTTAAAGGAACGTCGGGTAAATGTGTCAAGATTGTGCTCAGTCGGAAAATTCGACTCGTATTTGCTTCTGCGGTAGAGATGTTAAATTACGTACTGGAATGGTTTTAATACAAACAAATTCTACGTATTAAAATTCTTGGAACTGACAAAAACACGATCTAGTTTTGCTGAGTCATAACGACAAATTTAAATACCGTAAGTATCGCAAATTGTGAAAATTACTTCGAATAATGATACTTTGACATATTTTATATGATGTTAGGTATTGCGAAATATCAGAATTGCAAAAACACGCTTCTTCGAATCACGATCTCAGATAAACTTAACATGGAAACAACTTTTAACTTGAGCAGAGACTTTTTGATTCTATATTCAGTGTTCGTTAGAAACTACCGATTTCATTAGCTTTTCTGATTTTTAACGTTACTTCTTGTTTACATTTAGCTGTTGGCTTCCCTAAGTAAATACCTTTCAAAAATAATATTTAATAAAAAATCAGATGTACCTACCTACTTAGGTCGGGTCATAATTTCGGGGATATTTTTGTCTTTTTGTTGGTTTTTTTTTTCATAGTTTTTGTTTTGCTTGTTTTATGCTTTTTACGTTCATACTATTTTTATTATTTTGAGTCAGGGGTTTTTTAAATTTTAAATTAAAGTTTTATTTCATCCTTCTTTTTTAGCTCTTTGTAATGTACAAATCATGCCCTTTCATTTGATACCCCACTCGAGCATACCTACTTACATTCGGTTTTTAATCCTGCCTTTTATCCCTCATAACTTTCAAACGGCTAAACCGATTTCAATCAAACATAGCTAAGAACACTCGCGACTAATACACCTGTCAAACAAAGAAAAACTAAATCAAAATCGGTTCATCCGTTCGGGGGCTACGATGCCACAGACAGACACACACATACAGACACACACACACAGACACGTCAAACTTATGACACCCCGTCATTTTGCGTCGGGGGTTAATTATTTTTAGGTTAAGTCGATAAATATAGATAGATTGTTTTATATTATAGATAGATAGATGAATTATTTATTGTAAAAACCATTTTCAGATAACATTAAATAAAAACAAAGCTTAAGTTTTAGTGCTACAAAAGGGCGGCCTTATCGCTCAAAGCGATATATTGTTGCCCTGCTGGTTCTGATGCCTCTGGCTAGCTCTCTCATCGATAGCGAAAGAAGTCACGAAAATTACTTTTATTATAATCCAGTTTTTCTGCCATAATACTGGTCAAAGCCAAGTAAATTTTCTTTTACAAAAAGGCTATGAGAAAGAAGGGTATAAAATTCTATCCTCTTGACCTTGGCTTTTATTTTTTCGTCTCATCTAAGAGCCTCCGCAAACCAGATATTTTCTATCGGCTGATAGGTCACCGACAGTTAGTTCTTATTTAAAGGCAATCTTTATGGGTTAAAAAACTACTAGACCGATTTTGAAAACCCTTTTAAAGATTATAACTCTCATATCTCTCACGGAATCGAGACTTACTCAGGTAAAATTCAGGGCGCTACCAGCTATAATTTATTGGTCCGGGGGTATTTGATACCAAACTAAAGGCAAGCTACAAACTAATTTTTAGTCTGCGAGGTTATTCGCGGCCTCTCGTATTCTTTCATGCCTGATAAAAAGAGATAAGTTAGACTTAAAATCTTTAAAATGTACCTTTTTCTATTGCTTTAAGTATTGTAATTTAAAAAATCTTTGTCAATCAATTAATAAAATAGATTGGTATTATTTGGTACTTATCTTAATTGAAAATCTCTTTGGTAACGACGCCGATGACGTGCTTGAACGAAATCATTCTAATTTTATTAAAAAAGGTAATTGAAGTATTCCTTTAAAGGTTCAATATATCGAAGAATACCTACTTTAATTCTTATCAATCCACAGGTTGCCTGGAAGAGAAAGCTTTTACCGCCGCTCATTGTGCCGTACTGTAATTTAAGTATATTTTCTGGTTTCTTCAGTTATGTTGGAATTGAGTTTTTACGGCAAAGTAAAACATATATCTATCATGAAACGTATTATATTGTATTATATTTGCTATACTTCGTCAACGATATGGACACAAATAGGACATGCATTTATATACTTATACGATTCCGCGTGAGTCTATGTAAGATAGGCTTCTGCGAGACAAGCTTGCTTTGTGCAGGAGCCGCTGTACTTATACATTAAAAATCTATATTATTATCTTCTTTTTTCTTCTAACAATATTACCATCTGTAACCAAATCATTGTATTTGTATACTTAGTTTATGTTTCGTTACAGTATTACCGTTATGGCAAACAAAATTTATTTATTTTGGTTATATGGGCGAAAATCTTTAGTAAAATAAAAAGCTGTCGAATTCATCGAAAACAAACAACTTAAGTTAAATACTTGTTACAATAAATTAACAAAATCAGACTTTCCTTTGAGGATTTACTAAGTGTGAACCTCATATTTTTACCCCTAAAACCTAAAACAAAAAGCCGTGATAATAGCTTTTTGTTTAAGGTTTTAGGGCAAAAACTTAAGAGTAGGTTTTGAACAGCGTACTTGTGACCATCTGTCTACAGCCTCCAGCTCATTGAAATGCAAATGACCAGCGAACCCAATTCACTTTAGACTTCATAACGCAGAATTAGAGAAATATACTGATATCCTTGATAATTACGCTCCAAAGTAAAGTTAGAAAGGCGGGTGCCTCGTTTTGAAATTGTGGTTTTGAGAATTATTCTGTTCATTATCGTGAGTGCAAAGTTATTTAAAGCTTTGATGATTTAGTTTCTCGTAATAAAAATTTTTTAAACGGCATTTTGCGTTTGTAAAAATAAGTGAGATTTTGGTAGTCTATTGAGGGAGATGGGTTGCTGTTTGATTCCCGCCATCATAGGTATTTGTGTTATATTTGTTGTGGTCTGGCTGTTTCTGTATCTATACATATAATAAATCTGTAGACATCAAAAAATCTGTAATTGTAAGATATCCAGAAAAAAAATACACAGGTCGCCTTAAAATCGTTAGCTGAACATGATAGGGTAGTTTTTAGAATTTTTGTCTGTTTGTCTGTTTGTCTGTTTCTCTGTTTGTCTGTCTGTTTGTTTGTTTGAACCAGGTAATCTCATAAACTACAGAACAGATTTTAACAAGGTCCACACGAATATGTTCAGAATATATCAGAATAACATTTAGGGTATGTTTTAATTTAACTTTAATACAATAATTAAGATATTTGATAAAAAAACATTTAAAAAATGTGAAATCGAAATATTTTTCCGTGGTAAAACGTAATCGAACGTCAGAAGGGAACAGTACCCTTACCACGGGTTTTTTACGTATTTGATTAAACATAATAT
Source organism: Idaea straminata (assembly GCA_951213275.1). Classification (NCBI taxonomy): domain Eukaryota; kingdom Metazoa; phylum Arthropoda; class Insecta; order Lepidoptera; family Geometridae; genus Idaea; species Idaea straminata. The sequence continues at coordinate 13,853,405 of OX577857.1, forward strand.
ATTGAGTATTTACTATGAAACTTCCTAAAAATCAACTTACTAGGTCCACCCGTCTCTGAGAATATCGGTAGTGACACACTGACAGACAAACGGACAAGAGAGTGATCGAAAAAGGGTTTCTTTTTTTCGAGTTCTTCAAAAAGTCATGGTAGGGCTGCAGTACATGCCTCCGCTCAAGATGACAGCTGTCATAAAACCAAATAGTTTGCATTTAATACTACCTACGTGAAACTGAAAATGAGGTTAGTACAAAGAGGTACTACTACATAATATTACCGATCTCCTTTACCGAAGACCTCCGATGGTACACTTCTATCGCGCTTTTCTCCTCCTATAGTTTGAATTATGAGTTTAAGTAGCGGAAACCTTAAATAGTAAAAACAAAAAAAGAATTTTCCAAATCGCTCCAAGAGTTTACGAGTAATCAGCGAGCATACATAAAAAAATAAATATATACGTGACGAATTGAGAACCTCCTCCTTTTTTGATGTCGGTTAAAAAATATACAGATAGTTATTTGTAAAAATCATTTTTTTCCCAAAATAACGAAGGCCTGCCAGCTACCTAATAAAAAAACTAATTTACAAAAATCTAAAGATAACTAGGAAGACAAAGTATTTTGAAAAATTTGTGCGAATAGAAATTGGACTTAGTTTTAGCTTATCATATTGTTGTGTATTATGTTTTATTTGTGAAAAATTAACAAAAATAGTACATTGTTACCCAAGGTGTGAAAGTCACTCATTGAGTCCCGAGACGGAGTTTGGCGCCCGAGCGTAGCGAGGGCGCTAATAGTTCGAGGGACTAAATGAGTGACTTTCACACCTTGGGTAAACAAAACAAACCCGAGGTAAACACTGTGCTTTTCATTACGAATAAACATAAAATTCTTCCTAATAACGAGAGTGAATGAGAGACTCCATACTACCTGATCCTCTTACAAGGTTGGGACCAAAGAGGTTATAGATTATGAAGATTTTTTTGTTTTTGCTGTTTGTTTTCAATATGTTTTCAATACTCAAATACGTCGGTACTTACCGAAGTGATTTTTATTAATTAGTTTATCCAACACTGAGTAATGACGCGAAGTCCGTAGATTTAAATTACAGTTTTTGTAACACGGTTTGTCTAGAAAATGTTATTTACACAAAATACACAATCATAAATGAAAAACCAGATTAAACTTAACACAAAAACATAATAAAATAACAAAAGATAATACTAATTAAAATCATTCAAAATGCAAGCATTTCCTGCCAGTATTTTTTTACTCAAGGAACAACACTGACCGCACGGTCGCATAAAGCCACATCTGCAACATCTTGACAGGGCGCCGGCAGAGGCGCAGCATGGTCATACGTCGCTTTGACCATTTTCACCTTTACATTTATTTTATTAAATAAGATATCTTGAACTAAATATATCTACCTGAATTCGATTACTAAGAAAAAACCTATTATGTACTCTCTGTCTGTACTCTGGCAGTATGGATGAGCCGTGCGAAGCCATAATTTGACATGACAGCTGTCAGTGAAAGCGATTTTCCCTAGGGCTGAAAGTTTTTCTTTCTACACGCTCTTCAGGCATCTTTAGACCTACTTTCGGAGTATGAGTAAGTAAAGTGCCTTCGCCAAATCAATTAAAAATATAGTTTAAAAACAATGTAACTACCTATTTTGTTTTATAACTTACACCGAATGATAAATTGTATCTATGCCGAAAAATGCTAGGTATTCTATAAAACCCAAAACCACATCGCGAACGAAGTCGCGGGCAACAGCTAGTCTGTAATAAATAAGTTATGTATTTAGAAAAACGTTTATGTAAAATAATTGTATCCGTGGTCTGGTCATCATAACACAAGTTATATGCGATGTGTGTCCTTTACTATAAAAGATGTAGGTACGAATTTCCTCTAGATTTTCCTTAAAATCGTAAAGGTAAAAATTATACTTGCCATCTTTCAGATTTTTTTCGTCACTCCTCCATCAGCACCATCTGTCGAGGCATATTAAACGACGTTTTTTTGATAAGGGCATTCATTTTAATACTTGTTTACTCCATTTGCTTACTCCGCTTGCTCCATACTTACTGATACTAAGAAAGTCCGTACTAGAACTGTGAATGGAAACCAATCGCAACTCCCATTACGGTAGGCACCCTGCAAATTACCTTAAAATCAATTTACTTTCCCTTCTTTTTCCCCAGGAAACTGTGATAAATTAATCGTCCATAAACACAGTAGCAAGTTATCTTAATAGTGAAACTTATTTACAAGTAACGACTTACACAACACATGATCATGAATGGGTAAAATGTCGTTCTAACAGTCGTAACGTGGGGTATAATCATTGTTATTGTACAAATGTACAAACGTATAACTTGATACTAGTAATTTTATTATTGTTTAGTTACATATAGATGTATGATGTATGAAATGTAACGTCGAGGCAAAGACATTTTGAGGTACTGATCTACGGTCTCTACTCAGGCTATCGATTAGACAATTAAAACTATAAAAAGTCAACAATCTTGGAATTTTCTTGATATTTATATTTATGAACACACAAAAAGCAAATGGAGAACCTCGGTTAAAAAGATTGAATTACGCATGTACATGCGTACTTTGACTACGTAAATATAATAATAACTAACTGAATTACGTAAACAAACTTAATGCGACCCAGATGCTTGAATAAATAAGCAAAAAAAAAAAAACGAAAGTGAAATTGAAGAGAGAAAGTAGAGCTTTGAATTGATAGACATTGTCGTCCCAATTATGATTATGGTGTGAATATTCGTTTGTGTTCGTTCTTTTAAGGTCAATTTTAGAGTGTCGTAGAAGCGTGCTTTGCACTTTAGTGATTCGCAGAAAAGTTATGTCACACATATTGTATTTGTCGATCTCACGTAGTACACTTGTCAAACAGCTTCACCAATTTGGTTTTTTTTGTCGATAATTTGTAGTCTATCGTAGAAAATAATATAAAATATTATTATTCTCAAATTCCTGTGAGAAAAATATGCTTGTTTATTATAATTTAATGTATTTATGTAGAAGTTTTAGGAAAAGTATGAAGGTAGGCTTATAATTTACTTGACAATGGCAATATACTTACCCAAATCGTGCGAAGATAAAATAAATAAATCAGATGCCCTGTAGGTAATAAAGTCGCAATCGCAGTGAAGTACGTGAATCTTTTGCATTACATATGTTCCATTTGGTTTTCGCAAGTGACCCTATGCTACTCTACTGACTAACACAGGTCGCAGTCTTCTCTATCCATTATCAAGTCTATATTTTCAGTTGCGTCTCTAGTTTTTTCACCCTTTCAAATGTATGCTTTGAGTCGCTTTTCAGCGTTGCAGCGCTTCATTTTAGACAGCTAGAGAATAATAAGGCTGCTGGATTTGAGGTCATAAGTTAAAGGTCAAACTCAAGGACACCATGTTGATGCATAAGGTGGTCATTAATTAAATCAAGATATGCTGTCCCTGTCATTAATTTTTGTTGATATTGTTACACAAGAGATTCAATCTTGAAGCCCTCTTGAGTTTCAATATTAAATCGAAAAGATTTCCGAGATTCAAACATTTGGGGATAAATTTTTAATTTATAGTTTTGTAAAATTTCGTTACATTGTTGGTGTTGCTGCTTTGCTTTATGGGACCGCAGAACGAGATCGAGCACTTGTTCTTCTGACAGTGCTCCTGGATGTAGCATAATGCGAGCATCTGTTTGCACATCATACGCTCGTGGGAAATGTTGATATTGTATCAAAATTGTCATGGTAACTAAACATCTGTGTGAAAAACAATAAATGTCAGTCTGCACTGAATAACCGACTTGTTCATTTCTTAGAGGTTATGGGCCCAGCACGCTTCCACTTACTGATAGTGAAGTTCAATATCGTGCGCGATTAGTTGCTAAGGGTTTTACCCAAAAACATGGACTGGACTATGATGAGACTTTTTCCCCAGTAGTAAGGCACTCAACATTGAGATTATTGTTTGCGTTAAGTGTCAATCTAGGACTAGACATTTCTCAGTTAGATGTTAAAACTGCTTATCTAAATGGTAATTTAAAAGAGGATATCTATATGCGTGCTCCTGAAGGTTTTGTATCTGAAATGGCAGGAAAAGTTCTCAAACTCAAAAAGGCAGTGTATGGATTAAAACAATCCGCCTTAGTTTGGTATGAGAGAGTTAGGGATGTATTGTGTAAAAATAATTTTAAGAACTGTACACAAGAGCCATGTTTATTTACAAAGATATCTAAAGATGTAAAAGTCGTTATAGCCTTATATGTCGATGATTTTTTAATTTTTCATAATAATAAGGCTGAGAGTGAGAAGATAAAATGTATTTTAAATTCTGAATTTGAGATTAAAGACTTAGGTAAAGTGAAGCATTAACTATGAGATAACTGTAGATCAACAACAGTACATAGAAGAATTATTGCTAAAATTTAATTTAACAGATTGTAAAACAGCTGATACTCCCATAGAGGAAAAGTTGAATGTATTAAAGGCAGAAAGAAGTACATCAGGAATAAGTTATCAAAAACTCATAGGTTGTCTAATGTACTTAGCGGTCATGACAAGACCTGATATTACCTATTCTGTAAGTTACTTAAGCCAGTTTAATAATTGTTATAGTATTGAACATTGGAATTATGCTAAAAGGGTTCTGAAATACTTAAAGAAAACTAAAATGTATTGTTTAAAATTTAGTAGCAAAGGGGAAACTTTACAAGGTTTTGTTGATGCTGATTGGGCAAGTGATACCTTGGTCAGGAAATCCTACACAGGATTTTGCTTTGTTATGTCAGGCACAGCTGTTTCATGGCAAAGTAGAAAGCAGAGGGTTATAGCTTTGTCGAGCACTGAGTCTGAGTATGTTGCACTCTCTGAGGCATGTAGGGAAGCGATATATTTAAGAAATCTATTGTATGAACTAACCGGGTCATTGTTAACAATTAGATTGAATTGTGACAATCAAAGTGCATTAAAAATGGCCACAAGCCATCAATGTCACAATAGGTCAAAACATATTGATGTTAAACATCATTTTGTTAATGAAACTATTAGGTCTAAGAAAGTGGAGGTTAATTATTTGCCCACTAGTGAAATGCCAGCAGATTTGATGACAAAAGGTCTGGGTACTAAGAAACACTATAAATTTATGGAAAAACTTGGTATTACAAAGTTGTAACTTTATTGTTTATGTTAAGTTTATTTTGATAAGTGGGGGTGTTGATATTGTATCAAAATTGTCATGGTAACTAAACATCTGTGTGAAAAACAATAAATGTCAGTCTGCACTGAATAACCGACTTGTTCATTTCTTAGAGGAAAGACAATACGCAGGGCAGGCGTGTTTGCACCACTGGTGTCCGCGACTACATTCAGCGCTGAACACACGCTTCCTGCGGGTTGGCCTTTATGAGGTCGAAGAGCTATTTGAGCTAATAGAGCTTTGTGAGGGAGAGGCTCGGTTTTCTGTCGTCCTGCCATGAGACACCGAGAGGTTAAAGTTGTCGCAGACAGCGCGATTTGCACGGGTTTGATATTTTAATTTGAGTCCTGAACTATGATACACGTCAACGCTAGTCTTTCAACTTTCTACTTATCAGCTAAATCGTATAATATTTACAATATCTTATCAGAAATAACAGAAACAATGTGTTAAGATAATAATTTCAAAAAAATAACTTACCCAGGTACATTAATTGTGTATGAAGTAAATTGATTTTTTTGTAACAAAACGCAGACTGTTTTGCTCATTTGTCCAGAGTTTTAATTTTGTCGTGATAACGTTTAATAAATTGATGGAACACCGGCGCGCGATTTAAATTGATTTTCGGAATAGTGTAAAAGATAAGAGCTCAATATAATATTATAAAATAAGGTTTCAATAATATTGCAATTTTATTTATTTACTTTTTATTATTACTCACTTATAAATGCTATAATGATATGTATGTAAGAATTCAATAATATTACGTAGTTTAGGCATTTATACATTTTTCGAATACAATATTGTTTGAGTAAGTAATTGATATTGGTCAAATACGAATTATGGAAAATTCTTAAAATTCGTGAAAATGTAGAAAAAGTTGGTAGAAAAAGCACTATTAAGCTGCCCCAGCAGTCGCCGGCCTCCGTGATAGATACGTTTTAATTGCAATATCGCGCTTTAACTCCCGCTTTGTCCGCCGCATACACTTCCGGTATTGTGGGTCCTTTGCCATCTCCCTGATTTTGTTGCAATTCGGAACTATGCATTTAGTCTCCTGGCAGTCAGCCGAGTGGATGTAAATAATCACTATAATTGACTTGCAGGAGTCGCAAGTCCCCTCGTTCTTGCAAATCTTTCTGTGAGCGAAGGCGCGTTTTATCTTCAAGCAATCAGACAGGCAGTTGGTGTCGTCGCGACAGGTACTAGCGTGGACAAGCGCCTCCATGCAGCGCTTGATTTTCCGCCCGTACTCGGTCCTAACGTCCAAGTTCATCTTGTCGTAGTTGATTAACGGTTTCAAGTCCCGGATGTTCTGCAACAATATTAAGGAAATTTATTACCCAATGCTGAGCCGTGTTATTGTAAACCCGAAGACGCGGAGAGAGGAGCGCGCTGTATTGCCTGGGGCATGTGTTAGATGGAGTAGACTAAGACCAGCACCTATACCACTCTCTAAGTTAAGTCGACCGTGTCCAAAGGAATGAACTAATCAAAACGTCAAAATATCTATAAATGTTTAGTTCAAAGTCCAGACTTGCTGATATATCAACACACAGCTTAAGCCGTTTGGGTGTGTCCTTTGTGAAGTGTAAGTGTATACCTATGCTTCATAAAGAATAAGTATTGATATATGTAGATTTTGCCCTTAGTAAGGGTTTTTCGAAATTCCATGTCTAAGAGTTCCATGCTAGTAATTAGATAGGTAGAAAAATAGGTACATACCTATCAGCAAGTGTGGAGTAAACTCGAGCGGCACAGGGTCGTGGTCGGAGAGTTCAGTTCACACTGAGCTCGTATGAGAGGGTCCGGAATCGCACAGCGCATGCGCAGCGCTCATCCTTCGTCTCCCTGCAGTGGTCTGCTCGATTTTCATCCGAATAAAAAAACCGGCCAAGTGCGAGTCCGACTTGGATACGAGAGATTCCATGATATTCTGTTTTTAGTTTGTTGTTATAGCGGCCTAAGAAATACATAATTTGTGAAAATTTCAACTGTCTAGCTATCACGGTTCATGAGATACAGCCTGGTGACAGACAAACAGACTAGTCTGGAGTCTTGAGTGGTGTCTTAGTAAAAGGGTCCCGTTTTTATCCTTTTTGGTATGAAACCCTAAAAAGGTTCGGATGTTTCTATTTGATGTGACTTAAGGCTAGTGTTGTAACGCTACACCTTCACCTACGTTCATACTATATTTCATCCAGTAAAAATAAACATTTCAGGAAAAAAAATTACACCGAGGCATCTAGACGATCAATAAATTATATACTTTTCTTTAGACTAACAAAACACCCAGACCAGAAACAAAACATAAATATTTGTTGAAAGTGGGAATTGAACCCGCAACCTTCTGTTGCGCAAGCGGGTGTTCACCCGCCGTAAAATAGAAGCCGTCACACTAGAGGGGCCAGGGGGATACCCCAGTTACAGGGGTCACTCGCTATCGATCTGTCTATGCACATTGCAACCGATTCATGCATGTGTAAGAATAAGTGATTTGTTTGGATTTCCTGTTGCCTGAGTAATGTATATGTATTTTTATTCGACTACGGCTTTGTTATGGGGAAGAAAAGGATTATGTTTTTGACCCCTAAGTATGTATGTAGGTACCTTTACTGCATATCTTCTAAACTTCATAATTTGACTATCACAGAAAAAAGGTTTCTTTTCCTTTTTTCTGTACGCTTGATACGCTTGATAATTATTTCATGATATTAGTTTAATGTTTTTGAAAATAATAAGCAGCAGGTATTTCTAATTTTAGAATATTAGGTAGGTACATTTAAATTCAGGAATACTGCTTATCAATAATAAATTAATTCTCTATAGGGAAAGGATTATTTTTGATTCAAGAAACCTTTTTTTACGTGATAACGTCTAATGAATTGATGCATTCACAAAAACGTGTCATGGTAACTTAGGAAACACAGTATTTAGGCTTGTGTTATGGTGACGAGTGTCGAATATAAGACTTATATAAATAAATGAAAATAATATCTAAATTTTTCATCATTTTCTTATTATGACGTTATCAACAACTTTACAGACTACCATTTGTTTTTTTTCTGTGAATGAGGTACGTTTATGGAAGCGTCTTGATCATGCACATTGGCCAACTCACAAGTCTGGAATTTGCGTTCACTCCAAGAATCAACCTTTGCTTTATCCTTCTGGTAACGAAGTGCATTAGCATTTACAAATTGGTTACTCATTTTTTCTCATTATTCCATCGAATCAACAGCTCTTTAAGTCTACTTTAACAAAACAGAAAGTTGTTCGTTCAAAGGTTGCCTGGAAGAGATTACTTTGAGCGATAACGCCGCCCGTTTTAACACAATAGTCTTAAGTTTTGTTGATAAGTTTTTTATATTAAATGTAATTTAAAAATGGTGTTTTTAATCAAGAATGTATCTATCTATCTAAAGATCCGAAGAAGAAGATCAGAAGACCTTTGTACCGGAATTCATCAAAAATTGTAAAGGGGTTTAAGCGTGAATATGTATTTTATCCCTATAGGCCGACTTGGAAACCTCAAGGCCATCGCCGAAGCTATACCTACTTTGTAAAATGGTTCTTTCTTGTAAGGGAACAATGAAAGTCTTTCAGATACGTAAGATATCGACAAATACTCAAAGGAGTCACGGATTCGATTTTGATAAATGAAAACGTGTTTATAACACGAATAAGTCCCGATCCCGTGGGTAAGAATGTCTGTGTTACTCCAATGTATTAATTGTGTCAAGTTTCATAAAAATAGGGCCAGTGGTTTCAGAACTTATCTAGAACCATCTAGAAATACCAAAAATTAGATAGAATACTCAGGATCTACGTAGGTACTTACTCTTATTGTCCTTGAGAAAAATTTTAGTAAATATTCGTTCTCGAGCTTACGTTAATCATTTTCTTTTCCGCCCTAAAAAGATGTCTAAAATATACCTAATTTTCAATTACTTCCACGTGGCGCGAATAAAAAATTAGGGTTATCTCTTTTAGCGCTTATATAATCTCAAAAGGAAAATTCTGTTTCTATTCTTATCCATGGAGTAATCAATTTAATTAAAAAAAATTAGGGAATTAAAAAATATTGGAAATAAAGATAAGTTTTGGTATACACAATTTTTTGTTCAAATCTTGATTATAACCATGTTCTCCTTTAATCGCCTCACTTATGGTCTACTTGTCTGGATAGTCAGTTTGACAGTTTCGCATAGGAAAGACTTCAGATATTTTGGAACGAAGTTCCTTATCGCGCGTTGCGAAAGGCTAGACGGAAAAAATTAAGACCACAAGTTGTAACGACACTTTTTGATTTTATTACAATTCCTTCACTAATTAATCGAAAGGAACTTCATTTCATTCGGGTGTCCCTTGACACCTCTCAAGTTTTTTTATTTATTCCTTGGTCGTTGATAGATAGGTTATTGCTTTCGACTTTAAATTTTGTTCACAATACCACACTCATTCAAACATACGAACAATTGAATGATCTTGTAAGGTTTTTTAAAACGTTTTATTGTGATTTCATGCAAATTGCATGAAAATGAATAAAGAAATTTGACTTTGATTTTGTTCCCGTTTTCTCCTCTTTCGGAAATCCTGAAGACTAATTCTAAAATAGCAGTGCATTAACTGATTTTTCAATGTAAGTGCTCGTGAAACTAGACAAGGCCCTAGAATTCACTACGGTCCGAAGCCCTGCACTGGACATTAATGGGCTAGCCTTTATCCTTTTTAGTTAACAACCAACCCTACTTCAGAGAAATGGCTTCACCGGTTACACGAACGTCTCGCCGCCGCCGCGCGTCGTTCGACGCCTAGGTATATTGCAGGTACCTGAAAATAAATTGAATCCCGTCTTGATTGTATTAAAAGGAAAATTACTTTATCGGTAAATACGAATGTTACGTAATGCAGAAAGTTGATACCTATATACTTAGAATGGATGTTATTTTTCGGATGCCCTCTAAGTCTAACATAAAAAAATAGGTTTTGTAATCAGCGACTCTATAAATAAATATATTTCACCAACTATTAAAACTTAAACTTTGAAGCTATCCTAAATATATGTTATTTTTAGTATCGCTTCTCTTATTTTTGGTGTTCCTTTAATTGAACGATAGGATTAACTTTGATAAATTCAATCTCAAACTATTTTTCACCTGCCGTCTTTTCCATGAAATCAGATGTTGATCATGAAAATAACTAATTCTCAAAAAAATAAAGTGTTCACAAGTCACGTGGTTTGTTTATCTCAAGAAGGTCTTAGATAGACATTGCTTTCAGCATATAAATGATTACACTATTTCATTTCTGATTATTGTCTCTAGAGCAATTATTTTCTCCCATAGAACTGGGTTGACTGTACACGTGTCTCTGTGATTTACTTTAAGTCTCTAATGCTGCATATTTCCTTTAGTAATTAGTGGTTAGGATAAAGTATTAGGGCATGTAGTACCGGAAACTTTGGTTTTATGAAAAATATACGTTTGCTTAGAGGCATTACTCAGGAAGAAATACATTTGTAAATAGAAAGCAATGCGCCTTTACGCTCTTACGTCTAAACGCAAAATGCCCGTCTTTAACTAAAACTAAATCATTAAATAAAAAATAATAAAAAAATTATATGATCTGTAGGTTAGACCTTTAAACATAATATTTTGGTAACATTTTATGAATAAAATCCTGGTAATTTCCCAAATCTGACCAAATTTTAATCTTTTTTTTAATAGGCCGAAAAGGAATTTTCGTCCTATATAATAAAATGTTGGTAAAGATATTGCATACAATAGAACATTTTGATTCAAAAAACAAAAAAGAATAATGCTATCAATAGTTCTGACTGACTGTTACCTATATCAAGCAACGCACAGCTCAAACTAATGGACGGATCGGGCTAAAATTTGGCACATTGTTATGGAATTCAACTTTAACGAGTACGCGGACGTACGATAGTAATTAATAATTTTAGTTATAGACGTCGAGCAGTATGTGTTTGGCGGCTATCAATCGAGAATTCAGGACTTAAGATAACAAGAACGTGTCTTAGGCAAGCCCAGCAGTGCCCTAGTTGTGCCCTCTCCAACGATTGAGTGATCGGTCATCAGGTCGAGGATGTTGGCTTCCTTCCCTTTTCTGTTGCTAGTTGCAATTAGGTCGATATCTACCCACGTATGAGAGCTGACGGCTTCAAGGCTTGCGTTGGTTGTCTTTGGCAGGCACGTGTACAAGGTTTGTTTGTGTATTTAGAAGTCCTATAGATATCTATAAATATACAATTCAAAGTCCTGACTGACTGATATATCAACGCACAGCATAAACCGTAACCGTATAAAAAACCGTATAAAACAGCATAAATCGTAGTGGAGGGTATGTTATTTGTGAAGTATAGGTAATGTAAAATAGTACATTACGATATAGGTGTGGTAAATTGATCTTTGCATAGAGGCGGTTTATGACGCGCGAGCGGCAGCGAGCGTGTTAAAGAAGCCAAGATGCAAATATCAATTCCACACGTATATCGTACGACGTTTTTTATCACAGTTGCGAATAAAAAAAAAGACTTGAAAAGAAAACAAAATAATAATTAACAAAATATTTGTGATAAGTTTATGTTTACATTTTTTTAAGGCACTTTTTTTTGTTAATTATGCTCCGAAAAGGCGAGGCTAAAGACTTTTAACCTATACAGCCTTGTCTGACATACAATACGTCCATACATACGTTTTCTAAGTCATTATCACGTAAAATTTTCGTTCGTAAACCGACTTTAGAGACAACCATTTTTTGCTAGCTAAAAAACTCTTTGGTACCTACCTTTTTTATACATCAAAACAGTATGTAATTAGCAGTAAGATACGTATTTAACCTATCGGGATAACTTTACAGCACTAGGTTGGCAATGTAAAACGCACGCGTGCATAATATGTTGGATTATGAGCCTAAAAGCCGTTGAATAAGATCCACTTTATGAGCAACTGTGATAAAAAAAGGATTTATATGAAAGTTTGTATGTAGCTATGTTTTTTGCTACCTCACGTAAAAACAAGTAAACCGATTCCTTTGAAACTTGTTAGGTATATAGATGGAGTTCTGAAACAATGCAAAGCGCTTTATTCAGTGTCACGATTGATTTTGATTAATTAACTCTCACTCAAAAATAACTATCTTTTACCCGCGACTTCGTCCACGGGGATATTTAATTTTCCGAAATCCATTCTTAGCGGATGACTACATCTTTTAAATATATCTGTGTGCCAAATTATAGCCCGATCAGTTGGTTTGATATCAGTCAGTCAGTCAGATGGGACTTTGAATTTTATATTTATGAAAATAATTGTATTTATCAGTTCTTTTTTCTTTTCTTCTTGACTAAGTGACTTATTGATATAAATTGCGGGTCAAAATGGCCATGGGCAAAGATTCTGAGAACGTTTTAGGACATTATTTACTTTTCGTATCAATTCATTCAACAATCCATTAGACTTGTTAATTTTATTGCTGTTTTTTTCTAAACGATAGAGATTTATCTCGGAGAATTATCTTAATTAAACGAGCAGGAGATTTATTATTACGAATCTTCATCTAAGTACACTAATATTATTAAGATACGCACGCCTCGCGCTTTAATCCGCGTAAGTTCCATTCATGTAGGAACATCGGAATAAAAAGTGACCTATGTAGTTATATACTTATTTAGCTATCTATAGGTATACCAAGTTTTATTGAAATCGGTTTAGTAGTTTTTGCGTGGATGAGTAACAAACATTCATACATTAATACTAACATACATGCATTAGGAGGAAGTAGAATTAGAAAAGATTTGTTTCTGCTTTGTTGTTTGTAATTACTTGACCCATTTTGATGAAACTTGGTATGGGAATTGGGGAAACATTAAATTATAAGAAGTTACGTAGGCTTTTTATATTCCCACGGAATCGGGACTTATGCAGGTGAAACCGTAGGACGTTGCAAGTTCTAAATAAACAAGTACGAATTAATTTATCAAAGCTATAAGGAAACAAGGAATTACAGGAATATATCACTAAGACTGGTTCTTATCTACAACGTATGGAATCTCCGTGGATACATGAGAACTAAAGGTTTTTTCATAAAGGTCGCAAATAAAAAGCTCAAGTGATTACGTTATTTGGAAAAGCTTTTCTAAAGCTTTTCACAAACTTATTCTTCAAAGGGATGAAAAGCATTTGATCTAATTTGATCATAGAAAATAGAGAAAACAAAATAAACTTGCTTTTTTATTACTAAATTATTGAACAAATGTTTAATGAAAATACTAAGCCAGCTTTTTTTAATTAAATATTTTTACTTGAATTCATAAATTTTCAGCGTTCAAAAGCAAAATGGTATATCTCTTTTAATTTAATTGATTCAATAAGAAATAGATAATTCTTACCTACCACAAGTTAAAGTTGATGTGCAAAATGACATGGTCCAAATGGTCTTTAGAAGCATTTGGCATCCTTTTCCATCCATCCTTTTTAAGTTGTAGGATACGGCAACATCTTTTCTGATTTGGAACTTGCTTTCATAGATGAGCTAGTGACGTATTTTTAGGGTTCCGTACTCAAAGGTTAAAAACGGGACCCTATTACTAAGACTTCGCTGTCCGTCCGTCTGTCTGTCACCAGACTGTATCAACCATGATAGCTATAGAGTTGATTTTAAATTAATTACTTATCGCTTTTTAAAAAAAAGGTAACTTGAAGATGTTTAAAATAAATATTTGCGACTTTTAAAGTACTATAAAACTATCCATAATTTCATGGTCCTCAACATTTTAGCCAGCAGGTTAATTTAAATAGAGATCTTGTTTAATTTCCCAATGTGCAGACGCCTTTACGCGGGCCCCGAGATCTTTACAAAACATTTATTAGGGCACGAATGTAGGCGAGTAGTTAGATTGTTTCTAATTACCGAGTTAGATAAGACAGGATTTACCACGACCTTTAACTTACTACGGAAGGAGTTCCAAGTTCAATGTTAAGTCAACCTAATTTGGAACTAAGTTATGTTATAGATAATTTTCTATTTCTAAGTCTATTTTTGTGACAATATAGAAATATGAAAAAGCCTATTGTATCTATACGGGCTGTTTTCCGCTCTCTTTAGTTGGGTCCTTTTTGTGTGAGAATGGAATAGCCTTGCCCAGCGCCTATGCTATATCCTATCCTATCCTCTTAACTTAGTCGACCGTGTCCAGAGGAAATAACTCGTCAATAAATGAAAATTATATGAATTTGCCAGGTGAGACAACTAAGCCGCGGGTTTCATCAAATAAATAAAAGAATATTTTTCGTAACCATAAAGGTAATTAATATAAGCGCACATAAATTATTCGTAGGAAACATCCATTGGCCATCCACTAGTTAAAGGCATCTGGAACTAGTATGTTTTTGTAAAGATGCCTACTACTAAAACCACAAGTTGCGTGGTCAAGAGCTGTGTACAATCCTTCGTGACCGAACAAGAGCCACTGTTCACATCACGTTACCAAATATTTTTGATAATACATTGTTTGGGAAGCAATTTGGGGATATGAAACATTTTGGGTCTATTTTCACAGAAAAATGGTCAGTCGGTTATTAATATTGACCTTTATCCGTTTTATATTCAGGATACTATAGTGCCTAGAACATAACATAAGATGAAGAAGGCTTGCCCATCACATACTTAGCCCTCTGCTTATTCGATAGTGAAAAAAAAAGACCATCGCAAAAACAATTATGATGAGTAGAATATAATAAAGTTTATCAGGCAACACCATTATAAAAATGAGAAAAAAGCTAGAAAAAAAACTATAGTCACACAAAATCCTTCTAGGTTCTTCATAGGGGTCTGCCTCAGCAATATAACTTCATGCAGATACATCGTTTTATGTTTTCGGGGTGGCTGATTCCGAATTTCTTTTCCGCATCAGAGTTGACAGCTGTCAAATGTCACTCAGATTTTGCAGTGGGTGAACAGGTACACCATATTATACACCGTATAATCGTTACATAGACCTGGACTTCGACACCACTTCTAGTAATTCGTAAATTGTGGCTTTTTGGCTGCAGAAGTCATTAGTTACAAGAAGACGAAGTCCAGAACTAATGATGTTTAAATCAAATCAAATCAAATTTATTTATTCCTAGAATGTAGTTTTACATGGTGTTCAAATACTAGGTGAGTTCCTTACATTCTACCATAACAATGGTGTGGAATTCTTATAGGTAGCGCGAATACACTGACATTGAGACTGCTCGCCTAGTCTATTTCAGTTACTTCCAAAGTGTCATGACTTATGGCATCCTGCTGTGGGGGTGTGCTGCAGATATTGATACTATTTTCATATTGCAAAAGAGAGCTGTCCGAGCTATCTACAAAATGGGCCCCAGGGAATCACTTAGAGAAAAATTTAAAGAGATAAATATATTAACGCTCTATTCACAATATATTTACGAAAACTTGCTATACTTTCACAAAAATCCTGAAATTTTTCGTAAAAATAGCGATATTCATAATTTCAACTTAAGAAATAAGAATGAACTGACCGTGCCCGGTAGTAGGCTCCGGAAAATAAACAGGTCGTTTAATAGTACATCTGTGCTCTATTATAATAAATTAACCAAAGATGTATATGACATGTCCATTACCAGGTTCAAAACTTTTATAAAGCATAATTTGTGCAGTAAGGCGTACTATGATACTTCGTCTTACCTTAATGATAACAACCCATGGACGTGACTTTAGTTGCTCCATTTCAAATAATACTTTCAATATTTGTAATATTGACCTTTGTGAGCATGATCACATAAAAAAACCCCATGAGTTTCTTGTGCCTTCTTCTCATTGGTGGGCACGTTCCGAAGGCACACATCCTAACTTCGTTTTTAAGACCTTTTCAAGTGGTCTATGTACAATTGTATTAAGCATCCCAAGAAATAAAAAAAATTGATTTTGATTGATTTTGATAGGTTTATTTATATTTTCAAGATTTAATCAATCGAATACAATTTCAAAATAAACTACATGGTCATTAATAAAAAATAAAATAAAAATACCTATGTCATTAAAATCAAATTCTATTAAAACAAAATAAAAATAAAAAAATGTCAGTTTTTAAAATTCGTAAATAGAAAATAATGTTCATTAACGAAATAGCTATCACTTCAAAATTACATTCAAAATAGGTTCATTACAATTTAGTCAATCAATAAGTTTATCTCTATAATCTAGAAACTCTTTCAAACTATAAAAACATTTATCGAGCAGCCATTCGTTTCCTTTCTTTTAAAAAATGTGTAAAGATAAGCATTTGAACATATTCGGTAACTTATTGTAAACTGTGATTGCATTTATATATGAATTTCTTTTATGAAGTTGTAAGTAACATTTTGGTAAATGCAGTTGATACTGATCTCTAGAACTAGCTTTCTTACTGCTGACATCAGGTAAAATACGAAAATACTTCGTGCTTAAAGTGCGCGCCATCTATCGAACTATTTAAAATTAGTATAAAAAGAAAATCTAGTATTCTCCGCTAGACAACTAACCCTTATCTTAGTTTAATGCAAATAAAGCCTTCCGTACACGATTCGACAACTTATAGGCGTGTTCGAACGATTTACTTGACTACTGTTTTAACTACTTAACTGTTTCGTAGCTTAATGATTGTTTTGTAACTTCATTATACAGTATATTGTGTCAATGTCATTTAGGTAATTAAGTAAACGGGGCAATCGTTTGGTTGAATTTCAGTACAATGATAATAGTTTTTAGCGATTTACGGAGTTCCTGACGCTCTTACCTATGTTTATTTTTAAGAGTGTTTTGTTCCCCATTAGAAACCACATCGAATTACATATAAAAAAACTATTTCAGTCTGTCTAATGCAGATATTTATTATTTTAAAAAAAATAAGGATTAGCTCGTTGTTACAGCGATTCTAAGACCTGCTCTACTAACTTACTCAAATCTATATTATATCTAATCCCTTTTAGTTAAAAAATACCACCTACTTCTCATAAAACATTAAAAGTTTTCCACAGAAGTGGAATAACCCTTGTTATTATCAATATTTCGTTCTATTATGTGATGGGACAAACAACATTGTTGACTTACTCGACCTTTGTAAGTTCAAGTTGTTTTTGCAATATCAATAATTGTCTTAGAATTTAGGCAATTGGTGGATATTGCATACGATATGTTACAAAGCCCCCAGATCAGAAAAATGGTAGTAGCTGTAATGCAGTTCCTGTCACAAATCTTTTACAGAAATCCGTATCTAAATTGGTTCAGCCGTTCGGAAATAAATGGGAACATTTGATTGCACAAACAAACACCAGCTCACATGCATATACCGTCCTCCGTTCCGTCACGGGTAAAAATAAATTCTGCAAGCAACCATTTGCTTGAAGAATTTATTTTTAATTCACTTCAAAAAGCCGTAGCTCCATAGCTACGGCTTTGAAGTGGATTCTTTTGCCTGAGTACTCAGTTGGTGGGCTTGCCAGTCCTACCCAGTTCCATTATATACTAATATGGATTTTGCTCCAGCTCCCAACTGTGTACAATAGCTACAAGTTGCACATTTTTACCCTAAACCCCCCGCAGTGTTTGATTCTAAAGTCTACATATTATAATTTGTTTATTGCGATGATATTTTTGTAAGGAGTATTTTATAAAGAAATGAATATAAATTTAAAGTCCTTACTAACTGACTGATATACTAATATCAACGCACAGCCTATGAACAAATCGGGCTAAAATATCATACAGATAGCTAATATTATGCTGTAGGGATCCGGTCAAAAAGGATTGTGGACTATTCAACTGGCTTACAAAAACTAGTATTCTTATAATAAGGCCGCATTGTGCCATATTTTTAGGTATTATATTAATTTTCTTTTAGCAGATAGTTACTTAAGTTAGAATTTATTTTAATTTTTTTTTTTAATTTAATCATTTTGCGTTTTGTATTTACGATGCAATAAAGTGTTTATCTATATATCTATCTATCTATCTGCCGCTTAAGCAGAAAAAACCTATAAAGCCTTCTAAGAATCAAGAATTGGACTATCAAATACAAAAAATATATATATTTTTTAATCTTTCTGGTGTATATTTTTTCCCGATATAAGCCGGTACAAACAAATATACCCCGGCTCTGTCATATAAAATTAAAAATATATATATTTCTTGGTATTACTATTGGTAAAGTGTTTTAAACATTTAAGATGTGGATATTCGTGGATAGACACACTTTTAAGCGTTTGACCACTATCACACCTGCCTGATGTTACTAATGACGGTCTAAGATGTAGCTTGAGCCTCTAGAAGAGGAAAGACAGACTTAGACAACTGATTCCATTTTCTTCACTTTTCATCTAAGTTACTTTTGATGATAAAATATTATTATAGAATAGACCTTTTACTACTAAATATTATGTTTAGTAAAAACAAAAAATAACTGGAGTAAAAAGTAAACTCGTATTTGTCAGATAAGATACCAAACATTGGCTACTTACTTACATTGTTGGTGCCTACGTTTAATCTTGTTAACTTTGCTCGACGGTGGTGGATTATGTTGGTCAAAACAAATCAAATATTATAATTTATTTAACAAGCATCATTCACGTGATATAAACTTAAACAATTTTTAAAAAACTAAAAACTTTTAACAGTTAATGTTAATCTCTGGCTGAAAAAATGCTTCAAATCGGGCAAAATTTGCTTTTCTCTATATATCAGTAGATATGTTGGTATTGTTGATACTCCTCTACAGGTCGTATTTTACCAATCTAAACGTAATAAGGTAAAGGTACAAGACTTTATAAAAAAATGTTGTTTGGGTTTTTTGATTGTAGGGAAAAGGGGTCCGATAAAAAAATCCAAACAATAGAATGGAAGGTCAACAAAGGGCTGGATATCTTCACCGAGATCCGATTTCCATGATTTTTTTCATTTAAAAAGCGACCATTGTGTGCGAACTTAATTTTAATTAGTATCTGATGATGATCAACGGACCGCTCATCAGAACAGCTCTTCAAAATGACGTATATGTTCGCAGAACAACGAGTTATTTTCGTTACATTTTTCATCAAGATAAAATCTTCTAACCAAGAAACACAATTCACAATCAAGGATAAACCAGGGCCACTATCAATCAAGCATCTCTCGACCACGGCCTAAATCACGGCCTTTTCATTTGTCATATTATCTGCAACCTTGGAGTGCACCTTCAAGGGTTTTACTTCACACTCATTTATCTACTTCATTCTTGACCTTCGGGAAGTTTCGACAGTTTTGCGCTCTTTGGTCAAATTGCTGTTTGTGAAACAGGGAGACGTAGCTAGTATAACATCAATGTTATGTTTTATAAACGGCTTCACCCGCGTAAGTCTCGATTTTTTGGGAAAATTGGGATAAATATAGTAAGTACCTATGTATAATATAAGGAGCTGCGCAATGCCTCACCGCGAGAAAAGTGACCCAGCCCACCTATTATTTTATTACTCTTCTTGTTGGATTTTAATAGGTATATTGAATAAAAGTAATATTATTATTAAGAGTACGAATTGATTGAGGAGACTTACTAATTAATTAAACGTGCTACATCTTAGACCGCATCGTCACTTACCATCGGGTGAGATAGTGGTCAAACTCTAATCAATTATTTAAAAAAATAACTAGTATGACCTTCTCAAGTAAAACTTGACCTAATAAGTCGTTTAGAGATGAATTGCGCACACTGTTATCACGAACAGATAGGCCACGTCCGCACTTTCAGGAAATTCAGCAGTCTGCCAATTTTAGCGTGGAAGCCATGTTGTTATCGAGGTTATAGTGTTTGTTGACGCGATTTATGTAGTTTATTGATGACGAAGTTGTCTTTTATACTTATCGAATATATATACAGTGTGCAAGAAAAACGATGTACCTAATCCCTGTTAAGTAGGTACCAAAAACATGAACATAAAATAATAGTGTCTTCCAAGTGTAATTTTTTAATAATAATATTTTAATATAAAGTTCGGTATAATAACCCTAACTTATTGAAATCTTAAGGATTTTCTAACATGTGGTTTTGGGAATTTTCAAAATGTGGCTACAGACATGTTGACTTAGTGACATAAGTTCCAAATATTTAAATAGATAATAAAAAATAAATGTGGCTGCACCGAATTTACCAAATAATTTGATGCAGCCATATTTTGAAAATTACCAAACCTCTGGCTACCTAATTAGAGTAATTTTCCAAAATTAAAATAAAAAAAATCCTAATTTTCGATTTTTTAACATAAGTATTTCTTGATCTTGGTAATTTGTGTGCGTTGGAGGTATATCCAGGATCATAACTACCGATAGATTTATTAAAGCAGAATACAGTTTCTGGTATTTTTTTCGCATTGGATCTAGCTTTTAAGTTGTGGATCTATTAAGAACTTTCCTTCTCAGTAGATCTCTTGGCCAGATCCATGATGGATATAATGATTCATGAAAACAGATAGTACCAACACAGTCACTTAAAACAAATGAGAGCTCCCTAATTATAAGGTAAGCACGTGCATCTATGATATACATTACTTAAATGGCTATCACAGCTAATACAGCTTACCGATCACACTCCCGCTCCATACAAGGTTTATTAATTAATTGTGCATTGATATTTATACTCGAGGTTGCAGTGTTAACGGGTCATTTAACTTGTTGCTGGTGTCAAGGACAGTTCTAGTTTGTCACTAGGTGTACTCTACCACCCGCGCCGTGTAGACAGAGAGAGAGGGAGGTGAATATAAACACATCCTTTCGTCCCCATCTGTGGCACTAAGCCATAATGCGAAAAATCGGTTTTTCGAAAGTACTTCGCAGTCATCTTTTCCTTTAATACAAGTCAGTTCAATTGGCTAAAAATCTTCTTTAGGAGCATCTACTGCATTCACCATTGAGGTGAAATAGTGGCTAAACGGTAGAGATGCTTGATTGTCCCACTGCTGGGCAAAAAGGTTTCCCCAACTTTTTCTATCCACCGTGGTCCTCGGCGACCTCCGGGTAGTTGGGCTCAAACCGGTCGAGTTCGCCTCGCCAGCATTTTCGCAGCCGACCTCGAAATCGCCGAGCAACCTGGGTCTAGTATGTGGTTGTTTTTATTCACTTGCCTAGCTAGAGTCCTATATGTATATGACGGAACTCAATTTTATACTAATTTACTATCAGAAGGTAGTGCTTTGTGTACCTAATGGTTTTCAGGTGAAATGCCTACATCTAAAAAACTATGAATTATTGAGACAGTTGAAGCAATACTTTCACCTACTTTTCACGAGTTATAAAATCCCTAACCCCATTCGTTGATTCACAACTAATAGCCCACATATTTCGCACCACACATCCCGGAGGAGGATTTAGCTATTAACCCAAATAGTACTAAAATATTAGGGCTCTGAGACCACTTCGCCCTTCCCTAATTGAACACGTCCAGTTCCAAATTTCAGGTCCCTGTTAGCTAATTTACTCTTGACAGACCAAACTCAGACGCTCCGAAGAATTTATTTTTAATTCACTTCAAAAAGCCGTAGCTCCATAGCTACGGCTTTGAAGTGGATTCTTTTGCCTGAGTACTCAGTTGGTGGGCTTGCCAGTCCTACCCAGTTCCATTATATACTAATATGGATTTTGCTCCAGCTCCCAACTGTGTACAATAGCTACAAGTTGCACATTTTTACCCTAAACCCCCCGCAGTGTTTGATTCTAAAGTCTACATATTATAATTTGTGTAATTTACTCTCGACAGACCAAACTCAGACGCTCCGCAACAAGTAGCGACATAACACAATATTACCATTTCAAATTAAACCATAACACTTGAACGTTACAATTCATTTTTCAATACAGCATACCCTGAGCAGTTCTCGCTCCTATGTGCTGTTTCAAAAATTGCTTTATATTCGTTAAATATAAGGTTTGTTTTCCCCTGATTAAGTTCACGTTTACCTCGGTCCGCTCTCGTGCCCCAGTTCATCGGCCTGACCTAGTTTTGGTGCACCCCCCCCTTTTCATCCCTGTAGATACGGAGGGTACGGTGCCCTCAGGATAATGAGGATGAATTTTTTTTATTGCGACTTTTATGGGAGTGCAATTGTGTTCTCATCTCTACAACCGGACTCAAAAGGGTTGGAATTGAAGGAACAAAATTAAATTGCCTGTAGGTACTTACAATTTTTGTTGCGAAAACAAAAATACAGCAAAAATGGTGTATTTTTGAACTATCAAGAATATTCCTTAATCTCCAGAAATAAAAGTTCTAAGCTCCATTAATCGCAGTAGGCTATTTATTTAATTCTGGTTTCAAGGTTAGCCAGCTATTCAAAACTCATTATTGAAATCATAATGGGAGCTTGAGCTATTCTCGGAAACCTTTTGTCGTTTTAAATCATAATTATACTATCAAAG
The DNA here is from genome assembly GCA_951213275.1 of Idaea straminata. Taxonomy (NCBI): domain Eukaryota; kingdom Metazoa; phylum Arthropoda; class Insecta; order Lepidoptera; family Geometridae; genus Idaea; species Idaea straminata. The sequence goes on from OX577857.1 coordinate 13,876,094, forward strand.
ATGCTGTATCGCAAAACATTGCTAGAATTATGTATGCTTCTAAGATATTTCTATTTTGAAACCATAATTCTTGCAATGTTTAAAACGTATCTAATTTTAATCTAAAATTGATCTGGATTTTTCATGATATTGATTGTTTGCTGAAGCCTTAAAGCTTATTTGAGGATATTCTGTCGAGTGTTTAGGTATCTTTAATGTAGGCGTGTTACATCTTAAACCGCATCGTAACTTACCTGACGTGTGCATTTTGGGGATCCTCAAGTCGTTAGTGAACAGGTATCTTCTAAGAAAGCTTGCTACATCTTAGAATGCATGGTCTCCCATCATTAGGCAGGTGTGATAGTGGCCAAACGTTGACCTATATCTATAAGCATTTTCTAGTTTTAATATTATAAAATGGCTACGATTATCCTTAAATTATGTTCAGAAATGACAAGCATAACTGCAGAAACAATGCCAGTAAATCAATAAGTCGTCGTCGATATATCTAATCATTCGTGGGCATGCAATGGTGTCCTATTTACATACCTTATAGGACGGTTACTTTGTTACGCATTGCAGCAAAACCTTATCCAATTTCAGGAATTTAGGTCCGTATAAGGTGCTCCGAAGTTTAACTCGTAAGTCTCGATCCCGGGTGCCCGCCAAATTCGAAAAATATGCGGTCTTTATAAAAAATATTATCGAGTTAGAAATCGAAAATCTGGATCTAATGAGAAATACATAATATCTCATTAGATCCATGATGGATCTAGGAAACAATTAAATAAGAAAGAGAAATCTCAGTAGACCCACAATGTGAAATTTGGATCCAATGAGAAAAAAATATCTCACTAAATCCATTCTGAATCTAGCCAATGGATCTTCAGAGAATTATAGATCATTTTGTAACCACGTTTCTAGAACATACATTTTACAATACTTCATTCTTTATTAGGCTTTGAAATTGACGGTTCATTTATAAACGACGCTCGGATTTGTATTTGCGATACTTGCAAAGCTAAATAAAGAATGTAATTGAAAAATGATGTTCTAGAGCGCGGTTTACAAAATAATAGAAAAATAAATTAATAGATTTCGATTTTCTTACTTGGTTATTTTTACGACAAACTGAAATATATATATGTATTTGGCGGATCGTTTCTTCGACATCATCTTAACAATAAGTTTAATTACAAACGAAAAGCATTGCTGTCGGCTCTAATTCGGGCCTTATCTGAAGATTGACCGTTGTCAACATCACCGAAAATCATCGCAGTTTCTTACAACCTACTCTACCAATAACCTTAACGTAACCTATTCGATGATTTAACCCTCAGTTCAAGACCTAAGTCTGAATGCAGCTTTGTCACGACTCGTAGGCAATGCAAGGCAATCAATTGCAACTGTATTTACATGCCCTACTTAGACTTGGATTTATTACTGCTTATATTAAACGTACATTTAAATTGACAAATAAAACTACATTGTACATTTTACATTAGATTTAACATTGTAAGAAGATGTTTTGCTTCATAAACAATTCTTCTATTTCCATTTTGCTCCTTCAATGAGCAATAAACTTATGTAGTATTTTGTCTGAGGTCGTTTTCACCACAATATTTTTGAAGATAAACTTAGTCTTTTCTAAGGTTGCCTGTGATCATGAGAGCTGTAAAGTTCATAATTCGTTAGGGTTTAACAAAAATAAAATAAATGCGAGGCATAAATGGTGATAGTATATACCTAACAGTTTTGTGATTTGATATCCATATATGATTCAATAGTCGATGCACGACGACTTCAATATCGATTGCCTCCTTAGTAATGTAATAGAACATTTTAAAATGACAAGCAATCAAATGCAATCAAATGACTGCCACTAAATCTTTAACAGCCAGGCCAAGGCCCAAAGAAATATAGGTTAAGAAAAACCGCCGATCATTAAAAACAAATCATTTTTATACCAGACAACTTGAATCAATACTAAAATACTAATCAGAATGCAACCCTGGACGGTTCGAGGAAATATGTGACTTACTGCCCCAAATATACGGTATCATTTCAATTCGCTGGGTTTTTGTTGTTTCCGACATTTGTATTGTAATGCGTCGTTCGGGGCAAGGCCACTTGAGAGGGATGGAAGGTTGGAGTGGTGGTGTAGTGTGATAGAGAGAGTAGAGTAGGAATGCAAGGCTAAAGGGTCGCGGGTAGTACACTGACCTGACCCAGTTTCCGCTGCAGGGCGGGCGGTGGGTATATCGATTTAACTTGTTGCTCAGGTGGTCTTAAGGTAAAGGTATTAAGGGATTTGGTCTGGAGATGTTTTGGACTACTTCGGACCAATTTTGTTGGAGGCTTGACGTGATATGAATTGGGCTTATTTATTACGTGGAAAGAGGACTATTGCTTTAACGCCATGATAATAAATTGTACATTGAAGCTATAAACGTACGACCACGTCACCAATTTGATTTGTGGGTCATTTAAGGGTTGTCTGGATAAATCAGTAGAGTCCAGTCATATAGAGAGACAGGTAAATTCTTGAAGTAATGTGATATGGAATCGCTGCAAACATATTGGTATTGATTATACCAGAAGATAATAAATAATCTACCGCGTAAGATAAGGTATACCATTTTTTGGTTCCGTCAAAAACCTTCTCCAAGAATAGACATAGGTACTAATAATTTCAAATATTTTCAAGGAATAATAAGAAACACTAAAAATATATAATCCCGCCGCGGAATTATACATTTTGTATTGTTTGTAAGCAAATTAATCTAACCTTTATAATTTCTTGTTGTTACAGCATGGGTGTTAGGATGGCTCATGTGTAAGACAGTGCCCTACGTCCAGGGACTCTCGGTCGCTGCGTCAGTCTATAGCCTGGTTGCAGTCTCACTTGACAGGTAAGTCACCGTTTAACTATCCTTACAGGAGATGAAAATGCTACGACTTTCAGGAGCTTCCTCATTGTTTTTGATAACGCCAACGTCTGCTTTGATTTCTTGAGTGTTAAAGTAAAAAAATTAGATCGATCGATTACAAAGTGAATATATTTAACTGTACCATGTTTCTAGGATAGATATAAGACCGTCAATATTTTTAAGTTTTTGCTCATATCAAATGTTAACCCCGAACCAACCTTATAGATTTGACATGTTGGCGTATTTCACAAAGGACCTTGAAACAAATAGCTTCTTGAAACTTTACTACTCGAATGCTAAGAGATTCTTTAGGGGATTCCAATAAACTCTATTTAAATAATCCTTTGGTCAACTATTTAAAATTATTCGTTAGTGTTTTTAAAAATTCATTTTAAGTTCTGCTATTGGCAAAATCTGTTGAATTAGCACAAACTTTATTAAAAAAAATGTAGGGAATTTAAAATGATTCTTGAAATATAGAGTTACACCTGGTTTTTCTTTAAGGTGATGTCAAAATAACCTTTATTTACACGTAAGATATAGACGTACACAGTATACACACACTTCATTTAAAAAAATAATGACCAGGTTAGGAATCGAAATATTGTGAAACAAATCTAATACTACTTTACAAAATTTTGTTCGAGGTTATGTGTATTTCGTTCTCATCGAGTAATTTTCATGAAAAATTGCATATTTTTCGAATTTGGCGGGTGTCCTGTACGAAGTATTTTCAAGTAGAAAATTCAAATATCAATGATCGACAGATAAATAACCTTTCAAAGAATAAACACTGAAATTTCATAGAAAAACTTTAACATACAAAGACTGATGCGTAGTGCGTGACTTGAAGACCATCACAGAGATTTCTTTTGTCTTCATATCAAATTTCGTTTCTTTATTCACTTTGTATACATAGCTTTAATGGTCATAAGAAAAATGTCGAAATGATCACTCTATTTTTGGCTTAGGTTGTTGAACTTTGCCTTCAGATACTGTATTTGCATATTAACGTTGAGAGATTCCTTCCATATTTTTCATTAGGAAAACTTTTGCAACATTAATTGACGATTTTAACGATGGTCAATTAACGATTTTGCTTGAACGAGCTGGCTCTGCTTCGATTCTGGCAAAGTTACCTACTTGCTTTCGTCTATCAACATGTACTGCTCTATAGGTCGTATTTTACAACCGATTTTACGACGTATAGATTTTATTGCCAACGAAATTTTTTGATTGGTGTTTGATCGGTATGTGATTAAAAATATGAAAAAAATAATGCCTAATGTATGGAACATTAGGAAACACATTAAACCTTAGTCTTGGTTGCTGCTAGCTGTAGGAAACTTTGGAGCACAATCTGTATCAATCATGTGCTATAACCTACCTTTATTTGCTATAATCTGTTAATAACTCACCTGGCTGTCATTTCTGCCCTTAAAGATCTCATTGTGCCTTAAAAATATACACCATATATATGCCACATATTTAACAGAACAGAGAATATACATACTGAGATTTTTACAAAACCTATGGTTTAGGTTCATTTTCATGAGTCATTCTATCCATTGATGAAAATCCGTGCAGAAGTTTTTGAGTACATCGCGTTCAAACAGGCAGACATCCTCCCGGCCCCGAGGGTATATAGATAAACTTTTTTTATCACAGTTGCTCATAAAGTGGATCTTATTCAACGACTTTTAGGCTCATAATCCAACATATTATGCACGCGTGCGTTTTACATTGCCAACCTAGTGCTGTAAAGTTATCCCGATAGGTTAAATACGTATCTTACTGCTAATTACATACTGTTTTGATGTATAAAAAAGGTAGGTACCAAAGAGTTTTTTAGCTAGCAAAAATGGTTGTCTCTAAAGTTGGTTTACGAAGGTAAATTTTACATGATAATGACTTAGAAAACGATTAAAAATTGAGTTGTTTATTTTTTGTTTTTTCTTTACTTAAATATATTGTTTTTCCGTACCATTGTATTTTGTTCTTAACCCCCGACGCAAAAACAAATAGAAAAAACCCTAAAAAATATTGTATGTCAGACAAGGCTGTATAGGTTAAAAGTCTTTAGCCTGGCCTTTTTAGAGCATAATTAACAAAAAATATTGCCTTAAAAAATGTAAACATAGACTTATCACAAATATTTTGTTAATTATTATTTTGTTTTCTTTTCAAGTCGTTACTTTTATTCGCAACTGTGAAAAAAACGTCGTACGATATACGTGTGGAATTGATCTTTGCATCTTGGCTTCTTTAACACGCTCGCTACATAAACCGCCTCTATGCAAAGATCAATTTACCACACTTATATCGTAATGTACTATTAATGCATCGTAAAACGAAATACAAACAACAATTTATTATTTAATAATTATGATATACTTAAACAGGAAACTCAAAAACTTTGTTGGGGACTTTGTTTTATAATCAGTATAGATAGATAAAAGACGTAGTGATGTCTCAGATACTGATAAGTTGTGTTAATTAGTGTAGTTTATTGTCTATTGTGTCTATTTTAGAAATTGTTCATTAGTTTAGCAGTCACCTTGTGAAGTTTCTCTAATTAATTAAAATGAAGAGACGTCTGCCGGAAAGACAATACTCAAAGTTTTCTATTGTCAAAATGTTTGAGTATTTTAATATTCGATTTCAATGTGGTACAAAGTTTGAGACAGATTGAGTTTATTCCTCATAATAATAACTGATTCGAAATTTCGTTTGCGTAGGATTACTTTTTCTAAAATAGTTTCTTAACGGATATCTACGTCAAAATAGATAGCCCCCTAATTCACAAACTGTCGGAAGGCAACCGAAACGAAAAAGAAAAAAAAATCGTGTCGGTAGTCTTCCGATGTTTTGTGAATCTGCCTGCTGATTTGTAAATTGGATTGAGCTGTGCGTTTATTTCAGTCAGTCAGTCAGAACTTTTTTTTGTTCCACGATGAGTTTTGATCCTGCGACCTTATTTAAAGCGTAATGTATCTATCTACAGAAACCCAAATTAAATGTTACTTACGAGCTTTTAAGGCATAAATGGGCTTGAAATCGTATTTTACTCAGTGTACCTCAATGTTAAGGGCAAGTAACCAAGACTATAAACTCCTAGATCGGCCGATACCGTAAAATCTACAAATATTTTCAGTCTGCGATAGCTCTATTCATTATTTCTAGTCATTGATAAATACTCAGACAATCTAGATAACTTTAGTACCGGCATCAAAGCTAGATTGGAGAGTTCAGAACAATCGGAATTCAATAAGGTTTTAATTAATATAATGTTGATTGCAATTTGATATACCTATAAGTATTGTTTTGTCTTGATTAAAATATATCAATGACAAGATAGGTTTATATAGTAGGTATATAAAAAAAAACCTGTAGTCTCTCCTCTTAGAAACATGTAGGTGCTGCGGAGACTGACGCAATATTAATACTTTCCTGGATAAATGCAAAAGTCAAATAAAACCAAAACCTTTAATTTTTGAATAAGAGTGACAATTGATTTCATAATCATTTAGTACTGCCTTAAAATCTTAAAATTCGGCTATCCCACGCGGTGTAAATTATATATATATTTATAATTACTTGTTCCATATATTTAACCCGAGCGCTCCAAAGACTTGAGTAATGAAATAAATTAAATTGAAACTTACTTTTTCATCCATTCCATAACCTCTTTGTAAAAGCATTTTACAAAAAAAAAAGTTTGACCTGATTCAGCGCGATGTTACTAAACTTGCAGACGGTTCAAGGCTGCATGCTAAATCGTGCTGAAAAGGTTCCTTCAGGAAGGCCACTCCATCCATATACCCGCACTCCACAATGTTCAATGTACCATAAATATTTGCTTACATTGACCGTGATTAGGTAGTTCATGTTGATTTTATGGTTAACATATTTCCCTACTAGTAAAGTGGTCATAATGAGATGGTTTTTTACGACTGAATACTTAAATTTGTTGAATGAAATTCTTTGTTACTGCAATTTTCTTAACTATTTTTGTTGTATACTATGGCATACTATCATGTATTCTGTGACTATGGCCACTGAGCTTGTTGGCACCTAGCTCCCATGCAGATAAAATAAAAAATGTAAGGCATTAAAAAAATAGAAATCGTGACAGCAGCAGTCTCTGATACTAGCTTTTTTAGAATCTAACGACGCGAGACGTGTCACTCTAAATCGGTTCAGCCGTTTAATTTTTATGAAGTCATAAAGTCAAAGGACACAAAACATAATAATCCTCCTGTAATTCTTAAGAAAAAAACAGTAATATTGTATATTATTTATAATAATATCAAATACCTACCGTATCTGATATACGTTCAGTTCAGCTACAAACCAACTCATCTTTCAAGAAATTTACTTATTCAAATCCATATGATATCACCCTCTTTTCAAATTCCATAGCTTTCTTCAAGATACTTCAAAACACCCAAAAAGGGATTAGGATCTCTTTAGAATTATACTTGTAAAAGCGTATTAGGGGGATAGAAACCCGGATACGAGGGAAATTTAATTTAATTTTTTTTATTTTCGTATAAAATTGTAGTTTGTGACTTAAAAACATACAATTTCAACGTTCTCTGAAGTTCATGCCAAAAAATTTGTAATATTTTTTCAAACCACCGATCAAGAAAGAAGGGTGTTATAGGTTTAACACCTCCTTGGCTCAAAGATATGGTTTGTAACATAATATTTTTAAATGACGTGTGTGTGTATATCTGTGTCTTGGTTTGAGGCATCAAAGCTCCCAAACGAATGAACCAATTTTGATATTACGAAAAGCTAAATAAGAAAATAATTTCGCGGGCACCTGGTAAGTACCCCCTAAGGGCTTAAGGAGAAATACGATATAATATAGGTACTGCAGTTACATAAAGGAACGGCTCCAGGATTTATTTAAGTCTTTCGAAGCACTTAAAATAAATAGTATAAAAATCATAGTTACCTCACTAAAAATTCAAGGGTAAATACTGAGAAAACTTCTATTCTACAAAGAATGTATTTCTTTCATAACGATTCTTTTTATAAGTTGTATAGAAAGGATTTTGAATAGGTAGATAGACTTTTCCTAGCCTTAATTGAGGTGCCACCTCTTACATATTACACTTTAAAAAACTCTATTCTTTGGCTCGAAGTCAAGTCAAAGTCAAAGTAATTTTTTTTTATTTCTTTGGATGCTTAATACAATTGTACATAGACCACTTGAAAAGGTCTTTAAAACTAAGTTAGGATGTGTGCCTTCGGAACGCGCCCACCAATGAGAAGAAGGCACAAGAAACTCATGGGGTTTTTTTATGTGATCACGCTCACAAAGGTCAATATTACAAATATTTGAAAGTATTATTTGAAATGGAGCAACTAAAGTCACGTCCATGGGTTGTTATCATTTAGGTAAGACGAAGTATCATAGTACGCCTTACTGCACAATTTATGCTTTATAAAAGTTTTGAACCTGGCAATGGACATGTCATATACATCTTTGGGTAATTTATTATAATAGAGCACACATGTACTATTAAACGACCTGTTTATTTTCCGGAGCCTACTACCGGGCACGGTCAGTTCATTCATATATCTTAAGTTGAAATTATGAATATCGCTATTTTTACGAAAAATTTCAGGATTTTTGTGGACGTATAGTTTTCGTAAATATATTGTGAATAGAGCGTTAATATATTTATCTCTTTAAATTTTTCTCTAAGTGATTCCCTGGGGCCCATTTTGTAGATAGCTCGGACAGCTCTCTTTTGCAATATGAAAATAGTATAAATATCTGCAGCACACCCCCATAGCAGGATGCCATAAGACTTGACACTGTGGAAGTAGCTGAAATAGACTAGGCGAGCAGTCTCAATGTCCGTGTATTCGCGAATTTTCTTAACGGCGTAAGTGGCAGAACTAAGTCTATTGGACAATGCTTCCACATGCGGGCCCCACTGAAGCTTAGAATCTAAAGTTATACCCAAAAAGACAGCCTTACTGACTAATCAACTTCCTCATCATTAATTTTTACAGCAGTTTTGACTTGTTTTACATTTGGAAGTGTGAACCGAATTAATTTAGTTTTGGATCCTTTCAGTAATAAATTATTCGAATTTAACCAATCAACTATTCTAGAGAGAGCATTGTTCACATCGTCAATGTTTGACTGACGCCTTTTAACCTTGAACACCAGGCAGGTGTCATCTGCGAACAACACTATCCCATGGTTGTCCCTTACAAGGTAAGGTAAGTCATTTATATAAACTAAGAACAGGAAAGGTCCTAATATGGATCCTTGAGGAACCCCCATTGCTATCGAAAAGAATGTACTTCCATACTTCCTTGCATCTCTTCCTTCAGTTAATGTTGTCGCCATGAACTGCATTTTGGGTTTATTTACTCATTAATTTAATATAAGAGTTGAAGGGTTCTACATTTAAGCAATGTTACTTTTTGTAGAGTTAGGCCAGTCGCAGGAATTTGCGAATAATTGATCGTTTTGAATTGATTTATCGTGGGACATACAAACGTTTTTTTTATAAAAACACACACGAATAGTCCTGACTTTCTCGTATATGTCTTTATGCTGAGAGCTTGCTCACAACAAAAGGCGAAAGAATTCATACTCTCCCATAAGTTTATTAAACTGTGACAGGCCAAAATTCGTATGAAAAATTTGTATCCTAAAGTGTCAATTGGTATATTCCCATAAGATCAGATTGAATTCTTCTCATTGGTACGTGCCCACTAATGAGAAGACACAAGAAACTTGTAGGGTTAAAACACGACCAAGGCATAATCTCCGTACTTGACCTGCTCTGAAGATGTATCAAGCGGCTAAAGTTCCGCTCACAGATATGACGCAGGCTTGGCGTTAAGTCTAAACGAACAAATTGAAACATGCGTGACTGAAAACCTTAAAACACCCCCATAAATTTACATTAGACTGTCGAGGTACCAACCCTCCAAAGATTTTTTAAATGCGTGAGCTTACGCTAGGGTTTCTAATTTCGGGAAATATGTTTGGAGACAACATTTTTTCTTATAATATCCAGAAATCTCTATCCTTTAGTGCACCTTAATCCCATTATTCGCTTGCGAATTTATCGAATTCGTTGACATTATGGTAATTCCTGTCGTCCCGGCTAGGCGTCGTATATCATACGTAGAGATAAAATACTTACACTAAAGCAGAGAGTAAATAGGTAGGTGTAATGTTAATTAAGTCCCGGGTCTCAACGCTTTCCACGACGCTTTCCGCGCGCCGTAATAGCGCACATAATGTTCGTAAGGAAAACATTGCCAGTGCACGGCCGGCTGGTATTATGTTATTAAGGATGTATTAAGGACGTACCAACGACAACGGTGGCCTTTGGCTGGCCTAGCGGTACCTACAACTTTGTCAATAATCTATAAATTTGTTAATTCATTAACTGGCAGACAGACGTCGCCATATTAAAAATGTATGAAGAAACCGCCGGGCGGTTTTTCTGCCAGCTAATCTGTAACTCCATTTACCTTAAGTTTACTCTACTTTGTTATTTCAAATGAAAAACAAAGTTTGCATAGTGAGCCCATTCAGTCTCGTCTTTACCAACTTCACCGATTTTTACTGATCCTAGACATTTCTCAGTTTATTTTATCTTGTTTTTTAAGTAAAATTTGAGACATCTCTAGAACTGGTCTTTTTTGTTGAGTATGTCTAATTCTATTCTTCGGATGTTTTAACTCTTTGGTTGAAAGTATATCAAAAGATTTACGCCCGTAATCTGCAGGCAGGTAGGTACGTAGTTACCTAAAGTGTCAACGACACGAGAGTAGGGGTTTGCACGATGACTTTTAATCCTACGTTTAAGGGTACCGGAAACTCGCCAGATTGTAAAAACAGTTTTTCGTAAAAATAGCAGAGTTAAAAATAGAATTGGTCACTTTTCTTTTTTGAACCGCGCCTCATAACATTTTATTTAAAACGCGAGTTCTTATAATGATCCTTGTAGTGCAAGGTAAAATGGCCTCGTAACTCGTAATCTGAGCCGTGACGCCTAACAAAAACTTTCTAAATTATGTTCAAAACAACTTTGCTCTTAAACTTTGCCTCTGTTTTTAATTTTCGAGGTCATAAATCCGACATTTACGACCTCGAAAACGGCATTTTTCATAATTTTAATCAGATTCCATGAAGCTTCGTCATTTGAAACTTTGGTACTAGAACTTTTAGATGCTTTTTAAATGATAAAATTTTACTTCTACCTATCTTTTCAAGTTCTTTGTCAAATCAAAGCCTAACTAGTTATTTTAACTAAAAAGACAGTAAAAGAACCTAAAATATTTCTAAAATTATTATAAATCAAAAAATGAGAATGTCCGTGACATCTTGGGAGGTAAAAGTTAACGAGTTTTTTGGTAACCTTATACAAGAAACACAAAAATAAATGAGAACTAACAAATCTTTAATCTAATAAATACCTACAATTTTGCCATTCCAATTAAAATATGCAATATCTTTTAACACTCAATGATGGACTGCAATAATTGGGGCATGTCGAACCACCGGGACAACGGGATGATGAACCAGTGGAGCAGCGTGAACCACGGGGGCAGCATGAACCACCGGGGCATGGTGCACCACGGGCACTGGGTGTACCACGGCGCTATGTGACACTGTGGCCAGTGCTGGACGAGCCACCGCGACGTGGTGGACCACTGGGTGGGCTACAGGCACTACCGGGGCAATGATCCCGGCGTGGGCTACTGCTACTACAGCAATCAAAATGGCCTGAAAGTTATAAAAAGCGTTATACTCTACTTTTTAATGCGCACCGTGATTTTATTCTGGTAAAATAGAATGCAGATAAATTGGTACCTAGCACTTTTTGGGATGAAATAAGATATATAGATAACTTTATTCGTACAACACAGGAAGAAACAGAACACTATATACACAAAGTAAAGTAATAGCTAGAAATTATAAGTTGCACAAAGTTTCTTTATGTGGACTATATTATGATATTGTGGTATAAATTGGGATTAAAACGTTTTTTTGTAAATCACTTAGTAATTCCCACATTTTTAACTAATCTATACTATCTATACTAATATTATAAAGCTGAAGAGTTTGTTTGTTTGAACGCGCTAATCTCAGGAACTTCTGGTTCGTATTGAAAAAATATTTTTGTGTTGGGCTACTTTTTATCCCGAAATCTCGAACGGGAGTTACGCGGGTGAAACCGCGGAAAGCTGCTAGTCTATATTAATATTATAAAGCTGAAGAGTTTGTTTGAACGCGCTAATCTCAAGAACCACTGGTTCGTATTGTTTTTTTTTGTGTTGGGTAGTCAATTTATCGAGTAAGGCTATAGGCTACTTTTAATTTTGATTTTCCCACGGGATCGGGACTTACGCGGGTGAAACCGCGGGGCGCAGCTAGTCATCCTTAAAATTAATTTAATGTCCCATTTACACAACTTATTCCTTATAATAAATTGTAATGTCCTCATTGACTAACTGATATTATTTAACACACAGTCCAACCAAACCAATTAACGAATCGGGCTAAAATTTGGCACAAAGACAGCTATAATAACACAGGCATCCGCTAACAAAGGATATTGGAGAGCAAGTCAAATAATTTTAAATAATTCTTACCACTTTGTACATGTTGATGGAAATGAAGTAAAGTTATGCTTGCGATGCAACTGTAGTGTAGATATGAACACACTGTACCTAGTTTACCTAGGCTTAGTCCTTTTATAGTCCTAAGATCTAACTACATCTATGTACTATCTGTTTGTAATAAATCTACTGTTTGGCAATATGCATGTTATTTGATATGAGGTTTAGCGGCAGGGCTCGGTTTAAATTGGCCTGCAACTTGATAAAGTAGTTTTTCAATGAAACCTATCTAAAATAAGGTTTTTCAAAATATTTCCAGGTACCTTGATAGATGTAGCATCTTTAGGTGGGTAAAAAATGTCATTAGTTCAGTTGACAGTCCGGTTACCTCAATACTGCAATTTTTTAGTGGTAATACTCTGAGGGTAATAAAAATTCCGTATTGAAACCCTTTTTTAAAAAAAATGATAAATGTAACAGACATTGTAAATATTAGTGACTTAAATAAAATAAAAACAATTGAGCACCTACATTTCAAGAAGGTACAAAAAACACATCCGCACGCAAATACACCTTGAAATCATACCAATAACCTACAAATTAGATTACAGAGGCCCTTGAAGAGGCAGTCTTTATTCCCGAACCAGATCGCTACCAGATGTCTCAGACGACGAATATATTTATGTTACTCTGATTTATTGCTCTTTCTTGCCAATTAGGTAGGCATTTTTCTTTTTTTTAGGGAATTTCTAACTAGGTCTCGCTGAGCTAACTTATTTCGCACAACAAGGCTTAATAAAAATAAACTGCGATCACACAGATAAGTACCTATTTAAATCACTTGAAATTTGTTGTAAAAAAAGTGTAAGTATTTTTTACGCACTCCAAAATGTCTTAAAAGGCTTTAGTAGAGGCATTCTGAATATTGTTCAGGAAGTAAATAGTACAATTGGTATGAGGAAAGTAGTTACTGTGACACCGGATACATAGAAATCTCAATATGTAGTTCATTCAAGGGAACTAGTGAGAAAAAACGGTCTTAAAAGGTTTATGTAAATCAATTTATTCAGTGAATAGCAAGTAAATCTTATAGAACACACTTGACCTTAGTGTCAAGATCACGATTCACGACTGCAGTACCTAGTGACATTATTTTTAATTAGTCTGGCGTTATGTGACATTGTTTCTATTTGAATGTAGGAAGACTATATTAGGTAAGATGTAGAGATGATTTTATGCGTAAAATCAATAGCGCTATCGATACCTGTTTCAGTCGGTCGCGGATATAATTTCTGTCAATGTCAATTCCATGCGAGTTCATAGCGCCTGCGTTGTAAGCATTTTTAACGCTCACGATTTCTGACAGGATGATTTGACCGTTGTTAGCACTGTAAACGTTGTTCATCCAATTCAGACCGCAGTCTTCCATAGACGTTAAAATGACAGATAAGCTATCCACGACTGACTGGAGTAAGACAGGAACTTATTGATTTTGACTGTTAGTCTGAGCTTACACGGGTGAACCCGTGGGTCACACGGGTGAACCTTCAATACTTCGAATGCGACATAAAAATAACATTGTTCAATTTATGAATACCATCTCGTAGGCGCCTTTGTTTATTTTTAATTTTTCAATTTCCTCATCTGCTCTTTCTCCTTTTTCTAAAAGAGCCAGAATTCAATTAACATTTATGTTTTGTAATTCAAAAGACAATTATTATTTCTCTATGTGTATTTTGTACGTTTCTATTAAGGGTCAACGTTCAATAGCTACAATCGTACTGGCGTAGTATAAGGAGCGCTTTTTTTTTGTAAAAAAAATGTGTGTTATCTATGAGTGACTATTAAAACTGGAAATCATTGTTTTGGCTAATAAATCTTTGTTAAATCCTAAGATTTACATTTTTAAAATTAAATTTTTCTTCGAGGTACGAAGTTTCTTAAGGAATAATTTGGAACAAAAATAGTGGAGACGAATACAAGTTAAAAATAAATAGAATTCCTAGTAGACATTTACCAATGAAATTAAAATTAAAATCGATTTCTGTTACAGAAATCCATTGTCCGTTTCTGTTGTTTTAACTTTAGGTAGCTTTAGGTTGTCTGTCACTGTCAAAAACATCTCAACTCAAGATGTTTTTGACTTTTATAACGCTTTGTTACTGTTATTTGGCTTTTCTCAGATTACCTTTCTTTAATCCTGTAGCAAACTGGTGCTGCCAGCTGTCAGGGCCTATTTAATTATTTCCAATTGATGTCAATTTGATAATGAAGTAAGACAGTGAAACACAAGGTTCAATCATGATGTTTCATGTTGCCCAAAAACTACTCGATTTTGTTCAGATATTTCCTAAAACATGAACATATTTTAGGCGCACAAAGGACTAACTTGATTTCTTTTCAGACTATTCAGACTAAGATAAAAATATTACTGAGGTGTATTATTGTTTGACGCAGAATAAAGTTAGGTTTAACAGCAGGCAAGCAAGCAAATTTTTTTTTCTTGAGCTATATATATAGTCACTGCTTCTGTCGTAGCGTAGTCAACAGGTTCTATTTTTATTTTGCAATTTACAAAAGAAATAAGTTAAGTATAAAAATCCACAGATAATTATAACTAAGTAAGTAGAAGTTTTCGAGTTCTCACTTCGATCATAAGAAACGATTCTTTGTCAGAAATTGACAAAGAATCGTTTCTTTTGATCGAAGTGCGCAGACCCACTCTTATTCTAATTGATGAAGGCTTTGAACCCTAACACTAATTGCAACATTTTCAAACAATTATATTTTATCACGAGGGCTGTCAGTTACAATGTAATTAAATGAAATGTTCTATATTTTAATTTCACTTTGGCGGAGTCGGTGAACTGCACTAGATATAAAACTATTTAAGAGGAAGTAGTGTTTCGTATACCAAGCTATGGTAAATTGTATTTAGCATCTATTTCAGGCAAGAAAGGCCCATAACGATTCAGTAGTTTTTTGGTGGAGATGTGCTACGAATATACGTTACAATTTAAATAAATATTCAAGGACATTTCACTCTGCGCCGTCTAGCCCCAAACTAACCAACTGGGCTTGTGTTATGGTGGACAGACAACGGATAGAATACCTTCAGCGTCGCAGGCGGGTGGTCGCCCAAGACGTGCCACAGAATTCGTCAAAATATTATTAGGATTTGTAGTTAAATTCTTTGCGATTGTTTCCTTTAGAAAACGAAAAATTAATGACTCAGGTATAATTTGGCACATGCCCCAAATAACATATTCATTAACATTATACATATTGCATCACGCCCTGGTTCAGGATTACATAGACAAGAGTTCCACAGCAGATCGATCATTCTTATTAAGATTATGGGCCAGGTTGTTACTCTGCCGTGATTTAGGTTACACTGTGACCTAAATATATTGGTAAATAAATATAAGTGGCGTTTTCTTTATTAAAATTAATACCTGGTAAGCTTTATTACATTGATCAATTTGACACAAATTGATGGCTCCAAACCAGCTGGATATCTTACATTTGACGACGCAATTGGCATCATGCCGGACTGCCAAACACAGAGTTGCGGGTTCGATTCCCGCCTCAGACAAGTGTTTATGCTTAGATATTTGTCTGTGGTCTGGTTGTTTCTATGTATTATAAGTATATATTTACAAAAGAAAAGTATATAAGTAGTATATCCGTATATCCGTCTGTCTTTCCTGACGTGTACGATTTGACTTCGGTGGCTGCTCGGCCACAAGAATCTTGATCAATTAATCGCCAAGCAGCTACTTTTTAAAAAGTAATATTGGTTTTAAATCAACAGGTATCTTCACGAAAGCGTGCTACATCCTAGACCGCATCGTGGTCAAACGCTTATTAATAAAAGACACAAATAAAAACAACTAAACTTCATTTATTTACCAAACAAATGATAATGCGTCTTAAGTTTATACTTGACAACCGGGGGATGAGCCGAGTGTACAATAGTTGCGGGATGTACAGTGTGAACTAACGGGATCGGGTGTACAGAATGTAACACGGGTGCCGGGTGTATCGAATGCACTACCGGCGCTTGGTGTACAGGGGAGAATATGGTAGATTGGTGAATTCCATGGACGACTGGTGGGTGGTATGCGTTGACGATTGGTGAGTGGATTGCTTGGATGATTGGTGCGTGGAAGCCGTGTTCGTAGTGACTGTGTGCAACTGTCGCTAGGGCCACTAGAACCTGGAAAAAAAGTTAAATACTATGAGTAAAAATTAAAAATAACATACCAATAAGACCATTTTAACTGCGTCTGTTTGATTACCCGACTGAATGCCGACTGAATTTTCGAGCCGAGTTTAAAATGAATTAATTATAAAAAAAACTGAAATCAGACAATACTAAGAAGAGAGAAGAGTTATTTCTTTTTTAGGTTTTTATACTACCATGGTTTAGGTACCTTTTTATTTCTTTTTATATATTATTCTTAAGTTTGTATAGGGAGTCTTAAAATCAGACTAGACGTAGTGAGTCCTAAATGGCTCAAACTTAATTTAATTATAACTGAACCCTTCCTATCCTAATTTGCAATGTTAATCTATTACAAACACTTTTTAAGAAATATTTTTTCGTTCCGGCCACCATAAGTTCAACGACTCGTCTCAGGCATTTCTCATCAAGTCTAGAATACTTGTCTAAGTTCTAAAACTTAGTGTTTCCTTACAATTTAATGAATGAAACTGAACTTCAATGAAGTTTTAGGTATTTGCTGGATTAGGAAAGCTATGTTGGTAGTAACTACGGGTTGAAATATGTATATAATTTGTTTTATTTTGGTATTATAATGTTTAAATTTTAGTTATTTTTCAATGAAGTTATTGCTTAGCTTCCCGCGATTTGGCCCGCAAGGCGTACATGAAACGGAATTTCGAAAAGCATTTTCTTAGTGTAAACACTTTACTAATACACAACCTTTATTTTATGTCTCTAGAACCAGCTTATATCATATTATATCAGTCATGACTTTGAATTGTATATTCACAGATTCTAGAGGATTAAACATTGAGACAATAAGGTTAGTAATTTAATACTTTTCATAAACAAATACCATTTCTTTGTAAAGAAGCAACATTATGACGAGTATAGGCTAGGTATAGCTTAGGTTTTTATTCAGGCAACTCGAGGCACTTCTTATTTCGTGTCAATGGCTTATGTTAGGTTTTTTATAAGCCTGGATTAATTATTTTGGGTCCTAGTCCTGCATTGAATCATCACATAGTCACACTACTAATATAGAAAGAAACAGATTACTTTTTTTTTTAGTTTTCTTTTCTAATATTTCATGACAAGCAGACGCAGCACAGTTACTTAAATCATTATAGATAGCTACCTAACTATCAGGTGTTTGAACTTAACTAAAAGCAACCCGCCTGTTGTTACTTGATCCTATTGCAAAGAGATCAGGTGTTGAGGATATCAATGCCATTTCATTTGATAGACTTGAAGTTATTTTATTATTTTTATTGTATTTGTTTCGAAATTGAGGTACGAAAAACATGTTTTAAGTTTATTTTAAGAGAAATATTCGTGTAGGTATTTAATGTTTCATATAACCAACTTTCTTTTCATTTTCTTTACTAAATAATGTCTTTATTTACTTGAAGTTACTGTTAATTTAGGTAAATGTCGAAATTTTCTGGGCAGAATAACTTAGTTGGAAAAATCAGATTTACAGACACATGGGGCGGCTATGGAGCCTCAGACCTATGGAAGCCGTGCGTGAAGCCGAAGCCAGCACGTAGAGGGTCTTTACAATAACAACGTTTAATAGTAAAGTATGACGTGGATACCATATAACTATTAAAACGTAGGTATTAAAATATGTGTCCCTTCATTGAGATAATTAAAAAGTACTGGTTTAGCATGACCCAGATATATTTGCTCATAATACCTACCATCAACCTAGACTCACATATGCTCTAGAATTAATTAATTAAGGATTTAACCTAAGTAAATAATTTTTGTTCCTATAATTTAACAAATTAAAAAAAATGGTAACTTTAATGATGTTTCGTTAAAATAATTAAATTCATTGAAGACTCTCAAATATTCATAAAGTAAATCCCTTTAATTCCAAAATAATTTATAAACGCAATAACAAAAATAAGAATATTTGAAGATGTATTTGACAAATAATATACCCTGAACAATATTGTAATATTGACCTTTGTGAGCATGATCCTAAAAAATATGTGTCTTGTGTCCTTTTTTTTCTGAGCGTGTCACCAAGACTTTCCAACTTAGTTTTTAAGGCGATTCAATGTGATGTAAATGGAATCATGATAATTTTTCTTTGGATTCCAAAACTCCTTTATTTTCAAACTTGAGAATTTTCAACTACCTAATTGATAGATATATTACAAAAAAATATTACATCACACTGGCTTTATCCACAAATTGTGCGAGACCATTACTTAAAGAAAAAAATATATAAAAATATTCTTACCAACACAAAGTAGCGGATCATTTTGCAGCAGGGTGTGTCTGGTGTGTCATACAGACTCCGAGGGCTTATAAAGTACTCTTACGACATCGATCTATGAAACAATGGATGTTTCATAACACTGTTTTATTATATTTCCTTGTTTTCTACAATTAGTCAAATTGAAGCGATGACGAGATTCTTACTAATACTTATCAGATCAATAGATCACAAAACATTTGATTTTTTTCTACTTCTTTTCTGAATCTCGTTTTTTTTCAGTATTTGTTTTATGCGATTTTTGTACCTTGTACGTTTATAGTAAGTTTGTTCCTAAATAAATAATTTTCCTTTTTTCCTTATTTCAAATTGTATATTATTCTTACTCACTGTTTTAAGAATTAATTATGTGCATTTGGTTTCAATTGTGATTTTTAAAATGTGAAATATGCGTAGATTTGTAAACTCTAGACTTTTAAATTTGATTATCATTTAAATAAAATTTATATTTAACAATGATATTACTGAGTTATGAGAAAGTACAATTTAAAAGCACTTTTAAATAATAAATAGTCCTTTTTAGACTTATTTCGTCTAAGACTGTATTGAATGAAATTCAACTGAACTATGGTATCTAAGGTCTCTAGAGATAGTTGAAAATATGAGAACAATCTCGACTGTTATTAATTTTAACAAAAGATAGTTTAAAAAATAGTTACTACGAGTATAATATTTTGAATAATACCGAATCTTAATGTATACAATGTATGTACTTCGTGGTTTTCGGTCATCCTTGAATTATCTTTAAGATGATTTCTTATGATTTTTTGGATAATTCAAGTCAAGAAGCCTAAAAATAAAAAACACGCTTATTTTCTTTATGAAATTTATGTAACTACTTTACAAGTAGTTACATAAATACATGGTTAACGTTTATGCAATTTTGGCTATTTGTACGTTGAAAGGGGATATATTAAGAATGTATTGTTTGTTAGTATGGCTTGAGAAAATGTATTGAATTTAAGGGTTAAATTAGGAATAAATTATATTATAACAACATCCGCCAACCCCGCAACTACCTGTTGGTAGTGCTATTTATGATTCTAAACGACACTATACTTTATACTATACACTATACTTTGTATTTATCATGTATTTATTGACGGAGCGAGCGAAGTGTGTCGGCTTCAAGTCTGTTAAAATTTGCTTTCGTCTGTAAGCTGATGTATGTATGTTATTACTCCCTTACAGGTCGTATTTTATAATCGATCTAGATTAACATAGACTACAGGTCATACAGGTCGTAAAGAAACTGGTTTCTTATGAAGAGCATTTTTTTTCTTTAGTAACTGGTTACGAACCTCCGGTTTTGTATGCGGCCGAAGGATATTTAACAACAGATCTAGACCAAACTTGGTATACAGGTTTTAAGGGGTACTACTGGATTTCTACACCTTTTATTTTTTATTTTATATGAATAACTTCAGGTTGGTTTTATAAAAATTTAGGGAAGATTTGAAAAGGATCTTAGATCTGATGAGCATCGAATAGCTTCTTGAAAATGCAATAAATTGCTCACTTTTAGATTTCCTCAAGGTTTGTGCTTTCGAGGTCTACTGTTCACAGATTTACTCTAGTTTTTATTTTTGAATAAATAACTAATGTAATTGAGAAATGGTTTTTGACACAATTTTTCCCAATTTTCCGCTTTAAAAGTTTTGTAAGGTACTTTTTTACCCGCATGTAGGTACATGAGGCTTAATAAGGGTAATAAACGAAAACTAGATTTTTCGTAATAATAGGGAAAACTATACTTACTTAAAAACACGTCATTTTACAAATAGTGGCTTATATTATTATGGTAATTTGAAAAACTAATATTTATATACATTTTTTTGTTTTCTTGTTATTTCAAGGTTTAAAACGTTTTAGTGGCCCTTGTTAGCTGCCAACCCTTAGGTATGAGCCACCCTGTTACCTGCAGTTATTACCTTACTATTATCTATCTAATAATTGGAAAATTGAGGTCATTAGAGAGGTTATTAATTGGTGCAATTATGCCCCTTTGCTTTACCAACCGGAATCAGTTTTCATATGAAGGTTAACTTTGCTTAGAAATCATTAAAAGTATGGACTAGTGTTGTTTTGTGTGGTGTAAAGAGATTGGACCTTCTTATTTTTTAAGACAATGGAATTACAAAATGTAGCAATTTAACACAAGCGTATTTTGATAAAAAACAGGAATCGCAATTTTATTGTTTTTTTTTTTCAAATATTCGTTCAATAGTATTTTTATCAAGCCTGTTGATTCTCACTGCTGGGCAAACACATCCCTCATTTCCCTCCATGTGTCCCGATCTCCAGCTGTTATTGGCCACTGTACGTCGTCGAATGCATTTAGATCGTCGTGCCATTGTTTCAATGATTGTTTACTTAAAATAGTTGATGCATCAAACGCTAGTAAGTACACCGTTTGAACTCCGTGAAATCTTAACCAACTATACTAACAAAAAGATTTAAAAAAAAATACAAATTTGGCCCAAGCGAAAATATGTCCCCTGTCCGTAACTTGGAATACAGGAACAGGATTCGGGTATATACAGGAATGACCCTAATTTTTTTGTGATCGTCAATATAATAATCACACTGACCTCCAAAGTGGTTGTTGATAATCAAGACGTTGATAATCATGATTGTTGTAAATCTATTTTTGATATCGAAGAAATAGTTCCGCAGTATTCTCAACGGGGTCGCTTTGATTGGCATAAAATACAACTGTCCAGATGTTTTGTATGAAATTCGCAATCTTGCTTGGCAAAACAAGATTCCTACCTCGGTCTTATTTAACATTGCCCCAGCACTATCCCCATGGGACCGTACGGATGCATTCAATGTCGTAAGAAGTCGATACCAGTAGTACCGTCGGCTCGAGGCTATCATCCTTGTACCACAACCATGTGCCGTATTCATTATTATAACGAGCGCACCGCTGTTTTACCTCTGAATAGATAATTGTCTTACGGACTTCACTTTGAGAACCAATGTTTTTTAATAAGCGACTCTGTGACCCCAAGCTAAAATTGAATTTGAAACGCTAACATTTGCCGAAATCTCTGGAAAATTAGACAGAGTCGCAAACAAGTCTTTGCTTCCATTGACTTAATAAATACTTACGTAACTACTTTTTTTAAATGAAAATCGTAAAATAGTTTTATGCCTCCTAGCACACGATCTTTCACATTTCAAATATTAATAAGATACAGAAACACCCAGAAATGAAAAAAGTTCGATTACGGACGCGGGACAAGCGTTTGTTTCGTGGCTGTAATAGAACCTGCAACCTCCTGCGTCTCACGTATGTTTATCCCACACGCTACTGAGATTTTTAAATATACTTCTGATTTAGGTAAAGTAAAGGTATTATGGTGGGTAATAGTAAAGTTGCCATAACCGGTAAGGTGCAAGTATTGACCTCACGATAAAGGTAAACCTCATTACTCACCTTCCAGTAAAGTAGTAAACGTTTGTATGTCATAAGACTACCGTCGTCGTCCTGCCAAATACCAATCTAAAGATGCCTGTCGCTTTTAACTGAAATCGTTAATTTTATGGAATAAGTATGATTGTCTAAAAAATATTGAAAGGGCCAGGGGAAAAAGGGATTCAACCTCAATATTCGTTTTTTATTTTTTTTGGGCAGCCATCTTTATAACCTTCGGCAATGTATAGAGAATATTAAAACATACTTCTTTTAGCGTCGATTCCCCAAAGCTGTCGTGACCCATCAGGGAATTAACCTCTCTCGTACAATGTTGCGCCATCTATTCCGGCTTTCAGCGACATGAACCGCTTCGGCGATATTCATGTTGAGAGTGGTGCGGATCTGGTCAGTCCAGCGCATTGGACTTCTCCCTCTCGATCTCCTACCGTCCATTTTCCCGGTAACTATTAGTTTTTGGAGGTTATCACCGGGTTTACGGGCGATATGTCCAAAGAACTCAAAAATCTTCCTCAGGCATATATTGTAGCCTAGGCTTTTTATCTATTTTGAGTTCTACGCGGATCGAATGATTGGTCCTAAACGCAGTCCAAGGGATACGAAGCATTTTTCTCCAGCACCACATCTCAAAGGCGTCGATGCGCTGGCGATCTCCAGCTTTCAATGTCCACGTCTCCGCACCATATAGGAAAATGGAGAAGACCAAAGTGCTGATGAGAGTCATTTTTGTCTTATTGGTGATGTTACGATCCTTCCATAAACCAATGAGTGACAGGTGGTGATTTTTCATCTATTTTTCGCATTTTACGGGTGGGTACGTCTCCTCCATCACCAACTCTCCTCCTTTTACATTCGGGCTTGGGACCGACAACGGCGGAGTTAATACAACAAATGACAACAACGAATTAAAACATACAACAAATGCCATTAAACAAAATCTCATAAAATGTTTTGTTTTGCAAGTTTTCAAGCAAATAAAAAAGAATAATCTTCTAAAAAACATTTAAACAGAATAAATTAATACTTTACGATATTTTATTACATGGCATTTGTTGTTTGTCTTCTATAGAAGACTGAATCTTTATTTTTTTTGCACCTGCAAAGGCATCTACTAAGCCAGTCTCTATACTTATATGATACTACCCCTTTACCAATAGTAAGAAAATAATTCACCTAAAATCGGTACACACAAAAAACATTTGCAACAACAAAAATTCCATGCAATTATTAACAATATAAGTTATAAGTGAGAGGTATTTTGCATGTGGCGCCTACATCTGCCATAAATAGTAGTAGTAAATGATGATTTTTCTAAGAACAGAAACGCAAAGCAAGAAAAAGTGTAATAATTTTAATAAAGTAATTTTTTAATTACTTAATTGTAAAAATAATATAAAATAGTGCAGATGAAAAATGTTAATTTACAATAAATACATTCAAAAAGTTATAGTAAATGAATTACAAGTAGTAGGGTGAGAACGGGGTACGGTACACAGCTGGGGGATGTAACAGCGATGTGCTGACATGTGAGACAGTGAGCGGGGCATGGTGTACCACGGGGGCGGGGTACAGCGGGGCAGGGTGGACCACGGGGGGTAAGACTGGAGGGTACACGACTATGGGTTTCGGAGCTGGGGCGGCGGCCGCTGCTGCCAGGATCGTCAAAAATGTTACCTGAAAATAAAAAACAATAATGTGTACCTATAAGTATTAATTTACAAAAAGGTTTGGGCGTTTTCATATTACCATAAAACAAGCCTAGCTGGTTAACTTGGAGGTAGATTATCCTCCATTCGTGTGAATTTATAAGACAGTATTTTATTTGTCAATTTGTTTTCGAAATATAATGAAAAAATTAAATCAAGTATTGTTGGTTCGATGTTTCGGAAATTAGAGAAAATCACTAGATACAAAAATCGTGTAGGTACTTAGTTTTTCTTTTTCAATAGAAATGATAGTAAAGTTAAGTTTCCCCTATTTTAAAGTCGGTTAAAAATTAATAAAAATTAACTATTTATAACCAAAAAAATCTAGAGATTGTTGTCAGACTTGCTCACAAAATTGTTGCTTATTTTTGAAATCAATAAATTGCAGTAGGTTACCTAGATGATTTTGTAAGTAGGCAGAATATATTATCCTCATTTCTCTGTAAAAATGTGAATTTACACAGGTGGGTTGGGTAAGTCCTAATGCTTGTAATAATAATAAATATTGGCCTTTACATCTTTTCTAGATGATTTCTGTCATGTTATTCAGGGCGCTATAGTCCCTGGGACATCTATACTAATATTCTAAAGCTGAAGAGTTAGTTTGTTTGTTTGTTTGTTTGAACGCGCTAATCTCTGGAACTACTGGTCCGATTTGAATGATTCTTTCAGTGTTGGGTAGTCCATTTATCGAGGAAGGCTTTAGGCTATGTTTCAAAATTAGAGATCCGTAATAAAATTGCTATTTTGTAACACAAGGTGTAAAATCGAAAACCTATTTTTGCGTGCGCTGCAAAAACTATTGACAATAGAACAAAATGATGTACTACGGCTTTGTAGATTCCATTAAGACCTACAAAAAAGTCCGCGAGAACATATATCTAGCTATCATGGTTTAATCACAATAACCGATTTTGTGTTCAAAATAATTATTAAATCGTCTGAAGAAAAAAACTACGTTAAATATGTATCGTAATATTAAATCTTTATCAAAATTAAGCATTATGTTATCAAGAGTATTTATGTAGAAGTAATATACTTTTTGTTTCATCTCAATCGGATATTTCGTTTAAAAGTTATCACGTGTGTAAGATGTTAAGAGTTGGTACCTATTAATGAGTTATGGGCCATAGAGTTTTTTATCAACATAAAATCCTGTAATAATCTTTTTCGAAATATATTTGTTGATGATTGTAAGTATAAGATCTTTGAAGAGTATCCTACTAATATTATGAACTAGCAGCGCTCCGCGGTTTTACCCGGTATGTTGATAGCTGGAGACCTGGATTAACATATAGGCTACTTTTTATCCCGATATTCCCACGAGATCGAGACTTACGCGGGTGAAGCCGCGGGGCGCAGCTAGTGTATTATATAGAGTAGGCAGCACTTATAAACACCCTTTCAGGTTAGTCGACCGTGTGCACAGGAAAGAACTCGTCAAAACGTCTGGACGCGGGTTTTCATCACGAGTTTTTCCTTGCAGTACAGCACCCTGAATAGCATAAAGTTGCTGACGATAAAACATCTAGATTAGATGTAAAGGCCATTATTATTATTTAACCGTTTTAAATAGGCGACAAGCATTTTATATTTGGCGGGCAAATCCATTATAGGAGGTATGTTATGTCCCTTTTCAAAAAAAAAAACATCTTAATTTGTTTGTTATTCGTTTTCGAGTAATCCGTGAACAATCAAAATAAATACATATTATAACTTTGAGACGAATTATAAAAAACTTAAAAGAAAAAGATAGAATAGACAGAAGGACTTACCAAACCGAACATTTTTCTTGTGTTTGTTTGTCCGTTAGTTTTATTTCAACTGACTTATTTGGCCAACGAACCACTATTTATAGGCGAAGTGTGTTTAATTTTCGTGATTTTTCCCTCGACTTTGCTAAACATGGCTCGGAATTCGTTTAATACCTCCAGATTCCGATGCGTATGCGTTGGCGCTTGTAAGGTAAGCGTACCAGTTATCGTACCACGAAATACGTTTACTACTTTATTTTGTACAGTAATCAGAGCTAGTTCCTTGCCTTTACTATTTAACAATAAGGTTGGATTTGCTACATCTGTTAGAATTATGTCGACTTGACGCAGGATGAAATCAAGAGTAAACTTCGGTCACGCGTCGAAGTCGAAAATAGTGTCGTTTACCTTATAATTCTAACATTCAAGTAAAGTTTGGAGATTTTAAAATAACTGCGGTCAAGTTAAGCGAGATATGGATAGAGTAGTTCGAAACTAGAGGTCGCAATTTTTTTAATTAAGTGCATTTTTTTATTTGAGATTTAAGATTTTCAAAATAAGAAAATCAAAACTTTTTGACTCAGTTTATTTAATTCCGCTGACGAAAAAATTGATTGGATAAAAATACAGCAAAAAAAATACATTTTTTAGGTTAACTAACTACTTTCATTCGAATAAGGTATTGCCTCAGTTGAGAAAAAGGTTATTCAAGAATCAACAACAATAAAATATTAAAAAGCCATGAAAATAATAAATCACATTGAAGATTATCGTAACGTGTAAAGGCTCATTCACACACAGGATCCATGCTCGCAGGACCGGTTTTGATTGATCCATCTTTACTGGAAGGTAATGTTTACACAATATTTGTAGGACCGTATACAACGTATCGGCTTGTTTAGTTACCGTATCCAAAATACTGAAGCGTGTGTGAATCCGCTTATACTGCTACATAACGCTATCACCGAATATAAGTAATACGATAAATCGGACCTGCAAAACGGATTGCTGTATAAGTTTGCCCTAAGTATTTTTTTTATGTCGTAACCTTAATTGAGATAATAAATCAGTTTGGCCGCTTCAAGTATAAATTTATTTAAAAAAATAGCCGTAATATTTAGGGCTTAACTCACAGACTAGAGACTCATTTCCATACTTTTCTCAAGTGGATGTCTTAATAAATTAATATATAACAATGCAAAACGTCTTGCCACTTTTGTTAAAATACTTTTGTTTTGTTAAAATGAATGAATATCCGCCTCGTAGTTTTATCGCAAAAGTCTCGATCTCGAGGGAATGTTTCATTATAAAAATAGCATGTGTTTTATGAACTGCCAGTGATTTGCTTACATGCGTAAGTCCCTATTCCGTAGAAATAGGATTGAAAAACGATTCAATGTATGTAACTCTTACCAAGTTTAAGTAAAAATCGGTCTTGTAGTTTCAGAGCAGACTCATAACGAAGAATAAAACAAAAATATTTTAGATGGGTTAGTCGATTGGAACCTCTATACTCCACGCAATTTCTTATTACGATGAATACAATGTGCTCACTGCTCACTACGCCCTACAATTATCTCTAAGCCCTAAATACCTAGTGTGAGAAACTGGAACGCCTAGATCATTGATAGGAAATATTTTAAATAGTTAAAACTGCTTTTCTATATCATTAGATAATTTTTATAGCGTTAACTTCCTTCTATGTACCTCGTTATGAGCTTTGCTACATTAGCTTTTTTTTCTAAACTAGTTTCAAATCGCTCTATAGACGGTTTAAGTTTAAGTTTTGGATGATGAGGATTATAGTTATACAGCATAGTGATGCTGCTATCTTGAGGTGTAATAAAACTAGTCATCTAGTATAAGCCTTATTACTGTCCACCTGGTCTATATTGTTTGCCAGTAATTTGAATTTCTGGGATATCGCATTTCGTTTCTTTACTCTGAACTCTGAAATTACTAGACCGATTTTAATGAAACTTGGTAGGTACTTTAGGTACTTCTTCATCTTCCATCGTTCCCTAAGTGTTGAGTCTATCAATTATTTTCCTCCGATGGACTCTGTCAAACGGCTGATGTAGAGCCGTCCTAAGAGCTCTTTAAATACCTAGTCAGTCCATCGTTTTGACACTTTGCTCTTTTACCCTCATAGTAATAGGACTTCTTTTTTTAAGACGGTTATTAAGTAGCCCATGTTACTTTATAGCCGATTTAGAAAAAAGGAGGACGTTCTCAATTCGTTAAGAATATATGTTTACTCGAAGATAGCTTAACCGATTGAGATAATTATTTTTTATTAAAAAGGGGATAGCTTATTATATCAAAATAACTAGAGAATCGTCTCTTAAGCGTATAAAATAGGATTCTATTAGTTATCTAAAATATGAGAGGCGGGGTAATCACAAATAATTTATCATGAACAATTCAAACCGTATTTATATCTTGTTCAGGCTAATCGTGCCAAGGACGTTCGTTCCTATTGTTATATTACGTTTTTGTCGGAAAATTGTCTTTTAATATAGCGTTATTTATGAGACGACCCATTTAAATAATATTATTCAATATTTTAGGTAAGGTTTTCCCATTTCGGTCTGTAGAGCAGGAGGTCACAAGCAAAAAACCTAATATACCGAATATAATGTTATTTTGGTTTAATTTATAATTGTAATTGTAATTTTTGGGTATAATTTTATTTATTCATATTTAATTGTATTTTGATTTTATTTATTTTTATAATTAAGCTTTATGCCGGCGCGTAATGAGGGCCACAATCTAAAAACCACACTTCTAATACCTTTTTTTTACATTTAACTTATGCACCATTATAAAGAACCTAATGGTTCTTTATAATGATAGATAGATAGATAGATAAACTCTTTATTGTACCACATTAAACCTTAATTCTAACAAAAACAATATTAAACCTAACAATATGGCACAATGGGCGGCCTTATCGCTAAAAGCGATCTCTTCCAGGCAACCTTTGGATGGACAAGAGTTAAAGAAGGGGATGGGTGGGTTGTATAACGTGAAAGTAAAATAAGGAGGAGAAAAAAATAAATATTAAAATACATAGAAAATAAAATAAAATATTCTAAATAAAATGAAATACGTAATATGCAGTAAAAATAAATACGCACCTATACATACATATAAATAAATACATACATATATAAATATATATATATATATATAAATATACAACTAAATATAAATATAAATAAATAATAGGACAACTATATGTTTGATTTACAAGCTTCAGCAAGAGCAAGGTAATGCTTGTACACATTGGCTTTAAAAACAGCCAAAGATTTGGATTGCCGAACAAAAGCAGGCAGAGCATTCCACAGTTGTACACCGCGAGCGGTAAAGGAGTTGTGGTAGAAAGTAGATGAGCGGTCAAGAACCGCTAGAAGAAGAACTTTAGAGGAACGGACAGATTTAGAGGGAGAATGACGAAATTGAAAGCGAGATTTTAGATAACAAGGGGAAGTTGGTAGAAACAGAATTCTATAAAGAAGAGAAAGAACATGTGAATCTCTACGCAGACGAATGGGCAACCATTTGAGCTTACTGCGATATTCTGAAACATGGTCGTATTTACGGAGACCGTAAATAAACCGAATAGCGAGATTTTGCAGCCGCTCAAGTCTATTTAATTGTGCCTCAGTCAAGTCAAGATAGCATTCGTCAGCGTAGTCAAGAATAGGGAGCAAGAGAGTTTGTGCTAACGTAATTTTGGTGGCAGTGGGGAGGAAATTTCGCAACCTTCTGAGCGAAGCATTAGATGCAAACATCCTCTGCCTCAGCCCAGCGAGCTGCGAGTCCCAAGTTAGATTGCTATCCATAGTGACACCAAGATTCCTGACTTCGGTGCTGAAAGGTACCAATGTGCCATTAAAAACTAACGGTAGAAGCTGTGTATGTTTTATTTTGCAAGTAAGTCTCGAGCTACCTATAATTATTGCTTGCGTTTTTGTAGGATTTACTTTAAGGCCATAAGAACTACTCCAGTCACAGATTCTGTTAAGGTCATCATTGAGTCTGTTAATGGCAGAATCTAGTTGTGCTAGAGACGCCTGTGTATAAATTTGCAAATCATCTGCATACAGGTGGTAGGAGGAAGAAAGATTAGTAGATATCGTATTTATATACACAGCGAAAAGTAGAGGAGAAAGTACGCCGCCCTGAGGGACACCGGCAGATATTTGATTCCAGGAAGAGTAATTCTCGTCAATCCGAATACGTTGCCGGCGCCCATACAGGTAACTATGAAACCAATCAATTGCCGACGGACATATGTTAAGAGAGCGCAGGATCCCAAGGAGCAAGTCGAAGTCAACATTATTAAAAGCATTGCTGAAATCAAGGAGTGTAAGCACAGTAAGTTTTTGGTTATCCATGCCAAGTCTAATGTCATCAGTTATCTTAACCAATGCTGTAGTGGTACTATGTCCAGGGCGGAAGCCAGACTGGAATGGGTTCATCAAGGAATTGTTGGAAAGGAAGACACTCAATTGTTGATGAACAAGGCGTTCGAGCACTTTGGATAGAAACGGAAGGATAGATATTGGACGGTACTCGGAAAAGGACGAAGGATTGGGTTTTTTAGGTAGTGGAATTATCTGTGCTTCTTTCCAAGACATAGGAAAGGAATTTGTGGAGACAGAGTTATTAAAAATGAGACAAATGACATGTACTATCTCATCGATAATTGGCAAAATCATGTTTCGACTAATGCTATCAGTACCTACTGCGCTTGAAGAAATAGACTTAATAGCTCTCTTAACGTCAACATCGGAGAATTGAGAAAAAGAAAAAGGAGAAGTATTGGGTAGTTGTTTTGAAGACAGAAAAGAAAGAGTATCTGATTTAGTTAAATGATGAAGATTGGAAGAACTGGTAAAGTGTTGGTTGAGGCTATTTATATCAAGATCTTTTGTTAATTTACTGCTAGAACGTGATTTTCCAACTCCCATGGACCTAAGAAACTTCCAGACCTTGGAAGTGTCTTCATTTTCAACAGACTCGTGAATATATCGGCGTAATGCATCTCTACACACTCTGTTGCAGTGATTGCGTATTTTATGATACCTAGCTTCGTTCTCAGAGGTAGTGTTACGCTTCCATTTCCCTTTGGCTACATTTTTTTTATGCATGAGAGAACGGATTTCATCAGTGAGCCAAGGAGAAGGAAGTTGTTTTATTTTAATTTTACGTAGTGGAGCATGTTTATCATACAGGTTGGTGATAGCCGTATTAAATGCTGCCAGCTTATCGTTAACATTCTGGGCGTCAGCAACTTTAGACCAATCAATATTCCGGGCATCACTACGGAGAGCCTCCAAATCCATGCCACCGAAATTACGGCACAGAAGAATTTGAGGCTTGGGTTTCGGAGGTCGCATTTTGTAGGAAAGAAAAATCAGATCGTGGTAGGAGAAGGCGTCCGCCGAACACTGTCCATAATGGTGGTTCTAATGAAAGATAACACAATTAAAAATAAATAACACAATTAAAAAAACACCTTGTCAGTAGAAGATATTCAGATTAGCGACTTGAACTGCGTCGCTCATTAAGCAAAATATTATTTGTCATTTGTTTTGATTTTTCCAATTTTTTAGGCTAAAACGAACTGGAAAATGTATACTTTTCTTAGTTTATTTTTTTTAAGATGTCCCTTATTAAATCACCGTGATATACAGGGTTATTGGTAATTATACTAGCAAGCCGTTGAGGGCTACTTCTGTGCACCATAACAAACAACTTTTGTTCACAGACTTTTGGAAATTTTGGAAGACCGACAACGCTCGGTAATCGGGTCTAGTTGCGACCACGACAGTTAAACGACTTATTAAAAATAATTTAAGAAAGAAATATTAATTTAAATAAAATAAAAAAATATTATAAATTCAGGTACAAATTAGTTTATTTAGCCTATATTTCGTTATTTAATGATGAACAGCGACAACTGGTAGAGCCTTAACGATGGGGGTATGTGAGACAACTGAGCTGCTGTGGGCGATCGCTACTGGGGCAGTCTTGACTAAAACAGGGGAAGCATGAACCACTGGGGCAACATGAGAGACGTGGACGGGAGCGGCGTGGATTATAGGCACGGCGTGTACGACGGGAGCGGTCTTGACAACCAATGGGGCAGCATGGACCACTGGGGCAGCGTGAACCACTGGGGTGGCATGAACAGCGTGGACAAGAGGGGTACCGTGGTTGACTACTTGGCTGCTCTTTGTGATGGTGGTCTTGGCTCCGACCACAGGAACGGCGGCGTGGACTACTGGCGTATGTACTGCATGGACCACGGGGGCTTGGATGAGCACTCCAGGGGCTGCGGCGGCGCAAGCCAGCAGGGCGGTGAAAGCAACCTGAAAAAAAAAAAACATCAAATTAGAAAATGTTTGGAAGCATTAGGTAGAGTCCTCATAAGCAATTTTAATCAATGGGAAAGTTGAAAAAGGTTTACAACGCCTTGTCGATGGGCAAATCAATAGGGGAAAGTAGAAACAACCTATTATTTTCAGTTATTTAATACCTTGCTTAGCACGTCATTACTTAATAATTCTTTCTTGTATAAATAGTAAAATTTTAAATCAATAAATACGAAAGAAAAACTAATCACTAGTTTAGCAAAGTTGAAAAAAATTAAAAACAAAATATTTTTTCAGACTGTTACTTCGATATCACACTTACAAATCTCTGCATGTTTGTTTGTATTGTGCTTGTGATGTGTACTACACAAGAGGAAGGTATGATCTAACGAACTCCGAACATAACTCCGTATTTATACTGAACACCGTCCAAATTATATGACAATGAATTTAAAACGCAACGCAATGCGTACTTGAACGGTTTTACGTATGAATTGTCCGATGTGGGAAACGTTACTTGGAGAGCTTTGATGGAGAAGGCAATTCGAATTTTGAATGGAACCGAATTGACACCAATTACACTTTCACTGATTGATAAATAAAATTGTCAAAGTAGAAAGTGCTAGGAAGTACTATTTTTTGCCCAAATGAGTAAAGTTACCTATATATGCTACCAATAAGGATGCTTTAATCTTTAAATTAAATACTTTCTACCTTCCAAATTCTCATTGTTTTAGGTATGGTTATTTATTTTGAAAATGCTCATAACTTTTAAACTATTTAATTGATTTTCATAAAACACAGTTACACACTAGTACAATTTCAGTTTTCAGATAAAAAATGAGTTTTAAAATTGTGTTAATAGTAAATAAAAATACCTATGATAAAAAACGAATGAAACTGCTGCTGAAATTATAGGATACATTAATTCTCATACAGGACTGACTTATGCGGGTAAAACTGCTGGGCGCAGAATTAAACGAATAAATAGAATGATCTAAAGTTGTGACTCAACTACCACATCCACCGGCTTTCACTCGCTTCGTACCTGCTCGTGCCCGTCGTATACAACAGTATTCAAGATTAATGAATACATAAACATACATAAGCAGATCGAGAAACAAGTATTTTGTGGGTACTTATACAAGGCGTTCTTAAAATTACACATTTTTAAATCTTTATTGACAATTGATTTTAAAAAAAATTCAAAGTTCAAATTGTATGGAAAAAGGTTACGAAAAGTAGGTATTCAAAATGTTTATTCAATACTGACCTAATAATAAAAAAAATAGTTTAAATATCGTTTACCCACTAGCTACCATTTCCATCATATTTCATATTTTTCACTGGAAATATCTGAATAAAAGTCAAAAATCTGGAGTCAACTTCAAAACAAGTCAAATAAAAACGAAAATATAATAACGGAATCGACATGAAAAGAAAGTTATTTCAATGGGCCGTTTGTAGCTCGTAGATTCATTCATAAAATCAAAAAGTTATAAAGCGTATTTTCGAACATCTTGTATAAAGAAAACGTATGTGTGTCAATAAGTAGGTTGATGTCAAGTTCATACTTACATAACTCAAGCTTTAAGCTCGCAGTAAATTGTGAGATGACACCATAATACAAGCTCATTATTGGCTCTTGGATTGAATTCCACGGGAGCTTTTTAATTGGTTTAATGAAGTGCTTAAGTCGATTCTTCATTTTTTTAATTGTTTAAAGTTTTTAATGATGAGTTATTTTATTTGGCATATTTAATTTTTTTCTTTTTAATTTTTAATTTAAACTTGGAGTTGGCTCAGTTATTGAAGGTAACAGGTTCGATTCTAGCCCGCGCCCCGCCGTGTCGAACTAATCAATTGTGTTAAGGTTCTTTCTGGTTAATGTGTACTTGTTTATACAGGTAATAATTATATTATATGCTTTTAAAATGAAAAGTATAATAAGTATTCTATTTGTTATCTGGCCACCATGCACCATAATGAGTTTAGTTGCTTAGGTTGAAGCTAGATGATGTTGTCTTGGTGACAGAAAAGTATCGCCGGAGACCTGGTTCTGGAACAGGTGGTTAATTTCGGAGTGAGGTTCCTTTTCACCTAAACCGTAGGTTAATCTACTTTTTTGACAGCCAGTTTATTTGTATAGCGGCTGTTTTTCGCAACTAGACCTCTTTAGTGGGGTCCTTTTTGTGTGAGGATGGGGTAGGCTTACCCACCACTACCCTCTCAGCTTAGTTTACCGGGGCCATAGGAAAAAACTCATCAAGACGATTTCATCACGATGTTTTTCTTCACCAAGAGCAATGTCTTTTAGCGTAAATTTTGGTAACAAAAATCCGTTCACGACTAGGCAGTGTATTTACAAATACTGGATATTTGATATTTATCATTAACTAAACCCAATACAATAGCACCTCAATTACAAATACTAAATGATTACAGAACCCCACTAAGCCTAAACCCCGTCAATATCAAATTGTACTGTAAGCTGCGCCGACGCAAGCTATTGCAATCCATTGTGTTGATAATGTCAAGTTCATGGATGTATTGTTGGTATAACACTTGAGATATTAAGATATTTATTGTTTTGTAATTTATTTTTACACGTTGCGATTATTTTTTATGATTTCTTAAGAGGTTGATTTCGATACCTGACACAAAATAAAATCTACATTAATATTAAAGAGAATATAGGTTTTTGTTTGTAACAAATAGGTTCTGAAACTAATGGATCGATTATGTTGAAACTTGGTGTGAAAATACATTGATTCATTGGGAGCAACATAGACAAATTTTAATCCCGACAAGTTACGGTCCCAGTCTACGATTACTATTTTCTACAATCGTACGGCCCCGGCCGAATCAAGGTCCCAGTTCGGCCGGGGCCCAGAAAGCAAGTCACCCACATTTCCACGGGGTCAGGACCGCTTCGGCCGTCTATAGAACCGAAGTTTTGGAATTAGTTCCGTACGGACTTATGCGGGCGAAACCAGGGCGCATTGCTAGTTAAGCTGTGGCTCACAATTTCATGAATAAACAGTTCTATGTTTAAAGAAAAAGTATTTTGTTCCAAAATAGTATTTTGTGAAAAGTATTCTGTTAGTTTAAGAAATAAGCAAGCACTATTCAACAATCTTAATTGCTAGGAATAAGCAATTAACTAGACAAATTATCGGTAAACACTTATTGCTGATCGTTGCAAACTTCATCTTACCGACCTTGATTCTAGACGAGATAATATTGTACCAACCACACTTGCTTATTTGTTTTGTAACTCTTTAATGAGTTAAGTGTTTTTAATTTTTTTATAATATGAATGTGATATGTCAGCATTTGACAACTATAACACTCGCCTGTGGCAGATAAGGTAGGATGTAGCACGTTTACCCACCTTTTCACTCGCAATTTGAAGACCCACCAAATGGTACACGTCAGGAAAATCAGAGACGCAGGCAACTGATTCCATTCCCTTGCGGTACCAAATAGTACCAATAAGGAATGCCAAAGCAAGACGCTTAGTGCGGAAGTCTTGATTTTCCCAAAAAATACAAGTTTGAATTACCAAAAGTCTTTGAACATAAGTCGTTTGTTAAGGTGTGAAGAAATGGTCTTCATCCGCTTTTTTAGCTAATTATTACGTAGATAGATAGAATTCTGAAATGACACATAGGGTACTTTTTATCGCGATATATCCACGGGATTAGGACTTACGCTATTTCCCACGGTATCAGAACTTACGGAGCTATTGTTTTCGATATGTTTGCAAAATTCGCCAAGTCATCGTTAAGTAATATCTAAATTCTTCCTTTAAGTCATGTATTTTCAGACTTTGTTGCCCATCTATATAACACAAACATGAGAATATTTCCTGAATTTTCCTGAAACTCTTTCATTTATAACTCTTTGTCACATTTACACGTATACTATTATTTTATTTATTTTCGTTTATTTGTCACGTCCACTACACTAGGGTAGTACGGTTACTTAACACAAAAAATAATAATAATTATTATTATATTTATTCAAGAAAGCTTACAAATATTAAAATGCCCTTGGGTTCCCGCACGAGGCAGAGCCTGTATCGCGGGACACCGACTTAACAATTAGAAATTTACACTTTATAATTTCTCGGGACAAGTGAGATGTAAAATGGATGTAAATGGTGATGTGTCAGGTCAGTGTAGATGTAGGTAGCGAAATTGACTGAGAGCGGATTTGCCAGTGGTGGTGCGTGTGAGGAAAAGTGTGGGAAAGGTGAAGAGAAAGGGCAGGGTCTACCACCTCACCCCAGAATCTGAGACCCTGGGTAGGGGGACCCACCCAACCTATAAATTTAGGAACGGATGCAGCGGGGAGGTCTTTGGGGTAAAGGGGGAGAGATAAATATAATTAGGAGGAAACAAGGGCATCATCGTGAAACAAGGTGTCAGCGTAGGATTTCAATTAGTCTCTCGGTGGCATCATAATCCAACGATAGCAGCCAACGCCTTACACGAACTTTGACTCCGTAGAGGAGACAGGACAAGTCACAATATTCGAGAGCGCGACTATAGATAAAGGGGAAAGCAAAGGATCGGAAACGTTTAGCAAAAGCAGTATACACACGAGGAATCCTGACTACCACCCTTCTATTATTTGGTTTATCTTTCCTGGCGGCAGAAAAGATTCTATGGTATGCCATTATCGCTCTCTGAAAATAGAGCTGCCGCACCGTCAATACGCTTGCTTCAGAGTAAAGGGACGATGTTGGATGCCGATAGGGCTTACGAAACATAACTTTAAGTACGGATCTCTGAGCCCGTTCAAGAGTAATTAAAAAGGTCTTAGCGGCAGCTCCCCAGTTTGTGATGCAATAACCAATAATGGATTGGCATATAGCAGTGTACACTAGCAGTAAGATCTCTTTATCGGCACCGTCCCTAAGTAACTTCATGACATGAACCAGTTTTCTGACTCGGCCAGCCAAAGCAATAACATGCTGCTTGAAGGAGAGATTCTCGTCTAGAAGAACACCAAGATATTTTAAGCTCTGAGTTCGGGCAATGGTGGCACAATTACAGGCGGCATTTTTGCTTTTGCATTTATGGATTCTTAGGATTTGCGAATTTGGTGGGCTCGATCTTCTTGTTTTATGGAAGCAGACAAATTTTGTTTTATTTGCGTTCAAGGTCAGTAGATTGAGATCCAACCAAGATGCAACAAGTGCCAGTCCATCTTCCGCCCGCTCCAAAGCCTGGTCCCACGTATCACCCTGAAATAGAATAGCAGTATCGTCAGCATAACAAAGAATTCGGGAATTCGCAACATTGTCAAAAAGGGAGATGATGTCGTTAATGTACAGAGTAAACAGCGTTGGCCCCAAAATGCTTCCCTGGGGTACACCAAAGGACAAATGGGAGACATCACTGCAAACTCCGGACACCACGACGCGCTGCCCCCTGCTGGACAAGTAACTGCTAAACCAGTCCAACGCAATCCCCCTGATGCCAAGACATTCAAGCTTCCGTATTAGAATTGTAGGCGACACCGTGTCGAATGCCTTCGCAAGATCCAAGAATATTCCAACACATTTTCTCCCGCCGTCAAGAGCGGAGACTGAGTAGTCCAGCAGCTGATGGACTGCGTCTTCTGTAGACTTTCCTTGGCGAAAACCATATTGGTTTGGAGAGAGGATGCCATGTTGCTCCAAGTATTTGGTAAGCCTAACGTTAACCAGCTTTTCCAAAATTTTTGAGAAAACCGGCAAGAGTGATATCGGACGGAAATTTGCTGGACTACATTTAACCCCTTCCTTGTGAATGGGAACCACTGATGCGATTTTCCATACATCCGGAAAATTCCCTGTCGAAAGGCTAAGGTTCATAATGTGCGTCAGTGGCTCTAAGAAGAGATGACAGTGTGACTTAAGGAAAGAGTTTGTCAGCCCGTCAGAGCCTGGGGCGCAATTTTTCTTTAACTTTCTGATTATACTCAAAACCTCCGTTGAATCAGTAGGGACCAAGAAAAAAGATTGGCAAGAGTTCAAACGAACAGTCACTCTGGCCGCCAGGTCCTCTTGAGATAGATGTAATTTACCCAGGATATCATTAGCCAAACTCTGCCCAACATTGGAAAAGTAATCGTTACACTCGTTGACTCGAGGAGTATCTCTTATTGACAGAAGTTCAGACGAACAGTCCTTTTTGTGGTTCAGCTCGCAGACCGACTTAATAGTTTTCCATAAGTTAGACGCAACTAAGTACGTCAACTACGAACGAACGTACTTTGAGTCAAATAAGTAACCGACAAGTAAAAGAACGGTTTACTAATACATGACTACACTTTACATTACTTATTAGGTCTCCAACCAGGTAGTGTTGGCCTAGTAGTAGATACTTCAACTTTCATTCCGAAGGTAGTGGGTTCGAATCCCGGCCAGTCATGCACCATGAAGTTTCTTAAGAATTTATGTGCGCTAATTGGCATTGCTATAACGGTGCGCGGAAAACAGCGTGATGAAATGCGCGGCTTAGTTGTTGCCAGATTGACCATTTTGATTCCTCTGGACACGAGTCAACCGTGTCCAGAGGAATCAAAATGGTCAGCTGAGAGGGTAGTATAGGCAAGCCTACTCCACCCTCACGCAGAAAGGCCCGACTAAAGAGCTAGTTGCGGAACAGCCCGTATACAAATGCCGGTCTGGTCACTTTCTCAACACTGGTAAAGTGGACCAAGACTTTTATAATGTATTTTTATAAACTCAGTGGTTTTTATGGATATAAATACATTTACTTTGATATTTAGATTCTATCTTACGTAATAATATTCTAGGTATATTTTCACGTCAGCTGAGTTGCTTAGCTCGCGTGAACAATGATTACGGTAGGAGAACATCTGATTACATTATTCCTCGATGCATAAATAAACTACCCGCGGAATTACGGAATAGCTTGACAACTAAAAATATTAAATATAAGCTTAAGGCGTATTTTCTCACTTCGCTACGTAATATTTGAAATTATATTATCACTACTTATTATTTTTTTATCACTTCTTATTTTATTATCAATACTTATTTTATTTCAATTAATTTTCCTTATTAAGTTCGAGGTGTATTTGTCCAGATCCTGTTTGAACTATAATGTAAGTACCAAATCGGTCTATTATCGTAAGTACCGTTACAATCATTAAATTATACCTACCTGTAACAATATATACTTTATTTCGTTATTAATAATATAAAAAGACATACACATTTAACATTATAAAAACAAAAATTAATTACCAGTTAGTCAAATAACCCGCCCCTTATCGTACCCGGCGTAAAGGTTCCCATAATGCTAGAAGCATTGCCACGCTGAATGGCGATGGCTAACCTCTGCGCCAGAAACGAGCCGGTAACTATATTGAACTAGATCGATGTAAATTTAAATGTGCTTAGCATAATTATAAACCTTAGTGGTTTCGCTGTGCTAGGTTAAGTACTGAATGTTTTTTAAGTTTCTTTTAAATGGTAATAAATGGCAAAAAAAAAGTACTTTACCTTTGATGGCATTACAAAATATAAAAGGAACGAAGAAATATTCGCAAAGAAATGTGTAATAAGGTTTTCATATAATTTTTATCCTCAATCAACGCTAGCTTTACTGAATACAGTTCTCGGAAAATGTAATGAATACCTACTTGTCAACCGTAAAAGTTGTACAAAGATGACCTTTATGAGATAGATGAATCAGCTTAGAACTCTTCACAGGGTTAGACTTACCTTAGT
Organism: Idaea straminata; assembly: GCA_951213275.1. NCBI lineage: Eukaryota > Metazoa > Arthropoda > Insecta > Lepidoptera > Geometridae > Idaea > Idaea straminata. The sequence continues at coordinate 13,916,171 of OX577857.1, forward strand.
AATAATTTTATAATGTAATCTTTTCTTTTTGTATTTTCCTATTGTACTGAATTTATAATAATAAATAAATAAGAATGTTGTGGAAATCAAATTCAGCACACGTTTCAGTGAATTATCTTTTTATTTTACTCAATTGAACAAACACATTAGGAACAACAAAACTAGACACTCATAATACAACGTTTAAAATAATAAATTAAAAATATAACATTTAAAATAATAAACATTTCCGCTCAGTCCTCAATGATGAAGAGCATACAAAGGTAAATGATTCACAACCGGCACCGTCTCATGAACAGTCGAGCTCTGATGACTGACAGCTGAAGCACCATTGTAGTAAGGAGAATGGAAGACTATGGAGGAGTGTGGCACTCCGTGGTAAACATCATCATCGTGGAAGACTCGGGGAGCTGCGTGAAGGACATGAGGAGCTGCGTGCACGACATGGGGCTCCGAGTGGAAGACATGGGGCGTTGACACCACATGGGTTACCGGAGCATGAAGCACAGCAGTTCCCCCATGGTTGACCACCTGCTGACTCTTTGTAACCGTAGATTTGGCAGATGATAGCTCATGTAGTACCGGTACTACGGGGGCGTGGATGTAAGTGCTTCCATGGTTGATGAGATGGTCGGATTTTGTGAGGGTAGATTTGGAGACGTCGCTGACGAGGAGAGCTGGTAGCGCTGTGGTAGTAGCCAAGATGGCGGCGATGATTATCTGTAAAACATGGAGAAATTTAAGAAATATAGGAAACATATTTCTGATTTAGTCTATAGAAGAAAGTATAGTCTAAAGTTGTCTAAGAGACCATAGACGTGAAATGGGGCATTTGTTTCCTGTAGACCACGCGGGCGATGCCACAGGACAAAGCTAATATTTATGGTGAAAAATGCCTATGAAATCATGGAATACACCAGTGTTGGAAGAAAATCTAAAGATGAAGAACATTCAGAGAAACTCAAACAAAAACTGAAGTTTATAGTAAAAATAACAATCCGTCTAGATAGATAGGTCAAGCCTGTTACAAACTTCGTAAAAATAATATATTAAAAACTCTCGTAACGAACTCACAAGCTTCATTGTTGTTTTTTTCGCTGCTGAACTTCGACTGATGTTACTTGATTCACGTTAAGTTTTTATAAGCCGTAAAAACGGTCCACTTTTTCACTTACAACTTGATTTTGCGAAAATATCTTGCGTAAGAGTGTCACATCGCAATGTCATTGCTAAGAATTAGAGCTATAACGTGGCAAGGATCTTACTAACGATTTTGACAGATTTAAAAGAATTCAACAAATTCATATTTTTCGTTAAAATATATTTTCGAAATACCTATATCAATTTATTAAAGTAATTTGTAATATGTAAATTTCTTTAGTATTTTTTCTTATGCAAACTTTATTAAGATTGAGATGTACGTTCGAACATTTTTTTTTTCAATTTTGAAATAATTAATGGCTAATTCAAAGACGAAAGCACAAATTCAATCTAATTATGAGGTAGAGTCGCAAATTGCTTGCAAAATAAATTGAATTATGAAGAGTATTTTTTATTTAAAATTTTTACCTAGTTTGTGAATGTGACCGAAAGAGAAGCTAATCTGTGTAATATTAGTTACGGTTCAAATTAGATTAGTAAGGACACTCTCTCAGTTCCGTTCATTAATATTCTTGTAGCCAGCGTACCTACTACGTACTAAGTACCTACATCGATTGCGATTGACAATAATTCAACTTTCTGATGATTGTCATTCACATCCTCTGGGCGTAAATATATATGCCTCTATTGGTAGTTTAAAATAATTATTAGGCAGGTATATTTTTTGTGTTTGTAGGCAATCAACATCACTTTTGAGTTTCGAGGTTCGCAGCCCGTAATATATAAAGATAAAATTCAAAGTCTAACTCACTTTCTGTCTAATGTCATAACGCACAGCATTAATTGTTGGTCTTAGAGACATGATGTTCTAAGAGTATGTGATTTATTAAGTATAGGCATCCACTAAGCGAGCGTTCTTCAAAATTCAAACCCTAAGAGACGGTGATATGATTTAATTAAAAACTACAAATTCATGAAGTCCAGATTTTTTGATCACGTAAACATCAACCAAATGCTAGAATAAATGGTCAATACCTTTAAAAGTTCTACAAATATTTATCATAAAAATATTTTAAAAAAATAATCATTCAACAACTGTTCATGCAATTGAATAAAAGATCTGTATTTCACAATCGATAATATGTAAAATAGCATCAATTAATCATGTCCACGAGTTCAGTATACACCTGGTGTAAACTTTAAACTTTCCATTTTATTGCTTTACGATCGATATTGACACAGTAATCTGTATATTTAAGTGTTTAATTGGCAATTTTAAAGTATTTTTAACCCAAACTTTTTTAAAGTTATAAGTCTGGTAAATCTTGGGTTTGGTGTGTAATAGCCATTTTAAAATACATAATATAAAGATCATTGTCTTCTAGGCAACTTTTCACTATTTTCTCATATAAACTTTAGAAGCAATTTGCTGCATCGCTCATTCGACGATTATAAAGAGATTTTTTTTGTTTGTAACGAATAGGCTCCGAAACCATTAGAAGATTTAAATGAAACTTGGTATAAGGATACATTGATTCATTGGAAGGAACATGGTTTTCTTCGACGAGATCGGGACTTTCGCGGGTGAAACTGCGGGGTACTGCTAGCCTCAAACCTCCCACATAGTCAGATCATATTCCACGTCATATTAGCAATAACACACAAAATTAACGAACGTTACCATTATTATCTTATCACAACGTAATAGAGTTTAAATTCACACAAATTATCGATAAATAAATTACGATTGTCATAAAAATTAACTTGACACTTAAGGAGTCATATAATTAAAAAGTCAAGATTTAAAGATAGTGTTTTATAAAGAAATGATAAATACTTTGAAATGTCAAAGTTTAGTGAAGGGCTTAAAGTAGTAGACTAAAGACTGAGACAGGATAATATTTTATTATGGAGGGTTCGATGCATTTGGTCCCACTTGGATTTCATCCCACTCACAAGAATGGTCCCTTTTGCATTTGGTACTGATCGGCCTAATGAGCGATGAGTGATATCAGCCCTCTATAACTCTACTAGGAAGATACCAATGAACAAGTAAACAATTGTTCAGCTATTTCATACAATCGGGCAATTTTAAATCGCCCGCCTGCAAAACCTTTAGCATAAAAGGCGAGTGTGTCAAATTGTAGTGTTTATCAGGTCACATTTAAATTAATTTTCGATTTTCATGCTTAAATTTTATGGCTGTATAATAATAAAATTATTTATGTTTTTTTATATTTAATGACAGCGCCGATTTCAAATAAATTAAGATAATAGCAAGCAGAAGAAGATTTTTCTGCGTTACCTCGTTGGATGGCGATGCTTAGCCGCCAGTCCTTTGTTTACCCAAAGCTAAAACTAGTAATTTTGTAACTTCTTTACAAAAAAAAACATATTTCGATTTCTAGTTGTGTAATTTTTACAAAAAACGGCATATTTATCGAATTTGGCGATACCATTAGAAATACTATTATCATTAAAATATTTTGTTCAATTTCATTTCACAATAATCCCTCGTCTTACAAAATAGCACTTCGTTATTTCTTTTTATGTGTTAAAAATAAGGAAATGAACTGAAAGGACCGGAATTCAGGACATTCAACGTAGCAATAAACTATATTGAGAATCCTTGTTTATTTTCCAACCTATTAAAGATACAAGAATAGCCACTTTTATTATATTAACTAGATAGATATCATTCTCCAAACGATAATGCCGATTCTGTCATGAGCTAAAGAAAAAAACTTAAAATAAAAGTTTTATATTTTTAATGAAGTTAATAATTTTAATGTAGTCTATTTGCTTTTATGTATTTATATCTTAATTTTGTGTTATTTTGGCTTTGGTTTTCGTCTCAAATAAACTATTCTACTGTACCTCGACTTTCATTCCAAAGGTCGTGGGTTCGATATCCCGGCCGTGCACCAATGGATTTCCTTAGGAGAAATTTATGTGCGCTAATTAACATTGCTTTTACACTGAAGGAAAACATCGCGATGAGACCAGCGGCTATGTGGTTTGACAAGTTCAGTTCTGTACACGGTTGACTAAGTTGATATAGGTTCTGGGCAAGCCTACGCGCAAAAAAGACCCAATTAAAGAGGTCTAGTTGCGAAAAAAGCCCGTATATATATACCTATGTCCTATTAGGTATATTCAAAATGGGCACTTTGATAATGTCGAAAAAGGTGCGACAGGGGCATTACATGGGCCAAATGCAAAATGCCTGTCGTCCGCCTGCCTACTTCTCTGATTGGAGTGAAAAAATATTCTTTTTTAAATGGTGAATAATTCATTGGTATGAGTGATGGAAGTAACCCCTTAATATAAATATTTTTCTGTGATAAATACATCAAACATGATTTGTTAAAATTAAAGTGACAACATGTAGTTAGTATGTGCTCAAGGAACAAGACTGCTATGAAAAGTTATTTCTAGAATAAATTGTTTGCGTACGTGATCCCATTTTATTTTCATATTTGGCCATTACCGGTGACTTTTTTTCGAATGTATCGCACTCGTATACAGTGTGTTCCAAAAACCATGTAATCCCCTTCTTATGTACCTACATAATAGGAACCACCGGACCTTACGAATTACGATTCGAAAATATGAAAAAATAAATTTGGGTGGGAAAATTACCGTAAATTACCAATCCAGACTTTGCGGAATTAAGGGCCCGGTGTCAATAATGATGTTGCCACCTTTTGCGAATTCCCTAAATGTTCAATACCACAATTAGGGCAATTTTCCCGAATTTTAAATTTAAATAATTCTTTATTTTATTCTTGCAATTTTTTTATATTTTTCTAAGTAATGTTTTAGCTGTACTTTAGAAGAATAACAAGATTTTTGTTTCACACTGTATAACAGTTTACTTAATTATTATAAAATAAATAAATCAAGGTAATTACTTTGTAACCGATAATTTACCATCGTTTTGTGTAGCAAAAACCACATTTTTGGCGCATTATACTGTCACCGTGGCGCTACTTTCCAACTCAATCTGACATTGGCATCAAATGAGATCGCTTACGTCATTAATTATGACTTTTGACAACATTACAAAAAACACTACCAAGTCAAAATGTAACTCTTATTGTAAGGTAAATAAGGTTGAAGAAGTTAGGACTTCAATGCAAACGATAGCTAATATTTTGGCGACATACCTGTCAATAATGTTACATAAATTTTAAAGACATAACTACATTCGGTTAAACGATCGGTAGCCCACCTTGTGACAGGTTAAACTGTTTAAAATCGACGCAGACAACAAACAATCTATCGACCGATAGTTTTAATTAGATAAACGAATTCACTTTTCTTCGAGAATCGCATGGAAAAAAATATGGGGTAATATAGATAGCATACCTTTAGATCAAAACCCAAAGTAGCAACTGTCATAAGATCAAAATGAAATACTTACCTGTACCTATACTGCCTTTTTTACTTAAGTTTGAATAAACTTAGAAATGTAGGGAAAGATTTCACTACAATACTTAACAATAATTATTTTCCATGCAGTAACAATGAACTATTTTAGTTATAGGCAGGAGGCATTCTACTTTTGGCTTCGATATGCACCGATGATTTATGAGTCGTTTGAGTCGTTCGAGTTGAAAAAAGCCACTTTAATTACCTGACTTAAAAAGCAGTAAGGTATTACTAGTACTCACACAGAATAAGTAACTTAGTTTTTAAGACGATTAGATGTAATCTTTTGAATAAATAAATTTTGGACCAAATTATGTCGGGGATTAGACAGAAAAAAAATCCATTTCTAACATGAGTCCAAAAGGGGGGGGGGGGGGGGGGCAAAGTGGAAACAAAATGGGATTAATTGACTTTGTAATTCGTCCATCAAGAGTGTGAAGTCTGCGAGACCCCTAAACGATTACTATGTTATATTACCACATAATTACACGTATGTATAGTTATAAAAACAATGTAGTTTTGGTAAATTAAGTTATTTACAACAAGCTTATGTTGATCGTGAATATTTAAGATGATGAAAGTGGTTCAATAAAGTTGTAGAGTTTAATGATTTTTATTGGTTATTATTACAACGTATTACAGATAACGTGGACTTAAAGTTTTAGTGTAGGCGGGAGTTATTGAGTCGCTTTCAAGACTTTTTAATACAATGATGTCAAAAACAATGTATCCCCAAGGCATTACTAAGAAAAATAAAAATACATAGTAAATAAAAATACAGAACATAAGTTTCACAAAAATAAAATAATTACTTCCCAAAGTCTTGATGATTACTATTTTATAACAACCTCTCTGGCGCGGCGGGCGAACACCCGCCTGCGAGGCAGAAGGTTACGAGTTCGATTCTCGCCTTAAAAACAAATGTTTAAGTATAGATACAGTATTTGTTTCTGGTCTCTGGGTGTTAAAGTATTCTATCAACTGTTGAGCTACCGTAAAACAACTCAAGTTCTGTAGAAGAATCGAGAGTAGAATTGAGAGAAGAATTGTCCTTTAATATTTATTTATTTCGCGAATCTCGAGCCCCAAGTTGCAAGATTGCCCGTGATATTGTCTTTTCTAAGCTATCAACTTATACGGAAGATGTTTTTCCTCAATTACTTAGCGCTTATCTTGCTAAGAGAGTACTTAATTATTTTATTTCACACTTTAATCCGCCGGTTTTTTGCTTAAAAAGAAATTAGTGAGACGAGATACTCAGAGTGGATTATCTTAAAAGGTTTAACGAATTTCTTATTTAATTAGATACTTACAAGACTTAATGAAGTTTATGTTACATCTTCATCCTTCAAGACATAATGATATTCAGTCAATGCAACTCACTGAAAAATCCTTACGTCCTAAAAGAAACGCCAATGCAAAGTTAACTCGTAGCTCTTGAAGTTTCATAGTGATATTCCAATGATGTAATTACATAAACATTTTGTTGGAATTCATCTCAGACAGATAAGATTTATCATTAAACCCAAACTATAGATTACGAAGATGTCCCCGAAATGACGAAATGATATTCATCAGAGTTGTGTGCAAAGGGCACGAGAATGACTTATTGCAATCATTAAATGTGAAATGACATTGAATTAAATGCGTTAAGTATTAAGTCATTTTTAAACGTTCGTATAGTTTTAAAAGTTGATGCATCATGAAATGCTGATGGAAATATTTTTAATGATATACCAACTTTTTGAACGACTGTTTTCTTCGATTATGGTATTCGGGGTGTAATCTCTCGACTACGTGACTTCGGTGGAACTATGACACTATATCACATAATAGCCGTAAGGACTTAAAACAAAACTTTTACAACCGACCAAAATATAAATTTTCATAGTATAAATGTGTTCTTTTGGCCTTTAAAACTGAGATGAAAGTTGATATGTAGATAGAAGCCTAAAATAATACACTTAGGCTAAAAATTTTAAAAATAATTTACATCGTAAACAAACCTAGGCTTTTTTGTCTCGATATGTTCCTACGAAATCGAGACTCACGCAGGTAAAATTACGAGCCCAGAATAAAAATATCTTATAAAAAATATTTATTACCTACATATTTTCCCCGTTTTCCTTTCATAAAATAGGAATATTCAAAAAATCACATAGGTATGGTACACTTAATACTTATTATTTAGGTATAAACATCAAATTTTAAAAACCTAAAAAAAAATGATACTCCCCTATATATTTTCACCCCCCATTTCCGCCTTTATGTACTTACATTAATTATAATAATGTCAGCAATGCTTTTAGATAAGTAAGAAACAACAATTTCAAAGTAAAATTAATTAAAATTCATCATTCCTTAAGTAATAAGTACCTAGGTAATTACTCTTTGTATATGAGTTAGTACTTAAAAGTCAAAAGTAAAGTTTATAAGGGGAATTCGTTATGGAAATGTAAAATTATAAAGTATGTTTCTTTAGTAATCAGATAAAACAATCCACCTCTTAGTAAGGTCTTACTTGTTATGTTAGTTAGTTATTGCCTATCATAAAACAATGTCCAAAAGTAATAATTAAATTAATTAAATACATATTTTATACTTAAGTTATATATAGTAGAGTACACGTATTAGCCAACACAATATGCATTTTATTCAAATGTCTAATTATAGATCAGTCTAGCCTTTCCAGTTATGTTTTTCGAAGACTGCTGCATAATAATAATAAGGCTTTCTTTAACAAAAATAGCCTCAAAATACATATATAAATATTGAGCGTATGTACGGGATAATTTGAGTTACTATCAATCAAAACTGATTATTTTTCTAACGGTAGCTCGCAAGTTCCGTTTATAAACAATACTGTGTAACTGAGAGTAAAATGATAAATAGATAGATAAGAACTTTATTTGAACAATACACAAAATTATTGAAAAGAAACAAAAAATAAAATGCTGGAAGAAATGATTTATTTACCTATAAGCGCGTGCCTAGGGCGCCATTAAAAATTTTGTCACTTTTTACTACCTCCAAAACCTGTTCAACTAAAAACAAACATAAAATCAACTAAGACAGATGTCATTATAAATTAAATGATTCAATGAAACCTTGATACGTCGACCGTTGATCATTTGGTAAAGTAATTAGAGAACTTTTTGTTATTATTTTATTTCATTGATCAGACTGACAAGGCTGTTTGTTATCATTGCAATAGATGTCATACGTTTATAGAAATAAAATAGTTTTACTGCAATAAAAGGAAGCATTTAATTGATCCCCACTTTTCACTCAGTTTTTTTGTCATAAAACTACATGACAATAGATTTGACATTAATTCATTTTGCATAACTTAACTAAGCATACACTTTTTGATGAGTTCTCTCTATTAGCGGTTTTATCTCTATGAATTAGTTATGACTTGTTGCATCAACAGAAAAAAAAATATCTGACAAATCTTTAATGCACAATGACGCCTTAACCGATCTTAGAGAAACATAACTGAGAAATTTGAGTCGCTGAGAACTTTCGAAAAGGAAGTAGTTACATAAAATACTTTTTCTTCGTCATTTATGTACCTACCTATTATTTTTTATGGCTATTTACAAAGTTGAAGACAGATATATTTTTTTAGATGGGGCCAAATGCGAATGGCACCATTTTACCTAAAAGCAAAATGATCGAACCCTCCTATTATTTTTCCTACCGAACAGATCTTGTCCGTACCACTTACAGGATTATTCACTTGTTACATAAATACATTATCCTTCTTTGCGTCGCACAGTCGGGTAAAACAATCCATATGATGCAATTTGCAATACAACTTAACTCATTAATATCGACCTTAAATTAATGTAAATCAATACTAAACTCTACCATAACATTTCCACTAAAACTTCTGACATATTGTGAGTGTTATTCAAATACTTGAACTTGATCTCATTCTTAACCGACTTCAACCAAAGCAGGAGGTTCTCAATTCGTTGAGTATACATTTATATATGAACACCGATTACTCGGGTCAACCGATTGAGATGATTATTTTTGTGTTAGAAAAGGGATACCTCAGAGGTGGTCCCATAAAAAATTGTTGATGATGGATTTACTAAACATTACCGGACTTTAAAAGAAATGTTTATTTCGTAGGAATCATTTGGATGAGATCGCATTGAATCGTCTTAAAACCTAAGTTACAATGTGTGGCTTCAGAACGCGCCAACCCAATGGTTAGCGCGTAAAACTGTATCCCTTAAAAAAATAAAATATCCATAATAATCAATACTCAATCCAAACCAGACTCAAATAACATCCAAAATTACCATACATTGATTGTAATGAAATTACCCGTTATAATAATCTTGCTTGTTAGTTATTGTAACTACATAATGGAATGTCGTTATAGTTGTGAAATAATGTGATTTGCTTGGATTTACGGTTATTTTATCAATAATTTATTGAAATTAATTAGAGTAAAACATATCAAAAAAAAATAATATAGTACCAATAAAAAATTAAAATGATTTAAATTGAAATAATGCATTAGCATACTGCACTAGCATTGGTTATCACTCTTAACGGGTATAAAATGACTTTTCCGTCAAATTATGAAATTCTCTACTAAACAATGTAAATTCTTTAATTTGTGTTATATATGTTCTGGAAACTCACTGTACCTTATTATTATTTAAAATTAAAATATTCTTGTACCTCTAGGTTCTATTACCGTACCTTACAAATTTTGTTTCAGCTGTTGGTTCTCCTAAAATAAATTAATACCTACCTATTTTTTTATAATTGTTGTGAGCCTTCAAAGTTCACGAGCCATTACTTCTAAAGTCTTCTATCTTCCCAAGGAGGTAAACACAGAATCCTTTCTTCCCAGCGAGCAATTAAGTCACCAGACTGTGTAATACGTTCATCCTTGGTCAGATTTATATCCCCTGATGAATATTGAAGGTAGATGAGAAAAACATGGCTATTGTTGAAATTGGAGTGACTACTAGCTGTTTCCCGCTGTTTGACTAGCAAAAAATTGAATAGGTAAATTATTTGATTTACTATTTATGGTACAGTCGGCTGCATAATTGTAGCAAAAATTACTATTATTGGCATGTTTTCATTCTAATATTTTTGTTTGATAAATTCACGAGTTAGAAGACTTTAAACTTCAACTAAAGCAGGTGTCAAGAATCTTGCTTGTGTTGAAAACACTCTTATAACAGCCGTTCTGGAGCTCTACGGTGGGTCTGCAATTATGCAGCCGACCGTACCTGCGAGTAATAAGGGTCACATGCTACCTTAATTAAAAACCAAATATTTTGTAAAAATAGGAAAAACTACTTGAAAACAGGTCATTAGATAAATATTTGCCTTACGGATTGATTGACAAAATAAGGATAAGATTGACAATCTGGAAAACAAATAATTTTATTATTTTCTTGTTATTTACTTTTTACACTAATATCAAGGTTTTTTTTTAATTATTTTAGTGGCTATTATTTTAGTACCCACAGGTACCTGATTATAACAGAAATTATAACATAATCTCCAGCTTTTTTTTTTAATATAAACCAAACAATATGGCACAACGGAAAGGATTATTTAGGATCAATTACAATTAGTTTTTATTTTTTCCGTAAAGAAGTAGGCAACATATAAACATACAGATTCTCATACAAACTTTTACATTTATGATATTAATATAATTAGTATGATTACTGAGAGTTTTCGATTAGCTGATGAATTTATCTACACTAATATTATAAAGAGAAAATATTTTTTGTTTGTTTATTTGTAATGAATAGGCTCCGAAACTACTGGACTGATTTAGATTAAACTTGGTATGTAGATAGCTGGAGACCTGGATCGACGACCCAGTCGGCACAATGGTCACCATGCCGAACTGCCAAACACAAGGTTTCGGGTTCGATTTCCGCCTCAGACAAGTACGTATTTATGCTTAGATATTTGTCTGTGGTCCGGTTGTCTCTATGTATATATTTACAAAAGAAAAGTATATTAGTAGTATATCCGTTGTCTAGCACCCATAACAGAAGTCTAGTTACTTAGCTTGGGGCTAGATGGCGATGTGTGGAATGTCTTGCAATATTTATTTATTATATTTTATTTATTTATTTACTAACATTAATAATATTTCGTCTCATTCTTATTGATTCTTTTCTATTTAGGTGTACTTAAGTAAGGTTTTTAAAAAGAATTTTGTATTTTCCTGATAACTAAAAGATTTAAAGCAATGTCTTTTAATATGTATTGAAGATTTTAAAACGTACTGTTTCAAAGTTGTCAATTACAATATTTTATTTTGTTACAGATTTCTCGCAATATGGTGGCCTCTCAAATGCCAGATCACCAAACGTCGCGCAAGAATGATGATCTTTTTCATCTGGATCTTCGCCATCGTCGTCACCACCCCGTGGGTGTTTTCCTTTGACCTGGTGATACTCTACGACGAAACTCCACACGTCCGTCTCTGTCTCGATGTCTGGCCCAATCCCGTGAGCGAAGTCATCTACTTCGTTATCGGAAATCTCATTTTCTGCTACATCCTCCCCATGGTCCTGATCACCATGTGCTACATCCTCATCTGGATCAAAGTCTGGAGACGGTCTATCCCAACCGACACCCAAGATGCTCAAATGGAGCGAATGCAACAAAAATCCAAAGTGAAAGTTGTCAAAATGCTAGTTGCCGTCGTAATTCTGTTTGTACTATCATGGTTCCCTCTGTACCTTATCTTCGCGAGGTTGAAGCTCGGTGGACCCATCCAGAAATGGGAAGAGGAATTGTTGCCATTAGTGACGCCTCTAGCTCAATGGCTCGGCTCTTCGAACTCCTGCATCAATCCGATTCTGTACGCGTTCTTCAACAAGAAGTACAGGAAAGGTTTCGTCGCCATCATAAAGAGCAGAAAGTGCTGCGGCAGGTTGCGTTACTATGAAACTATTGCTCTTCAATCGTCGAGTACGTCGACGAGGAAATCATGGCATTACAATAATAATAACCATGCTTCTATAACGCGAAGGTCGCCGCCTGCCGATAAGAATGCTGTGTCATTCATTTTCAACAACACGGGTGTCTAGATTGATGATTAGAACGCGATTGGTTGTACTTCTGAAGCCATGGGAGGCGACATGTTCCGGAAACGCCGCCGAGTGGAGCAGGCGCAGGTTACCATATCGACGCATACCTAATAATTATCACCAAGTATTTTTATTTCAGTTTGATGTTGTCTTGTGCAAGTTTTTAAAACTTTAGATAATACCAATAACTAATAATCATGAAATTTATCAATGTTTTACTATAGTAACTTTTATACGTAAGTCGGGTAATAATGGTCGAGATTTTATTTTTACACTGAACGGTAGTAAATAGCCGCTGGAGTGAGACGGACTAAAGCACAAAATGTTTGTATATTTTAAATATTCTCCTAGCTAATTATGTTTATGTATAATAATATATGTATAAACTATATTATTCTGAAAATTGGATAAATTTCTACTTTAAGTTTTATTTAGATGTTTAATAGAGGGCAAAATAATCAAATACACCATTAAAATATGATAGTACAAAATAACTATTGGTAGAAATAAGCTAAAAATACTATATTTTAATAATATAAATAAAAAATAGATTTCGTTAATTGTATAGTTTCTTTCTGTGTTTTTTTAATACTTAATATGAACCTATATGTATTTAAATTGGTAGTTTTTAATGGTAAAATATCACAAATATTAGATTTAAAACTGTTAACACTAAGATATTTCATAATGTTCTTAACAATAATATATACTTATATTGCAGGATAATGCACAAAGCTCCAAGTTAAGCAACTTGATTTGTGTTATGGTAGCCAATCAACGAATATAGTTTTACATCCAGAAACACCCAGACTACAACTAATATCTGTGTCATCCTTTTGAGAAGTTTTAATGAGTAATAAGTATGTAAAAGAAAAGTATAAAAATGTTCTTTTAGTTATATGGCCACCATAACACAGGCCTAGCTTGGGTCTAAATGGCACTGTGTGTTATGCAAATATTTATTTATTTATAATCTTTTCTTTTAGGGAAAATTTTGTTGTGTCAAAGCTCTGTTCAAACCTAAGTGTTAACTAATCTGCTAAACACTAGTGTTTAACTAAGAGCTTTTTCCATAGCAAAGGTAAGGTTACTTTTAATTTTAATGATAGTTAACAAAAATCGCTCGTCATAACGATTTGAAGCCGCTTCTAAGCACAAAAATATACTAATAACCTAATGTTAATATGCATAAGAATACATAAATTAATCTGAGTTAATTAAACATGTTTAGTTTTGCAGAATGAGAAAATTATATCTCATTAATAAGCTACGCAGCAAAATACATTAAAAAATTATATGTATTTATGTATCCATATCGACATTTTTTGTCAATAAAATTAATTTAATAAGTAGTAAAAACTTGGAAGATTCGTAAATTACCTTCATCTTGTTACAATAAATTTGTAATAATTGTATGTTTAGTAAATAGTAAAACATTACCGCACATTAGTTAAATAAATTAGAAATAGTATAAAATCATATTTTTCTACTGAAACTTGAATACTTATGTCTTTAGATTTGTGAAATGCATGGTTTTATGGGTGATTTTATAAAGTTATTAATTTACATATATGAATTTACCGAAGTATACCGAATTTACTGTACTAATTTAGCGAAAATTTTGAATCGTATTCCGAAATCTTATAAACTAAAACTTAAAAACTAGCAAACCCGGCGAACTCCGTTTCGCCACCAGATTTTCCTGAATTTTCTTTGCTATAAACCTCACGGAGCCCGAGACCTTTCCAACAAATGCAAAACCGTGAAAATCGGTTCGTGCGTTCTGGAGTTATAGCGTCAGGAAGGAAAACCCGACTTATTTTTATATAGTAAGAAAAGTAGGTAGGTAGATATTATTTTCATTTAAATATTTTTTATATTGTGAGGCTATGGTGTCCCACTGCAGAGCAAAGGCCCCCCGTTCTCTGATCGAGATCTTGTTTGACAGATTGCTAATCAGCCAAAAATTGACAATATCAGCCTACCACCTGCCTGGTAGTTCTCTTCCGTTAGTTGGGGTCCAAAATATTGTTCATACGTCCTTTCTTATGTTGTATAATCACCCAGCAATGCAGTTCACTAATTTGTACGAGTTTGAATCTAAAGTACGATTTCAGTTAATTTTGTATAGTTGCTACATAATATCATAGACAAAGTCGAGCTAGGAAGACTGATACAATGCTTTTTCCTTCAAAAGGACAAGTTTTGTGATAGATATGAATTTTAATATTTTTATATTGACGCTATTCTGTGGCCACGTAAGCAGTGCAGTTCCATGACATACTGTAGACATTTACTGTATGTTTTCTGGTTTAACAAAACATTAAAAATAATATTTTATTTACAGTACAATTATTACTTTAATAATTGTGCCATTTTTAGCTGTTTATCTATGGTAATGTTATCTAGTTTCATTTCGTGAAAAAAATCTACTAACTGTTGACCTTTTTGACTTGCCCATGATCACACAATTTCAATTTTTTGTTAAACCAGAAAACAACCTTTGTTCGAATATCTTAGTCAGTGTACTAAATCTATTATCTGATAGAACACGATAAAAGACCACAAAGCTGTAGTTGCAAAATAGCCTAACTATAACTTAAGCTTTTATGTTTTTTCGTTTCAAACTTTTTTACTTCGCAGTAGGTATTTGGCAATAAGTTAGCTTTTTTCATGTAGTGTGAAAGGAAAAGGGCAATACTTTTTTAGAGTCGATCATGCTGAGCATGTTTGTAAATTATGTACCTATGTAGTTATATTCTTATATTTATATGATATAAATGTTTTATTAATATATTACATTGAAAGTAAATATACGTTGTAATAAATGTAATAGGTATCCATAGTAAATATTGTATTTACTTTGGTTACTTAATTTACCTATTCGAAAGATGAATTTTCAGTAAGGAAGTCTTTTAAAAAAGGGTTTTGATTTTCAATCAATTAATTGAAGTACAGTTGATAACAATAACAGTAGACAGTAAAAGACGCACAATACAAAGTTGCTAGTGCAAAAGTAAAGTAATGATCAGAATAATGTACTAACAAAGGGAACCTTAAAAAAAATTTTTGGTACAAAATCCACCGAATAAACAAACCTTTATATACTAAAAGCTAAATAATTACACTTCAACAATTTATTACAATTGTGAGATAAGTGATTTCCCAGTTGCCTATTGGCTGAGAAAATTGATCCTAATTGCCCATTGGCTAAAAAGATGCCGAATTACCAAAACCTGTACCAGCTAAATTATTGAAACGTAAATTGTTGTAATTACCTATAGCGAATTTAGAAAAATTAAGTTGTCACTTGGCTTGTTATAGGGCCATGATTGTGCAGCTCCTAAAATTTGAATAGCACAAAAATTTGCTTTATAGTAAAATAGGTCACAATATTGATAAATTTCCTATATATCTTGTAAAAACTTCGTATTTAAAATGTTATATAGTCGCAAAGACATTGTTGTTAGTATAAAATTAATATTTTATATAATGATAATCTGTTTTCACTAATGTTAATATGTCATTAATATGTCCCTCTACAGACCATGGACCTCCTCGTAAAGGGGGGTTTTGGCAGTAAGACGCCACGGATGCCTCCAAATTCGTGAATATCTCATGGTATTAAACCATGGTTATAGGGCATGTCAGTATCCGCACGGTGTTTCTCTTCGCCGTAAAAGCATTGTTTAAATAATGTAAAATAATGTAAATTTGATTGTATGTATTTTTATAGAACAATAAATACTTAAATTAAATTTTAATTTCAATATAAGCATAATGTAATATAATGCTATATTATTTTGCTGTGTTTGGTGTTAACAGTTACAAATATAACAGTTAGAAATTTATTATAAATACATAAACGTAAATAAATAATGTGAGACCTGAAGTTAGACATTAAAATTTTATACTTATAACGCCGTTTCATAAAATATTATAATCTTATTAAAATATTAGAGCCCCGCGGTTTTCCTTTAAAATATAGCCTATGTACCAGGAATCAGAATACAAAATATTTCACCATAATCGGTCCAGTGGTTCCGGAGATTATTTATAACAAAGATACTTAAACCTATTTACATCTTAACTTTACCTCTTTATAATATTAAAAATATACTTATTCACGTTCTCCTAGAGTTCAGGTATAATGAAAGAATGTTGCAGGCTAGTTTATGAATTCTATGGTATTGTCTTTAGTTTACTTACTGTTTAATTTAACTATCAAACAATAATTGTCTATGTTTGCTAATATTCTATTCCAATAAAAACTTCCAATCCAGTTTTTTGAGTTTTTAAACTCGTCAAATGAACTTTGGTACTTACTAAAATGTAATACCACATTGCATTCTAACGACATCTGTTTGATGCTACTTACGCCTAAAGTATTATGTTACACCAAAATAAAACTACAAGAAGTCGCGTATATCGCTTTCTTATATCAATGTTTGAATTTTTTGAAAATTGTGGACCGACCACAAGACGAAACGACGCGTAACGAAATCAAAGCGATAATCAAATGTATTGAGAACTATTTCTATCGTTTTAGCTCGGTCTTTTTGAAATAAATTTTGGTAGAGAATTTATGTACCTACACTTAATTTTTTCAGACCAGGCTTGTAGTGTAAATGTTAAATAGATGGTTTTACATAACTATATATTATTATACCTAATAGTGAGTGTACACATATATAAAGATTATGTACATCAGTTATGTAGATCGATATTAAAAGCAATGTTAGATATTTTATTTAGATTTTAGTAAGCTTTTTAGGTAAACTTGATTTTGATTATGACAAATAGATAGATCATATACAAAAAAACAAAAAATAGTGAAAAAAGTGGCAAATTCTTTTACGTATTTTTTTAGTAAATCACTGGCTTATGCTTGTGGTTACGAGTCGTTAGAGTTTTGAGGCTAGAAAAGTGCCCCTACCACGTTCTAAAAAAGATAAACGTTAATTTTACATGTTTCGAACTTATTAACGTTTGTCGAATATTACAACTCGTGATATGGGTACAGGCCTTAAACTAGCACTAATCCAACCTATTTGTCATAATCTAAACCAGACACAAATATATTTTCACAAGTCATAAGGAACTAAGTGTTTGGAAGTGACTTAACGACATACGTTAATTATATTGTATTTAAAAAGCAATTTTTCAACATTAAATTACTTATTCAATAATCCCTTGAAATTTCCACATATCAAATCGATATTACCTCCCTTTTGCTATCAGTTGGTAAAAAATCTTTATTCGAATCGTAAATTTTTTGTATCTATCTTTGTATAAATAACGTTTAATATAAAACAAAGTTCAAAAATGGAAAGATCAAAAGATCAAAACGTAGTTTGCGTCGACATTATGGATTATACCTATGTAATATTTATTGAAGAATTTTTTAACTAACAACGAATATATTTCAAACTGTCTTAATGTAAAACCCAAGTTTTACAATCCTAACTACATTTTTTACTCAATATTAAAGTCGGTAATGAATGAGTCGATGTCTGTACCACGAGTTGCGATATTAGGTATATTTGATTAACGTTAAAAGGGTTATTCGGTAAACGAACCTTCTCGTGACAACGCCAGTGCACTTACTTTTTTTGCAGATCTTTTAACACTTTGAATACAAGGGGTTGTAACAAATTTGCGAGCGATCAGCCATTTTCAACATCAAATAACACGTACATTAAGAGATTTTGTGACATGTCATTTGTTGTTTATATAAATGTCATTGATTTTTTGAGCCAGAGATTTAAAAGGTGGTTAAAATACAGGCAAATATTCGAAGTGTGGTTTAAGTTAATTTAAAAACAGCGGTTGCTCGATGCTTTGTTACTAGTAAATTCTCTAATCTATATAACCCTCCTTTTTAGTTCTGATTAAGTGAAAAAAGCATCACGCGTTGTCTCACGGACAGTCTCATACTTTTGTCGAATAGGTACTGCCATAACTCGTGGTAGGGATATACAAATATTGAGTATGAATATTGACTATTATGTTATTTCAAACAAGAATGGATACTGTCACATTTTTGTAATATTAGTAGTAAATAAGCAAGCCGTGTGAGTAGAATACAATTGATAGTTGTTTTTTATAAAATAATCGCTTAGACAAAACACAACCTGTTTACAATACAAAATTAAATTTTTAAAAATTATGAGAATTGTAATAGAATTTTTCGAAATTTAGTTTTGTTTACTTACACCATGGAGTTTGTTATTGGAGTTGTAACTATTTATGAAATAAAATCAATAAAAAATACATAAGTCAATAATTGTTTTATTCTACCCTATAAATAAATAAACCGGTATATACATATATCTATGGTCTAGATGATCATCCATGCTATTCAAGGCGCTGGGACATGTATAAGATTGAGTAGAATTGCCCAGACCATATATACCCACTCATACACACTCTTAGCTTAGTCGATCGTGTCTATAGGAAAGAACTCGTCAATACGGTTGGAACCAACTAAGCCCCGGGTTTAATTACGATGTTTTTCTTACGTAAGATCAATCTTAATTAGCGCACATATCTACATTTTTCGTAAAAAAATATTAGTACCTTACCTACCGATGTGCAGGTGAAGTTTTAAAATACCTGGGCTTTAGAAAAAAATCATAAAATAAAGTGAAAAATTCTGAAACTATTTTGATATAACCTCGTAGTCCCACCAATTCCGATCTACCGACTTCATGGTCCCACTAGTTTAGAGCTCGGTATCCAACTAGTAGGCATTCATTAAAAACGAATAGATTTAATCATGAATGCTGCCGTTAAATTCATAAATTGTCTTATCTTACGTCAAGACGAATGTAGCAGGCGTAATAAAAAGTAGGTTCTGACAAAAAGGTTAGATTAGCCACATTGTTTTTCTTCCATCCGTAACACGTTAGGACGCATTTGCATGACGAACATCCTTAACTTTTAGTAATCATTATGTAAGTACTGCGTCTTAAGTTTTCTGGTCATTTACTCTAGCCAGAACTCGAACTTGTTAATAACCAGAACCTGAAGATAGCGTTGTTAGTAAAAAAATAATTCTAAAAACAAACACAAGGAAATAGAGGTAAACCAAGTTCAAGTACAATATAGCATTTTTCCAAGTTCCTGTTTCTATCAGACGAACAAAATCCACATCAGAAAAACCCCAATATTTCTAATTGACAGCTGTCACCAAAACACTTTGTTTTCATCTGATACAAAAGCGCCTTTTCAACATTCCACCGCAAAACAAGGTGGATTGATTAAAAGCCCTTTTACCACAAATAAAACGTTAGTGCTTTCATTCCCAAAAAGCTTACAAAACGTTACCTTTTCGGCAGCTTTGCTAAAAGCTCGCGAGCTTCCCTTGACACACGTAACGGAAGTACATCAATCAAGACAATAGTCAAGTCGACGTATTGTCTGAACTCGGACGATGAACTTTGTAAGTACCTACTTAAGTTAAAAAGACAATGGTAAATAATTTTAGTACCTATATTATTTTATTTATTAAATGCTGTGTTGACCTAGTGATGGATGATACCTTACCTTTGTCCTGAAGGTATGTAAATCTCTCTTACGGTAAAAGAAACCTACGGCTTAGTTAAATCCAGACGTATTGACGAGCTCTTTCCTCTGTCGACTAAGCTAAATGAAAATTGAGCAATCCAGTTAAAATATTTATGTTTTTCAAAAGGTTCATCCAGTTTTAACAGAAACAATAGAAAAATAGACATGAATTAAAAAACCCTAAATATTTGTGTTCAATTGTTTTATCTAAGACATTTATTGTGTATAAATCTACATAAATCTATTTCATAAATGATATGCCCTAAGATATAATTCAGTGTTCAAAAGTTCAGAACCATTTTAATTTTCCTAGAATCAAAGCTATAACGGCAGCTTTTACTTAAAATGAACCCTTCAATTAATTAATCGGTAAGTTATTTTGAAGTTAAAATGTATATCACAATCCTGAGTGCTTTATCTAAATCATCAAAGCGATCAGGTAACATTCTAAACTTGCGTATAATGGAGCAACAAACTACAAAAATGATTTACTCCTGTCCTCCTTATGCCTACCTACTTCATTTAAAAGGAATTTTAGGTTTGTTTTGAAATCACATGCTCAAAGAAAAGCGTTGATTCCAAGAAAAAAATTCTGAAATCCCTCGTTATCTTTTTAAAAGTAGTTATCATAAAAATAGTCAAAGATAAGTCAAAATAAATACTGCCTTAACTTAAAAAATATAAATATATTATAAAAAGTTAAGTTTTAAAATAAAACAAATAGTAGAAGAATAAGTCAAACAGATCTATTAGGTGCTATTAGATCTAGTTTTAGGTTTAGTTTAGTTTTTATATTGTGTTTTTTTATTTATTTTATTTAATTATTGCATTAAATGTATTTTGAAATAATAACTGATAGAAAAATGCGATTAAAAAAAATCTATTAATGGACTAGTTTAGTGGATTAGAGTGGAATAAAGCTTATTTCAACTCTACCTCCGACAGAGCTATCATTTTTAAAAACTTAAAGTTCCGCCTGAATATTGTCGCAGTCGCATCTAAATGTTGTGATCGAACAGTGAGGCATTGCCCTCAGAAAATTATCAGGCACTAAAAACCTTTTATCTTTAACATCAGTACATTAAGATATAATATGATTTGTTTCCTCTACAGCCACTCAGTTTAGGTGTATAGGTACTTATTTTAGAACATTAGGTCATGGTGTCATTGTGCATTAAAATACGACCAGAGAACTTAACCCTTCCTTTTGGCTTCGCCGTAATCGGGTAAAAAGCCGTCAGCGCCTTACGGTTATACCCGTAAAAGTCTCCGGGGAATATCGAGATAAAAAAAACTAGCCTTACTATAGTTGAAACACGTACCTAATATGTGTTATAGATTCACCCCAAAAAATCTATATAAATAAAAATGAATTGTTGTTCGTTAGTCTGATTAAAACTCGAGAACGGCTGAACGGATTCATCTTATCTTAGTCTTGAAATGTTCGTGGAGGTCTAGGGAAGGTTTAAAAGGCGAGAAAAATCGAATAACCGATATTCCCACGGGATCGGGACAAACGCGGGTGAAACCGCGGGGCGCAGCTAGTATTTGAATATATTTCTTTCTGGTTATGAATTTTAAGGACGTGTTTGATGAAGAAACAAAAGAAAAGTATAAAATTATTTTATATTTGTCTGGCTACTATAACACAAGTCTAGTTGCTTGTAGTGAGAGAAAATAATAACTAAGATATACTTATTATTACTAATCTATACTAATATTATAAAGATAAAGAGTTTGTTTGTTTGTTTGTTTGTTTGAACGCGCTAATCTCAGGTACTATGGTTCGTTTTGGAAAAATATATTCCCACGGGATCGGACCTTACGCGGGTGAAATCTCGGAGTACTGCTACTATATTAATAAATCAGAGGAAAACCAAATTGTTTTGTAAGTTTGAGGCTAGATGGCGCTGTGTGCAATATCCTGCAAACTTAAACAAAACCACGTACGTACTAACTTAAATACGTAAAGGTAAACAAACAAAAACAAAGTGAGCCTACGAGTCAGGTATCGGCGACACCCTGGTCACTGGGAACCAGGTTATCCGTCCAAGGTCGCCCGGTTGCAGGCAGAGTATGAAGCGCATCGGTTTATCGAGAATTGTCTACCTTGTTTATACTTAATATGAAGGCTTATTATAGGTACCTATATAAGGTTCTATATCCCTACCTCAACAAGAATATAATTGCTAGCACCGATGCGCGACTAAATTATTTACTATTTTTTATTATTATCTAACCTAGTTTGTAGATCGCAGTTACTTTTTTTGTATTGTGTGTTTGTAGAAAATCAATATTACTTTTTAGATACACTAACGCGGGTACAACCGCGAGGCGTAGCTGGTTAATAACACGTGTCAGGTTGTCGTTAAGGTTCATAGGACCCCATTTTTTTAAGGCTTTGGCTTAATAAAAATAAAAATCCAAAAATACGTATCAAAGTTCTCTGCGTGAATCAAAGTATTGCTAAACTAGCAGCGGTTTATGATTTCATCTGCGTAAGTCCTGTTCTCGTGGGAATCTGGAAATAAAAAAGCTGATGTTACTTAGGTACAATAAAACAATTTATCTTTACACCAAAGTTCATTTAAATCAGTCCAGTAGTTTCAGAGCCTATTCGTTACAAATAAAAACTAAAAAGGTTTTCTTTGTATTAGATTTGTGTAGGTAGATGTTGATAACTACACCCCGCGGTTTCAAAGTAAGACTAGTTAAGTGTTATTCCGAACTGCTCAGTAGCATCAGTAGTTGAAATTCCTTTGAAGGTAGCCGATAAAACACCAATAGATAAAAAAATAGTCGAATAAATTATTGATTAATGCTTTTTCAATTTGTGCCGTATTCTGAAATTAATGTAAATATTTATTTTATTTTTGTAAGGTGATATTGATTACCTATTGTCTGAATCCGTAAAGGTAAGCCGACAGGAATCGGGTCGTATACAATTGTTACCCATGAGGGACGACTAGTGCACTAGTCGTTCGTTGCGTGAAGGAGTAACAAACACACAATCTATTATACAAATCACAACATGTTTAACATCGATTAGTACCTACCTATGTAAATTATTTGCTTCAAAAGTAACGTGTAATATTTTTAAGAGTAAACAAATCAACGCAAAAAGATGTCGTCGCTCCGTCCGTCGACCTCCGAAAGGAGGTGTAGTTACACCCTTACATGTGTATCGTTGGGGATTAGCTGCGCCTCGTGCTCTCGTCTACGTTATATTTTGATTTTTTTGCTTTCTGGTAACGGAGTTTACAAAGTACAAAAATAGAGTAAGTAAATTTTTTTTTTTAGTAATGAATATGGTCTAAAACTTTGATAAAACTTGATATGAAGAATTACCTATTAAATCCTATTAATTAAATTCAAATGGAATAGTCTTCAAAAAATTAGCCTTAAATTATTGTTAATTGCACTGTTTTAGTGCACAGGGAGATCAAGAAGGTTCAGACATAATAATGCTTGACTATTATTCCATGTTTGTAAGAGCTAGTAGTGACGTCAAGGCACACCTAGTTAATGACACCTTTTGTTTTGCGTCTTTGTTTGGCTAATTAATTAGGAATCAAAGGCTAATGTCATGAGATTCCTACGTAGGGCTGCCATCCGTCCATCAGGTTTCCCTTGATTTGCCCTAATTTAGAGGGTGGTCCGGGGACAGTCAGGGCGGGCTTTCATTTGTAGTCCCGGTAAAAAAGGCCTGAAGATTTGTATGAAAATGTAAGACTGACTGCTAATAGTTACTTGTATTTAAAATATGTAAATTAAAAGTGGGTTTAGTAAAAAGTTTGGTGTTGGCTTGAATTATCCAGGTTTAAGCTCCAAAATCCGGGGTTTTTACGTTTATTGTCCTGGTTGGCAGATTTTTGCGATGGTAGCCCTAATCTTACGTCACAGTACAGACGGTATCTTGTAGGTTGATGGACATATTTATAAAACTTAGGTACCAAATACCTATCTATAGGTATGGTTCTCAAAGTGCACGTTGAATGTTAAGTTACTATATTATTAGTTTTGTCCAAAAACAAGTCAGCGTTTGACTACTAATCATCTGATGGTTAAACGACAGTTGCAGTCTAATGTAAAATGCGCGCCTAGAAGATACTCATTAGGACTTTGCCAAAATAGTTCATTTCAAAATAGGCTTAGGCCCCCAATGTTCTACGCACATGTGGTTGACGCCCTCGATCAGTTTTAGAGCATAAAAATATTTTACATAACTAATCAAAATACTTATATGTTTTTTTATCTTTAAACTGTAGTAACGTTTTAGTATCAGTAGTTCGGTTAGGGGAGAGATCCGAACAGTTGAGACTATTCCGTTGCAGTAGCTTCTGCAATTTTTCAGTAACAGAAACAAAAGACGATCGAATAAAATTAAAAAATGATAACAACCTTCAAAGCAAGGCTAGTAAATCACAGAGTTATAACACGTGAGTAGTAAATAGGACAATCAAACGTCCTCCAAATAGCTTCCTCGAAGGCCGGAACTACAATACAAATGTCACTCGTTTACTGAATACTGAAATTAATCAGCTGAATCGATTGACAACGATACTTACAGTTGGAGGATTGGTCGGTTGCAACCTTTGATATATCCTTTATGGTTATATCTAGAGGGCTTGCAATGGACTGTGAACCTATTGCACTTCTATGAATGTAGAACTATGATACCTGCGGGTAACAAGAGCCACCTGTTAAAAACTTAATATATCGTAAAAATGGGTTAACTACTTTTAAACACACACACATATATATATATTTTCTATAATTGTCAATCTGAATAACGATATATGTATTTTTTCTGTTATCTTGTCACTAACATCAAGTTCATCATGTACTTAGTGTAGTAGTTATAAGTTAAAGTCAAAATATTTTTATGTAGTTGAAAGTATTTGCATGACATTGCATTGAATCATCTTAAAAACCAATGTGTGTCTTCACAACGCCCACAAATCAGAAAAAAGCACAAGAAACTGAGGTTTTTAATTAATGTCCATGGATTCTTATCATTAAGGAAAGATGACGTATCATACCGCAAAATTTATGATTAAAATATTTTTTTACCTGTTAATCGACATGTCATATACGCCTTTAGGTAACTTATATAATAGAGCAAACACACATAGTGTGCCTACTACCGGACACAATCAGAGCATCTCTACTCTAAGACGGCAGCGGTTTCACAAGTGGTTGCAGCGATTGAAGCGCTGCAGGATGTCGGCCAGCAGTGGGTCAAGGGTGATCGGTTCATTATATGACCGATGGCTGAAGCTTCGATTTATGTATTGTTGCCAACTGACCAGATTCGATATTATCAAGGTCGTTGGAAAATATTAACGTAGCTGTGGTAACAACTACATAAACTTTCAATAAATATAGAAACATTTTTTATAAACACCAATAGTTGTTAATATCATTAAGATAACCATATTTCAAGGACTTTTTGAAAACTCTTCTAATAAAAAATCGTCGAAGACAAAAAAATCTACAGAATACAAAGTTTCGTATAGATCGCTCGTAAAATACCACCTGTAGAGCAGCACCAACAAACACACAAACATATTGACAGAGGAAAGCATATATTAAGAACATAAGTAACATTTTAAACGGTTTAGGTGATTTTTCAGTTTATAAACGTTTTAAACTCACACGATTTGTATTCATAATAATTATTTTCTTAATCTTTCTTAATCGCATATTGTTATTTCTCTTACCTCGACGTTCTATGTTACAATAGTCATGGTCGCGAGGAGACACAAAATAAAAATACGCGATTAAGACCCGGGAAAATAATTACTAAAGGTTTTCAGTTGAGTTTACCAGTTTTTCGTAAAAATTGTCAAGTTGGAAATCGAAATATTATTTTGAAATCCACGTTTTTAGAATACAATTTTTAAAAACTATCTTAAGGAAAAGTGGCATGTATGAGTTGACCGTTAATTATTGGTAATTACACTGTTATTTGGCGGAAAATTTACCCAACTTTTTCTTCATCGGTCGCATACAATTCAATCAAGTTTGAGGTGAACAATTAAAGTTAACAAGTACCTAGGTAGAAAGAAGTAGACATTCTACTTCGAATTTATTCGTTATTTTTCTACAACTACCTGTACTTCCACTTCCCTCTAAGTAGAAAGAAGGTAGGGTAAACCCTGTCGTTGTCGATCGTGTAACAGAAAACATTCCGGGGGTTAATTATTCATTTCAAGAAACATAAGTAGGTAGTAGAAGTTTGTCGTTTTCTATTTAGTAGCAATTTATCCCATGCACAGAATTTAATCTTGCATAAAAAAATCTCAATTCATCCCAATTATTGTCAAGTTCAAACTGAATAGTCCAAACAGCTGGCCAAGTGCTACAAAATCAATATCAATGACATATTCAAAAAGCAACTCTATTTACATGGCGGTAAGAGCTGGTGAAAATTGCAAGAGGTTGCATCCGGGCGATGGCCTTGAACTGACGATTATAGGTCAGGACTGGGCCGCGTATACAATGTGTTTCACCGAGGGTACTGGTAAGAGAAAAGGGGTTTTAGATCTACCACGTTTGAAAATTACAACTTTTGGAGTTTACTGCTTAAGAGAATTGATTTCATTTAAAGCTCGCCGGATAAAAGTAATATTGACGAGCCCGGGACGCCTAAATTAATGCTGAAATTTCAGTGACTTCACTACAATCGAATATTATACCTTTATGGCTCCCTAAACTATCCTTTTATTAAGTTTATCCTAAAAATAACCAAGTTAATGAAAATATAACCTTATTTTGTGAAACGCGTCCTTAGTAATAATTATCCACCTACGTATACTTATACCTTTTAAATAGCATTTCAAGCTATCCCAAATTAATAGAAATTAATCATTTAATACTAATAATAATCTATTTACAGTTCTCTGTCTTTGCAGCGAATTCAATATTCCAAGGCTACGTATCAAAATCGGTTCAATAATTCCGAAGATTACTTCTCTCCAACATCCAAACATAATTAATACAAAGTCCTTACTAAAGTAAGGACTTTGTATTAATTATGTTTGGATGTTGGTTACTCAGTCAGTCAGTAAGGACTGACTGACTGAGATATCGACGCAAAGCTCTAGCCAACAGACGGATCGGGCTAAAATTCGGCATACAGATAGCTAATATTTCATAGGCATCAACCAAGAAATTATTTTACTACCCTACGCGGACTTAGTTATGAGTGAAAGCATGATTTTTTATAATATTCGAAGGTATAGAAAATAAATTTCCCACATTCTTATAATATCTGAATTCCCGTTTCCGGCCATGAACCCAGCGCCAGTGGCCAGCGCATACCAGATGGTATCGATCCGGAGTCACCGCGTGCATGCACCTTGAACTCCTTCCGAACTAGGTCAACACTACTCTACACCCCCGTTATCTTCTTAATATTGTTGTGACTGATTCATCTAACAAACCTATACATTTCACGTTTTATTATTTTGATCTAGAGCAGTGGTTTCTAACCCTTTCTAACTCTGAAACTTTACGGTGGGCTTCCACTTTTGTTGCTTTTTTTAGTTTATATGTCGAAACTGTTTATGTAATCGTTTATTTACAACCAATACGGGGTTTTAAATGTTTTATGGATTAAATAGACGATACCTATAATCGGAGTTTTGATTAAAACACCTGTCATCTCAGACACAAAAGTAGTAACTTTTGTATCTTTAAATATATATTTTGTGTAGTAGTAGTAGTGTAGAGACTGACTATGTTTTTGTTTCATGATAGTTCAGTTTTGTGTCATATTGTTATTAAGAATTATTCATAAAACAATGTATCGTGTCACACAAGACCCGTTATTAAGTTTACAGAATTAAGACCCTGATTCGAAACTGATCCCTGAAAATCATTGAAATTTTGATGACTTTACATTTGTCATCTCTTAATTAAAAACGAATCTAACACCCCCGAAAACTTAACAAACGATCTAAGCAGTTAACCGCTCAAATTAATTGAATCTTCAAAAGAAAAGCTAGCATAAACTCGCAAGCTACCCCCTCTTACCGTTCACGCTCAAACAAATAACATTGAATTAAACTTCATAATGAGATGTGTAATAGAAAAGGAAAGTTAGAAAGACAATTTCCCCAAGAGTTTCCTGTCGATGTTATCGGACAATAACCTCGTGTTTACGTGTAGGTTTATGCCTATTGACGGCTGTGGATACACGTCGTGTTTCGTCTAGACTAGACTCAACATTAGGTGCTCATAATTGTCTTTGGTGCTGATTATTTAGTGAAAAACGCTCTTAGAACTAATCGAACGAACCTTGGGAACGACC
This sequence comes from Idaea straminata, assembly GCA_951213275.1. Lineage (NCBI taxonomy): Eukaryota > Metazoa > Arthropoda > Insecta > Lepidoptera > Geometridae > Idaea > Idaea straminata. The sequence goes on from OX577857.1 coordinate 13,944,689, forward strand.
CAAATTTTATAAACCATTAACTATCACTTCGTCGTACCTTAATTATAAGAACCCATGGATGTGACTTTAATTGCTCCATTTGAAATAATACCTTCAAATATTTGTAATATTGACCTTTGTGAGCGTGATCACAAAAAACCCCACGAGTTTCTTGCCTTTTTCTCATCGGTGGGTGCGTTCTGAAGGCACACAGCTTAACTTAGAATTGAAGACGATTCAAAGAGACTCATGCAAATCATATGATTCCAAATAAATAAAGTAAAATAAGTTTTTTAAGTTATTTCTTATCAAAAATCCTCGGCGACGAATCCGTTAAAACGTAAAACCAGTGTAGTGAATACTAAGGTTCATCTGAATCGATGTATAAGACGAAATACGACCCATAGAGGAGTACTATCACACTGATAGACTTAAAGCAGAGACGCTTCGTCCGCTCAGTCAATTACAGAACTAATAACCAGAACCATGTTCCCGTACTTGACAAATTGACAAACCTTGAAAACGTAACAGCCTCCGAACAACATTATTAGAATGTTCTTCAACAAATTGGTTGAAAATCAAAGTGTAATTGAAAAGCGGTGCAGCGATCGTCCCCGCCTGATATTCTATTAAATGTTAGAAGTTATCAACTTACAGCGTTTTTAATGTAGATATTTGAAATCTTTATGCCTCTTTTTGGGGATTTCCGTCTAATAAAAATTACTGACAAAAAAATAAAAAAAACTATAAAACCTTTAAATCAAGTTTCGCCCAAGCGCGATCTTGTCTTAACGTATTTCTTTACAAATTGTAATTTTTTTATTGGCCCTAATCAACTGACCGAAATAAAAGCCGTTTCACGTCAAATAATAACAGAATAACAGATGATAAGACCCCCCAAACCTCAAGGAGGCAGGGCGTCAGGGCTGAAAAACAGCGTTGTGTGTGAACAATAAAAGTGACGCCATTCCTATTGTCAAATAACTCTTGTGTCCCAGGAGGAGTAGGTAATTACTGTATTCTAATTTAATAATCACACAAAAAGAGTCCAATGGCGGAAAACAGCCTGTATACAAGTAATCTAATTTCATTCAATTATTTAAACAGTAAACAAATTTAATTTAATTAATTGACAAAGACTTGCTAGCCCTTCAAGCAACCGACTGGCAGCAAGTGGCACAAAATAGGGTGTAATGGCGTCTCTTGGCGTCGCGTCGGTCGGAGGCAATAACATCCACTTCGGGTCGCTGAGCCAGCGTAGCTAAGAATTTCATTTTTAGAGATCCGTGCCCAAAACGAAAAAACGGTACCCTATTACTGCGACTTCGCTGTCTGTCTGTCTGTCTGTCCGTTCGACTGTCTGTCTGTCACCAGGCTGTAACTATAGAGTTAAAATTTTCATAGATTATATACTTCTGTTGCTGCCATAAAAAAAAATACTAAAAATAGGTAAAAATATTTTAGTGGGGCTCCCATACAACATGGTACGGATCACTTCGTGTGCGAGCCCGAGTCGCGCTTGGCCAGGTATTTTGTAGGCAAGGTCGGTATTTTATCATGAAAAAGATTAAATACTTGACCTTTGATCTTTCTCCTCCGCCTTAAACTCTATACTCAGACCAATCAATCAACCTTGCATTACTCTGTAGCGTCTATATTAAAACAGGCAACGGTGGCGCGCGAGCACAGCTTGCGATGCGGTCTGCCATCCTTGGCCGCTACTGCCACTACCAGGACTAATTTACAACCTAATACGAATTACTAGAGGGCCGGTCAGGTGCTACTAGATCCTAACTGTCGTCGCGTCGGTCTCTGTCGGATTCAAGATAAGTGAGATGCGAGATGGTGCTTATTCTTATTCTAGTATTTCACACAAAATATTTTGATTGAACGACTTGAATAGTTAACATATAGACCGGCTTAAATCGTCACAATAATGGGTCCCGACTACTCAAGTCGCTATGTTTTATGCTTTTGAATTCATTATTCGCTTAATTTGTGTATCGATAACCAAATTATAGCCACCGTATCAGTTAGGTATTCAATAGTAGGTTTAAGGCCTGCACTCCTTTTTTAGTATTTATTTAATTTTCATTTTTACGCACTTTTTATTTTATTTATTTTTTAGCTTTCAACTTTTTTGTAATCGGGTTTTCTTTAGTTTTTTTCTAGAGCGTAATCTTCCGTAGTTGGGTTCCTTTGGGGAAGGGACATTTTGAACCTTTACGCTTTAAACTATCCCTATAGTACAATTTAATTGAAGTCGGTTGAAGTTGGAGGTGAGCGATCGCGCTAATAAGCGTTGCTTAACCCACACGATCACTTCAGGTAGCACATGTCACTTTTTGATCCCTCAACTATCCATAGGTACTACCCATAATAATTCATCTATCGGGAACAAGGGAAGATCCCGATCTTGTGGGAATGTCGGAATAAAACTTAGTCCATTAAACCAATCCAGGTTCTCAGCTATTTACTAAATCGTCACAATAATGGGTCCCGACTATTTTACTTGTTATATTGTTATCCGGTCAGTAGTTTTTGCATGAAGAAGTAACAAACAAACATACTAACACCAATATCGAGTGAATGGAAGCAAATCAGTGAGCAACAGCTAGTGCAATATTTATATTTTTGAAATGTGTTAATTAAGCCCTTTCATTTGATATGATATACTTTCATTTGACATTTGAATTATTTTTAGTTTTAAATCATGACTCTATGTCCTCTAGAGGGCGCCATATTCAATTTATTGTAACGTGCAGCGGACTTTTGAGACATTTCTAACGATACCTCAATTGTTAAATTATAGTAAGTAGTTTTGAAGTTAGGTGGGAACAGATGAACATACATACAGGTCAACACATAACCCTCCCTTTTGGCTTCACCGTAGTCTGGTAAAAACTACCCCAACGACGCGGAGCCGCGATGGGATAACACCCACCTGCGACTCAAAAGGTATGACAAACAAGTGTTTATGTACAGATATTATTTATTTTTGGTCCGGGTGTCTGTATGTATATATATTTTTAAGCTATTGCGTAGCTTTTATCGGGCTTTGAGCGCGGCGACCGAATCAAAAAATTCCTTAACGAAAAGTTGCTTTGAGTGGAGCAACATAACGCTGTTTGAAATGACCTAGAACATTTATTTATTGCACTTATTTATCTGTGGGAATATCGTTAAAAAAAAATCTCCCAATGATACCATACCAAGTTTCATCAAAATCGGTCCAGTAGTTTCGGAGCTTATTCCTAACAAACATAAAAACAATCAAAAAAACTAGAACAACTTTCCTCTATAGCGTAGATTTTATGTCCATCGATCTAATTAGATATTTACCTTGACAACACCTGGGTTTGCCAAAATGAATTAATCATATTTTTTTTCTTCAGATAAACAGTTTTGACTAGTGATGTGCCCAGGCTGTGCCCACTCAACCATTTATCTCAGGATAATGTCAAAGGAGAGCTATAAATAGATTGGATAAAGTTTGAGACGATTTTTTGTCTCGTCGTTGAGCTTTTAGTCGACGATTAGGTATATCAGAGGTTTTTGACACCGCTCGATATATCTACTGTAAACTGTATTTCTTTCTTTAAATCTACTCCTTAGGGTACAAGCAGACTTCAGATTGCTAAAAGGAAATTAATTTTTAATCCCTGACTCCAAAAGAAGAGCCGCAGGCAGGCGAATACGCGCATGTGAAACAGAAAGTTTCTGGTTAGATTCCCGTTTCAATCAAATATTAATGTTAAATATTTATGTTTGTGTATGTATTTATGTTTTTGTTAAAGCTGAGCAACTGGGCTTGTGTTATGGTGGCCAGATAACGGACAGTATACCTACTCATATACATTTTTGTAAATACATACACAATAATATACATCAGAAATATCCAAACTAGAAACAAAATATCCGTACATAAATATTTGTTTGAGTCGGGAATCGAACCCGCAGCCTTCTGCGGATGTTCACCCATCACCGCGTCACAGAGGCCGTCAATACAAAAGACGATGGAATCTGTGCGGTGTTATGTATCCTAAAAGAGGAAGTTAGAAACAAACTCCACCCTTGACGATGCCTTAATAAACCATTTCTCAAAACTTACCAGCACCGCATTCACCTTGCACTAAGTAGGCACGTGAATAATATAACCAAATTTCATGCAAACAACACTGCAGTGCACTCTTTTTGGATCACCTTACAAGTATAATATAATAGTTGTCGCCGCGAACTGAGACCTCACACCATAAAAATGTAATAATTATCGCCCAAAACTGAGACCTCACGCCTGTTCTTACTCAAGCTTTAGACACGGAGCCTTACATGCTGAACACGCAATTAGGCTTGTGATACATTTCCCTATTGCACTCTCTAACCCCTCTGACCAAAACTGCTCGTATTCGAATAGTAAAAATTTTCAAGTGCTTTCTTAACTAATTATCAATAACCCTGTACAAAGTTAACTTCAATTGTCTAGCTTAAATCTGTCCTGTTACTACTGAGCAAAACATAAATTTAAAAGTATAAATGTACAAACATACGATTGCTTGATTATTTCGAGCGATGTTGGCCTAGTGGTAGATACCTCGACTTTCATTTCGAAGTAGGTTCGAATCCCGACCGGCCATGCACAAGTATATTTTACTACGAAAAAGTTATGTGCGCGTAAAAACATCATAATGAAACCCTCGGCTTAGTTGTCTCCAGACGTATTGACGTGTTCTTTCCTCTGGACACGGTCGACTGAGTTAAGAGACTGGTAAAAGGTCCCAGGCTCTGCAGCGTCCCGAAAAGCATGTGCCAAAGTTGCTGGTTCTATATAACCATCTATATTAGATGTAATGGCTAACAAATAAATATAGACCTCACTCGTTCGGTGAATCAATCACCTGCTTTTTAACAAACTTTACAGCTTCGATGACTGTGTCAAGTTTACCTTTATCACATATCGTTAATTTATTCCGGGACATCAATTCCGACGATAGCTAGCGAACTGGTTTTGGTACTAAAATAAGATCTACATACTTACAGTAGGTGGTACCTATATTTTATATTCATTATACCTAGCTACGCAAACAAGCTAGCCCTTTCCACACTAATAGGTATTATGAAGAGGAAAGGTTTTTTATTTGTAATGAATAAATACTGAAACCAATGGACACAGCAAGCATTTAAAAAGAAAATATATATATCTCGGTTTTGTCCTTTAGATAAAAACTCATATTTATTGACGAATTAAAATAACTTCAAACCAGAGTTCCATAATTGATGGTAAGTATAAATCAGGTAAATTTTTGTTTACTTTATAAACATATTTTTAGTGTTTTGTTTTTTTTTATTTGGTTTAAAATCTTATCTTTTTATGTTTACTTTGATGGCAGACTGAGGATAACCTCAGTTGCCTACAGTAATCTAGCCATCGGGAACTGAGGTTTAGGCTGTTGACTGATACAAAATTCTAATTATCGATTCTGATATTCTAATCTATGTCGATCTCTTAGGAGCTTTTGTACTTTACTCGATTTTTTTTTGATGTAGAAATAAATAATCGAAAATGCTATTTTTCCCGATAACTGTACTAAATTTAAAAAAATGCAGATGGCAATTTATAGAAGTTCAAAAGCAAGCAGTTTCAATTTATAGTAGTTAGTTTTATAGCAGTTTTATTTATAGTTGTTACAGCGGTTCCTAGGGATAGGACCTGTTTCTGTTGTTGTTAACTATCCTGCCTTTAACTATTTACTTCAAATGCATATTAAAATATTAAATTACTGAAAACATTACGCAACATATTTTTGCTGCTGATTTCAGTTTAATAGCTTTTGGAGACAAAAGGAGACAATGTAAAAAAATATTTAAAATAAAAAAAACTTTAAATGAATTTGAATTTAGAAGCATAGGATGGACTGATCTATGTTTCTCGAGAATATGCACTTGTACATGTAGATTAGGTACTGGGTAGGCACTAGATAAATTGTCTCTAAGTGTAACCGTCTAGTCCCAACCGCGGACGCCCGGCCGGTACACTCTTGACCCAATTCTCGGGGTCACCGATATTATCATTTTCATAATGTGATCGTTGAGGCTTCCCATCGTTCTTTTCTTTTGATTAATTGTATTGGAATCGTATTCGGAAGGCGTTTGTAAGTGAGCTTTATGGCGGTGCACGGCGCATGGCAGTGACTTTCGGATTTATTGATGGCATTTCTTGAAACTTTTGCAAAATCAGATGCAAAGTTAACAAACTTCGCATTTGTTTTACAAAACTCATAAAGTACCATTAGCTTAATGGCAGGTAGTGACTTTTGGATTTATTGATGGGTCTTCATCTGACTTATAAAACTCATAATTTAAAATGACTATTTACTATAAGTACCTACCTATGTTAATTTTAAGAAAACAATTTAACTTACAACTATCGGTAGTTAAGAAGGTAACACTTTTAAAAAGGCAATCCATTACAGTCATAAATCATTTCACAGAATTATCCTCAAATTAAATATTTTACGTGTAAATAGAATGCAAAGCGTTGCATTTACAGGATTGATATTATATTCATACCTAAATATAAAATCCAAAGCCATGCCTGACAGACTGAAATGTCGACGTATTGGGCCATTCGGCACATACCTATTATGACGTAGACATCCGCTAAGAAATTGGTAAATTCAACCCCTACGGACGAAGTCGTGGATGAGAAGAGAGCTATTGTAATTATAAATATAGGTTTATAATTTGTCAAAATAGAGATTTATCTAGATGACCCAGTTTAGTATCAAAATGTAAAGTTATTTTGTATTTTGCATCGGGTTGTTATTGTTGTTATTTGTCAAAGTCTCTTGAAATTCTATCAAGTCACGTTCAATCAACAACAACACCTTAAAATTCTATCAATACCTAAAACTCTATTGACTTTCCGAACAAGAAGCCATCTAGCTACCTACAGTACGTTTAACTTCTGCCTCAACTAGCGAGTCGGCGAACAAGGTATGTATCGATGTTCTCACCATAATATTCAGTAAGAAAGTGTCGGTGTGAACTTAGGTGCAAACCGTTTCTTTCGTCCTGAGAGCTGAATGATAGGCATAGCGATGGCGAGAGAAAGCGAGTTTACTTTGCAGATTTGGAACACTCTAATGGGATAATTTATGCCTAATTTTAGCACATCTCTTCTTTTATAAAACTTTACATATTATTTTATACATAGGTAAATATTACTAACAATTTCTTAAAGGGTTGCATTTTGGCATAGTAAACAATAATTTATTTGTATATTTTGAGTTTCGGCGCCATCTCTCAAACCGATGGTACTAAATACAAAACAAAATCTCGTATACATGCAGTGTCAGGTTTCCCTGCTGTAAATGCAGACTGGCAACATCACAAAAATGCAACATCAAATAACAAGGCTTACTTGACACTACGCGATTTTGTTACATGACGTTGATTTTACCTATTAATGTCATCTATACATTGTCAAAGGTTTAATCGCGCAACTAAAAATAAATAAAAAAATTACAATCCGTTTATAAAGATTACCATGTTAATTTTAATGATATTTTTACTGACCAAATAACGCATAGAAGGTCCCCATATCGTTTTCCTAAGTGAAAACCAAACATTCCGTAATACCCACCGACATTTTCTCTTCAATACTTTCGCTTCCGTCCTCGATCCAAATATTTCCTTGAACAGCCGACAATTCCTGAAATGCCTGATATATTAGATCAATAACTGCATTCAGGTAAACAAATGGTTCAGGATTCTCAAGGTCGGGGTCAGTGAAACTGGGTAAACAGGTCACTGGGAAACCTGTGCCTCTGCTTAGGGTTGACACATTGTTAAAGTCCTGTTCTCCATAGTCATGTGATTTGAAAACATTTGAAATCGAATAGGTGTCAATTACAAAATCTTGCACTAAAAATTACTACGATATCTAACCGCGCAAGTCCCGATTCCGTAGGAATATTATATAACCTAAATGTTATTTTAGGACTCCAACCATTATCTACATAAAGTTTAGTCGCAATCGGTTCAGTAGTTTTGCGTGGTAGTAAATATACCTACTAATACACTTTTTACATTTATAATATTTTTACCTAGTGATATTTTCTTATGCCCATTAATGTTATAAAAATTCATGTGCACTTATGCCTTGTAAATTACCGTAAGACCGTATCGCAGTGCAGTGTGGAAAGTTGCAGGTTCTGTTCTGCCTTGTTTAAATTTTGGGAATGTATTTTATAAAACAGTATTATCTAATGCTTTTTTAATACGTCGAAATCTTACAGTACAAATTGTCTAAATCTCTAGTTTCTTAAGTTCCATAAAAAGTACTATTTTACTACATTTACTAATCATCATACAAAGTTTTGCTTGACTTTTTTTGTAGAGTTCACGTCGATGACAACCCTACATCTACTCTTAACAGGTAGTAGTTGGTTGAGTGCACTGTGAACTGTAATAAATCAGTTCGACCGATCCTCCGAACACTTCCAGTTTTCAAGGTCTGATAGAATTTATTACATATTACTTCAATTTTCTATTATAAACAACAATACATTTTCTATTTTATTTCTCCACAATAGCATTGCATCACTTTCTGTAGTGGCTTTTGTGTGAATTACATATACTTAGTAGATTTTAAAGGAGAATGGCTTTCATGGCAATGAATAATAAGGAAGTTTATTTTAGCAAGAACAATGGAATGGCTCACGTTGGAAATAACCCGTTGATTGGCATTTATTAAACATTAGATCAGCTTACTAAAAAATAAATATAATTACAACCAGTCTTCAGACCTTCCAGATTCGGGACCACTGCGTTTTATTGAAACAAGGTGGGCAGGTTATATGTAGGTAAGTAATTAGGGGGTTGTTCTAGACGTCTAGGCGAACTCTTCGCTGAAACAGAAGTTTCCACATAAACCTAGTAAAAGGAATGTGTTAACCGTCAATAATGATAATGGTAACGTTAAATCTGTTATCATAAGCACTTTCCGCCATTTCCTAAGCATATTTTTTTCTGGAGGAGGTAGATTGGCCTTTTCTATTAAGCTTTACTTTAAGTACTAGCTATGTATATTTTTACCAAATATACCTTAAAATAAATAAGGGCACTATCCCAATTGAAATTGAAGTTATAAAAAGTAACTTCCTCTTTAAAAAATTAGATATTATTGTTCCAATAAACATACTAGACACAGTAACTCCATCTAAAATAATCATTCCAATATAGGCAGTTTCTTCACTGGATGTCATTGATTTAATTATATCTAGGGCGTACATACCACAAGCAAGTTTACCTGTAGTATTGTATGTGGCATATAAACACGTGCCTAGTAGAGTCGCTTTATAAAATCTTTTGCTCAATAAAGATTTTAAGTAAACAGGCTTTTTTGTAACCGAGTCATGTGCAGATAGCAGGTTTCGAAGTTCCTTTTCAGTAATTTTGTTTAAACCTAGTCATCGAAGGTTAGCAACACATTTATCAAATTTTAATTTATTTGCTAAATAATAGGATGATTCGGGCAAGAAGAATACAAAAATAGTAGCGTAAACAGATAGAGCCATCATGACTAATGGTATATTCTTCCAGTGAATAAAAGTTCCAATAATATTTGAGACCCAAATACCGCAGAAAAGAGTTGCAGATTTGAACGTTAAAAATATTCCGCGGTATTTAGGTGATGTGCTTTCGCCTAAGACATAATTGCTTCGCTGCTAAGAATCTGAGCTATGGAACTGCTGCATTATAGGTCAATGCTCGATGTAAGCATAGTGATACAAGAGAATGCGTACGTGAGTTTTTGTCCCAAATTATATACTCCATAATCGAGATGAAAAGTAAAAAAAAATTTAAAATGGTAATATTTTATGTTTGTGTAGTTTACCTACTGGGCACTGCCAAATTGTCAAAAGACTTAAGTTTCAATGGTGTTTTATTGGTATTTTATCGGAACGGTTAAGTTAGTGTAGAAATTCAGATTAAATTGAGATTTTTTTGGGATTATTATGATTTTCTCATATGGATATAATTCTGTAGGATTTGGAATTAAATCGTTAATCCTAATTCAGAACTTTAAACGTTTTAGTCAATAAAAATAACTCACCCAACCATGGTTGCATAGATTCGTCAATAGCATCTGTAATATTGCTTTCTTTTTTGATTTGTGGAATGAATACTGTTGGGGCTCCAAATCACAAGCCCTATGGTTTTAGTATACCTAAAAATCCCACCCATATTATGCTAGATACCATTGCCTAAAATAAAAGAACTCTGGTAATGGTTTTGTCTGCTATTCATTTATATTTTAAATGGCCTCCATATTAGCTGCAGCTCTACGCACCGATCGTCGCTCGTCGCACTCATTCATAACGTCCTCGGGGGCTCCATAGCCCCGTTATATAGAACACTAGCTGCGGTCCGCGGTTTCACCCGCGTAAGTCCCGATCCAGTGGGAATATCAAAATGAAAAGTAGCCTATAGCCTTCCTCGATAAATGGACTATCCAACACAAAAGGATTTTTTCAATTCGAACCAGTAGTTCCTGAGATTAGCGCGTTCAAACAAACTCTTCAGCTTTATAATATTAGTATAGACTAGCAGCGCTCCGCGGTTTCACCCGCGTAACTCCCGATCCCGTGGGAATATCGGGATAAAAAGTAGCCTATAAGCCTTCCTCGATAAATGGACTATCCAACACAAAAATAATTTTTAAATTCGAACCAGTAGTTCCTGAGATTAGCGCGTTCAAACAAACAAACAAACAAACAAACTCTTCAGCTTTATAATATTAGTATAGATAATATTAGATGCTCGTATTTACCTGTCTTATAAAATGTTTCTAATCCAAGTTATTTTTGTTTGAAACATTATGTATGTCCACTGCTTTGTACTCACAATCTCCCATTTTTAAATATAAATTGTTTGTAATATACTTGAATTTTATTACGTTCGTCCAACACAGTTTGAAGCAATCTAAATAATGGACTGCATAGTAAATAAAAATAAAGTTAGATTACAGTTTATTTTTGTCATTGGTACCTATTTTTTCTATTTTTTCTTAATATAATCCCAAAAGGCCAGGCAAAGGACTTTTAACCTATACAGCCTCGTCTAACATACAATATTTTTTCCATTTGTTTTTGCGTCGGTACGGAAAAAATACAATGGTACGGAAAAAAATATATTTAAGTAAAGAAAAAAACAAAACTTATAATAACTTATAATTTATAATCAAGTTATAATTTAAATCTTATAATTAAGAATGTTTCATCTACCTAACATGTAATTAGCAGTAAGATACGAATTTAACTTATTAGGATAACCTAATACAGCACTAGTGTATCATGGTAATGTAAAACGCGTGCATAATACGTTGGATTATGAGCCTAAAAGCCGTTTAATAAGAAACCACTTTATGAGCAACTGTTATAGTATTACAACATTCAAACAAAACCTTCTATTACACAGTACTGTAGTGTAATGACGAGTAACGACACCATCATAGTTTATCCAATAGTTACTATGTACCTACAATACCACCCACGATGATAGAATACCTAGATTTAAAGTAAACAAACCCTAAACAGTAAACAGACCCTGCCAGGGCTGGCAGGGTTACATGGCGACCCTGCCAGCCCACTGCTCCTAGGCAGTGCTGACGGCCCCCCCACCGGGCCCGGGCCCCGAGCCTGGGCCAGGACTGAGCCGTATGGGTTCCGAGCCAGTATAGTTAACGCGCAGTGAGTCAAGTACGAGTGAACTAAAGTAAAGTTGTGACGAACTAAGTACGTAAAGTGTCCGCGTAAAAGTTCAAGTTCGAGTGTAACTGTACGCGTAATGTGCAAACTAATAAAATAAAGTAAAATCAGCGAAATAAAATATGGACAAACAGCAATCGAAAGAAGACAAAAAGGAAGAAGTAATCATAGCGCAAAGTGGTCAAAATAATTATGCGCCAAATATCTTCAAACCTCAGACAAACGCGCAAGACATGTACATTTTAACAGTTACGATACTGGTAATTTGCGGTATATTGCTGGCATACGCAGTATACAAGAAACTTCACAAGCGGCTGACAAAGAAGATACAGCGGCAAGCAGCAGAAGTAGCAGTGCGGTCGCGTCGTACGTCAGTGTAATAACTCAGCTATAACAAACAAACTTAAAAATCCGTGTAACAGTGATACAGTGAAAAGTAAAAGTGGAACACATCTAATAACAATAATGGCAGAATAAATGTAAGTTTATCATTAACTAGAATTAATACACAACATTAAAATTAAAACATAAATGTCAGAAATATGTCAGAAAAATGTGTATGGAAGACCTAAATCGGCAGGACTGGGATAGATTGGCTAATCAAATGAATGTTGATGATTTTGTACATACTTTTTATAATGTATTGTATATAATCATAGAAAAGTACACTCCTAAAGTTCGATCTAAAAGTCAAAAATACCCTGTTTGGTTTACTAAGGAGCTAAAAATATTATTCACAAAAAAGAACAATAAGCATAGGTGCTATAAGCGCTTTGGAAATCCGCGGGATTATGACAGCTTTTCGGAATTGCGTTCCAGTTGTAAAATTTTAATGGAGATAACGTTTAAAAATTATATAGTAAATATCGAAAAAGATTTTTCAACTAACCTGAAGCAGTTCTGGAGGTATACAAAAAGCAAACGCATAACTAATGACATCCCTAAGGTTATGCAATACAATGATCGTACAGCGAGAACTGGTCCTGAGATTGCACGTCTGTTTGCTGATTACTTTTCATCTGTATATTCTGCTAGACAGTCATCTTATTATGAGCCTAGCTTTCCTCCATCAAATTATAGTTTGTGTCATGTAGATATTCCACATTGTACAGTACTAAAACACTTAAAAACCTTAAATGTAACTAAATCGTCCGGATACGACGGAATTCCCCCTATTTTCATTAAATTGTGTGCAAAAGCATTGGCTAAGCCTTTAACAATTATTTACAATAAATCTATGAGGGAGGGCACTTTTCCGGAACTTTGGAAAATTGCAAAAATTTGTCCTATATACAAGTCTGGCGGAAAATCTGATGTTACCAACTACAGGCCCGTCAGTATCCTGAATTGTTTCGCGAAAATCTTTGAAAGTATGATTTATGAGCACATTTATTGTCATTTAAGGCATAGATTAAATGATAATCAACACGGATTTATTTCTGGCAGGTCTACTGAGACTAATCTTCTAGAGTATACACATATTCTATGTAGAGCATTTCACGAAAGAATACAAGTCGATGCAATTTATACTGACTTTTCTAAGGCATTCGACAGGGTGGATCATTCAATACTTTTAAAAAAACTATACCATCTCGGTATCCATGGCAATTTGCATAGATGGATAATGTCTTATTTGTTAAATCGTTCTCAGTTGGTAGCTTTATCCGGTTATGATTCGCCACCGTCTGTGGTGATTTCAGGTGTGCCTCAGGGTTCGAATTTGGGCCCATTACTATTTTTAGTTTTTATTAATGATTTGTTGGACTCTATCGAAAGTAGATGCTTAGCATATGCTGATGATATTAAAATTTTTAGTAAGGTTAAGGGCAAGGAGGATTGTATTCGCTTGCAAAAGGATCTGGAGTATATTAACAACTGGTGTAAGGATAATTGTATGGAACTTAATATAAAGAAATGTCAGGTTATAAGTTTTACAAAGAACAGAAATGTTATTTCATACTCTTACAATATAGACCACTTACCCTTAGAGCGAGTAAATATTCGCTTGCAAAAGGATCTGGAGTATATTAACAACTGGTGTAAGGATAATTGTATGGAACTTAATATAAAGAAATGTCAGGTTATAAGTTTTACAAAGAACAGAAATGTTATTTCATACTCTTACAATATAGACCACTTACCCTTAGAGCGAGTAAATACAGTGCGCGACCTAGGAGTCTATTTTGATAGTGAATTATCGTTTAGATATCATTATGACTACATTACCGGAAAGGCCAGTAGAATGTTAGGATTTCTATTCAAAGTAGCGAAACCATTTAAGAGCAGCAATACCTGGATCACGTTGTACATGTCGTTGGTCAGAACTATCCTTGAATATTGCTCCTCAGTGTGGTACCCCATTTATGATATTCATACTGATAGAATTGAAGCAATACAGAGACGTTTTGTGCGCAAGTTATGTAGCCGGCAAGGTCTTAGGAGAAAAATTCCTAACTATATAGATAGACTGCAAAAATTTAATTTGATGAGTTTAAATTCACGTAGGAAACTAATTGACTTGACACTGATTTATAAAATATGCAACGGAATTAGTAATGGAAAGTTACTGAGCTACGTCCACTTCAAAGTGCCATCAAGATCGGTTCGTATTGCTAAACTGTTTAGTATACCTTACACAAATAATAACGTTTCTCACAATGACCCAATTGCTAGAATGTGTAGAACTTATAACGAAGTTATCTGCGACGGAAATGAAGACATGTTTCATCATAGCTGCAACTCATTTAAGTTGAAAGTGAGATCAATACTAAGTACCTTATAGTTTATTTTACTGCATGTCATTTAGAAAACAAATTTTAATTATTATTAGTTTTTTAATTTCAATTTTATTTCTCTAATAATTATTGTAATAATTATTATTTTTAGAATCACCTAACTGTGTGCATGCTTTTTAACTGTAAGTTGTGTATAGTTGTAAGTGGGTCTCAGATTTACCTAGATTTATCTATTGTATGTTGGAATTTTGTAAGTCTTTGATCTGTTACCTGTAACTATACCTAATAAAATAAAAATAAAATAAAAATAAAATATTGAAGGAATATTGTGATAAATTGCAAGACATAAGACAATACTTAACCAAATTCGGAATTAAACGATTGAAAAGTGCAGCGGCACAAGAAAAGTATAAGTTAGCAAAAAAGATATTCAAAGAATACGATCAATATATAGGTACTATAGAGCTAAACTTAGAGACATTAAATATCATAAACTTATAACACCCCGTCGTTTTTGCGTCGGGGGTTAAAAATCTATGACAAAATAAAAGACCTTATGCAAGAGGCAATCATGACGACAAAACCAGACTTTGAGCTAAAAACGGCAGTTTCTCTGTTGCCAGTGATGAACGGCACGGAAAACGTCACCCTACAATTAATAGATGCAATTGAGCTATATACAACAATGATTTCACAAGAAAGTCATGCAAATCTGATTCAATTTGTATTAAAAACGCGGTTATCACAAAACGCGAAATTAAAATTATGTAACAACTATAAAATAAATAAAATAAAATAAATGTAAATTATGTAGTAACCTTCAATTGGGATACAAACTGTCAAACTTCTTTTGAAAAATTAAAAAGCGCACTATGTAACCCACCATTATTACAGTATCCAAATTTAGAAGAAAATAATAAGTTTATACTACACACAGACGCGTCAGGACTAGCAATCGGCGGTGTATTATCAAATCAAGATAGGAAGCCAGTAGCATACGCCAGTCGAGCGTTAAACAAGGCAGAAAGAAATTACCCGGTAATAGAAAAAGAACTGTTAGCAATAGTATGGACTGTCAAACATTTCCGGCCATACCTGTATGGAAGAAAGTTCAAAATTTGTACGGATCATAGACCATTAATATATTTGTTCAATATGAACAATCCATCAAGTAGACTAACTAAATTCAGATTATGTTTGGAAGAATATGATTTTAAGGTAGAATATACGCGAGGTAAAGATAATGCAGCTGCAGACGCATTATCAAGGATAGTATTATCATCTGAATATATAAAGTCAATGAATAACGAAGTCAATTGCCTTATGGTGATGACTAGGAAGCAAAGACAAATGATGGATGAAACAAAAACCAATGATGACGACAGCAAAACTACTGACGATTGGATAGGCCACCCAAGAGTAGTAGAAATGCTAAAAAAGACTAAAAATACAATTGAATTAAATTTCGACGTCGAAGAATATAAAAATAAAAGCGCTTGTATAGACAATAAATATAGTAAAGAAAAAACATATGTGTATACGCCTTCTAAAAATATAGTTACAATGAATCCTAATTCTAGATCATGGTTGAAACGAGCTTTCGCAGTGTTAGAATTAGAGCAATTCTGTAACAAAGAAAATATTAAAGAACTATGCATAGTAAAAAATGAAGGTAATAAAAAGTTAATTATAGAGCTAGCTCAAGAAATAAAAAACAAAAATCAGTGGCAAGGACCACGGGTATATATAATAAATGGCGTAAAGAAAATAAGTAATAAAGACGATCAACGGGTCGTATTAAATGATTACCATTTGTTACCAAGCAGTGGACATGGTATTAGAAGAATGACAAACAATATAAAAAGGCAGTATTATTGGCCTAGTATGGACAACGACATAAATAATTTTGTTAAAAGATGCGATCAATGTCAAAAACAGAAACATCATAAACATGTTAAACAACCAATGTGCATTACTAGTACGGCATCCTCAGCATTCGAAAAAATATACCTAGACGTCGTCGGACCTCTCACAAGAGATTTCGACGGAAATGCTTATATATTAAAATTACAATGTGAGTTAACTAAATACGTAGAGGCATATCCAATGCCAAATAAGGAAACGGAAACAATAGCTCGTGCTTTAGTAAATAACTTTATATTGCGTTACGGTATTCCACAAGAAATAGCAACTGACAGAGGTACTGAATTTATATCCCAAACCATGAAAGATGTTTGCAAATTATTAAAAGTAAAACAAATTCAATCAACAGCCTACCACCACGAAAGCATAGGATCTTTGGAAAACTCGCACAAATCATTAGGAGCATTCCTACGAATCCAAACAAACAACCAACCGCAAGGATGGAGCTCTTGGTTGCAATACTGGTGTTTTGGATATAATACAACAGCTCATACCGAAACAAAATACACATCGTATGAACTTGTGTTCGGTAAGTTGTGCGGTATACCAAGTAACCTCTCAAATACAATAGATCCAATTTATAACTTTGATAACTATCCATTAGAATTGAAATTTAGATTACAAAAGTCACAAGTGCAAGAAGCAAAAGAAAATTTAATAAACTCAAAATTGTGCAGAAAAAATAATTACGATAGAACAATAAATTCAGTAAAATATAGAGAAGGGGATTTGTTGCTAGTTAAAAATGAAAACAGAGAAAAGTTAGATCAGGTTTACTTGGGACCGTACAAAGTAATAAGTGACATGGATGTAAACGTAAAAATATTGCAGAACAATAAAGAAAACGTAGTTCATAAAAATAGAACAATACCATATCGAGAGTAAGTAGTATTAGATCAGTAAGAACAAAAAAAAAAAAGAAAATAAGAAAGTAAAAAAAAAATTAAGAGTATATACCTACCTACCTATAAGTTACTTTCCTACCTATACGGTTGTAGAATTAATAAATACTAGGGGAATAAAATAAAACGACAACAAAAGATACACAAAAAAATAATAATTATATAAGTAGTGTAATGCAACATTATAACCCATTGTATAATTTTAAGTCATATTATGATAAACTTAAAGTATATTCCTCTAACTAATGTAACTTTCTTGTTAAAAATGTAATCATTTAAATTTAATATTAATCGATAATGTGTAAACTCTTGAATATTTTAAAAATTTAATCATTTATAATATATTGTGCTTGTAAGCCAAAAATTGAAACTGATTCAATTTTTGACTAAAAAAAAAATGGAAGATGTAGTGTAATGACGAGTAACGACACCATCATAGTTTAACCAATAGTTACTATGTACCTACAATACCACCCACGATGATAGAATACCTAGATTTAAAGTAAACAAATGAATATTGTATTTCAGTAATATGATCCATTCCTAGATAACCATTTTACTTAATTCTTATCAGTTTTGCAAGTTAGCAAAACAGACAAAATATGGTACCGCAATAATATAAGTAACATTTATTAATTGTAAATAAAATATTAAACAATAGATAAGGTAAAAACCTACGTCATTACCTACTAGCAGTAAGTAGTATATAAGGACATATTAATCTTACAATAAATCAGTTATAACCTGGAAGTCAAGTATTTCATTACCACCGCAGCTCCGAACATTACAGTACACACACTATCATAATACTAGATGCCACTGGCGTAATCGTCTTTTTAAAATTGTAACCAGAATAATGTCAAATTATTTTTATCACAGTTGCTCATAAAGTGGATCTTATTCAACGGCTTTTAGGCTCATAATCCAACATATTATGCACGCGTTCTTTTGAGAAATTTCGTTAATATACAACCAAAGTACATTGCAAAAATAGTTATTCCATCTAATATGAGCATTCCTTTATACGCTAATGGTTCACTTTTAGTTATTTTCTTTAATATATCTACAGCGTAAACAGTACATACTAATTTTCCTGAGAAAATACCTGATACACCTGTCAGAATTGAAATTAAAACCGGTTTATAGAATTCAATTGAGGTTATTACATTGTGAAAGTCTTTTATCCTTTCTAACAGAGACACCTTTTCTTTTGAAGAACTCTTGACGTATTCTTTCTGAGATGAAATAAGACATTTCAATTCCTTTTCGGATTCTTCATCACAACCTTTCAACCATCTATGACTTGCTGCACATTCCTCGTACCTTTCTTTACTCGCTAACCAATAAGGTGATTCTGGCCATATCAATAGCGTTATCAGAGTATACGTACTGCAGACTATTCCGACTATGGTTATAGTTTTCCAATGAAAGAAGGTGCCTAGAGCATTAGCAGCCCAGATGCCCCAGTAATAAATTGCGCATTTCAGAGTTATGAAGACACCTCGATACTTCGGTGAGGTATATTCTGTTAATATAATTATTGAGACAACAATCTGAGCAGCGTTGAATAGACCCAGCACTATCTCACTGACAAGGATCTGAATGACGGTGGTGCTGCAGTAGAGTATTATGAATGTGATAAAGACGTCTGCGCACGAGACTGTAAAAGATTTCTTCCTTCCGATTTGCTTTATCATAATTGTCAATATGAATACCCAGGGGAATCCGCTAAAGCCGATCATGGATGCTAAAAATAAAAAAAAAGATGATTTAGTCTAGTTTTTAACAACTTTAACCATTTAGTTCATTTTGTAGTGAATAGACTATCCGACTAATCGTTAGTGGGCGCCTATGCCCTCATAGGAACCCCCAATAGAAGATTCAGAGTCATAGGTCTTGTAGTTTAAGAGATTTAATGAGTTCTTTTCTCTTTTGTTTTCACTAAAATTTCTTATTTCTCTCGGGGTGTAGGACGTGTTCCCAGTTGTTTATTTTTTTGTTGAATATACTATTATTTATTTATTCTCTTTCATATTATATATAGATATATTTATATTTATAATTCTACTGTACGTGTGTATGTCACTGAACTCCTACTAAACGGCTGGACCGATTTAAATGATTTTTTTGCATGCGCAAAAATAGTTCTAATAGGATTTTTATTCCTTTTTTACGAACCATACAAACTTTGCCCCCTCTTTCACCCCCTAAGGGGTAAAATTTGACAAGATCCTTTCTACGTCATACGAAGAACACACCTCCAAGTTCCGTCAGTAAGGACTGAGCATTTTCTATGTGAAGAAGATAGATAGTGGCACTTATGAATTATCTTAGTTTTTATTGTTGTGACGCAACAAATTACATTAACATACAGATGGACCTTGTTTAATTTGTTTTATTAAAAAAATGCCTTTTTGCAGCTAATTTATGACCATATTGTTGAGACTGTCCGAGCGTATTTTGGTGGAAAACAACTAAAAGATAGATTTATACAAAATATATTTGAATAATGAGGTTCCTCAAGGACTGTTTGTAAAAAACATTATTTTCAACTTTCTTAAAACCTAATTATGTATTTAAACTACCCATATAAGTAATAAGTTCACAAAGAAAATCTTACACTTTGTAATCAAAATCTTAATTTGCTAACAAAACATACAAGGTTATATTATAATATACACTAACTTTTAACCACGACTCCTGCATCCATTTTTAGTGGACCCCTCCGTTACAATACCTATCATTATGCCAAATTTTATCCTGATCCGTCAATTAGTTTAAACTGTGCGTTGACATTAGCAGTTAGACAGGACTTTAAATTTATGGATTTCGATTTCCAATTGGGTTTAAAAATCTATCTTTTTATTAATTCCCTACAAATTATGATCTGCTCAGCCTTAAGAACAATTTGAAGATGAACATAATTGAATACTTACTGAGCCATGAAGCCATCTCATCGCTGACAGCGTCTGTAGAGTTTTCTTCTTTCCTTATCTGGGGGATGAACACCGTCGGTGCACCCATATTTAGCCCGTAAACGAAGTATGAAGTCCATACACTAGTACATATTAATAACTGCAATTAAAGAAAAACGTGATAAGTAAGTTATTTCGTGATCGGTTAATAAAAGTCATAAATTAGCATAAAATTCAAAGTCCTGATTAATCTATCAACGTACAACTCAAACCATTACGATGTAGGCATTTGTTAAGAAAGGATTTTAGAACATTCAATTTCTACGCGGACGAAGTCGCGGGTAATATCTAGGTAACTAATAAGCTCAGACTACAATAAACTAATAAGGTATTAAGGTAACTAGTACCTTAATAAAATATTTAAATTATTCTAACCTGTTTCATTAGGCACGATTATTATCTACCTTTAAGGTACAGCAATAAATTATTTTAAAAGGTTGTTGTAAAACGTAGTAAATACATAGTTATAAATGACAATGTTATTAGTTTTATTTAAAAAAAAATATGCCTTAACCATAAGGGTCATGCTTAGATCTTGTTGGCTGATCTTCACCAAGGCCTTTTTTTATGTATATTTAAAGATGTTGTATCATATCTAGAAGATAATTTGAGACCCCTAAATAGTACACGCCTTTGTATAATTTGATTCGAAATATATTATTCATGTATTAGTTATAGTAGGCTTGCTCAAAACCTATACTACTATCAGCTTAGTTGCCCGTGTTCAGAGAAAAGAACTCGTCAATGAGTCTGGAAGCAACTAAGCCGCTTCATCGCGATGTTTTTGGAAAGTTAATAGGTTTCAATTAACAATACTATCAAAGCGGTGTTGACCTAGTGTTGATACCTCATTCCGAAGGTCGATTCAAAAATCCAATGGTTAAAGAATGGACCAATGGTTAAAGTAAACATCTTGATAAAAACCCGTGGCTTACTTGTCTTTAGACGTATATGTCTCTAGACGAATCGACGGGTTATTTCCTCTGGACACGGTCGACTAAGCTGAAAGGGTGGTATAAGTGCTGGGCAAGCCTACTCCATCTAATACTTGTAACAGGTACTACAGCGACTTGAATAGCATGACCTTAATTTGCTAGCGCTGTGTAAAATAATCTAGATTAGAAGTAAAGACCAATACAATCATGCATTCGGAAACACTTAGATTTGACCGATCAAGCTTCTAACTTTTCCCGTAACATATAAACCTGTCAGCTTAAACTAGAATGTATTCATAGGCTAACTAACCAAGCAATGAATAATTTAGCAATAACTCATAGTCATCTTTCGTATTCGTTAGTTACCTGCCTACTAGTAATTGACATTTGATTTATTCAATACAAGCTGCGCCTCGCGGTTTCACCCGCGTAAGTCTCGAGTTCGTGGTAATTCCGAGATAAAAAAGACTAGCCTAGGCAGCTGAGTGTCATAGCATCGCTACCTCCAAACTATCTCTATGCAAAATTTTATCCAAATCGGTTTACTGCAACTTCACAAACATCCTACAACCTCACAAACTTAACCTCTTTATAATATTAATAGAGATTTATAATATTAATACGGATTCATTGTATCGTATAACCATTAACCAAGTAGGTAATCATATTCATCATTGATTGCTTTATTTGTAGGTACAGATAGTTATAAGTATATTAAAGACACAACTTGACATGGTTGGTCACTACAATAACATCAAACGTAACTAGCTGCGCCCCGCGGTTTAACCCGTGTAAGTCCCGTTCCCGATGAAAAACACCTATGACCATGATATTCAGCTACCCCCAATTTCATCCAAATCATCCACTGGTCCGGACATTTGTTTTTTGATGATTTTTTGATTGATATAGATAAATATATATTTTTTTGCACAATGTACAAAACATAGAAAATTATTATAAAGCTAGAAGTAAACGTGGGCCTTTGGGGCTATTTCCAGGAGATAGCAAAAATGCATATGTGTTCAAATTGTGAATTTTTCAAAATCCTTTCTTAGCCTACGTCCTAATTATAGCTAAGTAGGTATCTGTATGCCAAATTTCAGCCTGATCCGTCCATTGATTTGAGCTCTACATTGATAGGTATACTTATCAGTCAACCAGAGTTTTGAAATAAATACACAGAAGATAAGTATGAAAAAGCCTACATCTACTTACTTGTCTTATAAAAGGTTTCCAACAGTTTTTTTTATTTGTACCAATATCGCCGACTTCACCAACTTCTTCAGATATATATGTATTTCGATTCATCACTGATATTTTATTAATAATTTATTACATTTTGTAGAGACAGATGCATTCACAAGATTTTTACTTAGCAGTTAAAGTGAATTTTTATTTGAAAATTTTATTGTAATATTTAAGTAAGTTAGTTTATATCAAAACGCGTCTTTTTACACGTATCACAAAATAAACACTGATTGTAACTGTGCTAACAACAACCTAAATATTATCGCAAACTTAAAATTAATTCATATATAAGATTCTTATTACAAAGCGGCATGGATGGATCGTATTTCTTAAAGGTACCTTTAGTTACTTTGTAGGCATATTAAAGAAAACATCGATATCTTCCTATTGTCATTGTGATTTATTTTAACCATTAATCAAATTAACTCGTATCGTAGGAACTGGACCCAGATGGCCCTAGACAGGGAAGAGTGGAAAGAGGGTGGCCTTTGCCCTGCAATTGGACGGGATATGCTAAAATAAATAAAATTAATATTAATAAAATTATATTCTATTACGTATGTTAAACGTCCGTGCGTACGTAGGTACTACTATTTTTGACTTTGTTAAATGCAAGTGACTCCTTCTTTTGAACAATTTTTAAAAGTATACACATAAAAAATAAATGAATTGAAAAATAGACATCGGAAAATAAGGGTGGGTTGCATAACATTGTGCTACAACAAATTTAACTTCATTCTAGCTAATTTTTACGTGTAATCTATAGTTAAATTCTATTTTATTGTTATTATTATTAATTAATCAGTTTCACACTATGACGTTGAATAATTATGTTTCGGTCTTAAATCAATTTATTGTTTGTTGTGCAAGTCAACCTAACAAAATGAACATAATCACGGCATTGATATTGCTGTATTTTACTATGTTAAAAATAGACAATATAACAAAACAAAATGTGTTCAAATTGGGATCCTTGAGGACGGTTACCTCTGGTACTCAACCCTCAAAGTCATAACATTTTTTCACATCATACTATTTAAAAATAATCACCTACGTAAGTTACTAGCAAAAATGGTGTATTATATGCATTTAGATGTTTGGCGATATGGAAGTATAATTGGGTCATTTGAGCACTGGTAGAGACTTGGTGAGAATTGGTGGTTAGTTGATCCAGTCAAAGTGAAAAATATTTGAGGCCAATCGAAACTATTACCTTCGGTCTTTCTCTGATTCAAGTTCGAGGATGATGCGACGCCAAATTCCCAGTATCCTCCATTTGAAAGCATACTAGTTATGAAATACTATGGGGGGGAAATGCAACTTTTACCTCTCATTATCCCCCAAATGCTTGATTATTGATTTTGGAGAAGTTCCCACGAAGATTCCCACTTTCCTCCATTTTTAGGGTTACCATTTGGGGATAGTGGGAATACATTAACATGTTCAAATATAGATACCTACTAACTACTTAGATGCTATGTAGCGTCGTAATTATTTTTTATAGAGTAGGTATAATTTGCTACTGCTTTACGGTGGTTTTGTGCACACATGGCTTAAGTACCTATTTATATAAGTAGTTCAAAAGTAGGTACCTATTAAATGCATATTTTAAATCTTGGTTGGGTAGCTTATATGCGCAAAATCAATAACGTATCTTTACTTACTCCAATCGGTCACGGATATAATTTTTGTCACTTAAGCTGTGTTCGAAATTGATATAATAATATAGCGCGCATATCGCTGATATTTAAACATTTTTAATACGTTCTTGATTTCGTACCGGGAGATTAGAACTGTAGGCGCTGTTCATTCAATTGCACCCCACTGCAGGGTAATCATGACAGAAATATAACAGATTCCGACGATTTGATAATCTCCTCCTTTTTTGAAGTCGGTTAAAAAGCAACCGACTGGAGCAAGTAAGGAAAGTTATAGATTTCGAATGGAAATGAATATCTTCGAAATAATGTCAGATAATTGGACAGTTTAAACTCTGATAGCACAAAGGTAACGTTATTAAATCTAGTTGTAAGGCAAATAGGTATCTACTGAATCTTCCGATAGGTACTTTATTCTGATGAACTTTGACATAAAGAACAGAGAAGGGTGGGCGTCAATTCTGTGCAAATATTTTTCTAAAGATATAAATATTTAGTATTCGTAAATTGTTATTTCAGGCAAATTTACAATGAATTAATGCTGGTTTAGTATATAAATGTTGCTGTCTCTGAAATATTGTGTATTAATAGTTATCTAAAGTGTGTTACAAAAATCCTTTTTAGCTACTTAAAGGTTCTATTGTGTAATCATGTGCTCCTAGGACATTTTAAAAAATACACGAATTCCAAAGAATTATTTATTTCGGGAAATTAACGCAACAGCGACGGGCCCATAATTTAATAATACTATAATTTTCATATTTTAAAAACTATCTACCTTCTTACAATATTTTTTTTTATCGTTATTTAATTTTTTTCTAATATTTTTTAGATAAGACAATATTATTTTTCCATGCAATAATTAACAACTTTTTTGAGTCATAGACATTTTGCTTTTGAAATCTATCTATATGCCCCTTAAAACAATGATCAGGTTTCTCATTGGTTCTGGAATGCACTCAAATTTCAAAAAAATAACTATTATAAATACCTAGTAATCAATTACACTTATTATTAAATTTTCCCTTATTGCTAGGGTAACTTAATAGAATTCTTAAGTCGTTATTTTTTACTTTGAAAACTTTTCAAGGGGTAAAAATTATGAGAAAATAAGTTTTAATAGTAAATGTGAAGTTTGTCTATTAATATGTCCCACGGGGGGGGTGTGGGGCAATGTCCTTCTCGTGACGTCACGGATGGCTAATGTGAGCAGGCTAATGTCCTATGTCTTCGAACCGTGAAAAATTTGACCATTTTATGAAGTTTTATACACTGTATGAGGATACATTAATTCACTGATACCACCCGATACCTACCTCTAAACAATATTTATGTACAGATATTTGTTTTTGGTTTGGGTTTTTCTGTTTATTTTTAAAACAGCTTTTCACGCAATTTTTGTCTGGCCACCATAACACACAAGCCTAGTTGCATAGCTCGTTGTTAGATGGCGCTGTGTACATTTTTTTAAATGAATATAAGTCAAAGTTTGACCACTATCACATTGCACCTGCGTGATGGTAGGTGACGGTGCAGGCTTTAAGATGTACCTAGCTCGCGAGCCTAGAAGATATTCACTCGAGACTTGAACACCCAAATTTATTTCCGCGGGATTGAGACAAGGCGGGTAAATAAGTTTTCATTTGACATGTCTTTGTATCTGTAAATAGAATATTTGTTCAATGAAACATAAACATAAAGGTCATCGGTCCCGGTGCTCAGTGTTCCCGGTGCTCCTTCAGTCCCCGTTGACCCAGTTTACACAGACACATCCTACAGGGAAGGGGTTAGTGTACCCCTATTACTACAATATTAATACGTACGTATTTTCACACTGTTTGTGTTATTCGAAATAAAATATGGGAATGTTCTAGACATCCGGTGTATGAAGAAAACTCTGATATTTTTAAGGTTTCAATACCCAAAGGGTACTGTCACTGTCCGCCCCTCCGTCTGTCTATCACCATGCTGTATCTCATGAACCATGATTGCTAGACGGTCGAAATATTCACAGGTGATGTATTTTTGTCGTCGCTATAACAACAAATACTAAAAATAGAATATAATGTAATACGGAACCCTTCGTGGGCAGGTCCGACTCGCGCTTGTTATTGATACACAACAATTTGCAACAAATGATACTGATAATGTTGAATAGAGACAGCATATTTTGCATGCAATGACAACTTTCTGGCGATTGCAGTTATCTTAGGTCTTAACCCTAGATAACAACAATCATTGTATTCTGTGGGATTTAAATTATAATTTCGACGCCACTATTTGGAATCAAAGGTGTGAAGAATTCAAAGTACAGACAGACCTACAAGCTACAAGTACCTACGTAGCCCAAGGAAATAATATTTAAATCCCCAGTGGTCCATACTCTACTTTCCCTCTCCCTATGAGAATATGAAATAGGAAATTATAAATTGACGTTCGATCTACAATGTACATTTGAAAATTCAAGTTTCAAATTCAATCATTACAGCCCGCTCAATAAGTGTGCCAAAAACTACTACTTTGTTCGCACTTATTGAGGAGCAAACTGTCGATTTTGATATAGATGGGATAAAAATATGTTTGCTATTTGTCTTACTTTACTGTGTGTAGGATATCCAATAGTACTTTCGTTATCTATCAGACAGGAAAAGCTCCCATTCTCAACTAAGCCGTAAAAGCTAAACTATAAAATAAAAATGTATAGAAAAGTTTTCAATCAGATTCACAGTTGACTAGTTTCTGAACGAAGGCGTGCGAACGTTAGGCGCCGTCCTAATTGCGCATCATCGCGCGACCGATGCGATGCGATTTCATCGTGCGATGAAATTGCTCGCGCGATTAGAAAACGTGTGTCCTAATTGCGCATCATCGTGCGACCGATGCGATGCGATTTGATCGTGCAATGAAACTGCTCGCGCGATTAGAAAACGTGTATTTGAAGCGATACGATCACTCTCGAAATGGCTCTTAACAGAGATGCACAGTTTTTACTGTCGAGCAATATTTCTTTAATCATAAATAGCATCAAAAAAAGAAAACGTAGGCCACATAATATACTCTATAAATATAGAAATAAACGTGGTGAATTTCAACCGAATCGAATGGTTTACACAAAATGGCGGTCTAACGAGTCGCGCAGTACCCCTTCCACTTACTTGGTCGGACGAACGTCAATTAGGACATTCAGTGCAGATCACTATGTTTGATCGCATGATCGTCCGATCTATCCGATGCGTCGATGGTCGTGCGATGAAAAATAGAACAATTCGGTCGCATCGCATGATCGTGCGACCGTCAATTAGGACATTCAATAGATAACAGTAGGTTCGATCGCACAATCGTACGACCATTATCATCGGACGCACGCATCGCTCGAACGATGATGCGCAATTAGGACGGCGCCTTAGGTGTGGGATGTTGCCAACCTAACGTCGTCGCAATGACAGTAAATGTACAGTGCTACCAGCATTGCCGGGTGCAAATAGAGATACCAAGTTGAAACTAAATCCATACTTCGTTGTGGATTTATAGATTTAAAGGGAATGGGTCACAAATAGCCGCTAACATTTTCCTTTCTTGTTTTCGTAAAAATGAACAAGTTTGCAGTCGAAATGAAGCGTTTCTATTTATTTATTAACTCTTTCGTAATCTACGATTCTAGAATATTTTTTTCCAAATTACTACAACTTTAATTTTACTTTTAACC
This sequence comes from Idaea straminata, assembly GCA_951213275.1. Taxonomy (NCBI): domain Eukaryota; kingdom Metazoa; phylum Arthropoda; class Insecta; order Lepidoptera; family Geometridae; genus Idaea; species Idaea straminata. The sequence goes on from OX577857.1 coordinate 13,972,521, forward strand.
ATTAAATGTAGCTAGTTCTCTAATTACGTACTAACTGTCAATCATTGGAATTCTTAGGTAATTAGGTTAAGGGTATCATCAAAACCATATTAAGGTTGTATTCAATGGGTAACTTATTTTCTACTGTCTACAAAACAACATTATATTTTCGACTTTTTTAAAAACCTGTCCATCCCTTTACAATAGTAGGCAATGCAATTTTCAAAAGTTTTCGTATTGTTTTGTAGGAATTACGTTATTTCTGTATACCTTCGAATTCTTTATGAAATAACTATTTTTAGAATTATTAATTAATTATTATAAACCTCTTACTATAATATAATCAAATTGAGGCACTTCTAACTTATGATTTCTAAACTGCGATTATATTTTTTATTTATTGTAATAATTTATTAATAGTATTTTTTTTTTTTCATTAATTATTTTTATTATTAAATGTATTGGATAAAAAAAATTGCTTATTACACACAATATGTCAAACATATTGTCTGTCTGAAATTGTTAAAATTATTAAGTACTTGATTTAAACGCTATCAGCTTGTGATTTACATTCAAACTTATTTGTAACTACCGACCCTCGGAGGAGCGGAGATTCCCAACACAAGTATTTATACTTAAAGGGGGTCTCCCAACGATTATGTAATTAGGAAATAAGTTATTGGTTATCGAAATAAATTAATTATTTATTTATTTATTATTTATTTACTGTTAACTTTTCCCCCCGAAAACTCGTATTTAATTGAAAAAAAAAGAAAGCTTTTTCTTTATTGATTTGAATCATCTCACGAAAACAGTCGATGGCATCATAGGCCATATTTGAAGGCTCTTCCCATGAAGTCCCAAGTCCTCATCCTAGGCGCTCCATGTGTCGTCACAGCCGTGGCCGTCGTGTGTAGCAACTCTTAATGTTTTGCTAAATAAAATATTGTACTTATTGCTCCTTCACGCTAAAACTTCTGAACCGATTGCAATGAAATTCAATATGTAGATAGCTGGAGGCCTGGATTAACATATAGGCTACTTTTTATCCCGATATTTCCAAACCGCGGGGCGCAGTTAGTATTTCATATTATATTGACAACAAAAACCGAATTACACCGAGTTATATTTTTTTAATAATATGACTCTAAAATAGTAGGTACCAAATGCTATTTTCAATAGGAAAACTTCTCATTGTTCAATATAATTAAAACCTTGTTAACTACGAGTACCTACCTTCCTATTTTCTGCGTTATGTAAGACAATGGTTGTGAAACTGCTAATAAAATCTAAAAATATAATTCATAAACTTAAGCGACCATAATTCATGAACTTTTTAAAGTAATTAGGTAAATTTCTATTATGTACCATGAACAGATAGAATAGAACATAATGCGTTTACTATCTTATCTTACACAAACAAAACTGTTGAGGGCTACTTTTGTGCATCTTAACGATCAAATTTTATTCTATGGTTTATGGAAATTAGAACATATTTTGGAAATATTTTAACAGACAGACCATAAAATTAAAGAAAAAAAGTATTGTCTTAAAATAAATGACCTTCCAGTGTAAGTAAAAGTTAATTTTCGGGTAAACAGGTCTACAAATTTTTGGAAAACAAAAATAGAATTTCCAAGAGTCGTAGATCAACCGCTTTTTTATAGGTATACCAACACCATAATTCAAAGTCGAAGTCAAAATTCTTAATTCATTTGGCATCAATGACAAGAAATCACGTATGATGTGTGCCTTTGGAACGTGCCCACCAATAAGAAGAAGGCACAAGAAACTCATGGGGTTTTTTGTGATCATGTTCACAAAGGTTAAGATTAGAAATATTTTAAATATTAGAAATGGAGCAATTAACGTCATGTTCATAGGTTAATATCATTAAGGTACCCATCTTCCTAACTACTAATTAATTAGTTTCCTTATTATCTATATTAGTAAGGAAACTATAAAAGTTATTAATTACATATCCAATTAAGTTAGAAAATGATGGACGCTTCATTTATATGATTAATAAGAATCTTAATTTTATTAAGGTCATATTTTTAGATTTATTCTTCGGAAGTTTTAGACAAATAACGGTAAATGAAATTTCTGAAATGACTTTATTTCTAACGCGTTTTTCTTAGTATAAGAATTTAAAGTGTACGCTAAGTAGTTCAGGTTAAATAATCTGCATCGGTTTGTAATTGCTATTTTTTGAGATGTGCTCATAGTTAGTGCCAATAAGTAGGTATACTAAACCTGCGCTAATTATTAGCCAAATTAAAGAAAAGTAATTATCGTTGACAATACAATTTTTTAACTGCTAATACATATACAATGCGTTTTAGCAAAGATATTTTAAGACAAAATGGGGATTATTCTAGACATCTAGGCGTCATCTATTTTTATTATATTCTTTTGAAAGTTTAACTTTTTTCAATAATAATGTTTACTTGAAAATTGGGAACCCACTTGTTAGAGTTCAAACAAACACAACAAAAAAAGAATTAGCGAAATTAGTCCAGCCATTCACGCGTGATCCGATAATAATAGGAAAATAGGGATAGATTATTTATAGATACATAGGTAGTAACCTTTCGTGGTAAGGATTCCTAAAGTAGCCTGCTAGTCAGTGTATCAACCCTAAGTATCCCTCATTTCAATACATCCTCTTAAAGCCAAAATATATTGCAATAAAACTCAAAAAAATCCATAAATTAACAACCAACCGTTTAGAAGCCATTATTATTTTACCGCCAGTACTTTTAAGACCCTATTTACGTCCGTAAACTTAATGTTACGATGACAAAAGCACTTCTAAAGAGGTACGGTCGGAAAAAACAACACTCATTTAAAATGAACTCTGAGCCATTGACTTAGAGTTCAAAGGAATTGTTTATTTTCCGATTGTAACTTGAAAAAGGTAAAGAAAATCAAGTCGTATACCTTTCTGTTAAAGTTGCTTTTGATTGTTATTTTGGCTTTTTATTTTGTAAATAAATGGCTCAATGAGTGCTCTTAATCGTTCACAGACATAGGTACGGATAGAATATTAATAAGGGATTCTTAATTACGTTGATATTCCTGGTTCGTTGTTTAATTGTGTAATGAAATTTTTTTGTTCTTTTTACTAACTGTGCTCCGTGGTTTTTCTATTTCCTTTTCCAAGGTCTTTTGTGCTACTGTAGGGTCTTTCCCTGTAAGTATATAAGTTAATATAATTTTTGCAATTATTTATGTTTGTTTCATTTTTATTGTGCAATAAAGTTTTTATTTATCTCTTATTGGTGATAGATTAAAACTCTAAATAGATACGAAATTGGTTTAGAGGTTTAGACGTGAAAACATAACAGATAGGCTCAATTTCACATTTATAATATTAGTAGGTAGGGATCTTAAAAGCCCATATATATCACATAGCTCCCTGGCTACCGTGGATTGGGTCCAGTTCCTAAAATATTTTTACAACTTGTCCCGTGTCCCGCCCGAAGTCCCCTTCTGTTCGGGACCCAGCCCGTTGTGAAGAAAATTTAACTCAATGATAAAGTCCTGCAATAGGGTCAAAGCCTTCTCTCAATAATAATTTATACATTGTATTTTTTCCTTACATAATATTCAAAGTTCTGACTTACTTGTATAATCCAGTACACATAGCTATAATGATGTAGGCTTCCGCTATAAGAGAGGATTTTCAAAACTTCATACTTATGTAAATTCATACTTATGTAACCCACCCATCCCCTTCTTTAATTCTTATCTATCTAAAGGTTGCCTGAAAGAGATCGCTCTTAGCAATAAAGCCGCCCGTTGTGCCATATTGTTAGGTTTAATATTGTTTTTGTAACTGGAGTTTATGGTAGAATTAAGGTTTAATGTGGTACAATAAAGAGTTTATCTATCTATCTAAATTCAAGTTCATGAAGGTCCCTGCATACAATAGGGCTACCTCCCATTTCCTGCTATGGATTTTGTAGAAGGTAACTAAGCGATTCTTAGATCTTGGGTCTTCGATTCGGTAACCATCAGCTAAAACAGCAGCAGAAGAAAAGTTGGTGTTAGTAATAATAATAAACAATATATAACAACAGACCAGACATTACAATGTTAGATAAGCAAAAGAAATAAGTATATATAATAGATATAGCAATTTGTAATACCCACAATCTTACTAATACACATTCAGCAAAAATAGCCAAGTATACAGATTTAGCAATAGAAATTAAAACACAATGGAATATTACCCACACTAAAACTATCCCTATAATAGTATCAAGTACAGGCGTTATGCCAAAAACACTCCACAATAGTTTAAACTCCTTAAATATTAGCCCGTCAACATATTTATTGCTACAAAAGGCAGTCATTTTAAATACTTGTCGCTTAACTCGAAAATTTCTATCAATAGACAATTAATACTACGCACTTGGCTTCGGCCCGTGTTTCTTTTACCCCCCATGAGGGCAGAATTTCAGGCTACAAAGGCCCATATATACATACCTTATAGACTAACATACATATTTTATAATATAATGTGTTAAAGAATAGCTTAGAACTATGTTAGTAGCACTTCCACGACACTACACTTTCGTCTTTGTCTGTTCTTGTGGGATTTGTCCGCGGAAGCGACGGAACACCACGTCCTTCGGCCAGAAGCTTTCATCCATAACGCGAGGCAGATAGCTGTTCGGTACTCGCACCACAAATGCCTTGAAATTGACGTTTCGATGCGACTCCAGCATATGCACCCTCAGCGTACAACCCAGCTTCCGGCGTACGTACTCGACGATGTTCTTCGTCCTGACGGTGTAGTGCAGGCGGGAGATGTACACCGGAGTGTTAGGCGTCGCAGCACGAACTCCCTGACTAGAATCAGTCGGGGCTGTTCCGCACCGACGAGACACCATTTGGTCACGCTTATTCAGCACCTCGAACAGCAACAACGACGACGAACGACGACGACGATGTTAGACGAGCAATGTTATAATTTATGGTTCACGCCCGTTGTCTCCCCTAACGGACCCCCTACGTCCTTCCGGTCCTCCTGTCGACAACTTTTTCACACCCGTCGAGCCTTCTACACTAGGGGGGACCACCTTTAAGACTAGCGCTTTTTCGTAAGAAAAATCCATTGGGCCAGGATTCAAATATTCGAAACTATAAGAACACACTAAGTGAAATAAATCGGATGATAATTCTATCGAAATCTGCAAACTTGGAGGACAATTAATTACTCCGGCATTCGCTGCTTTCATCAAAAAATTCCGCAACGACCCATAAATTAGGTTTTATCTTAACTAATTTCAGACTTTTAAAACTTCCCTAAATCTAGCATTATAAGGGCAATGACCGATGGTTTCATGAATGGCGTAGGGTAACCCAACTAACGTGCGTGTCTCGGACAAGTCCTGCCTTGTAAATGTCTGGATTAAATCGTGGACACTGATTTATTTGTCTGTTAACGAATTATACGGTTCAAATGTTTTGTGTGATTTGGGTAAGGCATTGACATGAGAATAATATAATTAGCTAATTATATTTAATTACATATATATTCAAATAAGTAATTGTAATGAAAAGAGCCTGGGAAGGAAGGACTAAAAGTTAATATACAATTGTAACTCTAGTCTAATAGGTATTTGTAAAGTTTCTGATACTCTTTGTTTGTCTCCAAAGTTATTTGTTTTTTATTCGAAACCACATCGATTAACGTAAAAACAAGTTTTTCGAAAAATGCCACTTTTCTCGGAAACTAATGAAATTAAAAAAAATATATTTCAAAAATAAAGGAAAGATCTTTGAAGAACGTATTTTCGTAGCTACAGCGAGTGGTTCTAGGTGGTAGTGGTTTTCTTTATCAAATAGCTCTATTTTCTGGGAAAGTCGTCAGCGTCTAAACCTTATGCTAATATGGCTGCACATTAGTTAATTTTTTGTCACATTCAGAATAGTACATTGCGATACAAGTGTGGTAAATTGATTATTGCATAGAGGCGGTTTATGATGCGCGAGCGGAACGCGAGTGCGTTTATGGAGCCGAGATGGAATGACCAAACCACACGTGTATCGTACGACGTTTTTTATCACAGTTGCGAATAAAAGAAAAGACTTGAAAAGAAAAGAAAAGAAAAATTAACAAAATATTTGTGATGTTTACTATTTTTCAGGCAATATTTTTTTGTTAAAATATGCTCCCTAAAGACCAGCAAAAGACTTTTAACCTATACAGCCTCGTCTGACATACAATATTTTTTTGCGTCGGGGGTTCAAAACAGAATGGTACGGAAAAAAATTATTCAAGTAAAGAAAAAACAAAAGAAAAACAAAACTCAATTTTTAATCGTTTTCTAAGACATTATTACGTAAAATTTTCGTTCGTAAACCAACCATTTTTGCTAGCTTAAAAACTCTTTGTTGGTAAAACCTTTTTTTTTTATACATCAAAACAGTATAACTCAGATAAATTAAGAATGTTTCATCCACCTAACATGTAATTAGCAGTAAGATACCAATTTAACTTATCAGGATAACTTTTTACACACTAGTGGCGCCAAGGTAATGTAAAACGCACGCGTGCGTAATTCGTTGGATTATGAGCCTAAAAGCGTTTGATTAAGATCCACTTTATGAGCAACTGTGATAAAAATATCTTTTCATTACTCATACTCCGAAAGTAGGTCTAAAGATGCCTGAAGAGCGTGTAGAAAGAAAAACTTTCAGCCCTAGGGAAAATCGCTTTCAATGACAGCTGTCATGTCAAATCATGGCTTCGCGCGGCTTGTGCAATGTGCTTGTGTATTAGGAACTTCAAAAAACTAACCTCCTTGCTTTAGGTAACACCAAAGAATAACAATTATGGCTTCACACGGTTCATGCATACTGCCAGAGGTAGTATGGAGTCTCTCATTCACTCTCGTTATTATGAAGAATTTTATGTATTATTCGTAATGAAAAGCACAGTGTTTACCTCGGGTAAAAGACTCATTAAGTCCCTCGAACTATTAGCACCCTCGCTATGCTCGGGCGCCAAACTCCGTCTCGGGACTCAATGAGGGACTTTCACACCTAGGGTAACAATGTACTATTACCAAGCTATAGCTCGAGTTATGTGTATCATTTTCATTCACTTTACTACACTATTTGCCATTCTGTTGTAAGTAAATATTTCCGTTTGTTTTCCTACTTCTGATTTTATTTATATCTCGACATCCTTCAAGGCACTTTACTTTATTGACAACCATTACGATGGTTAGTGATTTCCTTTCTACTTTTGTTTCTCAGTTTTACCTATATTTACTAACTAGCTGTTGCCCGCGACTTCGTTCGCGATGTGGTTTTGGGTTATTTAGAATACTTAGCATTTTTCTGCATAGATAAAATTTATCATTCGGTGTAAGATATAAAAACAAAATAGGTAGTTACATTGTTTTTAAACTATATTATTAATTGATTTGGCAAAGGCACTTTACTTACTCATACTCTGAAAGTAGGTCTAAAGATGCCTGAAGAGTGTGTAGAAAGAAAAACTTTCAGCCCTAGGAAAGATCGCTTTCACTGACAGCTGTCATGTCAAATTATGGCTTCGCGCGGCTTGTGCAATGTGTTTGTAGCTAGTATCAGTATCATTACGCATTAGGAACTTCAAAAACCTAACCTTCTTGCTTTAGGTAACACCAAAGAATAACAATTATGGCTTCGCACGGCTCATCCATACTGCCAGAGTTTAGTACATAATAGGTTTTTTCTCAGTAATCGAATTCAGGTAGATATATTTAGTTCAAGATATCTTATTTAATAAAATAAATGTAAAGATGAAAAACTGTAATTGAAATCTACGGACTTCGCGTCATTACTCAGTGTTGGATAAACTAATTTATAAAAATCTCTTTGGTAAGTACCGACGTATTTGAGTATTGAAAACATGTTGAAAACAAATAGCAAAAACAAAAAATCTACATAATGTATAACCTCTTTGGTCCCAACCTTGTAAGAGGATCAGGTAGTATGGAGTCTCTCATCCACTCTTGTTATTAGGAAGAATTTTATGTTTATTCGTAATGAAAAGCACTTGTTACCCAAGGTGTGAAAGTCACTCATTTAGTCCCTCGAACTATTAGCGCCCTCGCTACGCTCGGGCGCCAAACTCCGTCTCGGGACTCAATGAGTGACTTTCACACCTTGGGTAACAATGTACTATTTTTGTTAATTTTTCACAAATAAAACAAAATAGATACACAACAATATGATAAGCTAAAACTAAGTCCAATTTCTATTCGCACAAATTAACTTTAAACACACTTTGTCTTCCTAGTTATCTTTAGATTTTTGTAAATTAAAGAAAAAATAATTATCAACTACCTTTGTGTCTCGATTCATATTCTTCAATTAATAATATAAGAGATTAAAGTATTTACACCAACATCATGCAAATAATAATCTATTTTGGTGAAATAATATTTTACATTGTTTTTATTATCAAATAATAATATTAATGACTAAAAAGAAAGGCCATTGGACAGAACAAATACTAATACTTAAAATAACCCGATGCACATTGAGATCAGGCATCACGTTGAACAAAAAATTTTCACACCAAACATCTAAAGCGTCTCGGAAACGGGGTATTTGAAAGAACGTGATGTCCTATGATTTCACAAAAGTGCACGGTTCCCTTTGAGACTCGTACCTATCGATAGAGGGCATCGAAAAAAAAACAAATAATAAAAAACCAACCCTCTAAAGCGATTTTCTAAGAGTGCGCGGTGACTTTATGCCAAAAATAATTGTGTAAAATTATGTTATGCTTAGGGTTTTTATGTCAAAACCGATTTTTCCAAAACTTTTATACCAAACTACAAAAGGACATTCAACTTCTAAAGCGAGACGTTTTGGAAACGGAATATTTAAAGAAAAATGATAACCTATAATTTTTCAAAAGTGTGCGGTTCACTTTGAGTGCCATAACCATCGAAAATGACAAATAATGCCATCAAACAAAACCTATAAAGCGTTGGGCATTATTTATTTATCGGGTCTAAAATCACAGCGCAAAAAACATAACATAACACATAACATAACTTTTCCAATTTTCTGAATTCTTGACCAAAATACCCAGTTTTTTTATTAGGTAGCTAGCAGGGCTACGTAATTTTGAAAAAAAAAAAGATTTTTACAAATAACTACCTGTATATTTTTAACCGACGTCAAAAAAGCAGGAGGTTCTCAATTCGTCACGTATATATATATTTTTATATATGTTCGCTGATTACTCGTAAACTCTTAGAGCGATTTGTAAAATTCTTTTTTTGTTTTTACTATCTAAGGTTTCCGCTACTTGAACTCATAATTCAAACTATAGCAGGAGAAAAGCGCGATAGAAGTGTAACATCGAAGAGGTCTTCGGTAAAGGAGATCGGTAATATTGTGTAGTAGTACCTCTTTGTACTAACCTCATTTTCAGTTTCACGTAGGTAGTATTAAATGCAAACTATTTGGTTTAATGACAGCTGTCCTCTTGAGCGGAGGCATGTACTGCATCCCTACCATGACTTTTTGAAAAACTCGAAAAAAAGAAACCCTTTTTCGATCACTCTCTTGTCCGTTTGTCTGTCGGTGTGTCACTACCGATATTCTCAGAGACGGGTGGACCTAGTAAGTTGATTTTTAGGAAGTTTCATAGTAAATACTCAATATAGTATGTTAGATCGAATACGTAAAAAAGTCGAGGTAAGGGTACTGTTTCCTTCTGACGTTCGATTAAGTTTTACCACGGAAAAATATTTCGATTTCACATTTTTTTAATATTTTTTCATCAAATATCATAATTATTGTATTAAAGTTAAATTGAAACATACCCTAAATGTTAATCTGATATTTTCTGAACATATTCATGTGGACCTTGTTAAAATCTGTTCTGTAGTTTATGAGATTACCTGGTTCAAACAAACAGACAAACAGACAAACAGACAAACAGACAAACAAACAGACAAAAATTCTAAAAACTACCCTATCGTGTTCAGCTAACGATTTTAAGACGACCTGTGTATTTTTTTTTCTGGATATCTTACAATTACAGATTTTTTTATGTCTACAGATTTATTATATGTATAGATACTATCGCTAATATTATTATTCATTGTGTGACATAGACCTTGTAATCACAGTACCAGTACCTACGCTTGTTACTTAGGTATATATTAGTTAAAGTATAAGTACCATATGCACATCAAGATTTAATTTTATTTCATTTAGTGTTTATTTAATAATAAAGTCTCGAAATTGGGTGCTTTGGATTCACTTCGACCAAAAGTAGAAATTAAGGTTAAATAAATTAAATCACCTAAATTGAATTAACCTTGAATTAGTTGCTTCTCACGTTTTATCTAGGAACTCTTAAAATGAGAAAATAAATTCCTTTTACTAAGTATTTTTAAAATTGACTTTTAAAAAATCGAGATGTCTTTTTTAGTACCTAATATTAATTACTTATTTTAGAGTTGATATATTTTTTGTTGATGATAAAAATAAAAAACTACAAAAATATTATTTATTTAAACAATCTTACATAAAAATTAATAATTAAATACGACTATTTACAACAAACATACAAAAATATACATTTTTACAGTTGGTGAAAGATTATCATATTGGTAGTTATAAAAATCCTCATCACTCGAAGATGCTTACCAAATGGCACTTATTTATAGAAATAATTCTTTGGACTTCTTAAAGATGTCATTCGGTTTTGTCCAGTATTGTTTACTTAAATTATAGACTTGAGGCCAGATTTAGACCAACATCTCACCTGATGGTAAGTGACGATGGGTTCATGATGCTAGCATACTTGTCTAGAAGATTCCTCTTCAAGAATTTCGTATTCGTTATACTTAAGATATACTATTTACAAAAATAGGTGTTTTAATCTCATTTACAGACTATAGTTTATCGTCATTTATTTCCTTTCTGTCACATTATTGGATTACTAGTGAGGTTCGCTCGATTACTATCACATTAAAAGTAATATATTGCGTTATCTTTATTGAGTATTTTGGTACTTGTTGTTTTACTTAAATCTACTTCAAATTCTTTTCTTTATCGTCTATTCTCATCCAATAAATAAGTATATTTCCTTCGAAATAAATAACGTTTCCATTCATCACATCGGTCTTGCAAACATTAATCTTTCACTGCCTTGTCGCCTCATCATCTCTGCTGCAGCCGGCGTTACAAAGACAGCTTGAGGAGCCATTTCTATATACTTACTCCTTTTATTTTTCTTACTTGCTCTCCTTTCTAATCTTGTATCAAAAACGTCTTCACCTTCACTATTATCATAATCAACGACAGGTTCGGACAAAACTTCTTTTCTTTTTCCATCTTTTCTTTTATTGTTCATAAAGTATGATTGATTAATATTTGAGACGTTGGGGGTAGAAATATGTCTTGTTATGCGTCTGTCGAACGGTGGGCACTGTCTTATGTTTTCTGAAAATGATTGCCTACGGACGTACTGTCGGTCTATGGGCTGGACGTGGTTGAATGAGGCTCGGCGGAAGCGGGACTCGTCCGGTCTAAAGGATTTACGGAGGTCTTGGTTATGGGCTGATTTTAAAGAGTCTTCGTAGCTACAGCTGTAATTTAATATAAGAAGGGTAATTCTAATTCTACTTGATAACATAAATTGGGCTTATAAAATGACAGACAGTACAGAGCCAATAAACCATACCAGGCCAGACAGACTACTGGCTCTGAAAATATTTAAGTGTCTGATGAGCGAAAGGGTGCTAGTAGTCTCAATTCTCATTGTAATACATGATATTTTTAACACACTTCAGTTAATATCAGTAATATACTAAAATTCTAAACTGACATGCAATAGTTTTGAAATATCAAACAAAAAATAAAAGTGGGAAACATTATAAATATTCATTTCATAGCCTATTGCTTAAGTGTTATTCTAATCAGGTTTCATTCTAATACTATGGTACTGTCTACGAGATACTCCTAAAAGATAAAAATATAGGTGGAGTTAGATGTGCGAGTTCCCTTACCCACTGCTCTCCTCAGAGGTGTGCAAGCTGGACTGGCCACATGGACACCGCACTTCAGCGATGCCAGAGTCTTGTCCGCTGGAGTTGACAGAAGTGATGGATGTATCCTGCCCCTTCCTACGAGTAGGTGCAGGAGCAGTGTTATACGTGAAGTAGGTGTTTAGTCTAGCACTTTTATATGGAAATCTTTGGTGGACAAGTATTTATAGAATTGATTATAAATTGAAGATGTTGTTAGGGATTGGAATCAAAGATAAGATGGGATTTTGGTTAGGTTTGTAAAGTTATTAATTTTAAAGCATTTTGGGATTCCATGGGTAAAAATTAGCAATGAAAAATATTTTAAAACATGTTAATTGTAGTTAAGACATACAAAAATAATATGTAATGTTAAGATATACAAAAATAATATGTAATGGGTTTAAAAATATGTTAATTTAGTTTAGTGTTATTGAAGAAAGAAAAAAAAACAAGTTAATAGTTGAAGAAAATACAAAAAAGTATGGTGACTTTTGGTTATGTAAATTACCACAATCAATAACTACTACATAATATGTCATTAATTCAAAATGCAGAATAGAATTTATTTCACCAACATTAGAACTATAAGTGTTCGGATTAATTTGATTAATTTACTTTGTTTGATGTAGCTCAATTCAGATTTAATTAATTGGATAAATGTCTATGCGATTTCTCTTAAATTAAAGTTTCAGTTTGATTACTTTTCTGTCAACAAGTTACTCCATAAATCACCCAAAAAAAATGTAAACACCTATACCTTTTCTGCAACGGTCTCTGATTGAACTTAATACACATTCTCTCATGTTTCTGTCCAAACGCTTCCGCTTCTCCGAATTGATTTTTCACACACTTCTGATGCGCTTTACCAAATTCTTCAACTGTATTCCCATGAGGGCAGATCTTCTTTGAGCTGTTGTGATTTATGACATCGATGTAAGAATCAGCTTCGCTATAGGATTGATTCAGTTCTTGGCATTGGTTCCCGCCAGAAGGGAATAGACCACCGTACTTTGTTAGGTGCTCAGTGGAGAAAGCGTTAAGGCGTTGTTGCGAATATGTTTTGTGATGGTTTCTGTTAAGCAAAGAGGGAAGTGTCAGTGTTGTTATTTTGGTGTTTGTTTTTTTTACAATCCACACAATCTCTTAAGGTTATAATGTTTGTTGAATAACTAACTGAAGACTCAAAATCGCAGTTATTCTGGGCCCAGACATAAGTAATTCCCTAACATTTTTTAAACTGAGTATGTATATGATGACCCAGTTGGCACAAGGTCACCATGCCGGACTGCCAAATACAGGGTTGTGGGTTCGATGCCCGCCTCAGACAAGTATTTATAGTTAGATATTTGTCTGTGGTCTGGTGGTTTCTATGTATTATAAGTATATATTTACAAAGGAAAAGTATATAAGTAGTATATCCGTTGTCTAGCACCCATAACACAAGTCTAGTTACTTAGCTTGGGGCTAGATGGCGATGTGTGGAATGTCCTGCAATATTTGTTTATTTATTAATATAGAGTATGTATAATTACTACTTTCTAGGATTTTTAAACCTATCCCAATAAGTCCGTTGGTAACCTACTTTAAGGTCTGAAATATTTGTGAAACATCAAGTCATAGGTATTCAGTCAAAGAAGAAAGGAAGGTAAGCAACACAACTATTTCACCAAACGTAGCTAATACTACAATAATGTACAAAAGGGCCAAATTTACATTTAAAATAAGTATTTTACAATAAAACCTTTATTAAAATAATTAAAAATAACAGTCTCATTTATTAGTCAAGTGCAAGGTGGTCACATAGTCACAAGAACTGATGGGTGATATGTTTTCGATTGTCTCGATGGTGTGCCCTGAAAATTAAGGGACGATTCCTATCTCAAATAACGTTAACAAAATAAGATGGCAATATTATGGAAACCTTGATAATCAGAGAATAGAGAAATGCCTAATTTTAATAGGTCCAGAAATTAGAAAGAAAAATTGTGAGTGAATAGTTTTCCAATACCTAAATCACCTAATATTTTAAGTTTTACTATAGTGATCATAAACCTTATCAATACTAACTTGCTTTAAACATGTAAGCAGTGAGTTTTTAGTTTTTCTGAGTGAAGTAAAATGATTTGTTAATTTTTAAAGAATTCTCTTAAAATTGTAGACTGTCAGGAGTCTACTCCGTCTAATTAATGATTGAGTTATCGTTTAATTCTAATAATTTTATTTAATATCTTACCTCCTGCTCTTTCGGACACACAGTATACAGATCGCAGTGGTACACGCCCCGACAAATACTATACAACCGAGGGCAACCACGCTAATCTCCATGGTGCTTAGTAGCTTGCCACTTCTCGCTTGAACCATTGTTGTATCTCCCACTTCAAGAACTCTAAACCCAGCAAGGCTCTGACGAAGATCTGATTCTCGTTTCATTAAAGATCTGAAAATCATTATTCATTTATGATAATTTACATACTTATTAAAAAAATATGCATCTGATTTTTTTTCAATCATGCTTACTTTTGTAATACATCCATATCAATAATAGCATTTGACAGAGGATCAACTCCATAGATATACATGTTTGTTCTGAAATATAATAAATTGTTATATTAAAATCTTCCAACATTGCGACAACAATATAAGGGTTCATATTAAGTTTTATCTTACGCTTGACCATCCATAGTGGCCCTCGTATTAGCCTCTAGCCGTCTCACTCTAATATCAAACCCTGTCATGCTCGTGAGAGTATTCGTAATGTTGTCTATCTCTTTCTCCACCTCCATTGGTTTTCCACTAACAACTAGAACTAGTTGCTTATTCTCGTCTAACACATAAACCTGAAAAAAATGAATTTATTAATCTATCGATCAAGTTACGTAGCTAGTCCAATTTCAACAGCCAACAAAAGAACTTACAAAAACATTAGCTATAGCAGATTTTCCATCATCAGCTCCTCTTTTATCTGTGGCTTTGACATCGAAACCAAACAGTGTTCCTCCATCACCGGACAAAGGTGCAACTACACGGAGTGCTCCGGAGGTCGGATCTAACGCAAAACGCGACGAGTGTGAGCCGAGCAGAGTGTATCGAATATCGGAATTTATTCCAGCATCAGCGTCTATTGCCTAGGACATGGCAAAAACAAGGAAGTTTACAAAAAATTGTGCACATCATTATTTTAAGGGAAATACAAAAAAATTAGAATCTTACCTTCAACTGCATTACTTGATATCCAAAAGACGCTGTTGTCGGTATCGCTGTAACAAAAGGTCTGCCTCCATTTATAAATCTAGGAGCGTTATCATTCACATCTTTTACTCTCACAACCACTTTCACTTCAAACTTGCTCATTCCTTCCAGAACCTCATCAGCTACAGGGTATATCATATGAGGCAGTTGTCTGCTTATTTTCTGTCTTTCACCTCTGACTATAATTTCATAAATCTCTCTCATCTCTCTATCTGGACTCCTTACCAAATACAATGTACCATTTCTGGGATCAATGACAAAAGTCTTTTTGATATCTGTATCATTTTCGTTCAGAATGTAATATCTCATCTTGAAGTTCTCGTAATATTCAGTCAAGTTTAAGGTAACTAGTTCAACTGGAGTTTGAACGTTTTCTTCTATTTCTAATTCATAATACCGTGAAATAAAAACTGGTTTATCAGATATTTCCATGTCATCTGGAACGTCGATAACTGTTAGCATTAGCATTGCCGTAGAAGTCAGACTTGGTAAACCTAAATCGGAAGCAACGACAGTAATGTTATGAGCTGATTGGTTTTCATAGTCCAATTTCCCCGTTGTAGTTATTATTCCTTCTTTAGAATCAATAGCAAATAAGTTTATTTGATTTTTCTTTTGCGGTAAACTGTAAAGTATCAAACCATTTCCATTGCCAATGAAATCAGTATCATTTGCGTAAACTTTGATGACAGTCGTTCCTATAGGAGCATTTTCTGGTAATGTAGCTTTGTAAACAGGAATCATCCTAACAGATTCGAAATTATGGTTCGATATTTCGTCTGCTTCTGGGTGTTTCCATTCAAGTATCTCATCATAAGCGTAAAATTTAGGTGCATTATCATTTACATCTAAAACTTGAACTTCGACACTAACTGAGGATGACAGTTTCTTATCGTGACCATTATCCCTAGCTACTACAGTGAGGATATATTTATCTTCTTTTTCTCTGTCTAATTCACCATTTACACTAAACACACCCGTGTGTGGCGATATTTCGAATGGTATGTCGTTACTCGTAGGTTGAATAAAGTAGGTTAAGTTTGCATTTTGGCCAAAATCTGCATCTGTAGCATCAACTTTACCTAAAACTCTTCTAGTATATTGCGCTTCTTCGACATTGAAATTGTACCAAGATTTCTTAAACATAGGGAAATGGTCATTCACATCTTTTACAAATATTCGTAAAGAAATATGGTCATTCAGTTCCCCTCCATCTATAGCTGAAACATTTATTCTAAATTCAGACTCTGGAGGAACAGTTCTAGCTACAATAATGTGTCCATGTCGCTCATTGATCACAAAATATCTTTTAGGTTGTCCTGCGGGGCTTTTTGTATAGGGCGGAGTAAAAAGTTCAGATATAAATTCATATCGGACTTGACCATTAACACCACTGTCTTTATCTATAGCATGTAATTTCAGGACAGTAGAGCCGATAGCAATATTCTCCGGTACCAAAAATAGTGGTCCTAATTCTTCAACTTTAGTGGCAAACTTATTCTTTGGCTTAGCTGCTACATTGATTATAGCACTGCTTCCATTATATTTCATCTCTTGGTATATTTTAACAGGAGATTTATCGTCTGCCTCTAGTAACTCAACGCTTTCACCATAAGGAATTACGATTTGTGTAAATACTGGTTCGTTATCATTTTCGTCACCAATAGTGATAGTTAGTTTAGCCTCGGAACTCAATCCACCTCTGTCCCTTGCCACTATTCTCAGTACATAAACGCTTTTTTCTTCACGATCCAACTTATTTCCAATATAAGTTACTACTCCTGTTTGATCATCTACAACAAACATTTCTCTTCCCTCTCCAAAGAATGTATACATGAATATAGCATTTTGTCCAACATCAGCATCGACAGCTTTAATTTTGTTGATCAATTTGACTTCGGTACCCTTCCTAGAATTTTCAGTGATAAATCCTTCGTAAGCTGGATATTCAAAGACAGGTGGGTTATCGTTTTCATCGTCAACGTGTATAGTGACTTGATAGATGCCAGCACCAGATATTAGACCTTTGTTAAATTCAGCAATTATTGTCATTCTGTAAGTGTCTCTCTTTTCTCTGTCCAGCGGTTTTTGAGCATAAATTGTACCGTCTTCTCCTGAAACAAAGTCATTTTTTTTATTATTTACTGGTGCCTTAATTCTTTCTGCTTAATTGTTAGGGCTGCATTTACATTTTTCCATACTTACCAATAGCAATATCATCAGTAACATCTTGTTGATTTGCGATCAAAAACCTGATATTTCCAGTATTGTTAAGAGATAAATTACTCGAATTAAAATTTAGTAATTGGCCAATAGTAGCACCAGCAGCATTTTCTTTTACATGAAATACGAGTGGTGAATGTGCCCCTCTGAAACAAAATAATATAATGTTAAAGTTAATTAGATTCCTATTTAAGGTAAAACTTGATATTTTTAAATAAACATTTCTTACTTTAACAAAACTCCCCTTTCGTCATTAACATCAACAACATGAACGGTGGCGTTAGTGAATATTGTAATATTTGCTTTTTCTTGTATTGCTACTGCTTCAAAGTCGTACATTGGTCGACTAAAGTCAGCCAATTTATTTATGACTGTTATCACTCCAGATCTTTCTTCAACTGCAAAAGGTACTGTAAAAAATAAGTATTTGTTTACCTAGTCTATATATTTCCAAAAGAGTTCTAAGTAAACTTTGAAATCTCTTACCTCCTTCTTCATATCCATGTAATAAATCGTAAGTGACATCTTTTCTATCCAAGGCATCATTTACTCTAATTTGTCCCACACTCGTACCAATACCGACGTTTGATCCCACCCAGAACTCATATGGAGCTCCAATGAAACCTGGCCGATCTGATTTACCTGTAATTATACATCCAAAACCGTTAAGGAATTTAATATGAACCGGGTTGATATTTTATTTATTTAAGGCTTTCTTCGTTGTTCAGTTTTTACGTTATTTTTTATTGTTATTTTTATTAGTACCTTTAGTAGCTCTAGTTACATCAATAGTAACAACTGCCAGCGAATATCTCCTCTCACTTGGGTTAGCAGGTTGATCTGAAGCTTCAATAAACAACGCATGTCTTCCTTCAACTATAGGTGATTCCGCAACACTTATCAAACCAGTCTGAGGATCAACTTGGAACGGCGAAGTGATAGTCAAGTTACTTGTTCTTTGAAGGTCGTAGAAAACCATCCCATTTCTTCCTAAATCTGGATCTACAGCTTTCACTTTACCAATGTAAGTACCAATTTTAGCGTTCGACTTCACTGTAAATTCGTAAAGATTACTTGGAACAAATGTCGGGTTGTTATCGTTAGCATCTAGTAAAGTAACTTCAACGTTTACGTATGACATTAACTGATCATCAAAGAATTCTATATTTTCGCTTTTAGTTCCTAAGTTATCGGGAAATACGTATGTTGTTTTGTCTTTGAGAGCAAAAGGTCTTGGTGTGGTTACAGTTCGACGCCATTTCGGTGTTCTTTGATTTTCGAAGAGAGTACCAACTACACTGGGATTTTTTTCTTTAGCGTATACTTTCATACGGAGAGATGAATGTGCTTCTCTGTCTAGAATTGTCTGTAAAACAAGATTTCTACATTTTACTCACTCTTCATTTCATTCAAACTTATATTTTAATTGTATGTATTAAAGATACCTGATTCCTAACAGTAAGCCAACCAGTTCTCGGATCAATAGAGAAAGCTCCTTCTGGATCATTTAGTTGATAGGTAAATTCACCGTTGTCTCCTTGATCTTTATCTGTTGCCATTACTTGTAAGACACTGAAACCTGTAACATTATCCTAGTTAGTATATCTTTTATTAAATGTTAGTAATTTATCTTTAAAATTATTTTTACCATTTGGTAAATTTTCCACAATACTGATATTGTAAAAATCTACTTCAAATTCTGGTAGATTGTCATTCAGATCCAATATTTCCACTTCTATTCTCGCTTGAGCTGTTTTTAATGGGTTATCCACTTGTGAAGCTTGGATTTGCAGAACAAACGTGTTTGCTGCAAAAAAGGGAAAACTATCACATTATTACAAATTTTTCGTGCTAAAAGAAAAGCAAACAACATTTTATTCGGGCAGCAATGACGTCAAGTTTACATGTACCATGTTTATTTTTCATGTGCATTTTATTCTTTCAAGCAGCTAATCACATCAGTTGATTTAACATTAACAAGCATTGAGGCATGTTTAACATTTGAGACCTAACCTGAAAGTTCAGTCTCAGTATCCAAGTCCACTTCCTTTTCGAGGAACAAAGAAGCGTTATGTGCAGATAGAGAAAACACTCCTCTTGGGCCGGAAACCAGCTCGTACCGTAGAGGTGCGCGGACGCCAGCGTCGCCATCAATTGCTTGAATTGGAGGATTGAATGGCAGTTCTTTGTGGAAGCGTTTACCCTGAAAAAGAAAGAAATTAAAGTGTTATAGGCAGTGATACTATATAGAACCCCACATCAGAGGAATCTTGTGAGTAAGTATAAACTTACTGCTATACGCAATGCTTTGCAACAAGAGTCATTATTGAGCAGGCATTGCTGCCAAATTATGTGAAAGGCTATAGTATAAAGAGTCCTCGAAAATTGGCGTCACGTGAGGTAGTGAAACATATAGCACGATGTATGATCTTCTGCGCTCATTAGGTCAAATGGACATATCTATTCCACCACTAAAAGATAGGCAATTCTAAATTATCACTAACTTACCAATATAGGATAGAATTCTGGTATCTGAGTCCGGTAGACGTCCTGTGTGAATTTTGGCGGGAGATCATCGTTGTCCACGACAATAATGTGAACTGTCGTGTTGGAACTTCGAGGGGGAGAACCACGATCCTGTCAGCAGAATAAATGCACTTTTAAAATAATGAGAAAGTGTTTAACGTTTTTTATGGTTAACATAATATTAAAAAGTCCTCAGTACGTTCCAATTGATATCGAACTTATCAGCCCTTAAGGTTGAAGAACTGAGATATGATATCGCAAATGCTCGTACCAAGTCTTACATAATCGGAACCTGCGCCGAACCAGATTAGGCGTTCAGAAACTTTTGGCAAAACTTACCGAAGCCGCAACAACTAGCATAAACTCTTTATCCCCTGCATCGTAATCCAAAGCCCTCATCAATATAAGATCCGGTTTGTGTGAGCTTTCTAACGCGAAGTGGCCTTGAGGATCCCCTGAGACGATGGTGTACTGCACATCCGAGTTGGGTGTGTTGGGCTTGTCGCGGTCGAATGCGTGGATGCCTTTGAAAATTGTTAAACCTGAAAATTTAGAAACAAATTAAGGTATAGCATAATAATACATATTCTTAGACTACGGAATACTTAGTCGACTAAGAGCGTACTTTGCGTGCTTCGTTTCCTAACTCTGGTAAGTTTTCAGAACAGCTGACAGTATTATAATATCTTCCTGGAAGATCATAAATTGATGTCTGTAGGTTTGAAAATTAGCAATCATATTTGTCTTTACTCCTAATCTAGATGATTTATACAACACTAGCAAAACTTTACATAATATACAGGGTGCTTTTGTGCCTGTAACATATAAGATAAGGTCGGCTTGCCCAGAACCTATACCATACTCTCAGGCAGCTTAGTCGACCGTGACAGGAAGAAAAGTCTCATCAATACGAGCAAAAAAAGCCGCTGGTTTTCTGCGTTGAAGGAAATTATCATGATGGAAATAAGAAATTAGGTAACTAGTTCTAACTTTTCGCGGTGTGAAAAGAAATTCTCATAACGCGTGTTTAACATTACACAAAGTGCCTACCTAATTCTTTTCCAATAAGTAGAGTAACATTTACAAAGTGAGCGTTGCGTCTAAGTACTTACGTTTCTAGAAAAATAAAGATATAAGTATCTCTTACAAAACAATACAAAACGTTTTATATTGAATTTTCCGTTCATAAGTCGCTTCGAATGGCGCTTATCAATGCATGAAGTAGAAATTGTACCTAAGTCTTTTCAGTTCTCCTTAGGTTGGTAAAATACATGAGAAATGGCGAGGATTTGAAGCCAGAGGAGAGTGAAGGATTCTACAGTAAGCTAGTCAGTAACATTATTCATACAATAACATTGTATAGCGTTTAACCTCTTTGTATTGTATCTCATATCAGAAAATTCATGTTCTTAATTCAATTTCATTACTGCCAGCTCAATGAGTGAGCCGCAAAGTACTTCTTTGCTCGCACTTATTGATGAACAAAACGTCGCGTCTGTAGATGTGTTGTCCTAGTGGATTGATCTCCAACTTTACATCCAAAGGTCGTGTGTTCCTTACCTATAGGAGTGAGCTCATCGACGGTGACTTCATAAGGTGTATCTTGGAACTCTGGTAAGTTGTCATTCACGTCTTCGATGTAGACTGTCACGGACAAATACGCTGATATCTGAAACAAAAATAGTAAGAAAAACTGTGAGTGTCAGTGCTGAAGCGCTAATTACGTTTATTATTACTACGGAATTATAAATCTATTTTCATATACGTATTTAAAAAAACATAATGCGAGGTTAACGCTTGATTTTACTACCGTTTTAAATTTTCATACCAGAGCAAATACTTTCAATTTCAAAATTAGACCGACCAATAATAACAAATTTTTGTCCAAATAATGATGTTCTTAATAGTATGCAATGGCTCAGTCTAGTGTGACGCTTGTTGTGTTCAAAAAATAAATACAAAAGTTTTGGTCCGAAAGAAATATTTTCAAAAAACAAACTTTTAAATCTTCATCTAGAACAACCACCTTTCATCTTAAAAACCTTCGTCGAAGCACCTGGTATGTACTGTGAGAAATACTCAAAAGATAATGGTACTCAAAATGTTCCTGAATATTTCATTATCTCTCTTGATACAGGTTGCTGATTCAATTCAACGCGTGTGAATTCCACTTGTCAAATAAAACACACATTAAGGATTCTTTGAACGATTTTCAAAGAACGTAAATAAATTGTTTCATCAGCCAACGTGAAAGGAAAGAAAGGAAAATATTCGTGGAAATTATACGAGAAGCTTTACAAAGCGATCGTTGTTTAGGAAACCAAACCTATGTAATAATTCCTAATACCTATTAAATGTGTAAAAATGTACGTTTGTTCTCTCTTTACGCAAAACCTTGTAAACCGATTTAGATTAAACTGAATATTTAAAGTATGTGGATCTGAATTAACACATAGGTGACACCTATGTGTTAATCCAGATCCAGCCATATCTGCAGCCATATACTTATAAACTTCGGCTTTGTATCCTGATATTCTCACGGGATCGGAACTTTTGCGGATGAAATCTAAGGGCGCAAATACTGTTCACATAACATAAAATTCAAAGTCCTGACTGACTGATATAATGATTTATCAACGCACGTCCAAACCAATAGACGGACCGGTCAAAAAGACTTACGAAATACCTAATACAGATAGCTGTTCTTCTTTATTTCGAGTCAGTGACGTTCGACCAGTCAAAGGTTTCCTGTCCAATATTAGCCACTGCAACTGCAGCAGCGTTGGCCTCTATCGGGTCCTTCAATGTGCAGGTGTTAGGGCACAGTGGGCATTGCAGTAGGTGCACCATGGATTGCGGTATATTGCTTCTCTGTCGGTGCAATATATTCCCATGGAAAACGCGGACGAAGTCGGGAGTAAAAGCTATTCGTATACAAAAGAGAGTCACTGCTTTTAGGTCATTAATTTACTTAAAGCCAACAGAAAATATTATTATAAAATATATCGGTGTTCCAAGAAACGTTTGATTCGATATTTTTATAAAATACTCTATCCGACATGAAAGGTGAACTTCAATGAATGGTTTTACTTATTGCGTTATAAGTTTTATATCGGCTTCTACTTATATTATATTACAAAATCAACCTTATTTAGATTCTTTAGAGTGTAATCAAATTAGAAGATGTCAGAAAAACTCAGTATTAAAAGATGTTTGAATTAGGTACCTACTCAGGTAGGCTTAGTTTTTATGGTTCCGTAGTCAACAAATAAACAGGGTCACTTACAGCTAAATTGCAAAATCTTGTTTTTATTAAATCTAAACTTATCTATTTTATTTTCACACAATTTGAAACCCATGTTTAGCTTTCTCAAAAATGAATGAACTAAATCTCTAAATTGAGATTTTAGTGCAAGAAGCCCCCTACATTTGCTATGTTAAACCCTGCGTCTATCTGTCCGCGGCCTAGCTCAGAGAATATATTAGTACTGAGAAGCTGATTTTATCGATTCAGGGTTTCAGTTGATAAATATTCATCTTTAAAGTGCTAATTTTTAGGGTTTTTTTATATAGAAGGAAGCTTAGTCACCACATTATTATAAAATACACACCCCCTTATTCCAAAACGAGGTTTAAGAATAGTCCGAGATGTAGATTTAGACACAGATTTACTAGTAAACTGTAGTCTAAACACTATAATTACATACTTAAACCTCGTTTTGGAATAAGGGGGACAAAGTTCACCCGCCACGTCTGTCTGTCTGTCTAAACGCGATAAACTCAAAAACTATTAATCGGATTTTCATACGGTTGGACGAAGTGATTCATGACGAAGGTTTATGCTCTGCTAATGTCTAAAGCGCTAGTATAAAATAAAAGTGACGGAAAGTGAGAACGAACGAATTTACTTCGAAGATTCAGCTTTAATATCGTAATAATTTATTCTGGTATGAAAATAATAATAAAATCAATTGCTAAGAAGACGACGACATGGGTAATAACTACGAATGAGGTTGTTTTTCTAACGCTACAAAGATATGTAGGTATTTGTGTGTGTAGTACCTAAAGTTATTAATATTAAGTTGACGTATATACTACAGACTTTAAACTATGCTATTCAGGGCTACCTCTTATCCTGTCCCTCCAGCTCGTAGCTGTACGTTGGCTAATCATTTCTCATTTAATTCGTGTTGTCGATACGAAGAAGAAAAAGAGCGTAGTGTCTGGGACATGACTAAGATGGAGTAGGCTTACCTAGCATACCGCCTTGTCAGCATAGTCGACCGTATCCAGAGGAAAGAACGAATTGTGGTAGATAACTTGACATTTATTCCAAATGTCGTGGGTACGATATAGCTTGGCAAGGTACTCCAGGTACGTTATGTCCAAGGCACATTGCCTAAATCATCTCAATTAAGTGATAAAAGCTAATTTTTTATTAAGTAACTGGAAATTCGCCGACCGACATGGAGTCATTTCACGTAATTTTATTAAGTAACTAGCTGCGCCCCGCGGTTATACCTGCGCAAGTCC
This sequence comes from Idaea straminata, assembly GCA_951213275.1. Lineage (NCBI taxonomy): Eukaryota > Metazoa > Arthropoda > Insecta > Lepidoptera > Geometridae > Idaea > Idaea straminata. The sequence continues at coordinate 13,997,096 of OX577857.1, forward strand.
GAGTCTCGTAGGAATATCGGAATAATAAGTAGCTTATTTGTAGGCTCTCTAGATACCTGCATACTTACTTTCATCACAATTCGTATAGTAGTTTTTGTGTTTAGCAATGCTAGTATTAAGGGAAAGCGGTGTCGATGGAAAACGCTGTTACGTCACGTCAAGGGAACGTGAGGTCTCGAAGGAAAGCGAGGTCTTGGGAAAACGATGTCGTGGGAAATTAAAGCCGTGGAAAGTGAAGTTTCGGAGAGCGAAGTTAAGGAAACTGAAGTTTGAGAAAGCGAAGTTCAGCGTTTTTTTTTGGGCACCGACATGTATGAGTAATAAGGAGGGTTTGATTTTTAAGAGTCCAGGGACACCCAAAATTCTTCTCTGACTCGGAACCGTCGCGGATGGAGTAGGTTAGGTTAGTTAATGTGACAAAACACGTGCGAGCGAAGCGAGCGCTTAGTTTTCCAGGAGTCCAGACAGACCCAGAATGCTTTTTTGACACGGAACCATCGTGCATGAAGTAGGTTGGGATAGTTACTGTGATCAAACACGCGAGAGCGAAGCGAGCGCTTTGATTATTAAGAATTCAGACACACCCAGAATTCTTCTCTGACACGGAACCGTTACGGATGAAGTAGGTTAGGTTAGGTTCCCTTCCCACTTTAATCCCCTCCTTCTTTCCTGCCCTCCCCTTTCCCCCTCCCCATTTCCTCCTCTCTCCCTTTTCATTCCCTTCCTCTTTTCTCCCGCCTCCCCCTTCTTCCCCTTCCTATTTCCTCCCCTCCCTCTTTCCTACCCTCCCCCTCTCCTCCCCCTACACCCTCTCCGCCTCCCCCCTTACTGCAACCTTTCAAAATACATCTTTAGTCCTGATCCCGTAAGTCCCGATCCCGTCGGAATATTGTGATAAAAAGTAGCTTATGTGTTTATTCAAGTCTCCAGCTATCTACTTACCTAGATTCATTACAATCGGTCTGGTAGTTTTTGCGTTAAGGAGTAATCGCATAAGTCCCGATCCCGTCGGAATATCGGGATTAAAATTAGCCTATGTATTTATTCAAGTTTCCAGCTATCTACTTACCTAGTTTCATCACAATTGGTCCGGTAGTTTTTGCGTAAAGCAGTAATCCCGTAAGTCCCGATCCCGTGAGAATATCGGGATAAAAGGTAGCTTATATGTTAATCTAGGTATCCAGCTATCTACATACCGAGTTTCAACGCAATCGGTGCAGTAGTTTTTGCGTGAAGGAGTAACAAACATATACAAACACACACATTTCACCCCCATTTCCCCTCTTTAAAATAGGAAAATTGAAAATCCCTGAAACACGTCATAATTTATTTACGATAAGAAGATATAATTCTAATTTTCAAGTTTCTACCTTCAAAAAAAATCAAATCTTCATACAAACTTCCACCCCCATTTGCCCCCCTTAGGGGTTGAATTTCGCAAAATCCCGTCTTAGTGAGCACCTACGTCATAAAAGGAACCCCCATGCAAAATTTGAGACTCCTAGCACTTGTAGTTTCTGAGATTTCGTGATGAGTGAGTGAGTGAGTCAGTGATTTTCCCTTTTATATATATAGATTAGTAAACATTTTTGACTTTGTTTCTAACATCTTTGTAAGTTAAAGATTGCCTAACAAACTAAACTAACAGGTTCTATTGATATTCAAAGATTTACATTCAAGTTAACTTTCGATTTCAAGAGTAGGGCTACAATATATTTCTATGCAAATGTTCAACTCATTATTTACTTTTATGTGGAAACATTGTTCTGAATAGGGCCCACTCAATAGAAATAAAAAGACTATAAATTATTCCACAACTAGCCTTCACCTGCGACTTCATCCGCTTAAGGAGAGATATAGACTAGAGTTTTACTATAATAATAGTAACACAACGTCGATCATTCGCTGTATTTAAATCTACTCGAACCGAAAGGAAATGCTCTAGTCTACACTCAAATATAGAGTAAAATTGTCCAAAATCCTTTCATATCGGATTCCTTACGTGCCAAATTTTAGCCCGATTAGTTAATTGGTTGAAGCGGTGCGTTAATATATCAGTCATTCAGTCAGGACTTTGTATTATATATATATATATAATATATAATAGATGGCAGCACTATCATGGCACCGCGACCGGGTTAAACACTGAAAGTAAAAATCGACGAAAGGAAAGACGACGCTACATGAGCCTAGGATATTATTTATTTGCCTTTACCTGTAAGGAAAAATATTAAACAAATGGCATTATCTTGACCAGACAGACTAGACAGCGCTTTTTCAAAAATATTATGAAATACTATTATTGGAGTAACTTTAGCAGCGCCCCATTTTTATTTTAAATTAAAATAGGACGCTGCTATTTACCAAAAGGATGCCATTTCTTTATTTTTCTATCCTTACCAGGTCATCCCCAGAATCGAAGTCGCACCCTAGCCGAAATTTGACCACGTTCTGCGGTGAGTCACTGTCCACCAGGTGGTCGATGCTCTGAGCCAGTACCACCGAGACGTGGGTTCGATTCAGGTCTCGGTACGTGAACAGGTGAGCGTCTTCTTCTCGGTCGACCGGTTGGAGGCTTAGGTTTTTCCTGGAATTAGGTATTTGAAGGTTAAGATTAGAAATTACAAGCCAGTTTTTTCTAAAAATGGGCACCTTAAAAATCAGTTGTGAAACGCGTTTTATAGCATAATTTGCCAGCTAAGTACCGAATTCTTAATTCGACTAAGTAGGATTTTTCTTTAAATATCTCATTCTTGTCCATCCAAAGGTTACCTGAAAAAGATCGCTTTTACCGCCGCCCATTGTTTAGTTTATATTTTTTATTAGTAGGGTAATTTTATTTGTTTAAAACTACGTCTTAATTTCATATTTGGCGGGCAAGTAAATTGAAATACCTTACTGTCTTACTTTACCGTCGAACAAGCGACATCTATCCATAATCTCCTCAACTACTTGAGCTCATCAAGAGCTTTCTGTCTAACTGAGAAGTGTTTCAGTGCTATTGTTTTAGTTCTTATAAATGATCGCAGAGGGCATTGTAATAAATTATCGTTTACGAAAATTACCCCTTACGCTTGTTTCTTAAAATTATCTCTGGTTTTGGTAGGGTACTTACCTACTACGTAAAATGACAATAATAAAAAATATGTTTCGACGAGGATATTTTCGAACAACTTTTGTACTTACATCGAAAAATTCTAACTTTTCTGAAAATGTTGAGGGCGCGTTTATTTGAAAATACTTTGCGAGTTTATTTGTTTAATGAGATTTGATTAGGTACTATTGTGATACTAAAAGTTTTTTTATTTCCAAAAAAACCGGCTGATTTTACTTGTAAATTAACTTTAAAATTAAGAAAAAAGACTCTAGAATCTTCAAAAGTCGTAGCATAAAAGTACCTAGACGTCTAGAACAACTGTTTTTCATCACAAAATACTCTCATCTAAACACATTGTATTCGTGTCAATGACCCAATTAGATAAGTACCTGTAACTGCCTCTAACAACCCGATAAGGCCCGTTCACACGGTCCGGAAGACCGGAAACAGTTTGAAGGTGACTCGTGTAACCCGGGCCTTATGTAAACACTATTGTTTAATAATCTAAAATCATCTTAATTTTCATACATTAAGATGTTAAGGTTAATTCGAAGTTAAGACTTTAAACGCGTCTAAGTGCAATTAATTATTTTACTAATTATTCTATTGTTTTTGTCCGTTTAAAGTTGTTTATGATTTGACAAGAAATGAGACAAAATTAAGTAGGTATTCTAACGCCAATAAAAACTAGCGTCGTCCTTGTCCTTTTTTACCCGACTACGGCAAAAGGAGGGTTATGGTTTTGATCGCGGTGTATGTTTGTATGTTTGCCTGTGCCCTCATAACTACTTAACATAATTCAACAAATGAGGTATCGTTATTAATTACTTAACCTCAATTAAAGTAAAAATGCATAAATATAATATAATCTTCCTATATTTTTGAAGCAATCGGTACGATAGTGTTGCTGTAGAAATATTGAAAGCAAATAAAGTATGGCAAATCAAATAAAATACCTCATTTAAGTAGCCATTTAGGTCTGTATAGGCATATTTAAAAAAGTTGGGTATATCTCCCTTATTTCCATTGAAAGTTTTCACTCATATCGGAGCCCTAGTCCAGGGGGGGTCGATGTAAGCTAATTTAAAATTAGATCGGAGGGTCTCGCGGATCCCCTAAAATAACCCGATTCCTAATAATTATTATAAAACAAGTCTAAGTAACTTTAGATTATTAAAAAACTGCCCAAACTTGTCTAAACACCTACCTACGTAGGATTTCCTCGAATCTATAAAGATTTCCATCTAATTTGTAACGGTGATCGGTTACCTACCTGTTTGAATATAGATGAACGCATTTCATATCGTGCATTAGCGATCAATGAAGTTGGGTCTATTAAATTTGATAATTTTAAGTTTCTATAATGATTTAAGTTCTTTTATATTTTGTATACAAGTTTGTTTTAATAAAAATCTGCATCTGAAAAAATAAATGAAAGAGAAAGATATGATACTGTATAAAACGTGAGTATACTTTTTTAAATATTCGTATCTACAGACTAGATTTTACCTGTGACTTCGTCTACGTAGGAACAAAACTTTCCATAATGCTTTTTAGCAGATGCCTACGCGTACGTAATAATAGCTAAGTGTGTGCCAAATTTTAGTCCGATTCGTTATTTGGTTTGAACTGTGCGTTGATAATAAGTCAGTCAGTTAGGACTTTCCATTTTATATGTATTTATTTATGGATTAGTAGAATGTCCTTTTGTAGCTTATATTATTTTAAAGAGAAAATCCAGTTCTGATTCTAATCTAACCTACTTGAACTATACGTAACAATTAGGTACCGACTTAATCTCATTGCACTCAAGTGCTCAGCATAAAAATTTCAAGGACGAATGTCATCAGAAAACCTATTATTTTATGAATATTAATATTAATCTAGATATTGCATTAATCCGTTCCATTAATTGTTTTATTAATAGTATAAAGTTGCGATACCAGAATGTCGATCCAGTTATATTTCATCTGAATGAAGATTTATTTGGTTGCTAGCCATGAGAGTTACTGTTACATTCAGATAGTAGGTATTGGTAGATAGCTGTTAGGGCGATCGTAGATACCATGATTACTTAAACAGTCAGCCGATAGCTTCGTGATTGTCATATTATTATGTGAAGGTAAATAAAAACAGAAAAGTCTTGCGGCACAAGTTGATAGATAGATAAATGATTTATTGTAACAGCTGCGCCCCGCGGTTTTACCCGCGTTGGGCTGACTGACTGGAGCGGAGCGAGGTGGCGATGGCGGAGCGTTTTGTATTTTTTTATTTTATAAAATAGATTCTAAATAAGTTACTCCAAGTAATGAAAAAAATTCTAAATTAAGATGCTAAAATTTTTTTTTATTGTTAATCAAGCCCTTTTATTTGAACACGGCTTATTTCATATTTATTTTCAATAGTTTGATACTTAATTGACCGATTTTAAGTTTGTAGTCCGTGTACTTTGTCTGTTTTATTTTGAAATAGGTATTATTGGTACACAGCTACTATTAGTTGAAATTGATCTAGAAAATTTCAAAAACTTCTCAAGTAGGTACCTACTTAAATATTAGTTTGTTTCTCCATCAATCCATTAAAATTACTTATTGCAAATACTTAGATAAGTAAATCCAACGCAAGGCTTTTTGCAGCCGCAAACAAAAACGGCGGTGGTTCGTCTTTGTGTTTTAGATTTTATTATAACTATCTATATTGTATCTTGATTTAAATAGAATAATTTTTTTTTCAATAAGGGTAAGGGCATAAGTACCTACCTAAAACCTAGAAGTGGAGTTGAACACAAAACTCAAGAAGTGATTTATAAAAATTTCTTTTTGACGCAAAAACAATGGTTTGTGAAGTCGGTTTACGGACGATAATTTTACGTGATAACGTATTGTACATAAAAAAAATCATTTTTTTTCTTTATTTTCCGTTATATAGGTCTTCTATTTGTCACTCGTCACCATAACACAAGCCCAGATGAGCGATATTAGTATTAAACAATATTTATACAATTTTAACAATAAATTGCTGCGTGCTGTGTGATGTCTTTGTTGACATGACGTCATTGGAATGTGACAATGACGTCAACTTTTTTGTGAATACAGGTGTTTCATCAATTTACTAGACGTTATCACGTCAAAAAAACTCCACGGCGAGGTTATAAGATTCTTATTCGCTTTGGGCCAAGTAACTTCTTGTTGACAGATAGATATATAGAACCGCCTTTGAGGTACGTATATAATTCTTTGTAAGTTTACGCCCTGATGAACTCACTTCATTTCTAAGAATAGTCTTTCTCTGATTAAAAAAACCAATACATTAGAAAGTAAACACGAATTTGCGATTCAAACGATACTGATACCAGACTTGTTTAAATTAGGTAATATGTGTGTGTGTAGGCCGTGTGCCGAGCGGTCACTGCTATTTAAACAACCCACTTATAGAGATGTTAGATATACTTTGTTATAGAGTCTACAATATATTGTCTATCATCGCCCACTACAAGTCAAAATCGATAGCCCTATCAAATTTGCTCCAGTCAATCGTAGATAAAGTCCGAAATAGACATATATAGGCATTTTTGTGGACATATAATATTTGAGCGAATTAGCCGCGTGGCTGGGACAAGTATTAGATTAAGTTCTCTAGAACCTATATCAAAGTATCCAGTGGAAGTTACTTAGCCGGTGGATTCGTCACGATGTTTTACAGAACCGTAAGCTTCATAAACACAACCTTCGGAAAGAAAGTAAAGATACTTAACACTGGGCCAACATCACTGTTTACTATCTATAACTATGATGTTAATTACAACGAGGTTATTAATGATCTATGTTACATTTTAAGGAACCATATTACTAGGCCTGGCCTAACATGCGTGAAACGCTCAGCCTATAATATGATAGCAATCGGAATTTGTAACATGTGCGTGCACTATGTTGCAATGCAAGTAGGTAAATAGGTAGAAATACAATGAAAACTTGGAATTTACGGTTCATTACTTGTAATGCACAGCTGTAAACTCTACCCAGTTACTAAAATTATTTCAAATTGATTTACCAGGTTTTTTGTTTTTGTTTTGTTCAGCTGAATATTTCGATGCTGTGTCAAGCACCATTTTCACGAGACTGTAGTTTGCGGATAAATCTTGATAGTTAGGGATGGCATATTGAATACCTTCTTTCGCGTGCGTTTTCTGCGTGTGTTTAATGTGAATGATAAATTATCCCGATTAAATAACTTTTGTTGTGAAATCAACTATTGTAGTTTAAAATTATGGATACCTAGTTGTTTCTAACTAACAAATATGTTCTTTATATGTACACTAATAAGTATGATCTATATCTATCTCTTTATCTTTAAATATTAATATATAATCTACACCTACGCAAATATAAAGAAGAAAGATATCTTTTTTGTAACGAATAGGTTCCAAAGCTACCGTACCGATGAAACTTGGTATGAAATTACATTGAATCCATAGGAGTATCATATTATGTTTTATACCGATATTCCAGTGGAATCAGGACCTACAAGAATGAACCCCGTGCACCGGCGTAGCGACGCCTTAAAAGTTGTACCTAAATAATAATAAAAAACAATTTTATGAAAAAAAGAAAATGCTTTAGAGGCGGCGCATTAAGTATTCGGAAAAGGAAAATGAATGTTTGTATGGAGCGAGCAATACCCGCGTACCCTCCTAAAGTGTGTATTCTTACCTTGGATGGACCTCGACTCTGAGTACTTCATCACCAACTCGAAGATCCTCCGGTATCCTCACGAACTTCAAGTACTCTCCTACTGGATAGAAGTTACAACCTGAAACAATACAGTATTAGTTATAGTTATACCTTGTTAAGTTTATTTTATTATTTGCGTGCAAACGTGAGCCAGCACTAAGCATTTCTGGAAATATTTGCAAGGTAAAATGCGCCGCATCTCCACACCACACGCAACCTTCCGCTAACCGTGCGGGTGTGATAACCACTACGCTACGTGGGCAAGTATTTGCATTTTACTTGTGTTTGTCATAAACTATTATAGTTAATATATTATAGAGGTACCTACCTACATTCAAAAATACTCAGACCAGAAAAATGTAAAAATTATGAAAACTGTACAACTTTCCTAAGCACATAATAGGTACCACATAATGCCATAAAACTTCCAATGCAATTGTAAAAGCAATTGTAAACATTGTAAGTGAATGGAGTAGAAATAGTGTAATATCCTATCTTACCCCAATAGTCCAGTAAAGTAGCAACTATATACTTGTGCCTTGTGCAACACGAATACCTACCTCAACACGCACTAAGAATTAATTCTACATTAATCTTACTTGCTAATCTGTCAGTTAGTAAAACTGACGGCAGTTTAACGGATTGTTAAACAAAACATTAACTCTTCACAGACACTTGATAACTAAACACTGAGTTTCTATGTTTCACTGGAGACGACAATATTGAGAAAAAGTTTGCAGCAATAATTACAGTTGGTATGGTTAGAAAAAACTGCAACATTTGACACATAAAAAAAAGTTCATTGACATTTTATTAGGCAGATCCCATGCAAAAAACTAAACTACAATTTTTATGTTGCAAATCACATCCGCTGGTCTAATGCGTTTATTTTTAGTTTAAAAAAGGAAACCGTTAGTGAAAAATCGTAGAACGTTCCACGGTTTCTAAAAAAGGTCTTTGGCAAATATTCCAGTACAAGGGATGATTTACATGATACCGGGCCGTGTACGACTGTACGTGGCTCGGTCTCATCGCGTCTTCTCCAGTGGTATTAGTAACTCAATGTAAATAAATAGTAATTTTATCCATGACTATTAATCGATTGAGAAACGGTAATTGAAAATCCACCATAGCTTGATTTTCGCAACAATTCGTTCTACTAGAGTCTATTAGAGAATCAGATGATGAAGTTGACAAACAACAGTGAAACATTAACAAAAATTATGCAAAAAACACGCTGCAATTTTTATGCAAAAAGATCGATTGCGTTGCGTAAAGCAAATTTAAATAAGATTTTTATAAAGTTAATCAAAATATTATCGTCCCACTAATATTATTAATGCAAAAATATGTATGTTTGTGTGCCTACTTAGGTTTGTTTCTCCTTCAAGCAAACCTATTGAACCAATTGCACTGAAACTGAATATGTATATAGTTGGAGTCCTAAAACAACACCATGGGAAACTAAAAGAGAGGGTTATGTTTTTGCCCCGGCCCCTTGTGTATGTATGTATTGTTCATTTTTTCCCGCATATTTCTTCTAAACTACTTCTTTAGAATTTTTTTGTCACTACGATATTCTCACAGGTTGCTTTGGCGGGTGAAAAAGCAGAGCACAACTAGTTATTGCCAAGATTAATAATTAAAATTCATATAAGATTACATTGAAAATGTAAGTAGGGAATTAGCACTAAATTCAAAATGATGTAATAGTGATGATAATTTAGTTTACGACAGCGATTTATAAATAATGAAAGTAATAAATATGTTCCATAGTCGTAGCTTTCAAAATATATATTTTTTAATTAGTTTAACGTCAGAAATATAGGACTTGTCTAGATTTCATAAAATCAAGATTTTTTTACTTCTAGTGGCCCTTGATTCCTATTCCTATAGGTATTTTATCTGACATATGCACATAATATGCAACATGTAAATACCTAAATTTTAACTTTTTTTAAAACATTTATGTAATTTACATTAATGTCAGCAATTTACCACTATCACCCTGCCTGATGGTAGGTGACGATGCGGTCTAAGATGCAGAATGCGCTTCTAGAAGACTTGTTGGTTCACACGTCAGGAAATACAGACGCAGGCAATAAGTGACTCAACAAATTGTCACAAAATCATAGGATAATTTTATTCCAAGTAATTTAGCAAAGTATGCAGGTAGCTATTATCTCGTTATATCGCAAGCTTCGTACGTAAGCTATATTTCCTGAACTTTCCAATATGGTCCAATAGCAATAAGTAGGTAGACTTTGATATTACTGAAATTAGATTGACAATTATAAGTCTTACAACTTAAATGGCTGTTATATAATGATGTTAACTTCTATTAACTTATTTCGCAATGTGTTTTGATAATAATTAAGCTTATTAAAAACAGTACCAGTTCAATCTATCGAGGTTTAATCTATCGACATGGGATTACTTACCTAGTCTGTTCTTTGATCGACTCCAAAAAAAGGAGTAGGCTAAATTCGATTGTATTTATTTTTATGGCGATTGTATTTATTTATATTGGTAAACAACGAAGTTATGCCCGAACACATAACTTCGTTGTTTACCAACATATTTTGATGATTATTTTTTGTTGTTTATACACAATCACTCCGACGATGACGAGTAATTTAGAAAAAAATGGATTAATGTATAATTAGTTTTGTCTTATAAAAAATCTCATTTTAGAATCAGCGATTTTTATGAAAAACTCAAACCGTAAAATTGATGCAATATAAAAATTATCAGCACATAAAAAAAATCGAAATTTAAAAATGTAAAATACATTTTTTTTCTCAATTCTATTTTCTTTAATCCAACCATAGACCATTCACTAAACCTAAAATAACTCGACAAAATAAACCAATAAATCAAATAATTACTAAAATTGCTCTGAAACAATAACTATTATAGTGATTTCAATGCGTTTCATTCTTTACTTAGTCAATGGCGTTAACAGACAATGTTCTTAGAACACAATAAAAACAGAAAAATCTAATTTTATTATGTGTTGTTATGAAATCTTGAGTCACTGTGTGTCCATTGTTGTTTATAGTACCTACCTATCTAAATTTGGTGAAGGCTGTCGTATTTTTTTAATAATATGTAGGTACTATTGGACATGATTAACAGAAAAAATTTAAGTTGCAAGATTTGACCCGAACAAACATACATTAAAACATACCTACATACATACATACACTGCAAGTTAAATAAAAGCTTTTAAAATGGACATGATTAGCAGAAAAGTTTGCCTCCTGATAATTTCTTGTATCTAGCTTCTGCCCACGGGTTTGCCTTGTTTCATCCTCGTAGAACTTCGTAAAACCCTTTCTTATTGTAGATACTTACACACTACAAAGAACATACCCACCTTTCATGTCTCAAGGACCAGCGCTTAATTTGTGCGGTAATATATCAATCCCGCCGTTAAGAAAATTCGCGAATACACGGACATTGAGACTGCTCGCCTAGTCTATTTCAGTTACTTATGGCATCCTGCTGTGGGGGTGTGCAGCAGATATTGATACTATTTTCATATTGCAAAAGAGAGCTGTCCGAGCTATCTACAAAATGGGCCCCAGGGAATCACTTAGAGAAAAATTTAAAGAGATCAATATATTAACGCTCTATTCACAATATATTTACGAAAACTTGCTATACGTTCACAAAAATCCTGAAATTTTTCGTAAAAATAGCGATATTCATAATTTCAACTTAAGAAATAAGAATGAACTGACTGTGCCCGGTAGTAGGCTCCGGAAAATAAACAGGTCGCATACATGTGTGCTCTATTATAATAAATTACCCAAAGATGTATATGACATGTCCATTACCAGGTTCAAAACTTTTATAAAGCATAAATTGTGCAGTAAGGCGTACTATGATACTTCGTCTTACCTTAATGATAACAACCCATGGACGTGACTTTAGTTGCTCCATTTCAAATAATACTTTCAATTATGTAATATTGACCTTTGTGAGAGTGATCACTTAAAAAAAAACCCATGAGTTTCTTGTGCCTTCTTCTCATTGGTGGGCGCGTTCCGAAGGCACACATCCTAACTTAGTTTTTAAGACGATTTCAAGTGGTCTATATACAATTGTATTAAGCATCCCAAGAAATAAAAATTTTTTGATTTTGATTTTGATCAGTCAGTCAGGGACATAGAATTGCACATTTCCTTTTGTAATTAATTGTTAGAAAAAAAGGAAAATGGAGGGCATGTGTACAACAAACCTTGGTTTAAAAAAAAAGAATAATCTAGACACATTTTACAAAAAATAATTTGAATTGAGAAAGCGCAATACCCGCGTACTCTCTTAATACTAATTGCCCCCATCTCAAAGGCACGCGACAATGTAGTTGGAACATGTTTTATTGACTATTGAACAAAATTGTCAATTCATAGATAGGCGTGTCAAATTCAAAATTAAACTTAAGTATCCAAACATTAATGACAAAACTTTCTTAAATGGCTATAAAATTATTAAGCTAGGTTAATAAAATATGATTCCAAACAATAATAATTTATGGCAACCCCGGACTAAAATCGGCCGATGGGTGATAGTAGAAGTAAGTATGAGCTAGTGTTGCCGATAAAATCAATGGTATCCAATATCCATAGGTTATCGATAGTATTGCATGATACCATTCGATACTATCGATTGTTCATTTGTTCTGTAATTGACAGAAATTGAGAGTACAGCCCTAAAAGGTTGCTGGAGCTGTATAGGTAAATCATCTAGATTAGTTCAAATGTAAATGTAAATGATTAGTAAGCTTAAAAAATATTGTAATTTTGCTAGCTGACTAAATGTTTATTTGCAATTGAATATTTTTGGATTAAAATATGCAAGATAAGTTGACCAATTATAAGATTAAAGGCTTCGAGTTGGCGAGCTATAGATATATATATTATTATTATATACAAAATCTCTCGTCTGTGTCCGCCTAAAAAATAATAATTAGACATGTCAAAATGTAAATTTATCATATTTTAATCAAAATAATTACGTAATTGAATCGAACTCTCAACTCGTTTCATTCGGACGGACTTGCTTTTACCACGCTTTCTTTGATATCGATACTTTGGGAAAATTTATTACATTCAATTATGTAATAGTTTTATGTAAGACCAGCTGTTGCTCGCGACTTCGTTCGCGATGTGATTTACTACTAGCATTGAATTTTCAAATTTCTTAGAAATCGACCCGAATTGAAAACCTCCTCTTTTTCTTTATGTCGGTTAATAACGAATTAATTTTTTTTCTGTATTTTTTTCAGATAAGTTACAAAAAAATCTGTTAGGGTGAGTAACTTAATAACTATTTATATATGGATTCGTTTAATATGTGATACAAATATTCTATTCTAATAACTATTTTGTGTTATAATTTATGTGTGTTTTTAGATAGGTAAGTATAAATAAATTAATGTCTTATAGCTGTTGCCCGCGACTTCGTTCGCGATGTAGTTTTCTTTAATTTTCCCGCTATATACGATTTATCGTTCGGTGTACAGTCGGCTGCATAATTGTAACCCTCGGTAGAGTTCGAAAATTACTAGTATTGGAATGTTTGCATTCTAATAATTTTTGTTTTATAAATTGATGAGTTAGGTGGCTTTAAACTTCACCTAAAGCAGGTGTCTAGAATCTTTTGACATTAGTACAGGGTAAAAAAAACGTGGGAATTCAGGGCTATATCCTAAACTATAAGAGATAGTAAAAATGCTGAAAAGAGTTGCGTATCCGATTTTGATAAAAACTAAAACTGCATCATTAGATTTTTGTAAAACCCTAGCTGAGTATCGAAACTGTTCATTTTCCAAAAACAATATCACTCTATATTGTTGTACAAATCTATAGTGTGGCTAATAGAGATCAATTCCTGGAAACAAACATATAAATTAAAGGAAATAGCTCATTTCACCTGAAAATAAAAGGCAGTGACTCCTCACTGCCTTTTATTTTCAGGTATGGTTGTTTGAAAATCACAAAAAGAATGAAAAGAGGTATGGCCAGTGACGTAACCAACTGCTGCACTAAAAATATGAACTGTTCAAATTTTATGTAAAGTACTTTATTTTGAACATTTTTGAAATATTTTGAATAATATCACTTACACTCTACGCATCATACACTATTGTTTTGCCAGAGACAGATAGGTAAAAATTGCAAGGATATTTGAAGGAATTTCATGTCCTATGATTTTCGAAAAGTGCACGGTGTACGTTGAGGCCCATAATTATTGATAAAGGGCATCGAAAAAAAAACAATTATTTCAAAAAACTATTTATTTGACTAAAAAAAAATATGGATAAAAATTATGCTAAAAGACTATTAAGCAAAACCAATTATGCCAAACTATATTGGGACATTTAAGCTAATGCCAAAAGTGGGGTTCCCAACCTCCAACCTTTAAACCAATGACTTTAGCGAAACAAGAAGATGAAATAACAATAGAATAGGTACACAAAAATAATTCATGCAAGATAAAAAAATAAGACTTTGAAGAGATCCGAAAATGTTGTCCTAATTTCTCCACAGACTCTTAAGACAGACATCCTAACTTAGTGTTTAAAACGACTCAATGTGATCTCATGCGAATTATTCCAAATGTGACTTTGATTCTATGCACTTGCCGTGTAATTGTTTTAACGATAAACAGTTGTAGCACAAAACAATGTAGGTATATGTTATAAGGCACCTGATTCTGCATAGTGATTACCACAAGGTTTACCAATGTCGATAACCATCAAGGTTACGGTTGCAAGTAAGGTACAACCCTACAATTTATTTACAGGGTTATTGGCTTTGTTAAGAAACTAGTTAAGGGTTTCCTCTGTACATTTTAAAACATACCACTTATGTTCTACGACTTTTGAAAATTCGAAAAAAATCTAAATCATTGTAAACAAGTATTTGTTGTGGTCTGGGTGTTTTTGTCTTCAGAAAAAGTATATAATAAGTGTCCTTAGCGATGTGTGCATTATCCTGCATTCGTTTTTTTCATCGACTGAACAGCTGCTGAACAACGGCTTAATAAAACTACTTAAGTAATTGACAAAAGTTGTAGAACAATTTGTTTATGATATGAATAATTATCCTGTGAAAAACAAATGATATATTTCAAATAACCCTGTATGGAATGGAAAGTATGAACAGCCCTCGAGAGTAAGAAAGTGCGCTACGTCCGTCCGTTATACGACCTAAATTATATCTCCGCTCTACCCTTCAGTTTAAATGATTATAGACTTCTCTTTAGTGAAGGGACAATACAAAATTTTCGGTTTTTGTTGACATATTTTCGGCTAATTAACCCCATAAGGATATCAGGCGTCTATTGTTTCTGTTTCGATCGTCTTTTAAACAAAACTACAAAGTAAAATAAATAAATAAATATGGCAGGACATGCCACACATCGGCAAAAAAATATTATGTAAAAGGGTTGCACTAGTCTTATGATGGAACTAGTGAGGACGTACAAAAAATAATATATTTTCTTTCAGAAAACTTTAATTGCATTTAGAAGACTTTATTCGACAACATACTAATTGCAATTATATTTTATTTCCGATAAATTAAAAACAATGCAAGGCCTTATTCACTGCTGGGTCTATTAACGTGTTGGGAAAAATCATGAAAATCGTAATATTTAGTAAAATCTATTGAATCTCTATCGCTCGGTAACATAATATTATATATTTTAGAATATATTTTAGAATTTGTCTTATAAATTTTCAATGCAATCAAGAATCAATAAATCAATCGCAATTTATATAAAAACTTACGCAATAGATATAATTTTCTTTATGTAAATATCATTCACATGATTACCATAATAATATAAATTACTGTATCTTTATAAGGTGATCGTTCGACCTTCGGCTTCTTCGGTCAATAACTTTCAGTTTCGTTAAAACTTTTTGTGAATCAATGGTGGGAATTGGGAATGTAAGTTTACGTTTCGGTTATCTTTACTTTCGTTTTCACTACACTTTAATTTCACTGCTATTATTGTCTTTACAAACTTTTAAATGTTTTTTATTTTTCGGTCTTTATATGTGGTCAAACGACTTTAAACCGTGACTTTCTTCGATTTTTTCCTCGCGATAGAAATGAAAAGTGTATGTAATGTAATTTTAAGTGTAATAATATCTATTAAGTTGTTGGGTCATGTTGTGAGGATAAACCAACAAATATTGTTACACATGTAATGGGGTATTCCCATTTCCCATGTGGAAACTTTTGTGACATCTTCTCTCAAACTTGTAATTGAGGGGAGCGAGTCACTCAGTAGTTACATTTGCCTTCAACTTTTTTCTGAATAATTTAAGTTGAAAAATGAACACAGGGCTGACTGATAACTGATCGGCATTGCCATCCAAAGGGGCACTCAGCCAGCCACCCAAGAAATGGCTAGGAAAACTTTATTATAAAAATAATATTTAGTTGTAAACATTTTCCTATTCGGTATCATTAAATTAAAAACCGAATCCCATCACTAGTTAGACACTTTGTAATGCTCTGATACATCCTTAATATAAAGCGTTCAGATAACATCTTTAGTTCGTACTACAGAGTAATTATTAAAAACTAGTCATTGCATTCGTATGATAGATTACATGTATTGTTTAGTTTTTAGATTGTTATCAGCACTAATAGAGACGTTTTGGCACATTAAATGTTATTTCTTTGAGCTATTCTTTTTGTTTGTGAAATTTTTGATGTTATCATACGCGATTGATGAGCTATTTGAAGACTTTGAATGCCTTAAGATTTTAGAATTCATCGTTTTAAAGTTCCACTGGCTTTTACCGTAGACTTCGGCTGCTTAAATTTTGCTGCTGAATTTCCCAAAATCCTTAGTAGCTATCTGTAGTTTTAGCTCGATCCGTCCATTGGTTTGAGCTGTGTGCTGATATATCTGTCAGTCAAGAATTAGAATTTTATATTTATAGATTTAAGTGATAAATGTATGAGGAAATAAAATTAAAGTGATTTATGTTATAGTTATTAGACTTAAATGTCAGCAAATGAAATGAATATTATTGGAATAAAATATGCGAATAGTGATGCAAATGATAAAACTAATTGGCCCAGTATCCGTGAGAATAAACTACGACTTGTTTTTTTATGATTTTTAAAGAGTTTTGACATTGATTTGAAAAAAAGCATTAGAAACCGATTTATGCTACCAAATAAAAAAAAGCGGCGTCTATGCGACTTTTTTTTACTTTATTAGTGTTTCTACGGATACCTACCGAAATTGATTAATATCCATTTTCTGGTTCAAGCAGTAAAAGCTCCACGGGGAAGTTTCGTTAATAAATTGTCATCCTTTTTGGAATGAATGAAAGACAGAAGAATTCACAAAAAAATCTACAATATCATGCAAGTTAATATTTAAACTTCAGTTAAACTATAATTTAAGTCAATTGATTCAATCGTATACAATTTGAACACCAAGATTATTGATTTAAAACAAATTACCAACAAACAATCCAATCTTTAATCAATGAGAAAATCAGTTAAGCGAAAACTTGGAGCCCGATGTTACCGCTACTTAAGCGGGCTTAAGTGGTTTAAAACGCTACTTTTTCTTTCTATCAAGATTTTTTTATCTAGATTTTTATGTGAAACAATGTTAAATATTATTATAACCGTCCCACATTCAGGATTTAAGTACGACACCGGTTTAAAAAAAATACATACCACACAGCATCATCTAGCCTAAAACTAAGCAACTAGGCTTAGATTTTGCCAGACAACATAGAATACGTCGTATTGTACTTTATTTATGTAAGTATATTTAATTAATGTAACTTAATAAATTAAAATTAATTAATTTTTAGTGACAGTTCACAAAAATACGGGAAAACTTTACTAGAATTTGTTACATCGCATTGTCATAAGTTTGAAAGGCAAAAAACACAAGATTAAGGCTATTACTATGCCGTCTCAATACCAATTTATGTAACAACGCTTTTTTTTTATTTCTATTTGATTTCAACTTTAAAAGGTATTCTATTACTAAACCAATAATTAATTAAACTGTGTTTTAAAATGACGATGCAACCGGTCTTTAAGTGAACCATTGTTACAAGCTTACAGGTTAAAATAACTGTGTTCTTAATAATCGTGATATAAGTGTAATGTTCACGTCTCGAGTCTATTGGAAATTCATGGGAAGTGTTTGTTGTTAACAATAAGGCTTTATATACACTATTTTGATATAATATAGCTCTTGAACACTGGAGATACATCAATTTCTTATATCGTAAGGTTGTCTCGTACAGTTAATATTGTCATTAGCTGCTCCCCGCTGTCACCCTCATAAGTCCGAGATCAGGATAAAAAAGTTCCAAGGTTTAAATAATCGGCGATCTTCGGAAAATGGTGTTTGAAACAACACTGAAATATCGAACTCCAAAAACTAAAAAACATGGTAAATTTCGAATATGGCCGAAGCGGTTTTTTAATCCTACTAATATTATAAATGTGAAAGTTTGTGTGTGCGTGTGTGTGTGTTTGTTACTCCTTCACGCTAAAACTACTGGATCGATCGCGATGAAACTCGGTATCTAGATACCTGGAGACCTGGATTAACACATAGGCTACTTTTTATCCCGATATTCCCACGGGATTGGGACTTACGCGGGTGAGACCGCGGGGCGCAGCTAGTAACTTAATAAAGTTTTCTATTATACAAAATTCTTAGAAATTGGTTAAGAGATGTACCTTCTTCTTGCTTTAATATCGATTTATTTGTAGTTGGTAAAACAGTAGAACATCAACTAGCAGGTATTAGACGAGTGTCATATGGACGTACACCCAAAACCTCTTCTCTTAGTGCTCTTTGATTATTGTATAGTCGTAATTGTAGCAACGTGCGGCTTACACGTGATAAATAATTACAATATTTTAATTATGCTTTTGATATCTACTCCAAAACTTGTTATTTACAACGGCATAATACCATGTTTTTAGGTGGAGTTTGACATTTCAACGCTGCCTGGGACTGGCAATTTACGATATTTTGTTTATTTTGCAAATATCTATAGCATAATCATTTGTTTGAGACGGGAATCGAACCTGCAACCTTCTGCGTCACTAGCGGCAGTTCGCTCGACGCGCCACAGAGCTCGTCCAATACTCAACTTATTATTTTATTACTTACTAGCTGCGCCCCGCGGTTTCACCCGCGTAATAATTTTCTGCGCAACTTTCTTAATTTTTTATTTCATAAGAACCTTCTCCTGACAATAACAAACAGACCAAAAAAAGAATTGGCCAAATTGGTCCAGGCGTTGTTGAGTTATGCGCTTACCAACACATTTTGCGATTCATTTTTATATTATAGATTTAAAGCGTTCGGACCTTATAACTAGTTTATTTTCTAATGTCCAGTGTGAAGGTGCCTGAGGTGCCTGACCTACGCGATATCAGTTTCGTTTTCTACCGTTCCACAGCTCTCCGAATACACCGTTACTTATAATCAAGGTGATGCAACATATAAGAAGCTGTTTATTTTCATAATATTTATTTACATATGTAATTTAAAATTATGTTAATTATCAATCGGTATACAATTTTGAGTTCAGTAATGGTAATTTAGATAGTGTACGTGTAAACTAGCACATAATGTGCGAGTTTACCATTGCCTTGAATTTTTTGTGGTAAACTGACACAATGTTAATCTTATAAAATTGTCCTTTTGTAAAAAAGGTGTTTTCTTATTCTAAAAAACCCGCCACATAAGGTGATGCTTTTGTTTTCTCATTTTCTTTGGAAATTTACACATTTATAAATATATTTGGTCAAGGTCATCAAGGATATTTTTCTGGTTATCGAATAATTTTGTCGATTTTTTTACTAAAAAGTTTATTTTTGTTATTCCTTTTAATCGATCAAATGAAATATTCATTTAATTTAATTTTAATTTACAAAAATCATTAATAAAATTACAACACTAAAACTTAATTACAATAAATGAACATAAAAAAACAAAATACAATACATAAACAAATTTAATCAAGCAAACCGCCCCGAGTCAACCCTGGCGCAAAAGACCCCATCACACTAGCAGCATTACCACGCTGAATAGCTATGGCCAGCCTCTGCACCAGGAACGACCCGGAACGGCTATCCAAACCTCTATCCCTCAAACGCCGCCCAATCCCCCTGATAAACTAACCCCCAACAACCCACAGTCTCCACAGCAAAAGGAACAAAGGAACTTCTTTAATTAATACTTATCTATAAATAACAAATTCAAAGTCCTGACTGATTGACAGATATATCAAAGCACAGTTTAAACCAATGAAAGGATCTGGCTATTTGACATACAAATTGCAATTTTGCTTGTACAACCAATTAAAAATAACTTTATCTTGGATTTTTTTTTTTAAAACAGTTAACAAACGTAGATTAAGTTAGATTTCTTCAATTTATATGAAAAAGCTCAGTCAGTGCATCCATTAGAATAAGTTATCAGATGGCTGTGGAACGACTTTCGTTTTTTTTTCAAAGACTGGTTCCATAATTATACGAGAAATGAGCTCATCCGGTTTTTGAAGGCAGTTCCGGTTGTATAATACTTGTGATAGAGTGATAGATTTGTTTTGATTTGAAGTACAACGATATTTACTTAGTATTTAAACGAATAGAGTAAGCGTGGGAGATATGTGGAAATGTTGAGTAAAATAAGATCGATTTTAGGATTTTTATCTACTTAAGAATCTATCAAACTTATTAATAAATTGGCCATCAAAAACCTATATAAATATTTATAACTACCTCGTTATTCGTGCTATTCGTGCGAGTAAAACGGTTAGGGTGGAGTCGCTCACTCGCACGAATCAGGCAAGTGTGATAGTAATAGAATCTTGATAAAAATAGTACATTACGATATAAGTGTGGTAAATTGATCTTTGAATAGAGGCGGTTTATGACGCGCGAGCGGTAGCGAGCGTGTTAAAGAAGCCAAGATGCAAATATCAATTCCACACGTATATCGTACGACGTTTTTTTATCACAGTTGCGAATAAAAGAAAAGACTTGAAAAGAAAACAAAATAATAATTAACAAAATATTTGTGATAAGTCTATGTTTACTTTTTTAAGGCAATATTTTTTGTTAATTATGCTCCGAAAAGGCCAGGCTAAAGACATTTAACCTATACAGCCTTGTCTGACATATAATTTTTTAATTTTTTTTAGGGTTTTTTTCTATTTGTTTTTGCGTCGGGGGTTAAGAACAAAATACAATGGTACGGAAAAACAATATATTTAAGTAAAGAAAAAACATAAAATAAACAACTAAATTTTTAATCGTTTTCTAAGTCATTATCACGTAAAATTTTCGTTCGTAAACCGACTTTAGAGACAACCATCTTTGCTAGCTAAAAAAACTCTTTGGTATCTACCTTTTTTATACATCAAAACAGTATGTAATTAGCAGTAAGATACGTACTTACCCTATCGGGATAACTTTACAGCACTAGGTTGGCAATGTAAAACGCACGCGTGCATAATATGTTGGATTATGAGCCTAAAAGCCGTTGAATAAGATCCACTTTATGAGCAACTGTGATAAAAAATATCTTACATACCTACCTATTTATTTTTATAAATTATATTTACATAAACAAGTCCCTTTCTTGGCCCAGTGGCCGAATTTTTATCCCGAAGGTCTTGTTTGGGATCCCGGCCGGCTGTGCAGCAATAAATCTACGAAAAATCTACATGCGCCAATTAACATTGGATTTACAGCGCGCGGAAAACATCGTGATGAAACCAGCGGCTTAGTTGACTCCAGACGTATTGATGAGTTCTTAATAGGGGGTCCATCGGGAGTAGGGAATCCATTACGGGAGACGTCTGGCGTAAACCGTTTTTTCATAATATGGACACAGTCGACTAAACAGAGAAGGTAGTATAGGTTCTGGCACTGTGTAAACCATCTAGATATGATGTAACAGGTTAACGTAATCTTAAACAAACACCTCAGTGCCTCAACATACGAAACAACAACCAGAAACCTACACTTCCTGCCGGAACCATAGAACAATACATAACGAAGTACCCGCAATAAGAACGATTTGCGACAGCACACCATCTAGGGGAGAATGCGGACACATTCTTAGAGATACAACATTTTTTGCAGCTTCCACAATCATCGATCAAATGTTCTCCCAGGCGACAGGTAGAGATGTAACGCGACTAGGGATGGGAAATGTACCTTTACTTGGTAACATTTGTTGGTAAGTCATAAAAATATCGTAGAACATTTTTTTATACAGCGCCATCTAACCCCAAGTTAAGCAACTAGGCAAGCGGGTAGGGTTAGGATAGTTGAACTAAACCAAGGACGTTGTAAGTTTAAACAGTTCACTATGCCATATCGAAACACGTTTCCACTTGTTACATTTACATACAGCCTATGACTTATTCCAGAGTCCCACTATTTTACACAAACATCAAAACAAACGACACCCCAATCATAAGAAGCCCACGGTTTGAGCAGAGAAACAAGTGATAATCATGCGAAAGTTAATTACCTTACCAGTGCAACAAACAACATATATTGTATAGTATCCTACCGTAATATAGCATAGCGTTCGCCCTTCACTAGCAAATTCTTGAACATTAACTCGTGTGCAATAGTAATGTGTTGTTCAAGTCAATGACCGAACGTAGGAAGTATAGGATGTAAGCATGTAGGGTGTAGACTACAAACTATGCTGTCCGACGATAGCTCGTACACGTTTCAAAAGTTTTATAGACTCATGACCTACATTATATAGTCCCACTGGTTTTGTTTTAGTGGTTCAACTGTTGATAACAAAAAACTAATAAAAAGTCCCACAACGTGTTAAAATAAGGAACAACGAGTATGTTGGAAGGAGCCTAAGACAATGGAAATACAATTTATAACTATAAGTATAATCCTGTCCACCGATTACAAGTTTTTAGTTTGTATTAGCCTAAGTAGTACTTTTATAGAAATAAACAATAATTGCTAGAAGGTTTTAATGTGAAAATAATTCACTAATATAAGTATATCATCATAAAATGGGAAGAAGATTTTCCTGGGGGTTCATAAAAATGCACGCAGGCTCGGAGAGTTCGAATGAGATCCTGATAGGCCTCCAATCTGCACCGACAACGGCCGTTGCAGAGTTACCCGACTGAGCGACGCAAAGGAGTGGTAATGTGTTTATCAGTCTATGTATGTATTAATGTTTGTTTGTTCATTTGTGGCACTCTAGAGACAACGGCTTGGACCGATGTTGATAAATGGCACGTCGTTATTAGTCAGGTTGACTCCGACTTAACCCGTCATCACCCCCTGGATAGCCGGTGATACCTAGTATTTAGCATTATAATTACAGTATTTATAATTGTTTTCAATACATAATGTATGATATTTCCATCGCAGTATAACAGTAAGCCATTGATGCGAAGATAAATTAACATATATAATACATTGTAACTTGAACGGTGCACTGCAGCCAGTTTAAGACAATGTGGCTTGTAAATAACGCAGTGTAAGTGTAGGTGTAATTACTAATATACATCCTATTTGATGGAAGAGTGGTGTTGCCCTAGTGGTACCTCGACCTCGGGCGATGAGAACCTGGAGAAACTCATCGTGGTTGGGAACACAGATGGAAAACGCTCTCGAGGCCGATCCCCAACCAGATGGACGGATCAGATTAGGGACTCATCAGTCGTCAAGTTTCATAACACTGTAAGAGATGCGATGAACAGAAGCCGTTGGAGACAGATCATCCGATACAAATGCAGACCACCCAATGATGACCACGATCATCAGTCATGAGGGGCCGACTACAGAGAGAGAGACGGTGCGTGGTGAAACCCGCGGCTCATTTGGCTCCAGATGAATTTACGAAATCTTTTCTCTTGACACGGTCGACGAAGCTGAGAGGGTGGTATAGGTGCTGGGCTAGTCTACTTCCATCTATAACATGTCCCAGGTACCATAGATTAAAGTCTCTGGAGCTGTATAAATCATCTAGATTAAAGATTTTAAAGCCAATAGTTATTATTTGATAGAATAATTATGTTTTTGTCTTATAAGATTGGTCAAGGAGTAAGGGGGTCACTTGTGATAACAAAATGGATATGACGTCATAAATACTTCCTATTTTGTGACGGTTGTTGCTAATACAAAATTTTGTCTAGGCCAATGGGTTTTCCTTGTAGGTACATAAATTAACGCAAGAATTAAGAATTAAGCAATTTTCATAAGTTTGTCAACAAAGACTGACCTGACCAATAATGAACCCTATAAGTAGAAACAACGAAATCCCATAGATTTCACTAAGCTGAGCGAATTAATTTACCGGAAAAAAAAACACGCCGTGTCATCGCCTTCTTAAAAGTGGGCTATTGCTTTACCAACTTATTCACCTCTACTGTCATTGTAATATAGCTGCTAATACCTTGAAATAAGGTGCATCATATACCTGTTAATAAGACAAGTACCAACTTAATTACTACACTTGTCAATGGAAAATGATTACTATCACCTCAACTTAAGGTGCTTTAAACATGCAGATATTAAAAAGACTGCAAAAATCGTGAGAGTCGTCTTACTTACTTGACAATGATGAAAAGTACATGTCTTACAATTATAGTATTACTAGTTGCGCACCGCGGTTTCACCCGCATATGTTCCGAATCAGAATTGGGATTAAAGTACCCTATGTCCTTCCCCGAGGACACCCATCTATCTCTTTACCAGAATAAATAACATTGATTTAGACGTGAAAAGATTTTACCAGACTCCGCTCATGTTACCAATAATTTTATAAATGTGAAAGTTTAAGTGTATATTCGTAGTCCTTCACGAAAAAACTGCTATTGGTACAGTTGAATTCCCGAAATTACACAGAAACTACTTTTCATCCTTGATATTCTTTCCAACGAGATCGGAGCTTACATGGGTTAAGCAGCAACGCGCAGATAATATACATATACAGTGTGTAAAAAAACCATGTAACCTTTAAGGTAGATGTAGGTAAACCCAAACCATAGACAAACAAATATAAAAAAAAACTTGAGAAATGGGAACAAAAAATCAATTTTGAAAAATTGCCCTAATTAACCCAGATTTTGGGGAATCATCAAAATGAAAACATCATTTTTGCATTGAAAAACTGCATTTAAATCTGAAAAAGGTGTTAAAAAAGTGTCAAAACCCAGGTGAAGTTACGGGTCACGATGATAATATCCTGTAGGTACAAGTACCTAAGAGTAATAACAGGGTTTTCATAACACACTGTATAATAGACAGTAAGTAGAGCTCACTATTGTTATAGTTTTCTTGAATACCCATGTATGTTTATAGCATTGTCATTTCCTTGTGTTTCTCATTGAGATCATTAAAATATTTGTTTCTAGGTCACTCTTTCTCGGCATTCTACAGTGGGACTTCCGAATTTCAATGTCATATTAACATTTAGAAAATGAGAGTTGTTTAGCGAGTCATTTCAGTGTTTCACAGACGGCTTATTGTCTTCAATTTTGTAAAGTTTATTGACATCTGCGGTATGAACTCTGAAAGAAGATTATTTAGCTCATTAATTCCGGAATATAAACAGGTTGTTTAATAGCACATTGTGTCACCATTATCATCATCATCATATCAGCTACAACTATTCCATTGAACATAGACCTCCCTCAAATACTTCCAGAGTGATCGGTCGCATGCCCTCTCTGTATCCGACGACTTCCCGAGACCTTAATTAAGTCGGGACTAGTCGGAACACATGTGCAATTCTAATCTCGCATGCGACGTTACTTAACAGTGTGGCATAGTGGTTATCATACTCTCATGATAAGTGCACGGTCGCAAGTCCGCGTCTCGCCGCGGTGCAAAATTTTGGAAATGCATTTTTATTTGAAAGATTTTCAGCTGTTCATAGTGCTTGATAACGTTCTCAAAGAATCTCATCACTCTCATTACGTTTTCTTTCACAATATATTTCCAAAAAATACTCTACATAAGCCAAACAAGTTTATCAACATAACACAAACCGCCATCAAATATCGGTGCCATAAAAGTACAAAGAAAGAAAAATGGTGAAATTAGTTGTAAGACTAAGCATGTAGGTCTGTAACAACATCGCAATCGTGATCCACGATGTAAGGTACAATCGTGACATTCACATGTAGTAACTACAGCTCCTTGTAACACTCATATTTTCCACTAACCAGTAGTAACACGGGGAGAAAACTTCCCATGTCACTGCCGCCCGAAGTGTCTTCTGTCCACGTCATAAAAAATGTAAAGTTCGAATTAAGAAAAAGGGGGTCACTTACAAAACCTAAATTCAGAGGTAGCGTCATAAACTCCTACGTCACAATTTGTAACGGACGTTGCTAATTACACTATTATGGGTATTGAAAATTTTGCTACAATAAGTAGTTGGTGTTATGCGTGTAAAGGAAAAAGATTCCCATAATTATAATAAAATTATATTTTAAGGTATTTTGCCCACGACTTTGTCCGCGTAGAGTTTGAAATTTCCAAAATCCTTCCTTAGCGGATGCCTACATTGTAACAGCTATCTGTACCTATTCATTCATTGGTTTGACTGAGCTGGGCGTTGATATGATCAGTCAATCAGTTAGGACTTTGAATATTTTTAGATGCCTGTTTCTCCAACCAAAGGGACGTAAACTTTAAATTCCAAGAGCAGCCAGTTATAGGCCAGTTCCGATTCAAACATCACCAACACTTGAAACTTAGTTTTCTCTTTCACTAAATCGCCATAAATTTAAATATAATAACATACCTCAATAAAATTACCATCGTACGTACCCATCGAATGTTGTATTATGATAATTTACATGAAAACGTATCGTAACGTCTAGTTTTATGTTAGAAATTGTACATTTAAATTGTTATTGTTGTGCTATTTGAACTTGAACAGTCAATTGCTTGTTTTCGTTGTTTAAATTAAAAGAGATTTCGTAATTTGGATGAATAAATTAACAATGAAATTGTGCTTTGAAGATATACTTTTAGTGTAGCAAGTAGATACCATTCGAGGACATGTCAAATTAGCATAATAATCTAAACTGTTTAAAAATAAAGTGTCCTATTATGGAAACAACGGGCTATTATAGGTTCTTCTAATCGATTCTGTTGATTATAAATCAATGTTTCAAAAAATATTAACCAATGTTTTTTATTTTTAAAGTTTTGCAAAAAATCCAACAGCCTGAGGAAGATAATAAAATCAGTAATCAGGGAAATTATTAATTTATTTTAGATACCGCGATCCTCTTTCCGTTTCTTAAAAATACATATGCAATAATTATTTACCTCTAGTACCTACACAATATCTGTACCAGTTAATCCACAAAGTTTCCTACTCATCGTAGAAATTACTCAACTTTGCTCCAAAAAACCAAGTTCAGAGCACATACAGTACAAATAGCCAACGATAGCGTGATGCGTAACAATCTGACAATCATCTTAACCGTAACTCCACAAATGGCCCTCCGGAACAAATGCGTGATGTTTCCGAATATACGAATACTTGTAATAGTATTTTGAGACGTGATTTACTGTTTTTTAACCCAGAATATGAATTTGGAAGGGCTTTTGAATTGTACGTGTTGGTACACTTGATATTAAGCGTACATTAAATAGACTATTCTTAGGTGGACTATCATTAGATAAACCATCCTGAGATCATCCATCCATCTATCCTGTCATCATTATGTGGATCAATTTTAGATGAATCATTAATGGATGGACCAACTCTATGTAGACCATTTTTAGGTGGACCATCTTAGATGGACTATTATTACATAGACTATCATTATAATATGTGGATTATTATTTGATCAAACACCATTAGATTGACCATTCCTAGGTATAATATTCTTAGATAGACTATTATTAGACGGGCTACCATCTGGTGGTGGGTTAATTTTCTTTAAATCTTTTTATTCGCATCAGCTAAATAAAATTGTTATTTTTTAATGTAAAAAAATTGCAACTGTGTTTTAATTAGCATCGCTAATACCTTCTTGAGGTATCCTGAAGTAGTTACTTGACGCTTTGCTGTCTTTTGATACCAGTTTAACATCTAGAACATTAGTCATATTAACTTATCATTTTCAGCTGTAAGTATAAAATGTTTGTCTGCATACTTAAAACCAAGATGAGAAAAAGTCAAATACCTCATTTGACCATGACTCATATTTTTAAAGACTTTAATTTCCGACTAATTATTCAAACATTACCACAATTAAAGTGTCAAAAGCACATTAAAAGATACCCTTACGAATATATTCACATTTCTTTGTAAAATGTAAAATTTAATTAAATGTTTAAAGAAGTTTTTATTGGTGTAATTATTCGAGTAATGACGTATAGTTCAAGAGATCATGGTTTAACGCTTTCGCTGGCTTTCCCTTACTACGTTTTGTTGAAAAATATCATGTTTTAACGAATTGATGTTGATTTTATTTTATATTGCAGACAGGTTTTAATGTATGAGGTACTCTAGGTACAGTTGACAATATCGTACAGTTCTAAAAATTCTATTAGTAAAATGTTTTTAACTTAACAAGGGTTTTAAAGACCTGTTTGAATTGACTTTAATCGCAAAAGGTCGGTTAAAATCTTACCTTGAAATTGGCGGTATTTGTTTTTTTACAAATACAATAATTAACAATTTAAGATAGATATAGTTTAATTAAATTAAGATCTTAGCGGCGTAAAAGCACGAAAGCAGACTCCGGGCTCCCGAGAGGGATGCAACCGGGAACATCGCTCGGATGATGATGATGATTATGTTTATAGGTATGTACAGGATGTCTTTTTATAGACCTTCAGTACCATTTTCTAATGTAATAAGAGATACCAAAAAATGCTAGAAGGAGTCGCAGACCCGATTATGACAACTAAACTGTATTATTCGATTTTCGGATAAGTTATTATCCTAGCCAATATAGTAAAAAACCCTATATTGGGGCAAGATAGCGCTGGGTGTAAAAAATCTGGATGATATTTATTTAGTCAGGTCATTTCATTGCGACGCTCATTTTGCGTTTGGTGGCTACAATAATCACCTTAAATGGTAAATTTATTAAAATACTTTTAAAATTAGGTTTAATTAAAAATATTAGACTTACCAAGAGTCTGCTTCACCACCGTAATCGCGAACAGGATAATGACGAATCTCACTGAACACATTTTGTTGTTGTTTGTACCTACTATCAACTCACTTGCACAAAACTTAAGAGTTGCATCTTGTCACTTTACCACAGACATTTTTTCTATTTCAACATTTTTGTCTTGATTTATCTGTAATAAAGGAAAAAAAGTATAAAACACAAAATAAAATATTCGTACTTATAAAAAAACAATTATGTAGGTACGTTCACCGATTACCGAGCCACCGATCGAGATAAAAAAAAAATGTTGAAGACGGAATACCTCAGGCATGATCATAACATTTTTTTATCGTGAATTTTATATAAAAAATATATTATAAGAATTTATAAATCTGTAAAATAATATAAGTGGCGCGCGTTGATGTCTTTTCTTCGGTTTTTATGATAATAATGAACTTTGTGTAGCGGTGGTAGATAGGTACGATGACTTTCATTGTAAAGGTGGTAGGTTCGAATCCTGGAAGGTGTTGCACCAATGGATTTTTCTTACAAATAATTTATGTGTGCTGATTGACATTGCTCTTACAGCAAAGAAAATCATCGTGTTGCAACCCGCAGATTTATTGGCTCCAGCCATTATCACGCGAAAAGGACTAAATAGGTCTACTTCCGAAAAAATAACCCGCACACAAGTTTTGAAATGTTTAAAATTAGCCTTGGGATACGAATATTTTCACTCGATGTCGTCAATTTTTATTACCTTTTTATTCAAAAGCAACTATAATAAGTAATTTAATATTAATATTTTTCATAATTTTATTAGGTATTAGTAGTTTAAAATATATAAATATTTATTAAAACATACGAGATTGAAGCAGTGGCTCAATATAAATTTATAGAAATATTCATGGTAGAAAATAGTGTGTTGTACTTTTATACGAGCTGGGTTTTCAGCAACTAGACGCATTCATTTGTTTTTTTTTTTTTGCATGAAAATGTTGCATGGCAATATTAGAGAATATTCTACAGTGGACAGGGATAGCGAGTGCCGCACAACTTTTTAGCCTCGCAAGGGATCGGGTCAAATATTCTGAGCTGACTGCCAACCTTCACTAGTTGGAGAGGTACCCTGAGAAGAAGAAGTTGCATGGGAGCACGGCCTTCCGGGACTTAAGCACACCACATTGGGAATGAAATTCGAGGTATCTACCACTACGCCAACACCGCTAGTATGTTGTAAAAGTAAGCATGTCTACTAGCTACATTGCTTTATAAGTACTCAATATTTTAAACAACGTTTCGATTAAGTTACACCGATCGTTGTCACGCTGTTTTTTTAAAAGGTGTTATAATTCGGTGTTTTAAAAATATTTTAATATTCTTGTCTCTTTTTAGCGTCCGCGGACTGAATTTAATTCATTTCCGCTTTAAATTTTATTTATTATTTTTGTGTTATGTTCAGAATATTTCAATAATATGGAAATCAACTAATTATAACGAAACAAGACGCACTTAATAAAACAGGATATATACGATGTTATGGAAATAACTATAATGTTTTAAAATTCATGAAAAATCACGAGTTTTTTTCTAGACGTGCGTTCTGAGTGACTCTTTTAGACACGGCCGGTACATCTTCGGCCGAAATATAACAAATTTTAGGGATTACTTTTTAGGTGAGATTGTGATCGAAATATCTAAATTAAAAATATGTATGAAACAATGTAGGTGGCACATGTTAACGTCGGCTTCGGTCTCGAGATGCCCGCGGGAGATGCGCCTGCGCAGTGCACGTTGTAACGGCGACCGTTACATTACTGCGCCGGATCATTCGCAACTAGGTACCTATACTCGTGTTTACATCTCACGTGTGTTTTATAACCTTATTCAATACTAGCTTCGACCCGCAACTTCATCCACCTAGGGGTTGAATTTTACAAAATCCTTTCTTAATAAACCCACACGTCATAATATCTGTGTGTAAAATTTAGACCGATCCGTCCACGGTTTGATTTATTCAAGAGAGTTTTTGAATTTTTACATAAAAAAATCCTTTTTACCATTTTGTTCGTGTAACTAATTATTTCTAGTAATTGTAAAACAGTCTAGAAACTAAGCTTGTATGTCTCCTTTTGAATTTTTTTGTTATGAGTAAATTGAAAAAAAAAAAACATGTAAACCTAGAAAACAAACTATTCAAGCAATTGACATAAATATAACATTGTATTGCAAAAACAAACTGTGCCTTGGAACGAAAATTCTATCAAAAATCGTCTTTAGAACAATATAAGTGCTATTCAACATAAATACAAAAACCCATGTCAAAGGGGAAACGGAAGATAAAACGATGTCATCTTTATTTCTAAACGGAATTGTATTTCCTGCAACACGATCATCTCTTCTTGTATTTATACTTCTAATGAGTTTCCGGGGTTCAAGCTATTTACTTTCCCTTACACCATAATTAGCCATTAATATCCATAATCTATGCAGCGGTGGTCTAGTGGGGATTCCTCAACTTTTAATCCCAAGGTGGCGAATCACGGCTGGCTGTGTACCAATAGATTTTTTTATGGAAAATTGGTGTGCGCTAATTAACATTGCTCTTTAGAAGGAAAACATTGTGTTGAAACTACTACATGTCCATGGCTTTACAGCATAGATTACAAATTGATGGTGCTTTGTGAATCATCTAGAAAATATATAAAGGCCAAAAATGCATCCCTATACTTTTACAAGAAAGCTCTTGACAAATCGCTACGACTTATCGCACAACCCTAAGTGCAACGCAATCCGCGTAAGTTTACCTGAGTTTTTTAAAATTTAGTTGCCATAGTTAGGCATTTTTTCTTGTAAACAGGTTCTTAAATTCTACAGCAAAGAGTCCATGCGATTAGTAGCACCTATTTTTGAATAGCTTTTGAAATGTAAAAGCTCCAAAGAAAAGTTTGATTTGAAGTTGCATAACAGTCTTTAACTGTGACAATTTATATGATACTAACCATAGTGGGCAATTAAGTTATGTAGGAATAAACAAACTCACTCTACATATTTATAAGCACGTAAATTGATTATCTAAGTTGTTTTTATTACATAATTACATCTCTAGTTTTAGGGCCCTTCACTATTATAGTGATAGATGTATTTAGATCACAATTTGCAAACAAGTTTGATAATTAAAAAGATAAAGGTTTTTTTGCGTCTTTTTGCTTCCAGTTTTGTGTGTCTTTCTTCTTGCACTTGTATTGTTGCAAGCACCGTGTTCACGAAATCAAAAACAAAACGTAGTTTTTTAAATTTTTGGAGTAAGAAACCTTCACTGGAATTCACAGACCAACCGTTCTAGCAAGACAAAACAGATTACTTACAAATAATAACTTTGGTAATCTACAATATTTTATGAAAATAAAACGTCTTTCATACAATTTCAAACAAATTTAAAGGCATTGATATTTAAAATGTCATCAAGCTTTCAATAAAAAGTTGACAATCTACGAATACATTGACTTAATGATGTATCAACTATGTAGATAGATAGAGAGGTACATCATTACTGTTCACGTATGATTACTTTTATTATATTTCACTTATGTTACGCAAGATCTCATGAATCATAGATAAAGATGTTGATGTGTGTTAGGAAATACGACGAATGAAATACATTAGTACGAAATCTTTTCACACTGTGACTTCATTTCACATTTTAATGTTAGCTTTTTGAAAGTGATCGACTGAGTACTTTAAAAGCTAAAAATTACAGTTAACTTTTTACCAATATTTAGTAGGGATTTATACGCGTTAAGTAATTCACTTGGGAATATTAAATAAAATATTAATATTAAAATAGGATATTGTGGATTTCAATGAAAGTTCACCGCTCTCGTCGCCGCTAAAGTCATGCTTTCTAAACAAAAATCGCAACAAGATCGTCGCAACGTTCATCGGAACGTCAGAATCAAAATGAAATGCAGATTTATGTAAATACCCAGGATATTTTAATAGAGAGTTCACCATGTCTGATTTTAATACTTACAAATTGCAATAGTTGGTTTCGTAACTTCATTTCAACTGATTTATTAATTGTTTTTTAATTTTGTGGTCGATTTATGAGTTTTAAAACATTGTCGTGTAATATGTTACTCAATAAGTTGTTTTTCCTTTTTTTGCCAGTTTTTAACACCGTATGTTTGTTTATAAACGTAACTCAATAAGTACTGAACAGATTTTGATAAATGAAGTATTGATTTATAGCTTTTTATTACCACGACTATAAGCTGAACACTGGTGTATGCACATAATACTTATCTCTTATTATCTTATTTTGCGGCTGTTTTCTATTCTGTCAGTTTTATTTTGATTTATTTGTAATATTTTACCTACTACCTATTTTGTTTTGAATGCTATGTTTTTGTAAGTGTGCTTTTCTTATAAATGTTATTCTATTATATACGTAACGGTGACTGAAGGTGTGAACAATTTCTTGTTTTGTATTTTTTTTGTCATCGTAGTTAGGTTTTAGTATTTTTTAAACTTGCTTTTTTATTTAGATCAGTGCGTCATATTGTCCTATTGTTGGGCAAATATATCCTTAAATTTAAGTATTTTTTATTTGGGAACAGTTATCTTTTTTTATTTTATTAAAAAATTCATAAATTTTAGTCATTCCAATACGTAAGCGTAGATATTAGTCAAGTTAAGTAAGCTATAAAGTTAGAAGATTACGTAGTAGTTTACAAGTCAATAAAACTTATAAAATTAATTAGTTTTCATGGAAACTCTTGGAAAATATACAGTTTTCAATCTACCGTAATATCATAAGATTGTCATATAAAATTAAACAAAAATATTTTAAAATAACCTCACCAAATAACGAGAAAAATCCAGCATCCAAACAAAACGATTACACTTCACAATAAGTCACTGACATAAAACTTTTCCCGCGCAAGGAAACGTCAATGCCGGCAGTACACGTCCACACCGCACAGAGGTTGACTTGCAACTGAGACATATGGATGCGCAAGAGTGCACCATCATGCGGTCAAGAAGCTCGATCATGTAACATATTAGTGACTGAACTTTGATATATTTATGTAATAGGAAACATTATGATAGGTATTAATGGGTTCCTAATGTATGACTGGACTGTACTTTTCTAAAAACAGAAGTAGTTTTTTAATAAATGATAAGAAAGCCTTTGCTGAGCACTGTCACACCTAACCATCAGGTAGGTGACAAAGCGGTCTAAGATGTAGCACGCTTTCCTAAAAAACCCCTAATGAAATTAGTTCTGTTTACTTTTTTATAGAAAAAGTTATTTACTGTCATTGCTACACTAGCTGCACCCGCAGTTTCACCTGTGTAAGTTCCGATCCCGTAGGAATATCGGAATAAAGTCAGTAACTTAATTCGGGTCTTCAGTTACCTACATTCTAATAATAATTATAATATATATCAGCAGCAGCAGAACCAACAAAAATACATATTTAGAGAAATGGGTGAAATATTTTTTCGTTGAAAGTATGTACTTAGGATTAAAATTGAATATTTATTTTATTCAAGGAGATTTGTATTGCAGAACTGTATTTATTCCTAAAACTACCCTCATGCTCTAATGGCACTTAAAATGTGTATAATAGCACATGTTTACAAGCCCCCGTCTCTGATGGGTAGTAGTAAAATTGTTAAAAAAAAACAAAATAGTATTATTCTGTAAAGAGCAACCTCCAGTAGAGCATCAAAGATAACGCGCTAAAAGATAACCCGTGAAATCGACGAAGTGTGTAACGAGGTACTATGTGCTAATGACTTATAAATAAATTTTATAAGCCTGTCCTTGAAAAGGCAAACTTAGACAAAAAAAGCGAATCTAAGTGAAGGACATTAAGTAGGTATGTTAATCTAATATTATGTGCTTTTACTGTATTTAACTTAAATTGTAAAAATATATAATCGTTAGAAAGTTTTACTGTCTGTTCTGATTGTTAAGTTTTATGTAATTTTGATTGTTAACAAATTGTAGAGTCATTCTTTCTACATAAGAGTTACCTCTTGATCAAAGTGTGTTAAATGTAATTATGAAATGTATTCGATTTGTATTCATTCTGATTTAATTTGATTACATTCACTTTTGTGAGATATGGATTAAAGAATAAACAAAAATTAAAAATTCATAGAACTGACTGATATGGTATCAACGAACAGCTTCAACAACAGGTCCTAGACACATGAACTTTGGAGAGTGGTTTCTTTTTGAGGCATAGGAAGGAAGGAATCCACTCAGAAAGGGTTATTTGAAATCCCATTTCTAAGAGGATGAATTGGCGGGTGAAGCCGTGGGCTGAAGTTAGTATATAATTAAGTTAGTTTATAAATATAAAATTCAACATCCTGACTGACAGTCAGAATTCGGTCAGTCAGGATGTTAAATTTTATATTTCGAGTGATATTTTAACGCACAGCACAAACCAATGGTCCAATGGAATATGGCATACAGTTTAAACGTAGGCATCCGGCTATGAAAAGATTTTTGGAACAAGTTCAGAAATAAAATAAATAAAGTACGATAAATATTGCAGAACATTGAACACAGCGCAGCGCCATCTAGCCTCAAGCTAAACATACTTAACTTACCGTAATACTTACTACATAAATGTATACCTAGTTACATTTATATTGTAAACAGATACTCAATCAGAATCACCCATCAATATTAGTTTTTCAATACTTACAAAATATTAGTTTGTTGTGCGGGTTAGTTCTATATTAGTTCTATAACAGTTACTAAGGTACTATAGCGTGATAAAACTAAATAATTCTACATTTAATTTATCATATCACCGGCCTAGAAGAAACCGCTCCGTTATATACCTACATCGAGTATATTATCCAGTAGAGGCGTAATGCCGTTCATACAATTGCGAAGCTGATCTGTGTTCTTCAACTTATGTGCTAGTGATGCAGTTATAATCAAACTAGCTTTTGTCCGTGACTTCGTCCTCGTAGAGTTTGAATTTTCCAAAATCCTTTCTTAGCGAATGATTCGCTAGCGAAGGATCTGTTTGCGCTGTGCGTTGATATATTAATTGCAGCCAAGAATTAAATATTTTATTTTTATTAGATGAAGTAAATATTTTACATGATTTGTTTTAACCAATCAGTGAAATACAAAAATATAAACAACTTGCTGCGGCCCGCGGTTTCACCCGCGTAAGTCTCGATCCCGTGGAAATATCTGGATAAAAAGTAGCCTATGTGTTAATCTAGGTCTCCAGCTATATAGATACCAAATTTCATCGCAATCGATCCAGCCGTTCTCGAGTTATAAGTGTTGTAACAAACACGACTTTCTTTTATATATATAAGAATTATATACTCAATGTAAACAGTATAAATTAAACACCGTATATAAATTGATTTTATTTCCATAAAATGACATGTTATTGTCACAAAACATATCGATAACACTTATTTGATAGCCTAACTCCGGTGTTACTTTGACAATTGAAGTCGAAATTGGTCGGACAATTAGATTGCAACAATCTCCTCATCAATTTGGTTGATTTTTTTGCTGGACAAAATAATCGGTATTACCTCTTTACTAGATATGATGCTCGATATATGTATCACAAGTAGAACACATCAAACTGAACTGATGAGTTCATCAGTCCATCAAACACGTCAGACTGTCAGTTTTATCTTAAATCAAGTCATTTGTAACGTTTTCCAACGGTGGTAGTAAACTTGTTATAGTTGTATGACAGTTATAAACTCAGAGAAATATTAGCATTTATGTATTTTACTTAAACTTACCATTGCATCTAATCTAGATGATTTATACAGCCCCAGCCCCAACTTTAATCCATGCGCTAACCAGGGCCTGGGACATGAATGATGATGGAGGCTTACCCAGAACCTTTACCTCTCATCTAGTCAACCATGTCCAGTGGAAAGAACTCTTCATACGTCTGGGAAACAACTGAGCCGCAGGTTCAATTACGATGTTTTCCTTCACCGTAAGATATGGTCGCTTGTTTCCGTTTTAGATCGCTTTTTGTTAACCACTTAGTTGAGTAGTTTGACTACGAGGAAATTTATTCCTTTTGGACAAACTAGTATGACTAGAAACTTTGATCGGCAGGAATGTACCCTGTTAAAATTGCTCTTATTCTTAGGTAAACAACAAATTCAGTTGAAAATCTGTAAACACTGTTTACGGTCTGGAAAACAGTTGAAAATAGGGAAAACCATTAAAGATCTGGAAAACAGTTATAAATAGGAAAAACAGTTAAAGTTCAGGAAATAAGTATTTTTTCCAGAGTTTTAACGATTTTTTCCATCATTGGTACTGACCAATGACCACTTCTGTGTAGTGGGCTAACATTTAAAACGTGGGTTCGCTTCCCGCAGTAGAACAGTTATAACATGATCTACAGGTATTTGTTCCTAAAATACCTACCTATAATGTTTGGTCACACGTCTAGTTTACTAGGTGGCACAATGTGCTTAATGTTCAATATTGTACAATATTTATTTATTTTCCAACTGGTTGGCTTTACGAGTAATAAATCCAATAAAAATTACACAGCAATCAGCAATAAAACAGTTTTATTGATTCTCTTTCCTCTTGAAATAACCTTGAACAAGTTTCGACGTAACACTTTGCAAAAGCTCTACAATTCTAGACACTGTTATTTAGTGCGCGAAAATATTGCGTAATAAACGTCTAGATGTCATCTATTTAGTTTACATAAAGATCGTTGTAAACATACTGACTTACTTTTGGAAACTAGTATTAAATGGTATTATGTAGTCATAAATTCTAAATAGATAACATTTATATAATATAAAAGAGAAAAGGACTCATCAAGAAATCTCTGAAACTACAAGAGTTACGAGTCTGAAACTTCGAAAACTTTTAGGATAGGCACTAATGAAAAGGGCTGATACAGTTTATGGTACTTAATCACTAATGACTATTGGGTTTGTAGGAAATCAACATCACATTTACGGGGGTAAAACACAGGGCGCAGTTAGTGTATTTATAAGGAGATATAGAATACTATGCATTGGCAAAGTTATATAACACGGTATAGTTACATTGTTCTAATTATGTGTTGCTCGATAGTTCGATGCTGTTACAAACATCGTTTTCACGTTATTTTCATTTTTTCGTAAAAAAATAAGCATAAAGTAGCATCAAAAAAATGACGGACCTTGTAATGAAAGAAAAAACGAATTATAAGAAACCATTTCTGCGTTTGTTTAACTTGCAATCAAATTAATTAATTTTGCAATACCTAGCATTGAATGACTGAAATAAGACATACTTGCGTGCTACTTACCTATTTGATTGCTAAAGATCAGATAAAGTTTTAGTTTTAAATCTTAGAGCATTTGAACACCGACTACCGACTTCCGGACTTTCCATAATTTAAATGAGACAAGATACATTCGAAGATAATTTCTTGAGGAAACTCATTTTTCAAACGGTAGGAAACATTTCTCAATAATAGAAAGTGATTATTGTGCATAACAATGTTGAAAAATCTGTTTTCAATAAAAAATATTTAGTGAAAAACATGGGTTATAGTTGATTTATTCCCAATTCATACCACAGAATTTAACTCAAATATATATTATCAATTCATCCCAAAAATTGGCCCCAATTCACGACGAATACATTTTATTATTTTTAAAAGTAAAAAAATGGTTGTCTTTAAAGTTGCTTTACAGACGATAATTTTACGTAATTAAGTCGTAAGAAAACTTATAAAAATTAATATTTTTTTGTTAAGAACTTTATTCATTTATATTTTTTTTGTCTTTTTTCCTTTATATAAGTCTTCTATTTGTCACTCGTCACCATAACACAAGCCCAGATGAGCGATAAGTATGTCCTGTATCACGTCCTGTATCACGGGGCTATGGAGCCCCGGACCTTTGGAAGGCGTGCGTGGAGCCGAAACCAACACGTAGAGGCCCTTTACAATAACAAGTATAATAGCAAGCAATGGGGTGGATTCTAAACCGGCGATTATCCCTGTCTACACTATAAAGTGCAACCAAGGACAACCTCCGGTTTGGATGAAAACTATTGATAATCTACAGGACAAAACTACTGGAGCTATTGTGATGGGATGGTAGTGGACTAGATACTAGGGAACTATGGATACTATGGCACCTGCCGTAATGTGCTGCCAATGTTGCGACTCCACTCTGGACAGCCGGTGAAGGCAAACCAGAGGCGGGGGACCGCTTCCTCGTCAGGTTTCACTCCGACCAACCAACTAAGGCAAGCCGGAGGTGAGGAACGGTGACTTCCCCCTGGAGAACTCTTGCCCGCGGGGTCGTTACTCCCCGTCACCTCTCCTCAAGGTGCTCTGCGGGCCGATAAGTATTATTATTGAATAATCCCTAACGCGAACGGACGCGTCATGCAATATTTCGTCAACACTTTTTGTGAATGAAGGTGTTCCATCAATTTATTCGACGTTATCACGTCAAAAATAGAACAATAAGGATAAACTACATTTTTGGAAGTATTATGCACCTATACTATTTAATTTAAGTATTTTTTAACTTTGTCTCAGTTTAAAGTTTAATTATTTATAAGGTACAACACTTTGTTAATCCGTTTTATACTTTCACTTTTCTAATCATTTTATTCAAATTAATAAATTCTTGTTTCACGACTTTTTAAAGCGGACATTAAAAAGTTCGTGTTGTAATAATTGAGTTAACCTCGCCCAGAATATGTACATCATAATATCATTTTACATAATCTATTTGGTAGGCTTATGAATTTCTCATTTGTATCTTTTGGGTTATTTCGAACCGAATGCACACAAAATTCGAAAATATGCTTATTTTTGTTAAATAATAACGATTTAGATATCGAAATGTAATATTATTTTGTAAAATTTAAATGCGCCTTTAGAACTTTTTAAACCTCAACTTTGTTTGTAAAGTACTCATAGTGCGAAGTTCACATTTGGTGAAGAGCACATTTTGCCTAACCCTTCAAAACTATACTAAATTAAAATAAACAGTGATATTAATTAACAAAATTGACTTTGAAAAATTTAATTTAAAAAAAAGGAGGAGATTCTCAATTTGTCGCGTATATTTTTGTATACGCAGTTTACAAAGCTTTAACAGTTTTTAACCCTCTAATAAAGGTATTAGTAGTTCAAAAATGATGTTCTAAAATGCACAGTTTACAAAAAACATGTTACATTTCGATTTCTAACTTGATAATTTTGTAAGAAAAAAAAACTGAAAATATTGAATTCGACGGGCCATTAGTTCGACATCACCTTAATACATACGTAATATGCTTCTTAGACGTTTTGCATTTATAGTTAAACATTTTGCAAGTTATTAGATAATTCCTATTTGAATCTCTACTGATCAGAAGAACAGTAGTTTCAAATAATTGCATCTGTTTTCAACCGAACAGGCGGCCCTACTGTTGGAAGTAGTCACTTCCAGGCAACTCTTATTATACCTCTATTATTTAATCATAAAGAGAAAATATTTGATTTAGCTATGAATTTGTATTTGTAATAGTCTCGGAAAGTACTGGACTGATTTTTATGAAAATTTGTATGAGGATAATTGAAATTTTGCAACGTTATCGAGATATTCCAATGTAATCGGAATTTATAATATTTAATCTTAATATTTCAACAACATTATACCAAGATTTATTACAAAATTACAAAACCTTTAAAATTCATCATTTTGTATGAATTAGGTAGGTGTTTTATTACGAACATTTAAATTATTGAGATTACCAAATTGGATAATCTGTATGCATATATTATTTGATTGACCACATACCTATTACTTATGTATTTTTTCACTGCGTCTATTGGTAAAAAATAAAAACCGTATAAATAAAAGTACGTACCTAGTGGTTTTTGAGGTTAGCGTTCAAATAGATAGACAGACGCCGCGAAGGACTTTGTTTACAGTAGATGGAACCTAGATTCATAAAAAAGATTTTTAATTAAAGAGAGAATATCTAGTTTCTACCAGCTGGATATTCCATTTCGATATTTTCGTATCAATTTCATATCGTTTAAAACCGATAAAAACAATAAAACTTGAGAGGTGTTAAGGGACACCCGGATGGAACGAAGTTCCTTTAGATTAATTAGTGAAGGAATTGTAATTTATTTTTTTAAGATAATAATATTTTTTTTTATAATTAACAAATATAATATAATATAAACTTAATCAGGCTCAATTCAAAAAGTGTCATTACAACTTTTGGTATTATTTTTTCCGTCTAGCCGCCTTTCGCAACGCGCGGCAATGAACTTCGTTCCAATAAATATCCCTTTATACCCATATATTTTTTGAATATTTTCGTGATTATTTTAATAATTTTCTATTGAAGTAAGAAATAACAAATATAATCCCGTTACATCTTTTCCTCACGTACAGTCGATTTACACGAACGCTGCGGTTGCCGTGGTTACCGCGCGCGATTGTCACAGACAAACCAACAACGGTTTTACTTAGTTATATTTATATTCTATAATTGTTTAGTAATAGCTGTAGGCGATTGGACTTTCTATTGATATCTTTACTTATATTTTATTGTATAGAACAAAAGTAGGAAAAGAAAACGAAGAATAACATTCATGTGGGTAATCTCAAATCGTTTTGCTATGTCGTTCGAAATTCGTACAGTAAGGTATCAGTTGCCTGAGTCTGTCTTTCCTGACGTGTACAATTTGGAGGTCTTCAAGTCACGAGTTTTCTGCCGTCAAGCTAGGCGTCTGTAGTGAATTAGACTTGGCCTCTCTTACTTAGAACTATGTTATTGTTCTGAGCTCGATGTAAACAACATAAGGCAGCCAGTGCTTGCGTCACGCTAGGAAACGTCAATACTTAATAACATTGATGTAAAATACATATTAACCCCTGTGAGTATAATGTGGTTATCTGTTTTCAAATTTTGATGTATCCTCTAATTTAGCATACAGTGTGTAACAGAATATTAATTGTAACCTTATAATTTCTCTTATGTAGATAAAGGTAAAAACTAAAACAAATATTAAAAAGTAATTTTCTCGAACTATTACGGTAATTCAACCAATATTTAAGTGATTTAAAGTACACAGGAAAATTAAGGAATTTTTAGGATATGGTCACATCATTGTTAGCGGCGGTCGGGGCCTAAAGTTAATAATGGTGTTACCACATTTTGAAAAATTACCTAAAGTCTAGGTTAGGGTAATTTCCCCAAACTTAACGTTTTTTTTTATTCATTTTTTTCTTTTGGTTAAGGTTTTAGAGAGTAGATATTTTATCTCTATACTATACCTACCTAATAATGGTAATTTCACAGATCGACTCCATCCTTCATATTCATACTGTAATGTAAAGTTGCGACACACACGACGCAGATGTGTAGGCAGTTTACAGATATATTGTGACACACTGAACATTTATAGAGATGAGATGGTTAGGTTTAACAGGAATGGAAGAGGTGTAATTTAGAAAAAAAAATACACGCGTATATTAATACACTGGGTTTGTTATTGTGTAACAGTTGTATGATTTTTGTTAAACTGCATCATAAAACCAATGTTAATTAAACTGTTTTTTGTGAAAAGTTATAAAAATAGAATGATTATGTACCTACACTGTGAATAGCAAACTAAGTTACATGATATCTAGTTGAATAAAATAATAACTTGCATTGATATGCTAAGAACGAACGCGAAGTGCTTTTCGGTTAAACGTATCACATTCTGTTACCGTGATATGGGAAGTTTAAAAATTATAGTATATTAAAAATTACAAATTATAATTAAAAAATTATAGGACATTTTCAAACTTCTCATGTCACGGTAACAGAATGTGATACGTTCAACAGAAAACCAGGAATGGTAATTAATGTAAAGAATTTCATTTTGAGAAGAACAATGGTAATATATGTTATTTGGATACAAACATAAGTCTAGTTCCTTAGTTTGGTTACAAATTCCAGCAATATGTATCTTTAAAAAAGGTGATATTATAAAACAGTGATATCATCTCTATACAAATGTTTCGAGTTTTCATTCGCTAACGCATTACCATCTCCAAGCATTGTTGTTGTGATTGCATCTAGAATTCTTCCCGTTCCTTGATTTTTGATCTAATGTATGAACCAAGTCTATTACTGACCGCTACTTACGTACTTTCTAATGCAATTGTCTTTCGTAAATCATACACCGGACGAACGCACTTTATACCTTTTTCTTTAACGTTATGACTTTGCGCGATTTATAAGTTGAGCGCCAGTATCAGTGTATTTATATCGAGGTT
Source organism: Idaea straminata (assembly GCA_951213275.1). Taxonomy (NCBI): domain Eukaryota; kingdom Metazoa; phylum Arthropoda; class Insecta; order Lepidoptera; family Geometridae; genus Idaea; species Idaea straminata. The sequence goes on from OX577857.1 coordinate 14,040,423, forward strand.
TTGAAATATGTTTTTGATCTAGCCATCGATATAGTATAGAAAATGTTTACAGGACTAGTACTTAGTATAGAAAAGTCAAAGTTTAAGTCAAAATTCACTTGGAATCACGTTAAAACATCTTAAAAACTATGTTAGGATGTGTCCCAAGGTTCCGTAATACTTATACAATATTGTAGTCTCTGAAACTATACGATTGATTTTAATAAAACTTATGAGAATGCATTGAATCCTTGGGTGTAACAAAATTCGATTTTATAGTTTTGTATTTCCACGGAATCAAGACTTACACAGGTGAAACAGCTTAAAGCAGCTTGTTCGAAATAAGTTTAATCTCGTTCTTACGTAAGTTAGATATAATTATAATCTAAAAGTGTTTCTTATTTATTTTGTTTGTACTTTAATGAATTCTAATTAAGTAAATCCGTGTCGAATAGAATTAGCACCAACAATGGTCTCTCGAGGCGATGGCATGTCGGTGGTGATCTACAAGTCATCACGGGGCGTTCATTTGCGTAACAATTAGTCAGGCTTTCTATCGGTCATCCGATCTATGGTAAATACATTGTACACTTGCAAGGTCTGCTTATCTCTGTGAATCACATATATCGCTTTAGCTAAAGGGCAAGATTTACAGAATCGTGATAAAACCAGGCAAAATGCGGTACTCATTCATGGTGGAAATACTAGACGTCCGCACTAAGCGTTTTGCTTCGTCATTCCTTATTTGTGTCGCAAGGGAACGGACTGCCTGCGTTTTGCTGACGTGTACTATTTCGGAGTTTTCGGGTCGATATTTATTTAATTTTATATCGACTTTGTATCGACTGTAATATTTATTTAATTACGAATTTGCGATTAAATGGGATAAAATGTTTACTTTGATCACGGACATTACCTATATCAAATACACTATAAGCGAAATTGATAGTTTTTTATTATTCTTATTAGATTGTAGACTGTGGACTCAAGCGGTGATAAGACGGCCTTGTCCATGGCAATTTTATTTATCTAAGTGTTTGATGAGCAATCACCTTTACATCGGCCTATCGCTTTGTCATATAAATAAGTGTAATTTTCACGCACTTTTGCTACTAACAGGTAGCAATTTGACGCTTCATTTACACAATATTAAACATTACGCAATTACTATTTATATTTACACTCGAGTTTCCGAAATAAGGTCAATATAATATGATGCAATAGATATTAAAAACAAACTGGGTCCCTGTTATCTATGAATATAACATTTTTAGTCCTGACTGACTTATATATCAACGCACAGCTCAAATTTATGGACAGATTGAGCTAAAAATGTTCATACAGATAGATGTTATGACGTATTGCTAAAAATATTCATTTTAGAATATTCAAGTCCTACGCGGAAGTAGAGTGTAAAAACTAGTCCTCGATATCTTTTATAGTGGGATAAAAGTCCTACTATGTTCAGATAAAATTTCATTTAAATTTGTTCGGATGTTTTGACGGGAAATGGACGTCACTTACTATCAAATGTAACGGAAGTTGTGTAACTGATGTAACGAAAGAGGATGACCATGTAGCGAGCGAAAGGAGCGAAGCGAAGCGTAGCCTTGCCATAATAAATAAGTTGGATTTGCTGCATCTTGACGTAAGATGAGACATTTCACGAACTCCATTGCGGCTGCGGTAACAAACAGACACACATACAAACTTCAACATTTATACATAAAACTAACTACATAGAGACAAAATATATGAACTTTACATAATAACAGTTGTCATGTAAATTGTAAAATTAAATTAATGGGTGTTAGGTCAGAGTATTATCCTAGAAATCTAGATATTTAAGCATTTATATGGTAAACGTACATTTTACGACAGAATTAGTCATAATATGTAATTTTATTAATTCGGTGAGGAAATACTAATGATGAATTTATTCGTAATCGTTTTCAGGAATCCGAATCTCAACAGGTAAAAAAGGAACCCTTTTAAGATCACCCTCTGGTCCGTCTGTCTGTCTGTCCGTGTGTCACCACCGATTTTCTCAGGAACGAGTAGACCCAGCAAGTTGAATTTATATAAGATACTGAGATGAATAATTTTTACAAAAATGTAGGTTCCCCGGAAAGCCATGCCTCTTTAGGTCTCTTTTTTTACAGACTTTAAATGATGTCTATCTAATATTGTGGCACAGCAACGGCAATGAGGCCAATGAGGCCTCATTTAGGTCGTTCAACGTACAGGTGTTGGGGCACAGGGGCCATTGACGATGTGAGTCATCGATTGTGTTGGAGTCTCACAGTCACAGCGCTCCTCGGAGGTGAATCCCTACCGGCTCATATTTTGTCTGGCCTATTTGGGCTCGGAGTCGGTTAAGCGACCCGGGGTTTTTTCTTATTAGGGGGCAAATTTGGAAATTGGGGTCCTCTTTGGTGGTTTGACTCAAGTCTCTAATTCGCAACTCGTCCTATTCGTATTTCGTTCCAGGTATTTTTTTATTTAAACGCAAAAGTATTTTTTAAATTTATTGTGGGACTTCATGTGAAGACATTGTTACTGTACCAATTAACAAATGATAGGATATTGTAGAATATCCGGGAAACTCGAGTACCTATGTATGTATACTATAATTGTATACACTTGGTAGTTACTTTTCTGTTGTTTATTCGTACTTGTTGAGAAATGAGTACCTTAGAGTAAGGATTATATTTAGAGAGCCCGCAACGGAGTATAAAAAGGTTCTTATTATTTATGAGGTAGGCATCCGCTAAGAAAAGATTTTGGAAAATTCAACAACCGACATAGTTGCGGGTGAAAGTCAGTCAGTAAAAAGAAAAAAAATACGTTTAATCAGAAAGTGTTACTTTTTAAGAAAATACGAATAATAAGAACTATCTATTTACGATCGGCCTAGTGGGCGATGAGTGACATAAGCTCTCTATAACTACTTCGTAGAAATGTTTACTCTAAGGTAGATAGAAAATGATGAGTTGGTCTTGTCATTGATTGCTATTTTACGATTACACTTATAACTTTAAATGCAAAGTATTTAATAATATCTTTACATCTCATTTATCTATCTAACAAATTATTTTGTGAACAGAACTGGCCTTGCGGAAAATGGGTAGGTACCGCAGTCGTGGGGTTGAATTCCGGCCATGCATCAATGGGTTTTTCTATATTATGCTTCCAATTATCAAAAACTACTCGACTTTTCATTTTCATATTATTTTCATTTTACGTATGAGACGGGTCTAAAACGGCAGTTTCCGATGAGGTGTGATCAAAAATATATGTTACATAGGAAGCCAGTCACCTGCGTCCATGCAGATTGTGGTTATATGTCTCTCATTTTACTTTCACTGGCGGAGATTGTAAAATCAAAAAATTAACGTAGACTACGGACTTTTAATCGAGCGATTGATAGACTGAAAAAAAGAGTAAATATTTCGTTTAATATAAGACAGTGATACGTACCTACCTATTCACAAATAAAATAGGAATAGATATTGCCCATATTTAGTTTCATTAATTTTATTTTGTAATTTTCACTGTTATAATTGCCTGTTCTGAATATGGTATCTATATAATACTTTACTTAATTACATATCTATTTTTTACTTACTTATATATGTACATACATAATTACCTAAAGTTCAGAAGACCTGGAATAATAAGTTTATTGTATCAATATTATATATATATATATTGACTTATGGGGTTTTTCTTGGTTTTTTTAATCTATCTGTAAAACAGTCGGCGTGAAATTATCGGCTGATTATAAATGACGTAGTCTGCTTTCCACTAGGAGGCATTTAGAAGTTGATTTGTGTATTTGAATGATAGATATATTTGACCTATGACTTAATAAATGTTTGCGGGAGAGATAGTATTTTATAAGGTAGGTGTGAGCTTTATAATTATGTTGAATAATCGTGTATTAGAAAAAAGTAAGAAAGATTAGCAAAATTAATTTAAGAAATACGTGTGTTGAATTTTTTCATAGATTGAGAAAGATCATTAAAAAGTCGCCTCTGTTTACCTGAGTGAACCAATTCCAAGGCAAACAGAGGATATGATAAAAATCAATTCATCTATGTGATACTATAGTTCCAAGGTGATAGTGAAGACACCAACAATTTCACTTTATTCACCTAGGTGAATTTCACTAATTAACTGAGTCTCTACTCCAACGCCATGTACTCTAACTCAAACAAAATCGGTTTAAAAATAAAGAAGCCCGAACATCCATCATAAAAAAACCAACCGAATTGAGAATCATTTCTTTTTTTGAAGTCGATTATATTGAGGAGGCTCACAGCCAAGCGAAGCTCGCTGATCGTTTAAATTATTTTTTTCCCACCTATCTCTACTGCGAGAGATAGGTACTTGGAAATTGACTTCCGCTAATCCCTATTACCATAACTAGGTGTAGGTACCTATGCTGGATTTGTGACTTAATTATTATGAAAAAAGAAAAACAGCACTGCCTAAAAAAATGTACTTATTATGCAAACAAACATAATTTTCACTATTTTACTGTTATTTCAAATAATTAACATCCGAAACTAATATCGCACCGCAGCCCCATCTACCCGTCATCGGAGTTAATTGATCGTTGTTAGATTTAATTGTTCGAAGTTGTTTTATTAGTAGAGATGTTATTTATTTACCAACTCACATACTTTTATTGGACAAGTGTTAATTAATAAAAACTACAATGAATCTAACAACAGCTGATAATTTCAAATGTAAGTGAACTTTATTTATTAATAATTATTTTAAACATAAGTACTCGTAACGACATCTGTGCCACTGAAGTGAGTTCCCTTACAAATTTTCCTTCGCATTCACTTTTCACGATAGTTCATAAAATATTTCTTAGATGACGATGGTAATTATTAAAATGTTATACTTACGAGTAGCGACATCTATATTTCGACTTATGAACTGCCTTAAATTAAGTTCCAAAGTTCGCATGAACCGTTTTTCATGATAGTTCTTAATGTTACGAAGAGATGGCGCTAGTAAAAAATTAAATTAAAGTTGAATCGCGATAGCGTTGTGTTTTAGCGGTTTTTAGACTACATCATACTTACATCGGTAGTAATAAATAAGTCGTTATTACTTTCATAAAAGTTTATACCTACTAGTAAAAATCAACATTATTTGAAATGTTTCATGACGAAAATAAAAATTTACAGATGTTAGGCAAATTATTGGACAAGTCTTATGGGAGGTAGATAATACTTTCATTTTCCATACAAATAAATTAATTTAATAAATATTTAATCCACTTTTAAAATTATTAAGTTTGTAAGTCGATGTTTGTAAAATGATCATTTTTCTTACTAAACTTTGATTTCCAGGACTAAAACAATGAATGTGGAAAAAACTAAACCTATTAAGGTAGAAAATAACAATTCAATAACAAATGATGGTTCAAGTCATCCACCAGCAAGAATATTTAAAACCTTAGAATCATTAAAAAGGAAACAACCCGAAGATATTATAGACTTGACAAAAGATTAAGTAGATCTTTGTAAATATTTATGTTAATAAACAACGTACTAATTTAGTTTTATTTATTTATTCGATATATCACATTTTACTTATAAAACAACCGATTAATAATACTTATATGTTGATTTTAAAATTACTTATTCATAGTTAATTAAAATGTGGACACAAAAGGCAAATAAGTTGGAAGAAGCAGACTATTACAATTGATTATTTCAAAGAGCAAGAATTTTTAGTTTGTTTGTATTTAATTAGCAAGGAGCAATAATAGGCTATAAACCACTGCACTTACTTAGTGTTAAGAAAGATACTTAGTGAAAAACTTAAAAACCTTAATAAGATAGGCTTTTCATCCCGATATATTTGTTTTCACTTAATAAATAATTACCTACTTTCTCTATTTTTATGATACCATCTATGGCATATCCAGAGACAACAAAAATAAAGGCTCAATATGGAGTTCTGAAATTGCTATTATGATTATTACTTACCCAATATACTTTAACTGAAGCATGAAGCAGTTTTCGAACTTTACAGTGGGCCTCCACTTTGCCATAGGTACTTAGAGGAACTCCTCATAATTTCCCCTCATTAACTTAAATAGCGTAGGTACCTAATCCAACAATGATTGCTACCAAACGAAGTGCAAATCGGACGGGATTTCAAAGATCATTTTAGTATAATTTGAATTCGGGCCGAGTTTTAACTGGCGGCCGGTAATTGGACAAATTGTCGTTTGGCACGGTGCCGAGATTGTTTGCCACAAATGCAACCGAAATGCAAGGCTTTTTTTGATAACAGTGTTTGATTGAGATATGTTTGAATTTGTACTGAGACAATCAGCAGGATTTCTAGCCAATACCATCTTCTTATGTTTGCCCATGTCGGCGTAGTAGGTCTTCTTCTTCCATTCCTCTATCCTCTATCAGCAGTCATCTCATCGTTCATATTACAGGTTCTTATCCATACTTAAATTAAAACAAGAGTTATACCATTTTATTAAGCAAGCCGCTCAGAGATTTATAGAATAAGATCAAAATAGAAATAATTTATATTCTATATATCAATTGTCTATCTTCCATCTGCGTAGGTGTTATATACGGGCGGCAACAGTTCTAAAATTACTTAATAAAATGGAATGCTTTAGTTCTTATAATGTTTGTCTAATAAATTCATGATTAGAATAATTTTAAACTTCAACTCGAACAGGACTAAAGTAAATACTTCAGTTGAAAACATTCCAATAAAAGCAGTTTTAGGGGTCTACGACGGGTTTTTTTTTGCCCGATTGTACCTAAAATCTAATATTTCCTTAAGATCAGAGACGAGAGGTAACGCTGAATCACAACCGGGACATAATCACCTATTCTCACCTGAGCTGGTGTCATTATCATTCATCTTCTAGACTTTGATTAATGTTTGTTGGTTACTTACACAAAAATATTATCTGTTTACATTTTTAATGAAATATTTTGAAGGACCAATTGAAGCGAAAAGGAAAATACGCTTTTTTATTAAATCTAAATACCTGTTCGTTCATTGATTTTAAACTGGATTTTAGCTTTGTATCAAAAATTCTGTAATAGGTTTTCAGAAGTTACATTTGTAATGTGTGACTCATAATAAAAAATTTAAACCTTTTTATTAGGCTTTGCAACTTTAGGTTTTATAAGTTTGTCATTTTGTATTTTCTTCCCCCATTTCCCTCTACCCACGACTCTAATTCCCGTAATAAAACGATATTGTTCTTAGCGCAGTGTTTAAGTAAATACTTAACGAAGAGCTTTAATATTCATACTACAAAATAGAGGTTAATCACAACATAAATAGTGTTTAATTAAATTTTTGATATTCAAACTCATAATAAAAGTAGTATTTGCATTTATTTGTTTAAGTTTTAAGGTGACAAAATTAGCTCTCTACACTGTAATTTTTTTTTTAAGTCTAATTTACCCATAAATACCTAAATACATGTCTTCCTAACAAATATAATTACAAACATAGTAAAATTAATGTAGTGAACATACTTTTATTTGATAACACTTCTGCAGAATTTCAAGGCATAATACTTCGACATTTGGACGTATCTGCGTGAGCTTTTGAAGCACATTACGAAAGTAATCGTTTGGAAAAGTTTTAATAATTTACTCTATTTCTTATTAGATATTTTATGTCTTTGTGGTACCTAACTATTGTGGTGTTACTTTGTTGAAAGCGTTTCGTTGTCTGCACGCGAGTGCTGCTCAGTGCCGCTGAGTGCCAATTACCCATATTATTGCAACTTATCATTTCATTTCAACTGTCTTCACTTTTGATTGTTATTAGGAATTTCAATAAATAATAAATATTGTAGAAAAAGAACCTAAATAGCATGGATTAAAGTTGTAAACTGCTAGTAATATTATAACGATAGCTATGTAGGTAGATACTATAAAATACTATTTGAGATTAATAGGTAAATTATCCAAAAAAATACTATTTGTACATCATCTCGCATCTCGCTTATTTCTATGCAGTCCGAAAAAGACCGGCCTTTAACTCCTGTAACTCTCTTATTTGACCAATTCGATAGTATCGTAATCCATATTACTTTACTCGTGACCAGTTACAAAACAATGTAACCACATCATCAAACAACTAATATCCATAAACAAGAAATGACACTTTCAATACCTTCCATTAGGCAAGCTCTTTAATCAATGATATTTATTATTATAGACTAGAGATAACATCAGAACTTTGTCTTTGCCTCAGTCAGCTAGGTCGTAGGTAGCCACTCAAGAAAACTCTGAAACGTCTTTATTAAAAAGGGGAAATCTTTACATAGTTAAGTTCTATGTTTTGTTACCTAGTCAAAGTTATAGTAAATTATTTTTATTCAGTTGGATGGAATCTTTCGCAAAAGATCACCATTCCAAGTTCATCATCTTTTGACATCGTGATCACAAGGGAGCATATTTAAAATGAAACAATAAAAATCATGGTTATTGTCACTACTGAAGCTACATAAAACAGGATATCATACTTGTGCAAATTATACTTTTTTTTTCCCCTTTTTAATTTTTAGATAATAAATTTAAAGAAAACATAAATTTATAAAATCACACTTAAAATTAGATTAAATTAAATGAACACAAAAAAAGAATTGCACAAACAAAAAACAAAAAAATAATAATAATAATAACACACATACACATCACAAATAAAAAATACCATTCAGAGCGTCTCCACGCGGCATCGTCCCCAAGAGACTGGCGGCATTCCCCCTCTGGATAGCCAGGCTCACCCTTTGAGTGAAGAAGCCGCCAGCCCTTCGGTCACCTGATGCCGCACAAAGACGCCCCGCCAGGTCCTTAAAAAATAAATGGGCACTAGGGCCCCAAGCTCCCATAGATTCTACCCCCACGGGAACGAACATGTAACTGCCCGCCAGGTCCACATATTTGCGGGACTTAAGGCACTCCGCCTGCGCGGCCGCTGCCCCAGCCTGTCCGGACGTGGACAGCACGTGTGAAGGTGCCAACGTATCCAATTATACTTGCATCGAAATATTGAACTTTACAAAATAAAACCATAGTGAATTTCCCGTTTTAAATAACTTTATTAGTGAATTAAAGTCATGGTCATGGGTATCATAGTCGTGCGTTTCCTTGTTCATCTGAAATTCCCTTAGTATAAGTTACGATCTAGTAAAAGTTTGGATGTTCTCTCTCTATAATATTGAATGTCATTGTCTTGACCTAAACTTTCCCTTAAGTTACGGTCCCTTGAGCACTCACTCACCCACCCGGACAATTGTAGTCATTACGCATTTGCTCATCAAAACGGACGACATGTGGACCATCTGCTTTTGTTTCACTGTGAGTAAACAATTTCATTATCTACAATTTTGAGGATACATGTATTATACAAAATAAGTTAGTTTATACAAGCTGATAAGAAAGTATTGCGATTATCTAATGAGGAAATTGATCTTTTAACTATTAGGTAGGGATTGATATATAGCACTTAAAACCACCTTCTCATACAAAACTCCTCGCTAGGTCTACTCTTCGCAGAACTATTAGTTTTAGAATTTAACGAGCAGCGCACCAGGCTTTTCCGTAAAGTCCTGACATTATCTATAACATATCGCGACATTTGCAACAATGTAGTTTTCTAACTGTAACCAAAAAAGCAAAATCGGGTAGTAGTTTCGAAGATTACCTCTTTCAACATCTGCACAAATTTGACCTTTGTACGTGTTTTGATATGGCGTAATGAACTCCTGTATAATATAGTTTAAAAGACTAGTATAGATAAATAGCAGTACATAGACCAATTTCAAAATTTATTTTACAAGTACATACATATTATATTATATTTCTAGGTAGTTTCCATAGTTCAAACTGAAACATATCCTCAATATGAGATCACTTACAGTAACAATGGATGGATACCAATATCAAGTGATCAGGTACATAGGGATTATATACCGAGAGATGTTATATACAACCCTTATATAAATACGAAAGAAAATGAATTAGTTATTGAAACAACAACTGAGAAGATAGTGAAGGAAGAAGTTACAACAGTCAATACAAATCATGATGATGGACATGATAATAGATGTGAAGGTAAAGGTAAGATATCAATTACTTTATGAACTAAACCAGCCTTTAGATGTAATCTAGATGTATAATTAACTTAGTTAACTAAGGATATGCTGTAGTAACTAGTCCGTGGTTTTATCCTGACCTTTGTGAAACTGACAACAGGAAAAAATCTCATGAGTTTATTGTGGCTTTTTTCCGTTGAAGGAATAAGTCACCACCGAAGCCACCACAGCTTTACTTAATTTCAAGATTTTTGCAAGTCCCGATTCCGGTAGAATATCGGCATTAAATGTAACTTATAAAATGTCTCGGTAATGTACCTTTATATCTATTTAAAAAAAATCGGTCAAGTATTTCCGAAGAAGATTTCCAAAATCCAAACATTATCTCTTCACGATTAGTATAGAAGCATATATTTATTAGATTTAGTCACAAGCCATTCTATAAAGTTGCATTCCACATCAAAAAATCTAAAGTAATTTCAAATAGTGATGTTCCCTCTATATTTCAGATCCAAGAACTTGTAACACTAATATTCCTAACGATTTACATCTGATATTACAAACTGGTTTTCTACCCAATATATTTGAACTTGAAGATGTTAAAAATAAAACTCTAAGGAGATCAAAGAAAATATTACACGATTCTTTTCAAAACAACAATGAAACAAACACAAAAGAAATCGAAGCCAATGAAAAATCTTATGAAGTTACTGAAGACAATATACTTGAAGATTTAGAACCAAAACATGAAACAGAAAAAGGCTATTTGTACAATCAACTGAATGATTACACGACTATTTTTTTAAATCTTCTATCAAAATATGATATCAAATCAACAGATAACTTGCCGAATTATGCTCTATCTCTTCGTAATAAAGCTTATAAGCCAGAAAAACAACATCTATCACTAAAGCCCTTTGGATTTCAAAGACCTTTTCGATATAATAGCCTGAATCACCTGCCTGTTGATCCATTGCTGGCCGTGTTTCTATCAAATTATGGTTACTACGTACAAGGGCAGTATGGGATACGGAACAATTATAACATGGATATTTGACTTCAAATAATATACACAATAACAAACCTTTCGGGTTGTATAAAATTTTTGCAGATACAGATTCTTCTACTTAGGATTTACGCCTACCTAAAAGTTTTAACCATTTAACCCCCGAATACTGAAAGACTACTTAACTTTAAGTGGCGTTTTAATTGACGTTAAGTGTATGCTTTCTATTGAAGCTTACACTTAAATTTCAATTTAAACGCCACTTAAGATTAAGTAGCCTTTCAGTATTCGGGCGTAAGTATGTAAATTCTCGGGATAATATATTTTTTCAAAATATTTGTTGTTTAATTTGTAATATTTTTTCGAAAAAACTGCATTTGCTGCTGAGTGCTGACTACATACTTAACTAGCTATAGCCCGCGGTTTCGCCCTTCGGAATTTCGAATAACTCTTTCATAGTGTACAGGTGGATACCTACACTTCACATAGAACACATCAACACACCCTCCAAATATAATATAGAATTTTACATTTATGTGTTTGTGTACCACAAGGTTCTATATTTCTTTCAAAATAGTGCATTTGTAGGTAGGTAAGTAGGTATATAAAAACATGTTTTTGTTCTGTGATAACAAGTAATACTTAAAAAAAAACCTCTACAAAGTTATGGGGATGATATATAAAAACCAAAAGTCGTTATGATGTTATAAAATTGTAAAATAATGATCTAAAGTTGTAAATAATCGTTACATTGTGATTTGAATTCCACGCACATTCGGCATTTGTTCCCTTTCTTTCACACCGACCGGAAATTCTAACTTCCCATACCCTGTTTACGAGAGCACCGTAAAAAATTTAAAAGGTTCTTTTTCTTCTTTTATAAAATCATACAAGTTCACTGGTTCCGTTTCCCAGTCGAATATGTGTCATACACTATTGGTATACAGTCTATATTACGTTGTGATGTTTAGTTAAAATTCGCAGTGAGTTAGGTGCATTGGACAGAGTCCAAGTAACCGCACCATGACAGTTTCATGGGTCGTGAAAAGTAGCCGATTGTACGTTCAGGCTGGAATTTTTACTGTTTCTTTTTTTCAGTTTACAGTTTTTTTAGTTGAATTTAAATAGTATTCATTAAACGAAATTGCGTACAGCGACATCTAGCTTATCTCATCTCATCAGCTAGCAAGGCGTGGCCAAATGACAGATAAAAAACTTATAATTTTTTTTACATTAAAAAGGTTTATCAAATCAAGGTTGTCAAATAATTATAGAAATGTGCGACATTGCTATATTTACTATAAATTATAGGGGTACGTAGATACAGAAGGTGTCAACATGATCGCAAAGGTCTGAAGTATCGTAGAGTTTTTGAATTTTGAAAATCGGAAGGAATTTCGGGATATTATTCAGATTCAATTTGAGCCATCAAATACCATGGTCAGATATAAACTGTAGGCTGTGGCAGTGCCCTTGCATCGTCTTCGTCGTCGTTTATCGTGTATTTTTGTAATTACACATGAGTCATTCGTTTTAACCGATCTATCTTGGCTCGCATAATGACCGATTCTAATCTTGAAGTTTCATGGTAAATACAGTATGATCGAGTGCGTAAACAATCCGTAGTAATGGTACTGGACAAATGGTTTGATATGTTGGTTTAAACGGTGATACAGGCTCAGACTCTAACCTAATCCGATCAATATTGTAAAAAAAGTCTGAGCTCTAAGCCCTGAGCAGTGAGCAATACTGTAGGTGTGTTTCAAGCAATTTAATTAAATATAATCTCGGATTCTCAGTCCCATACCGTTTTTATTATCAAGTAAATGACATCCGAGTTATTCCGAATATTGGGTCGGCACATTTATACCAAACTCTATATGATCAAAATGGTTTGAAGTTTAGGATTCGAATCAAAACTGGATTAAGATAAAATTTAATTTTCTATAATTATTTACCTGGATTTAAATATAATTAATTACTTATAAATCGATGAACACCGGCATGTACAAGAAACTGTGACGTCCTGCGTTACGTTACGTTTCGTTATTAACAAGGTAACCATAGCAACGTATTGAAGTATGCAAAATGGTAATGTGTCAGGTTCTGTTGATGTGATAGGTAACCATAGCAACATATTGAGGTAAGCAAAATGGTAATGTCAACGATACAAAAGAGTTCTTATGATGTTATCACGTAAAATTAACGTCCGTAAACCGACTTTTTTGTTTCAATAATATGTTTTTTTTGTTATTTCTGTACTATGAACTAGCAGAATTAAATACACAAGCTATGGAAAAGTATAAAAAAATGCTCAAATACATCTGGTAAACAATTGTACATATAGAGAATTAGATCTATTTTCTAAAAAAAAGTGTAAAATATGTGTTTTTTCTAATACTATCTTCTATACATGTACATTTAAGTCGCATCTTAGAACCCCTAAACTACCCCTAAAAGTAAGTAGTTAGGTATTTAAACTACTGTCCGTAAAGGTAACATCACAATGAACAAAAAAACTTCCAAATTTTTTAATATTAATCCTAAGCAAATTAATAAGTAGGTTCCAACAATAGAAAAATGTTCCTAATAAATATCTTAAAAGATCATTTTTTCTGCGTAGGCGGAGTATTTTGCTAAGTGTCCCTGGGTGGTTTTATTATTAAGCTTCAGTAATCTTATTATCTATTATGAAAAATGCCAAAGAAATAACAAAAAAGTTAAAGATAATAATTATATTACACGTCTAACAACCGTGCTCTTTGGGGACAGGAATCATGAAGAATTGGGTTAGTCTGATTTAAACCGTTACTTTTACCAAACTACGTCACAAATAATAATAATCTATATATATAAAAATGAATTGCTGTTCGTTAGTCTCACTAAAACTCGAGAACGGCTAAACGGATCTACCTGATCTTAGTCTTGAAATGTTCGTGGAGGTCTAGGGAAGGTTTAAAAGGCGAGAAAAAATTTAATAATTTCCGGGAAAACCCTAAAAACAGCCCTTTTCGACCTTGACGACCCATTTGGCACAATGGTCACCATGCCGGACTGTCAAACACAGGGTTGCGGGTTCGATTCCCGCCTCAGACAAGTATTTATGCTTAGATATTTGTCTGTGGTCTGGTTGTTTCTATGTATTATAAGTATATATTTACAAAAGAAAAGTATATAAGTAGTATATCCGTTGTCTAGCACCCATAACACAAGTCTAGTTACTTAGCTTGGGGTTAGATGGCGATGTGTGGAATGTCCTGCAATATTTATTTATTTATTTATTTATTTATTTTTCTATTCCCCATACAAACGTTTTTCTAGAGTCAATTCCTACGGGATCGAGCCTTACGCGGGTGAAACCGCGGGGCGCAGCTAGTCTTATAATATTAATGCAAAGGATGTATGTATGTTTGGTCCTATAAAGCAAGGTGGCCACAACAGAAGGTTGCAGATTCGATTTCTTCACTGGAACAAATATTTGTATGATTTAGCTAGATAGCTAACACAAACTTCATGTAAGAAAGCCTTAAAATATTAAAGGTGAGATTATCTTTCCTTTTATCCGTTATGACGTTATATTCGTTACATTTGGTTTCTAAAAGTGACCCCTCTCCGCCCCGCTTGGGTCTTTTCTGAACGATTTTAAAAATGATTTACGTCAAAATTAGCGAGTAAAACTAAAGGGCGCAAATAGTCTTCAATTCTATGCCAGGTACTCATACCTTGGCATTTAGGCCTCACATAAACCTGAACTAATCCTGTGCGTATCCAGAGCGGGCGAGGGTCGAGCATCGAGCGGTGCCAAACACCGCGGGCGTTGGTTCCAGTTTGTGACGCCACTTGGAAGCCTTCCAAGCTGACTGGTCGCACGGGGGTACTCAATTTTATACTGATTTTTTATTTGGTATGTGGCAAATATCGAATCTAAACTAACATTTTATTGTTGTGAAACGTCTATAGCCGCACGTAAAACCGATTTTTGGCGTGGCGACGTATGCCGTGGCGACACGTCGCCACGCTATATGATGATATATATATATACAGTCTATATGCAGTAGTGTGTACGGGTTACTTTTACAAAATAATGTCGATGTTTCACATCTGCCAGGCGTCCCGTGACGGCTCACATTTTTTTTAGGTTTACTTTTGCCTGCGTCTTAGTCCACTCCGCATAGGGTATGAACTTTCTAAACTCCTTTTTAGCGAATGTCTACCTACATTGCAATAGCTTTCTGTATGCCTTGTAGAGTTGTAGACCGATCCGTCCATTGCACATTATCAACCAGTAAGTTAGGACTTTGCATTTTGTTTCCATTTTGATGAGACTTGATTTGACATACATCGATCTTAAGCCATAGTATTTCGATATAATACAGTAACAAGATTCACGCGGTTGAAACCGAAGCGCGCTGCCAGTAATACAAATACATTTTAAATGAAATGGGTAGCAAACCTCAAACAATAAAAGAATCAAGGCAACATGTATATATTGGCGATATTTTTCCCGCAGAACAACCGACAACCGAACACAACCATCCTCAATTTAATTAAATACATAAACTTTAAATTTTACGATTCAATCCAGTGTGGAGCAAAGATATTTAATATACATACGAACAAATAGAAAATAATGTACACTCATAAACTTTTTAAACTCACACGATCTGCATTCATAGTAATTATCCCGGGTCTTAGTCCGTAATTATTAATTGTTTAGTATGACTAGCTAAATACACTCATGTTCCAAATTCGAACTCATTACTGCAAAAATCACTTTGTTCGCAGTTATTGAGGAGCAAAACGTCGGTTTTTTAATGAATCGGATGAAAATGTTATTTTCTCTCTATTACGTTGTAATTTAAATATTTTTGTTGTGCAGTGTACTGGTACCTAGTAGTCGAGAGTCCGGTCCGCGTCGCAGTGGCTTCTTGTTACGATTACATGGAATATTGTCCGCGAGGTAATGGAGCCGGGTAATATCATGTACTTATTCCATTTTATTTCATAAACTCGTTGTATAAAATAGTAAATTATTCAAATTTTATATATTGGAAAACGAAGGTGATAAGTTAGGTAAATATTTTAATTTAACATCTATTTAATTTAAAACTTCAATAAATAAAATGAAGACATATTTACATAATTGCTTTTTTATGAAGCTAAAAATATTTAATATTATAAAATAAACTAAAGTTACCAGGTCCACTGGATTTTCTAAAATAAAATGAAAATACACTGTGGGATGTGATGATGTGGGACCTGATAAAATTATCTAATGGATAAATAACTTTGGATCGAATTATTCATCAATTTAACCACTGTCTCATCATATATCTAACAAATGCATTAAAGTAGGTATAGGCAAGTTATGGTATAGTCGAAACAATCACTTGTCGAACTATATCTTTGCGGAGTAAATGTCGTGTCGAAATAAAGAACTGTTGTGGTCACTCGTGAAATTAATGTGTATCTGTCTTAAAATCTAATGAATTTGGGGGATGATTCCCACTATCCCCCTTTTCGTGGAGATACCCTATTTTTGGACTATTGGATAGCTCTATTTTCTGAAAATGTGGTTTCGGTCGGGGTATACTTTATATCAAAATCCCATCACGAAAACCTTAATTAATTAACCTGCTCAGTTAACTAAGTAATAAATGGAAAGGAGAAGCCAAATAAAAAATAATATTATCGTAAATTTCAAATTTGGCGAACTAATTTCCTGACGGATAGCATCCCCCTCCCTCCTTCCGGTATTTAAATAATAATGGAGGCTAATGATACACAAAATAGAAGATTTTCATAAAAGTAAGATAAATATTCATGAGTCCAGTGTATTAGGGATTTTAGAGAAATGGATAAAAGTTTTGTTAAGGGAATTGGAAATAGCTTTTCCATTTCCCTTCCAAGAACTTTGCCTCGAGCAGGAGCCGCTGTTATTAAATAAGAATAATTAACAAATTAAGTGTTACGAAAATATAGGCTAGTAAGCAATTCGTTTACAAAATATTGCTCTGCAACTAAGATCAGGCGTTTCGACAAAAAAATTGATATCTACTGCTGATGGTAGACTATATATAATCCTATTCCACTTATAATAAAATGAAAAAGTTTATCTGTTTGTTACATTTCACGCAAAAACTACTGAACCGTCTTCAATGAAACAAGTAGGATAAAGTCATGAAATAACTTTTTATCCCTATATCCCTTTACAATCGCGACTTACGCGGGTAAAAGCGCAACGTGCAGCTAGTAAAGTATATATTTCGTTCCATAAATAAAAATAACTAAAATACTACTTAAAAAGACAAAAGTTTTAAGTTTCTTGCCAACTTTTTTTGTCACGATATTTTAAACTTTGCAAAAGCTGCAACCACTTGGCTAAAGTGTAGGCTTTGAACTAAGACGCAATGCGATATTCCAGTTTTTATGGACACTGCATATAAACGTTTTATATAAGGATCAGTAGTACTACAATTTTTATATATCTACATTTAATATTATTATAATGATAAAGAGGATTTTTTTTTGTTAGTAACGAATAAGCTCCGAAACTACTAGTCCAATTGAAACTTGATAATGCTAATACATCGGAAGTAACATAGGCTATTTTTTATCTTGATATTCCTACGACGGGATCTGAATTTACGCGATTAAAACCGCAGAGCACTGCTAGTTCAACGCACACCTCAAGCTACTGAACGGATGTTTTTGCTAATGAACGGACTAATTGACATACAGATAGCTAATATGACGTAGGCGTCCGTTAAATAATGATTTTGGTGAATTCAACTACTACAAAACAGAAGTTTGCGAGTTCGATTCCCGCCTCAAACAAGTATTTACCTATGTAGAGTATAGAGATATATTTTTTTTAGGTTTAGGCAAATTTGTTTTATTCCTACCACAAGCTTAGTTGCTTAGCTTGGGGCTAGATGGCGCTGTGTGCAATTTGCGACCAACAGCGCCATAGTGGTTGCCATAACTAATCGAGTATGTACTGCATAATTGCAGACCCACCGTAGAGCTCCAAAACGGCTGTTATAAGAATGTTTTCAACACAAGCAAGATTCTAGGCACCTACTTTAGGTGAAGTTTAAAGTCATCTAACTCATCAATTAATCAAATAAAAATTACTAGAATGTAAACATTCCAATAATAGTAATTTTCGAACTCTACCGAGGGCTGCAATTATGCAGCCGACTGTACCTATTTAAATACATCAAGCATATAATTGAACCGACACCATTCAAATCACACCGGAACACGAAACAGTGCAAGTTCTCTACTTGGCGGCAGTAGGTAACTACCTATTGCTATACGTACCTACCTATGTTGTGTATGGGCAATTTATCTGACTCATTAAAGTCGGTAAACTCAGTTCCCGCAAAATAAAGAAGAAAATCTGAAGTTTTCACGTCGAGAGAGGCAATGAGTTCCATTTTCAGGTCAAAATATGTAAGAAGATAGCGATTTAAAAATATAAAAGTATTTTTATAACTTTGAATTTTAGTCCTCTTTTCTTAGCTTAATCGTCGCTGCAGCATTATGAGAAGGCTTTATGTTTGATTTAAAAATCAACCATGTTGATTGACTGATACATCAATGTACAGCTTAACTGCTGATTCTAGAGGAATAAAATTTGAAGGGTGCTGTCTTTGTAAATTGTTATCCAGTAAGTAAGTATTTTTGAACGCAGACTTTACCGGGAGTAGAGTGGGGTGGAGAACAATGACATTTAGTGCACAGGAGCCCACATAGTAGGAAATCGAAGAATAAAAAGAAGAACTATGGCATCATCAAATATACATGTCTATTGACGATTTCTTGCTAGAGTATTTTAAATTATGACATTTTAAGATTCACACGTTTTGCTACTAAAGGTATTAACTATGGTGTATAATATCAAGAAGAACGGACAATATCGTCATTTTTAATCATATCAAATAAAAAGACCCCGCTTCAGTTCATGACTTGTCCTAGGAGTGGGTAGGAACGAACAAAGAGAAGTGCGAGAATGTGGTACAGTTTTATCAACGTTCATTGAGAGTAGTCGGAACCACAGTACTAATTAATACCATAGACTTAGGGATGTTACTATATGTACATATTATTAACTTTATACTTAGATTTTTTTCCAAAAATACTTGCACTTGTAAACGGGCTGTTTTCCGCAACTACACTTTCTTAGTCAGGTATTTTTTGTGTTAGGTTAGAGTAGCACCTCTACCACTCTCTCAGCTTAGTCGACCGTTTTCAGTGATTAGTGATACATCTGGAGCCAACTGATCTAAGGGTTTCATCACGATATTTTCCTTCCCCATAAGAACAATTGTAATAGGCACAAATAACATTTACATTTTTGGTGAACGGCCGGGATTCGTACCGCCAACCTTCGAAATGAAAACTCAAGGTATCTACACTAGGCCAACCCCGCACTCAAAATAAATGCAAACATAAAAGGCATCATATACGACACTCAACATTGTCGTCGTCAGATTTTCCTCGCAAAGGAAATGAGTTTCATTTCCTAGTTTTATAACAGTGACTGTGGGACGGAAAAACTGTAGATATTTCCGGTCAGTGGTTGGTGGGTGAGACTTGGAAATAAATGAGAGAGGAAATTTCCGAATTTCTCTATTTTTTCCAACTTTAGAGAAAAAGTAAGTTCAATTTTAAAAAAAAACCGCCAGTTTTGAAGCCACTCGTGTGGCTTCGACTACTTCAGCTTCGTCTAATTGCATAGGGTTCCCAACACCCAATGATCTCAAAACCCAACGGGAGATTATGTAGAACAACATTTATTCGCAATATACCTAACAGTTTTTTTCTTAACTGATCTGTATTGTATCAAGTGGGTAGATAGGTTGGTACGGCTTCGTACTACTTGTGAAAATAGAGTACAATTTTTAAACATAAAATCAAAAGTCCTGATTTCCTGACTAATATTCAATGCACAGTTCAAACCAATCTGGTTAAAATTTGGCTTACAGATAGCTGTTACAACGTGGGCGTTCGATAAGAAAGAATTTCAGAAAATCCAAACTCTATGCGGTCCAAGTCCCGGGTGAGAGCTATGTGATTAGGCTTGTCTTCGTGCTGCTTTTGACAATAGACTTCAGCATTTAGCATGTATAATATGCGCGAAACCTCAAAGCTCTTAATATTAATGATCAAGCCAGTGTTCCAATAATGAAGAATAATTAGCATCCAAGTAAATTATATTAAGAAGCTAATTCAATACTGTAGAACGTCGCAACGCAAGTGATAAAACGTTGTAAATTGAGTTGAGATAATGTGATCGTGAGCCATCAAGCGATGGATCCGAATATGTAATTAGCCGGTTAATTGCCTCTACGCTACGTATCTACGGAGCCATGCATTAGTCTTTAGCTCGTGGTTGAAGACCTTTTAGGGAGTTACTTAAAGCGTTTAAGCCAAAATACGAAGGAAATAAGACATAAGCTTTAAGTTCAGGCTCTGAATACTTACATCGTTACTACGAGTAGAATGTTCTAAGCAAAGCTTGGAATTTGGTTTTAATTATTAATTATTAGCTGCGCCCCACTTCACCTTCCTCGCGTGATAACTTCTTATTTGTTCATGAGAACCTTCTGCTGACAATAACAAACACAATAAAAAATAATTAGCGAAATCGGTTCAGCTGTTCTCGAGATTTGCGTTTAGCAAGACATTCAGTGATTTAAATTAGGTATAGAAAAGATAAACATTATTCGATCAATTGAGTCAAAATTAATAGACGGACTTTGATTCAATCGATCGGATTTGTAAAAATACAATACACATTCATATTATGATAAAAAGGGAAAGTTTTTTGTTTTGTAACAAATAGGCTCTAAAACTACTAGACCGACTTTGATGAAACTTGGTATGAGGATACATAGATTTATTGGGAGTAACACGCTTTTTAGCAATATTTCTACGCGAGTGATACTGCGGAGCGCTGAAAGTTCCAGATATTTTAGATGTACAAACAAGGATCATTGATGTAAATGTGACGGTGAGTGATGTTAAATATAACAATAATTTACAGCCTCTCCCAGTAAATCAAAGCAAGCTCAGCCCACACAAATTACACAATCCAGCTTACCCACAATATTGTAATTCAACAAATTAGTCACATTTACAACGGAAATAAAGCAGTATAATTTGACGTTAACAAATATTGTCGTGATTTACTCTGTCGCTGGAGGCAGCACCAGTACCTACGCTGTACGGTACGGTAATGCTAATGTTATCGTGATTATATCACGGTTTTATTGTGATATTGTACTGTGTTGACAGCCCGACGATAAGGTGTCTGCACCTAGCGATTTACCAATCACCATAATTTGCTATAGGAAAACTAAGTAAATAGATATTTAGTCCTATATTTGATCGATGTACCTAAATATATATAACATGTAATTTGTTCCGTCCTTTTTAACAAAAAACAAATAACATAATAGGTAATATACGATATTTAACAATTTTGTCTAGGGACGATTTGGCGGTATTTTTATACCTAGGCACGTATACAAAGGTAGATACTATTATGTTGTTTCTAGAATATATTAGAAAATAAATAGAAATAAGAAAAACCGTATCACGAAATCCTAATAATTAGGTTGTCGTCAGGAGTGGTGTGCTGCTAACCAGGATCTGTTCAGCATTAGCTGTTACTGCACGATGCAGCTATACATCGATGGTCTTCCGCTGGACCCTAGCTGTAGCCCTTTCAGTCGTCTACGACACCGTAGTTTCGTAACCAGTTACGAAGGGCATTTTGTCTCTCGAGAATGAAATAAGTTTCTCTTTTGTTAAAAAATATCTACTAGCCTGTTTAAATGGAATGATTAGCATATATTAACAACGGGGCTTATCAGTATATGACTAATGATGAAAGATATTAAAGTTTAACAAATTATCAAATTTTTATAGGAAATATTAAGTCGGAATTGATAAAATTCATTTCATTATTTTATTTTATAAACAGATCATATTGTTAACAAAATGACTTTTTAACCGACTACAATAAAGGAGGAGGTTCTTAATTCGCCTGTATGTTTTTTTTATCACAGTTGCTCATAAAGTGGATCTTATTCAACGGCTTTTAGGCTCATAATCCAACATATTATGCACGCGTGCGTTTTACATTGCCAACCTAGTGCTATAAAGTTATCCCGATAAGTTAAATACGTATCTTACTGCTAATTACATGTTAGGTAGGTGAAACATTCTTAATTTTTCTGGGTTATACTGTTTTGATGTATAAAAAAGGTAGGTACCAAAGAGTTTTTTAGCTAGCAAAAATGGTTGTCTCTAAAGTCGGTTTACGAACGAAAATTTTACGTGATAATGACTTAGAAAACGATTAAAAATTGAGTTGTTTATTTTTTGTTTTTTCTTTACATAAATATATTGTTTTTCCGTACCATTGTATTTTGTTCTTAACCCCCGACGCAAAAACAAATAGAAAAAACACTAAAAAATATTGTAGGTCAGACGAGGCTGTATAGGTTAAAAGTCTTTAACCTGGCCTTTCCGGAGCATAATTACAAAAAAAAAATTGCCTTAAAAAATGTAAACATAGACTTATTACAAATATTTTGTTAATTAGGTATTATTTTGTTTTCTTTTCAAGTCTTTTCATTTATTCGAAACTGTGATAAAAAACGTCGTACGATATACGTGTGGAATTGATCTTTGCATCTTGGCTTCTTTAACACGCTCGCTACCGCTCGCGCGTCATAAACCGCCTCTATACAAAGATCAATTTACTACACTTATATCGTAATGTACTATTGTGTGTATGGTATACAAAATCGCTCTAGTTGTTTCGGAGCATATACAATGCAATCAAATGAATAATCAAATTTTTCCGCTTTATAATATTATTATAGATAGACTGAAATGAGGATAGTTATCTGAAGAAAAACCATCTAAGGTTGGATGTAAAGGTATCTTTTGTTTCTCATAAGGTATCGAGGTGATGTCGATCTCAAAGTGCACCGTGCAATAATAGTAGGTACATTGCGATACAATTGTGGTAAATTGATCATTTCATCGAGGCGGTTTATGACGCGCGAGCGGAACGCGAGTGCGTCTATAGACCGCCGAGATTAAATCGATCAAGCCACACGTGTATCGTACGACGTTTTTTATCACAGTTGTGAATGAAAGAAAAGACTTGAAAAGAAAAGAAACTAATAAATAACAAAATATTTGGTGAAAAGTCTATGTTTACAATTTTTTAAATTATACTCCCGAAAGGCCAGGCAAAAGACTTAACCTATACAGCCTCGTCTGACATACAAAATTTTTTAGGGTTTTTTTCCATTTGTCCCCGACCGTTAAAAACAGAATATAATGGTACGGACAAAACTATATTTAAGTAAAGAAAAAACAATACTAAATTAATCATTTTTTAAGATTAAAAAAAAAATATCGTAAAATTATCTTTCGCAAACCGACTTTATAGACAACCTTTATTTCTGGAGTAAAACCTCTTTTTTTGGTAGCTACTTTATTTTATCCATCAAAACAGTATAACCCAGATAAATTCAGAATGTTTCATCTACAAATCAAATCAAATCAAAATTTTTTATTTCTTGGGATGCTTAATACAATTGTACATAGACCACTTGAAATCGTCTTAAAAACTAAGTTAGGATGTGTGCCTTCGGAACGCGCCCACCAATGAAAAGAAGGCACAAGAAACTCATGGGGGTTTTTTTAAGTGATCACGCTCACAAAGGTCAATATTACAAATATTTGAAAGTATTATTTGAAATGGAGCAACTAAAGTCACGTCCATAGGTTGTTATCATTAAGGTAAGACGAAGTATCATAGTACGCCTTACTGCACAATTTATGCTTTATACTTTACTACCTCACATGTAATCAGCAGTAAGATACCAATTTAACTTATCAGGATAACATATAACACACTAGTGGCGTCGAGGTAATGCATAACGCACGCGTGTGTAATACGTTGGATTATGAGCCTAAAAGCGGTTGAATAAGATCTACTGTATGAGCAACTGTGATACAAAATAATTTTTGCAAGCTTCTACTTAACTACTGCCCTCATTGTCATAAACCAATAATGACGTATTTTCGTATTTTAGGGAAGAGTAAAAGATAATAATGTGCGGCGGGGTGCCCAGTGAGTCAATTGTACTATTCAGTAATTTAAAATTGTTATCAACATTAGGTACTTTTAAAAATCCGCAAACAAACTCGTATCAGTAAAAAAGCCCACTTCATACAGAGAGGTCAGTCCGGCCCGAAGTTCGTGGCCCTGATGGGCCATTGAATCATTCAAAATGTATTCACATTAAAGCGTAAGATTCGCATGCGAATCCCTAAAAGCAATATTTTTAAAATGTATTCCTGAGAATTCTGCATTCCCATTTTATTGATTTCTATAAGTCGAAATTGACATATTGACCAAAGGTAATTTATTCACTACGTTCGACAGAAACTGCACACTTTAACAATTTTATTGACATTATAAGTTTTTAATTAACGTTCAGTTCTCGGCGGTTAATTACCATGTTTTTAAGCATTGGGTTCTTATTCCGATTAATACGCACTGCATCTACCGCAGTATATTCCGGACCCAGCCTCTTTTCAAAGATAACTCCAAAATATACTCAATTAGTGCGTGATTTTCGTGTATATTTTGGAAGGCGACATCGGCACTGAAACGTAGGGATTACATAGTATTAGCGATTGTTACGTTCTGACCTTGTATACTTTTAAAAGAAACACGCCGTTCATCCTGTTCACACCAGCAGCCTGTGCGCGTGTATGTGCCTGTTGTACGCTTCGTTGTGAAGCCGGCCTAGTGAGCCAAATTAACATTGTCGTGGCAGTAGTTGACTAAATCTGAAAGGGTTTGTTTGTGCGCGCGCGTCCCTAATTCCCTTCTTATAACGCATAGATTTGTGGTATAGTTACAACTGAAGATCTGATCCTCTGCTCATCTACATCTCAATGTGGCCATAATCATACGACAAGGTGGAGGAAACTACATTGCTTTGGTCGATTTGCCGGACGCTTCATGCTTATACTCCGATGTCTTACTGACTGACTGTTTATCTTTCCTCTCAGATAGTGCCAAAACCTGAATCTATTAAACCAGAAAGCAAGCAATACCTTTGTCATTTTAAATACATATTACCAAACGGCGAAGGTCACGAAGCAAGATGACAAACAATATTTTTAGTTCAGAAGAATTAGACAATATGTATTTAATAATTAACGTTCATAGGAATTTAGTTTCCAATGAATTAAATAGTTTGCGAATGAAACTGGATATCATATGTGAAAAGATAAAGAGACTAGGGGAAGAATCAGGATCAGCTAGACAACGCGAAGAACAAACAGTTGCAGGTGTTGGGACGTCGCGGGAGGACGTTGTTGATTTACCATATGACGATATTATTATTGAGGAAGAAATCTCATCAGTCCCCGTCCTAACTCCTCAGCCGCTGTCCACCTTAACTCTTCAGCCACAGCCCAGCCCAACTTCTCAGCCGCAGTCTACCTTAATTCCTGAACCGCAGTCCACTTCAACTCCTCAGTCGCGGTCCAGTCCAACTTCTCAACCGCAGTCCACATCAACTCTTCAGCTACAGTCCAGCCCAACTTCTCAGCCGCAGTCTACCTTAGCTCCGCAGCCACAGTCCAGCTCAACTCTTCAGCTGCAGCTCAGCCCAGCTTCTCAGCCGCAGTCTACCTTCATTCCTGAACCGCAGTCCACTTCAACTCCTCAAGAGAATAATAGCTTTAACGCGATTTAAATATAAGAGGTATAAATAGCTAAACTGTATAAAAAGCAGCAGTGCTATACATATATGGGAGATAAGGGGTATAAACTATATAAGTACCATAAGCTCCGCTATCTAGAGCTAAGGGTTTTTTTGTATGACGCCTTTTTATATTTCATGAGTAAATTAGTATACATTTATTTCTCAAAATGTTTACAAAAATATTTTTAACTTACAGTACCTATATAATTTTACATACACCTATGAAGATTTGTGTTTTTATAAACCTTGAATTAGTTGTAATTTTATAGATATTTTATAATAAGATCCCCTTGTAGGTAACTTTGAATTTAGCACAGTCAATAACAAAATTGCATACTCACCGTGGACTTCTGAAATTACAATTATCGGTATATTATTATTCTAATAATGTAAATAAATTAATAATTAGGAAGACTAAACTACAACTTAAGACGATAAAATCTTGCCTAAGTGGAGCAGTTTTTAATATCTTTTTGTTGACTGATTGTACATACGTAGATGGTATTTATACCTAGTAGATAATTACATGAGAATTTTCAAAAGAGTAAGTATGATTTGAGTAGCTGTCTACAATGTAATGATCAGCCTATGGCAGAGGTACCTACTAGCTACCGTAGAACAATATGTCACCATTGGTACAGATTAACAAGGGAACACGTGTTGGCAACCATTAGCCTCGCATAAATTCATATTAATACCGCGGCCATATTCACTGTAATTTGATTTAGTGGTAGTGTCTGTTACTGCGAATTATAGCCCCGTTATTGATTTTTATGGCTTTTATTCACTAATCGTGAGCGCGAGCGATGGAGGACTCTCCTTTCGGAGGCCAAGATAGGCTTTGGGTCGCTGAGCCAGCGGAATAAGTAACTAAGGATTCACTAATCGTAGCACCCCATGGCGTCATAGGCTTAATACACAGAATTAAAAGTAGTGTTAGCGATTTATTTAATTAGAATATCGTTGATTTAATTGTTTGATTTAATTAAGTAAATAATAACTTATTGCAATTATAAAAACAAAAAAAGATTGTTGGCTTTATGGCAAATCGGTCGTTGCCTGAATATAAACATTTAAAAAAAAAGTCACAATGGCCGCGCTCTTCGCAGCTGACGGTAATTCTGTGTGCGGCGTCTTGCAATAATTATTGTCAAGGATTGTGTAATATTAAAGTAAATAAGAATCTAAAGAAAATAAAAGGATTTCACTGACTGCAAGAGGTTTTATTAACAGTAGTCTGTGTATTTATCCTAGACAACAGCTAGGCATTCACCTCTAAATAACATTATAAAATGCTGAAAAATCTCTAAAGTCCCCTGGACCCACTCGCCATGTGACGTCGATCTATAAAGCTAGGTGTCTAGGTACCGACGCGGGCGGAGTCACCAGACCGAGTAATGCCGATTAAGCTCCACACTTTTAGGGTACCGTACAGGAAGTCTATAAATAAAATCTACCAGGATTGATTATATACAAAATGTAAACGTTGATGAGGCATAGGACGCACTCTACCGTCAACATATTCCGTTTTAAAGAAAAACAATTTCTAGTAAATTTAAAAAATATCGGTTTAAGCAAAGGTTAAGGTACGTAATTTTTAACATAATCAGCTGAACCATCTCTACTAGTGCTATCTTATATTTATAAATACAACACTCAAAGCCCTGACTGATTGACAGACTGATGTATCAATGCACACTGCCCAGCTTAATAGCTTAATTTAAATTCGCTAAGAAAGAATATTGGAAAGTTCAAAACCTATGCGGACGAAGTCGCGGGCAAAATCTAGTTCGAAACATAAAAATCACTCTTACAAACGATTTAAACGTTCTCCCCCTATGTAAGTCCGTCCGTATCCCTTGGAAATCCTACTAATATTATAAACGTGAAAGTTTGTGTGTGTATGTTTGTTACTCCTTCACGCTAAAACTATTGAACCGATTGCAATGAAATTCGGTATGTAGATAGCTGGAGGCCTGGATTAACATATAGGCTACTTTTTATCCAGATATTTTCACGGGACTTACGCGGGTGAAACCGCGGGGCGCAGCTAGTATTAGAATAAAGTAGCCTATGTTACTTCCAATGATCCGGAATCAAACACAACCTCTCTCTCTCTCTCTACTTAATATTTCAAACGAATTACCACCGACATAGCTTTAGAAGTCGTATTTCCTACGGAACCCTTCACTTCAAAGAACACGAGTGTTGGCGACGAAGATGAAAAAAAGGAACGGTCTTAGATACCTGCGTTTCGGTCAATAGACCCTATTAGAATGTTCGCGAAAGGCAGACCCTTTTTTTGCATGCAGTTCTTTTGAACTCTTAATTGTTTTATGTTTTTGTTTATATGAGTAGTTTATTTGTATTTGACCCTAATTAGAATATTCGAGAATCTGTTTTGTCATCTAAACAATAAGTGATTTGTGTGGGTCATTCTTAGTAGAAACATAATAGGATAGTTGGGTTTTTATGATCTTTTTTGTAAGCTCTCGAGCCCCGATCTTTCTAGAATCTAGTTGGTTTGGTATAAAAGGGCCGGGGTTCGGGAGCAGAGCAAGTAGTTCCGACTGGACAACGAAACAGTCAACAAGTAGTTCCGACTGGACAACGAAACAGTCAACAAGTAGTTCCGACTGGACAAGGAAACAGTCAAGAAGTAGTTCTGACTGGACAGTGAAACAGTCAACAAGAAGTTGTAAACGAGAAGCCAAACGGACAAAGAGTCTTATTGGGAATAAAAAATCACTGCGAATCAGGAGTCTCATTTCGACCACCCTTGATAGAGAGGTACGTTATAATATCTACTTCAACGACAGTGTGGTATTGCGCATCGCGAAGGCGCACGGGTCGAACGGTTAGTAGCCAGCGCACGAGTGTAGGAGAAAATACACTCGTCATCCCCCGTTCGACACATCGGCGACGACCCGGTATTATCTTTAACATCAACGTCGCTGAACTGCCGGTGGACGCGTGGTCTACTTCGAAGCACGCACTTCCATCGACTACAACAGCTGGTCCTTCGAGCCGGATCTTCGCCACCACATTGAAGAAGAGGAAGATTCTAGAAGATGCGAGTCACGAGGAGTAGGGAAAGGTCCAAACGCCGTGAACAGTCTGAGACTGCGGCCGCTTCTGGGGAAGATGCGGTGGCAAGCACGTCAAGAGAGACTGAAGGTTCCAGAATCATGGGCGAAATGGAAACTGGATCCACTACTACGGCAACTGGGAAGATAGAAGTGGCGGCATCCGTTTCAGGTACCCAACGTCAAGAAACTGTCGAAGCATCAGACAATCCTGTCAGCGGTGAACGTGACACATCACGAACCGTGGTTGAGAGAGAGCATTCTCGTTCTGTATCGATACGATCGACGACATCATCGATCAGGAAAAGACGAGAATGTCAAGCGCGAATTGAGCTAGCACAAAAGGAGCTTGAAGTCGCTCAGAAGATAGCACAGAAGGAGCTTCAAGTTGCGAAACTCCACGTAGAACTTGCGCAGTTGGACGAAGAAGACGACGAGATAATGTCTGAAGTTGAAGCACCAGACGATCGAGAGAAGTGCACCAGAGAATGGGTTAACACCACAGCTGGGAAGACAACAACAGTGGACCCACTTATGGCAAAAGAGTCCCCTACAAATAACAGAGTTCTCGGTGTCAGAGGGGAATCAAGTTTAGCAACTGATAAACTAGCTGAAGCCATTATGAAGGCCATCGAGATGAAATCAACGCCTCAATGCACCCATTCAACGACGTCGCCTACGACGCCACTGCCACCACCGCCTCCGAGTTACATGTTGGAATTGCCTTACTTCGACGGGAACTGCGGTGAATGGTTGGCCTTTGAGACGGTGTACAAACAAACCGCACCACTCTTTTCGGACATCGCAAATTTGACGAGGCTAAGGAAAGCCTTGAAGGGAGCGGCACGAGAAGCTGTGAAAAGCCTTTTGTTCTCCATGTGTGCACCGATAGAAGTTATAGAGGCTCTTCAGCGACGATTCGGAAGACCTGATGCTATCGTACTCGAAGAGTTGGAAAGGCTGAGGAACATTCCAAAGATGAGCGACAACATGCGTGACATCTGCGTGTTCGCTAGTTGCGTGAATAACGTTGTCGCTGCGATTCGCGGGCTGAGAAAAGTACAGTACTTGTATTCGCCAGAAACGGTTAAGATCATCGTGGATAAAATACCAACAGTATTGAAGAGTAAATGGTTCGAATTTTTAGCTGATAACAGAGAGGACGAATCCCCGGATCTAACACTCATGAATAAATTTCTGAACAGAGAAGCGGATAGATGGGGACAATATACACCTTGTGAATCAGTGACGAAGAAGGTCATCCATCGACAAGCCACTCACAGTGTGTCTCATGTTCGAGTACACCGGGAGGAAAAATCGAACTGCCCATATTGTCAAGAAGATCATCGGTTGAACAACTGTCATAAGTTCCGTCAAGCCTCTAAAGAAGAACGATGGAATATTGTGAAAAAGACACGGATGTGTTTTAAATGTCTTCAAAGTAGACATCGGAGGCAAAACTGCAGAAAACCAGTGTGCAAGATATGCAAACGATGGCATCACGTCTTACTTCATCAAGACAAGAAAGCCATTGAGAAGAAGGCCGAAAGGAAAGAGATCACAAACAACGGCTTACAACCGGTGAACTCAACGAGGACGGCCGCAGCAGCATATCTGAAGATGGTTCCAGTTGAATTGTTTGGGCCAAAGGGGTCAATAAAGGTATTGGCACTTCTGGATGAAGGTTCTACGGTCACTCTTCTCGATTCAGCCATAGCCAAGAAGATTGGAGTGCAAGGAACAGGAGAACCTCTCACTATGGAAACAGCGGGAGGGAAAAGGATAACGATGAAAGAATCGATAAAGGCCAATTTGAAAATTAAAGGACTTTATCAGGCGAAGAAGAGAAATCTAGTTGGGGCGAGAACTATTGATAGCATAAACATATCGGCCCAGGGAGTCGATAAGAAAAACATCGAGGAATACTCCCATCTACGGCAAATGGTCGAACAGCTGTGTTACGAAGAGGAGAAGCCACGTTTGTTGATTGGTCAGGACAATTGGCAACTCATCGTCTCGAGATCTACAAGGAAGGGAAAGAAGAATCAACCAGTCGCGTCGCTCACATATTTGGGGTGGGTTCTTCATGGATCTGACGGGGGAGCTGCGAAGGTGGTCAACTTCGTAACATGTGCACATTTAAGAACTTGCGAAGAAAATTCAGAAAACTTCGTAAGCGATGACGTAGAAGTGCAAATTCGTCGACCTATTGTCGACGTAGAAGAAATGAGCGTGGAAACGAAAAATGATAACGTGTGGACGCCGGACAACAATGAGTACAAGAAAACCCGGCCGAAGAACGACGTAGAAAGTGTCAAAGATCTCGCTCTAGAAAAAGAAACCTATGATGAGAAAACTGAGTTTGATCACTCTAACACCGAGGGGGAGATACACCAAACAGAAGTAGACATGCTCAAGATTGAGTCAGTTAAAGAAGAGAACCGAATTATTTGTGCTGAATTCTTTAACGTTTCCGAGAAGGATAGGAAGGAAAATCCAACTTGGGACAGAAATCATAGGAAGGCAAGAGCGAAGATCAAGTACACTCTAAGCAAGATCGACGAGATAAATTTGGTGCTGTTAGTTCCAAGAGAAGCTGAGGGATTCAGAGTCGCCAAGACAGGAGTCGGTGCTACGCACGAGGGGGAGGATGTTGGCGACGAAGATGAAAAAAAGGAACGGTCTTAGATACCTGCGTTTCGGTCAATAGACCCTATTAGAATGTTCGCGAAAGGCAGACCCTTTTTTTGCATGCAGTTCTTTTGAACTCTTAATTGTTTTATGTTTTTGTTTATATGAGTAGTTTATTTGTATTTGACCCTAATTAGAATATTCGAGAATCTGTTTTGTCATCTAAACAATAAGTGATTTGTGTGGGTCATTCTTAGTAGAAACATAATAGGATAGTTGGGTTTTTATGATCTTTTTTGTAAGCTCTCGAGCCCCGATCTTTCTAGAATCTAGTTGGTTTGGTATAAAAGGGCCGGGGTTCGGGAGCAGAGCAAGTAGTTCCGACTGGACAACGAAACAGTCAACAAGTAGTTCCGACTGGACAACGAAACAGTCAACAAGTAGTTCCGACTGGACAAGGAAACAGTCAAGAAGTAGTTCTGACTGGACAGTGAAACAGTCAACAAGAAGTTGTAAACGAGAAGCCAAACGGACAAAGAGTCTTATTGGGAATAAAAAATCACTGCGAATCAGGAGTCTCATTTCGACCACCCTTGATAGAGAGGTACGTTATAATATCTACTTCAACGACAGTGTGGTATTGCGCATCGCGAAGGCGCACGGGTCGAACGGTTAGTAGCCAGCGCACGAGTGTAGGAGAAAATACACTCGTCATCCCCCGTTCGACACATCGGCGACGACCCGGTATTATCTTTAACATCAACGTCGCTGAACTGCCGGTGGACGCGTGGTCTACTTCGAAGCACGCACTTCCATCGACTACAACAACGAGGGTCGACTTAATTCTTCTTGTTTTAAAAAATCGGATTACCCGTTTGAGCTATGCTCTTGGATGTTTGTACTCATTTACCCGTGTCGGTCTGTCGCTTGTCTGACACGATTCGGTTCAGCATTTAATTGAATTTTTAAGGGTTATTGGCATCGGCTAAGGGTTGAAGGTGAAGAGATTGGCGTTTTAGAAGGCATTTTAATTAAAAAGGTTGTTTCGTAAGACTTGTGGGGAGAAAAAAGCGGGAGTTTAAATGTTGTAGTAAAGTATATGAATAAGCTGCATTATGTGTGCGTAAAGTTGACGGTCATTTGTAGTGTTGCATCGACTATCGATAGTCTATCGATAGTTCATTAAAACATAATCGATAGTATCTATATACTATCCGATAGGATTACATGATAACATTTGAAATTATATCTAGTATCGATTTTTCAGATGTTCTGTAATATAGGCAGAAATATAGTTTAGTTGGGAACGATAGTTTAGAGAAGTCGATAGTATTGATACAATCGATAGTATGGAATGTTGAAAATCTATACGTGTATAGATAGAGTACCTACCTGATTTTATTTTATGAAATTATCGATATTAAACTATCGATAGTTTAGCAACACTAGTCATCAGGATCGCCCAATCAGGGAAGTGGTTTAGAAACGCATACATTTGCTATGTGTCGTATACTTCGTAAAGCGTCAGTTAAATTGGCAAAGAATAAAGAAATAGTAGTATTAGCGCCAAGTTTAGCACATACGGGCCGAAAACTCGTCTATCAATGTCCAGGGAGGTAATGTTGTGGAATTAGATTAACTTAAATAAGTCGAGAAGTTTTAGAGCAACAAGAAAACTCAAAATAATTGCAACTTGTATTTTAAATTTCCTACATTCGTATGAATTTATAACAATAACATGAATTAACGCTAAGCTAAATTAAAACACTACACACACGACATCATGTTTTACCCTTAAAGATTGGACATAATGCTACTTTGGACATTGTGATATAGTGGACCTTATGCGAATCAAGGACCATTTTGACCACGGAAGAAGAATCATCAACAGTCATTGTTATCCTATTATACAAAATGAAGAATTAGTATCAACAGTCAAAATTATAAAATCCTACATAATATTATAAATGTGAAAGTTTGTGTGTATATATGCGTTTTTTTGTATGTTTGTTAATCCTTAACGTAAAAACTACCAAACTGATTATGATGAAACTCGGTACGTAGAAAGCTGGATACCTGAAACTTATTATATGCTACTCTTTATCTAGATATTCCCACGGGATCGGGACTTACGAGGGTTACCGCGGGACGCAGCTAGTAATCCGAGTTTGACGCCAAACATCCCACCAAGGAGGTTTATATTATAAGACCCACTTCAGTAAACGGGGCGTCCGTTGCCTCTCCAGTTTATGTTCCTACAATAACACTCCATAAACCACTATCAACTCTAAAGCGGTATTAATGACTACAATAAACAGAGACGGCCCTAATATAGGCCCTTCGTCGATACCGCGACAATGGGACTCTTGTACAGACATATAAATTATATAGATATAGATAGAACATCAAATTACTTCCGTTAGGTTTCTACTATTGTTGTGTGGCAAATTGGTCACTGCGAGCTGCGGTGTATTAATAATATTTGGCCTTAACATCTGATTCAGGTGATTTATACAGCGCCGGCAACGTAATACTATGCTATTCAGGGCGTTGTAGTCATAGCATCAGCTTAACTGTTACGGTCTCACAGCCCTGTACATCATGAGTGACACTCAAATCGAAATCAAAACCTGACTTACTCAGCTCTTAGCCTCCGAACAAGAGTCCCCCTATCCTGCGCTATTTCTTGTCAGCTATAGCTTAAGTTACACACACACCAACTTTTACAGTGCATGTCCAGCAATATCTAGGTCTTTGTATCAGACTTCTACTGCTCGGGTAATACAGTAAATCCTCGTCCATTCGCTCGAGGTGGCTAAGCCAGCGAAGACGCTACGCGGGTAAACGCTGGTATATCTGTAATAAAAAATAGTTAAGGCCATATTTCGCACATAGATTTTCGCATCGAAAATGTTTAGATGTCCCCTCTATTTTAGTATAAACATTGTATCTCTTTGTAGACTTAGATAAAATTAGCATACATATTGCTCATAAATTGTCTCACTTGATCCCAACGCTAACAATTAACGCTCGGGTGTCTTATTCTGCAATCAAGACAAATGTTGTGTCTCTCTTTAGGGTGGCTTTTTGATACAATATTTAAATTCACATCGGTTAAACCTCGAGTCTAGGGGATGTTTTTAATCTCCCCTTTTTGTATCACCGTATTAATGGTATAATTTGTATAATTGTTAAGAATCATAGTTAAAATTAACTTTATTATTATTTTTGCAGAAAAGTGTTAAACTAATTTTGAAATCGTGACCTGATTGATTTTTATTATATTACTATAACCACACTGACATCCTCATATGACAATATTTTAGATTTTAACAAACAAATAATGGGTACAGTGGGTATATAGATAGTCCGAAAGGAAAGTTCGCCACTGGTGGTGAAGTTAGGTGGTAAGATGGTTCGGAGTCTTAAAAAATTCAAAGTCCTGACTAAATCACTGATTAATATAATATCAATGCACAGATTCAGCTAATGGACGGATCTTAGGCTTACACTGAGTAAGTATTTTGCGACATTCAAACCCTACGCGAACGAAGTCGCTAACAAAAGCTAGTTTAACATAAAAACGGTAACTATGGTCAGGTTAATACACAACGTTAAACTGTCCAAGTTCCAGAAATTCCTTCGTAAAATCCAGTTGACATTAGACAGGCTAGGGTGTCCACGCTCTAACGAGGGTAAATTAAAATTCCCGAATTCCAACACAAGAGGGGTCACCCTCTGCTAAATATTGTACAGATGGAATGTTGCAATTACAGTACATTGCTTTTTAATTGCAAAAAAGTTAGGGATCGTGAATTTTAATCTTGGTTCATTTCGTGCTTCTACTTGTAGGTGTGCTTGTGTGTTTGGTTTTTTATGTTGTTTTCAAATTGTTATGTAGGTGTGAAGTGGTGAATTCCTGTTTTGGATGGAGCTTCAATTTCGTTTTATTTTTGTAGGATTACAGCTTTTTACTCCTAACTTCGACTTAATATGGCTTAAATAAAAAAAAATAAAAAATTTGCGGATGCCAACGCAACGTCATTTTCAACAGCTCTCTGATACCATATTTTAGACGGATCCGTCCAATAACTTGAGCTGTGCGTTAACATATGTCAGTCAGTACTTTGAGTTTTATATTTATAGATTAACTTGGGGACCCTTTTTTGATTTCATAATTAAAAGAATTACATAAATATAAAGAGTGAATCGAGTCAACGATTACCTATATAACTTAAAACAAGAATGGTATATCACGTACCCTCAGCATACGAACTCTGAACAAAACCCATAAAAAAAGAGAGTATAAGTTGTAATAAAAACTACTGTTTTGTTCAGTTTCAAATAAATGTTCTAGGAGAAGTAAATGTCAGTTTAATGCTTGTTCTGCGGTTGTTCGCAACTGTACTTATACTCTGTCTCAACGAAGAACATCTCCTAAATTATACAAATAAATACCTACCTACTGGTTACGCTCATGATATGGGATGGAAAATATTTTTTATTTTGACTCCACGCATTCGGCCCATTTGGGCTGTAGGTTCCCGTAAGTTTATTTATTGTGTTTTTTTTAGATATGAGTTTTATTTAATCATAAGTTATTTAGAAAGTCGTTTTGTTTTATTAAAAAATATAAACAACAACAGGTGTTTTAAGTATTACACTTACTTAGATCCCCTTTAGCTCAGTTGCTGAAGAACCTATTCTTTTCCCGTAAGTACCTATACTTACGGGGATTTTATGAAAATTATTTCAATTTTAGAAAAAACAACTCAATCTAACTCTACCGTAGATTCGGTCCAAATATTTTTAAATATACGTAAAAAAACTACACTTATTTCCTATCTGCCTATTCTTACCAGCCCCCTAGGGATAGCGAAAGCACATGATTGTAATATTTAGACATACTCTACACTAATTTACGTGAAAATTGTGCTAAGTTTGTGTCAAATGTGGGACTAATTTCCGTGTGTCGTGACTTTTGAGGGTAGTTCTAACATGTCCTGTTGCAGCTTGCAGCAGGAATATTATTTATAGGAATGGTAATATAACTATAATAATTACAATGCATAATGTATTTTTTTTTAAATTTCACACTCTTATAAAAAGCGGGGTACTTTCTCCAAAATTGGGCAAAACGGGGACTACAGTACCTTATAAGATCCGGTTTACATGTTTTCTTTTTAATTAATTTAAAAGGTAAAACTGCTATCAACTGCTTATAAGTTGGTCTCATAAGTAGTTGGTGAATTTCTCATGAGGATCTTCAGAATGATTTCTAGAATAGCTTCTCAAAATGCAATAAATTTCATGCTTTTAGATTTCTACTAGTAGAATCGCCCCCTTAACCACTAGGTAGGGATTGATGAAGCACTTAGAACAACCTCCTCACACAAACATCCTTAGAGTTTGTGCTCGTGATTACTACTATAAGCAGAACTATACTATTTAACGACAAGTATTAATAAATTAGATCATAAAACTAACCAGTACAGACATGCCAAATCATTTTAATTCAAAGTTTAACCAGTGTAAGTCCGGGGCCGGGATAAAAAGTTGCCGAAAAAAGTCAGTCAGTCAGGACGTTGAATTTCGTGTATATAAATGAAGTAAGAGGGATTAAGAGGAAAGGGTACCGACGCTCTCGCAAAAATGAAAAAAATCATGACATTTGCATCATGACATGGGCATAGTCATGGCAATTATAGGTTTAATGCAACTAAAATATAATATTTGCTATAGTCTCATTATCCAGGAAGGAAACAGTCGACTACGTTTGTATGGAGAGAGCGCAGGTAGATCACCTCAAGATTAGGACTCGCTGTGAAAAACGTCCTACGTGGCGTTAATGACACTACAATCGGCGTCCAAATTTTTCAAAATGATGCGCCTTCTATTCCATTGTGTTTTAAATATCTCTGGTTCCGACGTGGTCGTCGTAAAACACATCAAAACGTCATCGAGATGCCGAACGCGATGTCGAGGTACTAAATATGTAGTGTTATGAACACGGCTTGAAGGAACTTGTGGAATGAGTATCCTATTAATATCGTCACGTAAAAAGTACTGTACTGATTGCGATGAAACTTTTTGTGATCTGGAGTCGTGAAATACCGTCCAGGATCACATTTTATCCCGAACGAAAATTAATAAGTACCTAGAAGTCAAATAATATGTTAACTATATACGACGAAAAGCGACGTGGTGCAGAGGTGGAATAGGTATTAACTTTTACGGGACATACATTGAAAAAGAAAATGTATTGTATGTATGTATGAGGGCAGATCTAAAATATTTGTCTCACTGTCAAACGCCACTACACCCAATTTATTTTATACCGACATTAGAAAATCGATAACAATTGAATAATTCTAGGAAACAGCCTTTCTCCTTTCATCGAAACAATATACAACACAATGACATGCCGATGGGCGTCATGGCGTCGGTCGGGTGTTGGACGATGGACGTTCGTTGGGCGTTCTTAAAGCGATTGCATCCGTACGGGACAATGTAACACGTCTATCAAAGTTTGGAAGGGTACTCAAACGTAATCGACACAACTAGAAGGGCATTTAGCGGTGGATAAGCTGCTTCCTTTCCCGAGGGAGCGCTCGCGACGCTCAGGGCCTCAGTGACTCCGAACGGCTGCACGAGGAAACACCGGTCTACATTGACCTTCGACATTTCTTGTGTTTACGACATGGATGCGTAGTTCAGCCAAAATGGCCAAGAGTGACAAACATATTTTGAATACTGTGGTGATGTGGTGTTGTTGTGGATTCTTCTTCATCATTTGTGGTTATGGTTTGTATAGGCAGCATTGCTTGGAGCAGCGAGTCGTGGTGTTGGAGCAGCAGGTTCAGGAGTTGGTGAGGAACGCACAGCCAAAAGAACAGGTCCTCAGGAGGGAGACTAGAGATGCCAACGACTGCGTCTGTCCACCAGGTTAGTCCAATATAAGATAAAATTTAAATATGAAAGGTTTTGTGTGATTTAAAAAGACATTCTCATCTTTCAGAGATATCAGTTATCAAGCTACGATCAAATGTATTCCGCATTGCCGCAATCTTTACAAAATTCGGACAACACTTTGAAACATAATAGCATCCCATCAATTATCCTCGATAGAATCTGTTATCTAATTTAAGTGGAATTGAAATAACAACGCTAACTAGGTGATACTCGGATCGGTAAATCTTCTCAGAAGCACTGTTAAGAATATCTTTCGCTTATATTAATTTAATTTATCTTCAGTGAGTACGATCCACAAGTACCAGGTCATCGATGCCTACCGCCTCATTGTGCTGTAACAACGACCATTTTACAATATCCTGTGATAAACTCAATTGGGACGAAGCTGGTACACAAAAAACAGACCTTCTAGCACCAGTGATACAGTTCGGTTTCGATTGTAATGTAGAAGTGTCGATGCGTCTTTCTGTTTCTATTAAAACTTGGAGACAAATTTGTAATGCCCTATTGTCGTAGCCATTAGATGTAATAGTTCATTGAGGATTATTGAAAACGCTCTTTCAGGCTGACAATAAGGCTGGCCCAGTGTTAGAACTGTTGAAGCCAGAATGTTGACCCCTACCGGATATGGAAATACGTCCCTTTAAATTGCTCGAAAGATTTGTTATCTGTTCCCTATTGGCTTTATTGGACGTTTCCTTTACGAAGTAAATTGCATCACTGACAGTAGTGGCGATGCCTAGTCGACTATGGAGTGTGTTACTATGAAGCTACCTTTATACGGGTGCAATGTCAAATAAAGTAGATACGTATATAAAATCTTGGCTTACCTTGCCGGAAAATTACCAGGATTGTACTGGACTGGCATTTTAAACCCGTATCTTGCGGGTATTCTGAAGGTGATTGGCACATGATGTTTTTTAGCAAGAATACTTGTTTTATGTAAGGTTTCTATTAAATTAGCTAAATTTTTTCGGGATTTTACCAAATAGATTTTACCAAACCCTAACCTAATCGAACCTCACCCACCTCTCCGTGCTAATACCCACTTATTTATCACACGCTTTAGAAATTTAAACTCTAATCAGACAAAACGTCTAAATTAAAAGCAAACTTTTTCAATGCCTTTCACAGACCGGATTCCCAAGAGCATCAAATTCACCCCTTTTGAGAAAAAACGAGATTAATGAAATCTTAGTCCGGTATCGTCTCAATTTAAGAAAACTTCTTAAACATTTGTGTTACACAGATTACAAACTTTTTAGTCGACTGATGACCAACCGTTAAAAGTAAAGATAAAATATAAGCGTGTCCTTTACTTCTCTTACTCTTAATTATTGATATAGCGCCAATAACTTAAAATCCATTATTTTGAGGCACTGTAGTGCTTGGGTCCAGCATCTTTGGAAAGAACTAGACAATACGTCTTTAGTTTACTAAGCCTCAGGTTTCATGACGATGTTTTTCTTCAGTATAGGAACAACGATAATCATAGCTCACATAAATTGACCATTCAAGACGACTAGATGTTAAGCCATTTGAACAATTGTGAAGCTGTCGACCAACTTTTTAGTCGATAGTCTGAGTTAGTCGGGTTCAACAAAGTTTTTATAAAAAATTTGGCGTGAGTCAGTCACTAATTACGCTCCATTGTGAAGTGACAACACAAAAGCTTGATTGTTAGAAGTTTGTATTGAAGTAACTGATGAAGCTCAAAGCTCGGAGCTTATCTCGAGGTGCGAGACGAGAGGTGAAAACTCAGGAAACTGAATGACATTCTAATTATGTTTTTAGTTTACTTTTTTTTAGACATTATTTTAACTGATTTAAATTTAAAAAAAAGCGATATAAATGAATTAAACGATAATTTCACTTACAGTGAGGGATGTCCAATTGCTTATTTTTTTATTTAAGCTATTTCCGACAGTTCAACGTTTCCTACGAGTACGTCATTCTATTTGCGAAAGTTTGTTCTGCTCTTCATTCATTGACAGATTTTTACTAAAATTAGTAGAAGGATAGTCCGTATTGTGGAGAATAACTACATTTTATATTTAAAACCGCGAGGCGAAGCTATATCTTAACTCCTTGTACAGTTAACAAAAACATTTCCTATAATTTCAACCTTAAAACCTTAGATATAAGAGTGTGTATGATTTCAGGTTTGTGTTGCCAACTGTATATCACACTCTAGGGAACAATGTGTACAACATAATTGGTTCATGGACAATTTTGTTGCACAGTTATGTTCTTAGTTTTGTATTACTTTTGTTAAAGGTGTTTACAGACAATGAACTTAATATCGACCGATAATTATATAAAGGTTATTGAGCAAAAACATCCCCAATGCCCTACCCTCCAACGGATTTGTAACAAGTGTCATCACTACATAGAATAAAACAAAGTCGCTTTCTCTGTCCCTATGTCCCTTTGTATGCTTAAATCTTTGAAACTACGCAACGGATTTTGATGCGGTTTTTTTAATAGGTAGAGTGATTCAAGAGGAAGGTTTATATGTATAATACATGCATAATATAGCCGTGCGAAGCCGGAGCGGGTCGCTAGTTAAATCATATAAACAGGTCGTTTAATAGCAGATGCGTGCTTTAGTATAATAGGAAGTTACCTAAAGAGATATATAGGCAATAATAGGCATGTTCAAAATTACAAAGTAATCAAATTAACATAGGTATTCAAAATTACAAAGCACTAATTTTGCGGCGGCGGCGTTTATGATACGTCGTTTTAACTTAATGGTAAAATCCTTGGCCATCATTTAAATCGCTCTATTTTAAATATATCTTGATATATTATATATTGTACTCTTGACCTCTTCTGTGATCATAATTACAAAAAAATCCTATTAATTCCTTCTTCTCATTGGAGGGCGCGTTCCGAAGACACACATCCTTTTGCTTGTGTCCTATAGTTATTAAGACGATTCAATGTAACGTCATGCAAATGATTCCACCTTTAGAAGGTATTCTTTTCCTTTTTTTTACTTTTATCAGCTAACTGTTTAGTCTCAAGTCTGCGTCGCCGTAAGGGTCGTCAAATAGGGGAAGTTTTACTGCAGTTTGTTCAAGATTAGATACTTTGAAAATTACGACGATTTGTTGAAGTTCCTGTTTTGTTTTGGTTAATATTTAATGTCAGGAAAGGGTGTTAAGGGGCATTTAGGAACTAAAAGTAAATTGCCTTCCGCTTGCAAAGATTTGTTTTTGCATGGAAATTGTTGTTATGTGTGTCGTTGTTTCTTCTATACAAAGGTGAAATATATTCCTACATCATCAAATATAACATTCAAAGTCGTGATAATTATATTACACAGGTCAAATCAGTTTACGAATCGTGCAAAAATTGTCGCACAGATTGTCATTATAACAAAGGATTTTGAAAGGAAAACGTCAAAATTTAAGGTTACAAAGGTCATTATAATATAATTAAAAGAATAAATCATACATTCACTGAACATGAATCTAAGGAATACGGCAGTTTTTCAACTTTAGTTTGTACTTGACATTTTCATGTAATAACTAACAATTAATTGAAGTTAAAGGTGAAAGACATTTTGCAGACATCATCCTATCATTGTTTTTATCTTCTCAACAAAGTGACCACAAAAGGTTTACAAATTAAATATACTAGGTAATTATACCAGAGAAATGTAACCCAAAATAATTATACGGTTATCATTATGAACCCGGAAACCGGAAAATGTCGGAAATATCCGGATATGACCGCGGGTTTAAAAGGATTTTGTGATGTTAAACGGAGCTGAAAAATTAGGAAATGTTAATTTATGTAGACTCTCTAAGTAAACATTTTTATTATCTTAGGCCCTAACTAACTCCGGTGATTTGTTCGCACAACGATTTCCGGAGTCCCAATATACCTAACTAGCAGAAAGTCCCGATTCCGTAAGGAAATAAAAGGGTAGCTACTTCAAAGGATTTAATCTATTCTAATACCAAATTTATTCAAAATCGGTTTAGTAATGTTATGGCCTATTCATTACAAATACCTACTTTTGCTGTCTTATTTCGACTTAGATTTGGATAAGCTTAGAATTGACAGTGAGTTTTCATTTTTAGATTATAATAAAATGTATGAAAAGATTGCACCTACAAATAGTATACAAATGAACACTCTTCAAAAAATTCAATACAAGAATTAACAATTTCACTTACAAGGCACTTTGCTTTTAGCTCCAGTAGTTATATGAAGAACTTATTTCCCTGCCATATTCTAAACTGATATCCTGACTTTATCACTCACCAATACTTGCCAGAACAAAAGCAATTTATTCGATATAAATCGGACAACAAATAGAGATATTCATTTAAATTCCTTTTGTTGTTCGAGATTTTGGAACAAAACTGTGATAACTGGCAACTTGCCGAGCTTGAATATTCTAGATTTAAAGGCAAACCTACACAATCGATTTTGGAATCGCCGGATAGACGGTACTCACCTAACGGCTTCGCAAGATTATAAACAGTGTGTAACGTGTTTGTAAAACGTTGCAATCCCTCTTACAGGGCCAATGTTAGAAAAATATACACATTTCAAATATTCCCCAATTAGGGTTATGACAAAACGCAACCTGCCCTGTATTTCACTTACCACCAAAACTACAGACGACGACTTACTTGTATTTTGTTCGCCTTCAACTATCGGCAGACTATATAATCAGCAGTATGTGTCGTTATACTTTAGCTGTGCCGTATTTGCGACATGACAGCTTGACAAATGAGGTACAATGAATGTGAAACAATGAGTGTTTAATTGTTGTTTATTTTTTTTCAGAATTTCAGCATTTAAGCAAAGTTTAAGTACACATGGTGCTATTAATCGCACCACGTGGCCACAGCCGATTTCACATAGTATTTTAGGTGTTTTTGGCCACGGAGAAGTTGTCGGTCGTTGGCCACAGATACGTGATATTTGTTGTTGGCCACATATATTATCATGTCTCTCAAGAGATGGGCATTATGATAATTTCATCCTAAGTGCTAAAACTGTGCTCTTGTTATTATACACAAACTTCACACTTATAGACAAAAATAATGAAATGCTCCCACATAAAATGTCAGATCATCTTTAGTAAAGTAGCTGCTATTACTTCCTCAATCAAACTTTACTGATTGTTTGTTGATTTACTGATTGATATGAAAGTTAAGGTACCACTAGGCCTTGGCCTACCTTAACTTTTATAGTTAATTTCATAGTTCATAGTTTCATAGTTAACTTTCATATCAAAGGTAATGAGTTCGAATCCTGCTCGGCCGTGCACCATTGAAAATATGCGCTATTAACATTGCTATTACGGTGCGCGAAAAACATCCGGCTTAGTTGTATCTGTATTGACGGGTTCTTTCCACTGGACACGGTCGACTAAGCTTAGAGAGTGGTATAGATTCAGCTTAATCCATCCAATGTCCCAGGCACTACAGCTTCCCGTATACCATGTACTAAAGTTGCTGTTGCTTTATAAATCATCTAGATAAGTTAAGGCCAATATTATTATCACTTCCTCAATGGCATATCTTTTAACACTTAACTAAAATTAAACCAGAAACATTAAGTGTAATCATCATAAGTCCTATACAAATCATCACATGTCTTTATTGAATCATCTTTCAACACGGTGGCGGCGGCGGGCGGCCCTCGAGTGAGTCGCGCGCGCAATATATCTGCGTACTTTAATCTCATAAATACGCTTGTCAGTTATAAACATAAATAATGAGCGGATGAAATAATAATAACTCTACACTTCTGTTTGTGACACTTGCATAAACCTAGTTGATTCATTTATTAATGATACGCACTAATGCCTTTTCTTTTAGCGAACTGATAGCCCCTGAGGAGGCCCCTGAGGCCCTATAGCCCGAAATTCCAAAGGTATTCAATATTTTGGCTTAAAATTAGTAACTTTCATAACATAGAAATTCAACTCTGTGAAATATAGTTTTGATATTTATTCAAATTGTATATTGAAAATTATTACCGAAAATTGTCACAAATATTATGTTTAAGGTCTGGGTGCTTCTTATGTATTAAAAGAAAGTTCATTAATGTATTTCATCCATTATCTAGTCACATATATATATATATAAAACATTAGCCTAGTGGCTTAGCTTGGGGCTAGATGGGGCTGTCTGTACTGGCCTGCTGTATTTATCTTTTACTTACGTTTTGGCAACACTTAAAGAGTCGCAATGCCTTACTCTCCATACGTTATTAAGTTTTCGAAGCTCCTAGACCAAATCTACGAATGATTTTGAATTAAAATACTTTGAAAGCCTTATTTACCAAATTACGAAGCTGGTAGGCCTAACGACACTATTTTGCCAGGATTAGGTCTAGACCACCTGATTGCCAAT
The DNA here is from genome assembly GCA_951213275.1 of Idaea straminata. Taxonomy (NCBI): domain Eukaryota; kingdom Metazoa; phylum Arthropoda; class Insecta; order Lepidoptera; family Geometridae; genus Idaea; species Idaea straminata. The sequence continues at coordinate 14,085,422 of OX577857.1, forward strand.
TTGTTTTTCGTCCTCCCTCTACCAATCTAACAACTGTCTCAACAGATAGTGTCAACATATACGCGTGTCTTATTATTTTTGTGAGTCAATATGTTTTCTCACAGGCGCTGCTGGGTGTGTTGATTTATTGTACTTTGATGTGAGTGGAGGGAAAGGCGTGACGGTTTTTGAACGCGTTTTTTTTCGTCATTTCTGTTTGTGTTCATCTTAATTTGTGTGTCGTTGAAATATTGTCTGTTATTTTACTTTACTTATAGTAGTTGTATAATCCGGTTTTGGTCACGGAAAGTTGTATCATATTGGAATCTATGAATAGAAAATTGTAAGTCCTGATTGACTGATAATATCAACGCATAGCTCAAGCCAATGGACGAATCGGGTTACATAATTACTGTACGTTGAACTGTACAAACGTGGGCGTTGAATGATCTAGCAGCAAAACGTCTTGATCTAAAGATGACATAGTCACTAAAATACCTAAATGTCCTTACGGAATCGTTTAAACCATAAAACCCTTTTCAAGTTTTGTGAACTGTGATAACAAGATAACGTTTCATTTCAAACGGGTCAGTTTTACGTATACCTACATTTTTAACACTGAATTTCGTGGTATTGTCCACGAAATTCAATGATGCTTTTTTTTGAATTAGTGTTTTTTCTTTATACCTATCCTTTAGAGAGTGCCATATTGAATGTATTCTGACGTCACATAGTCTTTAACCAGCGGATGATCAAGACCTTTTTCGATACTTACCTCATTTGTCAAATTATGATAACTAGTTTAGAAGTTTTGCAAAAATAGATGAATATACAAACGAGTCGAAAACACAACCCTGTCCTTTGGCTTCGCCGCAGTCGGGTAAAAACTGCATAACTAAACAAAAATATACATAAATCAAGTCACATAAACGTAATAAATTAAAATATCATCTCGAATAAACTTCTTCAGCTTCAGCTTAGCATAAAGCGTGGAACAAAGACAATAATACTGAATTTCAGTCGCATATTCTACGAACATTTATCAACAGGACAGTATAAGGGGAATACAGACTTCACACTTACAAAAACGTCTGGGTTTTTACAGTTCCGGCCGATATAGTTCAAGGTTTGAAACAGCTACACCATTGAAATGGAATTACTTAATACATAGTGGATACATAGTCATTAGGGGTTAAAATAATATTTTTTAATTGATAGTGCTATTTTGAATCCGGAGTAGATACTCGAGCGCAGCGTGGGAATCTCAGCGCTGACCAAGAAAAAATAATAAAAAATAAAAATAACCACGCCTAAAAAGGTAAAACCTAAAAAAAAATTAGAAACTGCGGTCGCTTGTTGCGTTCTCGCGAGGCCGTCTTACGAAAACTAATATTGCACCGCTACTACTTATCCAGATTTTGGGTCGAAATTAACTCGGATAAAACCACGGGCGCAGATAATAATCATAACAATAAAAATTAAAATTTCAAATTTGTTAGTTATTTGTAGATATTATAAGTAATTCTTATTAAACATATTAATATAGGCACCGATACAAAATATTTATTTTAAGCCTTTCCATTTTAAGGTATGTAAATTGAGAATCAGTTAAACAACAACACATCCGTTAAATATAAAAAAATTGAACTTATTTTATCTGTTTGTCTTCATGATAGCCGAGCTATCGAACGACACAAAAGTCTGCAGACTGCGATAGTTCTCGATGTACGGCAAGCGTAGCTCTGAGCCGCAGACAATTTCCATGCAGACCGCTCTAGACACATACCTTGTACTTTTGCTACGCACTGGGTTTTGAAAACTGACTTACCTATAATAGTTATGAGATTAGTTAACTAAATGTAGCACCCTACAAGGTACTCTTCCCTGTGCTGTATAAGATAAAAAGAACAATTCATTTCGCTTTCGTTTTTTTTCGTTGTGCTTTTTATTTTATTTTAGAGCACACACATGTTTGTCTACATGTTGTCAGCATACACTTTGGCACTAAATCTAGAGTTAATAAGCTTCCTCTGAACTTTGCAAGAGAGAAATAAACTTTTAATTACTAAGTACTTAACTTGACCGATGACTAGACTTACTTCTCTAGGTGAATAAATCTATTTCCAACCAACGCATTTTAATTTCTACGTAGGTTTATTATTAAAAAAACCGCAGCGTTTATCATGGCCTAGTGCGTAATCCTTTGTCATACCTACTCAGACACAATTGAGATAAACTTCTCATGTGTATAGTAGGTTCAGGTATTCATAAAGTTTTATTTCTCGTTTCGTACCGAAAGCCCACTGAAATCGATTTATTATCAGGTTTTCGTAGAAATTAAAATGTAGAATCATTTTATTATAATTTAGGATAGTTAATAGTTACAAAGTTATGTTCCAGATGCGTGGATTACAATATAATGAATATTTCAATATCTAACTGGGTAGATATAACGAAAAACTTAAAATAAAATGAAATATGGTGGACCGTGACTTCGACATCATCTTAAATAAATAAATTGAGTGCGGTCCCCGACTTCCCGCGACGGAATATATGTACCTTTAGAAATCAACTACAGAGTATTTAGGCATCACACTTTCTAAAAAGATTTATTCGCTATCGCTTGGAAGTTTTGGTATTTTACAATGAGTTGTTAGGGTTCCGTAGTCAAATAAAAACCCTTATAGTCCACCCGTCTGGCCTTCAGCTGTCCGTGACTTCGTCTTCGGAGTTCAAAGACTTTAGTGCTAGAAAGTTATAATTTGCCATGGGTGGCACAGCATTTATTTACATTACTACGGAACGATGACCTAAAAAGGTCCAGTTTTTCTAAACTATTAAGAAGTTTTTACTAGTACAAGTATGGTTGATTGTAGAAACTGTAGGCAGAAATAGAAAAATGAAAATATTTAAACTTTGTTATGGATTTTTGATAATGTGAACTTGACTCCTACGTCCGTTTGTTACCCTAAAACAGTGGATCGAAAAGAAAAAAAACCTTAGATCCACACACCACACCGGTCGAGTCTCATATCACACTCATATCGGTGGAATTTTAAGAGTGTCCTTATTTTTTCATGGTGATTAACTTCTTTTTTTTCAATTTTGTTACTCACAAACATTCGCTTAGTATAATGGTTGGATTTAAGTAAACATTAATTGTCCATTCAAAATGGCAGCATATCACTTAAATTGAACAAAATTATGTAGATTGATTCATGCACTATGCAGTTCTACCGTTATTAGAACTCAGCGTTCGCAGGCACATCCATACGTCTGCTAAACTCCAGCTAAAGCTTCGAACTTTACTTATCAAGCTAAGTTAGGGTCAACCCAGACTAAAGACGAAATATAAGATGAAAAATAAAATAAATTACTAGCAACTAACACTTTTTATCATTTGCTCATCGAAATAGTGATTATAGCGTGTTGCTTCACCTGTACGATCGGTTGCATAGTTTTTTTTTGAACTTTCAATGAATACTGAAATATTTAAATATTGCAATGAATCAAGTATAAGGTAAATATGCATTGCTTTTGTATTTGTATATGGAAAGTTCTAACCGTAAATTTTTAAAGCGTTCATAGAGATAACATAATTAGAACACAATAGAGTGCACGTACATCAGGTTATTAATAATTTTTTTACGAACGAAAACTCCATTTTTTTTATTAATAATTGAAGTAACTAAGGATAAAGTTATTTAGTTTTCTGCATATTACTAGGTTTAATTAAGTTCCTTTAAGTACGTAGGTATTAAAAGTTATTTATTGTCTTCATTCTTCCATTTTCTTGTATGTATTATGATAAGATGTAGCAGATTTCTTATTAGAAGTCTATACTTATTGTGCTGAGATTTTTACCTTTTAGCAAATAGTTTAGTGAAATGGCGTACCCATTGGGAAGCAAAGTATGAAACTGTTTTTTATAAACAATAGTTTCCTGGACCTCCGGAAATAAGCCGATCAACTTTATCCTGTCGTAACGCTTCTTGTTAACACTAAACTGTGTGCTTTACATGGAATCCATTCTAAAGAAGTAAGCTCCAGGATGTTCGCATCTAATCCTTCGCTCAGAAGGTTGCGGAATTTCCTTCCGACTGCCACCAAAATTATGTTAGCACAAACTCTCTTGCTCCCTATTCTTGATTACGCTGACGAATGCTTTCTTGACTTGACTGAGGCACAATTAAATAGCCTTGAGCGGCTGCAGAATCTCGCTATTCGATTTATTTACGGTCTTCGTAAATACGATCATATTTCAGAATATCGCAGTAAGCTCAAATGGTTGCCCATTCGTCTGCGTAGAGATTCTCATGTTCTTTCTCTACTTTATAGAATTCTGTTCCTACCAACTTCTCCATATTATCTAAAATCTCGCTTTCAATTTCGTCATTCTCCCTCTAAATCTGTCCGTTCCTCTAAAGTTCTTCTTCTAGCGGTTCCTGACCGCTCTTCTACTTTCTACCACAACTCCTTTACCGCTCGCGGTGTAGAATTGTGGAATGCTCTGCCTGCTTTATTCGGCAATCCAAATCTTTGGCTGTTTTTAAAGCCAATGTGTACAAGCATTACCTTGCTCTCGCTGAAGCTCGTCAATCAAACATAATAGATATCCTATTGTTTCATTGTACGTATATATTTATGTGTTGGTATGTATTTTTTTTATTTTTTATTACAATTTATATATTAATATATTTTATTATTTATGTATTTTAGTATTTATTATTTTATGTTATATATTATTTTAATATTTATTTAGTATTATCCTCCTTATATTTCTATCGCGTTATGAACAACCCACCCATCCCCTTCCTTAATTCTTGTCCATCCAAAGGTTGCCTGGAAGAGATCGCTTTTAGCGATAAGGCCGCCCATTGTGCCATATTGTAAGGTATTAAATATGAATTTTCTTTTAGCATATAGGTAGTTACTTAAGTTAGAATTAATTTTAATTTTGTTATATGTAATCATTTTGCGTTGTGTTTTTATGGTGCAATAAAGTGTTTATCTATCTATCTATCTATCTCCAATGATGCTCTGATGACTGTCTATTTTAGTATGGGTAATTTTGCCTCTACGCTTACAGTTTTTATCTCCAGTTTCAGGCAGTTTCAGGTACGATAGTGTTTGAACGCACGAGTTTTTACCTGAATAAATAATCAGATGTGTCGGTTTTATGTGAGCTGTTAAAATTGATCGGAAAACGGAAATTGGTAGGAACGGTCGGCTGTATAATTGCAGACCCACCGTAGAGCTCCAAATCGGCTGTTATAAGAATGTTTTCAACACAAGCAAGATTCTAGATACCTACTTTGGTTGAAGTTTAAAGTCTTCTAACTCATTAATTTATCAAACAAAAATTATTAGAATGAAAACATTCCAATAACAGTAAATTTAGAACTCTACCGGGGGATGCAATTATGCAGCCGACTGTACCCAGTAAACAGTGACTAGCAGCGGTCCGCGGTTCCACTCACGTAAGTCCCGTTTCCGTGGGAATATGGGGATAAATAGTATCCTATGTTACTCTCAGGGATTCAATGTATCTTCATACCAAGTTTCATTAATATCGGTCCACAAGAGAGGAAAACCTCAAATTTAAGAAATAAGGTAAAAATCTACTGGGTCAGCATTTTCGATGACTATTTGATGATGTTGAGCGTGGAAATCGACTTCACAAAACAGCGTCTGTTTAAGAAAATATGAATGGAAACCATACAAAATAGCCATTAATTTAAATAAAATAAACTCAATGACAACATCACAAATCTTATATCTTTAAATGAGCAATTCTTGTATATATATATTATATTATATATGATTGGAATCTCGGAATCGGCTCCAACGATTTTCATGAAATTTGGTATATAGGGGGTTTCGGGGGCGATAAATCGATCTAGCTAGGAATCATTTTTAGGAAATGTCATTTTATTCGTGTTTTATCGAAACTTACTTTTTATTAATCTGAAAAATATGAATCTTCCTGATATCTATTGGCGAACTACTAATACTATTTTTTATGAGCAATAAAGTTATTCCAGCAGATGGCGTTGTTAAGTAACACGAAGTCAATGAGTGTTTGCTTTGAGGTTAGACTAAGTAAAAAAAAAAAAAATACCGAGCAAAGCTCGGTCATCCAGGTACTATAATTTTAATTACAATTATGAAACAAAATAATCACCACATGATAATTAATTGACTAAATACTACAAAATTACTGTCCTTGATCGGTGTGTCCTCGATCACTGACCATCGACAAATGCGTGCTTGCCGGCTTGACGCGCCTTAATATGGAAAAATAATAATAGAAAAATGGCTTTCCTTATTACAAAGATACCAAGACCACTAACGGACTATGTTAATCGGATAGTTTATGTCGGTTTTTTTGTATTATTAGAAATATTTGACCATGTTACACGTTAGGCACCTCAAATGGGCATAAGTACTGGGCCAGTCTAGGACCCAACTAGAGGTTTAGTTGCCAAAAACGTATTTACAAGTACAAATACAAGTAGGCTTACGAAAACCAAAATAAAAGATGATTTAACTAAAAAAGAGCTCCGAAATAGCTTCAACAAAACATAATCAAGCCTCAAATCATAATAATGTCTTACAAAACAATGAACTTAAAACAATAAACAGTATCTTAATAGTAAAGCCTTTACCAAGCACCTACTGTTCACATTTAAGGAAATAAACACACAAGCGTCGTGACGCGTCTATAAGTTGCACTACAGCCTGAGATACGAGGTCGCTTTATGTGTTTTTTTCTGTTCACCCGCGACTTGTAGACCCCCAAATGAATGATAGATACGGTGTACGTATTATTAAAATATGTACGGTTAAAATGCCGATGTTGTCAAGACCCCTAAAATTACAATGATGGTTGATCTTAGTTTAAAATAGTGAAAGTTCTCAATATCAAATCATTATTTAATTTTAAATGTTCTATTACGTATAAACTACCCAAGAATAATCCTTATTTAGATAGCTTTCCATAATAATATGATTTAAGTATAGGTTTGGTACCGTTTGCTTATAATAGAATTGTCGGTATTGCCCTGGTTAGGGTTTTCGAATTTCTTCAGGTCAAAGCTCACCTCCCACGACAGGTGTAAAATTTTGGAGATGCATTTTTCTGAAAATAGATCTAATTTATTTATTATTATGGTTACCCTACCCGTGTTCCCATGGCACCAGAAATTACAATTTGTATATTTCTACTTCTAATTATATCGACATAAACTTAATTACAATCATGTAGTATGTAGCACTTTTTAGGTATTTACCTACTTCTTGACGTTTCCCATTCTAATTTTTATGCCTTTTCATATTTAGGCTTCCAATTTTTTAAGCTTTTCTATACACAACTACGTCGCGTCGTCACCGCCACGTCCGCGCCTTTCGCCTCTTCTCAAACAATATCCCCTAAACATTACCATCTATTGTTCGCTATCTCTAAACCAAATAATAACACAAGTAAGTCAAGTAAAGTCAGGTCCCGTTAACATCTTTTGTCCATATGCAAATGCACAACTTGTAGAAAAGCAATCCAATTTGACGCCGAATCCCTTGAGATATTAGACTGAACCGCAGTTTTAAATTAAATTTTACAAGATTATGCAAGAATAAACTCTTGTGCCACGTAATAGAGTTTATAGTTAACGTTTATGGTTGTTAAGCAATGGCAAAAATAAAGGGTCTGTTAAAAATCATGTTTCTTTATTAAATTGTCACGCAAAAACCTAAAAAAATAAAATTCGGTTAGGCGCAAATCGGACTTCTGCAGTGAGAGTTCCACCATACAATTCAACGACAAATCAATAGTACCAAACGGCCATTGGTCAACAACAACCATACATTTTTTTTGCATCCAAATATGACGTTTTATTTTTGCAAAATCAAACGATTACCTATACCTATTTTGTTTGTTAGAAAAAAATGTGAATGTATGTAGTATTCACAATTCCCCATAACAAAGTCATAGAGTCTCGAGATAAGAGCATGCAGAGGATATGAAAACCTAACAATAGTGTGTAGTTTTGCCTGAAGATAACCAGAACGGTCCAGTGCTCTCGTACTGCATACTAATGTAGTGAAGTTATTGCGTCTCTCTGGGTGTTACTGCACTTGCCAGTTTTACTGTGCGTTAGGAACTTGTCTACTCAAAGATAGAGCAATATTCTAATGATATGAAAATAAATGCGTTGTTGCTAGTACTTCGACTTTGATTCCAGAGGTCGTGGGTTCAAATCCCGGCTGGCCGTGCAATAATGATTGTTCTATGATTTCTATTGAAAAATATAAGGTGCTTGACATTGCTCTTACGGTGCGCGTAAATCAGCGTGATGAAACCCACGATGTGTTGGCTTCAGACGTATTAACTAGTGATTTTCTCTGGACACGGTCGACTAAGCTAGGAGGGTGTTATAGGTAAGGAGTAGGTCTTGCCGCTGGGCAAGTCTACTCAATCTAAACATATCTTAGGCATCACAGCGCTCTGAATAGCGTACTAAACTTGCCGGTTTTGTTCGCGTTAAAATTAGACACACAGATAACTATTGACGTTGGTATCTACTAAGAAAAGATTTAAAAAAAACCTCTACGTGGAGTCGCGTGTAAAAGCTATAGTAGTTTCATCTGTCACTGGAACGTAAACCTTACCACAACTCCAATTCTATATTCAACATTTTACAACCACAATAAAACATTATAAAATATACTAAAATGTCCACAAAATTGTGCATTGTCGAGCTGTTTCGTACACTTTCGTGAGCTGTTAGTGTTGGCTATGTTAATCGTAAATATTATACTCGTCAAACTCTTAAATGAAATAAATATAGTTTAAACAATTGTTAACCGCGACTTCGTCCGCGTACGGTGGTTTTCCATAATCCTTTTCTAACAGATTGATGAGAGGGGTATATTTAAGCACAGATAGAAAAAATATTATGGTAAAATTCTCGGTTTTTTAGTATACAATGAAATTGATAGTATTTTGTGTACTAACCTACACGTGTAACTATACGTGGAAAAAAGACAACAAAGGTTTATAGCCAAGCGTAATGCCCCGGGTCTTTTTATTTCCATATACCTACAAGTAATTTTTGTTCGTAGGTTTATCATTATTTGAGCCCGATCCGTTGATTAGTTTGTCTGTGCGTTTATATATCAGTCAGTCATTGTCCAAATTTAAGAATGCCCGCGCCGGTGCCTCGCAGTAAACTTTACTACGCAGTAAGCAAGCAGTATTTATTGGGCTTTTCATTTCAACTAAACTGACTGGAAATATTGTTCTTTTAATGTTCAAGAAAAGAACTCGCGACGTATTGAATTTACGGACAAATAAAATCAAATCCATAGCAGAAGCGTTTTTTGAATTTGGAACAACGCTATAGCAATGTTGTAAGAAACGGCTTAGCATACCAAAGCAAAGTGAGTCTCTTTGCTTACTACAAATTGTGTTCATGTGGCTGTATAGCTAAAAATGTGTTTGCCTTTCGACACATGTGATAAATAAAAAATTGGCGGAAAAGTTAAGCATTCGTCTTGATATGTTATTTACATGCTTAATAAAGTGTTTTATTTCCCTGAATTCTTTTGAGAAAAGCACTATAGAATTTCAAGTAAATTAACAAGTTTCTACCTTCACGCCTAAAGAAAATCTAAGACCTTCCTCGTCATTGTTATAAAGAAATACCTAAATTCAATCTCTAATAAAAACGTCAAAAAAATCTGACAATAAAATTCCTAAGCACCCTGCACACCTGTCGACTAGGAATGAAAGAAAAGAAAAACCTTCGAATGACTTATATCCCCATTTATCAGTAGATTATAGACGCAGTAGGCATAAATTGTAGACCAATAAGGGAACAAAAGGCTGCCCTGCAGTATGAAAGGAGCTTTGTAAGAGATTATTATTCAATCATCGCTTGTCAAAGACAAAAGATGACGAATAGGGGACGCGCCAATTGATGTCTTTGGTTACTTTTAGCCAATTCACATCAAGGTAATAATTCGATTGGAAGAAATTCTTTGAAACATCGTTTGATAAAAACCAACCAAGTGCGATTCGTACTCGCGCCCGAAGGGTTCCGTACCGTTACAAGTGTTTATTATAGCAGAAAACCCTAAAAAATATTGTATGTCAGACGAGTCCGTATAGGTTAAAAGTCTTTTGCCTGCCCTTTTGGGTACTCCCAAAAGACTATTATATTATACTTAATATAATAGTTTTTTGCCTGCTCTTCTGCGAGTATTATTACATATTTCAAGCTATCATGGATCATGAGATAAAGCCTGCTGACATACAGACGGACGGACAGCGAAGTCTTAGTAATAGGGTCACGTTTTTACCCTTTACCCTAAAAATGAGTTTATGTTTACTGGAAAATCAGCTGTTTTCGAAAATGAAGGCCTTATGGTCATTGACCTCTCACACACAAAAACAGCAGATCTTTTAGTAAACATTAACGTCAAAATTTTCGAAAAAGACCTTTAGTTGAAATAATTCAACTAAAGGTCTAAAAAAACTCCTTTCGATATATATTACCCTCGAATAAATACATTGTAAACATAATGTAATTTATTTTCTTAATTTTTTTGTTCTAATTTACATTGGATCCAGATTTAATTACCTAGTAACTTACCACAAATTAAAAAAAAAACAAATTCATGGATGAACAAAGTATTCATCTGCATTTACAAAAAACATGATGTCATGTGTAATGTTCCGGGTGCGCGTCATGTTATTGACAAAGTTCATATGACAAGTTATCACGTAAAATTATCCCCTGAAACCGACTTTACAGACAACCATTTTTTTTTGTAAATTATAATACTGTGGTCTGATTGTTTCTATGTATTATAAGTATATTACTAAAAAGTATATAAGTAGATATCCTACTACTACGGACTACTAGTTACTTAGCTTGGGGCTAGATGGCGATGTGTTGAATGTCCTACAATATTTATTTATATTCTGTTTTTAACTCCCGACGCAAAAACAAATGCAAAAGACCCTAAAAAATATGGAATATCAGACGAGGCTGTATAGGTTAAAAGTTTTTTGCCTGCCTTTTTGCGAGTATATTAACAAAAATAAAAATATTGTATGTCAGATGAGGCTAAAAGTAAAGGTTAAAAATGGTTTCCCTGCCCTTTTGGGAGTATAATTAAATAAAAATATTGTAAAAATAGTAAACATATATTAAAATTCTTAAAAACATACTCATATTTTTTTTACTTTTTTCTGTATATAGTATTTTTTGTTATAAGCGGCAACAGAAATACATCTTCTGTGAAAATTTTAACTCTCTAGCTATCACGGTTGATGAGATAGGTACAGCCTACAGCCTGGTGACAGACAGACGGACGGACTGCGAAGTTTTAGTAATGTCCCGTTTTTATCCTTTGGATACGCAACCCTAAAAATGGTAAGGGAATACATTAAATCCTTTTGTTTGGGCCATAAAATTAAAAAATGGTTAATTGACTTGGACCACCGGCACCGGTGTGGTTTGAACGCGGCATTATGCATAATTACGCGTAATTTGACGAATGACAACTGTGTGTCAAATTGACAATTATTGGTGGCGCCAAGATGTCTGCTTTCTTGAGCTCCGCGCGTTTTGTCGTAACACGTACAGAATTTTCTTTTTGGAAATTAATGGTGAAAAATGTGAAAACCCAAAACTTTAAGCTGTGGGTTATTCGGACGATGAGTGAAAGTGCTCCAAGTGTGTGTGTGTGTGTGTGTGTGTGTGTGATAAGTGAAATCAAGTGATATAGGTACACCTGGATTTGCAGAGACCGGCGCCGGACATTTCCCACGCGGGAGTCCTTCATGGATCCCTTCAGGTAAGTCAGAGCTCAGCTATTCGTGTGTATCCGGCTCGCATTGATAATACTTTGTCCATTTTATGCCCTAGCAATGTGTCCTTGTTAACTTTCCACCCGATGGAACTTATATTAAAAGAACCTATAAACATCATCTTTACCCTTATAGGTTATCTTACATGTCAATAGGTACCGCACGAGGCTGACCGTTCTTTGTATCCTTACTAAATAGCGCAGACACCTTTCATAGACAACATTTTATCCCGAAATTACCACGGATTAATTAAGGGCTAAGCCGGTCAAACCGTGGGACACTTCTAGTAAATAAATAAAAACGAAATTAGACCTCCCAAACACAAAACACCCCAATAAACCTAGTCAATGAGTGACCGTATTAAAAACAGCCTGCTTTAAATAGGATGAAGTTTTTAAGGGGATTATAAGATCCAAATAAACATTTTTCTTTATTTTATATTCAAACTCCTGGCTGACTGACTGATATTAACGCACAGTGACAGTTTAAACCAATTCTATCGAATCTTTGTAAGTTCAGAGTCTAGTATATTTTAGTAGTATACTAGCTGTCACCCGCGAATTCGTTCACGTAAGGGATTGTATTGCCTAAAATAGTTTCATGGCAGATATTACGTTATAACAGCTATCTGTGTGTCAAATAGCCCGATCCTTGCATTTGTTTAAACTGTTGCCGTTGATAATTATCAATCAGTTAGTACGTGCTTGATATTTTTATTTAGTAGATGCAATGAATGTGTTTATATTTGGGTGAATAAAAGTTGAGATTTGTTAGACATATAAATAATAGTACCTGGATGACCGAGCTTTGCTCGGTCATCCAGGTACAACGCCATCTGCTGGAATAACTTTATTGCTCACAAAAAATAGTACTTAATAGTAGTTCGCTAATAGATATCAGGAATATATACCTTTCATGAAAATCGTTGGAGCCGATTCCGAGATTCCAATTATATATATATATATACAAGAATTGCTCATTTAAAGATATAAGATTTAGCTATTACACTGGATTGTTTTTCACGATTTAGTGTGTCATTACCATTATCTAAAATGTGTGATTTGCGAAAATTCTTTGCACTTAGACTGTGCTAACATCACCTATGAAAGGTACCTATGTCTTATTTAAGTAAATACTTTTAAGCAATAAAATAGTCGTATTTAGGTTCTGTCTGCCCCTTAAACACAGCCTGCTTCAGGCAGGATGTAGTAATTAAAGCCTCTTTCACCGGATCGCAGGGCGGGCAGCCGGCGATGGGCGGGCGCGCGCGCTGTTCTCAAATGTCCCGGATGCGCCAACACTAACGATTATGGTTTACTTATTGTTACAGTGTAATATCATCCAGTTGATATTGTAATGATAAGATTTATTTTCAAGACATTCATACCAACAACAAATGCCATGTAACAAAATCTCGTAAAGTGTCAGGTTTTCCTGTTACGTTTCAAATAAAAACAAAAATCTTCTTCAATATTTTTGATAACAAATAACAGGCCAACTTGTTACTTGTTAGTCCTTTACGAGATACAGAAGTATAGGTTTAAAAATAATTAATATATTCCTCTTTTTATTTTTTTAAGATTTGTTTCTTATTTTTATTTATTACGTCTATAATTTCAAAATATACATGGAAATAGAAACAGAAAGCTAGTTACAGACAATCACAAGTATAATTGGATTTTACCGGATTGATCACGTATTTTAACGCGACATTTCGTAGACTTTACAGATTTATATAATAGTTAGACGTCTGAATTGACTAAACTGTGCCGTCAAAATGATATCAGTTAAAATTTCCGTCACGGCTTGTACATGTGTCGTTTCGGTCGATACCGGGCTGTCTCTCGCGTAGACCTCTCTTGAATTTTTATACGTTTATATTTAACTAGATAAGCCCCGCGGTTTCGACCGCGTATGTCCTGTGGACATATCGGAATAAGAAGTAGGCTAAAAGCAGAAGCAGATTTATTTTATCTGACCTTAAAAGGGTTATGTTATCGTCTTAAATACCGGTGGGTAGGTATATGACCTCTATATTTGTGATAAAGTAGGAATGAAACGGCTGAACCGATTTTGATAAATGATACATTCTATGCACATGTATCAACGGTTCCCTTGTTATTTAAAGACAAATTCTAAATATTAAGGAAATCGTATTTTACAAAAAATAGAATATGACTAATTGGAGACGTAGTGGAAAAATGGTTTTTCCGCCGTACATTTTTTTGTTACCACCGATGACTAACACAACCGGCTTAGTACACACAGGTTTCGCTCTATCTCAAAAGCGATTGATCGCATTTCTTTGTTTCTGATACCGAATTCGTCAAGATTTTACGCTCTATAACTTTCATAATGACGTATCATAGAAGAAAAATGTAACACCTACTGGATCCCAAACCAAGAAACTAACCATAGGTTATCTTTTTCTCATACAGACAAACGGACATTTAAACAATCGAATGTTATTAGTATCTTCAACACTTATTTTTCGATATAAACTGTAATATTGTGAAAGCACGTTTTTGTGGTTGTTATCGTGAATAATGCGCAGAAAATGTGAACTTATAGAAGGAACGTGACTCGGTCTCGTTCCTTGCGGATTTGTTTGTTAAAATTTTATTATGCCCTGTGGCAATGGATACTGAATTCCCGCGTTAATCATTTTGTTTTTTATTTTCCTAAAAATGACCTAGTTAGAAATTGTAACTTGCGACTGTACAGCAAAAATTAGACTTTGCTTTAAACGTAGATAATTTATGAATTAACTACCAATTATCATTTTAAATTGAAAATAGTTTTAAATAGGTACAGGTACCTAAAATAACGTTCCATTTCGATTTCTAGATTGGTCAAGTACACACACATACACACACACTAGCAGCGCCATTTGGAGTCACCTGTATATTTTTGAATCATAATGAGTCAAAACTGAGTCCGAATTAATTACTTCATAATACAGTAATCATACGAACGAAGTAATCTCGGACGCTAAAATTACCTATATAAATTTTGAAATAGTAAACTCGACTTCGGATCAGAAAATTTGTGTCCTAGTAATTTTAACCTCAAAACAAACCACATAATTTCCGACAATTTCAACAACAAAAATCCAACGAAAAATATATTTCGTCATAAAAACATTATGTTTTGAAGCAAAACAAACGGGCCTTAAATAACGAACCAATCTCTTCGACCCCAACAAAAAAATCAGAAATCGCCCCTCGGCAATACAACCCGCACGCCCGCCACCGCGCGCTGCTCTCGCCCGCCCGGTGGACGTTTATGGCCTGCTTTATTGAACAATATATCCTCGGGTGAATCGACGACAATAACTTTGGCTTTACCAATGAAGAGAGAAGGGATGAACTATCAACAGAAAACATAAAAACAAAAAATATATCCTCTTTAGTTTAATATGAGTATTAGTGTAGAGTATAATCCTTTGGTAAGTCGTTGACAATAACTTTACCATTGAAGAGTGGAAAGTGGGACGTCCCCGTAGGTCAGTTGGTGATCAGCAATCGGTGAAGTAGAGTTCTGTATATTGTTATCCAATCGAGGAGAAACATTTTGATAAATAGATCGATTCAGCTTTATTTCCTATTTTTTTTTTCTTTATTTAACATTTAAAAAATGACTTAGTCCCAATTCAGCACTAAAACTTATTCCATAGTCTTAAATTCATCCCATTGAAAAACAAAGTCTTTTAAGTAAATTAGAAAAAAGTATCTCTTTTGTCGGGTCACTTGTTACTTAGCTTAGGGCTAGATGGCATTGCGTGCAATGTCCTGCTGTATATATTTTATTTAATCCAAACTAAGGTAACGTACAGATAGCAACAACGTTATATTCTACAAAACACTTGCAAGTGAATGTGGTACACATGTATTCCTATCGTTATAGGCGGTTTTTTTCAGTCAACCTTTGGATGATCCTAAGTGATCCTTAGTTAATAATAATGTGATCCTTAGTGTAGAACATCCCTTGGACAAAGTTATTCTCTGCCCGGGTAACAAGTAAGGGACAATTTCACCCGTCTACATACATGTGTGATATTGCTTTACTCAAACTTTCTCTTATGATTCAATATATTGATGACATTTAACATTCTATAGTACTAAGCATATCCTATCCTACTAATATTAGAATTGTGAAAGTTTGTGTGTAAGTGTGCATGTATGATTGTTACTCTTTTACGCAAAAACTACTGGACCGATTGCAATGAAACTCGGTATGTAAATAGCTAAAAATTTGGATTAACATATAAGCTACTTTTTATTCGAAACTTACGCGGGTGAAACCGCGGGGCGCAGCTGGTAATAAAATAAAATAGATATTTCTTTTTTTAATAAAATAAAACTAGTAGGTCAGTAAGTATACTTACACATAGTAAAAAATATACCTACACCTAATTCTAATATATAAAATTCTCGTGTTACAATGTTAGTTACCGATACTCCTCCGAAATGGCTTGACCGATTTTTATGAAATTTTAAATGCATATTCAGTAGGTCTGAGAATCAGCTACTATCTATTTTTTATTTTGTTTCCTTTAGTTTTTTTTTTGTATAGTGCAAAACAACGTTTGCCGGGACAGCTAGTAAATTATAACTTTTAAATGAAAAAATAAAAATACTATATTAATACTAATATTAAGTTAAGGGGAGAAAAGAGTTTTTCTTGTTATATAGATAGTAACGCGGTATATAACGCTCTTAACAGACAGACAATAAAAACTATTGCACAACTTTTACCCGTATCATTAAACAGGAACACAATACCATTAATAAAACCCATTTTTCCCAACAAAGCAGTATATTTACGGCCGTATGCTGCTGCCGCCCGTTGCCATCGCTGCACCGTACAAACGAGACAAAAGAAATTATTGTATCTTAACATAATAAATGGTGCAAGAAGAGGATAGCTATAGTTTGACTACTCCGGTTGTGACGTTCCGTGAGCAAAATGAGCGAAGTGGCGAAAGTAGGAACTTTCGCCACTTCGCTCGTAAGTTTTTGGCTATCTATATATCCTACTAATATTATCTACAATAATTCTAAAATCTCTAGTCTATTTCTAAAAGATTTCCTACCGGGATGCCTACTGCCTGTTTTTTTTACTTTCATAGAATCTGTAGCACAATGACATTTAAACCTAAAACTGCATTATTAGATTTATGAAAAATTCATTACCCTAGCCAGGAATCGAACCTGTTGATTTTGCAAAAAAATAATCATCCTATATTTTTATACCAAGCAATAGTGTTGTCGATAGAGATTGTTCGTGCCCTCGCGCGGGAGGGCAACGCATCGCATCGCGTGCACTATAAGCACCGCACGAGCAACACGTCTCGCGCTCGTCTTACTTCATTTAATGTCGGTGTCAAACTATTGTAATTACATCAATTATACGTCTTAAATCTTCATCTTCGTATTTAATTATGTTACCCCGAACAGAGATTATTTCCTGGAAACAAACATAGTATGACAAATCAAAGGCTTCTTTTTGTAGTTTTCTACAATTTTCATCTTTCCGTCACTGGCAAAATAATTTAAGGCATAAAAGGGAAATAATATTTTCTAACTTTTTTAAATATTATGTTCTAAATTATCTACATCACTTAAAATTTGTAAAAAAAAGCAGTAAATGTTTTTGTGCAGCAGTTTGTTACGTCATCAGCCATACCTCCTCACTAACTTTTGTCAGGCATAGTAGTATGAAAACTACAGAAGACTACAAAAATTAGCTATTTATGATGAATCGCGACACTATGACAGCCTTGAAAGATCAACAGTGTTTATAACAAAAGTGTAACAGTATAACATGTCTTAGTCTTGTAGAAAACAAAGTTGGTCATACAGAAACCTAGAGAGTAGGCTTGGAGCCAAGTGCTCTTACAATTGTTACATATACTAACTTCTACTTATTTTAGTCCACGCGGAGAATTGATGAGAGTAAATATAGAATACAGTCTGGAATAATATATTCCGTTCAATCCATTACCAAATTACTGAAGTTATTACTATTTCAAGCATCATTTTCACAAGGCTTTTTGGGTAGATGTTGATAGTTAGAAGCGACCGTATCGGACTACCTTCCTTCGCGTGCGTTTGTTGCGTTAATTTATTATTAATTAAATGTGTGTTTATAATCCATTATCAAATTATTACAACATTGTCAGATTTTTGCTACACACTGTATAGAACTAAACGATAATAAAATAAAACACAAAATTTTTCACTCTACCCTCAGCCAGAGTTCCAAATAAATTAGAACTTCAGCTCCATTATGGATCCAATATTCTCGATTCGTAACGTAACTGAAGGGAATCGCTCCCGGAAGGCGGACCATGATTACATGAGAAATGGGGAGCATCCACCGCGTGTTAACTAATATAGTAGAATATTGTTGGAACATCACTGAAACGGTGTTGTGACATTTCTACGTTTTACATTCTTTTATAGTAAGAACGATGTTGTCCTAGTGAATAATAGATACTTCCACTTCAATTTCGAAGGTTGTGGGTTCGAATTCCGGTTGGTCGGGCACCGATAGATATTTTTTTACTTTGCCGGTGCAGGTAAATATCGTGATGATACCCGTGGCTTAGTTATTTATAGGTGTATTGACAAGTTCTTTCTTCTGGTCCAGGTCAACTAAGTTAAGAAGGTGGTATAGGTGTGGTATAGGTTCTGGGCAAGCCTACTCCATCCAATACACGTCCCAGGCACTACAGCATCCCAAATGGCATGAAAAAGTAGCTGGAGCTGCATAAATCATCTAGATTAGAAATTTAAAGACCAATATTATTTATTTTATTCGTTTACAAATCTCATTCCTATAAAAAAAACAATCTATTCGAAAAAACTGCTGCAAAGAATAAAACTAAATTGAATTTATTCTACACAATCTCTATTCAATACAAATAGAAACATCGAGAGAGAGAGTAAAATTAACGAGCGAACGTCAATCGTATTAATCCCTGGATCCTATCAATTCCGATCACACAGATTCAGCAAACAGTTTATCCAAATGAGTGGAAACAGATGAGACAACTAGTCTCGATAAGGCTCTGTACAAACAGGGATGAATGGTCGCGCTACGCGAGCAAAACGATGTAAGATATTCTCAATAAAAGAATAGTAACAGTTTTATTTTGCTCGGATAGATGGTGCTATTGAATGATGTTCAAAAGCAGATCATTTAAAATTTTTCAATCTTTTTTCAAACCAAAGATCTATTTTGAAGAACTTTTCACGCTAAAGAAGGGAACCCGAATAGCATGTTTAGCATTGCCAAAAATAGCCTTAGTTTTACAAACGCAATATAATTGATAGTCTTCGCCGCTAGGAACATTGGCGGCCCTTGGTCAGAGACTATCTATCTATTTTTGTGTTATTATTTTTATTCGCGCCTGTCGCGTCGTGATCTTTGTTAGACATTTTGTGCCAGTTTGTATGAGGCTTAAACGTTGGTACGTTTTTTCGTAATTGAATTCAGTTAACCCCCCGATGGCGCGGGGTCCAACAGGACCCTGTATCGACCACCCGCGACTCTACACCGTTTGGGCGTTACGAATATGTCCACAACGTGACATTTTCTTTTTGGGCGGGCAGTTAGATTATCTTGAATGATGTGTGTGTGTGTGAATAGGTTATTTTAGCTAGAACTTTCAAAACGAATAACTCTTTTATTTGCGTACAAGAGTATTTTTTATATTTTTTAGTACCTAATTTCATGAGGGTAAATCTTACAGGTATCTAAGAGTAATTACATGTTTCTGTTACACACAGTGTAAAATAATCTAGCAGAACATTACTTGAAGCTTCCACATGGTGTGGAAGTTTGCTTAACCAATGTCAAAGAATTTAAAAATATCAAAGCTTTCTTCCATAATCTTCAATATAAACAAGTCACATTAGTTTGTGTTAACCAGATAATACGATATTTTCTCGACCTCGCCAATACAGGGAGCAGCGAGCGTAGAGCGTCGAGCGTACTGAGAATGCAGTCTTCGTCTCACATAAATGTTATGCTGAGCGCGCAATCCAATCTTTCTATTCAGCAACAACGAACAATCTGCACTCGGTGTTTTCATTTCACAGCGAGCCAAGTGTTGGGTGATTTTATACCCAAACATTACGTACGTTTTATAGTACACAACCACTGAAAGGGTTCATTTACATTTTAAAATTACTTTATTGTTTTAAACCCGTTCAGTGTTAAGAGGACTTTAATATTTTTAGGTTTGTTAATTTACTTTGCATTATAAAAGCTGATGTGATTCAAACAAATATTTGCACAAAAAAATAGCGTAATATATATATATAAAACTAGCTCGCCCCGCGGTTTCACCCGCGTAATAATTTTCTGCGCAACTTTCTTAATTTTTTATTTCATAAGAACCTTCTCCTGATAATAACAAACAGACCAAAAAAAGAATTGGCCAAATTGGTTCAGGCGTTGTTGAGTTATGCGCTTACCAACACATTTTGCGATTCATTTTTATATTATAGATTATAGGAAGGTAAGATGTGTTTATACCCAACTAGCTGTGCTTTGCGGTGTTACCCGTATAAGTTGACTTAATAAGCTGTCTACGTCTTTCAAAGTCCTGTCTATCTGTATTTGAAAATTCATCAAAATTGATTCAGCTGTTTTGGCATGGAAACTTAACAGACATATTATAGAGTTACTTTCGTGTTTTTATTTTTCACCTGACACGAAAAGAAGAAGACGGAACAATGATAACATATTCCTCTTCGACAATAACGCTACTCCGAATGTTCCATAGACTTTTCGATCGTCGATTTGTAGCCTTGAAATTAGTTAGTTGACCGACCGTTCAATTTAAATGAAACTTAAATTGAACGGTCGGCCGACTAACTAATCGGAAAGTATCTAATCTGCGTTTACCTTATAAGAAACTTGAAGTATTTTACTTTAGATATACATTGTCTGAAAGAAATAAATATGTATCCAAGTTACGTGCGTAGGACGTAAGATATAGGAAATATCCTCACTACATACTATAAAAGAAAGTCCTCCCGCCGCGCTTGTCTATCTATCTGAACTTAATAACTACTGAACGGATTTTATATTGTTTTTACTAAGGGTGATTCATTAGAAAGGGTAAGGGTTTATAAACTTTTTCGTATAAATAGCTAAATAATGACACATAAAAATGTAGGTGTATGCTCTGTTTCACATGCGAAGACAGGGCGGGGTACTAGTATATTATACAAGGAAGAAGTGGGATGTATGTTATTGTGCCTCTGACAAATTACCACAACAGATGGCAGGAGTGAACACCCTATATTGTCAACGTTGTATTCACGGTACGGACGACGTATTGGCACCGAGCTTAGTCTATTCAAATGGCCAGACGAGAAATATTTTTTAATTCATATTATGGTTTTGCACGTGCTTGTGTATAGACAGTGTCAAATAATTATTTGTATCAATGTTTACCCTTATATATTCATATTAATTTAATCTTTCATAAACACGGGTATTACAAAGTTATTTTTAAATTTAAAGGTACAGCCATTCAATTAATATTAATTATCTTTTTTCGTTGATTTTCAACGAATCCCCTAGGGGAACCATACTTTAATCAGACCCCCTAAGAGCTAATTTAAAATTAGATTGAAGGTTCTCACGGCTCTCCAATGCTTAACTAGTGAAGCCGGCTAGGTTTGCCAGTAGACTGATCAGGCACCACTCTACATCAGGCGACCGATAGAAACCAATAAAAGAAGACGGTTAATAGACTTCACAATAGGATTCACCAAAATATGGAAAGATAACTTATTAAAATAGACGGTATCAAATCACTCAACCTTACTACGAATACTAAAAAACCAAGAACCAAGAAAAAAAACTTGCGTTATATAAAAGTTAGCGTTAAGCCGGCGATGCGGCCCGCAGGTGCAGTTTATGGTGGCGACGAGACTGAAATTTCTGTCTACCCTCATGAATATTGCTGTGACGTCTTCCACTCTTCACAACTTGAAGTCTGCAAACTTTTCTACTATTTTGATAGTTATTGAAATATTAAAAAATAGATAGTTCTAGAGCTAGGGTGCTAGTAAAAGTTCCTAAGGAACTTCCTTCCATACTTTGAACTTTATTTTATTTTGACTAGTGGTTTAACCCTGATCCTGTTAAAAGTGTCTAAAAAGTAAGCTGATATTATAATTTACGAATTGAACTACTCCTTATCTTTTATATTCTTATCAAGGAGTACTTAAGTTTTTTTACTAAACTGTACAGTTTAACAACTGGTATCTAATGCCCTTTTTGAAGTAGTTTTCTCTATTTTTACGAAATATTTAGATTTAATTAAGGTGGCAGGTGGCTCTTATTACCCGCAGGTAACTTATATTGAAACAATTATTAAATATATTTTAATCCACTTAGAAAGATAGAAACTGAGATAGAACTTGTTATAATATGCAGAGACGTTAACCCCACACCCCC
Source organism: Idaea straminata (assembly GCA_951213275.1). Lineage (NCBI taxonomy): Eukaryota > Metazoa > Arthropoda > Insecta > Lepidoptera > Geometridae > Idaea > Idaea straminata. The sequence continues at coordinate 14,107,761 of OX577857.1, forward strand.
TACTCCGCACTCCGCACTCCGCACTGCACACCGCACATGCTCACAAATTAAATTCAGTTCTAGACTCTAGCAATTAAATATTTAAATGAGTGCAAAGGAATGGTTTAATTAGACGCGGTTAAGATGTTAGATACAACTGTATTACTGAAACGTTTCATCTTGAAAGTCGCAAATACATATATTTAAAATCTCTGAAAATATATTTTTCCGAAAAAGCTTTTAATTAATTTAAATAAGAATGTATATTTTTGACATCAGAAGGCCAATTCTCGTAATTTTAACATTGTTAAATTACATTGCAATTTATCATTCTGATTGCAAATTAAAAAAAATTGCAAAGATAGTTTTTTTATTTAAAAAAAAGCTGTATTTGAGTGTTTTTAGAGCTACTTTCAGGATATTATTTGTGATCGAAATGATATTGAAATGTAATTTGAACAATGTTATTTAAGAGAATTGACCTTCTGATGACGTCATCACTAGCTCATATTTAATCTAATAAAAGTTTTTGATACAAGTTTAATGGCTTACTTCTTGAAAGTTTTATATTTTTTCAATATGTGCTGCTGCTATAGACGTAGTAACGTCACGCTTTTAGCCATCGTGTTTCGTGTCTTGTACAACAGACAAATTATCGAAAACTTTAGCCAAATTGGAACAAAAATATTTTTTGTTATTTCAACCTATGAACCATTTCCAACGTTTTTTTCTTATTGTTACAACTGTCAACTGATTTGGTATAGATATCAATATGTTAGCTCTGAGCCAGATCCCGTGGGAATATCGGTATAAAACGTAGCCTATGTTATTCTAGGACGCCAGCTATCTACTTACATCATCATCGCAATCGGTTTACTAGTTTTTGCGTTAAGAGGTAACAAACATAGTAACGCAAAAACTCTCACATTTGTTAGATTAGTACGTATAATATATCTATGTTTACCAATATAATCAGTAATCAGTCACCACATAAGGCTATTCATTCAGGCTTCTGCGATAATCTATCGATTCATCTTGATTAAGGAAATCCTTGATTATCTAAGACCTAATAGAATCGTTGTAGGAAAGGCCCTACTTATTTCGTATACCTAATATTTTTAAATAAAAATTAAAAAAATATTGCATCACATCTTATACGTCGCCATCTAGCTCGAAGTCAAGCAACTAGGCTTGTGATATTATGACCAGAAAACGAATACAATAATTTTTAGTCAAAATTCTGTGTTTCTAGTTATGTAAAATGTAAAGATGTAGATGCTGTGACATCACAGCCGTTTCGTCTCTTTTAATGAAAAGCCAATTTTGTGAAACTTTTTTTTTTACAATACTTATACATAAGTAAGTATTTCATGTAGTTCAAATTAGAAACAAAAGAATATTTCCCTTTACATCGACTCCCTCTACGTCGATGAATAAGACGATATCGATAGTTCAACAGACTTTAATGTCTCGTTTAGTACAACATTAGATGTCCCCTATCGTTTATTGATGAAGGACAAACAGACGGACCTTGCTCTGTTTGCTGTAGATAATTGACTGGACTTTTACTCACTACGTACCGTGTTTGAGATGTAAGTAAAAGCTTAATTGCACTGAGGTTTTGATGTCCCTACATGATTTTAGATTTATAACTATGGGGGCGTATTAATAACTCCGTATTGTTTTATAATTCGTCTTTATTTTAATTAATACTTAATTTCACAATCGTCTGCCGAGCCGTCTTTTACAATCTTCGTCGTCTAATTCTCTAATTCCTTAATCTATCTGCTTTCTCCCTTTCTCCTTACACTGTTTTCCTATCTTGCCTCTCATTCACGCCTTACTAACCATCTTTCTCTTTCACTCATGCTATCGTCATCTCGCTCACACCTTAAGAATCATACGCATTCAAAAACGTTTCAATCGTCCCTTACACTTTCTTTAGCATTCTATCAATCTAATCAAACTCCAATCAAACGCTTATCAAACATTCATCTCTGGAACATTACGTCTTACGTTCCCTTTCACTCAGAATCCTACATTCGGCCGTCCTGCAAACAAGGCTGGCCTCAGCCTTACGTTCCAATCTTCCATCATATCTCATACTCATCTCACAACCTACTTCTTCACACTCTGACATACCTACCTATCATACCTACCTACCATACCTCTTAATACTAACTTACCTACCTACTTATAATATGTTCGACTATGGCTAATTAACTACAAGATACAATCTGTCGATTATGCTAGACATCTTCTTCTCTTTACAAATCTTTGAAACAAACATCTTATTAGGTGAACTCTAGATAAGTACCTCAAACAATATTTAGTCTCACTAGGTGAAGCCTAGATAAGAGCTACTTCATACAATTTTAAAACGATCTTTTATTCTTCAAATGTAGTGACATACTTCTACATAGTTTTAAGTTTACAATCTTACAGGGATTATCTTAATAAACTTCTTTATAACAATTTTAAAAGGTCAAACCACCATCTTACCTATAAAAATTTCATTTAACATTTTAAAACATCTGAACTAAAGTGTACAAAGTCTAAACCTAAAATGTACCTACTTACTAAGTTACATTATAATAAAATAAACTATTTTTACCGCTTACTTCATCTTTCATTTCATCCTTCATCTTTCATACTTGCTTAATCTAAAGGGAAAATAAAACAATAGGTTTTTTTTTCAAATATTAGTGTCTAACTTATAATTACCTGTCCTTCTGGCCACGGCTTCATGTGGTCAGCAGCACTGGACGTCTTTCCAGGGCCTTCGTCGTTAGGGTTCAGCTTCCTGACATCATAGCGGTCGTTACGCTTGACTTTTGTCACCTGGTAAGGTCCAAGGAACTTCGCCTTCAGCTTGAGACCTCCACCAAACTGGGTACGCTGTATAGCCACCAAATCTCCTTCCTTGTACTTGGTACTATCCTTTCTTTTCTTGTTATATCCTCGCTGGTTTTCTTCTTGCACTTTAAGTATACTTTCCTTTGCTTTAATTCTTAAATTTTCTCTCTCCTGACTGAAACTACTTCGTATCTCCTGGGAAATCATCTGATGAATTTCTAGGTCTTCTTTAGTCTTCATTTTAGCACCTATTAGTAGCTCAAAGGGCGTCGTGTTGATGCTCCTCTGGTAAGTACTATTTATTGCTCGCTGCACCTTGCTTACATGCTTATACCAACATCCTGGCTCTGAAATACAAAGTTTCGTTAGTACAGCTATCAAAATCCTATGTATCCTCTCTACTTGTCCATTTCCTCTTGGAATTCCCGTCGTAATTAAACAATGTTCAATGTTTTCACTCTGGCAGTACTCTTTAAACTCATGACTAGTGAATGCTGTGCCTCTGTCAGTTATAAATCGATTGGGATTTCCAAAAACTTGTTGGTGTGTCACTATCTTAGTCAGTGTCTCTCTGCTTGTGGTACTTTTAACTGGAAATAACCAAACAAATTTTGTAAATGAATCTACCATCGTTAAAATATAGTTGTACAACTTTTTAGTCTCCGCCATCGGTCCTATGTGATCACAATGTATGGTGTGTAATGGGGTTTCTTCTTTCTCAATTGAATTCAACCATCCTTCTTGTTTTCCTGCTTTACGGGTTGCTAATAGACAAGGAATACATCCTATCAGAAAGTTATCTAATTTCCTACTTAAGTTAGGGATAAAATAGTCTTTACTTATCATCTCTGTCATCTTCTTCTTTGAAAAGTGACCTTTTTCATGAATCATCTTAAAAATTTCTGCTTCCATACTTCTTGGAATAACTAAACATTTTTCCAAACCTTTGTATAATAATCCGTTGTCTAAACTATAGTCGTCATAGGGTTTCTCCTGCACAATACTCATGATTGCCGCCAATCCGTCATCTCTCACCTGTGCTCGTCTTATTTGCTCGTGGAACTCACTGATTAACGCAACACATGGGTTACGACTGAGCGCGTCTGCATGTCTCATCTTCTCTCCTCGTCGATGTTCTACTGTGTAGTCATATTCACTTAATAACAATACCCACCTTGCAACTCTCGTACATAAATCCTTTTTCTTTAACGTCAGTTCAAAAGCTTGACAATCTGTGACGATTTTAAATTTTATACCGAATAAGTAGTGTCTAAATTTCCTTACCGCTTCAACTATCGCTAGGGCTTCTAACTCGTAGCTTGAATACTTGCTCTCAGCTTCGGAGGTACGCTTACTCATGTAGTGTACTGGATGTAAACCATCTTCATGCTGCTGCATCAAAATCGCTGCTAATGCTACGCAAGAGGCGTCGGTATGTAATTCAGTTTGTAATTTTGGATTGTAAATCTTTAACACTGGGTTGGATACTAATCTCTGTTTTAATTGAATGAACGCTGTTCTTTCTTCTTCACCAAACTCAAATTTAGAATCCTTTCTTAGTAGATCGGTCAATGGTTTTGCTAAAAATGCATAATTTTGTACGTACTTTCTGAAATATGAAGCTAATCCAACAAAACTTCGCAACTGCTTTACTGATGTAGGTTCTGGATATCTTGCTACTGCTGAAATCTTATCTGGTGATGGTTTTACCTCGCCTTTCTTGATTACATGGCCTAGATACTCGACTTCATGGCACATCAAACGAGCTTTCTTCCAATTAAAGTTCAGTCCATATTCGGCAGAGACTTCTAGTACTAGCTTTAGCCTCTCTAAAGCTTGCATAGCTGTTTGTGCTGGAATCAATATGTCATCGATAAAAATTACAACAATACCCTTAGAAATGAGCTCTCTAAAGATAATAGCAACAAATCTCATGAAATATTTTGGAGAATTCATTAATCCAAATGGTGCTCTCAAGAATTCAAACTGTCCATGGTGTGTTACGAACGCAGTATACTTAATTGAAGCTTCGTTAACTTTTAAATGAAAAAATCCATTCTTTAAATCTAGAACGCTGTATATACAGGCATCTTGCAACTTGTCAACGAGATCACCAATGATAGGCAATGGATACTCATCCTTTAACATCTGCTTGTTTAGTAGTCTATAGTCAACACAGACACGTACATTTCCATCCTTTTTCCTAACCAAAACTAATGGGCTTGCAAATTCTGAGTAACTCACCCTTATGATTCCGTCCTTCAACCATTCATTTACTTGCTCTTCAACTATACCTTGTTCACTTAAAGAAAGTTGTCTTGGACGCTGTGCAATCGGTCGCTCGTCTCTCAGGATTATTTTCAGCTCAATCGGGGCTTCTTTTAATGGGTATTTGTGATGATAAGCTTGCACCAAATCAATCACCTGCTTTCTGTAAGTATAGTCACCGACATATCCTGTAAAATCATCGTTAGTTATAAAACACTCGATCGCTTTCAACCAGTCATCCTTCCTAGTTATTCTCACACATCCATCTCTAATATACAAGCAAACACTTGATAGAAAGTTGTTTCCAATGATAGAACAATATGGTATCACATTATCTGGTACTACACTGAACTCCACGTTCTCAAAACATTCATCATCAATATTTAAAGTAAGTAAACAATAACCTAATGGGGTGGTTTTCCCTCCGCCTAATCCTGTAATAATTACCTTTTCACGCTTACTTATGAATTTAGGACATCCTAATGTTTTATAAAACCTAAAACTTAACAAATTAACATCGCTACCGGTATCAACAAGAGTTTTTGTTGTCACTGAAAAGTTGTCGCACAAAAAGTTTATTTTCTTCATTGTTTTGCCTCTAATGTCACTGTCACTGTCACACGCGATGTTGACATCCTTGCCGTCCGTGATTGCTTCGTTTGTTTCTTCTATTGCGGCTTGCTCTGCACTCGCTGTATACACCCGCTTGCTCGCCGTCGTCGTCGATTGTTTTTCTCGTCGTTCCTCGTCGTAGTTGTTCGTAGATCTAGCTAGCGCCTCGCCCCGTCGTCGCTCACCTTGGTTTTCCGCTCTGCAGTTTGTAGCTATATGCCCGAACTCGTTGCATTTGAAGCACTTCAGTCCGCTTTTACATTGTGATGCAAGATGATCGTGTTCACCACAATTATAACACCTTTTCGTCGTAGATTTAGGTACAGTTATCGAACTCATCGTGTTATTAGACTTACTTCTTCGTGACTTTTCCTTGAAGGTTTCGTAAATTTTCAGCTTCTCTTTCAATTCTTGATAAGTAGAAATTCCATAGAGCATTATTTTATTGGCTTCGTCATCGATAATGCCCTCCACGATGTACTTGATAGCAACATAATCAGGTAACTTGCCTCGTCTACCAAGTTCCTTCATCACTAGTAGGTAATCTTGACATGACTCACCGGGCTTCTTTCGCCTCGCGCTCATCATCTCGTGCACGCTTTTCTGGTCAATTGTATCTGGAAATTCTTTCAACAGTCCCGCCTTGAGTTCCTCCCATGATTTGTAAGTTTTCTCTGATCTTAACCATAGCGCCGCGGTTCCAACCAACGATCTGCGCGCCACTATCAATTGTTGTATAGGACTCCATCCAAATATTGTCGCGTTTTCTTCTACCTCCTGGACCCATCTCACTGCTGAGTACGTTTTATCGCGCCCGCTGAACTTTTCCACTAGTTCGTCAACGTGTTGGAGACTCGTGTTCATCTTACCGCCACTGTAACTCATCTCCGCGTCCTCAAAATCGCTTTGCCGGCTTCCCTGCTTCCTTAACTCCTTATCTTTCACCATCTTTCGCGTGTAGCCCGCCTTGACCACGCCGCGTTACGTCTTTGGTTCCTCGCCGAAATCGAATCTGCTAGGATCGCGTTGATTCTTCGTCTTCCTTCCTCCACGTTATCCCACGATGACGCCAAATTTATGGGGGCGTATTAATAACTCCGTATTGTTTTATAATTCGTCTTTATTTTAATTAATACTTAATTTCACAATCGTCTGCCGAGCCGTCTTTTACAATCTTCGTCGTCTAATTCTCTAATTCCTTAATCTATCTGCTTTCTCCCTTTCTCCTTACACTGTTTTCCTATCTTGCCTCTCATTCACGCCTTACTAACCATCTTTCTCTTTCACTCATGCTATCGTCATCTCGCTCACACCTTAAGAATCATACGCATTCAAAAACGTTTCAATCGTCCCTTACACTTTCTTTAGCATTCTATCAATCTAATCAAACTCCAATCAAACGCTTATCAAACATTCATCTCTGGAACATTACGTCTTACGTTCCCTTTCACTCAGAATCCTACATAACTGTTAAAGTTTGTTACCTTTTCACGTAAAAAATAATTAATCGATTCCAATGAAATTTCTTAAGTAGAAAGCTAGAGTCTTGAATACATGGGCATTTTTCGATCCAATCTAGGTGTTAATTTTCGATCCAATCAATTTTATGGGTTCATATTCTGTAACCTCTTCACGCAATTACTACTGAACCTATTGCAATTAAACTTGGTATATAAATAGCTAGAGTCCTGGAAAAGTTACAAGCTACATTTAACATTAACCAGATAAAGAACCTAAGTGCCCCGCATATGAACGATGAATGTGTCGCTATTTATGTGGTTCACCCAAGCACGGATTTACTGATCTATGTGGGTGGCTACTGTCATAAACACCTTAGCAGATACTATACCTAATACGTAGGTTTGGTTCTAATTAAGCGGTGTGTATTATGTTCTATATTGTGTGTGAAATAATAAATAAAATAAATAATTCCAATGTTCTCATGGTATCGTGATTTCACCCGCTTAAATCCGATTCTTTCAGATATATAAGGACTAATCCTTATATATCTGAAATGTGATAATTTAATTTAGTTCGTTTGCTATCACTTCTCGCAAAAACTGCTAAACCGATTGCGATAAACTTGATACATAGATAACTGGATTCCTCAAATCACACATAGGGTTTTTTATCCTGATATTTCCACGGAATCGGAATTTACGCAGGTAAAACTGGGAGATGAAACTTGTTATTTCGAAGAGTTATCTTTCATTTTGTTACTTGGTATGATGGTAGTTATATACGAGTTGTTTCATCTCGGTGTTTTTACAAAGAGAAATGTTAATCTAATATATTTCACCCTCAGTTAACACATCATGAAACACTTACGTCTCAACTCATTTGCTATACGCCCGCCGGGGTACAAACGCATTATTTACAACACACAATGATTTTGCGACATGCGACACTGTACACACTAATTATACAACATCCTAATAAGATAACATTATCTTAATAAATGAATTGAATTCAATCTACCTGCTCGCCGTGGTTGTCTCGTGTGAATATTAAGGTAGAAAGCGGCCTATTTTGAGGTACCAATATACCTACTTAGGTTTGTTTTCATTTTTAGTGGAATGTAAAACTCCAGAATACGTTCAAAAACGCATTTATCTTAAAAAAAGGGAAACTGTGTATACGTATAAAGTTCCAATCAGGTTTGATGCTTCCGTTCCTTCATACAAACTACCAATCGATTAATTTTTCTCGGTAACGGAACCGGGTAACGAGGCCGGGTAATGGGACCAGGGTGAATGGAACTGTAGTGTTAATTGAAACGAGGCATGGCTCGCTGCAAAGTAAATTGACATAACGGAAACATTTCGTTATTATAAATTTTTAGCAACTTTGTTAGATGGATGGATATATAGGCATAGTTAAATTATTTCCTTTATTCAAAAAATAATAAAAATCCCCTAACTCATAAAAATCACAACTATCACTCTTTCTTAGTTTTATGTTTGACGGACAAACAACGCCCAAATGGCTTGAGCGTTGTTTGCCCGTGTACTGACCATTACTCTCGTATTCATTCAGCAGAGCCATCAAGCGATCCACTGTCGCAAGTCGCCATTATGCGCTGTATAAACGCATCACGCCTCGTTTCTTTCACCGGTTAACAACATTCAAGCTATTTTCATAAACAAAATTCAAGGGAACTCACGTGGATATTTCTTTTGGGACCACTTCAGTGGATGAAGGAATATGAAATTACGTGCTGTTGTTGCTTATCATGTGTTTCATATATTGTGTGCTTATTCAAAGTTCAACACACTTTAATTTCAACCTATTTTGATTGACAAATAGGTATTTTAACAATGATTGTGTTAGCGTATTTATTGTTTTTGTTTTGATCGACTTTTATTTCTGTTTCAAGCGGACTATTAGTACTGAATAACAATCAAGCTAGCTAGATTAATAAAGATAAATAGCTAAATACGGATAGTCAGAAAGAAATACAAAAATCAAACCCTACACGGGCGAAGAATAAATTATTCTATTTTCGAATCCGGGTTTCTAAAGAGTTAAAATAATTCGCGTTTCTGCATAAATCGGGCAAGCTGTAAATGAGAAACAGCAACATCTTAATTATATAAAAACGCCATGATCCTCGTCCCCCAAGTACAATAAAACAATAAACACAAACACTTTACGACTTTATTTTTCATGATTACATTATAAATATTGACATTTAATTTAGCGAGCCCAACACCGCAGCCACAGTGTTATCGAAACAGATTTTACGAACACTTGAAACATAAAATGTATTTTTATTACGTAGTCCCGCAGTCTTGTTTATTTTCATAACTTTATCTTCAGATTTAAGAGTGTCCAATTAATTTAATAAGGACTAAAGCAAAGGATTACCGACTTGAAATCGGTCGATATGATACTCGTAGTCGGTAAGATATTTTTTAAATCTCCCTGGTCCTGGTCCTGACCTAATCTTTGTCTTGTGATCTATCCTTGTTTCAGACATTTACGTAAGAGTTTATTTTATTTATTTATTTAATTAGAACGGTCGTATCCAATTACAATAATTCATTTATTACATTGCGAAACAAGTGTAGTAAATTGATCATCTCTTCGAGGCGGTTTACGTCTACAGAGCGCCGAGTTTAAATCGATCAATCCACACGTGTATCGTACGACGTTTTTTATCACAGTTGGGAATAAAAGAAAAGACTTGAATAGAAAAGAAAAAAATAAATAACAAATAATTTGGTGATAAGTCTATGTTTACAATTTTTTTAAGGCAATATTTTTTTGTTAATAACACTCCCGAAAGGCCAGGCAAACGACTTTTAACCTATACAGCCTCATCTGACATACAATATTTTTTAGAGTTTTCCATTTGTCGGGGGTTAAAAACAGAATATAATGGTACGGAAAAAACTATATTTAAGTAAAGAAAAAACAACACTAACTTTTTAATAATTTTTTAAGACGTTATCACGTAAAATTATCGTTTGTAAGCCGACTTTATAGACAACCTTTATTGCTGAAGTAAAATCTCTTTTTTGGTACCTACTTTATTTTATCCATCAAAACAGTATAACCCAGATAAATTCAGAATGTTTCATCTACCTAACATGTAATTAGCAGTAAGATACCAATTTAACTTATCATGATAACATTTATCACGTATCGGCGTCGAGGTAATGCATAACGCACGCGTGTGTAATACGTTGGATTATGAGCCTAAAAGCGGTTGAATAAGATCTACTTTAAGAGCAACTGTGATAAAAAGATAATTAATTAACAAAAAGAAAAAATAATAAGAAAAATATTTATTTTTTTACAATAATTATTTCTAAATAGACTATTTATATTTATTTTACTTATCATTTTCACAATATTTTGAACGAACCTAAGTTCCAACGATTCATCCGCATAAACATTACAATCTGGGTTTAAAAGTGATATGTTATTGAGAGTGTTGATGGGTGTGATGATGATGATGAACAGTTTGTATGGCCGTGAGTCCATTAAATCACTTATTCCTATTAATATTTCAGGGTTGGCAATAGGTTTTGTAAAACTATCCTTTTCAGTCTTCTAAAAGCAGAATCCACAGTCATCAGAGCGCATGCTAGCGCTCTGATGACTGTGGATTCTGTTCGTTTGTGTGATCGGTTTACAGTTCTTCAAAAAATCCCATTCCTAACTTAATTTTTAAGACTTTGCGAGGCAGTGCGACTTTATGCAATTTTATTTTAAATTTTGAATCATTTTTGAAGAGGACATCTCTGATTCAAGGCCGGCAAAATTTGCTTTCCTGTGGTAGTTTGTATGTATGTTTGTTGGTACGCGTACTCCTCTACGGGTCGTATTTGACTTAACTTGCTGTACAGGTTTTACGACTTTATAGACTTGTTGGGGATTTTACAAGAAGAGTAGGTAGTCCCCCCAAGAGGCGCAAAAAGGTGGCAACTGGATATTGAGATCTGATTTCGACAGTTATTTGTAAATTAGTTAGAAGGAATAGAATAGTGGGCAACATTAACCAAGTTAATTGACTACTTTGTTTTGACAAATAAGTTGAAATTTATTATGACACTAATTAGTGATCAGAGAAGAATGTCCAACGCGTAGGTAGTTGTTTAATTAGAGGAGATTAACGATCACAGACAGACGAGATATCTTCACTAATAAGAATGAAGTGACATCGCCTCCCATGGAGTGGATTTGTCAATAAATGTTGTGCAAGAATTGAAACAAGAAATAACCTTAAAAATTAAATTAAAAAATTTCAATTATTTTTGATGCAATTACAAAACGACGTGAAATTTTTTGTAGAAAAAGAGTTTTCTTTACTAAAAATATTGTAAGAAGAAACGATTTGTTTTAATAAGTAGACTCTGAAACTACTGAACTCATTTTAATGGGGTATATCATCCCTCAAATGGAATTGTTTAAATTGGGGGAAAATAGGAATGTACGCAGTATCTTCGCCCGAACTTTTTACCGGGGTAAGACGACAGTTTCATTTGTGTCCGATATATTTTTTCGCAGTGGTAAGTTGGTACCTTATTTGCTGAAATGACTACCTGTTTGGACATAAAAATAATAATACCTATACATAAAGGCCGTGAAATAGCCGATTGCAGGACTCTGGGCGAGTATATGTCTGTCCTGTCTGTCCTGTCTGTCCTGTCTGTCCTGTCTGTCCTGTCTGTCCTGTCTGTCCTGTCTGTCCTGTCTGTCCTGTCTGTCCTGTCTGTCCTGTCTGTCCTGTCTGTCCTGTCTGTCCTGTCTGTCCTGTCTGCCCTGTCTGTCCTGTCTGTCCTGTCTGTCCTGTCTGCCCTGTCTGTCCTGTCTGTCCTGTCTGTCCTGTCTGTCCTGTCTGTCCTGTCTGTCCTGTCTGTCCTGTCTGTCCTGTCTGTCCTGTCTGTCCTGTCTGTCCTGTCTGTCCTGTCTGTCCTGTCTGTCCTGTCTGTCCTGTCTGTCCTGTCTGTCCTGTCTGTCCTGTCTGTCCTGTCTGTCCTGTCTGTCCTGTCTGTCCTGTCTGTCCTGTCTGTCCTGTCTGTCCTGTCTGTCCTGTCTGTCCTGTCTGTCCTGTCTGTATAAACATAATATTTACCCTTATACCTTATAGGTTATCTCACATATCAATAGGTACCGCACGAGGCTGACCGTTCTTTGTATCCTCACTAAATAGCGAAGACCAATAATCAAATTACATAATGGTACTTCCATATTTCCCTCCAGAGTGGAAATTGTCCTATTTCGCCACTGGTCATGAAATTAATCGAATAAGTACCTACTTAGATCGAAATAGAAATAAAAAATTGGTTGCCTGTAAAGTCGGTATACGGGCGAAAGTTTTACGTGACAACGACTTTGAGTGGTAAAATATAGACATGAACCGGTGTGTATGCCTATCTCTCTCACTCTCTCTCTCTCGCTCTGTCTCTCTCGCTCTTAGGTGAGAACGTTTTTTTAATTTTTATTTTTTGAATTTGACATTTTTATTTATTTTATTTATTTGGACTTAACTAACATTTATAATTTGATAACCTTATTTTTTATGTAATTTTCATTGACGTAACTGATTGATTATTAAGCACATTCGGATATATTGCACTTTTGTTTTAATTGATATTTTGTATAATAATAGAATAGCAAAATGTTCATATGCCTATTAAGGTGAATCGTGGAGGTGTCAACTTTATTGTATTCTGTTAAGATCTTTATATTTAACCCATGATTATGAAATAAATGAATTATGAATTATGAGCGGAGCGTAACGCAGTTTCTTGAAGTGTCACCCGGCAAACCAATTTATAAGACGTTGTCACGTCAAAAATACTTCGACATTACCTTAAAATAGATAACTAGGTAGGTATAACAAATCTGCGAAACGCCGAAAACCATTTCAGCTACGTACTTTTTTTTCGATCAAAACACACCATCCCCCAGGCACTTCCCGTAACCGTAGTCGAGTTAAATCAATGGTGGTCATAACACTACCGATGTAGTCGGACTACTCACAAACGGCTATTTACTTGCGAACTCAGAAAGGGCGGGCCCGAAGCAAATTTCCGCGGGAAACCAGACCCTCTTTTAATCAGAATCGAGTGTCCGTATTACAACTGACCGAGTATAAAACGTTTACTTTGGTTTTCTTTAAGTCTTAATGTTTTTAGGTTTTGAGGAAATAACAAGCTTTCAGAGTTTAAATCTAACCAATCGTCTGTAACCAAAAATTGTTTAATGTTGCGTGAAAGTTTTTCGGATAATCCAAATTTATTCGAAGTTTTAGTCAAAAACAGAGTTTTTAACTAAGATAGGAAAGCTTCAAAACCAAAGGGAGTTTTCTATTTAGAATCTACTAAAACGTAGTACATACTAGTCCGCTAACAAATTGTTAATTCATTCGGAGAACGCTGGTAAAAACAACAACAGTAATTGTTCATGCAACAATTAACAAGTTATAGATATAGGTATAGGTATCAAGAATATAACGACTGGTGGCGTTATCGCGATAATAAAATAGATACCTATTAGCTACTATCATATGTAGTAGCTTTTTAATTATTATTTGTTTTGTGCAAATATTTAAAAAGTTTTTGAAGCTCAAGTTAACAATCTAGTAACTTTTTATCTTAATTTGGCGTAGACAAATTATTGTAATTTTCTATTATTAATGACTAGCTGCGCTCCGCGGTTTCACCCGCGTAACTCCCGATCCAATCAATGTATTCATATAAAGTTTCATCAAGATCGGTCCAGTAAGTAGTTTTGGAGCCTATTCGTTACAAACAAAGAAATAAAAAAAAATCTTTCCCATTTATTTAAATTTTTGGAACATTATAAACTCTACGGTGAGCCTACATTTCTGTTACCTATGATTGTTTTCACCACCCTCACATACTTCGTAGCTATGTAGGTAGTATAAGTACAAAATCCCGCGTCCCAATGCCGCCGGGCCGGGTGTTATAATTGTAAATCACATGGAACCATTCAAATCCTCTCGCGCCACATTATTTATACAGACAAATATTGTCCAGTTTAATTCTCATTAATTCGAATACAAACGAGGTAGAGTGACCGCCAGATATGTCTACGAGCAGTCGAAACCCGAACTAATCGATGATGTTTACATTTTTGTTATTTACGTGAGTGTGAGATGTTCCGAGGTGTTTTCGAGTTTTGTGTAAATTTGCTATTGTTACGCCGAGGGTAATTAAAAATAATTTAATAATTACGACGCGCAACGAAAGTAATACCGATATGCTTGCAGAATCATCTCAGTTAGGGCGCTCTCAAGACTGTGTTGGTACCGTTCTGTATCAAGTTTTCGAATTTCTTTAGATTATTTGACCTATCTTGCACACTCTTTTATGGGGAGTTATCTAACCATCTGGCAAACACTCTACTCGGCGATTCCGGATTTTGGTAAAAAAATACGACATATTCGGCAATGATTTTGACAATAATTTAGATGTCGCCGGGTGCGAGTCATTTGTTTTTATTACACGTGATTCCGGAACACGTAGGTTTTCATTTAGATCGTGAATTGAGATTGATCAGTGTGATCAATTCATTGTTGTTGTTTATTCGAATATTATTTCATATTTTACACATGGGAAAATAAGTCAATGTGTCTCTCGTCTCGGAAACGGTATATTTGAAGAAACTTGTCCCACGATATTTCAAAAGTTAGCGTTGCACTTTGAGACCCATACCTATCGAAAAAGTGCATTTCGGTAAACAAATAATGCCTCGAAACGGCAACAAAAGATGATCGAAAAAGGAAACAAAGTAAGGTCATCTTCTTAACCTCGAATCTACACTGCAGAATCATTTAGCAACATTATTTCATTATAAACGCCCGTTTCACTAAAGCCATTTTGATTTATAATTGTGCTAATCTATTTGAAATTAATGTCATCAATGGTTATTATCGGAACGTTTGAACGTTAACCGATCGTGATTCAGGATTCATAATTAGGATTATACAATCATTACTAAATATTTAGCTGCAACTCATAATTTATCCCGCGTAAGTCACGATACTGTTGAAATATCAAAATTGAGAGCCCTACTGGATTTTACACCATCACTAGTACCTAGTTCAAGCTAGTAAAAAAATCATCACTGACGTATCTTTCAAGCATCTCAACGCGACTCCACTCTAAACGCCGGTGAAGGCAAGCCAGAGGCGGTGATCGCTGCCTTGCAGTGTTATTTTTACGATTGGTACATTATGTGGATTCGGTTGTTATCTCTTCACGTAAAAGTTGCTGAACCGTTACAGATGAAACTTGGTATGAAGACAGCGACAGTCTTGTAAAAACACTAGAGCTACTTTTTCCCAAAGTAACGTGGGCAAAGCCAAGGCACGCAGCTAGTTTACTATCATTTTTTCCAACGTAATAATTCAGTAAGTATTTGCTTTGATTCGTGTTATGATAAGAACCCAAGGGGCCACTCCAGTCGCAACTCACTGCTACAATAAAGGCAATACATTGTCGGTTTGTTTTAAATTCACCCCTTTTGTGTACACCTTGTTTACGATTACAGCGGCCGATGTCTGTGAATATATTTCGCGAGTGAAAAGAGGCATTTTGTAGTAAATTTCGTCGTGTGAACATTAATTGTGGAAGTTTTAGGGGGTTTGTGGAAATATTATCCCTGTGTTTTGTAGACTGAATTAGGTATGTTCACTTGTACTAATGGATAACGAGGCAACTATCTAAAAATATATGGGATTAGCTACATCCTATAATATCTCTGATGTCGCTTCTACAATATTTTATCCATATTAAAAAGAAGCTCCTTTGTGCTGCCTAGTTCTGCCTGCAAAACACAAGGGTGACCACAAAACACAACCACTAACACATTTAGAACTTTGAACGTAAAATATCGTGATTAACTTAGTTAGCTCCAGACTCCAGTACCTATTGGGGAATTTTTTCCTCTCGACACGGGCGACTAAGCTATGTTATGTTAAGTAGATATAGATAGGTACCTACTTCATTATGAATACAACCTCTTAGAAGATTTGAATGTACATCTTCCCTCATATGGTTAATGATTCAACACTCCGGGGACATCGTCGGCCAACTATAAATCCTTCAAGCAAGGGGATACCCAATTTGTTACATTAAATTAGTCCTCGGAACCCCGGGGGATGTGTGCGCTTCATTTTCATAAGGGAGGACACACACTACAAACTGAAAGATCGGCCGACAATTGGACGATACAGTCACACAAAAAAATGTGTATTAACTCCGATTCGCATCAACTGGAGTGCCTTCTTGTGTCTTCTTACGTCAAGGGGATTTAAAAAAATATAGCTAATTCAATCTTTTTATCATAAGCGAGGAACTTCGTAGCTATTTCTTGAGGTTAGATTAGCGAAATCCTGTTTCGTTACGCTTTTTGCTAACGCTATATTTTACAACGTATTAAACTTTTATTCTTTAAAGCTTTAAATACAATCGATTATAGGAAACTTAAAAACTACAAGTAAATATTCCGTGTAGGCCGGTCGCTTTTTACGAAATCATATTTTATTAGACTAGCTTTCACCCGCGACTTCGTCCGAGTAGGTGTTGAATTTTTCAAAATCCTTTATTGTCCGCATTTATTCATTTCATAATTTATTAGCGGATAAGTACGTTATAATAACTATCCGTATGCCACATTTTAGCCCGATCCGTCCATTATAATATCCAGTCATTCAAGACTTTGCATTTTATATTGATAGATGAGCTATCGGGCGATTTTAAGTCTGTAGTCTGCCTTAGACATAAATGTACGTAGATATTTACCCCAGAAATATATTGGAAATTTATTTATTGGAAAATTATTGGGTAATGATGGAGTGAAATATTGGTTATTGAATACTTACTATATATTTATTGTAAAAAAAATCTTATCTATCTAAAGAGACATATACTTTTGGAAACTATCTACCCCCGGTTAAGAGCTCTATCTCTGTAACTACATTATTATTAACAAATAACTTGTGTTCTACCTTTGCAGTAACGTTTACTTGAAAATAAGCTGTTACTTACACGGAGAGGTCATTGACCTTGAGATTTTACTTGTTTTCTCAAACTTTATCGATTACTAGCTGCGCCCCGCGGTTTCACCCGCGTAAGTCCAGATCCCGTGGAAATATCGGGATAAAAAGTAGCCTATATGTTAATCTAGACCTCCAGCAATCTACATACCGAATTTCATTGCAATCGGTCCAGTAGTTTTAGCGTGAAGGAGTAACAAACACACACACACACGCACGCACACACAAACTTTCATATTTATAATATTAGTAGGATTCACAAAATCTTACTCAACGAATTTTATTTTAAAAATTCAGCTGATTTTCAAACCATAAGTTATATTTTATGGCCCAGTTGATAATCGACGACCCGGTTTGGACAATGGTCACCATGCCAGACTGCCAAACACAGGGTTGCGGGTTCGATTCACGTCTCAGACAAATATTTATGCTTAGATATTTAAATTGTCTGTGGTCTGATTGTTTGTATGTATTACTAGCTGCGCTCCGCGGTTTCACCCGCGTAACTCCCGATCCGGTGGGAATATCAGGATAAAAAGTAGCCTATAGCCTTCCTCGATAAATGGACTATCCAACACAAAAATAATTTTTCAATTCGAACCAGTAGTTCCTGAGATTAGCGCGTTCAAACAAACAAACAAACTCTTCAGCTTTATAATATAAGTATAGATAAGTATTTATTTACAAAAGAAAAGTATATAGAGTAATATATGAGTTGTCTAGCACCCATAACATAAGTCTAGTTACTTAGCTTGGGGCTAGATGGCGATGTGTTTATTTATTATTTATGGCGCAATAAAATGTTAAATGACCTATGTTATCTAATTTATGAAAGGAAATAACAAATAGATTGATATCTTAATTTTTAAAAATTGCAAAACAAATGTTGTAGCCTTTAACGGGGTGCCAGCCACTTTAAAATAATTGTATTTATTACGTTAGCTATTTCGGTGAAAAAACCCCACCCACTTGGGTAGTTGGAATCCCGTATCTCCCCTCTCGTTTCAATAACCCGCAGATAGGCAGTAATTCTATCAGATAGAGAGAGAAGGCTCTCCTTATCAGCGATAGTAATCGTTTGCCAAGATGGATGACGTAGCTTAGTAGAGATAAATGTAAAACAGTCGCTATAAATTACATAAACAGCGACGTTTGATACATAATGACATTTGAAATTACGACTACATATGTATACCTTTGAATATATAAATATAATATTTTAAGTACTGACTGACTGATATTTATCAACGGACAGTCGCACAGCTCAACCAAATCGACGTATCGGGCTATTTGGCATCCGCCAAGAAAGGATTTTAGAAAATTGTCACGGGTAAAAGCTAGTATATTAAATGATTTCGATTTTGCTCAATAAATTGAAGAAAAGTATTAAAAAATAATGATCCCGAGAGGAAATCGGGATAAAAAGTAGCACAAGTTAATCCGAACCAGACTTTAGCCATCTACAACCTACATCCTAAGTTTCATAGCCATCGGTTTAGTAGTTTTTGCGTGGAATGACGTGGTGAGGAGGAGGTGGCAAACTAACATTGTAAAACAAAAACAAGATTTTTATGTTTTTTTATATCAATATCTGTTTAGTTTGTCTACCCCAAGATAGACTGCGTAGACCGTAAACGAAAAAAATATAAAAATAAATTCGCTGCCTTTATGTGCTATGTTTTATGAAAAACGTTTCAGCCGTTAAAAAGTTATAATCTTTATTTATTCTCAATCGGCGCATTTTTATTTTTCTATGCATATACCTACCAGAATAATTACGTCTACAAAATAATTATTTATAATTATAATCAAATTATTTTAAATTGCGCCATTATATTGTACATATATGTAATAAGAATCCGTATTAAGGGGCCTACCTACATATAACGTCCCTAAGGGTTTCTAACATTTCACGGCCTTTAAGTCCTCACTTACCTCTAATATGGGAAATTGAAAAGCCTACCATTTCTCCCCAAGGGTCGCCACTCGCTAGAGCGGGAACTTGAAAACCTTTTGACTTTGATTCGTATATATTAATGAAGGATTACATAGATTCTTGATTTTTTATTGTTATGAATTAAGCATCTATGTAGCTTTTGCCCAAGAGTTCGTTCGCGTAGGAGTTGAATTTTTAAAATTTTGGTAATTTTTAAAATTAAGTTTATTGGTTTGAGCCTTGCGTCGATATACTCGGATCAGCCAGTCAGTCAGGAATTCATTTATTTTTAAGACATTTTTCGAAATACCTACCTACGTTGAGTTCACGAATAATACTGGAAGTTTAAATTGTGTTTCTTCATTTTTGCCTTTTAAACATCAGGATATTTTTTCAAGGCTTATTTGAATTTCTGAAAAAAGCTTGAGGCACAAATATGGCGAAAGATTTTGTGATATTTTTCGTGTTAACACAACGGAATGTTCTTGTCAGATAAGATTTGAAACTTATATTAGAATTTTTTAAACTGTAAGTGTAGAATATTTTATTTTGTTAACCCATGAAACGTTATATTTACGTACCAGATTTTAATCGATTTTAAAAAAGTAGGAGGTTCTGATAAAATAATAGGTAATAGGTATTTGAAAACAAAGAATTAATTATAAGAATTAATTTTCGTAGCTGCAAAAGTAATCAAATATTTAATGCTATTTTGACCGTAGGTTATCATTGGTTTCTTGAGAACTCCTTTGTAATATCAGTCTAATAATCCTTTATTTTTTGTGACAAGATTGCGTGAATGAGCCCTAAATGCCTAATAATAATAATAATATGCCTTTTATTTTTCATATTCTAAAATTCTATGAACGTACATTTAAAGTTAATTTACCCTCATCAAAGTAGGTAGTATTAAAAATAAAATTTAAGTATCTAATAAAATATTCCTTAAAATAATTTATCTGTTTACATCCTCATCACTTGAAGTCCCTCGAGCAATTAATAGTTACTACTTAAACATTAATGAGACGAATTCTGAAATTAAGTTGCGGCCCTTAAACTTAGTTAAGCGATACCAACATAAACATTCCTTTTACGTAAGAGGTTTACCTTAACGTGGCTCTAAATTCCTTTTATAGTTTGTGTGAATATTATTTTTAATAAAATTATTACTTATAGAAAACATCTATGACCAGGTATCCAAAGAAATATTGCTAAAAGAACTGTGCATTTTTCTTTTATTCCACTTTGAGTATCAGATACTGGAAATCTTAAAATAATAATTCAACATGGCATAACTCCACAGTCCGGAGTCAGATCACAACCAAACAAAGTTCAGCAGGTAAGAAAAAGACTCTTGTATCACTAATTAATAAATTGACCTGCCGTCTACCAACACCCTGTATACTTATAAGCGTTAACCACTCGCGTTTAAGTCATGTAGTCTTCACATATAAGAAAGGCACAGCATATACGGTACTTTAATAATGACATCTCAACTTGTGTAAAGTGGGGTATATCAAATGATTGACTTCGCCTTAAGTAAACTGATATTGGTTGATGTGTTTATATATTATTCAAGAAGGATTAGATTGTGTGTTGGGATGTTAAAGGGAGGCTGTGTTGAGAGATTGTTTGGATGACGGTCGCTTGGGATTACTTGTTTGGTAAGTAGTTGAATCCCCAGGTTTTACATGTGTTTGAATTATACATGACCATGAGATAGTTCAGTATAAGTACTTACTTCGAGATGTTTACGCACTCGTGTATTCTTCAGGTTCAAGACTATAATCTTATTATGCCAAAAATATTCTATGCCCATAATAATTATGCGAAATGATATTATGCCTAATGAAATTTATAACAAAAGTTATTAAGTATGTCAAAGTAGTTTATGTCAAACGTATGCCTAAAAAATGATGCTAAAGTTATGCCTTGTAAGTTTAGGATATGAAAGTTTATGTGAAAAATAGTGTACCCGTTGTAAAACTACCTATAGTGTGAGATTACTATGCACTTCTGACCGCGTCTGTATACGAATACCATACTATCCTAAAACTTGTAAAATCACAGTCACAGTAACTTTATACTTATTTCATATTCCGAGATGTTGTCAGAGAAGATATTACATAGACGTGTATCCACTTTCAATAGATATTGAATGTTTTATTAATGAGGTTTATTTCTGTTTTATCTTCTCGTTATAATGTAATCATACTAATCGTTACCTGCGTAGTCACTCGCACTCTGTATGATTGTTTTGATTATTAAATGGGACGACTTCAATTATTATTTATTTATTTGTTATAAGATTAATATAACAAGGATATAAATACTTTTTTTTTCTTAAATTCTTCCTATTTGACCCTTATTTATTTGGGACGAATCCAAGGGTAACCCGAATCGATTGTACCGGAAGGAAAGTAAGACCATATTCTAACTTTGTACCTTCTATTTCGTACTTACTCATATCCATAGACAATTTTTTTTACAACTGGTGAGCAGTTCACCTGCAAAAAGTTGCGGGTTCTATTCCCACAAAGATTTTTTGTACAAACTTAAAATATTTTTAAAACGTAGTTTTTATAAAACCTACGTCTTTCATCTATTTACTACTACTGTAAATATGTGAAATACTACCTAAGGTTTGTTTCAGACCTACTAGTCTGACACCTCACATTACAAGCCTAGGCGGTGTGTACAATATCGTACAATATTAATGAATTTAAACACGTATGCAAGCATTTTAATAACACTCGTATATATCATGGAAGCCAACAGAGATTGTTTTTCTCTTTCATATCTTCCCATTAGCCGCACCTGAAGCAGATAAACGTTTTTAATTACCTTCCCCTCCCCCTCTCCCCGCGCCCCTTGGCACCCCTAGCCACCCCTTGGCACCTTGTATGTACGCGAAACTTTCGCGGACTTTTTCTATAATCATGTAATGTAAGAATGTAACCCTAGAGTTCTAACAATATTTGCCGTGTAAACGTCTGTGAAGTCGTAAATAAGTAGTAATTTGTAACGGATGCTACGAGTATGAATCTAACCTCTAAGGGTTATTAACTTAATTGCATTGAAATGGGAACTCTTTGTTATAAGAAGATTTCAAATACCTATTTACTGCGGCTGCTACTATGCAGCCGCAACGGTACAGCAGCATCTTCTATACAGCTAAATTAAATATAATCATTTTAAATATTAACATAAAACACATCGTATTTACACATTACTAGTCGAAGTGGTCAAATCGGTACATTTTTTACTTTTAGGGGATCTAAACTAAACATAGATGGTCAATTGTCTTTTGTTCCTGTTACAACAAATTATTGATATTTTTGATGTAAGATGTTTAAGGCCCTCTTCCAGTACCGTGTGTAGGTATTTTAACATTACCTCAGCCTCCGCGCACAAAGAAGTAGCGTGAAAGTGAGCCGCGCGCAACGACTCGCGTACGCGATCAAGCTACGCCACAGTGTAGGTGTAAACAGTGGGCACGCCACAGTGTAGGTAGGTGTCAACAGTAGGTTTTCGTTATCTAATTGGGCTCGATATATAAAATAATAAAACTAATGTGTAGCTGTAATAATGTACCTAATATTTTTATTGGAACGAAGTTCCCTATCGCGGGTTGACGCGGGGACCTAGTCGAGAAAAACATGTTACGCATTACAAAACCGTGAAACTGGAGCAACAATACAATATACAAACTTGTTACTAACCTTACCTCTTTATAATATTAGTATAGATTATTTGCGCTCACTCAATCGCGTCTAGTCACCATAACACAAGCCTAGCTGCTTAGACTGGAGCAATAATACAATATACAAACTTGTTACTAACCTTACCTCTTTATAATATTAGTATAGATTATTTGCGCTCAGTCAATCGCGTCTAGTCACCATAACACAAGCCTAGCTGCTTAGACTGGAGCAATAATACAATATACAAACTTGTTACTAACCTTACCTCTTTATAATATTAGTATAGATTATTTGCGCTCACTCAATCGCGTCTAGTCACCATAACACAAGCCTAGCTGCTTAGACTGGAGCAATAATACAATAAGTATACAAACTTGTTACTAACCTTACCTCTTTATAATATTAGTATAGATTATTTGCGCTCAGTCAATAGCGTCTAGTCACCATAACACAAGCCTAGCTGCTTAGACTGGAGCAATAATACAATATACAAACTTGTTACTAACCTTACCTCTTTATAATATTAGTATAGATTATTTGCGCTCAGTCAATCGCGTCTAGTCACCATAACACAAGCCTAGCTGCTAAGACTGGAGCAATAATACAATATACAAACTTGTTACTAACCTTACCTCTTTATAATATTAGTATAGATTATTTGCGCTCACTCAATCGCGTCTAGTCACCATAACACAAGCCTAGCTGCTTAGACTGGAGCAATAATACAATAAGTATACAAACTTGTTACTAACCTTACCTCTTTATAATATTAGTATAAATTATTTGCGCTCAGTCAATCGCGTCTAGTCACCATAACACAAGCCTAGCTGCTTAGACTGGAGCAATAATACAATATACAAACTTGTTACTAACCTTACCTCTTTATAATATTAGTATATATTATTTGCGCTCACTCAATCGCGTCTAGTCACCATAACACAAGCCTAGCTGCTTAGACTGGAGCAACAATACAATATACAAACTTGTTACTAACCTTACCTCTTTATAATATTAGTATATATTATTTGCGCTCACTCAATCGCGTCTAGTCACCATAACACAAGCCTAGCTGCTTGGACTGGAGCAACAATACCATATACAAACTTGTTACTAACCTTACCTCTTTATAATATTAGTATATATTATTTGCGCTCACTCAATCGCGTCTAGTCACCATAACACAAGCCTAGCTGCTTAAACTGGAGCAACAATACAATGTACAAACTTGTTACTAACCTTACCTCTTTATAATATTAGTATATATTATTTGAGCTCAGTCAATCGCGTCTAGTCACCATAACACAAGCCTAGCTGCTAAGACTGGAGCAATAATACAATATACAAACTTGTTACTAACCTTATCTCTTTATAATATTAGTATAGATTATTTGCGCTCACTCAATCGCGTCTAGTCACCATAACACAAGCCTAGCTGCTTAGACTGGAGCAATAATACAATAAGTATACAAACTTGTTACTAACCTTACCTCTTTATAATATTAGTATAAATTATTTGCGCTCAGTCAATCGCGTCTAGTCACCATAACACAAGCCTAGCTGCTTAGACTGGAGCAATAATACAATATACAAACTTGTTACTAACCTTACCTCTTTATAATATTAGTATATATTATTTGCGCTCACTCAATCGCGTCTAGTCACCATAACACAAGCCTAGCTGCTTAGACTGGAGCAACAATACAATATACAAACTTGTTACTAACCTTACCTCTTTATAATATTAGTATATATTATTTGCGCTCACTCAATCGCGTCTAGTCACCATAACACAAGCCTAGCTGCTTGGACTGGAGCAACAATACAATATACAAACTTGTTACTAACCTTACCTCTTTATAATATTAGTATATATTATTTGCGCTCACTCAATCGCGTCTAGTCACCATAACACAAGCCTAGCTGCTTAGACTGGAGCAACAATACAATATACAAACTTGTTACTAACCTTACCTCTTTATAATATTAGTATAGATTATTTGCGCTCACTCAATCGCGTCTAGTCACCATAACACAAGCCTAGCTGCTTAAACTGGAGCAACAATACAATGTACAAACTTGTTACTAACCTTACCTCTTTATAATATTAGTATATATTATTTGAGCTCAGTCAATCGCGTCTAGTCACCATAACACAAGCCTAGCTGCTTAGACTGGAGCAATAATACAATAAGTATACAAACTTGTTACTAACCTTACCTCTTTATAATATTAGTATAAATTATTTGCGCTCAGTCAATCGCGTCTAGTCACCATAACACAAGCCTAGCTGCTTAGACTGGAGCAATAATACAATATACAAACTTGTTACTAACCTTACCTCTTTATAATATTAGTATATTATTTGCGCTCACTCAATCGCGTCTAGTCACCATAACACAAGC
Source organism: Idaea straminata (assembly GCA_951213275.1). Lineage (NCBI taxonomy): Eukaryota > Metazoa > Arthropoda > Insecta > Lepidoptera > Geometridae > Idaea > Idaea straminata. The sequence goes on from OX577857.1 coordinate 14,133,054, forward strand.
CTAGCTGCTTAGACTGGAGCAACAATACAATATACAAACTTGTTACTAACCTTACCTCTTTATAATATTAGTATATATTATTTGCGCTCACTCAATCGCGTCTAGTCACCATAACACAAGCCTAGCTGCTTGGACTGGAGCAACAATACAATATACAAACTTGTTACTAACCTTACCTCTTTATAATATTAGTATATATTATTTGCGCTCACTCAATCGCGTCTAGTCACCATAACACAAGCCTAGCTGCTTAAACTGGAGCAACAATACAATGTACAAACTTGTTACTAACCTTACCTCTTTATAATATTAGTATATATTATTTGAGCTCAGTCAATCGCGTCTAGTCACCATAACACAAGCCTAGCTGCTAAGACTGGAGCAATAATACAATATACAAACTTGTTACTAACCTTACCTCTTTATAATATTAGTATAGATTATTTGCGCTCACTCAATCGCGTCTAGTCACCATAACACAAGCCTAGCTGCTTAGACTGGAGCAATAATACAATAAGTATACAAACTTGTTACTAACCTTACCTCTTTATAATATTAGTATAAATTATTTGCGCTCAGTCAATCGCGTCTAGTCACCATAACACAAGCCTAGCTGCTTAGACTGGAGCAATAATACAATATACAAACTTGTTACTAACCTTACCTCTTTATAATATTAGTATATATTATTTGCGCTCACTCAATCGCGTCTAGTCACCATAACACAAGCCTAGCTGCTTAGACTGGAGCAACAATACAATATACAAACTTGTTACTAACCTTACCTCTTTATAATATTAGTATATATTATTTGCGCTCACTCAATCGCGTCTAGTCACCATAACACAAGCCTAGCTGCTTGGACTGGAGCAACAATACAATATACAAACTTGTTACTAACCTTACCTCTTTATAATATTAGTATATATTATTTGCGCTCACTCAATCGCGTCTAGTCACCATAACACAAGCCTAGCTGCTTAGACTGGAGCAACAATACAATATACAAACTTGTTACTAACCTTACCTCTTTATAATATTAGTATAGATTATTTGCGCTCACTCAATCGCGTCTAGTCACCATAACACAAGCCTAGCTGCTTAAACTGGAGCAACAATACAATGTACAAACTTGTTACTAACCTTACCTCTTTATAATATTAGTATATATTATTTGAGCTCAGTCAATCGCGTCTAGTCACCATAACACAAGCCTAGTTGCTTAGACTGGAGCAACAATACAATATACAAACTTGTTACTAACCTTACCTCTTTATAATATTAGTATATATTATTTGCGCTCACTCAATCGCGTCTAGTCACCATAACACAAGCCTAGCTGCTTAGACTGGAGCAACAATACAATATACAAACTTGTTACTAACCTTACCTCTTTATAATATTAGTATATATTATTTGCGCTCAGTCAATCGCGTCTAGTCACCATAACACAAGCCTAGCTGCTTGGACTGGAGCATCAATACAATATACAAACTTGTTACTAACCTTACCTCTTTATAATATTAGTATAGATTATTTGCGCTCACTCAATCGCGTCTAGTCACCATAACACAAGCCTAGCTGCTTAGACTGGAGCAACAATACAATATACAAACTTGTTACTAACCTTACCTCTTTATAATATTAGTATAGATTATTTGCGCTCACTCAATCGCGTCTAGTCACCATAACACAAGCCTAGCTGCTTAGACTGGAGCAACAATACAATATACAAACTTGTTACTAACCTTACCTCTTTATAATATTAGTATATATTATTTGCGCTCACTCAATCGCGTCTAGTCACCATAACACAAGCCTAGCTGCTTGGACTGGAGCAACAATACAATATACAAACTTGTTACTAACCTTACCTCTTTATAATATTAGTATAGATTATTTGCGCTCAGTCAATCGCGTCTAGTCACCATAACACAAGCCTAGCTGCTTAGACTGGAGCAACAATACAATATACAAACTTGTTACTAACCTTACCTCTTTATAATATTAGTATAGATTATTTGCGCTCACTCAATCGCGTCTAGTCACCATAACACAAGCCTAGCTGCTTAGACTGGAGCAACAATACAATATACAAACTTGTTACTAACCTTACCTCTTTATAATATTAGTATATATTATTTGCGCTCACTCAATCGCGTCTAGTCACCATAACACAAGCCTAGCTGCTTGGACTGGAGCAACAATACAATATACAAACTTGTTACTAACCTTACCTCTTTATAATATTAGTATAGATTATTTGCGCTCACTCAATCGCGTCTAGTCACCATAACACAAGCCTAGCTGCTTAGACTGGAGCAACAATACAATATACAAACTTGTTACTAACCTTACCTCTTTATAATATTAGTATAGATTATTTGCGCTCACTCAATCGCGTCTAGTCACCATAACACAAGCCTAGCTGCTTAGACTGGAGCAACAATACAATGTACAAACTTGTTACTAACCTTACCTCTTTATAATATTAGTATATATTATTTGCGGGCACATAAGTTTGTAAATTATTATTTGCGGAAAAAAGTTTGTCATCCCTGCAAATGCAAGCTTCCGCGTGGGGTTCGCTCGAACGCAGCGTGCCGGCAAAAGTGGCATAGGTCTTACCTCGACGAGGCCCGGAGGCCGACTGCGAGGAACTGACGCGTGCTAACTGTTATATTTGATCGATTTGCAAAACATTTTGTACATTTTAGCATTATTATCCAAAAATATAGTTCCTAGAGGTCAAAACCTATCATTTGATTTAATTTTTAGAAACATACGTTAACTATTTTTGAATAAAAACCGATAAACGATCTAAAAATTCTCTGTTTTCTAACATTTTTTTTATCGAACAAAGTTGTTCATATCATGTTTTCAACCGAAATAAACAAAAATATGGTTTTTAAACTACAATATCTACTTATATCCAAATAACAAAAAAATAGTATTTGATTACTTAAAGTTGCTTAACACAAAGGTCGATTTGCGAACACATGGTCTTAAGATAGGTATACTAAATCTTCTTATTATAATAGTTTATATTTTTTTAGATTGCGATATACTTTACTACAAGTTTAATAATGTATTTTTGTTCTTCTACATATATTTTTCTAAAGTTTAATACAGACAAAGTAATACCGTGTGTGTGTACCAATATATCGTATATAGTACATACGAGATATATTTACCTTGTATCTCACAGTTTACAGATCATTAGCTCCGAACGCTCGCGTTCAAATGAATATCTTCATGGATCATGTTTTATATACGTACGTGAACTTTATTTTAAAAATATTGCAATACCTATACACTGTGTGAAGAAGACCCTGTAATCTCTTTTAGGTAGACCCAGGACATCCTAGGTAAGAGGGTACAGGGTCTTCTTCACGTAGTGTAGGTATAGGTAGGTACTGCAATATTTTTATAATAAAGTTCACGTAGTAATCTATACTAATATTATAAAGCTGAAGAGTTTGTTTGTTTGTTTGAACGCGCTAATCTCTGGAACTACTGGTCCGACTTGAATGATTCTTTCAGTGTTGGGTAGTTCATTTACCGAGGAAGGCTATAGGCTATGTTTTTTTTTAATTAATTCAAAATTAGGGATCCGTAATAAAATTGCTATTTTGTAACACAAGGTGTAAAATCGAAAACCTATTTTTGCGTGCGCTGCAAAAACTATTGACAATAGAACAACATGATGTACTACGGGTTTGTAGATCCCATGAAGACCTACAAAAAAGTCAGCGAGAACATATATCTAGCTTTCATTGTTTAATCACAATAACCGATTTTGTGTTCAAAATAATTATTAAATCGTCTGAAGAAAAAAACGACGTTAAATATGTATCGTAATATTAAATCTTTATCAAAATTAAGCATTATGTTATCAAGAGTATTTATGTAGAAGTAAAATACTTTTTGTTTCATCTCAATCGGATATTTCGTTTAAAAGTTATCACGTGTGTAAGATGTTAAGAGTTGGTACCAATTAATGAGTTATGGGCCATAGAGTTTTTTATCAACATAAAATCCTGTAATAATCTTTTTCAAAATTATTTGTTGATGATTGTAAGTATAAGATCTTTGAAGAGTATCCTATCCTACTAATATTATAAATGTGAAAGTTTGTGTGTGTGTATGTGTGTGTGTGTGTTTGTTACTCCTTCGCGGTAAAACTACTGAACCAATTGCAATGAAATTCGGTATGTAGATAGCTAGAGGCCTGGATTAACATATAGGCTACTTTTTATCCCGATATTCCCACGGGATCGGGACTTACGCGGGTGAAACCGCGGGGCTCAGCTTGTTTTACTATAAACATAGCATGGTAATTAATCATCTATTGTAAGACTACCCAGTGCCAACAGTAGGTAATAATTGACAATAATTAAATATATTTTTAACAAATAGTAAAAAATTGGTAAAGAAGTACTGATCGCAATCGCGTTTTAACTAATACTGCTATTCAATATTTATTTTTTGTAGTCAAATATTAATTAAAAGTTTCGGTAAAACACCCAAATTATTTATTAGAATCTTAAGGAATTGTGAAAACACCACAAACAGCCATGCCCTTAAACACTGGGTAAAATAGGACGATTTTGCCTTTCGTTTTTGGGTAAGGTCCGGGGATACCTAATGATGAGTTAGGTACAGATTTTAAAATATAAATGTAAAGATATCCCATATCGATAATTCTGTGTTCAAAAATGTCACCTCACCGAATATGGCTTGACTATAGGTACACCTCAATAATTTATTTATGGTAACCCGACCGATTGGAAATGTTGTTAATCGGATTAACTACAGATGATATTCAACGGGAGATCGTACCATTTAAAACTAATTGGATTATAGAGTTAATGTCCACCGTTGATGTGAGGACATGAACGGGTTTCATGGCCCGATCTCATGGGAATATCGAGGTAAAAAGTAACAAAGGTGTTATTTCACAATATCAAGGTTCATTGCAATCGCTTTAGTAGTTTTTGCATGATGAGGCAACACACAAACTTTCGCATATATCAAAGTTTGGTTGTTTGTAAAAGTTTCCGAACTACTCGACCAATTTTGACAGCTCTTTTATAAATAAGAAGCTACGCAATCAAGACGACATAGGCTACTATTTATTCCGATATTACCATAGGGTCGAAATTATTCCGATATAAAATAGCACGACATGTTTTATAGGCATTCGCTAAGAAAGGATTTAGAAAAAATTCAAACCCTACGCGGACTAGTAAAAACAACTAATCAGAGTTCGGAGCGAGTAAAAACAACTAATATGCAAAGAAAAAATCTCTTAAATAAGAAAAAGACTAAGAGTAAATAGTTATTTTATAGACAAAATATCTCAATATAAAAGACATTTCACCCAGAAGACTATAAAAATAAACCCTTTCGATCCCTCTCATAAAAGTAATAATTCCCACACCAATTAATTTGGAATAATGTTGCAGTTAAATTAAGGCAACAGCATAAAACTGAACAGTGAACCAGGACCGGGGTCTCCTCCAGAGGGGAATCATAAAAAATGTTACAGTATTTACTGAAGTTAAAATCATAAAGTTAGTACTTTTAGCAATAAGTATTTTGTCTATTCGAAATAACACCTAAATACATAAGCTGGTAATTAAAGACTTTGTTGCAATAAAGGAGAACCTTTGTTCCATAGAAAGTAAAGTCTTTGTTACCTATGAAGCAAAGTCTTTGTTAAATATAAATAAAATATTTAATTTTTAAGCAAAGTAGGTTGAGTAAATATACTCATAATTAGAATTATTGTATCTATAAAAATGAAGTGTTAATAACTTAAAATATTTGTAAGAATAATTAACAAATAAGTACGTTACTAAGAAAGACAAGTATCACATAACATTATGAAGTGTCATTGTTGCAACAAAAAAGTCTTTGTAACTTTTATAGTGAAGTCTTTGTTACTTATTTATGAAGTAGATTATTTGTAAGTTTTAAAGGCTTAGTAGATAAATACCCTATTTGCAAAATTCCTTGTTTTTAAAACGACTTATTCCAAAAATGTCTTATTCACGAAATGACAAATATCAGACAAAATAATATTTGTTAGTAACGATGTAGAGTATGTTTTTTATATACCTACCTAAAGTCTTTGTAATTAAAGTCTTAGTCACATACAATGTAAAATCTCTGTTGCGATAGTAAAGTATTTGCTTATTGTAATTTAGTTAAGGCATTGTCCTGAATTTACGGACGTCTGTAACGACGCGAGCTGAAAGGACTCCGTTCTAATTTCCTGTGGCTTCAAGCTACAGCTTTCAGAGATGGTAATGAACTCCATTTTAAACTCATTTTTTATACCTACTTGTATTATGTACGAGCTTTTACTGACGACTTCGTCCGCGTATGAGTAGGATTTTCTCACAACTGTTTCATAGCGGGCGTTGTTTCACGCTGGCAGACTAAGAACCAAAGTATGCGCTCAATCGTACGAGTACACCACTGATTCATAGCCGGCGTTATTTCACGCTAGCAGACTAAGAAGACGCTTATACCTAGTTAAGTTCCTTTTTTTAGTTTATTTTTTATCTTTGTAAATTATAGTTGTTAATCCTTTTTTTAGACTTTTATTGTTGAGGGTCTTGAGTCTAAGAGGGTCTGATAGGACTGACTTATAGGGCTAACTGACTGACATTTTTCGACCTTCTTTCTAAACTTCTTAAACTGGTAACCTTCAGTTTCGTACAGTGTGCCATTAAGCCTGACCCGTTTTTTGGATTTAGCTGTGCGTTGATATACCGATCAGTCCGGACTTTAAATGTTAAGTACTATATTTTAAAGATTTTTTATTCGACAAAACAGTACCTGTTTTATGAGAATCAAATATTAATCGATCGATCGTCTTTTACTTGGACCAGATCGTTTTTTACTTGGACCACAGCTTGAACAAGGGGGACGGATAAGCTTAGATCACTGATCTGTTCTATCACCGTCAATCGTGAAACAAATCTTGACCGTTCACCGCAGGGGGACCGTTAGGAGGACGGTCAATCGTGAACCGATTTATCGCAATATTATAAAAAGCTTTATGTTAATGTAATCGATAAAGATTTGCTCTTGATTCGTATTGACAAGTCAAATGGACATTTCTTTAATCCGATTTATGTAAATCGATTAAATTATCTCGAAATTCGAAAACTCGTTTTTAGCTTGAGTTTAAGTGCAGTTTTCTCAGTTCAGTTGATGGGCAAAAAAACCATGACCAATGCAAGTAATTTTAAACTCATATATATTTAGGTACCATGTTATTTTCTATAAGTACATACACATATTATACAAAATATTTTTTTTATCACAGTTGCTCATAAAGTGGATCTTATTCAACGGCTTTTAGGCTCATAATCCAACATATTATGCACGCGTGAGTTTTAGATTTGTTAACTAGTGCTGTAAAGTTATCCCGAAAAGGTAGGTACCAAAGAGTTTTTTAGTTAGCAAAAATGGTTGTCTCTAAAGTCGGTTTACGAACGAAAATTTTACGTGATAATGGCTTAGAAAACGATTAAAAATTGAGTTGTTTATTTTTTGTTTTTTCTTTACTTAAATATATTGTTTTTCCGTACCATTGTATTTTGTTCTTAACCCCCGACGCAAAAACAAATAGAAAAACCCTAAAAAATAATGTACGTCACACGAGGATGTATAGGTTAAAAGTCTTTAGCCTGGCCTTTCCGGAGCATAATTAACAAAAAAATATTGCCTTAAAAAAATGTAAACATAGAGTTATCACAAATATTTTGTTAATTATTATTTTGTTTTCTTTTCAAGTCTTTTCTTTTATTCGCAACTGTAATAAAAAACGTCGTACGATATACGTGTGGAATTGATATTTGCATCTTGGCTTCTATAACACGCTTGCTGCTGCTCGCGCGTCATAGACCGCCTCTATGCAAAGATCAATTTACCACACTTATATCGTAATGTACTATTTTATCACAGTTGCTCATAAAGTGGATCTTATTCAACGGCTTTTAGGCTCATAATCCAACATATTATGCACGCGTGCGTTTTACATTACCAACCTAGTGCTATAAAGGTATCCCGATAAGTTAAATACGTATCTTACTGCTAATTACATGTTAGGTAGGTGAAACATTCTTAATTTATCTGGGTTATACTTTTTGATGTATAAAAAAGGTAGGTACTAAAGAGTTTTTTAGCTAGCAAAAATGGTTGTCTCTAAACTCGGTTTACGAACGAAAATTTTACGTGATAATGACTTAGAAAACGATTAAAAATTGAGTTATGTTTCTTTTTTGTTTTTTCTTTACTTAAATATATTGTTTTTCCGTACCACTGTATTTTGTTCTTAACCCCCGACGCAAGAACAAATAGAAAAAATCCTAAAAAATATTGTATGTCAGACGAGGCTGTATAGGTAAAATATTGCCTTAAAAAAATGTAAATATAAATTTACCACAAATGTTTGATTAATTATTATTTTGTTTTCTTTTCAAGTTTTTTCTTTTATTCGCAACTGTGATAAAAAACGTCGTACGATACACGTGTGGAATTGATATTTGCATTTTGGCTTCTTATGACACGCTCGCTACCGCTCGCGCGTCATAAACCGCCTCTATGCAAAGATCAATTTACCACACTTATATCGTAATGTACTATTATCTCTTTTCATTTTTATTGTTTCCTTTTGTTTGTGATTACTAGGTTTTGCAACAAATTAACCGATTTTAATAAAACTTGGTATAAGAATAGGTACATAAAAACGTGCGTAATAACATTCCAATATTCCTATGCCACGGGATCGGGACTTACGCGGATGAAACCGCAGCGTAATGCTAGTTGTCAATAAACCGTTTATTCTTTTTTATCTCGATATTATTTTGCAATGTGTTTTCCGAATAGATTAACACGTTAACCTTATCCCCCTTTTATCTATACAGTGTGTCAAGAAGACCCTCTTATCCCTCTTACGCACATTTAGATATCCCCGGATCTTATCCGAAAATAAAATTAAAAAAAATAGTTTGGGAAGATTACCTACGTACCCTAATTTAACCTAAGTTAGGGAATTTATAAAATACGCTGATCAATATATTGCTATATGTAAAAAAAACTTAAAATGTCTTAAAATAACAACAGTAATAAAAACAGTAAGTAAGTCTTATTTGATGCACCTAAAATTATGATATTGGTGGAATTAAATGCTTATAATTTAATAATTAATACACCCAGAATTCAAAGATATATTATTCTTTATTAGTTTTTTAGTATTTATTTCTCATATTTTAGCCTACAAGTACCTACCTAAGAGGGACTGCCGGGATATTTTACACACTATATAGTATAAAGTGATTCATTATGGTCATATCACAATCCAATAATATCGTGTACATCACCGTGATGACATTCCCGGAATATCGCGTCACGTCCCGAAACTAACTAAGTCGAAATTTAATAAAAATCCTAGAAGGCTAACGGAGCGGGAACATTTTCGCTGAATCGCAGCCCTTTCAATGGTAGGTATTTGTGAGTGTTGTTTACTATGACCACGTTTACTTCTCTCTTACCTATTCCTCTCTTAAACTCGCTCATGCACAGATTTGACAACATAGGGCTTTATAGAGTTTAAATTTAACTTCTGGACCGACTGACTACCAAATCTCACCATCAGAGATCAGTTGGCACTTCCATATCTCGTAGAATTGTTATAATAATCTAGTGTGTCAACATTAAGGCTATAATAGTACATTGCGATACAAGTGTGGTAAATTGATCATTTCATCGAGGCGGTTTATGACGCGCGAGCGGCACGCGAACGCGTTTGAGAAGCCGAGATTAAATCGATCAATCCATACGTGTATCGTACGTCGTTTTTTATCACAGTTGTGAATAAAAGAAAATAATAAATAACAAAATATTTGGTGATAAGTCTATGTTTACAATTTTTTAGGCATTATGTTTTTGATAATTATACTCCCGAAAGGCCAGGTAAAAGACTTTTAACCTATACTACCTCGTCTGACATAAAATTTTTATAGGGCATACCATTTGTCGGGGTTTAAAAACAGAATATTATGGCACGGAAAAAAACTATATTTAAGTAAAGAAAAAGCAAAAAATAAACAAAACTCAATTTATAATAGTTTTCTAAGACATTATCACGTAAAATTTTCGTTCGTAAACCGACTTTAGAGACAACCATTTTTGCTAGCATTACAACTATTTGTTGGTACCGTTTTTTCTATACGTCAAAACAGTATAACCCACATAAATTAAGAATGTTTCATCTACCTAACATGTAATTAGCAGTAAGATACCAATTTAACTTATCCGGATAACTTATTACACACTAGTGGCGTCGAGGTAATGCTTATTAGAGGTATGCCAACGTATTACGCACGCGTGCGTAATACGTTGGATTATGAGCCTAAAAGCGGTTGAATAAGATCCACTTTTTGAGCAACTGTGATAAAAAATGTTATTACAATCCATTTTAAAATTGGAGACTGACAGGTTCACTGCAACTGTTTTTTATTTACCTTTTTATTCTTAGGTAAGTCTCGCATTCATTAAACTATATGTTTAATGAATGCGAGACTAAAAGTTTCTAATATTTTTTGATAAAATAGTCATATCGAAATATTCCTAAATGTATTTCTGATCCAAAAATATATCTACCGATTTTGAAATTTTTTGTCTAAATAGTTACATCGGATTCGTAATCTTAATCTAACTAAACGTGGTTTTCCTATAAGCAGAGTATCAAAGGGCGGGGGAAATCCTGAATTCAATTTGGATCATTCTTCTATAGTATTATCGGAAGGTCTTCGTCCTCGATGCCCTTTCTATGCGAAATTGGATCTTTTGCATAAAATGAAAATGAAATCGGAACTAACGCGATCGTAAGGTCTCACCCGCCCTCAGCTCCACGTCTGGCGGCGATAAACCATTTATATGATTACAATGAAGTATTGGTGACTATTTTGTTGTTATATTGTATACCTAATATTATATTTCAATAACATTTTCAAATAAATATTCATTCAGGTATTAAATAATAGAATATACCTAAAGGGTGAAATGGTCATTTCCAGAGATGGTGATAATTTTTAAAATGAATCGAGTGCCACTGCGCCACTGTGTCATAGTTTTCAGCACGACATGTATAGAAATTTTAATTAAAAAGATAAATAAAACTAATATTTTCTCAGCTTGATGCATGTTAAGTAAAACAATACATGCAATACAACCTTCTTAGTGCTCTCATTCAGTTACCTATCTATCGTGGGCGTTAGAGAGACGAGAGCAATGTCTCTTCGAAGGACTATTCTATATTATTCTCTTACTTTAATAAATTTAAACTAAGTGCAGTCTATAGTAAGAAAAAATATGGATCCATCAGTGGATCCACAATCACCTCTTATTTCATCTTGCCTTGCCATACGCGTGCCGTGATGGTACTGTGTGGGATGGATGAAGATGGATAATTAAAGGAACTTGTATTAGAGGAAGTCTGATATTAGTAAGTATCCCTAGTTATTAAAAATATGAGAGGGTTTCATTTGGTATGGACTAGAAGAGTGATGAATATAAACGTAGAGGGATGGAGAGGAAGAGGACACCCTAAGGAAAGATGGATGGACTGGGTGAGACAAGACATGACAGAGATAGATGTGACCGATGAGATTTAGGCTAATGGAGGAGAATTGAAGAAGAAGACACGCACATTGCCGATCTTCAATAAATTGCATTCAGTAGTTATTACAAACTATCTGCCACGTGTCCGACGAAATGTGGGCAAAAACCACCACGAACTGGGAACAGCAGACGACTGGTTTAAGAGGATATGGCGGTACGAGTTAGACTTGCATCGTTGAGACTGGACCAGGCCGGCACTAGATAGGGAACAGTGGAAAATGAGAATGAAGGCCTTTGAGACGGAACAGGCTAAAAAAAAATAACAGTAATGAAATAGAACTGAAATAACACTGTATCGGAATAGTATCATCGCTGTAAAAGCAGTTACAATAAGAAGTTGAATCCGATCAGCCGTGAAACAAGACGTTGAACGAACACTATACTCTTATCGTATCTATTGCATAATGTGAACTAGATACAATGTAGATACTTCAACACTCGAGTCATGATCGCCGCGCCGGCTTATTGTTACCGATAAAATACTTACAGAAGCTTTTTTTGAAAATTTCTGTCTGTATTATACATGGTTACTTCTGTGCACCTTTACTTTTGTTCTACGATATTCGGAAATTCAAACATTATTTGTACATTTCTTTGGTGATTGACTAAACTGAACACAAGATCTTACATCAACAGAGAAACTTATATATTTTTTAATCTATATATTCCTTTTTTTTTAATTAATTTATTAACCACAAATACTTAAAAATAATATTTACATTTTATTCTGCCAAACTGCGTAGCAGTTTTTCGGCAGTAAACATATAAACATACCTACTTACTTACTTCATCAATAAAATAACAAGTTTTCATAAATCTGTAAAGGAAAGTATCTAAATTATTATAAAAAAATGTCGATCCGAAAACTCTAACAATAGGTGAGCCACACCAGTATACGAGAAGAAGAAGATGATTATAAAAAAAACGAAACCTATAAGACCGTCGGCAGCAAAGCAGGAAGGCCAATAATTATTTTACTTACCTACTTCTAACACATTGTACAATTATAAGTGGTGATCAATGATAAAGTTACCAATAGCTCGGACAATATAAACTTTCAACCGCCGAATTGTGAAACTGACTTATCAATTCAGACCCCCTGTTTGCGTCTCAACGATTTCCATTACCATCCCCCGCTCAATGCCCACTGTGCTCAGTGTGCTCAGTGACTCAGTGACAGAGATATGATCGATGACATACGATGCATCTCTTATGTCCACTACACGATGCATTAGCAATAGTGTCATGTTATTCTTACTTTGAAAAAGTTTGCATCTTTTTTATTAATAGGTAGGTCCCTATTAATAAAAAAGATGCAAACTTTTACAAGATTAATATGAGTACTATTGAGTACCTACTCAATAGTACTCATATTAATCTTGTAATTTTGATCTTTGTGAGCATGCTAAAAAAAATAATGACTTTATTATGCCTTGTTCTCTGGTGAACGCGTTACGAAGGCACATCCGAACTTAGATTTTTAAACGTTTCAATGTGGTTCAAGAATTTTGAATTTGAAGTCAGTCATAGCCACTGACTGACCTTTGTGTAAACAGATAATTGTTCGAATTGCAATATTGTTCCTATGTCGATGCTCCATATACACAGGCACAGCTAGTAAAAAAAAACAATTTCAGCTAACCCAATCCGAAAATAATATAGACTGGGTCTATTCTATATTATTTTCCGCCCCGCGGTTTTACCAACATAAACTCCAATTTACGATAAAAAGCCTTTATATTAGTCAATAATTCTAACTATCTACAAACCAAGTTTCATCGCAATCGGTTTATCAGTTTTTGTGCAAAGAGATAATAAAGTGAAAGTCAAAATTCCAGTTGAAATCATTCACGAATCACTCAAGAAATCTCTTGTGACTTCAAGAAACTCTCACTCATTATCTCAACAAACATACAAACTTTCTCATTTTAGTTGAAATAGCCGTATTTTTGTTCAGTTTTCTATTAAAATTATTCTTTAGGAAGTAAAATATATTCCGTTAAGCCGAAATAGGGCAATATATTGAAGGGTTCCCTGAAATTGAACAGTCTATATCTGATATACGACCGATCGTTGCTCCCTTGACAGTTTCTCATCTATATTTGAACTTACTATGCTTTATTTATGTTCTTTTTTATAAGAATTTAATAGGTTGCTCCCAGGGTGCGACTATTTGATTAGTGAGACATTAGAAATTAAAAAACTTACCAATAGGGTTTTTATGTGTGGGTTGTGACTTGAGTTGTTTCGATTTTAATTTCGCATTATGGATCTTAGTTATCTGAAATAAATGCATTTTATTTTATTTATTTTTCTCCAGGGTGACATTAGAACCTGCGACCACCGCTTCAGCGTAGCTGTGCGTGTGCGGTGTGTGTGCGGACTTATTCCCCGTAGCTCAGTTGGATAAGAATCTAGAAATCTAAAAACAGAGTCAAAATAACAGAATGTTTCTTTTAATTAACGACTGAGGTTCGTAGTGCCTATTTTGTTTTTGTAATTTATTTTGTATTTTTGATTGTTACAGGTAAGAACATTTTCTGTATATAGATTGGTGAGTGTACTTCTTCTTCGTTCTGTGATAAAAAGAAATATTTACCTACATTGTGCAATAAGGGTGAAAAACATAAATTATACATAGGTAAGTGTTCCAAGAGTGTATATTGCATGCATTCTATACAAAAAAAGTAAATATGTTTTTCTCTAAAAGTTCCTTTTATTAGGTAGGGCGAATATGGCCGAAGCGTATAATGATTATAAGGTCTAGGTACTACTAAAAATTATTTTAAAAAATTGCTGCAACCACGCGATACACTTTATTACAAGCTTTTATTATTTATGTACTCAAAACACCAAGTGTTAAATCTAAAAACAATTTGAACCTAATGATCAACACCAATGATTTTTAAGTTTTTACCTGAAAAGGGCAGCTACTTTTCCACCCAAAGTGCTTTCGTAGATATGGGAGGAAAATGACCGGTCTCAAACTTAGGATTACAATACAAAGTTTATCAAATAGATAGTGAAATTTCCCCCCGATGTAACATCCCCGACATGTAAATCACGTATCAGTAATCCCAGTATTTATCTACCCACAGACACGACACGACGCAACGCGATGGATAGAACAATAAAACAAAACGATCCATTGTTCATGTTCATTTTCACTACGATACGATATCGGATTATATATAAATCGGAATGTGTTAAGGGTAATTCGAACTATAACGTCATTTAAATATAGCAAATCGCGACACATTTTTATTTTTTTATTTTTCTCAAAGAATTTATAGTTACTTGCAAATATCAACTGTCACAATTCTCAGCATTGAGTGGACGTCGGAGGAGAAGTTAATATATACTCTTTGTTAGAATGCTCTAACCTTCTAATAAAGTTAGATTAGTTACATCCATCTGACGCAAGATGATACGCTTCACGCATGCAGTTGCTTACCTATTTTTTTTAGTTGTACTATGGGGATGTTGCCGTTGATCAACTATTTGTACAAACCAGTTGAACCACCTTTCCGTCCTCAAAGTTCCAACCTCAAAATAGTTCTAAAATTGATTAAAACCTTAATTAATTTAAACATTTCCGTTTTGTAAACAAAAACCGTTACAAACGCAAATAATTAACAACAAGTTTCAAATGTAAACATGACGAAGCATAATGTAATCGATTCTACAATTTAGTAACGATTTAATGAACAACCGTTTCAACATTTCTGTCAACACAATGTTGAAACATCAACACTTTCATGTTCAATCACTTGTTTTGTTAACAAACATTATTATAATTTGCTGAGACAAGTGCTGAATAGAATAAAAGGCAGAATAATAGTTGGGGAGTTGTCCATGTGACGAGGTGGTGCAACTAATCTGTCCTAATAGTTAGACCACCATCCCACACTCGGGCTTCTGACTTAGATTCGCGGTGCAACTTTTTAAATAGTTTAACCACGGGACTGTTCGAAGCAGAAACAAAAGACGATCTGAACTATAACAAAAGACGATCGCAAAAGAAGCTATAAGTAGAGGTACCGTCTGTATAGCGTTAAATATCATTGTATCAAATTTCTTCAGGTCATGGTTTAGGAGAACTCAGTTAAAAGACTGGCTGGTAACCGTCTGCATCTTCAATATATCGGCAGATACAAATATAATTCCGAACATACCTTCTGCAAAGTTTGATCGATGTAAGTCGTCAAGGTCTAAAGATTTGCACATTGCCCATAGAAATATAGCAAAACAACCATTGACTAAGTACCTAGGTAGTTTATACCTGGCAAACTCTTACGCAACTCTTGGCAAATTCGTACGTCTATTTTTTTAAATTGGTCAGAAAATTGCAATAATCAATTGAAAGATTTGACGTCTTAAATTAGCGTCTTACTTATGCCTAATAATTTGTGCCCGATGTGGCTAATCTGACCTTTTTTTGCTTACTAAGTTTATTGCATTATAATAAGATCTTAGATATAGTGATGTATTATAACTTTTTTGGTTAAAACCGAACGGTTTAACGTCTATACTGATACAACCTACAAAATGTTTTTGCTTGCCTTCAAATGGAACGGTCGCGGTCGGTGGCCAATCGGCCGATAGTTTAGTCTGTAGTCTGCCTCCGTCCTTGTACCACACTTATACTACGCTTCGCGTTTCAGAATATTCAAATACGATGGGAATTATTATATTTTCTTTTTCCGTCGTTAAGGTCGTCACATACGAGTAATGTCGTATAATTTGACAGAATGACATCCCGAGAGTGCGCGGCTATTACGCGCACTTTACCTAACGAGCCGAGTTAAGAATCACTTGAAGAGCTACGAGAGAAGCGATTTTAAAATATTAACGTAATTTCAAAACACAAAACAGTAGTTTACCTTGTCGTGTTCCGGTTTGAAGGGTACAAAATTATAGACAATAGAAAAATAAGAAGTTTTGTTACACGGTACATTTCTTAATCACTTCGTCTATTGGTGATTACCGTGCGAAAATCTGTTTCAGTAGTTTTAGAGTTTATCGCGTTCAGACAGAGATACAGTTGACGCGGCCGCGGCGGGGCGGTGGCGGAGATAGACAAAAAATCAAACCCTCAATTTTAAACAACCAACCATGATGACTTCTATTGCGTTTTTATAACTCTAGCAGTAAAAATGTAAGCTGTAAGTCAAAACCGTTTGTACCCGCCCAGCAGAGCGAGGGCAGGGCGCGGTCGCGGGCGGATCTCGCGCTAGTAAATATTTGAAGTGTACTGCTCAAGCCTGTCTGTCTGTAAACTGGAGCCTCTTGCAGTAAGTATATCGATCTAATGTAACGTATACTGATACTGAACTACCTACTTTGATTTCCACTACCTGCACTAGATGTGTTTGATTTTAAACTAATATGGTTATTTTCACACAGTAACTTTTTCGTTTTTTAAAGTATCTCTGATATCTTTTGACTAGAGACGAAATGATGTATGCATGAAACGTATTAGCTAAGAATGTGAACCTCGCAAAATGCAAACAACTCGCAAATAGTAAACTTTAAACTTCTCAAAAAGACAAAATTCTCATAAAGGTAACTTGTAAAATGACAACTTAAAATTAGGTATACTTATGTAGCTAGAAAATAAAAACTTACTTGAATGGAAATAGTCAGAAAATAGGTTAATCAAAGAGTGGTGTAAATTAAAAATTACTAAAATAGACTAGAAATAATGCAGCGTTGCATAAAGTATTTATATATATACACTAACAATTAATTTCGTTTCATCATAAATAATTAGGCATAAAAAGCAAGCTTTTATCGATTTTTCCATTAATAAATGACGAGTTCTCATAACAGAATAATAACACAAAGTGAGGTAAGGTATCTTAAGGTTCCTTTGTACATTCAAATGCGGAATTAGCATCGAGACGGCAGCCGCTGAAAATTATGTTGTTACAGTTTAATTTCAAGCTCGATTCTTATTCATGAATACGAATTTATTGAACGCCCCACTAAGAGTTTCATTTACATTTTTAGAACCAGATCTAAGCAATTTGTGTTTAACTAGCTGCATCACACTGTTTTACTCGCATAGATATACACCGGTCTTGTGAGAAAACGACTCGGGGCTAATTTCGGGGTTATAGCGGAAAAATACTTACTGCAGAAGTTACCATTTGCGCAAGAGACAGTCTGCGAAAATGACCATTTTAGAAAATGACAATCTGCGACTAAACACTAGTGAATCCATTAATAAAATCCACTCTTCTTTTAATTTCGACCAAGTTACAAACAAAAATGCAAATACATCAAATTATATATTAAGTAAGATTAAAGTCTTGTTCGAGCAATTAATTATTTCAAATTAAAGTCTTTGATGAAATTGTTCCTTTACAGCTGACCTAAATAACATTTACATTTTGTTATTTTGATAAAGCTACGCAAAATAAGTAAATAAGTACGAGGCTTTAGCGCACAACTGTATTAGATAAAGGTATACGTCCACGGTAAAGCATTAATATTTATGACGTAACAAAATTAGTAATGGTAAGCGTCGACTTTAGGAAACGTACATTCATTTTGTATTTCAGTTTCGGCATTATTTTTGTTTTAATGATAAACTTTCTATTTTTATTAAACTGCCATTAAAAAAGAATATTAGATTCCACTTCTATCGACATAATTATTATGACACCTGTTACAAAATCATTTTTTCCCCAAAGGCACTATTTACCATTGTTCCCTTGACTTTGTTAATGGGGTTCACTACGCCGCCATATCGAAACACGTTTCCACATAATGTGTGTATAAAGAAAAAAAGTCTTATTTATCATTTACAGTGTAATTTTTAAACTCTGAAACTATAGAATATAGGTACACTGAATCCTAAAAATAAGATAGAAAACATTCCATCTCGATATTTTCACTAGATTGGGACTTACCCGCGTTAAACTAAAATATAATTAACAAAAAAAATCTGATAAAAATGAAGGTTCACAAAAGCGTTATAAACACAGTAAATCTGAAAGCTCAATAAATCAACGTTTATAATATACAGCGTGGTATCTTCAATAAGTTATCAAGTGTGGGCCGGACGTTGTACTAGCCTTCGCCTGTGACATCACTTCCACATGTAACCGCTAAATGATTTATTTTGCAGGCCGATTTTCCTTCAAAAATGTCAGACTTTTGGGAAGGAAGGACAATTGATAATTTTTAGTTTTAATTTAACTGACTCCTTTGGTTATGCTAAGATCGTCTTTTATTTTCGTTTCGATCGTCTTTCATTTCTGTTCCAAAAATAGTTGACGGCCCTCGGGACTCCGAAATGTCCCGTTGTTCAACTCGTTAGTTGTTGAACAGACCGCGCAAAACGCAATAAATTTAAACTTATTTTTGTTTTAATTTACAGTAATTAATTGTAGCACAACTATTCTATACAATGTAAATAGGTAGCAACATCTACTTCAATAATAAAGAAAGAAACAAGAAAAATCTGTACAAGAAGACGAACTATAAAAATTGAGTTAAATATCTTAGAAATAGGAGAACACTAATTATAATTCATAGTTTTATTTTGATATTGAGTGTCAAGCATGCGGTCCAATACTACACGGGCCGCAAAACGCCGGTGTACGCCTGCTTCCTCGATCTCTCCAAGGCCTTCGACCTCGTGTCGTATGAAGTGCTCTGGGGGAAGTTGAGGGACAGGGGCCTACCGCCGGAGGTGGTCCGAACCTTCCAGTACTGGTATGCCAACCAGGTGAACTATGTGAGATGGTCCAATTCTCTCTCTGAACCATACAGGTTGCAGTGCGGTGTGTGGCAGGGCGGTTTGACGTCTCCCAAGCTCTTCAACCTGTATGTGAATGATCTCATAGTCGGGCTGAGCAGCATGCATGTAGGTTGTAGCGTTGATGAAATTCGGATCAATAATATAAGCTACGCTGACGACATGGTGCTGCTCGGGCCGACTACGGGATCAATCAGGGAGATGCTTAAAGTATGCGAGGCGTATGCTGCCACCCATGGCCTTATTTATAATGTAAGCAAGACCGAGTACATGGTCTTTAAGGTCGCTGGTAAGTGTCCTGTCGAGCAGACTAAATGCCTTTATGGGCAAAACATAAAAAGAGTGTCGTCCTTTAAATACCTCGGACACTATATTGCCGACGACCTTAAGGACAATGTAGATATTTTGTTTTGATTTTAATTTTAATGATATGGATCTGAATTATCTGAAATAAATGAATTTTATTTATTTATTTATTTTATTTTAAATTTAGGTCTGTTTTACGTTTTATTTGTAATTTAAAACTACAGAGCTTATTGATATATGGTTTTCACAATTCGATAGCTCTATTTTCTGTGCAAGTCGTGGTAGATTACAATAGGTAAAAGTCAGAAACTAGAACATAAGAAATGACCAAAAACTGCGGCCGCCCGCATCGCGCACACTGCAGCTCTTTCGATGTATTCCTAACGTGGGTGAGACCACGGGTCGAAGATAGTAATAAATAAGACATAGGAAAGTGTATAGATATAGTAAGTACCCATTGTGTTAATATAACGGGTGTACTATGAGAGAGGCCCTCGGGAACTTGCGATATAAATTCCGTATCGGAACGCCCTCCTTCGCAAGTGGCGCGATGGGATTTCACTAAATTGGTAACTAGCTGTGTATTATATGCCTTTTATACACATCTACAAATATGAAATACTTGTTTTTACCTATTCAATATTTTGAAACAAGTCTATTGGACGGTTAAAACCATATGATGTGTATTTTTTTTCCTTTTATATTGTTTTCAAAAAAATTCTTTTGAAATCGGTTAGAACGTAACATCAAACGAAATATTTTACTTTTAACTTTTTAAGCTTAATTGAAAATAAATTATTTGACAAAGTTGACCTGCTTTTGTTCGGCTTTTTAGGAGACTGATACGTAGCCCTAACGCGGGGTTCAGTTTACCTGTTCAAATTTGAATCGGTAGAATGATCTCGCTGATAATAAAATAAAAACACGGTTACCTAGGTACTTGAATATTGTTTGTGTTTCACTACTAAAACGATTTCCCTATTTCGTGTTTTTATTTTGTGAAGCTCGATATTTCGATACTGTTACAAGCACCATTTCACAAGAGAGAAAAGTAGTGAAAACAACCTTTGTAGTTTAAAATACTATTTTGTTTGTGTGTATCGTTCGAAGTAGATCCAGTGTTTTGTTTATACTGCTCCAGTATACAAAACAACATTAATTTAAGTCCTGTCAAATCCTCAATTTATGTTAGCTAAAGTCCAGTGTCTCGAGAAATCGATGTTTCATATTACGCGACGAGACGCGGGCGGAAACGATATCGCGCCTCATAAATCCACAGTGCCATAGCGTCGACCGATGAATAAATCCTACTGCGTTACGGCTCCGCGCACAGCTCGCCTGTCGCGGAATTATACGTAGATAGATGCACTTTGTCAATATGTTTAGGATTCTATGTTTTATGGGTTTGGCGTTTGATGGAAAATTGATTTGATACAATATTGATGAATGGTGGCTTTAAGATGTAATTGGCTTTATTGCTCAAAGATAACTTTATGTTTTGTCTCTACCATGTTACCTTACTTGTTCAATTTATTTCGTTTGTTGGTGCGTTATTTGTTTAGTAGTTCTTCAAACAGAAGGTATACCTCGCGAGCACAAACTTTGACAAGTTTTATATGAGACACGTGAAGTATACCAAGTTTCGTCCAGATCGGTTGTAATAAAACCCGCAGAGAAGAACCAAGAACATTAATTTGTTATATTAACTACATACTGACAGAGGAAAGCAATTTTTCCCAGACTTGAAGCTGATTCTCTTCGTTTGCTTGGTCAGTGAGATATCTATCAATCAAAAAAGACAAGTAAAAATTAATATCGTGGGTGGTCACTTCCATTCAGTGTACATTATCTACGTTGGCTAAGTCCGCTCACCAGTCGCCCGTGAGCTAAAGAATGGTGTTTTGTAAATACGCAGCGAGTGAAGTCTCAATTTGTTAAATTTATTCTCGGTATAGTGTTTTATCGTCTCGTTGTTACCAACCCTGAATTGTTCCCAGATTTATAGCTCGTTGGGAAATAAATATCCATGTTAAAGTACGGACGATAGATTTTTACCTATGTTCCGTTATTCTATGGGTAGAAGGGAAGTTTAAACAACAACGAACTGAGTGGATATTTATTTATTTATCATTTATTTTAGGTAAAAGTGGTCCTTATGTACATAATGTATGTAACTTAACATTTATAAACGAAAAATGAGAATTAGAATAAGTATTATTTGCCCTCAGCTTCTTAAGCGTAATTTATTTTTTAAATCTTTTCTTAGCAAGTTCCTAAAAATAAATATAAATTTTAAAGTATTTAGTGAATGACAGTTATTTATATCAATGCACAACTTAAACCAATAGACGAATATCGGGCTAAAATTTAGCATATATAGCTGTTATAACGTATCTATAACGTATCTATAACGTATCTATAACGTATGTATAAGGTATCTATTAAGAAAAGCTTTAGGAAATTCAAACCCTATGCTTACCAAGTCGCGGGCAAAAGCCAGTTTATAATATTACTCTAAAGAAAGGAATTTATAACTATTAAGTTAAGCCTTGAACTCTAAACACCTTTAAAATATGAAAAGGCAGTAATACGAGCACAAAGAGGTGGTAGAGTACCAGAAGCCACTCCATTAGAGGATAATCTTGTATCATCTAGGACCATAAATCAAGCCAGTATTGCCAGCACCATTGTGCTGTGGCTCCATTCACCCGAATATGAATGCTTTTGTGATTTACTGGATGTAGGTAGCTGGAGCTCCAGTGTGGAGTCTGTTCGCTCGATCTTCGGTTTATGATCGTTAAAAATAACTATAGTAAATAATTTAATTTAAGGAATCATACCGGGTGTCCTCCGAATTCGAAAATGTGCAATTTGTTAGAAATAGAAACTTTAGTTTTTTTTTAAAACTGTGCAAGCAGACAAATAATTTTCCAACTACTGAATTCTTCATCAAGAAAAGTAAGTATAATCAACAATCATTGACGATTACCAATGTTACCTATTTAAAACGGGATTTTTTACAATGTTTTTTAATTGAGCTAGTTTTGAAAATAAAGGTGCTAGTTTAAATCCTAATTGGCGGTTGGTTCATAATTTACACTTTCATTTTGAGCAACTTTTAAAGCTTATTAAAGAATTTAGTGGGTGGTAAATTATGTTCTAGCTTGGTCTATATTTAGACTAACTGAAGAAAGATAGAATTTGGCGCGCCGTTAGTTCGACATCACCTTATTAAATATAATTCCCAACAAACTTAAAGTAGGTAAGTAAAACTAAGTAAATTATAAAGAGAAGTTGTATTACATAAATAATAAAGTGACAATTCATTACAAACTTCTTGATTAAAAGTTAATCAAATTCAATCGAGTAAGGGCTTCATTCATTCATTCATTATAAATAACTTCAAAGAGATTCCCAAGTGATTCTTGTTTAGTTGTAATTACGAAATTGTTAAGTAGAAATATATTTAAAGGTCTTTACCCTTTTTAACCTACTACAAAAACGAGGAAGTTCTCATTTTATCGCGGATATTTTTATGTTTGTTCATAAATAACTGAAATACGCCTTCACCGATTGGGGTTATTCTTTTTTTGTTGGATGCTTCAGAGGTAGACCCATAAAACTGAAGTGACGATCTGATGAAGATATTTATAGTAGTGGACAGGATAGAACCTCGATAGTGCAGCAAATTTTTTAGATTTCAATTTCTACCCGTAGTCAACTTAGGAAGTGAGTTATTCCTAGTATCTAATGTAAAATATTCTAGGAAATATAAATATAAAGAATGATAAATCAGTGAAATATTCAAGGAATATAAACTACTTCCGTCTCCGCAGTCCATAAACGAGTTTTATTTTTGTCATTTAAAAATATCAATGTTGAAAGAATAATCCTAAATAAGTATTTATTTTATTTTTCTTTCGTTTTGTATGGCATGTGCTAGGTCTGGTGGCGTATATTGAAATGCTTATTCTTTATGTCCCCTCAGGGTGTTTGCAACCAAGCGAAGGAAAAACCTTGTGTTTTGAAAGTGGTACAATGGTACAAATAAGTACGCCATTAACTAACATAATGACAAAATTAATTTTCAAACCTTATGTATGATAAGACGATGCTGTTTTACCTTAAATATTAAGGGGTACTGACGACCCAGTTGGCACAATGGTCACCATACCGGACTGCTAAACACAGGGTTGCGGGTTCGATTCCCGTTTCAGACAATTTATGCTTAGATATTTGTCTATGGTCTGGTTGTTTCTATGTATTATAAGTATATATTTACAAAACAAAAGTATATATGTAGTATATCCGTTGTCTAGCGCCCATGACACAAGTCTAGTTACTTAGTTTGGGGCTGGATGGCGATGTGTGGAATATCATGCATTATTAATTTATTTTATTGAAATAAATATGATGCTAATCGAATACCTGTCTAACATATTCAGGTCATCTTAACATTTAGGTGAATGTAATGAGCATTTCTATTTGCGCACCATTCAGAGATTCAGATTGCTGTGCGTGCAGGCTTTGAAATATAAACTGAGTTGCTATTCTTATAGGTAAGAATACCGTTTCTTGAGGCCACATCAAACATAAAAAATGCATATTATTTACATTATGTGTATACAGCTCGAAGCCATCTGAGCCAGTATTTTCACAAATAATATTATCCCGTCAAAGTGCCGGAAATTACAAAGATCACAAGAATTAAAAACGTTAGGAAAGCCCCCGAGTCTAGAGGGTGAGTTCAAATGTTTTTCTAATGTTTTTGGGATGACTTTCGAAATTTGTTTATGAAGTTTTGGAATTTTGAAATGTTTTCAATTTGATTACTTTCCTGCTATAGCTATTTCATATTATTTATTTTCGCAACACGTGCAAAAATATAGTTAATTTAAATAATATAAAAATTAAAAGTCCTGACTGACTGACTAACTGATAAATCAACGCACAACTCAAACTAATACTAATGGACTGAAATGGAAAAAACAAGCAAAAATTTGACGTAGGTAAAGTGGTTGTATCGTACTTTATGTGTTAAAACCTTTACATCATAACAACTACAAGGTACAAAAGTACTAATGTGAGCTCAGATTTTTATTAAAAAAGAAAAGATTGATCTGATTATAGTATAGAATGGAATGATTTCCCCCCTAAGCCTAACAAACTCCATTGAAAACTCCAATTTTTCAAAGCTAGATTGTAAAAGCTATAGAACGCGGTCACGGTATGTGGATAACTTTTCTTATCTTCAAGTTGAAACAAATTAAGCTAAAAGTATACCAAAATATAAAATATTCCCCACGCGTTCCGAGTTAAATTGATCGCGTTTTATTTAAATTACTTTCACAAAGCTTTTGAAGTTTCACTCAGATATATATATGTTTGATCATTTATCCACGTCCAGCGGCCGCGGTCGCCGTCAATGTTTTTTATAATAACAACTCGAAATAATACGTGAAAAGAAAATGTTTTTGGTACAAAACTCGCTTACAAATATCTGATCCGAGGTCGATTACTATACCCATATGGAGAATATTTATGTTGCAGAGTTATTTTCTTTATTTTCTAAAAAACATTTTCTAAATATAATAGTTTATATTACACATAATTCACTGGTAAAGTGTAAAAAATCCGATCTAAGTGACACATCTTGGAACGACTCCCGCTCGCTGTATTTTCCTAACTTTTTATATTAGTTTCCACACCATTGCCCATGCCAGGGACTGTGTGCTGGCTTATGCCGGCGGTTGCATTTGTCATCTTTTATTTTCTAAGATATTGATGTACCTATCTTTTGTGTACTGGGTTAATAAATGTGGCATGATGCATAAGAACCGGCCATTATAATGTCATTATACTGTGATACAATTATTTCTTTGTGTTTTTTGATTTATTGTTTCGAGTCTCTATTCTAGGAATTAAGTTTCGTTAGCAAAATATTTACTACTGTTGACTAATACAGACAGATACTCAAACCTTTACAAACTCTTGTGAAAAATGTAATATAATAAATATTATACGCATAGCCTATGTATAGGTACGTATAGATATTTGTATCGAAAGAGTTTTCGAACAATTTCTCCCGTTTTTTGATGCGAAGATATTCGCTTGATGGAGCGAGAAATAACAGAAATATTGGCTTTCGAATTGATTTGAGATATGTTTGATAAGACGATGCTGTTTTATGTTACATATTACGGTCTACTGATTTATTTTATTGAAAGATATATGATGCTTTGGTAGACTGACCCCACTTTTACTGATCAATATAGGATCAGATTACCTTTACATATTTTGCTTTTATACACATTAACTATATTATCACGTTGGTAATTAAACATTTCAATTGCCGTAGATAAAATAAAGTTCTGGACAAAGTGGTACAATACAAAGGTAGCCTCGCGGACAGGACGCGCCTTATCCTTACAAATGAGCAGCCACTAACCCCTATAAGCTAACGAAGTATAATTTTACACTTTATTTACTTTTAAGCTCAGAACCCCAAAATGTACAAAATCTTGGGTACTCAGGTAAAAACAGTCACAATAAATGAAACCGCGACTTCTTTTGCCAGACGTTTGAATTGGTCATATGGAGCCACGATTCATGTGACATATTTTTCAGTTGCTCAGAAAAATATAACCTTTTTTGGTATCTTTACCCCTATGAGTCACTAACCTACTTTTTTGTCTCACAATAACACAAAATAATATAAATAAAGAATTTCCACTAAATAAGGTCCACATATCACAATCTAAAAGGACAATAAACAAAATTCCGTACACTTCGTCCCACTCGACACCACAGCATACAAGCATAGTATGTATGTATGAAGTGAGAAATTATTGTTATTTGCATCAGTCGAAGACAAAGATATTTAATGTTTTCTATTGAAATAACATATTGTTAACCTCATTAATGTGCCAAAACATCTAGCGTTTATTTTGATTCCACCAAATTATGCTTTGATTATTTTAACAGAAATAAATAGAGAAAAGAATTCCCAAAATCAAAACGATTTATTAATTAATTTTATTAAGTATTATGAAGTCAAAATCTGTAGCTTCTTTTTACTTGCTCCATTTGGTTATTGGTATAATTTGGGTCACTTAGGCTGCGGTCTGAAATAGCCTTTTAGCGCGGTCTATATGCGCAAGATTTTATTATTGCCTTGACTATCGGGAAATTGGGTCATTTGCAATGAAAGCACTGTTCATCCTATTCGGACCGCAACCATATTATAGACGTGAATATGCAGAAAAGATATCTGTACCTAACCCATGACAGCAAATAAGGCGAGTTATAGGTTTCGACTGAATAGATATAGCTGAATATGAGCTGTCGTCGCTGACCGGAGAGACACCTTTTAAGAACCAGCAAGGTTCCTAAACCTATAAGAAAAGTCAACTCTAAGCAAAGTTCATGTGTTCTTATACTATAAGGATAGTTTAGGTGTTGTCTCTATTACCGTGCAATTAATACTCTTCGGTTATAGGTATAGAAGCTCTGCCTTTGAGTTAATTGTTGTGTGGGAGGACTGAGTTGTGTAGCGTATGGAACACTTGGTTTATTATTTAAGCATACAGGTAAAGTGTGGTTACCGGCATATTAAGTAGGTGTGTATATTAAGCGCTTTTATAAACATTAATGCGAAAATAGAATAAATTAAAACAACAACACTTAGGTTGACTTGGACGATAACGCATCTAACTAGTATTGAGCTATCTGACGAAAACCACCCTTAGTAGTACGTAGTTATTGTTGGCTTATTATTCTTGCTGTTTTGTATGTGGTTTTTACTGATCTTACCTAAGTGCAAACCAATTTCTTATTAATCAATCAATCAATCAATCAAATCATTTATTTCAGACAATTTAAAAATCGATGTGTTGAGAACATAGTTTTTGTAAGTTTTTTTTGTAAAAACTTACAAAAACTATGTTAGTAGGCATTAATAAAGGTTATAACGATGTCTTAACGTTCCCTAATAGGTATATGAAATAAAACTAGGTAAATTATTAGTCTACGAATCTGACACAAGTCGTTTAATTAGCAACTTGTCATATTCATATTATGAAAATTATAAGTTTTCTAATCAGTTTTCTTACGAAAGTTTACTTATTGATAATTTTACAAAAAAACGGCATGCATCCTGTACGAAATACCCTATTAAAACACAATTAGGTATAACTTTTAAAAATCTAAACCTTTTATGAAAATCTATAGTTCGTACTCTACTTCTACGTACTCATCCAGAAAGATACATAATATAATGGCCACCCACAAAACCCTTTGTTTTAAAAATCACCCAATCACTTGAGCATACAGAATGATCAGACAGAATAACTCAATAAAAATCACATAGGCATACCTTCAGAATAAACCAGAATGGGACCACGTAAGCATTTCGACAAATATACATTGCACTCCATGCGCTACACTATTTCATACTCTACAAACTTAATATTATACCTACTAAAACATCTAACCGCCATTATTTCTATATAAATAAGATTGAAAACTGCGTATTTAAACCGCAGGAAAAACTTACTTTAAAGAGAGTGAACAAATTCAATTACAAAACTATTATAAAGACCAATCATTCTTAATACAATCAAAATAAAGTTTAAATTCACTTGTAACTAAAGTTTTCAAACCGCACTTAAAGTTGCTATAAAGTGACAATATAAGGTAGCCTACATCGTAAATCTATCACTGAATAATAAACTTTAATTAGAGTGACATAGAACTTAAATTTAATTACGCTAATATAGTGTAAGCGTAGGTGAAGAAAATGTCCTTAATGGTAATGTACTGCACTTATTCACAGGGACTTCATTTTTTTGGAATAAATCATGAGATGTTTCTTTCTTTGTACTTTTTAAGATTGTTTTAATACCTTTAAATGCAATTATTATTATCTGTGCTTGTGGCTTTTCCCATGAAAATATCGAAAGGAAAAGTATGTGTTATTCCGGGTCTCCACCAATATAAACCAATACCAAGTTTCATCGCAATCGATTTAGTAGTTTTCGCGTGAAGTGGCAATAAACATACTTAGGTACACTATTCGCATATTTTGTACCATTTCTTAGGGTGATACACTTGAGAGCAATCAAATTAAGACGACATCAGAATAATATTTATAATGTACACCAAATACAGACGCGACTCAACGAAAAACTGAAATATCAACAAAAAACAGCGGAGGTCTTACGGAAAGGCGTTGTACGGATACTAGATATTTATCCGATTTTATGTTATGCCGATATACCACATCATCGAGACTAACGCGGGTAAAACCGTGGAATGCAGCTAGTAATTTAACCCCTAGACGAGAAGGCCACCTTTAGTGCCACTCTACTACTTTGCCTATATTTAAGTTTCCTGTTTTAGTTTGTAATCAGTATTTAATGTTTTATTGTATGGTGCAATAATGTGTATATCTATGTAATAAATAACTCAGTTAAATATAACTAAACAGTTTGTCACTTTCGCGTGCGGCAGCGTTGAAACCTGTAGGTATAGCATGTCAGTACGCCAATCGAATGTCAATTCTGACATTATTTAGTACTTGTCTAGGGCGGGTACACTTCGGACCAAATTATTCAATATCTATGCAGGCAATGCAAGCTTATTTTGTACTAGCTGCGCCCCGCGATTTCACCCGCATTATAATTTTCTGTGCAACTTTATTAATTTTTTCTTTCATAAGAACCTTCTCCTGACAATCACAAACACAACAAAAAAAAATACCGAAATCGGTCCAGCCGTTTACGCGTAATGCCGTGACCAAGGAAAATAAGGATTCTTTTTTATATTTATAGATAATTATAAAATTGAAGGTCCTTACTTATTGAAACAATAATATAAACGCATAGCTCAAACCAATGGATGGATCAGGTTATTTAGCAACATGAAACCATTATGATATAGGCAGACCGTAGGCATCTGGGTTTGGATACTTCAACACTTACGCTGACTAAGTCGCGAGTTTTTATCTGCGTAAAACTAGGTTAGTCTTAGTTTGAGATAAACGTGAGTGGCCATTTCCGTCCTACTGCGCCACTAAGGTCCTCAAATAAAAAAAATAATCAAGAGGGTTTAAAAAGAATGACACCTATTCAACGCTCGTTATTGTAAAAGCTTGCCCTTTTGACTCTTGCGTGTACAGAGACCGTACCGTAGTAGATAGTACGATGTAAATTGCAATAAATGATCTAGTATTTGTGCCTGCTGTCTGTTAGCTTTAGGCACGGAAGCTACGAGTAACAAGTGTCTAATTACATTACACTTAGAATACACTTCAATGAAAGTATTATTTTTGATCCCATAATAATATTGCGATACTATAATTATTATTCTATTAACTCGTGAAAGGTGTTCCTTACATGGCCCAGGATCAACGAGCTTGGGAACAGATGAGGTAGAACTTTGCTCAACATAGGTTCGTTACCTAAAAGTTGTAAAGTTTTTTTATTAATCAAAGGTTATTTCAGGGCTCCGGCTTCTTTGGAATGGGTTCGGTAGTTTTTATTCGAAAATATAAAAAAAACTTAAAAAACACTTTTTGTAAGTAGGAGGTAAAACTACAGGTCACAGTTAGTGTTATATAATTAAAAAGATCTATTATATTTCACAAAAATATAACAAAAATGTGTTGAAAATTTCTCAAAAGATATCCGTTTTATCTATCCGCAATCTGGAATAAAGCCAAAA
Source organism: Idaea straminata (assembly GCA_951213275.1). Classification (NCBI taxonomy): domain Eukaryota; kingdom Metazoa; phylum Arthropoda; class Insecta; order Lepidoptera; family Geometridae; genus Idaea; species Idaea straminata. Next base: position 14,163,553 of record OX577857.1, read on the forward strand.
CTTATCAAAATAAGATATTTTGTTTCCGAGTGAAAATCTTCTCGTTTTCTTGCAAGCGCCATTAATTCTTTGTGAAATCTTATTTCGGTTGATATTTATCTGTTGAATAATGTTGTATTTTAACAACAGGCGATCCTACAAGGGGATATAGATAACAACCAGAATTACTGTTATTTACCTAACTTCCAAAATTGGGAAGGCTAAAGGGGAAGTAACATTTATTTTGAGTGAAAATTGGCCTATTAGTCTTCTTAAACTTGTTTTTTGCCACTACCTTTCAAACTTATAGAATATACGAGTATATCGTTAAGTAACATCTTCTAGCGGACCATTTATAAATCATTTCCCGCCTGTTTAAAGCCCTTACTTGTTTTGAAATTACCCAATTAAGATATTTTAATAAATAACGTCTTTCCCAATCTGCTAAAAGCCTAACAGCTTAGCCGATTTCGTTGATTTTACATTCCGATCTGTGATTGGGTATTTTTTGTAAAAACCTAGGCGTCAAATTTCGCTCTGCGCAGCCGTAATCCGGTTGACTATTAAGTGGATAATTCCGCTTGTTCGTAACTTTTTACAAAGAAAAGTCTGTGGTTGTGAAAATGTAATGAACTGATGCAATGTATAGAACAACAGTATCTACTATAACCATAGACTAGGTAGTATATTAACTCGTAAACAAATTATCTATCCCGAATCTACGTACGTTATTTCAGTACAATCACTTACAAAAACTATTTTATTTAATACTGAAAGTCCTGACTGATTCACTGAAATATCAATACTCAGCTCAAACCAATGGAGGAAACGGGCTGAAAGGCTAAAGGCATCCGCTATGAAAGAATTTTGGAAAATTCAACACCTATGCGGACGAAGTTGCAGGTAAAAGCTTGTTTACTTAAAGAAATTAGTAGCTCTGCCTAACTAATTTAACTACTGAATATCTTTCGTACAAAAATATTAGCGACCCGCGACTTTGCACATTTAACAGAGTAGGTATAATACATCTACATTTTTTATTTTATTTATTTTCGATAGTTGGGAAACATACAGAACTACGAGTATGATTTAAATATTTATAACAATTTATAAAAAACCCTTAATCCAACAAAGTTTCCAGTAATTCATAATAAATTAAAGTGAAACATTGAACAAAAACAAAGAGAAAGTTATGCTTACAACAAGTTATAAGGTATGAAGATAACCAATAATTAGTATTTTCTAGAGGTTAATGTATTTTATCGCAACACAGTTGTTTAACCAAGGCTGATTTAAAACTATGTAATTTCATAAAGAAGACATCATTGATATCATCCGTCATATTTCGTCCAATTTAGACAATACCTTAATCAATTATACACCACACTCCTTTGGTGAAAGCAAAGGAGTGATTCAGAGGAAAATCTAGGTTTTGTCGCTTTTGAGTTTAGCGCGTTCAGACAGACAAGACAGACGCGGCGGAGTGACTGTGTTTATAATATGTAGTGATAGCCTAATAGAAAGAAAAACAAACCTCATGATACGTAGCGAAGATAAAATAGAAGTGAAAACGTTCGTATTCAAATTGTTAAAAAAGTAAAAAGGTATCACTTCCCTAACTGCCTCTCACTAAACTCCTTAACACTTTTGCACTCGACTCTTCGGTCCCTTCCACCATAATTTAATCCAGTAGTAATTCGTGCCCTCTCATCGCTCATTCCGTACTAACATCCGTCCCTTTTAGTCCGTACTAAATGTACTAAACTGAAACGTAGATAGTTCTAGTTTAGTGCAACGGTTGAGTTAAGGTACTACCGTTTAGCGGATACTTTGTAACTTTGTGTTTAAACTGAAGGAAACAGTATGTGTGTATGAATTTTGTGGAGATTCTAGCTTTTTCCGGCGACTTCATCCGCCGCAACAAGATTTTGGAAAATTCGTACCATTTTCCAAAATATTTTGCTTTCGGATGCCTACGTAATGCCTACGTGCCAAGTTTTTACCAGATCTGTGAATTGATTTGAGCTGTGCGTTGATGTAATCAGTCCATCAGTCAAAACTTAAAATTTAAAGTGAAATACATTTAGGCTTCATTAAAGAAAAAAAGGATTTCTCCTGAAAGTTCATTTCTTTACCGTGCATTAATAGGTAGGTATCTTAAAGTGCACAAAGTGTCCCCTAAAGGTACCTAGTTATCTACAAAGAGTAGTTTCAGTTACCATTCCGTATTCAGAGTCAACCGTTCGTCGGACGGGACCGATCGACGCGACGGACGCGACGAGACCAACCGAGTCTCCGGATGCTCTCGTTACGACACAATGGGCTCTAGATCCGGATTGTAGACCGGATCGGTACCTAAGTATACCTACCTAGGTACAAGAAGCGTTGAAATGTTATTTTATATTATGCAGTAGTTTTAGCATAGATGAACTGCATTTTAGACAAATGCGTATATAAAAATACTTTTATTATTATGGGTAGATGAGGGATATATTGTATATGTAGGAGATTAGTTTCTCTAACGGTTATTAGTTTTTGTAACGCGTAACATTTTTCCTCGGCTAGGTCGACCATCTCACCAACTCGCGATAAAGAACTTCGTTCCACTAATAATTACTGATAATAAACAATTATGGCGAGTTGCTTCAGAGACGTGTTGACAATGAATGCCATATAACAAAATCTCGGTTTAGTGGTGTGTGGCAAGTGGCAAATAAAAATAAAAACTAAAATATCTTTAATCTACATCTTTATTTCAGACAAACCTGATACTTAACGAGATTTTGTTACATTTTGTTGTTTGTGTTAATGTCCTCTTTAATTGCCATATAAAAAACAATATAGATTGTGACGAGTACAACGCCAGCCAGACCAGTCTCCACGGTCATTATGTTACTACCATTTAACAAGGAATGTCAAATGCCAACATCATTAGGTAGGTATAAGTAAAGGGTAGGTACTTCGTAACGTTTACCCTAATCTTGAGTTGTTTAGACATCAAACCTACGTCAACTGACTTCATACACTTGTCAGCTATCATCCTCACTTTCCATTTAATATTGTAAATGCAAAGGTAACTTTGTCTGCCTGTCTTTATGTCTGTGTGTCTGTTACGTTTAAAACCCTAAACCGCTGGAGCAATTTCAATAAATTTTGCAAAAGATTTACTTAGATATGGGTACGTAAGAAAAAGCATCCAAAAAATGACCAGTTTAGCGCGGGTGAAACCGCGGATTCCATCAACTCTCTGATAAAGTTTATCGCGTTAATATTGGCCGTATATAACAGCGGTTACAAAGCGCCACAGTTGACGGACATTTTGATAATAATTAACATAGCTGGAAGCCGCAGCGAGCGATCTGATCGGCTCGGTAATGTTCTGGCAAATATTTGCGGCGCATTGCTGAAACGCGCCACGCCGCGCCGCGGTGAGCAGTAGGCTACTGCGAAACGAAATCATATCGAAACAATATACATAATATAAAAATACACATTTGCAATTTGTTTACGAATATCTGTTACTTATTAGAGATTTCTATTAAAATCTAAATTTTATAAAAATAGCGAATATTTATGACTTTACGTGGCGTGGGTCCTGCCTGCGACGTAGAAGGTTGTGGTCTGGGTGTTTGTTTATATTTACAAAAAAAAAGCTGGCTTAGCTTGGGCTTGTTCCAGTCGAGTAAGTGAGTGAACAGCTATTTTGTAGGGGCGTGTGTTTGGACCACATCGTCACCTACCATCAGTCAGGTGTGATAATGGTCAAACGCTGACAAATCATTTTGTAAAAAAATACTTTAAAAATGGTTTTGAGAGTAGATCACATGCCTGAGGCGATCCCACTCGACAACGGGTGAGGGTCCCGCGTTTTCCGACTACCTTCGGTAAATATTGTTACACCTAGAGGTGCCTACTACCTACCTACCTCTATCATACCGGGTTAATAAGGAAAAGTGGATCGTGCTTGTACTGAAAACAAACGAGTAATTGTCTTGTCTTCGTGTTTTATGGTTTACATTTCTTTTTGTTTATAGACCGGGGTAAAATATTGTATGATGGTGATTTTTTATTTCTGGACCGCTGTGCCGTAACATTGAGACTTACGTTATAATATCAATTTGATAGAAATACTTTTGTGTTGTCACTTTCGCACTTTTACAGATGACCTATGAGCGCTATACGCTTGTACTTTAATTTAAATTTATATGTTATTTAATTCAATTTGTTGTTATTTAAGTTTAATGTGTTTGTAATTTTAATTGTAATTTTTTTGTTGTTTTAGTATACTTACCTACCTTGTACCTAATTTATTCCTTTTTTTTATAAATTATACCAATGTCAAGTAGTTATAAAACTATAAGTTTTAGATTCTTTTTTAACAAAATACGAAATAGGTTTTTATAATTTCCTACAATTATTAAATAATATCCATTCCCCTTTCTTAACAAACATTGATACATCAATAAGGGCGCGCACACACCGAGTAGCTCCAACCCAACATCATTACGCTATATTTGCACAAGGGCAACTTAAAGTCATCGCTCGCTGTCATCAACTGAACCAATATTTTGTTAACATACAGAGACGCTGATTAAAGTCATGTTTGTCTGTTTGTCTTCGAGTAATTATAATAATGTAGGTAGGTTTTGAATATTGCTCTGACGATCTCGCGGGTCGGTGAAGGAAGATCCGCCCGGGAGGGAGGCGGAAGGTTGCGAGTTCAATTGCCGTTTTGAAACAAATATTTATCTGATCTTTATTGTATACAGTATAATAATTATGTATTTACAAAGAAAAGCATGATATAAGTATTTTATCCGTTCTCTGACGCTAACAATACAGGCCTCTTTGCTCAGTGTCTGGCTATATAACCCTGTGCGACATAATATTGTTATTACTATAATTAAAGCTATAGTCAAGTTAACGTAAGTCAAATTATCATGAGCTCACTCCAACGCATATTTGTAAATACCTTTATTCCAAGAATTTTAGCTATCTGCGTACCAAGTTTCATCGCAGACGGTTTAGTAATTTTTACGTAAAGAAAAAATCATGAAAAACCCTCTGAATAAAAGTCTTCTAACATGGAAAAACGTAATAAAATACATGCAATCATTTTTGGTTTCTTGCTACCTTTTTTCTGTCAAACTGTATACTACCAAAATATATTTTGTATTCTTACTATAACGTATATTATCAAAAAATTGCTAAATTCCTTAAAAGTTGATATTAGTGCCCCAACTTGGTGCTCACTCATTTGAATGCACTCCGACAGTGACCACCATTAGCTTTAAAAGTTTCTGCAGAAGGGAGACAGTTATATTTTATCCGTCAATGCTTCTATTTCCGTCTCGTGTCTCAAAACCTCTTTAACTAAAGTTTTCACCGGATTAACAAGATTGATAGCTTGTATAAAGAACTCTTAATCTTTAACTTTTTACTGGATTTCTAACGAAATCACTTTTAATTTAATTTGGTGATAAAGTTATGTTTAGACATGTAGCTGTGTGAGGGTAGGGAAGCGTGTTTGATGTCCGGCCGCGGTAAATTTACGTTTATTGTTAAACGAATTTACTGGAAATTTAATTTAAATAACTTAGGTGTATTGAGGCTGAATTTGGAATAAGTGGATTAGGAGTTGATGAATTCAGAAAAAAATAATGTAGGTAAAACAATTTTGAAGATGAATTTGAATTTGAATGAATTTTCTGCATATACACGTGGAGTCTAATGCTAGAAATCAATAACTTATCTAGCTGTTACCAATGGTTAAACTAACATTTTTTTCATGTATTTGCACAAGAAAGATGTCATTTTAACTCGATAGACACAGTATTAATTTTGACCATAACAAATTACAATGTTTCTTGAACTTTATAATTGAATCCGATAACAAGCAGTAACAACAGGTGCCTTATCAAAGTTTGAGCATTTTTGAAAGATTTTTCCGTTCGACTCAAACGGTCGCGGCTGTCTAATGAACCGGCAACGAAAGTAAGCCGCTTTGAGAACTGCCTACGAATTACCTACCAACTTGTTGAGTGCACGCGCCCTAATTACGCTACTTCCGTGCTATATTAACGGGCAATTTATTGGCCGAATGAATAAGTACATGTGATTGTTTAGTTTGGTATTTTCAAGTGATAGGTCAGCGTTTGACCTTCCTGATAGAAGGTGACGGCGCGTGGGTGTGAGGAAGTGACAATTTGTAGCGACTAGCGACTGCCGCCGACACGACACGTTGTCGGTCGTCGGTCGTGTCGGCAAGCGGGAAGCTATTCGGATAGGGAAGTATCACATTAATTTACATACAGGGCTGTCATAATACTTCAAATTTAACTATTTTTAACAGACTTCAAAGAAGGGAATAAAATCAATTTAATTGCTTTTAAAGTTGGTAACATAGGATCTTAAATAAATATGTAGGTAGGTACAGGTTCTCAACATTAGCCGATAGCCATTGACATATACAAATTTGCAAAATGCAAAAAGGTTCTCAATTCGATATTAATACCCATATTTTTAATGGCTATATATGGTCCATGAGAATTATGAAATAAATGCATGTTTATTTAATTTTAATATTGTATTGCGCCCGTCACTGACACGCGAAGAACTGTTCATGTATCCCCCTTCAAACCGAAACTAGAAACACGAGTGACAGTCACAGCACCTACCTATTGTGAAGTCAGGAGGTATCTTCTTGTAAAAAACCGCTCGTTAAAAACCCCTACATCTATTTTATAATCATTACATCCAACATTTATATTCAAATCGCAAACTTAACATCAGCGGAATCGCCCTTCATGAAAATGTCTTAAAAATTCATAAAAACCCATCTTACTTCCTTCCGAAGAATGGGATACTGTAAAAAAGTTGAGATAAGAATAAATTATGGCGGAGGAAGCACCATTAAAATAATATTAATTCGTTTGTAACGCGTCGCGTCGCGTGGCGGCTCGCGAGGCAGGAGGGTAGGACGCGAGCGACCGACGACGCGACACGGCGTAGCACGCGGGTGGTGACGGGACGATCTTATCGAAGTGTCGACTCGAGTTGCTCTTACCTTAATAGTACCTACAGTAGAAAATATAACGCAGTTTGTAATTATAGTAAGTTTTTTTGTTGGAACTGCACATATTAGCCAAATCAAGCAATTTCGGCCCGATATGTGAGTTTAGTATATCTGTGGAGGCATGAAACCATATTTTTGGAGGCATCACATTAAGCCATTTAAAATAAGTATTTCCATAAGCGTAGAAAGAAATAGCGCAGGACAGGGATCGATGGAAGACCCTCGTTTTGGAGGCGAAGATCCAGTTTGTGTTGTTGAGCCAGCGTGTGTGTGTTTTCTTATTCATATATCGCATAGCTTGAATGCCGGTGCCTATAGTGGCGGGCTTGTTCTTGCATCTTAATCTTATCTTAATAACTTAATCTTATTGTATTCAGTCAGTATTGGTAGTGACAGAGATGCATATCTTCTATAGATACATTTGCACATTATAAAGCGTAACACGAATAAAGTCTGCATTTTGATCCAAACCTACATTCTTATGAGTTAGATAATATATCAAAACGAAATTATTCTTCTATGTATCATGAACTGTGGCACCAGTTCAGATGTTCCACCCGCTTTGCATTTGTTATCTGTGGAGTTAGGAAAGTTTTTGCGGCGGTCATTTTGCTCTCCACCTAAACGGTGCGGTCCAATTGTGTCGAGTTGGGGACACTTTCTGTCATTTTGCCCTCTTACCTCTCACCTATCTCATCCCCTCTTACCCCTTACCTCTTACCTAGTGATATATATCGGGTTCAGTTTTATTTAAAATATTTGAAAAGAGAATTTTACTCGAATGAGAGATCAGGGAATTCATATTATTTCTTCAGTTAAACAAATAAATAAATATTACAGGACATTCCACAAATCGCCATCTAGCTCCAAGCTAAGTAACGAGACTTCTGTTATGGGTGCTAAACAACGGATATACTACTTTTATTTTGTAAATATTTTCATTAAATATACCACAGACGAATATCTAAACATACATACTTGTATGAGGTGGGAATCGAACCCGCAACCCTGTGTTTGGCAGTCCGGCATGGTGACCTATGTGCCAACTGGGTCGTCAAACATTCCTTCAATTCAATAGTAAAAAGTTCAATAGTTGAACTATTTCTTCAATTTCTTCCGACTTGATCAATCCAAAATGTGACTATATTTACCCTTCTGTCCTGAATGACTGACTGACTGATAATTCAACGCGCAGCTCATATGAACGAATCGAGCTAAAATTTGGAATACAGATAGTTAATTATTATAGACGTAAGCATTAGCAACTTTGAAGCGAAGTTGAAGTGACGTACAATAGTTGATTAATAAATGTACATTGAATAACAACCAGTCTCCTTGAGACTTGAACAAATAATTCATCAATTCCTGTAATTTTATATTTTAGTTTTAAATGCGATGATAAAAACATTATGCAGTGAAAACCCTAACACCGGTGCGGGCGGCGCAGCGTCTACTCGTGGATATGACAATTTATTTCGTTACTATACCACATGAGTAAAGAACTATTATTTGCTTATGTGACTCTACTACAGATTGAGATGAGACTATTTGTTAATGCCAATCTAGACACATTTGACCTCATTGTTTTAAACAGTAAACTGTTTTAACGACAAATCAATTTCGTACCAAATGCCCATCAAATTCAGAAAATATGCACTTTTTCGTACAGAGACTCATTGTTAGTAAAAGTTATTTAAAGTCATAAAAGTCAGGGTCCATTTTTTTTATTGGGATGCCTAATCTATTTTGTACACAGATCACACAGAAACGTCTTAACAAATGAAAGAAATCCGATATTAGTAATTAAATTGTTACCCAATTATAAATTGATTAAAATTTAAAATTAAAGAGTTTTATCTCCAAGGCCACTTTCCTTAGTGGCAAAAAACTCTACCCTTTTAGAAGTTAGTGTACCTAATCGACATTCTAATTTAAAATGTAAAAGCAGTCTCACTTAAGATTCAAGTCAAACAAAAGCAGCTCCTTAACTCCAGCTAACTTTTCTCATTCTCCCACCAAACAACACCAATTTTCTAAATAGTTCAATCAGACTAAAATCATTTAAACTCCTACACTTCGGTGCTTTTTCTTCTCAGTTTCAATACTGGCATCGAAACAAGAGCAGTTTAGATTTAAAAATAAAACTGTCTTGTTTAGGGCGAAGTTTTCACATTTCGCGAGATACAGTGGCTTCAAGTTTTTGGGTTTGTTTGTTTGTGGAGAGTTTTATATTGTTTTAGTGGATATCGAATATACAGCATGCAGTAGTTGGTCATAAACAATATTTATGGTGTTAATAATATATATTAAGTATGTGTATGGATTCAAAAAATTTCGCTTTTAACGGAAGGCCCTTAAATAAATTTCAATTTAGGGGATTTCAAATCCCGAACTTAATATCTTCTAGACACCGCGTGCTGCATCTTAGACCGCATCGTCACCTGCCAGATGTGGTAGTTTCCAAACGCTGACCTATCACTTTAAATATAAGTGAACTGAAGGAAAACTTTCACCGCAAATTAAATACGTCGCAAATTCAATCGGTAAACCGAATAATATCCGAAAACATATATTTTATTAAATGAGAAACGTAGTCGTCGGTAATAAATTTCGAAGACAAGATTAAACTTGTCATGGGACCCCATTTACTTAACGCAAATTTATGTAAATACCTCCGCTTGTTAGCTCCACTACCTCCCAAATGTTTTTGTTTGCAAGCGAAGCCTAGCTCCTAACTTGGGGATGCATTCTGCTGACTGAGATACTGATTACATTTCAACCCCCTCTGTTACCTCTTGGATATTTTGATTAGATAAAACAAATATAAACTGGTGATCAACGCTTAGCACAAACAGCTGATATTTTTACAATAATATTTTTTTACAGGTGTGTTTGCGTTATACTTAAAGGCAGCATCGTCTGTAAGGTAAAACCCTGAGATGGTGGTATTTAACAATTAATGTATACTATCTCATTTCTTTTCTAAGATTTACAATTTAACAATTACTAAAACAATTGTTTGATGCTAAATATTAATAAATTAATTAATTTAAATAAGTAGAGTGTCCCGTAAATTTAACATCTTTACTTTTTTTAAGTATAAAAAATGTTATCATTTAGGTATAAAAAAATCTGAGTTGAGTTGGGAATCTGTAGAATTGGGATTCCGTGGAGATGGAAATCCGTTAGATTAAGATTCTGTAAAGTTGTGAATCTGTAGGGTTTGCAATATGTTGGGTTGGGAATCTTGTAGAATTGGGAGTCTGTAGAATTGGGAACAAACCTGCGGAATTGGTACAACAATAAGTACCTCTACCATCCATATAACATTTAGACAATACCTCTTGTAGGTACTGAAAACCGTTTCATTAATCACTCCACTGTGACAACTAGCTGCATCATCATCATAACCACAAAATTGAACCTTATTTTTAAAACTAGTAGAGCCTGTATTCGGTTGTGGTTATCTCGTATGTGGTTTGCTAGGATCAAGTTGATTGATTGGCATCTCTCGGGTCAGAGATCATTGCGCCGTCACTAATTCGTTTCTATCGATTATTATGATCGATTGGTGTTGTACTTTTGTTATTCGATTGTTATTCGTTTTGTTCTGTTAGTGTAAGAATTATTTATGAGGAAATATTTGATGAAAATGTGACGTTAATTTATGAAAATGAGATTTTATTAAATGTTAAAGTAAAGCAATTAAGAATTAAGTAAGAAAGTATAATGTAATTTTCTTTTGGAATATTAAAAACGCTTTTACATTTTCCTCTTTTGCCAAAAGCTGTAGGATATAATCTAATATCCGTCGAGTTGCAGGATCGATCCGAAGGAAAAGGACTTTCCTTCGAATGTTCCAATTACTTAACTTTTTCACCGTTTTAAAAGAAAACTTAAGTGTTCGTTAATATCATTTGCTTTCGCGCCAAATAATGCTGTTATATTTTACCATCACGTAGAACCTTATTCTCGAAAGCTTACGGTAAAATTTTCTTTGTCTTAGTAGTTAGCCTGCGTTGGTGATTGTCTAATTTGCAAATGGACTCGTGTCGTAGGCTCTGCAATTTGGCTTAAGCTAAACTCTTGGATGATCGTTTCGAAAAGTGCCAGGAAATGGAAATACACTCGGTTATTGCTGACGACTGTAACAGGAAATGTGGATAATGTTGCTTTAAAAATTTTAATTCAATTTGTTTTCTTTTTGTTTCAGGTAAGTGGTGTTTGGAGAGTGGCATCTGTGAGTTTAATTTGTAATATTGTTATAAATGGTATTGAATAAAAAGGGACCTGGCGAATTTAATCCACAAAGTCTCATTTAAAATGCTATGCGCAAACGGAAAGCTGATGTTGCTTTTTTTGGTAATAAGATACCTAAATGCAATATACTAGTCTTTCAAGCACAAGTAAGTTTTTCGTTCAAGGTATAATCGTAATTTTTACTCATATTTTACAAGGTAGGTACAACTGGCAGACCTACTAGTTTTGATCATTTTATTTACAATAGGAAAGCATTTGATGCCTATAATGTCCTGTTCAATCATCCTATGGCAGGGTGACAGTGGAGAGAATATTCAACAACCTGGCCGCACTGTATTAAAAGCCATCAACGAGTTACCATAAACTACGTCTCTCCCCACAAATCTCCATAACAAATGTACGTCCACGGTATGAATCAAGCGGCTTCTTTCAGCCCACGCTACCACCGCGACCGCTCTCGCTGTCCCACTATTTCCTAACAATGACGTCTCTAAATATATTTGACAGATGTTGGTAGATATTAATTATTTTAATTGTGGTTAGTTAGTTCCTGATCTATGATTTATAAATTAACTAATAACTTTAAATATATCATAAATTAATATAATTCTTGAAAAATATTACTAATAACTTAAATTAATAATGAATCATAGATTGCTTCCCTTTACTCTATAATGGCTAAGCTCTCCGTAATATTTGTTATTTAATACAATAGAGCAAAGGAAATTCTCCTAGAAGCACTAAAAAGTATGTCTTATGAAGATACAGAGAACTTATTAGTTGTTTTAAAATAATAATAATCTAGTTAATTTAGTATTCATAATAATTTTCATTATATTTTATATACACCTTTACCTAGTTTCTTTTATCTTTATACACTTTTAATTTTACACTTAATTGTCGTTATTTGCTTAAGAATGCATTAGGTTTATTTTAATAATCAATTTTCTAGTATTTATTTTATTTTATAAGCTGTTAATTCAAACCCCTAATTCTCATGAAACACAGGAACATCCTTGTTCAGGCAAATGTGTTTTTGTATTTTTTGTTCATAGTTTACATTTCAAAACGGTTTTGGATTTTTTTTTTTTAAATATCAACGAAGTTGAAAACTTGACTCTACCGAACATGATTTGTAAGGATTTAATGATAATACCTACTTTTTAGGGTAGTTTTACACTATAATAAGGCTTAAACAATAATAAAGAGTTTGGGGAACATATTCTTTACAAATCCAGAAATACAAATTCTATTACAAAAAATTGTGTATTTTGAAGAAAAAAATATATCTTAGAAAATTTCTCATAGAGTGGCCTAGTAAGCTCGAATTTTCTTTGAAATTCTACATCACTTCTTCTAACCCCACCAATTCCCAAGGAACCTAGTCAATTACCCGCTAGTACTATGGCGTATAAAACAGGATTACATTTTGCAATATATTTCAGAGCCAATTACCCAGGGTTACCAAATCTAACAATTGTAACAGTATGTTTTTACTAACATGCGTTACCTAATCGCTCCCAAACATGTAATATCACAAATTCTCTCGGTCTCGCGTCTTTTTGCCGTCCTTGAGCGGGCGGCTCCGGGTTAGGTACTCTCTGACAAGGAGCATTTTGAATGCGGCAAGAAAATGTACTAGGTTGTATTCCTACTCATGTGGTACTAGTACAAAACATAAGACTCGTATACACTTCAGGAGCATATTTTGTATATCTTAATAAACAACTTTTGATGTACGACTTTTTCGAAAATTTGGAGGTTTATTCTGTCGATTTTTTTATGTAATGATTAAGATAAAGATTATTAACATGTATGGTCAACCGTGCTCAAATGTTTCGCGGCCACATTTTGTACTACACTTCCAAGCTGCGACAACATCTATTAACACAGTTGATGAAGTAAAATCTCAATAACCTCTCTGTGTAACCTTAAAATTTTCATGAAATGTTCGGATTTCTAAACATCGTAGCCATTGAAACTTGTTTACAACAGACTAACTGTCATACTCGTTACTGAGTTTTGTTTTTGTGAAGAGAGATATTTTGTAAACAAAATACTAGAGCCCTTACGAGTTCGTAAACCAGTAGCCGAAGTCGAAATCGTCTCGGAGGACTATGACTGCCATGCAAAAGGTTCAAAATGATAGTCAAGTGAATCCTCATTGCTGCTGTGCCACTTTTGAGTTCTATAAGACCCTTGTCAGGATATACTCAATCCCTTGGGCCCCAGGGAGCCTTGGGTCTCTTATCGACAGCAGTCATAGCTGATGTATGGGGCATTGGGCAAGTGAGCTCGTACGGAAAATCTCGACCCGATGTTTCATTTAGATCGAGGGTAATTGCAACTCGGAAGGATTTTCGACCAACGATAACGGAGATTGGTTTATTTTTTAATAGGATTTTTGTATTTAGGGTGGTTTATGTGGTACAATGTTTTGGTTCAGTTTAATGATTTTGGAAAAAATTAACATTCATGAAACAAATTAATATGGTAAAAAAGGATAAAATAGGTCGTTCGAATCGTCAGTCATGCTTTGTAGGTACAGTCGGCTGCATAATTGCAGCCCCCGGTAGACTTCTAAAATTACTATTATTGGCATGTTTTCATTCTTAAAATTTTTGTTTGATAATTTGAAGAGTTAGAAGACTTTAAACTTCAACTAAAGCAGGTGTCTAGAATCTTGCTTGTGTTGAAAACAATCTTATTATAATAAGATTGTTTATTATAAGATTGTTTATTATAAGATTGTTTACTGTTGTTGTTGTTGTACTGTTGACTGGAGTTCTACGGTGGGTCTGCAATTATGCAGCCGACCGTACATACTCGTAGCATAACAGTAATAACTATCGTCTAAAATTTTCCTAAAAAAAATGGTCAGCGAGTTATAATGCATCTACATAATAAGTTATAAGTTTGCAAACTACATTCTCCAAAAATTCAAAAAACTACCGTTTAAAAAACCGTTACCAAATTATATTAAAAGTAGTGTTATGTGAAACATAAATCCTCTACCTACGGTCATCAAAATACTTGGAACATCTTAAACTGTAGGTTAAACCAATCTATATACTTTATGAACCATACAACAATATTTAAATTAAGTATTCATTAAGAGAAGACGCATCGATTTTCATGTCATAATTTTTGTAAATCAATTTGTGTACCGTAACTGTGTATACTAATATAAATTTATTGTTATTACTATTAAGAGAGCTGAAACAGACCACAGACTGAATGCTCGGAAACGAAAAGTATTTTCCTTTCCATCCATGTTTGTTCATTAATGGTTCGAAAGAGGGAAATTCGTTCAGGTACACAAGAAAATTGTATTACTTAAAATGAACCAGAAACAAAAGATAATCGAAACGGATACAAAACACGGCTGAAACTTGATCGGCCAATAGCTCGCCCATCACTAAAATTTCGTATCCATCTATCGTCTAAATTTCACTAATATTTGCACAACCTGTCCAATAAACAAGGCATTTCTGTCTTAAAATTACACCAAAATGTAAAAAAGTACCTAAAAACTGTACCAAATTCAAATAAAGACAACTTATTTTCATTAACAATTTTGAAAAATTCATTTGGCGGAGATCGTGATCAGAATAATCCTATTTTATCACAAAACTAAATTGAGTATAGAATCGTATCAATAGATGGGGTTTGTGTCAAATCAAAAAAATCATCAAGATTTGCGTGATCCATAGGTAACAATCGCCCGATACAAATTCTGTATATAGTCTACATTGAGCCCAACAACGACTATAAATAATGTTTGTTTTACCATAAATTAACGGATTGTATCTTTATTATGATAATAGATGTAATCTATTGAATTTTCATTGAAATTATTATTCAATCATTTAATTTTAAGCTTCAAAGGCTTTACCGATTCTTCATTATAATATTAGAAATTGTTTTAATTAATGAATATTTAAGTTATCAAAATTTGAATTTAAGTTTTTAAGAAATATATATTTTACAAAATATGAGCAGCAGATCTTAAATAATGATAATGATAATCTATTTTGCTTGAAAAGCATACAAAATCTATACTTGTGTGTTTGTTTGTTTGAACGCGCTAATCTCAGTTCGAATTGAAAAAATATTTTTGTTTTGGATAGTCAATGTACTAAGTATCCAAAACAAAAATATTTTTTCAATTTCCTATAGCCTTCCTCGATAAGGCTACTTTTCATTTTGATATTCCCATGGGATCAGGACTTACGCGGGTAAAACCGCGGAGCGCAGCTAGTATTATTATAATGTGGCTTTTCTAAATCATTTTTTTAGTGAAATCCGTGGATACAAACCCGAAATATCCTATAACTATTTTTAAATGTATCAAGAAAGGATAGTACAAAAATTAAGTAGGTAGGTAATAATCCAGTAGGTATATTTAAAACGTAATGAATTGTATAAAGTAGTCTCATAATCAATTATTCAGAATTCAGAGACGCGAGAGAAAAATGGTAACGTTTTTAACACGATTCTCTCACGAAATATAGAATACTTTTCTATTATTCAAAATAGATTAATGGTGGCGAGATATTATAAAGTTGTTCGAACATTTGAAATATATCTATTCTCAAAATATTATATACGAATTTCATTCAGTTGGTGCTGGGGAAATTCAAAGTCCTGACTGACTGACTCATACACGGCGCACAGAATGGTCTTAGTGAAGTTTAGTTGTCCTTAAGACAGAAAAATACGAAATCTTTCCTTGGTTTGTTTGTTTCTTACTCCATCACGCAAAAACTATTAAACTGATTGCAATTAAACTCAGTATGTAGATAGCTGAAGTCTATAACACATACTCAGGCTACTTTTTATTTCTATTTCGCGGGTAAAACCGCAGCAATTATTTTTGACAAGCACTTTTGATAATGTTTTCCGGAAGATTACCTTCGTGGAAACTTTATAACGTACTAATAATGTACTAGACATAGATATGCGAATAATAGTTGACAAACACAATGGTTCTTATACTTGGTACCATCAATTAGCTTTTATTGTAAACACAGACCAGATACTTACTTGAAACCGACCGATAGTTTACTGTTATTATGAAACAGCTAAACGATTGTTCAATTTGCTTATTCTACAGAAAAATGTCATAAAATAAACCGTGTAAAAGTGTAAACTTTAACTACTGAACACTCTTCTCCTGAAAAGAAAACAGCCAAAACGCAATTGACCGAGCGAAGCGTCTCTGCTTCGAGTCGGGCAAAATTAGCTTTTGTCTGTCAGTATGTTGGTCCTTTATAGGTCGTTTTTACAACCGATTTGGACAAACCTTGGTAAGTACGTAGTTTTTACGATCATAATAGGTTTTTTTGCCGATGGGGATTTTTTTATTGGAGGTACTACTTCCTCTAAAAGGGGACAAAAAGGGAGCTACTGAATATCTCCGCCTTACGCGATCTAATTTTGATATTTATTGCTTAGCCTTTGTTGCAAAATACTTGGTGCCAGCAAGAGTAACTACTATTCGCAGAACTACAAGTTACGTCATTGTTCTTTCGAATGAGAAACTTGTCTTTCTTGTTTGCTTTTAAAAGTCGCGTTTGGCGATCAATTAACTGTTTATTTTGTTTGCAGTCTGAGTAATCCTTTAAAGTTTGCACCAAAGGCGCGTCGCGTCGCATCGCCCAACTTGCGTCGCCTGGGCAAAGTTAAAGAATGCCCAACTTCGAATCGTCTAGGCAAAGTTAAAGAATGCCCAACTTTGGCATCGGGCAATTTAATGAGCTTAATTCACAACTCTTAGACGAAGCCAATGAAACTCTTCAAAGCGCTTTTGAGAGTTCACAAGCGTTATTGTAATTTACTTACAATTATTGAATTATATTGTTAATTGTTTCTATTTTGTTTGTTTCTTATAAAAGTACCTTATTTTGTTTGTTGTGTTGATATCTACAATTTGAATTGGGTTTAATTATTAAAGACGCGCTCAGAGGGTTAGTTGGCCTTCCACTATAGGTTTGAAAGTTGGAAAAAACGTACGTATTATGTTACTACTCATTTGCTTAATTGCTTAATAGACAAACATAGTTGATTTTAAGTGAACAATTGTGTAAGTTTCTACTCTCTTGACAAATGGCTGAAACAAGACTTCGCTATCTGCTGCATGGTTCTTGACCTCAGTCAATGGTCATTAGACTATCCATCCATTACTGTCAACTCAGACTGCAGACATTTTTATCGGGCGATATATTGCCGATCATTAACTATAGGCAAAACAAACCAGTAATAAACTATTATTATGTGAAATGAAGCATCGGTGTAATATAATTTGTCATAATTAAAATGTAACAAGTGGAAACGTGTTTAGATCTTGTGTAGTTAACCCACATTTGAATTGAAGTTATCTTCAATATTTGTTTGTGTTAAGACCGACCAGCTCTGTAAGCCTGTTAACTGATCTTATTATAAGGTGGTATCGAACCCCTTTGTTTTTTTTTTAGTTTTTCGTATAACTGTCCGTATTAGAAATTTAAATGTCATATCTTTAGTACAATAACAAAACATGTCAACTTCTAAAAACTACATTAGACTTTGCAAACTATCGCAAATAAAATTAATGACACTGTTAAAGAATAACGAATAAGGAATGATTACTTGATAAACAATTTAGTAGTTGGAAAGTTATGTTCTAGAAGATACGCTGTTTACAAAATAAGGCTATATTTCGATATCCTAATGGGAAATGTTTTCAAAAAACTGATTTATTATTATTATTCACAGAATTTATTTCAGTTTACACTCCTCTAGCAGTGTGGACGCTCCGAGAAGAGCGACTTCTTTAAAGTTTCAGCCAATCCAAGAGTCAATAGTGTAACGTTAGCCTATAGTTGTACAGCTTTTGCTATACCGTCCATTACCAATACCTTTCTATTACTAAGGTTCAGCATACCGCATCTCATGCGCACAAATTACACGCAGTTACGGCACCGACATACTTTGACCTTCCATCCCCCTCTCATTTCAAAGAAAACCAGAAAACAAAAGTGTATAACCTAAATGGTGTAGAGGTCAGAGAAAATTGGACGCTTATAGTTTACCAGTTTATTCTGCCTTCTGAACTTTTACGATGCAAATTAAACTTTAAATGGGACTATTAAGGTCGTAATTTGTTCGATTGTTGTTCAGGGTACAGACGGGAGCCATACAAATTGATCCCATCAGTGGAGGATCTCGAGTGCGGGCTTAAGGCGAAGCAGGGTTTGTCGGAAATCGCACTATTTATATGAGCATTAACTAAATAGCGGGCTTTGTACCGGTGTTATTGGTTTACTTAGTGATTCAGCCATGATTTCGGGATGAGAACTGTTTATTTTGAACCTCGAAAATTACTTGGTTCGCTCTCGAATACAATTAGATAATGTAGCAACTTAAATATTTGAAGCCCGTATCTGTATAAGTACGGGGATCGGTAAATAGTTCTCAGAATTTATATTGAATAGACAAATATGTGAAGTAAGATTTTCTTGTGAACATTTGAATAACTTTGATGAATTCCTGAAAATATTTTTAAACCATAACACCATCTATATATCTTATATCTTTAAATGAGCAATTCTTGTTTAGATATATAATTGGAATCTCGGAATCGGCTCCAACGATTTTCATGAAATTTGGTATATAGGGGGTTTCGGGGGCGATAAATCGATCTAGCTAGGAATCATTTTTAGAAAATGTTATTTTATTCGTGTTTTATCGAAACTTACTTTTTTTTATCTGAAAAATATGACTCTTCCTGGCAGCTATTGGCGAACTACTAATACTATTTTTTGTGAGCAATAAAGTTATTCCAGCAGATGGCGTTGTTAAGTAACACGAAGTCAATTAGTGTTTGCTTTGAGGTTAATCTAAGTAAAAAAAAAAATACCGAGCAAAGCTCGGTCATCCAGGTACTATAAAAATTTAAGCACTGACTTACTGATAATAATATATCAACGCACAGCTCAAACCTATGGACAAATGGGGTTAAAATAAAACCGGTAAGTACTTCACAATAAGTAGCTAGCGCACTGTAAAAACTAATAAAAACTTAGTTATAAAATGGAAGAAAATCTCTACAAAAACGAAACTAAACTTTAATTAGAGAACAGATGACCCCATTTACAAAGGGCCCAGAATAAATTGTCCTTTTTACTCTTGTCTCAAAATGAGCCATTCCCAGTAAGCCTTAACCTCCTGGCCCATAAACCATACAACTCTGGTTTATAGTGTAAATAAAGACAAACTGTCTGTTACACCCGGACCACGTCAAGTTATCTAACGAATGACATTTACAGTTAGGGATCATTGGTGGGCGCGTTCCGAACACACACATCCTAACTAAGTTTTTAAGACGATTCGACCTGATCTCAGATTGCAACTGAATAAACAAAAGTTTTTTAGGTGAATTTTCAAAATAAGTGAAATTGTGTGAAACATTTTTAAGTGAACCATTGCTTTGATTGTTACATTTTATATGCCGTTGAATGTTACTCACAAGACCGAGGCAAAGCATTGTTTTACTAAAATTTCGTTTTGGAACGTTTATAAGTGCGGTTGGAAATCTAAATTTTCTTGTATGGTTTTTATGAAAATGCTACAGATTCAAATATAAAATGAGACTTATTACGGTTCTTTTCAATTTAATTTTTTATCAGATTCTTTTTAAAATTAATTCAGGCTGAATTGAGAACACATTTTTAGGTGAATTAAGATTTTTAATGTGGGATGAAAATTTGTCGGATAAGGTAGGACTAAATCACAATAACTTCTGGTAGTTACGTACAAATTACAAAATGCTAGTTACGAATTTACGAGTTTGAAAATATTTAAAATAACAAGACAAGTAAACGTGATCAAGTATAACACAAATGCGTTAGTAGACAAACTGCTCTTCTAACCTCGCCAGGAAATGCGTGCCAAACTTCTCACAACACACTAAACTGGAATTTAACCTTTATTACCACTGAGTAAACTTAGTATTACGTTGCGAGAAGGATAGTATTAGTTTAGAAATGTTAGAACAGTTTTTCGTCCACACAGCACTTTTTTACGGATGTACGTGAAATATTTCCCTAAATCTTCTATAAATATAAAATTCAAAATCTTGATTGACTGACTGATACTTCAAAGCAGAGCTAAAACTAAAAAACGGATCAAGTTAAAATTCGGCATACTGATAGCTGTTATGACGTAGGCAGCCACCAAGAAGAAGAATTTATGAAAATTTAACTTCTACGCGAAGAAAACTCACAAAGTATCTTCTTGCTGAAGTAAGAATCCATAGCATAACTAGCTTTTACCAGCCCCTTCGTGCGTTAAATTTTCCAAAATCCATTTTTAGCTAATGCCTGCGTCATAACTGCTACTGTTTGCCAAATCCTAACCCGATCCATTAGTTTGAGCTGTGCTTTGACATATTATTATCAGTCAAACAGTCGGAACTTTTAATTTTATATTTTTTTATTTCTTAAATGACAATCGGAAAAATTTCGAGCCAAACTACAACACAATACAAAAACTTATGTAATACGATTAAAGCTCGATTGTTCTGTCATTACTTCAACACGCCCCGATGTTTACGTTCAATGGCAACACCGAAACATTGTTTATACTTATTGTCACGTACAACTATATACATTGGGAACTTGCTTACTGAGAAGTTACGAACAAAGCAAGCACTAGTTGGTCCCTTCTTGTTGAACTATGAGTAAACTACGAAATACAAGTTATTATAAGGGGTTTCAATTTGGGGGTCTTTAAGTCACGAGTGAATAGGAAAAGCTTGCTACATCTTTTATAAAAGCTTGCCACATCTTAGACCGTATCGTCACCAGCTACCATCATCCGGCAGGTGTGATAGTGTTCAAACGCTGATCTCTATCCATTACAATCGCATGTATACTTTATACACTTAATAATTATATGCCTCTATCGTTCCATAGGTTTGTATTGTATATGTAATTTTTTTAAGAAAAATCCATTTTCTTCTTTTTTTCTTTTAGTATATATTTTTCCCTTTATATAAGTCTTCTATTCGTCACCCGTCACCATAACACAAGCTCAGACGATTGATATTAATATAAAATACTCTCATGTTACCATGACGCATAACGTTACATACCGGGAACGGGACGCGTTTTGTTACCGTAACATGACACTTTTGTGTGAATGCAGGTGTTCCATCCATATATTAGACGTTATCACGTCAAAAATAATCCAGCTAACATTTTTCTCTACACAAGGCCTCCCTATAAAATTCTTCAAATTAAACCAAAATTACAATTCTATTGTATTCTTATTGTAATCTATCGGTGTGACAAGCGGACGATTAGATAAACATCTTCGGTAAATCGATTGGATGCGGGTCACACCGTGCGTGTATACATATAAATTATTTATATAAATTGTTATTGAATTCAATGATTTGTTGTTATGTTCCGATTAGGCAAATATTATTGGACATCAATAATATTAAATCACCTACTGAATATTGTTATTTTTGTATAAAAATAGTAATGGTTTGTAAGAAATTGTTATTTTGAGTGAAATAAACATGATTTATTTAAAGACAACTATTGCATGATCCGTTGAATTCGGTTTTGTAAATACGGATCTTGAGTAAGTGAATGAGTTTTTTTTTAGTTGACAGATAAATTTAATTATGATAAATAATCGAGAAACACAAAAAATAATAGTTTCCGTTTTTTCTAGAATATTATCTATAATTATATATCTATATTCTGAAGTCATCCTGAAGGCAGTTTGTTTAAAACTCCTTGTAAATTAGTTTCATTTAAATACACAGTATTCAATTCGCTTTGATCAGCACAAATTGCGATCAACGGTTCCCTTTCGTGTTATTTGCACATCTTCCATTTTTAAATGGTTTGCAGATATTTTTTTCGGAATGGAATAGGGGAGCTCTAATTATTTTTCTTTAGAGTTTTTTACGACTAATAATTGTCAGTTTTTTTTGTATAATTATTCCGTGTTTTGAGCCGCGTAAGATTCGATCCCATAGAATTATTAAAAAGTATAATCTATCTATCTATCAAGCTATCTGCAATACATACCAAATTTCATCGTAGTCGGTTCACTAATTTAGGGTGGAGAGGTAACATTATGTAAATAGACAGACAAACTTTCACGTTTATTATAATTATTACTTTATTTAATAGTCACATCAAGCCTTTTGTATTCTGTCATAATTATATTCCAATCATTTTTTTTTTACTGTGTAGTGAGCTTCAGGATTTATTTTGTTGACTATATTAGAACTATTTCAAGAATAACGTACATTTCTAAAATTTTTATGAAACGCAATTCATGGAACAATGAATGAATGTAGGTTTTTTGGATATAACTGAAATAAACATTAACGTAACGTCACCAAAAAAACGATAAACTAAAGCCTAGTCCGAAAAAACCGTGACATAGCTGACAGTGACAAACTGACCGAGCAGTAAATAACAAATGTCATAAGGCGGAATACTCTGGATCTTGCAAAACGGATTCAGTTCCCAAGAGATCGGCCATCATTTATATTCGTCCTGGGAGCTATTCCTTGATACTACTTCCATATTATTCAATCAATTGAAAAAGATTCGCTGACTAATATAATAAGGGAACAACGCATAATGGTGGCTGAATTCTTCTTCTTCTACATCCCCTAGTCATAATTTATTTGGTGTTGTTTCCCTATTAGTCGTCATCTTATCGTTCACATACATCTGTCTCTTATCTTGTCTCTCGCAATACATCCATCTTTTTTTAGGTCGTACTCTTTTAGTCACAAGACGTGTATCCTCTCTCCTCATCACATGTCCATAGCAACTCAGATGGTTGCCTTTCACCTTTTGTCATAACAAGCGGTACCTTCGAATAAAGAAATCAAATGAAATCTCCGAAATGTTTTAAAAGTTTGGTGTTAAAGTTACTTGATGTCCTTTATTGATAAGTAAAGTACACAGCAGCATTTTAAGTTTCTCAATCTGTTTTATCCAAAAGCTTATGGTATTTTAAATAGTTGGCATTAAAGAGTATTGAGGAAGAGTCCCCCTTGATCTTTGAATTCTGGGCCAATGCGGTACTGTTGCGGTTCGGTAAAGTCTCCATTCTCATACTGAAGACGTTCAAGCAATTTATTTGGAAGTTTTTAAAGGAAAAAAGATGACGGGGCGGTATTGATGAATAGAGTTTTATCGCTTTTGTAACAGAAGCGTTTCGAGATTTGTTGATGTCTTTACTTATAGTTTACTTTTCTTTGTGTTTCTTTTGATTGGTGATCTTTATGTGATTGTTTACGATTTTGAAGTAAAAAAAGCATTTTTATATGTTAAATTAAAATATATTAGTTGATTATATAAGTTACTTGGTTACTAGTTACAAGTTACGATTCACAATTACAACAAAATACATTAAGTTTTACTATCATCATTTTCGAAAGAGAATAAAATATCATAAATCATCATTGTCATAAATCTACTATTAACTATTAGCACGTCTGACATTTTTAAGGAGCAAAGCGTATGAAACATTATTGTTTTTTTATTCATACTAGTACAAACAGTTCTTATTTCATTGCGAGCCCTCTAGATATAATCCTTTCTCTAAGGTATATATTCTGTAAACCCCATCACGGTATCACAACGCGAGTTTATCAACGAACACAGACATTTTAATAATTCATACCATTAAAGAAGCATTCTCATACACACACACACATATATACTCGTACATAACATACACTTACTCTTCTTCTAATGAAAAACACACAATTTCATTACACACTAACTTCATAATATCGTCTTCTTCACTTTCTACTTCTTTCTTCTTCGGTTTAGATCGTATTTTGTTTCTGTTTCGATAGTCTTTTGTGTGTATTTCGATCACCTTTTGTTTCTATTTTGATCGTTTTATGTTTAGATTTCGATCGTTTTCATTTTGTTTCAGTTTCAATCGTCTTTTGTCTCTAGTTCTGTTGTCATTTGTTTTGGTTTCTATCGTGTATAGTTTATTTATTTAAATTTTGTTTGGTAACTGGACTATTTCTATCAGACTTACCTATCTTATCAAGTAAACCAATAAATGTGTTTTTATCCCGCTCCCTTTCACCGAATCAGATAGAGATAATGTGACATTATAGTCTGTCTAACCAATGAATATGTTTAAAGTTGCGCATACGTTTCGTGGTGACGCATTATGTTCTCATGAGTTATTGAGACGTATTTCTCGCTACTCTCCAGTTATTAGGCTACACCCTTATATTTGTCAACTAGGTAGATAGTACCTAACCGTGCGTCGTGCGATGGATGTAGTTGCCAGATGTTATGGGTTTGATGGTGGTGATTAATATAGTGTTTCCGGGTACAGAAGGGTCGAGTGTTATTGTTTTGTTGAGATATTATTTGTGATTAATCAAAATGTATTTTTACTAGAAGTATTTACGATTATTCTCAAAATTAATGGGTAAACGCCCGTTAACTACACTTAGAAACAACGCATCAATCCTAATGTCTACTTTAAATAGAGACTAGTGGGTAACATTGTGTATGTTGGCATCTTTTTATCACAAATACATAATGACATGGTTCTCGGTTTTAAAATTCAAGAGTGGAGAAAAGTTTGTTACTCATTAAACAATTTAAGCGGACAAACTACTAGCTTTCCTAGTTTCATACATAAAAGTTACATAAAATATAATGTCTTAATCATTAAAAAAACTCGTTCTCCTGACCAGAGGCAACGGTAGCTATAAAGTCAATCCCTAATTGAAATGTCACTTTAATCTATTTGATTAATGAATTAATCATACCATCAATTTTGATCGGATACTGGATAAATAGATACTTAGATATTCTAAACATCCAGTAACATTCAAACACCCCTTAACTAACGTAATTTAATATCACTCTTGAAATTATTACAGTTAATATGAGACCCTTTAGTATTTGACCAAACATGTTCCTAAACGGAGCCCTAACAAGTAAATATTATGAAAGGTTAAATTTTGAATTTTTGAGAAACAAATTAAATATACGAACTTTTTCAGCCCTGTAATGAAATTCAGACTAAAATTTATTTAATTTTTATTCTCTTTTGCTTCTCCTTCAATCGTCTTTTGTTTTAGTTTCGATCCTCTTTTGTTTGATCCCGAGTCTATGTCGCGATCAAAGTGGTCGTGGTCGAACTTTTTTTAGTCGGACCACCACCCCACACTTCAATTTATAGTATTGGTTGTTATTAAGCTGTATTTAAATAGGAAAGTTATAGAGTAATAACATTAAATACAAACGATTCGAAAGAACGAACAGAATGTAAATTTAATATACGAGTTGTTATTAAGCTGTAATGTTAAATAAAAGAGGGTGTGACCCAAACGGCAAATATCGCGCTGGACTTAACTTCTTTCAACATATCGGTCCCCTTGTTGATATTAGAGCTGTTAGGTCGAGGTGATGTCGTAAATTGTAGGCTCAGCCTGTTCCAGAGGATTGTAACGGGATGCTGAGATATGGACGAGGATGGGGTAACGGTTGGATTGCAAACTAGTACATAATGCGTGTTTTTCTGCGATTCTTTTGTTATTAAAACATTGTTCGTTTTTTGTTAACCTTACGAACGAATATTTTCATACTTAAAATTGACATTTTTACGCTTCAGTATTCGGTTAAAATATGTGAAAATATAAATAAACGGCTTTCTATTCTGTACTGTATCTTTAACTAAAATGTAGAGTAACATCTCACGTCAAGAACATACAAACTCAACACGCCGCAAAATTGTATTTAAATATTATGAATACAATACTTAGAGAAAGGATGATAATCTAGACTCTAGAGAGCTCGCAACGAAGTATAAACCGTTGCCACTGAGTTATGTATAATGTGACATTTCCTATGCAAGTTGTAAGTAGCTCCGCAAAAATATTTTATTTCTTTGGGAAAACGGTGAAATGTGTTATTTCAACATACTTCTGGCCCGTCTACATATTCTGCGCGGAAGTATTTAACCAACTACTGGATCATATTAGAGATGCATCTAAAATAAAATGTTTTTAAATGTCGCTTTGATGTTGATTACTCGAGAATTCGTGTAGAAGATTTATTTGCCAATTTTAGTTAGTTGACTTGTTGATCCTTATTTTTGTATTATAATTTTAAATAAATAGGTTATTATAATGTAGGTGCTTATCTTGACATGAAACTGAGCGGTAATAAATAGTACATTGCGATACAAGTTTGGTAAATTGATCATTGTATAGAGGCGGATTATGACACGCGAGCGGAATGCTTTTGCGTTTCAACAAGCCGAGATACAATGATCAATCCAAACGTGTATCATACAACGTTTTATATCACAGTTGCGACAAAAGAAAAGAGAAAAGATAATTATGATTTGTAACAAGTAACTACGACGACGAATGGCATGAGCTCTCTGTAACTACCTTGTCGGAATATTTATTCTAAGTTCAAGTAAGTATAGATATGGCGCAGAAAGTTGTCGACTCTGTATTCATACAATATTGAAACGGCTGAGTCTGAGTGTATGAAATGATGTTTGTTGAATAAAGTGAAATGTAATACTACCTGTGCAGCACAATTAGAAATAAGATAGTTTTAAGTAGTTCTAAATAGTTATAGATATATTGTTAGATTAAGATTTTATTTTGTTTTGTTATATAGTGAAAGAGACACCAACGTGATGAAAGAGAAACCAATATCACAATGACCGTTGGTGGACTTTGTCCTCAAGAGGGAAAGAGAAGGCTACATTCCGTACCCTTCTCTTTCCCTATTGGCTCAAATAGTGTGTTGAGCTTCCCCGATCAGTAACCTTTTGCGGGACAATTTTTCCTTGTTAAGTAGAGCCATATTGTAGACAATTTGCAGTGTTCCAGTGTACTTCAAGAATAAGAAATAAATAGAAGTTATAACAGTTCTCAAGTATTTGCTTCAACAACCCCAGCCACAACAAGAGTACAGAGGTGGCCAAACAAATAGTTCAAATAATACAGTCCACTAATAGATAGATAGAGGCCATCCTGTACATCGTGGTCCTTCGTGAGCCGGATTCCTGAAGCAGTACAGTCGGAGACAATAGTGAAAATGGTAGTAACACGCTCTGCCGGTAATAGGACCCCTACAGCAGAATCCTCATCAGCTTATACTGAAGAAACAGAGTCGGGGACCTCAGGCTCGGGCTCCGCGAGCACCGAGCGCCCCTCTATGGATTCGACAGCGCCGCCACCCGCCGCGGCCAGCAAGACAGCAATAGCGAAGGGTCCTACTACAACAATAGCCGTAGCATCGACGGCCGCTACAGCTACGGTCGTAGCAACCGCTACGACGACCGCTACGACGACAGCTACGACGACAGCTACGACGACAGCTACGACGACCGCTACAGCAACAGCTACGGCAACAGCTACACAAGAAATAGGCAGAAACGCATTCAAGCGGCCACCTCCACCACCCTCCTCGCACGGGAGCAAGAAACAATTTAAAATCGCGAAAGCAAGAGAGGAAGTTCTGAGACTGCAGCTGGAACTAGCTACGGCTAGGCTGGCCAGGATTACAGCTGAAAGTGACGATGAAGAAGAAGATATAGAATCAGAAACCAACACCGCCGTCAACGTCGATAAGCGAGTAGAGTACTGGTGGGACTCCCAACCTCACCTGTACCAGTCGCAACAACAAAACAACAATCCACCGCGACAAACTGAAGAACCGCAACAACAATTACAAACAGAACAGCGGCAATTTCAACCTCTACAACATCAAGCTCTACAACAGCAACCACTTCAGCAGCAACCTCTTCAACAGCAACCACTTCAACAGCAACCTCTTCAACAGCAAACAGGAAATTCACAACCTCGTGAAATAGCAATACAACCTCAACAGCAACAAGGGGAACAACAACAATGGTCAATGATAGTTCCACCATCACAGAACACGACGCCTCAACAGAGAGCAATCGAGATGCCTCATCAAGCTGCAATACAGTTGCCACCCTGGCAACAACCTCAAGAACCAACAGAAACTTCAGACATCAGATCACTCGCCAACGCAATCACAACAGCAGTCAAGGCAACACAACAACCTAAGTACAGCGAGCTACCAATCTTCAATGGAAATCATCAAGACTGGCTTGCGTTTATAGCAACCTACAACGAGACTGCAAAGAACTTCACTATCAGCGAAAACATGTCCAGACTACGTAGAAGCCTCAAAGGAAAAGCCAAAGAAGCAGTGAACGGTCTACTCATCACCAATAGCAATCCGATAGAGGTCATCAACTCATTGACCATTCGCTTCGGTCGAGCAGACTCAATCGCCATCGCAGAAATAGACAGTCTTCGAGCTTTACCACGCCTCAACGAGTCTCCAAGAGATATCTGTATATTCGCCAGCAAAATAACCAACGCGGTCGCAACTCTGAAGACACTCAACTGCATCTACTACCTCTACAACCCTGAGGTAGCCAAACAGATGCTAGATAAATTAACACCGACGCTGCGCTTCCGCTACTTCGACTTCTCTGCCACTCGACCCATTGAAGAACCAGATCTCATCAAGTTTGAAATGTTCTTGAAAAAAGAAGCCGACATCTGCGCACGCTACGCTGCACCAGAGCAAGTTCCAACGCAAAATGATAGCGCCTCGCGACGCCCACAGCGCATCAACACAATTACAGAAGATAGAAAATGCTGCGTATGTAACAAATCTGGGCACAACGTCTACGAGTGCGATAAATTTAAAAACGAAGAACAGAGCGCACGTTGGGATATAGCAAAAGAAAAGAAACTCTGTTTTCGTTGTCTGCACTACAGAAGCAGAAATCACAGCTGCAAGAAGAAGACATGTGGTGTCGACGGATGCAATTATTTCCACCACAAACTACTCCACTTCGTACGAAAATCGACTGAACAAAAACCAGCAGAGGCCATCAACTCTGCTTGGACAGCTTCGAGAACACAGTCATTTTTGAAAATAGTACCGGTCCGCGTCTCTGGACCGGCGGGAGCCGCAGACACTTACGCGTTAATGGACGACGGCTCTACAGTTACCCTGGTCGATGAGACAATAGCGACAGAAATCGGCGCGACCGGGCCCATAGATCCGCTACACATCGAAGCTATAAACGACTTGAAGACTACAGAAAATAAATCGAGAAGAGTCAAGCTCACGTTGGAAGGTTCCAACAATAGTCTACAGAATATAACAGCGAGAACAGTAAAGAATCTTCAAGTCTCATCGCAAGCGATACCCATAGAACAGTTAGAGAAGTGTAAACATCTTCGAGATATCAAACATCTTCTCCACTACAAAACAGTGAAGCCTCGGATGCTAATAGGACAAGACAATTGGCATCTCCTACTCACCACGACAGTAAGAAAGGGCCCTCGGGACCAACCAGTGGCTTCCCTTACGCCACTCGGTTGGGTCCTTCATGGGAACCAATCGTGCAGTTTGGGGAAGAGTATCAACTTCATCAATCACCTCACAGACCATCCAGTTGAAGACAGCATAGATCAACAGTTAAAAGAATACTTCAACATGGACGCCCTCTGCATCACACCGAAGAGGCCTCAGACAGATCCCGAGCAGCGAGCCTTAGAAATTCTAAATAAGAATACAGTAAAAATAGAAGACACGGGCAGATATCAAACCAGTCTGCTTTGGAAAACAGAGAGTGTCCAATTCCCGGACAACTATGAAAGCTCGCTGCGTCGACTCGCCGGTATCGAAAAGAAATTAGACCGCAATCCACAACTAAAAGAGAAGTATAGCCAACAAATGAACGCTCTCGTCTCCAAGGGTTACGCGGAACCGGCACCTGCACAGAAGACAGAAAATAGAACGTGGTACCTACCGCACTTCGGAGTAGTAAACCCAATGAAGCCAGAGAAACTGCGTGTGGTCCACGACGCCGCTGCAAAGACGAGAGGCGTATCGCTCAACGATATGCTTCTCAAAGGACCTGACTTGCTTCAATCATTGCCCGGTGTCATTATGCGATTTCGACAACACAAAGTCGCCGTGACAGCAGACATAGCGGAAATGTTTATGCAAGTGAAATTGAGAGAAGAAGACAGAGACGCACTCCGCTACTTGTGGCGCGGAGAACGACGCGACGACAAACCACCGAACGAATATAGAATGACGTCGCTCATCTTCGGCGCAGCAAGTTCCCCGTCCACGGCCATCTACGTGAAAGATGTCAACGCCAAACAATACGAAGACAGACACCCTGAAGCAGCAATGGCCATAGTGAAGAAGCACTACGTCGACGACTACCTCGACAGCTTCACCAATATAGAAGACGCAGAACGCATCACTCGAGAAGTCCGCAATATCCATAAACAGGCCGGCTTCGAGCTCAAACAGTGGGTCTCCAATTCACCTCAACTACTCACAACGTTGGGTGAAAATAGTAAAGAAAGCGCTACCGAACTATACAGCGATAAAACAGAGCGCGTACTGGGACTCATCTGGAAACCAACGACAGACGAAATCACCTTCAATCTGGACCTTGCACGATTGCCGTCATCAATCCTAGAAGGCAACAAACCGACGAAAAGAGAGGCCCTAAAAATCGTCATGTCTCTATTCGACCCACTCGGATTCGCCGCTCCAGTCACTATTCGAGCGAAACAAATCCTACAAGAAGTGTGGCGTCGCGGGACCGAATGGGACAGCATCATAGACGACGATTTGGCGCTTCAATGGAAGGCTTGGATAGAACATCTACGCAACCTGCGACACGTCACTTTACCACGCCGGTACCTGGGCTATAGCGACGCCGACGAGCTCCAACTACATGTCTTCGCCGACGCGAGCGAGTCTGCCTACGCGGCAGCCGTGTACTGGAGGGCGAAGTGTCCAAATGGAGATATCACAGTGTCACTCATCGTGGCGAAAGCTAAAGTCGCGCCACTCAAACTAACGTCGATTCCAAGACTCGAGTTGCAAGCTGCCGTCATGGGAACACGCCTCGCCGAAACAGCAATAGAAGAACATGATAGAAAACCAGACTCCAAGACGTTCTGGACCGACAGCAGAACCACGCTCACGTGGATAAAAACCGGTGCTCGTTCTTACAAACCATACGTCGCTCACAGAATCGCAGCCATCGAAGAGAGTACTTCAACTAAGGAGTGGCGATGGCTACCGACGAAACTCAACGTCGCAGACGATGCCACCAGAGACGTACCAACGTCACTAGAGCGATGGTATCGAGGTCCTGGGTTTCTACACTCCACCGAGGACGATTGGCCGGCACAACCGACACAGCAAAAGGAGGAAACTGGCGAGGAGCGAACGACACACATCACAACAGTACATAGAAAATCATCGCTCGCCGAGGCCCTCCCACAGACAGAACGTTTCTCCAAATGGGAAAGACTATTACGTGCTACAGCCAGGGTCCTGCAGTTCGTGCAACTCCTCAAAAGAAGGACAGAGAAAGTGAATTATAGAAGAACGAAAAAGGGCAAAGAAAGCGATCCAGCCTGGAAACGCTGTACAAAAAAGAAGCAGCCAAGTAGAAAACCCGCTTTAACAGAAAAAGAAGAAAGAATATTCCTGCCTCTCACTGCGGAACTTCTTACAAAAGCGGAGAATTTATTAATGAGGTCAAGCCAACAAGAGTCATTCTCTGAAGAAATAGAAGACTTGACGAAAGATAGAACAGTGTCGACAAAAAGCCGTCTACAAAGACTATCTATAGAACTTCGAAATGGCGTCATAGTCTTAAAATCTCGAATAGAAGCCGCCAAAAATATTACAGAAGAACAAAAGAGACCTTCAGTCATCGACGGTAACCACAGCACAGTGAAGCTCTACATAGACTTCGTACATCGACAGCTCCACCACGCCGGCGTAGAGACCACCATCAACGAGTGTCGCCACCAGTATTGGATACTTCGTGTTCGCCCAGTCACCCGATACATTATCCATCGATGTTACAAGTGTCGGGTCAGAAAGGAGAAGCCAACGGAGCCGCCCACGGGAGACCTCCCGGGTTGCAGACTCGCGCACCACCAGCGGCCATTCACCTATACTGGCGTCGACTATTTTGGCCCTCTGACAGTGACTGTGGGACGAACCCTACAAAAAAGGTACGTGGCACTTTTCACGTGCCTCACCAGCCGCGCCGTGCACCTCGAGGTGGCAGCATCCCTGAGCGCAGAATCCGCAATCATGGCTCTCCGCCGAATGATCGCAAGAAGAGGCTGCCCCACCGAGATTTGGTCAGATAATGGGACCAATTTTCATAGAGCCAACAAGGAACTGATGGAAGCCGTCGAAGACGAAGCCCATAAGCGACATATCAATTGGCGCTTCATACCAGCTGGAGCACCATTTATGGGAGGCGCCTGGGAGCGTTTGGTTCGCTCAGTGAAGAATGGCCTGAACGCCGTGCTCATCGATAGAAAACCTTCAGAGGAAGTACTCTACACCTTCCTCACCGAAGTTGAGTTCACCGTCAACAGCAGGCCTCTCACCCACGTTTCGGTCGACCCAGACGACCCGGAGCCCCTGACACCGAACCACTTCCTCCTACATGGACCAGCCCGGGTGCCAGTGCCTGGGCGATTCAACGACAGCGACCTAGTTGGAAAAACAGAATGGCGAGCTTCGCAACGGCTCGCGGACATGTTCTGGGCTCGCTGGGTCAAGGAGTACCTCCCTGAACTCCAAAACCGGCGGGAGCCCCATGGACGCGGCCAAGCAGTAAACGTCGGTGATCTCGTCCAACTAGTCGACCCAAACCTGCCGAGAAACGTCTGGGTTCGTGGGAAAGTCGTCGCTGCGTTCCCGGGTCCAGACAATGTCGTGCGTACTGTCGACCTACAAACAAGAGGGGGCATCCTTCGACGACCAGTCAAAAAGATGATTTCGCTACACGTCGAGCCAGCCAAGACGCCGAGCAACGTGACTGCACCGCCGGAGTGAGATGCGACAACCTCGCACGGCGGGAGAGATGTGCAGCACAATTAGAAATAAGATAGTTTTAAGTAGTTCTAAATAGTTATAGATATATTGTTAGATTAAGATTTTATTTTGTTTTGTTATATAGTGAAAGAGACACCAACGTGATGAAAGAGAAACCAATATCACAATGACCGTTGGTGGACTTTGTCCTCAAGAGGGAAAGAGAAGGCTACATTCCGTACCCTTCTCTTTCCCTATTGGCTCAAATAGTGTGTTGAGCTTCCCCGATCAGTAACCTTTTGCGGGACAATTTTTCCTTGTTAAGTAGAGCCATATTGTAGACAATTTGCAGTGTTCCAGTGTACTTCAAGAATAAGAAATAAATAGAAGTTATAACAGTTCTCAAGTATTTGCTTCAACAACCCCAGCCACAACAAGAGTACAGAGGTGGCCAAACAAATAGTTCAAATAATACAGTCCACTAATAGATAGATAGAGGCCATCCTGTACACTACCTGAGTCTGAAGAGTGTTGTTAGTCTTTTTTTTAGGAAAAAATCTAACTACTTATAAAGGTAGGATAAAATAACAAAACGTTCTTTATGCGTTTTTTTACAATATAAAATAATTTCTAGTGCCTATTTAAGCTAAAAATTAGAATAAGAAATTTACATTTCAGCTACGAAATCCATTTAACAGTACTAGTTTTCTAGACTTCCTTCCCGAAACTCTTTTCTTAGCGTTATATACTCGTAGCTATTGTATTCAAAGTTTAGCCTAATCCGTCCATTGGGTTGAGTTTTTCGTTTGAGTCAGTCAGTCAAGACTTTGAATTTGATATGCATAGATCGAATTGAAGTTATCAAATAAATATCTTAGTTTATCCAAAATACCAAGTAAGTAAATAGTATCAAATATCTGTACTCAAAGGTATAAGGTACGAGATCCTTTAATGGTAATATTTGAGAAGTGTATCCGATATGTTTGTGAATACGTCTCAATTTACTAGAGGTTTGTTTAAGGGTTGTTAGGGTGTGACCATCATGGGAATGTGGAAGGTGCGTCTTTAATTGCTCAATTTTAAACATACCTTCAAAAATAAGTTTATTATTGTGCTCCACTGGGCATTTATGGATTTTTTTAAGGAAAAATGCATCATCTTGCGGAATGATTTGAGTTATTTGATCGCGTAGCATAGTGGTTATCTTTACGCGGTCAACAAAGAAAGATCTGATAAGGATCATTGGAATGATGAGCAGAATAGGCTCCTGAAAAAATGATTGTGCTCGCATGGTCTACTGTTTGCAGAACTGCTTCACAACAACGCTCGTCTTAATTCCTCTCTTCGTCCGTGTAACAGCATCCTTATCCTATTGTTTTGTATAGTTGACGACTTGTGGGGTTCCTCAAGGAACCTTCATCCATATTGTTTACAATGTTTAGACAGTCGTTACTAGTTTCCCCGCGCGATTTGCTTGCAATTATATAATTTTGAGAGTATTTCTGATTGAAAGAATATCTTCAGGGTTAATTTATTTCACCACTTATTTTAAGTGGTTCTTCTTTCCCATTTTTACTTGGGGTCGGCTTTCCTGACTTTTTTATCGAGTGTTATGGATTGTCTTTGGGTCAATGTTGTCTAAATCAGGGTACACGTTATCTCGAACCTTTCTCTTGGTTCTCCAGTTTCTTCATAGCATGGCTTTTTAAAGGACCTAAATTAGATAGTGTATGTCATACTTTACAGCGAAATGTAGAATTTAGTACTCATTTGAAATAACCAAATTAGACTAAATCGTTACCTATCCTTCAAATGTTACTTTCATCTCGTACCATTTGAATTTATTGAGTTTCTTTTTCAATTTCTTGTAAGCAATTTTCTGTTTCTCTCAAGCATTTTAACATAATTTCTTCCATAACTTACATCTCCCTACCTCAACACGATTAAAACGCAGATAAGTACTATTTTACCCTTAAGATTAATATCCAACAATTTATCGGTAGAATTAGTATTGTTTTTTACATTAGTACTACCCGCTGTTAATTTTATTTAGGGAAAACACAGTCCAAAGACTTTTTGTACGCGTACCGTACCAATCTAAAGGTATTCTATGTTTTAGTCAAGCAAAATTTTATTATTCTGATTCAGGCATTTGGAGCCACTCAAAATTGAAATTCTTCGTTTTCGTGTCAACAGCGTCGATTATAGTTTAGTCACAGTATTTTACAGTTCGGACATACACAATTACAATTGTCAGGCCATAATTTAACCCCGGCAACTACATCATCTGTTGAGAACTGCAAAAAGTTTTTACGGCTATTGACACACGACTGTAGCGTTACTCAAAATTGAACAAAAAATACATTGTTTATAGTTCTATGGTACATAATTGCGAATTATCTGGCAATCGATAGATTGTCGTATGCGTTGACCCTTAACATTGTTTGCTGAAGTTAATTGGCTGAATTATTTAACGTGAACAGACACTCGGTATCAAAGCGTGTTGTCGGATAAAGCAATAAATTTTATAACCCAACGTTTAAAGAGAAATTCAATTGCCTTAAATTAGTTTTAAGTGATGGATTTGTAATAAAATTAAAGGGAATACTTTTAACCTTCGAATGACTTAGGAGTATAATAAAGTTTCCCTTCTTTATCTTTCTATTAGTCTGTTTGTTGATGTACGTATCATTACAGATTGGTAATGAATGACTAAATCTTAAAACATTTTATAAATAAAATACCTCTTTTGTTTCTGTTTTGATCTACTTGTTCTGATTCCTATCATCTAGCATTCTAATAAAGAAATACTGCGGGGGCAAATGCTCCCAATTCCACCAATTATTAAGGCGGAATATCATCGCATAGATATATCTAGCCAACTCAGCGAACGATAAAAGTTCTATTTTTTTAAATCGCTGACGTTTTTTTGTCTAAAACATAACTCGTATCAGATTTAGTTAAGTCTTAAGTTTCAATCTTTACGTATAATGAATTACACAATGTCACACCCTCAAGTTGTTGAAAAGTATCCCTAAAGTGGAGCAAGAAGCGACCGACTCTAAACCAAGTGTCGCACGCAACTGTGTTGGCGACCACTTGCGACTGATCCCGCGGTTCTTACACGTAACTTTTAGAGTAGGGCCCTTCTCTGGAAACTACAGACTTTTGAAGGACCTTCACACTAATAGGAGACTTTAAAAGAAAGTCTGCCTTCAAAAAGCTTACGTTATAGGCCTGTAGAAAAGCCATGTCTTTAAATTGAGCTACTTACTTACCTTATATATACCTTATTTTAAAAGATATTTATTTTTAAAGAGAATAACTTAGAATTTTTTACGTTTATCTTAATGTTTTTGGAGTTTTCGCTCCTTCAGAATCGAGCCCTGGTATAACAATTTGATAAGTCCTATATAGCGTTACCTACAAAAGAGGATTTAACTAATCTAACCTTGCTTTGCATTTACCTTCGAACAAAGAGGATTAGCTACGGAGCTTCGTACAGTCGGCTGCATAATTGCAGACCCACCGTAGAGCTCTAAAATGGCTGTTATAAGAATATTTTCAATACAAGGAAGATTCTAGACACCTGCTTTAGTTGAAGTTTAAAGTCTTCTAACTCATCAATTTCTCAAACAAAAATTATTAGAATGAAAACATTCCAATAATAGTAGTTTCAGAACTCTACCGAGGGCTGCAATTATGCAGCCGACGTACCTTACTTTGTAAAAAATATATTGTAAAGCTACATCCGTAAGAATTGTATTTACATGGCGAATGATCAGACAAGAGTAAACCCCAGCCAGCCGCGCTTCAGAGCTGACACTTGATTTTTTTCATAGTGGCCACAATGTCGCATAGTTGAATGAATAACCAGAGTTCAAAGTAAAGTGGTGGTAGATTAACTGTAAGTTTTCTTACAGGGTGCGTTGTTGTCAAGTCCTAAACACACACCCTCTGTACCTCTAAGGGGTGGGGGATAATTTGTCTAAAGTTTCGGTCGACTTTCCACCTCGCTAGTTCTTTATCAGTTGCTGTTGTCTTGCCGAGTTGACGACTATATTGTTTGTTTTGAGGAGTCTTGCAACTACCCACCTAGCTGGAGTTATTGTTAGATATAGTGGAGTCAGGTTGTTTTACTTCTCAAACAAAAAGTACCTACTGGATAATTTGTAGCTAGAATTGAGTGACTGTATACTGGGTACCGTGTACTTGGCATGAAAATATTATATCAATATTGGTAATGCCCCAGTTGCCTGGTTATGGATTTCTTCTGGTCAAAATCCGGAAGAGAGGCGTTTAAATACAGTTAATTTTTGACTGGTCCGAAAATCGTTCTGCTGTTTTTATATATTGGTAAAGATGATCCTAGATATACCAGTGTAGTTTGAACCACGCAAGGAGTCAAGATGCAGAGTTTCAATATTATGGTTTTTGGGCGTATCTCTAGATCTTGGTAACTTGCGTGGGTCATACAGGAGGCATGTTTAGGATCAATCTACCGATATTTCAAAGTGACAGAAAGTTTTAGCCTGTTTTAATTGACTGTTTTTCCTGGATCTGAAAAAATCTATAACGATGCGACTTTACCACCAACAATGATATTTCATGCTATGATAAATCATATGATGAGCTCCCTAACTAAAGGCTACGCTATATCCTACGCGGAGAAAACCTTAATTACCAACCATATCTACTT
The DNA here is from genome assembly GCA_951213275.1 of Idaea straminata. Classification (NCBI taxonomy): domain Eukaryota; kingdom Metazoa; phylum Arthropoda; class Insecta; order Lepidoptera; family Geometridae; genus Idaea; species Idaea straminata. The sequence goes on from OX577857.1 coordinate 14,201,519, forward strand.
GCCTTGCCATATACAATCCGTCTCTACTCTCCAAAAGGTTACAATAATTCCTTCTCCATAGTACCACTCCGCTCTCACTGCCCGAGTTTATCTTAACCTATTACTTATGCAAAGTATTGTCATTTATAAAGTAGATAAAACTAAGATTATCTAAATAGGACAACAATAACGTTTTGTCTCTCTAATTCTACAATGTTATTGTTTAGCGATAGTTCAGTTTAAATTATTAAGATTGAAACTAAATTGTAGTAATAAGTCCCTTTTGTTATATTAAAGTATTGAAAACAGATATTAAATGCCTGCAAAGATCTATTTTAAAGTGTTTCGTCCCAAAATAATCGAAATATAACTTTGTTTTCTTTTTGTATTCTCTAGAACATAACTTTTCAATTACTAAAACCTTTATCGGTTTTTTTTACTATTAAATGTAGTTTATGTTAATCATTTGACTATGAGAAAGTTTTTTAGAAAATACTCCTACTTCTACTCGCGCGTAAAAGCTTTTTAGTTTTGCTAATTATAATAGTACATTGCTATAGAAGTGTTGTAAATTGATCATTTCATCGAGGCGGTTTATGACATGCGTCTACAGAGCTCCGAGATAAAATTATCAATCCACACGTGTATCGTACGACGTTTTTTATCACAGTTGTGAATAAAAGAAAAGACTTGAAAAGAAAAGAAAATAATAAATAACAAAATATTTGGTGATAAGTCTGTTTACAATTTTTTTAGGCAATATTTTTTTGTTAATTACACTCCCGAAAGGCCAGGCAAAATACTTTTAACCTATACAGCTTCGTCTGACATACTTACAACATTTTTTAGGGTTTTTCCCATTTGTCGGGCGTTAAAAACAGATTTAATGGTACGGAAAAAACTATATTTAAGTAAAGAAATAACAACACTAAATTTTTAATCATTTTTTAAGACGTTATCACGTAAAATTAGCGTTCGTAAACCGACTTTATACACAACCCTTTTTGCTGGAGTAAAACCTCTTTTTTATACCTACTTTATTTTATCCATCAAAACAGTATAACCCAGATAAATTAAGAATGTTTCATCTACCTAACATGTAATTAGCAGTAAGATACCAATTTAACTTATCCGGATAACTGATTACACACTAGTGGCGTCGAGGTAATACATAACGCACGCGTGCGTAATACGTTGGATTATGAGCCTAAAAGCGGTTGAATAAGATCCACTTTATGAGCAACTGTGATAAAAAAGTTTCTGAACATCTTCCACAGTGTAAAATTCAGATGATATATTCGAGTGCACAGTGTGAGTAGGACCAGTAATAACACTGCAGTAGAACAACGTGTCTACGAAACAGGCCCGGACTTTTACTGCGACTACAATATACAGCCATAATGTATGTCGTCTAGACTAGGTATCCTAAATTGTACTGTTCTTAAATATGGACAGATATATTGCAAGGATGTGTATCTAAGTAGGGAATAGGAAGAATGGGCGAGGACACTTTCTGTTATGGCATAAACTGTGATGTTAAAGCACTAATAGAAGAGTTTGTAATTTTGTTTTATAACGATATATAATATATGCTATTTAGAACGTAGGACATGTATTAGATGGAGGAGATTGTCCAGAATCTATGGGTACGACCCATTTAGCTTGGTCGATCGTTCCCAGACAGAGGAAACAACTCGTCAATACATCTAGAGTCAATCAAGCTAAAACGTTATAGGTACTTTATTTTCATCAAAATAAAGTCAAACTACTAAACTAGCAAAATAAATAGGAATTGTCCATAAAACCTCGTGAGACCCTCCGAAGCACAGACATTCAGAGATTTCCCCGATCTACCGATCTAAAACTCGAGGAGCCGCAAGTTTAGCAAACAGAGTTACCAGTAGTAAGGTGTTGAATCAGCAACATTGTTGCTATCTCAGAGGTATTTGCAGATATTGCTCGAACATCGCTTTATACATTGGAATTTGAAATTGGGGTCTTATCTAGGTAAATAAAAATCGATAAAAATGTTTTGTATTGCAAAGAAAATTCATTTTATTTTCTAAACAAAAAAAACGTTAATTAGACCTTGTAAAAAAGGTAGTCGTTTATGAATTAACGAAATATAGACAATCTACAGTAGATTGTCTATATTTCGTTAATTCATAGAGAATTTGAAGTTTTAGTAGTTGGGAAAGTATTATATGTGCTTAGTGCTTAGTAGATGTTTGTTCTTTAAATTACGCGAGTGTTTAGTATGGCCCTTCTTTTAAGTGATGTCAAAGTACGAAGGACCCCATAATACATTTTTGTTTTCATTTTTTGTAAAATGACCAAGTTAGAAATCGAAAGATTTTTTAACATAGATAGATAGATTAGATTTTATTTTTATTTTTTTTCCCCTTGTTTAGAACATCATTTTCCTACTACTTAATTCGTTGGCTATTATTAGGCTTTCAAGTGTTTTTTTATGTATTAAGCGTAACAGTTTTAAAGTATAATCAAGTAAAAAAAGTATAGTCACTTAAAATAAATGGTAATGTATCGTTTTAATAAATAAGCCCGCAGGGCACCTTGAGGCGAGGTGTCGGGGAGTAGCGACCCCGCGGTTCCCGAGTGCTCCAGGGGGAAGCAACCGTTCCTCATCTCCGGCTGGTCTTAGTTGGCTGACCGGAGTGAAAAATGACGAGGAAGCGGTCCCCCGCCTCTGGCTTGCCTTCACCGGCCGTCCAGAGTGGAGTCGCAAGAATACGTTCGAAGGATATATGCCGCACGTCAGTGGTGAGTGGGCCAGGTAGGCTGGACCCTCAGGGAGCCCGTGACCTGAGTTTAAAACCCAGTGCGGCATCACTATCCTTAAGCCACTCTCGTCCCTGTTGCCCCCTTGCTGTAATTTACTCAGCTGATTAGGGTGGCCCAGTTTGAGAGTTGGCGAGTCTCCGCCTGCCAATTTTACATGTTTGTTGAACATTGTTACGGCAGGCGCCATAGTACCCATAGTTTCCTAGTATCCAGTCCACTACCATCCCATCACAATAGCCCAAGTAGTAGTTTTCTCCTGTAGTTTATCAATAGTTCTATTCAAACCGGAGATTGTCCTTGGCTGCATTTTATAGTGCAGACAGGGATAATCGCCGGTTTGATGTCCACATCATACTTTGCCATTAAACTTGTTATTGTAAAGGGCCTCTACGTGTTGGCTTCGGCCCCACGCATGCCTTCCAAAAGTCCGGGACTCTATAGTCCCGTGATATAGGACATATAACAAACAAATAAATAAATAATAATAATAATAAATAATTTAGTAGTTATCATGTTTTAGTCAATCCGATTTCTAACTGAATAGTTTTTACGAAACGACGACATTTCGGTACGAAGTATACATAATTTCTACTCAATTCCATAACATCAATACCTACATTCTCACGATATTTATATCTGATGTAATAAAGCCATATTGTGCAACATTACAAAACGTTTTCCTTTTCCGTCCTCTCTCAGATTATACTGTCCTTATACGGACTGTATTTAGATCTAGATGACAGCCGACTTACACGCATTGTTATTATACTATATAGGTACCTCTACTAGCTATTTCCCGCGGTAATGCCTGCAGAACCCATGTAGACATTACTTTAATTGCTCCATTTCAAATATACCTTTTAAAATATTAGTTATGTTGATCTTTGTGAGCATGATCACGAACATGAGTTTCTTCTCATTGGTGGGTGCGTTCCGGAGACACGCTTCCTAACTTAGTTTTTACGAAGATTCAATGTGATTTCACGTAAATTATTCCTGACAAAAGAAATTTTGTTTTTGACTTCGTCCAAATTGGTAACAGTTAAAACCCAATAGTGGAATCCTTAAGATGGTGTTACATAATATCAAACTTTGCCTGACTAGAACCAGAAGCAATAAACATGCGGTGAGTACGCGGTCTAAGAACATCTGCGGTCACGAACGCGACCCCATCGCTAGAATTTCATACTTCGAGACGTGATCTCGGGAATTGTCTTAATATTAATGCTAGAGAAATATCAGATCGTTTCCTTATTAAATATGAGACCTTTATTCTTTTAATCGCACCTAGAAACATTCCTAAGTAAACATTTAGTTATGTCACATTTTACGTTGAACTATTGACTTAACAATTACCAGATTATATAGACGATATAGACAAGCACCGTCCATACGAAATAGCCCTCCGGTGTATTAAACGTCATCTGTTACAAATCTCATGAAAAGAACAAACTTTTTTATATTTTATTTGTATTAATTCTTTTTTGGTCCTTTAATTCAAAGGACCAAAAAAGATTTTTCTTAGTTTAAAATTAATATTTCACCTTTGAAAAAGACGATTGAAACTAAACGAAAAAGTTATCGAAACGAAAATAAATGGAAACAAAATATCAAACAAAAACTATTAAATTATTAAAAATATCAACTCGACGCCCTTACCCCATAAACCATCACATAAAACTAAATTTACAAGCAAACTTCCTCAAATCTTTACGGCCATATTCACGGTACGTATTGTTTTTCAAACGCGTTCGTTATGAAGTTGTAAGCTTTATGCCTGAGGTTATCTACTAGCAGGGACGGAGGTAATTACCACTCTAGATGTGGGGAATTAAATTAATACAGTATGAATTATGGTATTATGTTGAGTTAGTGCTGTTAGTCAGTGGTTGTTTCAGTTAACTTTTTGTAATATTTAAATTACTATGTTATATCTACCTATTATAATCATAAACTTTACATATACCTAGGTGTAGAATATGAAACCACAAGACCGGCTTAATTAAACTTGAAAGGTTATTTTGCCTTGGTATCATAATAGGTAGATAAATTGCATTTCGGCTATCTATCTACCTAGATAGCCGAAATACAATTTATCTACCTAGGGTTGCTTTCCTGCTTTCTTGAACTCCAACTGAGATTGTCTTTCAGAGAAAAGGTCATTCTGATACTGACCCCAACATGTTGTTTTTTTTTTGTATTTGAAACCCGCTTGAATTATAAACATAGTATTTTGATTAAGATAATCACTGTAAAGTTGATTGTCGAGGGAAATCTACAAACAAGTGAATTAAAAATATATTGTTTAGAACTTTACCTCGGCCACACAGTTGAAGCCAATTTATGGATCGGGCTATTCGGAATTCAGATGTCTGTTATATAAAATAGTACATCCGCTAAGAAAGGTTTTTCAAAAATCGCGGTCAAAGTCTAGTTGCATAATTTAGTATAGATGGCGCTGTGTATAATGTCCGTGTATTTTCCTTTACCTCAAAAAACGGGACTCTAAGCTCACTCGATTGTCTCCCTGTGTGTTTGTCCATTTGTCTAGACCGTTTTTCTCTGGAACAAATAGAGATAGCTAGTTAAAATCCGTATTTTCTTTATCAAAAACTACATTCCATGGTCTTTATCTAAAAACACAAGTTTCTAAGATAATATTATTACTTATGACCATTGACGACCCAGTTGGCACAATGGTCACCATGCCGGACTGCCAAACACAGGGTTGCGGGTTCGATTCCCGCCTCAGACAAGTATTTATGTTTAGATATTTGTCTGTGGTCTAGTTGTTTCTATGTATTCTAAGTATATATTTACAAAAGAAAAGTATATAAGTAGTATATCCGTTGTCTAGCACCCATAACACAAGTACTTAGCTTGGGGCTAGGTGTGGAATGTCCTGAAATATTTATTTACTATTTATTTATTTATTATTTAGATTTTAAAGTAAATATTAAGTTTCTGGTTATTACTTGAAACATGTTATTTTTTATTAAATTTATACCTACAATATGTATCAATTTATTATATAAATTGATACATAATTAACATGGTACCTTTCTACTTTGAGAACTTACCAAATAATTATTCACTGAAAGAAACATCCATCTTCCGTCAGTTCTACAAACGTGTCAAACCGTCACGAAGTTCGTAAATATCAATCAATTAAATCCAATTTTCAATAAGCAATCACGGTCGCCCTATTAAGTCCTTACCCAATTTCGTAACTTAACAAAATTGGGTTCAAATGTTGACGAAAGGAGCGTAAAGGGGGTGACAAGCGATACCTACCTACCGACGTTAAAAACATCAATATTTATATTATCGTCGCTAGCTGAAATTAAGGGTTGGAATAAATCTAACGGTATTATTTTATGACTTGAAAAAACAAATTTTCAACTCTCAGCAGTAAATGAAATTCGCCAGATCACAAGTGTTGACTCCACTTGTATAAAAGTGCGAATTAAGCGACACTATATTAAATTGTCACCTCGCTCGGTCAAACCTCAGACCCAATATTGAAGTTCGAGCACAAGTATTTTAGGACACTCGTAAACTTTCGAGTTGGCGTTTTTAAATCCGCACTGCAGGGTATAGTTCGACCATTTAGCCTACGCACCTCTCAAGGGAGCCATACGGCGATAGTAAAGTCGCGTTCTTCTAAGATTGTCATCGCATCGTCAACTGTCGTACATTCCAATGTATTTCAGGATTTCTTAAACGGCACAGCTCCTGTGGTGGTGTTATATTTACAGCTATCGGTTTATTGGTTTCGCTTTTTGTTGTCGACACGTTTCGTTTCCGTTTATTGATTTTATCTGAGTTCGTGGTAGTTTCGATCTCATGGTATCTATTTTAAGGAAAGTGCTTTAGTTTGACTTTATTGCGGTTTCAACTCTTTCAAAATATATGTGGGGATTGAACATTTACACAACGAAGACGAATGAAACATAATTACAATGAGAGGATAGTGAAAGTGTCACTATCCTCTCATTCTTTTGCCAACTTTGATCCGTTTATGTAAGCCAACACATGGCGAAGGATTACAAAGGATTAAATAATTACATTTCGACACATTTTTCACCATCTTCCTATCAACCTTAATCTTTAATAATAACTCCTATGATGTACGTTGGCTAGTTACTCTGGGCTCTTTCACCAACACACTATTATCTTTAGTCCTCGCAAGTTCTCTCAGTTTCTCGTCTTTGTGATGTCTCGTTATAAGTTAACACAGCTCTGTATCATTAAGTTCACCCGCTAGCAGACAAGCTCCGGGTAGTACACCGATAGCCGTCTGCCTGTCCTTCGGGACAAGAAAAGTGGTGAAAAATCCGAGACATGTTTCGGATACCAATGTTTCGTAAATAAAATAAAAACTATCGACTTTCAACGGCCAGTACAAAAGCCACAAATCTTGAAGGTTTCAGGACCTGGTTAGTACGACTTAATGAAGAACACTTTAAAAATCTATTTGTTTAAATGTAAAGCGTAAATCTGTTAACCTTATACAAGAGGGTGCCTTAGTAACACTCCACAAACACTCGAATAAAGGCTGCAGGAACGTCTTAACAACCGTTGTTTACTCCGAACCAATATCCACGTTCATCACATTAATAGCTGTTCATTGAACGGCACAAAATTCGTGAATAACCAACCTTCTTACTATGCGAAGAGGCAAACCGAAAGCAATTAGACATTTCGCCTCCATCTGAATACCAAATGAGCGAGTGGGGTGAGCGGTGAGCGGTGAGCGGGGCGAGCAGCCCTTCACTTCTCAACACCACTGTTAGGTTACAAACAAAGAGATTCAACATACCCATTCATGAGAGAGCTTTAGACAATTTTCATAGGTATTAGAATCTAGCTCCTGTTTTTTCTGTGCAAATGTGATAGAACACAAACGTCACAAGCCTACTAATATATTAAACAAAAGTTTGTCACATTTGTCCGTTAAAACATTCTGGTAATACATTTGAGTGTCTTTCGTTATAAACGTAGAACTATTCAAATGGATTGATTGAGCTCATGTGTCAGTTGTTTTAAGAGGGTTCATTTGACCTAAATACCTACAAAGGACGAGAACTTTCTCCAGATGTATTGCTTGATGTAAGACGTCACCCGGAATCCTAAGTGGATTTTATTCTAGCGAATCCTTTACGTGATTTGTTGACTCGAATAAAATAAGGAGTGTTTAGGTCTTGATAAAATGTTTTTGTGGAATAGGATATTTAGGTAAGGGTTATTTGATCCGATTTAGTTTATGACTTTCGCATTTTGTTATGATATTGTTTGTGGAGTTTTTTGAAAATAAAGTAAAACTGGATTAGCGAACTACCAAAGTTGATTAATCATATTTATCCAAATTATTCCTGATAAAATAACGCTACATTTTTACGCTTAAACATCTGAACTAGTTTTTATGAATTTTGGGACTTAGGCTACTTTTAAATCCGATTCCGATCCCAAATTTATGCGGGTAAAAGTAAAAAAAGCAAATAAGTAGTTTATAAGCATTCCATTTTCAACCATAATGCAACGATTAACTCTTAACTGCTGAGATAAAATTAAAAAATAAACTGTCTACGAGAGCCTCAAATTCACTGTTTGAAGTACAAAAGTTTAAATGAAATTTACAAAGCTGGCGCGAAGATGGATCCACTTACGCTGCGACTCATTAAATCAGAGGTTCCCAAATAAGTCACATTAAAAAAAACACACACACTTCTCAACCCACTATTCCCATAACTAGTCATATGAACCATGACAATTCCATTTTACATACGTGTGAAGTTGCAATAGGTAAAACGAATTTCATGGCCCTATCAAACAGTCTAGGTATTGAAATCTAGAATTTTGATAATATTGCGAGCCCTAATAATCAGATCGACTCGTCATTTTATGAATGTGGTCATCAGTTTCAAGCCTAGGTAGCTTAGCAAGAGTGAGTCGCGAGAAGTTTGAGAAAGACTGCGTTAAATGACTATACGATCTAGCTTTAATTGCACTCATTTGTCGACATCTTCATACTGCTGGCTGCATTCTTTTTTCTTTAATTAAATTCATTTTTTATCAGCTAACTTCACTCGTGAACTGAGACTTGCATTTTAAGATGGTAATTTATTTTCACGTTTTGGCAACGAGTGCCTGGGATTTTCGTTATTTTTTTCAAATGAGCTCACGAAAATTTAGATTGAATTTTTTTAAGAAATCTAATTTATTCAGGTATGATGAAAAATGATAACTCTACTCGACAAAATTACCTTCATTTATTTTTATGAGTGGTATCAAAAGTTATTGACACTTAGGTATTTTAAAATGAAACCATTATAAAATATTCCATGTTATTAAAAATCAGAAAATTGTATGGATGTGCGTTTCCGAAAAACTACTGAACCGATTGAGATGGAACTTGGTAAGTATGTAGGCCGGCCAAATTGTAACAATAATTTTAATTTATTTATTTTTTATTTTTAAGGGTTTTGTATTTTAATTTTAAGTTTGTTTTATTTTGTAAATTTTTAATTTTGTGTGTTTTTTTTGGTTTTTAGAATAAGCTATATAATTTGTTTGGACAGTAATCTGGAAAATAAATTAATTCATTTCATTTAATAAAAGTAAAAAGTTCAAAGTCCGGACTGACTGACAGATGATAATATCAACGCAAAGCTTAACCCAGTGGACGGATCAGACATTTTGGCAGCTTTTATAACGAAGACATCCACTTAGAAAGGATCTGGCAAATTCAATCCCTACGCAGACGAAGTTGCAGGTAAAAGCTCTTACAAGATCGGGATACAACTAGTATTCAACGAAAAGTAATTTAAAAAAATCGACAATCATCAATCACGCTACCGATTCTAAAACGATGTACTACGATCAAAACACTCCTAACTCCAATTATAGAGAAACATAATGTACATCGTAAATAACAATAATAAAATGTTTAAGTGACCATTTAGATGTTTCAAGTATTGATAACGTATGCTTGTTAGATCGGTATGTATGATCAACGCGCTTTATCTTTCATTTTAATATGACTGGTTTAAATATTGAGGGGTAGTAACATATATGTAGGTTAGTATGTAGACTGGTAGTAGTCGCCTCAATCTCTTGTTTTTTTTTTATTTGTGGCAATTATAAAAAATAATCTTCCCACTCATGCGACCGTATTCGAAGTAATAGAATTAAAATCTGATAGTGGTTTTTAAACAGTTATGACGATCCAAAAGCTGTTCGTAGGTATATGTACTCCAAAAGAATTCATTTCATTTATAGCCCCTGGTATAATGTTAACATTGAACGTTAAGAAAGAGTTTCAAATAACATTCAACCTCCTTGAGCGATGACTAAGAGTTCTGAAAAACATTAACCTTTTTCGTGACAACTCCGAAGTAAACTAAGCGTACGAATTTTCATAAGTTTATACTTCTATAATTTGACTGTGCAAGTCTTGATTTCTTCATCTAATCTCAATGTTCAAGACTCGTTTTTTCCTTTCGGTCGACGCTTCCAACTCTAATGTCTCTATTAAAGAGATTGATAGAGCCTTCGTATTAAAAACAACGTTTCCTTTTTTCATTCTTAACAAATTTAATTAATGTCGATATACATCGTTGGAGCGGCGCGGGCGCGCGGCGTTGTTTCAACCGCCCATTATCCACCCTTTTTTGTCGAAACAATAATTATATCGTAATAATCTTTCTAATAAATCTGTTATCCATACGTTTATTTTAAAACTAAAGAGAAAAAATCTTACCGTTAGATCATTATGAATTTAAGTCATTAGAAGCTGAATTGGGACTTAAAGGGGCTATTTTTTTAAGATGGCCTAAATCCGGCTAAAGTTCTTTATGGCCATGACTGTTAGATATTTTTACATTCGTGCACAATACTTCTTTGGCAGCCATAAGTCAAATGTTCGAGAAAAGTGATGTTCTATGTTTGGTGGAATTCTTTTCAATAAGTTCGAAACGACGTAGTTTGAAATGTCGAAAATGCAAGTTGTCTTATGTGTTAACTCATGTGGTTTAATTTGCTTACTATGCCAAGCTCCCATACAAAATGTCAAGTCCTTTTTCTTAAATCATACAAGTTTCCATAACGATATATCATAAGATAACGAATGTAAGCGTTTCATTTATATTATAATTATATCAGATACGTGTGTACAAACAGTTCTAATACAATTTCAGTTCGGTATTGAATATATTTACATATCGTTAAGTTTAAATCGTGCGAGTTTAGCATCTTCTGAACTGTTACAAAGTTTTCTGAACGCCCTTTAAGGCGAATGTAGACTGCATACTTGAAATAGGCCGATAAAAAGATTAGGTGCTTGTCAAATATAAGCCGACAAAAATAAACTAATATAAAATTAGCAAAAACACAATATGAAAAGAAAATCAATAATCATAAGAAGCTATGTGCTGTCCGAATTGGGTCGACTTTAGCTAAAAGCCAGAGCCAAACGTGCTACAACTGTAAGGATACTCGACAGTATGTATGAAGTATCTAAATGATTGTTTGTTTGTTTTTATTGCGAGGTATCAGCCGATGGTTCGGTGGTTCGTTCTATAGTCTGGTTTCACCCTTCTGTAATCGAAAGTTTAACATGAGCATCAAATTGAATTATGTCTTCATCCCTTTCGCGTGTGGAGTAACAACGGAGACGGCAGATTTAAGACTAACCGGTGTTGAAATTCTTAGCGAAGGGAGCTGGTGACTGGATTGCAGGAGTAGTGCTGTTCACTTGAATATTCCGGTAGCGTAGGTATATTTTAAACTTGTGTCAGGATTTCATATTTCCTAGAAACCTAGATATTTTCCGTTTCCCCTTTCATTCCTGTTTGTGAATGTTATCTCTATTCAGAGCGAGTATTCGTCGAAGCATAATTTAAGTAAATTACGTGGCTTCTCTGTTCTCTTCTATTAATTTAATTTCAATGGAATCGTAAATCAATTTATTTAATCCTGCTTTTGTTTTAACTCTATTCGGCAAATTCGACATAAATGGTCGACGTGATTTATATTATGTAATAAATAATTTACGACAAACAGTAAAAAGTTTAGGTATATATCACCCACACCTATAGATTCTAATAAAGATAAGTACGCCGAGCAAAAACTATTTGATACGCCAAAAATATAACGCAATAAATAGTGACACTAGGTAGCGGGATATCAACATGAATTGTAACATACCATCAAATAAATATTGGATTACGCGCCCGTACATTGTACCGGGAAATCCGGTAAAAAACGGGACACTTAACATCACTATACATAGGCAGATATACCCCTCTATAGAGGTACTTCCACGCGGGTTACTGTCCAATTTGGCGCTCGCTTTCCAACCTGCACGTTTTTACACGCATCCCCCTTTAATACCGACTTTCCTACTACTACTTTTCGCATATCAACTACAAAATCAACTCTACTTACCAAACATACAGTCTCTTCTCCATCGAATCCTTTAAAACACATGGTGTTCTTTCTCGTGTGCTTAACGCTATCTTCTTGTAACACGATAATGTCATCTAAAATACAACTATATGTTGTTAGCTATTGGATTCACATTTCATTGAGCTGGATATAAGACGGTATAGTTTACGGGTTCGGGTGAACGAATAAAGTAATAGAGAAAAACTCATTGCGATACAGGACCTGTTCTCCATTTATGTTTTAAGGAATCAGGTTATTGATTGGGATATCATCTGTAGCAAGAGAATCGATAAAATATGTATGAAACGGTTTTAAAACTGTAGGTATATGAGAAGGTTTTTTTTTTCAATTAAGTACCTACATCATTTCTGTGGATTCAAATGAACTTAAAGCAGAAAGTCTCAAAGTTCCATTTAAAAAAAGTTTCTCATCTAAATTTGAATCTACAAAGTAAAATCTTTTTAAATAAAACTGTAAATTCGAATAGATGCTTTTTAAACAACAATAAATCCAGTAAGAAAAGCAGTAAGGGATGTATGGCATGGATGATGTGGTGTGGTTTGGTGTGGTATCGCGCACGCCTCATTGTCTCCGAGCGAGCGAAGTGACGCGGCGTGGTACGGCGGCACCGCACGGCGATCAGTGGCTATCCGCCTGCCGAACAGAGAGCATCACTTTACGCTCCGCGCGCGCTATATACACGAATTCAAATACGATACGATAATATCCACATTCCCGACACAAATCTTCTCGCGACGTTATCCTATCTACTCTGTTACACTTTACTCGCGATGTTCATTTTACATACCATTCACGTTTTCCACCGCGCTTAGATAATAATTTTTTAAAATGACAATAATCAGATGATGATTTAGGACAAATGAAATTACCAACGCCGGCAAATGCGACTGATAAGATCAAAATGATTCTGAAGCTAGGGGGTAAGCTACAGGAGAAGCCTCAGGAGAAAGAGGGAAAGAAAGATGAGAAGAAGAAGAAATGGGAGAGATGTGAGGAGAAATGTCCGACGGACCCGTGGGCTTATTGTGCGGTGTTGTGGTGTGCATGTGCCATGAGTTTGATATCGAGCGGGTACAGCCTGTACAAGCAGCAGGGGCTGCAGTTGAGGCTCTCGGTGCTGGAGGAGCAGCACCTGGCGCTCCGTAGCGCCGTGTTGGAACCACAGCAGCCGCTGGTCGAGAGGCTGCGCCGCGAGGTGCTGGCCCGTCCTCCGCCCAACTACTGGAGGTCGAGACGAAGCATCCGCGACTATGGAGACTGCATGTGTCCACCAGGTCAGTCATATACCTACTTCTTCCAAATAACGCCATGATGATGGTATGTTACTAATGAGAATTATGTATTTAAATTTTAAAGCAACTTAAACAAGTGACCTTTTTTATCTACGTTTTAAATCTTGCTGAAACAAATATTTGAAACGTTCATCATACCGTAAACTCTAACCCGCAAAAATTAAAATATCAAAAAGAAATAAAATAAATTGAGGATTTTCTTTCCAGTAAAAAGTAAGCCCGTGAAATGATGTTTATACAAGGGAAAAACGTTCTCTCCTTTTTTGTATATAAACATTGAACTTTGGTAGCGATGTTAAGTTTATTTGAACATAATGTTATTGAAAAGTCAACTTAAATGTTTTTAAATTGTTAAACGATGGTTTTTAAATCAAGTTTCGGGACAATTCGAACTTAATTTGTGTTTTATTCAATTTGGTTTATCAACTGATGACATTTTGCATTGATTGAGTTGAAACCATAATTTATAAACTTCGATTTGCAATGAATGATTGGTTCAAAATGCAACGGGTCATTCACAATCAAAATTACATGGTAATAATTTATGGTTTACGTCGCGTCGCACCAACACTGCATTGTGAATTCAAAGGCTTTATGATAGATACGTAATTATATCCTTCGTATATAATTATAGACGATTTGTTTAAGACCTGTCATTACGGACGAAGCTTCAAGCGGAATGCAAAGATATCGATGGAAATTGTTGATTTAACCTTTCCTTTACCCTTATACCTTTTCGTATTGCTATTAAAATAACTTTCACTAAAGTTACAGGCAAGTACTAATCTAGAGTCGTACTTAATTTATATTTTAATTAAGCAACTGTAATCTTAACATTAATCAATCAACTAATTTTATGACTCCGTTTTCGCTGAACCGAGAATTAAATTTTGTTTTTATCTCAAAGATTTAAGAGTTCCACTCGAAAGAAATTATTCATTTTAAGAGTTCAATTTAAGGTTAATTTAGGGTATTAATATTTTTTCTAAGTTAATCCGAGTTTGTGAGGTGTCAGAGAAAGCCACCCTTATTTTATCGGAGGGTTGATCGAAAAAATGATAAACGCCGGTCCGGGGCGACAATTTTTGAAGGGCCCTAGGGTGGCTAGTGCACGGCTTTGATAGATGTTAACTTATTTTTTTGTATTGAATGCCCGTTTGCCGGTTTACTCGTGTGAGTTTTTACAAATATATCGGTTTGAATATCGTTGTCAGAATGTCAAAAAAAATGTTGGAAAATTGTGAATTGTGCTATTGAAAAAATGATTCGTCCAAATGCGGTATAGTTTTATTTTTGAAATTCACATTAATTTCTCCAAGTTTACGCGGACAGTGATATGTTAAACGGTATCAAGAACATTTAGAATCTCACTAATACAGTGTTGTTTGCTACGAAAGACTTTTTTAAGAACGTAAAAGAAGTCTTACAAAAATATGGATTAAATGAGTAAAAGTTTTCTGTAACAATTAATAGGCTGACTATGTTCTTGTAAAAATCCATACCACCTATCTTATCATACGCATTCCTCGCAAAGCGGGGTAATAAGAGTGTTACCTACAACGATACATAACAACTTCTCATTGCATTTAATTTTTACGAATAAAATCCAAACATTTCCTAATAATACGTACATACCTACTCAAACATCCCCATCAATACCGCAAACACCTATCACAATACCAAAAAGCGTACCTAAACCCAAACGCAGTCATGTGAAGCATTGCCAATCAATAAAAAAACGGGGCGCCTGTTAGATCAGTTATAGGGCCTTTAGGGCGATCGCACACTGCAAACTTTACGATCGACCGAAAATGTATAATTATATTAAAAGACATTAACAAAAAACCGATTGATAAGAAAAAATAAATTTGAAACAGCTATTCAAATCAATTTTCACCATTCTCGGGGAAGTAAAAAAAGTAGAATCAAGTCAAAAAATAGAGTAGAATAAAATAGTTTAGACAAAACACGCAACAGATATGGATATAGAAGAATAAGACGGAAAAATGAATAAGGACGTAAAAGAATAAGAAAAGAAAGAGAGACCATGTGTTATCAGGTTAGCTTTTTAAACTTTTATAATTTATTAGATAATAGTTACTGTTTCACACTATCCATCTAATTTAAAGTATCTAGTCTATGTAAACCCTGATAAGATCCCAGTGTGTCCCGGTGAAGGGCCCCAGTGAAAGGCCCCTGTTAACTTGACGCGTGCCTGTGACGGTCGCTCGCGATGTTTGCTTCCGCTAATGTGACCTGTCCAATTAGTCCCTTCACTGCGATACTGAATCAATATTTGTATAATATTCGCTTTGCAGTGGGTAAATATTAATGCACCTGTGAAAGCATCATTTTATGGTAGGTGCATATTTGGCATCACATGATTCCTTCTTATATAACCAATGTTGTGTTATTTTAGCATAAAGCTTTTGTAGGTACAACCAAAACACGCCATTTTTCACTTTACGACATAAGATTTCTACCTGGAAATTAAAGTTTTTTTTTTTAGTTTTATACTTTTTACGATCGTAGTTTTACTAATCATATATACAAAATATATCTAACGTTTGAACTAACTTTAAATTCTATATTTATGGATATCTACTAGTAATATTAGCAAAGATAAACACTACCAGTCATATTTGAAACTTCCATAACATTACGTTACGCTAACTCCGCTCATCATCGCTCCGGCCTATTATACCAACAGATAAAACTGCAAACTCTCCCCAAAGTTAGAGAAAACTCTAAACTCTAACAACACACGAGTGAACCAAATATCCTGTGTTCAATCCATTGAATATTATATGAAGCGAACGGAACGAACTTCAAACAAACTAATAATTACAAGTTTAACAAATTATATTGAGTTTCCTTTTCTAAGTTTTTGTGAGGTTACTGTTTCACTGAAGTTAATTATATCAAATTATATCTAAAAATAAGTCATTGGTATTTTCTTTTTATGTTATTTTGGGTGGTTGGTTTGAGGCATTTTGTCTTACGCCAACTTTTGCCCCCGGCTTGAGCACACTATAGGTTAATTTTTAACCATATCTTTTTAGGGTGTGTTCACTTTTCTTTTGTATATAATACATATTATTATACATTAATATATATATACAGAACACCCAGAATAAAAACCAATATATTCATAAATATTTGTTTGATGTGGGAATCCAACCCGCAACCGTCGGCATCCTACACCAGTGTTAGCTCGCCGTGCCGAATCCCAAATGTATAAAATAAAAAACAAAGTAAAGTGACTTATCGGACAGTTTGTATGTCTCCGGTCGAATGAGCATATATAAAAAACTGGCCGTTTAGCAGACCATTGGTTATCATGAATGGATTTGCTTCGTTAGATTGGTAGGCGTGGGGTCATTTGGCCCATAATGTTGCCATCTACAACCGCGGACAATCAATTTAGGATATCAGCACTTCGGGTCTATTCAGAAATAGTGCTGTTGGAGATATTTAAAAATGTAAGTTTTAGTTTAGTTTAGTTTTAAACTTACATTTCCGTACTTAGCCTCATCATTTGGGCCATTTGCATTGTGCGTGTCTGAAAGCGATAAACTCAAAAAACTACCGAATGGATTTTCATACAGTTTTCACCAATGGACGGAGTTAAATAAGAGGAAGGTTTAGTTAGGTGTTCAATCATGTTTTGTGTAATTTGACTGAAATATAACGGAATAAATATGCGTATGCCTATACTACCCGTGGGAGGCCAGGTCGGGACAGCCAGGTGAATATAAATGCGGTGGGCATATGACGGTGTTAAAACCAATAGTGAGTAAATACGGGAATACAATGATTGCCTTCAACTGAACACCAACACGAACTGAAACTTCCAATATGTATCCCATCCCAAAACAAACAGACGGACTTTCGCATATTATATAAGTAATATTGAAAGGTATTGGTGGTATTTGTGTGATCGTAATTGTAGTATTTTGCCGTCGATCATTCACTCGACAACCGACGACCGGCATTCAGAACTAATTGAAAATTAATTGAATATAGCTTGATCGAATCCGATTCGGACTCGGTTGGTTAAGGCTAGTATCTACAAACTGCAGACTTTCGATTTTTATTATTATTTTATTAATTGGCTGATTGACAATTGCAAATTTACCCAAGTTTTGAAGCGACAAGGAAATATCGTCTTGAATTTTTACACCAAAATACCGGCAAATAGCAAAATCTTACAATAGTGTGCAATTTAATAAACCTTAAACGCAACGAATTGAGGACCTATTCCTTTTGTAATCGGTTAAAAAGACAAAAATATTTAAAGAAAACGAAAAAAACTTGTACCTATTTTAGGTAAGTATATCTAGTCTGCGTAAACCCTTGCAGATGAAAACCATGTCTTGTTAATAATAATTAATATTCAGTTATAAAATAACTCTTGTCTATTCTGGAGTCAACTTTAACGTTTTCGTTCTCTAAAACATGAAGATAAAGATTTATCGATACTTTATTACACGGTTCATTTCATACGAATCATTTTGTTGAACGACTAGCTTTCACCGGCGCCTTCGTCCGCGTATCACTTTAATTTTCAAAAATGCGGATGCTTACTAAAGTAAGCATTTATTGCTGTTCTTTTTTACTAAATTTAATTTCGTCGTTGTATAATATGACAAATTGAAGCCTATTGCATCTATTGGCTTGTATCAGTCAATCTATCAGGACTTTGTTTTTTAAATATTTATAGATTTCAAGTGCTTTAACCTTCAACGAAATTCAATTTAGTAAAAGAAAACCGTTTTATAATATTTCAAAGTTAATTAAGTAACGCACGATAAAATTACACAACGTTTTGTACTCTATTTATAGTATTAATGGCATAGTCTAACAGAATATGAAATGGCCGGCAATATAGTTAAGTAAATGTATTTAAGTGGTACAAATAAACCGGGAGCTCATGACGGCTACACTCACTTTAAAACGGAGACAAGTAGAATATCAGCTTAAAGACGTCTACTACTAAATATAGGCCTCCCCCATAGACTTTCAAAGCGACCGGTCGCATGCCCTCTGCGCCCAAAGGTATAGATAGCATATAATTCATTCTAAATCTAATAGACTAAAATGACTTGCAAAATTTTAATTTTTAATCCCTAGGAAAATTAAAAGCGGTCTGTTCAGTCCATTTGATGGATGATAGGCAGTTACTATACATTTCTAAGGTGGTTAGATTCCTCTTCCAACTGTTGTAATATAATAAATATACTCGTATTTTAAAATAATGTGGTGACAAATTGATAGAAAATGTTTTCCTTTAAAAATATTTTATATAAAAAATTAAACTACTAAATCAATAGTCATATTCCCACTGGATTTAGATGCAAAACTATGGGGTGCAGCTGGTAAATATAAGATTTATTTTCACTGCTGATGACAAAACTATTTGAATCTGTTTATAACACGTGTATGTTGCAAAGCCCTCCGGCGTTCATACTACATCTTACGTAAGTCTACCTGTCAGAAGCTTACGATCTAAAATGTTATTTGAGTATGAAACCCTTTATTACTTGAAGTGAACAAAGTATTACTTTAAATTGGACTTCTCCCTTCTCAACGAGGGTAACTATTTATAAAGATAATGAAAATTTAAAGTTCTCTGTTAGAGGAATCTCGTTTGAAAGGAAACTAAACGCCTCGAGCTTGTTTGAGTAGTTTAGTCAAAGGAGTACTGAGGTTACATGTACTCAGGTACTCAGAATTATACACAGTTGATTTTGTATCGCAAACTGAAAGGTAATGTAGACTAAACAAATTGCAAATTTTTACTCTACGTTCACCTTTCGATTTTATATCAAAAAGCATTTGGTTGTTTTTGTTATCCCTTAGATTCGTCCCACGTGGGCCGGAGGTATGTGGGACGAATCCAATTATAGGTTGACCTCAGAAGCAATCTACAATAGTTTACGAGGTGTAATTAAATTAACCCGAAAATGCGTTAAGACATTGCTCTACACTTGGGAAAACCAACTTGTGTTTAAAGATTTTTTGCAGGCATTTTGTATATGACATTTGTAGGTTTTTTTTTATAGAAATGTGTGAACCATGAATAGGGTGATGTAGTTAGAAATTACAAAAATATTGAAACATATTTTTACTACTGGGTTATTTTTAATTACGACATTCTAAGTTAGGAGTATTTAGCGTTTATGTCTAATTAGTAAATTCGTCATTTTAATATCAAGACGATTGAATCGTCCTTTTGCAATATGGGTATTCGGATAGTGACCCAACAAACTCATTGTTAATCCCAAAACATTAAATTCAAACCAATTATAATCCGTATAGAACGTACTTCTCGGCCAATTAACTAATCCTGTAATACCATAATCCGAGGACCCAATCAGGACCCTATTAAAGTTTCGGAAGTGTCCAATCAAACGTCACAGCAGTAGTATGCCGATAATCTTCACGATTGTCGAGTCGACGACGCGACGCTCATTAGGATGTGGATGTAGGAAGCTTCAATTAGTTGTAGGATTGTACTGGAATGATAAATAGGTAGAGTGGATGATTGGATTGATCTATTTGTCGTTTTGACGAACTTTGTGGCACAAAAACAAATATTTATGTACAGATTTTTTTTTCTGGACTCAGAGTTTCTATGTGTGTTTTAAGTATATATGTATTTATGCACACCACAACTCACTCACCACTGGCAGATGGGGGTAAAGATAGATATTATAACGTAGGCATCTGTTGTTAAAGGATTTTCACGACGACCCAGTTGGTACAATGGTCACTGCCAAACACAGGATTGCGGGTTCGATTCCCACCTCAGACAAGTATTTATGCTTAGATATTTGTCTGTGGTCTGGTTGTTTCTATGTATTATAAGTATATATTTACAAAATAAAAGTATTTAAGTAGTATATCCGTTGTCTAGCACCCATAATACAAGTCTAGTTACTTAGCTTGGGGCAAGATGGTGATGTGTGGAATGTCCTGCAATATTTATTTATTTATTTTGGAAAATTCAACCCCAAGGCGGATGAAAAGCTAATATGTGATATTATTACGATTTAATCCTTCCCCTAGAAATATTTGTTCAGTATAAAGCTGTAAATAATAAAGCTTCAGTCACTGAGCCGCACCGATAGATAAAACATATCATGTCATTATGTTGACACGTGACATGCTCACTCGGTTAGAACACTTTTTTTTTTTTTTTTTTTTTTTCTTTTATTATGGCTTCGCACGTGTGCATTTAGCCAGTGTCAAGTTATATTTTGCATCAAATTATGACCCGATTTTTCATAAATCGGGCCTAAAGTGTTTCGTCGTCATAGTCCGTCAAGTCAGGGGCTATAGTAAAGCGGTGGCAAGTTTACCATAACCTTAATAGGAGATTTGGAGGCAACGAGAAAACTGCATGTTTGACACTGATTTTTACTTTCACTACACTTGTGCACTTTCACAGAACTAAATTGAATAACATTCCACCAGAATTATACAATTCAACTCGGGTTACATCTAAGTTTCATGAAAATAAAACTGCAGCACGACATGTTGTTAACTCGTTCCCGCCAAAACTCTATGTCTAGAACACTTTTAAAATTACTTCCATTCAAATCATTCATGGAGGGTTCAAACTTCCGACATGTGCAGTAACAATACTAGATCAAACTGGTAAGTTATCCTTGGATTCATCCCACATGTATCCGGCCCACTTGGGACGAGTTTGAGGGATTAGATAGACCGTGGAAGGCGAAGATCTGATGAGAATCTTCGGAGTGATGAGCGGAATAAGTCCTCTAAATACAGTTAATATGTACGAGTTTATATAATCTACTAGTTCTAAGTATGTGGGTATATAAGATATAAAGTAGAAATAGTGGATATTCAGTAAGTAGGTTAGGTTTATGATCCGGTTTAGAGATTCGAGACGTGATTCAATTATTTTTATAACTCTCTTTATTATCTCTCGAACAATAAAGATACGTATTTTAACTATTCTAAACTTTGGCATTCTTGCTCGTAAACAATTAAATTAAAATAAAACGAAATATTTCCGTTTCTCTCCGGTTTTGGAATATACCAAATTAAGAGGATTTCATATTATTGGATGCGCGCCAAATTCGATAAATATGCAGTTTTTCGTAAAAATTACTTAACTAGGCATCGAAATGTATTATTATTTTGTTAACTTCTCATTTAAAATATAATTTTCTAAAAACAAAACTCTTTATTAGGCTTTAAAACTATACCAAAGGAATAGTTTCAAATACGGAATTCAGTATTTAGAAAATTATACTCTAGGCGCCCCGTGGTTTCACGCGCGTAAGTCCCGATTCCGTGGGAATATCGGGATAAAAAGTATATATTTTAAGTATATGTTAAACCAGGTCTCTATCTATCGACATACCGAGTTTCATTGCAATTGGTTCAGTAGTTTTTGCATGAAGGAGTAACAAATAGCCTAACACAAAATTTCACATTTAAAATATTAAGTATAAAAAAAAAACTTAGATTCCTAACTTCATAATAATTACAAATTAAATTGGCCATTACTTGGAAATCACCTTAAGTTCCACTTAAACTACGTAGTTATATCGCGACCATATCGCCTGATATCTAAAATCAAAAAGCTTCTTTACTTACACTTAGCTAAGTGGATAAGTTTACAGTTTAAATTCTACCTAACCGTGTAAATAATAGAGTTTAATATCATGTGTACACAATAGATATGTAAATGATAGGTTAACAACAAACAATCAATTAAGTGTGACTCGAGTCGAGTTCGATATTATATAAGGCGCGCCACACACTACGTCCACTACTACGGCAATAATCCCTATTTATAATTTAAATATCTGAATGTTGTTTATAACCAGAGAATTTTAACTTTCCGATGATTTAATCCAACTTCAATCCATTTTTGTCAATTCTTAGCATTTGAAAATCAATTTCCAATTTATTCCAAATTTCTGATATTACTAAGTAGGTAGGTACAGATAGCAAAAATGACCGATTTCGAGGGAATTTATTTACGAAAAACAAAAACGTCATTTGAACTACTAAAAACTCACTTGTTTTTTTTACATGGCCTTCAAATATGATCGTCCGACCGTTGAATCTGTATATCTACCCGCGCCCTTACAGTTTATTGGTCAACACACAGTAGTAATATGCATCAATGCTGTGATCAGGTACTTGTTCAGGTGCTAACGAGGTGGAATGGACGCAGCCTGCTTTACTCGCTTATTACGTTCTATGTTTGTTTGACTCATTCCTATGTCTTAGCCTTATATACATGTATATGTGGTGTAAAGGTTGGAAATACTTCTTTGGCGATGGCGCAGACGGTTGCAGGTTCGATTCTCGTCTTCAACAAATATTTGTGTACAGTATTAATTTTCTTTCTGGTCTATAAAAGAAAAGTATAAGTATTTTACCCATTATCTGGTCACCATAAAACAAGCCTATTGCTTAGCGTACGTTCAGCGTCGACCCTTATTTCAACCGCAAAATATGTCAATATATTCAAATAACTTTATTGTGAAACCAAGCTCGGAGTAAAAAATGTAAAAATATGTAAATGTAAACCGATTCACAAATTGGTAGGTGTCAGTCAGAGGCCGCGTGAAACTTGCCCGACCACAAAATTAAAAAGCTTTGACCCTTAACAATCATTTTCAGAATATTTAAACGCGAGCTTACAAGAGCTTAGACTTATTTTTAATTAATAAAAATCCATTTACGTCAAAACTTATCATATTTTAATATAAGATTGAGGATTTTTATTTAAATCGATTACACAATACATCGTTTTTGCTATCTGTACATTACGTAGGTATTCCATAGTTCGGGTCTTCGGGATGAATTGAGACTAGGTTTTCAAAAGGATGAATTTTAGCCGCGGGTGTCATCCTTGTTTATAATGCACATCATTTTTAAAATAAATCCATTGAGCTGTGGGAAAACTTGGAAACCGAACCGAAACGAAAAATTTGGATAAACTGTGACACGAAAAGGATTTCTCAAATTAGGTAAACCAAAATTGTAGAAATATTTTTTTTGGTGGCAATAGGCATTTGGCAATTGGCGTGTTCCAGGGCCTTAAAGGTACCTTTCATCTGAATAAATAATAAAATCAGGCTCATCTCAGAAACCTTTTAAACTAAGGTATAATTAAAAATAAAGATCGTAAGCGCAGTAATCAGATTGTTAAGGGTTCTCCCAATTAAGGTGGGTAGTTAAAACATTTCCTTTAATCCATGTGACGGTAGCTTGAAGGGACGTGTCGTATCTGATGGCTCCTCCATCCGAGGGCATCTCTCTTACCTTCTAACATTAATTAATTACCTACTTACGTTAAACATGGCTGAATTTTGTAACGATATAGATTTGTTTATGATAACTTTTACTGAACATAATCACAAAGTTTTAATAAATATTTTAAAATGAATTCCTTAAATAAATATTGAACGCTTTGACAACTGTCTTGTTGTTTCGCACACTTATAACAAGTCCACTTGCTTAGATTAAGGCAGGATTTCTAACCACCGTTGTCTGGTCAAGAACATATATTTTTTACTTGGTCAAGGAAAGCAAAGACTGCTGAATGAGATCACACAAACTTCATCGATTTTTGTTGACATAATATTATAAATATTTTTTTCATCCTAAAAAAGTACCAGTCTTCATATTTTTGAATAAATCTAATTAAATTTCCAACCATAAAACTACAACAATACGTATATGTCATTAAGCATAGCTCTGCGACAACAAATACAACCGGCCGGGTGGCCCACAGCCCACTGTCAGCCACAGCCCACTGTCAGCCACGTGACTCGCAAATAAAGCTCGACACACACTGCTGATTGATTGTTTGTTTGTTTGTGCAACACTCGCACAACGAACGCAACGATTGACAACCCGATTTTACTCACTTGGAACTTTTTAATGAATTCACATAACGAGTTTTGGAATTGCTTTTAGAAATATAAAGTATTTTTTGTTAGAATTGCCAGAGAGATTTATTGAATAGAATTGGTATAAAACTGATTGTTGATAAAGGGGTTCTGACATTTTTTATGGCAACTAGACATAGTGTTTTTTTACGCGGTGCACTTTGATACTCATTCCAATCGATAGAGGGCATAGAATGCCCGCGCACCAAACTTCTAAAGCGGAAACTGGATATTAACCCAAAATGTGTTCTATGATTTTCCAAAAGGGCTCAGTGCATTTAAAGATCCATGCCCATCGATAGAAGGCACTATGGCAAACAGTTAAATTATAGAGACCAAATACTTATACCTTCTACAGAATAAGAGAGTTCACAGTATTTTCCTTGATAATAACATTTTGGCGCAAATTTATTATACTGTTACACATAATTACTATCTGAGGTCATTGTTTAGGGATCACTGAAAAGGATTTGATGTAATTACTTTATATTTTTTGTAGATGAATTTAATCTTGTAAATAATTGTACATCATTTCGCAACCTTTCCGTTCATTGATATTCTATACGCTGGATTTGGTATACCATACAAAGCGTCAGTTGTTATTGTCCAATCAAAGCCCTCGTTGGGAATATTGTGACTCTATTATTTATTTTTTCGATATCAAAAGTCGATTATTGATATGACTAGTATTAGTTCCAAGTATATTCACCACCCTTACTACTACTCTCAGCAACAAAATGGTGAAATAAAAGGTCAGTGTTTTTATATTATAATTTACCTAGATAAAATGTAGAATACTAATATTATTAATATTCAAGTCATTTGAATAAAAGCTTTCTACGTCGATAATCTTATTAAAATAAATCTAGTCCATATTTGGAGGTTATTTCCTTTGATTGTGAGCAATAATTTTTATTCGACGATAACCATAGAATAAGATGAATATAGAAATACCAGTTTTTATTAGCGGCTGCAGTTCTTACTGATAGGATAGTTGTAGTTTAAACCTTGCTGAGCAGTTGTTACGCAAAGTAAATCTACCGCTTATGGGAGACTTGAATATTTATTGTCTGGGAAATATTGTCATTAATATCTACTGACAATGTTAACTTACGTTATATAAGAAATACATAAATAGAAATTGGCAGCAAATAGGAAAGATTTTTTTTGAAACGTATTATCCAGAACTTCTTGTTTTTTCTTGGTTTTCTCATTATCCACCGAATTGGGTAAAAATGAAAATGTTCGTGGAATCTTCAACCAAATTCGGATAATGGAAGGTAAAATATCCCATTGTATTACATTCGCCACTGCCAATAATTATTGCCATAAAATAACACCATACCTCCATAAAAAAATCAAATACAAAATTATCTACATCTAATAACAACACCCTATTCAAAATAAAAGATAAACGTTGTGAACACAAACAATCGGAACTCTCTCACATAACTCAGCAATTCGTAATGCGTAATCCATTGTCCGTTCGTTCATAACTGCTACATAGCAGTTATGTTGACGTATATAGCAGTTTGTAATGGCCTTATCTTGAAGGGTTGTAGAGACAATGACCTCAAATCACGCCCTCGTGTCCGTAAAAAGGGAGAAGCAACCCTTTAAAGCGACCGCAGACTAGAAATCTAAATAGCTAATCGATTGTTCAGATATTTTTTTTAAAGTGATAATATCACTTTTGATCAGACTGATTGTATCGATGCGGTGACGATGCGACCTAAGATGTAGCATGCACGCCTAGATGATACCTGTTCACTCGTCACTATAACACTCCCAAATTGTACACGTCACGAAAGACTGATACC
Source organism: Idaea straminata (assembly GCA_951213275.1). Taxonomy (NCBI): domain Eukaryota; kingdom Metazoa; phylum Arthropoda; class Insecta; order Lepidoptera; family Geometridae; genus Idaea; species Idaea straminata. Next base: position 14,227,826 of record OX577857.1, read on the forward strand.
ATTCCCTTGCTGTACGAATTAGGAATGACGAAGCAAAAGGTTCAGTGCATATTCCCACCATGTAGTTAGCAGTGTCGCATATCAGCTTGCGTGGTTTTATGACGGGGAATGGAGAACTAATTAGATAAGATAGATATATATATAAGATAAAATAATAGTAGGTATTTATTGATAAAGGAATTTGAAAAAGATTAAAAGGTATACGATTCCTTTGAGGGTGTTTATTTTTATGAGTCGGTCGATTTTATATCTTTAGTGTACTCTTCCCTTATGAGTATAGGATGTTTGGATTTGATTATGAGTTTGTGTCACTCGCTTTATTTGTTTTTCCACTGTGTAACAATTAAATAATAGTTTTTGGTAAACTTTCGTTAAATAAATGTTGTTATAGTTACAAAGGGAAGGTTTCAATCTAATACAAATATATTTAGATAAACACAAACAAAATTAATACGTATTTGTAATGATTAAAACTCTGTGAGAATTTAAGATAAGTGGAAGCACATAGGCTACTTTATATTCCGATATAAAGCACCTACTGACTGATACATCAACGTGCAGCTCAAATCAATGAACGGATCGAGCTAAAATTTTGCATACAGATAGCTATCAAGACGTAGAAATTCGCTAAAAATGGTTTTAGAGAATTTAACCCTTACGCAGACGAAGGCGCCGGTAAAAGCTACTCCTATATAAAAGCTCCTTTCATAAAGTAAACACGTTTACCTAGGCTTTTAACTTAAAATTTCACATATTATAGGTATAAGTAATATCGTATCAAAGCCAAGCTAAATGTAAAGGAGTTTGTTTGACCTCGTTCGTTTCACACCCTCACTTAACTAAGTATAATATACTTACATTTATGCATGAGTTTTAACTAGGCAACAAAACTTTCTTGGAAAATTGTGAAACCCTGAAAAATATAAAGGGATATCGTTTGGGTTGGCAAAATAGGATGGTGGATAATGGACCTATACTTAATTAAATAGAAGACATTTAGAAAATAAACGGCCAGAATTTGATGCCATAAAGTGCCGGGTTATACTAGATTACTAAGAAAGCCATTTTTACCTAATTAAATAATTAAACTTCTTTTCATATTACCAAGTGAGCGAGTACACGCAAGTGGGCAAATATAGTAAAAAAAAAACAATTTAAATGACTTTTTGAAACTAATAATTATTGTGATACAAGTATCATAAAATAGGCTAAGTGTTATTATTCTATACCTTTATTAGCTTTAGGCTAGGTTTATAGATTGATATTTAATCAAGCAAAGTAAGAGCTCGGAATTTTTTTATGCATAAAGCTTAAGTCTTCGAATCCTGACACCACCGGACTAAGAAATTTACAAAAATCCTGATTGAAGTAGTTCTATCAAGGTCTTTTAAAAGCCCGTGGGTGATGTCAAACTTCGAGTGCATGTCACCTTTAACTGAAATTGTTATAATTATTGCATGATATATTGTGTTAAGCAAACGTATATAATTTTTTAAACATTCTGCGAAAGTTACCTTTGAGTTCGAAGCCTTTTTATTTATTTTAAAACATTGTTTTTTGGCATAGGCAAAGGGTATTTTTCTATTTGTCTCACCCTATGGCATTAATGCGTATAATAGTGTCCAATTTTCTGATGGTTAAACAAGTTGATTGCGCAACAGTTTCGGTTATACCTACCTATGCCTACTCACACAGTCATACAACATTATAAGCAGATATATTTACATTACAAACCCTTTGAATCACACAAACATACACTCTTTACTCTGCTAACAGATCTATTGGTGCATATAATTGGAATATATTAGAATAAATCAACTTTGTTAAGGGTTACTACAATAGTTTAGGATTGTAAAATTGTAAAGTTTTTTGCTTGTTAATTGACTCTGTTGAAGCGTAAATAACTATTTTCTGAGTATGTTCTGTGTGAGTGAGTAGAGTCCTAAAGACGTATGATGTTTTGAAGATGTGCGCCAATCAAGTTTTGAAAAGAAATCGTCCAAGAATTTCAAAGCAGCCATGTAGCCAGATAAAACAAATGTACTTACCATACATATAATATAACATACAAATACTAATGAATATGTTTTTTGTCTGTATATGAACGTGGGATCGTACCTACGAGTATATAGATTTAAGAACTTTTTTATCTAAAAGGTCAATGTTCCATGAACATTCTTAGCTATGTATCATGAAAATAATTCAAAAGTTATTTTGAATATGAGCATTTTTCATATTTTGTGGGGACTTTTTGTTTGATAAATATATAAAACGAACATCTTGTATATTACCCAAATATTTGTGATATTTTTGCAAGTTAATATATTTAATACTAGATTATGCTAATAAATTAAGTACATACTGAGGTTAATAGCTTTCAGAATCAATTTCAACAAATAGAATTTGATATTGTGTACAAAATCAACAATACACATACAATAATGTATCCAATAAATGCCAGAAACATCGATAATATCCACAACTACGTCCTCTAATAACTACTTACTGACGCTAAACTAAGCTCATAACATAATATTACGGCATAAATACACTGAACCACGATCATTTATGATTGAAATTTAATGTTGCTTGCCAACAATGATTTCAAATTGAAATAACCATTATATTACACTATTGGTAGAATAAATTATATTAAATACCAAATTATATTGTATTTATCCCTTTTGATCGAACTAACGGCTTCACCGTTTTGGATGATGCTCAATGGTTAGAAAAAACTACGACAGAGTACACGGACTTAAATTGAAAACCATGTATAAAATTTTGTGGATACAATGTAGATACTTATAATATACTTACAGAAACGAATATCTATAGAGATCATACAAACTGAATCAATTCGGGAATCGAACCAGCAACATGGGAAACTAGCAACGTGCAAAAGCTAGAAGGTAGCTAACTAACTAACTAAGATATTAGCTTAGAAGTTGAATAGTTTGTAAGGCTGAATATCTTACAGATAACGTCATCCGTTTGAAAGTGGTATCTATTAGCAGCTGTAAGATATTTGCTAATGGCGTAGTTGATTGAACGTTTGCTCAATTCATTGTGTCGTTTGCACTTTATTATATATCGTGCTTTATCAGTACAAATATTAATAAAGCCCTCCACAAACTGGCAACACTAGTCGTCGATCCAAGACATCACGACAATGATCGTTCAGTTCACTACTATAGTTATTTAATATTTACGGGATTTTATATTGTCGATATTTAAATGCTGTAACAAGCACTATCCCGTTTTAAATCTCTTTAGTAGTTAAAATATCCATGGTGGTTTACAATCCTTTAATATCATCACTAGTCATAGTTCCCACTCAAGGCGTCATCACGGCAATCATTAAGTTTGTGACCAGTTTGCCTTACTTTTTAGTCTAACGTACCAGTTTAAATAATTAATTAAAGTACCCTTACAATTTGTAGCATTTTCGTCCCGCTTTTTGTCCATCTGTCGCGGAAATGTGACGCCTTTTTAATTTCTAATCGTCGCTGTATGTAAAAATCACTCCTCTGAGAGCAGCCCTTGTCCTGTGACTTTTATTATATTTTCTAGCTGCAGTTTTACGTCCGCGTATTAAATTTTCTAAAATCCTTTCTTAGTGTACGTTATTCGTAATAGTGATCTGTATAAATAGCCCGGTCCCGTTCATTTGGTTTAGGCTGTGCGTTAGAACTTTTATATTTATAAATTATACATACTTAGTCGAATAATACTATCTTATTCATCCTATTATTGTTTTTATTATGCCTGCTCATAATTACAAAACTTTTTACCCTAAAAATAACCACGTAAACAATTTAACGACGTAAACAACTAACATAATAAAATAACAATAATCTATATAATGATGTGGTGAATATTTTAACGGTCACAGTGTGTGTCGAATGTGATTGTATAGACCACGCGTGCCCAATGGGCCGTCACACGTCACACGCGTGTCACATTCAATGTCACACTTGTTACGTTACTACTACACGGACCTTGCACCTGTTATGGCTGTTCTATACGCTTGTCTAACTCTCGTATATTGAATGAAGTGACGTTCAATCATTTTTGATATACCTTTTACCTCCCATTATCATCTATATTCCCTCGATTGTGAATTTTGAGGAATTTGCTACGAGCATTCCTATTTTCCCTCAATTTGGGCCCTTATATTCGTAATTGTATACAATACAAAATTATTATACCGATTGCAACAAAGTTCAATTCTAAAGTAACATTAAAATACGTCCACCATTGAGTTATCTCCTTTCCCACAAATAAAACAATAATCTTAATAGTGTAAATAGGTTCATAAACAGCGAAAGATCACACATTAAAAAACTTAATGCAAAGCAATTGTGTCTGTAGTGAAGTTATTGTAGTCAAAGTAATTTTTATGTATATTTTCCAGCGACTTTATTTATCCTCCTTTACGAAAATATAATAAACAAAGTCAACACAATGAAAATGTAAATATCTGTTGGTGAGCGAAGTCTTGTTTTCATACCGTACAATCCCGAGACTGAGATAGGCTAGTTGTGTGTGGAGTGTATCGCGTCACATTCCACGAGACCGTGTGTCGTGCGTACCTACGTGTATTGTGTCCGGTCCATTGTAGCTGTCACTATACGGCCTAGCTCTGAGACCGCGCGGGTTGTCGCGTGCCGGCGCGCGGCGCGGGCTACACAACACTGCTTTTTACACTCCATAAGTTTCGTAACCATTTACGAAACTAAATAATTTTATAGCGGGAAAGAGAAATGATTTTGGTATTTCGATTTTGTTTGCAATTAATAAACTCTAACACTGTTATTGTAATATTGGTTACTTTTATTTTGATATTCTTACGAGACGAAGTCTTGACTTACGAGAATAGTCAAGACTTAGTTACGAACTAAGAACGTACGTTTTTGCTGCCAGTATGCCAGGCCGGCAAGTGTCAGCTCTAATGTTACCACTCCACATTGCACTATTCTCTACAACATTAGTTTCTATGGTTTTTGTCCTCGTGTTGCCAGTGTCGCGCATTGTTTGGGACTTTTTGTGACGTATATCGGATGGTTTAATGAACTTTACGGATTATCGTGTCGTTAGCTTTCAGCCGCTGAAAGCCTTTAGAAACAGCGCTTTTTGTGCTGAGTCGGAATGGTCTCTTGCTGTATTGTTGGAACGATGAATAGGGAACATACTTGTGATATTAAGGGGATGAAGTATTTTACTGAAATAATACGAGTATAGCAACATTGGACAATGAGGGGATCTTTTTCAGGATCTTAAGTCTGATATATTTTGTCCTTTGAGATATTTTCGAGAGAAAATCCAGAGATACCTACTAACATTATAAGTTAATTCTTTGAACCGAATGTAAGCAATTAAATATCCTTTATTACGTACTAGCGACCCGCCCCGGCTTCGCACGGGTGCAATGCTGATACTAAATACACTACAGAAAAACTGTGAACGTTGTATATAAAAACATAGCGGCCCGCTCCGGCTTCGCACGGGTATAAAATATATAGACTATGTGATTAAAATCGATTCAGTAGTTTTGATTTATTCATTACTGCCCGTGGCCCGCACGCGTTAAATTTGGAGTAAAACAATCCCCCTTTCCCTATACCATGAAGATTTCCTGCTATCTCGGGAATATCTAAATTCATACACTACATTTTTACTTATTTACTTTTTACATTTTTTTGCCGCACCGGGCGGCCGGCCGCCGCAAACACTACGTCCCGCAATTTTTAAATCTGTAATATCTTCGAAAATATTCACTAAAATCATACGGTGTAAAGGGCCATATAGATCTATATTAAATTAACAATGTATTCAAGGTATTTCATTGGTTAAGGATTAATGCTGTATTGGTTTAAATCGCTTCGAAAATTAGCCATTATTTGTCGTAAAAAGTAAATGACAAAAAAAAGTTATTGTGGGTTATCCATAAGAGATAGACATATACCATGACGGACTTTTCTGTAGACCTTTTCAATGTGTACAATACTTAGTACATTATTTTTATAAAACTCGTAGGGTTCAGCCTGCGTTTGCAATGTAAGCGGAAAAAATGTAATTATTTACGACATCACATTAGAAACCTCAAAAATAACAGTACTTCTCCACTATTTAATGGATGTTATTATACATATAAACCTTCCTCTTGAATCACTCTATCTATTAAAAAAAACCGCATCAAAATCCGTTGCGTAGTTTCAAAGATTTAAGCATACAAAGGGACATAGGGACAGAGAAAGCGACTTTGTTTTATACTATGTAGTGATGAGTATGTCTGTCAAATAAGTTGTTAACACAGTAACAGCTGAGCGTAAAAGATAATAAACAACAAACTATTAAACACCAATCCCGTATTTAACTGTCTCTGGACCCTCTTTAAACTGTAAATGAGGGGGGCAGGGGGGTCCGATTCTACTCGATCTAACATTAAAACGCGATTAACTATCGAAATCAAATGGCTCTCGCTTTTTCGACCCTCTCTGAATAACCCGTAACTTCGTTATGAGTGTGTTGTGTTGTATTTAGGGGGTAACTAGAGATTAAATACTTAGTAAGCAAAGTAGAGAGTACATCAGAATACTTTCAATAGTCAGTAATACTATAAGAAAGAGTTTATTGAAACCATTACAATAGTTCGTAAATGATAATTATTTCAGGTAAAAAAATATTCAAACTCCTCATCTATCGATTGGAGGATAGAGAATACCTACCCATTTTTTTTGCTTTGAAATCACATAAAAATATGTAGTAAAGCAGCGCTCCGCGGTTTAACCCTCGTAATCCCGATCCCGTAGGAATATCGGGACAAAAAGTAGCCTACTCCCAATTAATCAATGTATCGTCATATCAAGTTTCATCTAAATCGGCCCAGTGGTTTCGGACAACATATTCGTTACAAACATAAAAACAAACAAAAATACAAAAAATCCTTCTTTCCTTCTTATAATCTTTCCTTCTTATATTCTTATATATTAAATAAATAAAATAAAATAAAATAAAATAGCCTTTATTCGCTGACCTTATTTTAAACAATTTTACCTTAGGATTATAGTGTAAGTATATTTTTAAATCTAATCTTAATAGGTATCTTCAGCAACCAGTTTCTTGGTCAGGTTGTCCTTGGACATAGGCCTCCCCCAGAATCTTCCACTTCTCTCTGTCTCGAGCTAAACTTCTCCATCCTTTTGGTAGGTCATCCTCCCATCTTTTGATTTGACGTCCTTTTTGTCTTTTCCCACTTCTAGGATACCATTCTATTATGTCTTTAGTCCATTTTTCTTTATTTGTTCTCATAAGGTGACCAATTAATAAGGAACCATTTAAGTTTCCTTATTTTTTGTACAACATCACTTACTTTTGTCCTTTTTCTTATTTTTGAAGTTGTCCACCTGTCTCGTAGCCTAATGTTGAGCATGCTTCGTTCCATGTTGCGTTGGCAGACCATAAGCTTTTGGTTATTTTTGTTCGTAGCAGGCCAAGTTTGATACCCATATGTAAGGCATGGGAGAATGCATGTGTTATATAATTTACTTTTCACTGACATCGGTATTGTTTCATTCTTAACTATTTCTTTTAGTGACCAGTATCGTTTCCAAGTGTTGCTTATTCTTATATATTAGTGTAGATTTAATGTAAAATTATGACAGTATTTTGAGTAAATGACGCTGGGAATTTAGATCTAAATAAAGAGGACGGTGCTTTCTCATACTAGCAATTACTTAACAGTAGATAGCATTATCTTATTATTATCATTATTTTGCGGCGTAATTGTACCGTTCTGATTGCTATTGCACTTGTAGGTATTTTAACTCTATGTTTGAGGGGAGGGGAGGGGAAGGGGATGCTGGGTGTAAAGTGAGGGGATAAAACTGCTTGAAGCGGTTGAGACGAGACGTGGATTTATTATCTTGCAATATGTGATGATGAAATTGTGTAGAGAATAATAAAAGGAGAAGTGAATTGTTCCATTTTATACACTTAAACAAACTGATTTTTGTTAAATAGAAAAAAGTACGAGCGGACCAGTATATTTTTTTAATTATTGTTTGTTTCAATCTTAAGTTCAAAGTGTTGACTGATATATCAACACGCAACCGATAGACGGATCGAGCCAAAAGTTGGCATACAGTTTTTATAAAAACAGGATTTCAATCACTGCTTTTATTGTATTTCTTTTTAATCTTTCTGCAACGTGGTTTCGTGGTTAAATTAATTACCAACATAAATCTTAATTTCCAAAGCAATTTCTAAAACAACCTTATTTTATTAATTTACGCGACAACAGAACTGATTTTTCGCTCGAAAACACGCAAATATACAAAATAATATAAATCCTTTGGTCGAACCACCGAACCAAATAATCTGATTAAAATACCGTATCAGAATATAATTAGAGTTCCGTTGGACTGTCGAGGAAACGGGTAGACACCCGTATGACAGATGAGGTACGGAACCGACGGGACCGAAGAACCGAGATCATTTTACTTTCATTGTACCTAGGTTACTGCTTATTTTCCCGGGCCTATTATTTTTATTTGGATTCGACCTTGTTGCAGTAGTCATGATCGCGAGAGTTGGTCACTACTAACGATTTGTATGTACGATTGTACCCGTGTAACTCCTGATCCCGTGAAAATATCGGGATAAAAAGTAAACCAATACATCATAAAATGCAAAAAAATAAAATTGGCTGAAAATACGTTTACCACAAAAACTTGTTGCTTTATAATTTTATCTAATTATTCCTTCAGATTAAACAACAAAGACATCAAGGTAAACAACGATACACTAAAATATACGACAAAGATCTCTAAGACACTATCACCTGAAATATATTTTAAGGGTAGTGAAATAGTGGGAACATAATATTCCGATATTGATAGACCCATTTTGTTACAGGATTGATCTCTATAGTGAGTAAGAATCGACGAAGTGTGTAACGAGACTGTATGGGCTAATAATGAACCCTTTGCCTTCCCTGAAAAATCAATAAAGGTGAACAAAGGTTGTTTGACCCTGGAATTAGATCTCAACGTGTTAATTCGCTTTACATTGCATATTTTTTGTGGCACTTTATTCAATTTAGGTCAGTGAAATATTTTTCTGCTGCCTCAATCCTTGACTCAGTTTAGATAGGTAATGCGATTCCATAACATACCTGTGGAAATTACAGACAGATGGACCAACTTATTTTTTCCACTACGATAACACTGGCTATCACGATGCTAATACGCATTTGCGGAGCCATTAGACATTAATATTATTTTACTTAACATTATTTTTATTTGCTGTGCTAATTCAAATGACATGTGTATATTATTGGAAATCTAAAATGTAGTTTAATACTAAATATTATTGTACACCTAGTGGTATTGTTACAAAGGAACTATTATATGCTATTTTTAAGAACCTATTACCTGTGACAAACAATAAATAAATTGAAATTGAAAATTAAGAAGAAAAAATATGGTTTGTCTATGCCCACCATTATAAATGTGAAATTTTTTCGTCTGTCACCCTAAGTCACTTCGATTGATCTCCAAAAATAAACATATTTCAAAAGGCGGGGGCTGCTCATAAAATTTCAATATCCGTCGAAGTTTGTCTGATCTCGGAAGTTTTCGGGTGTCTTCGGCTATCGAGTTGGCGATCACCTCCCCCGATAGAGACGCGTTCTACACTTGGGGATGATGTATCTGGAACACTTCAAATAATATTTTAAAGTTGTAAGTTTTCAAGTTGGGATTTGGATGGGAATCTGACAATATTGAATGATGTTATAAAGGTTTCCATAAGATATATGATTTTAACATAGCTAAGATTGCAGGATAACAGCTAGGAAATAGGTAAGTATACAGATTTTCATGATTACTGAACAAAACGTTATTGACACGCTCTTAAACTTCCGGATCCATTTTAATAAAACTACATTTACGACTTACACTGCAACCCTATGAATTTAAAACTCAAAGTCCTGACGAACTGAATCAACGCACAGTTTATAAACCCATGGACGGATCGAACTAAAATTTGGACGAAATCGTACTAAAAACAGATAACTATTATGACGTAGGCGAAGGAGTCTTCTTCTTTCTTCTTTGTCCGGCCCTTTTCCCAATTCAGTTGGGATCGGGCCTCCTTGTACGTTTGCGCCAGCTCCTTTGATCCTGGTTTGTCGTTGGAGAGATATCGAGAGCCTTAATATCCCTAGCAACATTGGTCTACCAGGTGCCGGGCGGTCTCCCTATCCGCTAAGGAGTGAATTTAGAAAAATTCAACTCTAGCGCGGACGAACTTATCTACATAATATAATTTAGTGAACGATCCAAATAGATTGTTCCCTCGTGTAATTAGTTGATAACCATCAACAGTTAAGGATAGATTAACATGTAGGATTGTTATGGTAAACGTAATGTTATTGTTACCGTTAGTTCCCAATAACAATGTCTTGTTGAGGGTGTCTGTTACTTGGAGTTAGGCGCGAGTCTTGTTTATGTTACGCGGTACCTACTGCTCGATTATTATGGAAGTTGACGAGTCTCACTATCAGAACTAAGAATGTACTTAATATTACCTAATAAGTAACCATTTTTTTAGTAGGTCACCTTTAAAACAACAAGTAATTTTCATGTTTTTGTGCAAAATATCTTACTTGCAAATTATTGTTAGAATTTGGTGCAATCATTCTCTCTACTTTCGAATAAGTTATACTTGTAGAGCTGAGTTATTTATTTAAAAGCTGAGTAATATAAAGCTCTTGGTGGTACTAAATAGGTACTTCATATTATTATGTTACTAATAAAAGAACTGGACTCATAAATTTTGTTTTCATGACATTTATGGGAGTAAATAAATTGGAAATTTAAATTTAAATCCATTTATCAAATTGTGAGTCCATTAATTACGATTTGCGATCCTAAGTAAACATTGACGTCAGTACAACAGCAGGGTACCTGCCGGATGTTGTACTGCGCCCGTGTCATAGATAAACCTAAATAATTCTTAAATAAACATACACCTAAATCAAAGCGCCTTATCGCCTTATCGATTTCTTCCAGGCAATCTTGGAAAGACAAGATTGAAAAGGTGGTTAAGGGATGTGAAAGGTTGTGTGTCTTAAATCGAAATAAACTGTAATAAAATAAAAATAGACAAAATATAAAACATAACACACCTATCCCACCTACCTACAGTCTAATTAAAACGGTTAAACAGGAAAGAGACAAACCGTTGCAGGAAAATGCACACTTACTAAAGTTTTGTTCGTTACAGATTTTTCGAGTGGTTGATTTTTGGCCTCGATGTGCGAAGTTGCGAACTATGGTTTGTTCGGACAATTTTACTTTAACTGACCATTAAAGTGTCTATTTTTAAATTTCTCTCGCGTAGATCCCGGACAAGGATCTTAAAAATGTATCCCTTTTTATCGTCACACAGACGTTTCACGTCAAATAAAAAACGCAACCAGCTCCACAAGAAAGGGGTAGACCGAAGTTGAAGTGCACTAACGTGGTCTAAAAATGCTTAAAAGACCGCAATGTTTCCCCAGACTATGCGTCAGATAAAGCAAAGTTTAGGTAGAAGACCAGAAAGGCAGACCCCACTATCGGATGGGGTTAATAAATGCACAGAGAGAAAAAGAGATAACGATCATAAGTTAAACAACCAGCCCTGTATTATAGCAACTTTTAAGTGTCTAACATTTCTCTCAGTATAATACCGTTAGACGTAGGTACCTACATTATCTTACTATAAAGATGTCCGGAGAAATCCTTTGAAAATTTACAACCCATTGTCCTAAGGTAGGTATAAAATATTTGTTCATTTATTATAATTATCTAGTATTGTCTTGCACAATGCTTACTCTTAGAACTTAAAGCTTGGAGTCTACAGACTTACTGTATTCCTATCACGAGTTGTTTACGCGCTCAATCGAAAATACCGTATTAAATTTTTACCATGACACTATAAGACTAGAATCGGCCAATACTTGAACTGAGAGAGAGATCGAAACAGCAAAATCACATCGTTGCTCGCTGGCGGTTGTTCGCCTGCCGCGCTACAGAAGCCTTCAAAACAACAGTACCTATCTGTTATTTTGCCATCAGAATGTTGGTGTGTTGGTCAACTCTAGTCTTGAAATTTCACGATAAACACTTCAATGCAGTAAGTATCGTCGAGTATGTAAATAACTCGTGGTAAGACCTCTGGTATAAAGACAATAGGTTGCAGTTTATCACATCAATCCGTGAATCATAAAAGGTCAAAGTGTGGGTTGTTAAGTATTACTGTGGTAATGTATTTACATATTCAAGATAGATAATCAAGTTATTTTCGTGTAGTTCAAAACAATCTTTGTATGATTTCTGGTTTTCACCTAAGTATCAATATACTTACTTAGTTAATCGCAATCGATTTAGTCGTTTTTTTGTAAAGAGGTAACAAACATACTAAATAAGAATATCATTAAACGCGTATAAAATATTATTGTACCTAATTCAAACAAAAACGAAGTATCATATCAATTTATTTTAAAAATGTACCTTTAAGAAGATATTATTTACTACCAAACGATTTGTCTCATTTTTTACTGTATAAAAATATTAAAAACCCAAATAGGGTGTAAAATATGAACCGGAAATGAGTACCGATAACCGCCCCCTACCGGCTCAACGCTCGCTCTACTACGAGTGGCTTGTACCGGATATTAACGAGGTCCAACCCCTAAATTAAGCACTTCCATAGGAAATGGAGTACATTGCTATTCATTAATTAGGTATTGAAGGGTTGTCCCGATTTACATTTGATGATGGGCGAACGTAGGCTTCCAACTAGACAGTCGGCCAACAGCTCGCCGGCTATCACGATTTCAATCAAAAGACTCTCCTTTCATGGCGCTCTAATCTATGTACCAAACATTGACAAAACGCCACGAAAGATATGGTCAGGCAACGGCTCCATTCTCTCTCTATGATCTAAAATACAAAATTGAGCGCCGAATATAAAATAATACCAACCAATTTCCACTGCGTTTGTTCCCAACTTGATCCGGAAACGTTACCTGGTCTGATCAGGGTTAGGAAAACTAGCTTCTGCCTGCGGTTCACTCTCTTAAGAGTTGAATTTCGTCGAAAATAAATTTTCTTCTTTATTTTTAGTGAAAATCTACACTTCACAAAAAACACACTTACCAAACAAGCGGTTTAAACTGTGTTTTAATATGTATATCAAGACTTTGATTTTGATATTTTATGGATAAGTAAAACAGAATTTAAATTGGAATACTTAAACAGAGAAATTTAACTTGAAAACCAAAGTAGGTAAGTTAAATTCAATCACACTTATTCGAGCTCATTTCCCAACAATTTACACTTAGTTACATTCAAGTAATATTATGTTGTTACATAAAACTAATATTTATTATGACGTTTTACACATCGAGACCGCGAGCCCATGCTTATCTTACCTACGATAGAACATAACAATATTACATACTACTTGATTAATTTTGATATAGGTAAATTACGAGGTCAGAAACGCATCAAAAGGCCATGATAAGATTACGCAATTTGTTTCTTGCTTATCAAGCAGTTTTGCATATAAAGACATTTTGCAAGTTAGAAGCCCTGAGAGATTTTTAGTATGTTTAAGTATTCTTTTTATATTTATTTGATATTTGAGTATATTATATTGAGTATATTTGAGTCCTATCTAACAGACAGATCTCAGGTAGTTAAAATAGGCAGAACTGTAAGTAAACCCCAAAAAATTACCTGTGGAATCCCACAAGGGTCCGTGTTAGGTCCGTTATTGTTTTTGGTGTATATTAATAATGTTAGTAAAATGGAACTAGGCGGACATGTAACCTTATACGCCGATGATACATGCCTCTTTTATTTTGGCAGTAATCTACCTGACCTAGTCAAACAAGCACAATCTGACCTATTTAAATTTAATATTTGGTGCCAAAGTAATTTATTGACAATAAACGCAAGCAAGATTTCTTACATGATTTTCTGTGCAAAAAATAAAAAAATACCACCTTATGCACCTTTAACTATAAATGGCACAATGATACATCGTTCACACCAAGAAAAGTATCTAGGACTGCGGTTGGACGATAAGCTAGATTGGCGAGCACATATTGAACACGTAAAATCAAAATTGTCATCTGCAACAGGAGCTTTTGCGTAGGGCAGCAGGCTGTATACCTCGCAAACTTCGTATGACCATTTACAACTCATTAGCGAAGTCACATCTGCAGTACCTAATAGAAATATGGGGAAGTGCAGCTAATACAAATCTCAAAGCTGTTCAGATTGCCCAAAATAAATTAGTTAAGGTTTTGTTCAATTATGATTTTTTAACAAGTACAGATATTATTTACAATGAAACTAAAATATTTAATATAAAACAGTTAAACACAACTTGTATTTTAATTAGGAAAATTTCATCTGCAGAATTACAATCACAAATAAAGTTTACAAAAAGATGTTTCAAACATAATTTCAGAAATACAAATAAAATTAAAGTAAGAACTGCTAGAACAAAGTATGGTAGTAGAAGTATTATGTGTGAAGGTGTATATTTATATAATGAATTACCGAATGATGTCAAAGATTGTAAGACCTTAAGAATGTTTATAAATAAACTAAAACAATATGTATATTCTATGCCATAATGGCGCTAACAATGTACCTATTCACTAAATCCGCCAGACTAACTGGATTTCATAATTTAAGTACTTAAATATAAGGAACATAGATTTAAGCTAAATATAAGGAACATAGATTTAAGCTCAATATAAGTGAACTCTGTTCTTTTTGAGTAAATAAAGATTTCGTTAACCTCATTTATAATAATAAGGTCAGCGTTTGACCACTGCCTCAACCGATGATAAGTGACGATGCGGTCATATCTGATGCACGTGACTTGAACACCCCCAAAATTAGCGGGGGTCGGTACCGGTACCGGGGGGTATTGGAATGAAAACTTTTCTGACCTATCGTCTTGTTTTCTGCATTTTCAAGCAAGTCTTCCGTAGGTACTTGTATCATGGTATTCCGGTATATACCGTGTAATATCTGTAAAACAGCAGGCAGCGACAAGAGGCCAACACGAGTTTTATTGGATTACATTTCATTAAATTCTGATAATAAAGATTTAAAATACGTGCATTTTAATATGTACCGGTTGACCTATTTAGTTCAACTTTATTTTAACTTTGATAGTCTTGTCTATGCTCTTAAATTATATTCATTTATGGTCAAAATAACAAGTAACAGCTAAGATATTTTGAAAAATTCAAACCGGACGTACGCGGGCGAAATCACGGGTAAAAGCTATTTGGAAACTGAATTGCTTTGTTAGAAATTGGCTTCGTTCAAAGTTTTTCTTCTTAGAAAACTTAATTAAGTAAATAAATCGTTTTAACGAAATTTCGCTTGGTTAATTACGAGCCCGTGTGTATCGCAGCAGAGTAGAGCAGAATGCAAATGACTGCATCCTCTGTTTTCACTTATCCAATTTGGACGATTCTGACCGCTCTCGCTCGAACGCTCGCTCCTGCTCCGGTCGAGGTCGCTCGTCGAGTTCGCTCAACTATGTGTATGTGTGTAGTGTAGCTAAATTAAGCCGTACTATGTGTAGGTTAGGAATAATAGACTGCAGCTGAACTTTGCGGAACTCATTCTGAATTTTAGAACAGGTTATGTTAGATAGTGTTTATAGTTTAATGAGAAAGTAATGTTTTTGGAACATCTTATAGCGCATAATAGGAGCCAAAAGAAAATAACTTTCACCTATAGCTACAAATGTTTGATATTCCATGAAAAATAAGATAAATGTCAAGTAAAAAAACCGGTTAATAATATTTATGCAAATGTGGTTGCACTGAGCACGTGCATAAGCGAGTGTGTTCCTTCCGTATAGGTAATTAACCTTTTCTTACAGTTTGATATTATTTATAGACTAAAATTAACGGTCGTTTCTAAGCTTAACTGAGTCTAAAAATGACCGATTAAAAAAACACTTAGAGTTCCAAAAAAACCATCAGTCATTTCTAATTTGGTAGTTTTATGTAAAACTTCAGTTGGCGAGCTGTAACTCTTCATTAATTGCGTTTTGAAAAGATGTACCTTGCTAGATCTGTGATATCAATTTAATTTAATTTGACAATTTAATGTCAATGAACTACTTGTATAAACCAACCACGTTGACTGTTACAGTTCCCACAGTGAGCGTTTCACTCATAAAATAATGTGAATTAATTAAATAATACCCATACATTACCCACTCCAAGTCAATCTTCATAAAATATGTAACACCAATAAACTAAAGTACTCGTTTATTCTACACAAGAAATGTCAGCTTTAAGGGTATTTCCTACCGGATGCACGCCAAATTAGTATTTTTTTGAGATTTATTGTAGTAAAAAAGGACTAGTTTAATCAAAATTTTGTAATCTGCGAGTCTAGAACATATTGGCCTTACCTTTTAATTACATGATTGATACGGTGCCAGCAAATTTACGAGTCAGGTGGTACGAGTACCTTCGATAAGTAGTCATAAGATGGAGTAGGCTTGCTGGAACATAATTATCCAACCAAACCTAATCAATTGGAGGATTAGGTTTGGTTGGACCTAATCAAAGGATTTGAAACTATCCTCAATTAAAATGATAGTACCATTAACAATATTTTTTAATGTTTGCTAGCGGTGAATTGTTTATAAAATAATGACAAAGGGACTCTATGCTTTTTTCTTTAAATTTTAATTTGGGATACTTTCGTAGCATATTAAAGGTTCTAAGTATTTTAAAATGTTGTGGTAAATCGTATCGTGGGTAACATAACAACCTTACCTAGTATATTAGGATTTCTAACTTGATCTATTTTACGAAAACTAAATGCCTTTGAATTTGGCGTTCCGTCAGTTCGACATCGCTTGTATAAATCATATTTTATTACTCAAGGGATGTATGGTTATATTTATTTTACGAACTCAGTTAAGATACGAGTTCGAGGATGGGGGCGATTTATTTTTATACATGGTGAATGCTTAAAATATTAAATGATTTATACTTTATATGCATTCTTGCAAGAGTAACTATTCTCTTCAGGTATATAAATACACTTCTGAAAGGATATTTTCAACTGAATGATATATTGATTGAGTTCGATTTTGTATGAGTGAGTTGAGGCACTTTATTCGGTTGGTTTCTTGAAACGAAAAGCTTACCGTCTTACCGGGGCAGTAACGACGCAACCATCGGCGCCGGCGATAAATAGCCGCTTGTTCTTGTATCTTATTCTGTGATATTTTAATAGTCTGTATTAAAATGTCACAGAATTAGAATCATTTTTTAAAGTACTTCGTTAACACGTTCCTGTGGGATTTTGGGAATTAAATGTATCCTCATACAAAGTTTCATCAAAATAAGTTTAGCAGTTTTAGAGCTATTTCGTTATAAACAAAAAACAAAAGAAAATCCTTTTTATAATACTTATTAGTCTGGATCATTTGAAAATTTCATACTACAAACGTGGTATGAATTATTAAAAAGGTTCATGTACTCAAAACAACTAAAAATCAAAAGCAAATGAGTACAAAATATAAGTATAATACACCTCGTTACCCTGAAAACTCAACCCATATTAGACGAGGCAACCACATCTTATTACAATATCATCATAATACGCATACGATACGCCTTCAAACACCTCAGGCACCAAACCAACTGGCAACCTTACACTAAACACTAAACATTCGGCCGATGTCGATAGCTCGACGACCGTCACATTTTTTCCTTGTTTAGAATTTTATAATGTAACGACTATTATTTCTTCATCAATTTGTGAATTCTGTAGTTAATCCATCCACTTTATAAAATGGTTAAATTATCTATATTATCTCTCCTTCCATCCGTTATTAATTATGACGTAATTGTATATGCCGTTACATTGTTACACCAAACTATCCCACGATTACAAATCTTTAGTCTACATTTGCCCTAATGTCTATAAGATCGTTATCTTCAAGCTTCCTATAAAAACAGCGTTTCCGAAAATTGCACATTTCCATAATCCTGAGTCAAAGAGTTTAACTATCCACACTGCATAAGAGGTAACATCTGAACAATTTCCTCAGCAGTACTTTGATTCCGTTTGCCAATAACGTTTCTATAGTGTCACATTTTTAATGTTTATCAAGACAAAGTTGTTACATGAACTGTTTAAAAATAAATAAATAATTCTTGATGTTGCATACAACGCCATCTAGCCTCTTATATTATTATTGTGTTATGCTAGCCAGAAAACTGACGTATTACTTATTTTATACTTGAACTTAGAATCAGAAACAAACTACATTATTATTCGACGGTGGAAATCGAATTCTCAACTTTCTGCGTCGTAGGCGAGTGGACCCGCCGTGCTTCAGAAGTAGTTAAAGATTTGATGTTCTCTCTATTCCACTGTAATATATATTCTCTCCAGTCCTATGTAGGATAATGGAGTTTTTCTGGCTATATTCGTTGGTTTGGGGACGGTTGGCGATCGGCCAGCGCGAGAGTCGAGCGTAGAGCGTTGAGCGCCAGGTGGCCAGACATGGGACAGACGATGGTATCGTATTGATGCTGCGTTTACATGTTTACTGTTACTGGGGTAACACGGACTTGTCGAAGAATAGAGATGAGAAAGATGAAATGTGGGAAAGGCGGGAAGAATAAAAGTTCCTAGAAACATTAACTTAGGTCTTCGTCAATGTCCTATCTACAACTGTTAAATATTATAGAATTGATCGTCACTGAGAACCTCAAAATTATGATCTAATACGCCGAGTGAACCTTAAACTCGTCCTACACACATATAGCTTAGATGACACGAGTCTACGGTATTAAATAAACTAACCGTATATGCGTCTTATTTTATTTTAAAATTAACACGAATTCCTTGATTGTATTTATCTATACACGTGGCAGCGTATCCAAACAAGTTCAAACGAAAAAGGAACTGGCGACGCAGTAACCGTGTGTGTGAATGGGTACTATCTGTGATAGGTATACTATCACAATACACAATTCATTACTTTCTCAAAACTAAAACTATTTTCAAATAACAGCAAAGTGTCACACATAATAAATGAAATGTGTAATTGAATAGAATAATGTATCTGATTCTATTCAGTTACTTGCCTCATCAAAACAAAGCATCAAATTTCTATTGAATTTTGAATCAGTGAGAAGTATCATCATCTATAAATAAACTGCGTCCTATCTTTAAGCCTTTGTTGACTGAACACTGAACGATACTATTCTCGGAACGCAATCGCATCGCAATAACTATACACGAAACCGAGTCGTAAATTTATCGAAGAATGCCGTAATAAGATACTAATAAAATATTTTTCAACAATAATATTAAATTCGATGTGAATTTTATGGTTTAGGTGGCTTTCGTTTCAATTTCATCGATTTTCGAAAGTTTCATTTAGGAGTTAATGTTCTTCTACTCTACGAATGAATCTTTATAGAAATGTATACCGTAAAATAACTCTTATGCTTCTTTCGTCTGCCATAACTCTCAAAAAATCAGAATACTTATGTGACAAAGTTACGGGAATCCGATTATCCACTTGGCTTGTCTCCGTGGTTGACACTATCTTCAGAGTGATCATTTCCAGTTGTCGCCGCTGTTCACGTCCCCAGGGGTGTCAACTACCTCCTACTGCTTTCATTTCATTTCATCACAAAAATATCTTAATGCACTCCAAAATTAGTACTTATCCCAAATAACATCTTGTTCAAGAATAGAAATATTATTATTTGTTGATCTTTCAAACTCGTCTAATTTGGGCTGTACTTAGGTCGTAGGTATTTGGGACAAATCCAAGGGTTGCTCTCCTAACTATTATATCCAACAATAATATTAAGACCTACCTGTCTGTACAATAGATTAGGCTTAGTAAAGTTAGAGCCAGGTTTCTGATGATAACTCGTTAGCCTTGTTTAGCAATATTGATAGATGAATTTATTGATAGTGTCTGATTGTAATTTATATTGTGTCCAATTGGTTAATTTGTTCACTACATTTCTAACAAAGGTTTAAGTCTAATACAATCGAATAACTTATTTATAATGATATTTATCTCTGGTCTGGGTGTGGGTGTATTCCATAGATATACTTATATTGATGATATAGGGAGGTTCATTTGAGTTGCTCAGTAGCCTCGTAGGGCAGGTCTTAGAACCGCTGTAGCTATAAGATAACGTTCTTTATTCATTTAATCAGCGTTAGTAAACATCGTGTTAAAATCTTTAAGCGTGAATATACAATAAATACTTAATGGACGATTTTCAACTCGCCGATCATATTTGAATTCATAAAATATCATATAAAATCAATCAATTGATTTAAAACAGCGCTTTATTAAAAATAAAAATATTTCTTGAAAAAAATAAATAGAAGATGATTTCATTAAACACGTTACTACATTGATTTTAAAACTAAACGAACCTATAGAAGTTTTAACAAGAAAATGTAATCAGGATTAAATTGATAAAGCAGTTAGAATCGGCCATTCGATCTCTGCGCGTGGGCGACGACAACATTTTGTAAATATAACTCCAAAACGATCATAATAAAAATAAAGTAAACATCAATAGTTAGGTATATTTTCAAAATATTAATATTGTATCTCTTTTTTTGTACTCCTATTTGACACAAATACGTAAGAAGAAGAAAATTGTGAAAATTATTTAGATAGATACCTAGAAAGATACATGACTAAAAGTGACTTCAATTTGGATAAGCTTAGAAACGACAAATTTCGTCTTGAAATTGTTGCAAAATGTAGGAAAATATTTCACCTACAAAACGGTATTAACAACATTTTCCATACTATTATGCATATAACAATTTTAATTATAGGCAGGCACGTTACAAAAGTCAAATTAATCATGTAACAACTTTATCCCTAATTACACCTAGCTAGTCTCAACGTGAACTATAAGTAGTTATAGGTATAGGACAAGTTTAAGGTTTACACTCCTGAGGCGTAACTAATATAAAAAATTAAATAAATAACTAAATAGACACTTGAATCGGTAATAAAGTTTAGATGTTTTTTCTATTCGCGCAGATATTTTTATCTCTTTACCACCAAAACTTTATTATGAAATGGCTGCTGTTTAGACGTTTATTTTTAAATAACGTCGTTAAGATTAAACGTGATTTAGTTCAAATGGGCTTTAAGATATAAATGATGTGTTCTTTTACTTCATTTACGGCTATTCAATTTATGTAAATTATTTGATATTAACTTCTTCCTAAAGTTAAATATGCGATAGATATACCTAATATTGGCCACTTTATTACAAACAAATTGATTTTAATTTGCAAACGCCTATTACTTAAGTTTCCTATAAAAGTCATCGTAAAATGTTTACTAACACTTGTGAAATATGGATATCGTTCTGAAACCAGAATACCTTCACATCCGATAAGGCCTAAAGGCTCAATCCATTAAATTATATAACAATAAAAAACAATTAACAATCCGAACCACAATTCACCTGTCAGCGAATTATTCGGTATCGAAGACTTTCCCACCAAATAAAACTAGGTTGAATTCGCTTAACCGCAGACCACACGCAAGCATCACCTATTGTGACATAAGACCACTCTAACACCTGATGAATAAAGTTTAATATTCAATGGCGAACAGTTCAGGACCTAACCCTATCATATTTAGGTTTCAAACTTTGGAGGGGACTCTAATCCCATAATTTTATAGTTCACTATTCACTGGCAAATAGTTCTGAACTTAAACACTAGGTTTAAAACTTTGAGTTTTGCAAAATGAACTTTAGTTTTTAAAGCACAGGGTTTATTTTAGATAAATGACGCGGTCAGTTAGCTGGAGGCTGCTAAGAGTTTCAGATTTTAGCGATATAATATTAGTTTAATTTGTAGAAAACAGTTGTCTTTGTCACGTGTTCACGAATAATGTGTTCTAGTTGTGAAAGTATGGTTGTAGCTGCTCTATATGCGAGGCGAACTATGTAGAATATTATTATGTTCCGACTTCCGATGGAAATGTCAAAACCAAGAAAACTTAACAACAAACCTGCAACTCAAGATGCGCCCAAACGTGTGATTTTTTTGTTTAAAGATATATATCTATAAAGGTTGTCAATAAAATTCTATGTCAATTTGACTGACTAATTCGTGATTCGTGGTCCCATCAGCCTCATTGTTAGACTCGTGGTTCAACTAAGCCACTTTATTTAATAATTAAAGTCCTAATAATATCTACAATTTATGGCCATTCTTACATTAAGTTTTATAAATAGTATATATATCTCTATTTTATAATATAAGACTCAAAACATATAAAAATGTTATTCAAATAAATTCCAATCATGTTCACAACTCTATCTTCCATAATATATTTGACAAAACAACAATAAAAGACACCTCGAACACATGTAGGTAGGTAGGTACCTACGTACCTATTGTATCGTTCAAACATCACATTTTGTTTTAAAATTATTCTCACGACTCCGTATCAGTCACAACAAAACAACAAACGTATTCCTAAAACAATACAGATCAACAAAAAAAATATGGGACGAAACAAAAACTAAAGGTCTTCATCGAGAGAGAGTAACAAATCATTTGTTTTTATGAATGCGACCGAAAACATTAAATTTAAAATTACAGCTGCATAGAGACAACATCTCAACTTTTTCTTTAACAATAACTTTTCACAGTTTCTTTTTACACTTTTCAGTCATTCTTCCAAAAAATAAAATCATGCCAATATAATATGAGAATAACTAATTAAGATTTAATATTCTCGAGTCTTAATCGCTTACATTTCGGTCAGTAGGAGGGGGTCATATGCAAGACTAACATAGGTATATATATGTAACCAAATATCTTATGACAAGATAGGTACTGTTTTACTTTAGAAGTATAGCACCTATTACTGATATTATTTTATGATCATTATTCGAAGCTTAGAAGTCATTACGTTTCACATATTATTATGTAAATGTTAAATATCTTTGTAAGTATATGTGTCTGTTGATATTCGGAGCGAAGACGTCGCGTCGAGCATTGAACGTCGCTCGCGTGGACCGAACACAACTTTCCTCTTCTATTCCGATACAGATCTTTGATAAGAAAACTTAATAGTCCAACTACGAAGATATGATGCTCGGCAAATGCTTTTTTTCCTTAAAAAGCTTTACAGATCTTACAAAATATGGGTGAAATAATCTATTAGACATTATATTTTATTTTATCGCGTAAAATCCTAAGTAAAGTATCTTCTGAATTTCGCGCCAGGTGAAGTAACATGTAGATGCAAGACTGTTTACTATAGGGAAAGAAATCATAGTTTTTACCATGTCTTTTATAAACATGGACGGACTATATAAACCTCGGACCTCCGATCCAAGTTCCTATACTAATAAAATGGAGATAAACCTGGATTATCAGAATTTGCTCCATTTTAATAAAGCGCGTAGGTTTTCTTGATAAAAATGTAACAATTTACATTTAAATATGTAGTTTGTGTGTCGTTATATTTATTGAATAGAGTGTGAACCACACAGAGAGGTGCACTTTGATTACAGAGATTAGATTATGGTTTTTGTATTCGTTGTTTACTGTTTCTGTTGATAAAGATCAGATGAAATAATCGATAGGGCGGACGCAGTCTATAGGCTCTAAACCATGATAGTCTACGTAGGAATAACCACCTGCACCACAGACTGAACGATATCACGGAATAAATCATGAGATAAATTGTGCGATAAATCGATATATCATTCAGCGAATTGAATTAAATAATTCAAACGGATTTTTTATATTTTTTCTCAAATCAGGACATCGTGTATAATTCCAATACCAACATCCTGTCTCACACTTCGATTAAAATAATTTCAATGAAGTTGAACAATAGGTACACAATGAAACGTTTTTTGTAACACCCCTTGTCATAATAGTGTCAAAACTAATAAACTACATACAATTGACTCCCGGAACTTTGTCACAAAAAATGTTATAAATCACTCAACTTTCGAAGGGATATAAGTGGGTAGTCATATACGTGTAATGTAGGAAATGCTTTTGTTAAAAATGTACTAATGTAGATGGTGATTATTGTGACATTTTCGTAGAGTTAACCATGGGGGCGTTCCACTGCTGGGAACAGGTCTCCTTCATACCCTTTCAAACATCTCAGTTCTGGGCTAAACTTGGCCAGTCTACGTCGACGGCATCCAGATCGATCAAATATACCTCCTGCACCCATTGTGTGACGATTTTCGGCCATCGGTGAGCAATACTTTACATTTTATTGGTATTAAGGTGGTTATTTTCTAAAAACACTTACTCTGTAGTGTTTTTAGAAAATAACCCCTTTAATACCACGCGGTTCCGCGGTTCTTTGTTTATGCGAGTTTTTAAACATCCAGCTTTGTGTGAGAGCTTTGGAAGCTGCATAGTTACTTACAGGCTACACATTGAACTACGCGTCAATATTACTTGTATGTATGTAGTGATTGGTTACTTGTCGCATCTGATTTATTATTGTTAATCATAATTACTACATTTTCTTTCAATTCAATTTCCGAAAACGTATTAAAATCTACGATGACTCGTAAACAGCCAGACAGACACACATTTAAACACATTACCCTTCTTTGTTTCGAAGATTAAAAACATCAATGACAATTAACCAACTTGTGATCAATTAACTTTGTCACATTACATTGATTGCACTGTTCAATGTTAATTAGTAATTAATTAGTTAATTAATTAGTAAATATTAATGAGCTATGTAACGTCATAATGATCGTGAAGGAACCCTTCTATTAGATCCGTACAACGGAACGTATTCACAATTAACCGCGAGGTGTGAATGGAGACCTTGTTTATTTTGTAATTACATTTCATATATTTAGTTATCATACATTCCGGGAATTTCTATATAATTAAAGGTATAACTGATGACCTTCTTAGTTTAAGATTTTCAATTAGCGTGACTTTTTAACCCTCGAAAAGAGTGGCCAAATTATTATATGTACTAAGTCCACCTTATGTACAACATGAAAGCAGACGTGAAAGCTGCTGACTGAAACGGCTGTTTTGACTTGTACATTTTTTAAATCTGTCAGAAGAGTAGGAGTTAACTTACAGAAGCCTAATGTAACTAATATATCGTCACAAATGTAACGGATGTAACGCAAAATGGTGTAGCTTAACTAAACTCGTTATTTATCCATTTTTAGTGCCGCTGTCACTGAAATTTCTACTCCATGAGGCGAAAGCGACTATTTCTTCAAATTGCAACCTGCACCTAATCGTAACCCATTGAGGAGTTTGGTGATGAGAATGTGGTTTCAGATACTCCATTCATCGATACCTATTAATGTATGGGTCAATTCTACTAGTGGAAATGGAAAACTGAGCTGTTGCTGCAATGCTGAATCTCGCTGTGCAGATCTGTTCATCACTCCGAAGATCCTCATCAGATTTTCATTTAGAATAGAGTTCTATATCAACATTCAGTAAATCCCAGTCCGGCGCGGCGAGGCGAAAGCGCCTATTTTATTCAAATTGTAACCTGTAATCCCGATGGAATACTTGTCTGGTGAGAAGGTGGTTACATATATTCCATTTATCGGTAACTATTA
Organism: Idaea straminata; assembly: GCA_951213275.1. Taxonomy (NCBI): domain Eukaryota; kingdom Metazoa; phylum Arthropoda; class Insecta; order Lepidoptera; family Geometridae; genus Idaea; species Idaea straminata. The sequence goes on from OX577857.1 coordinate 14,253,552, forward strand.
ATTTATAGGCCAATTCTACTGGTGGAAATCGAAAAATGCGCATATTGCTGCACTCTCCAGGTGCAATTCTGTTCATCCCTCCGAAGATCCTCATCAAATCTTAATCTAATTTTTATATGACTACATGTGAGTTTTCCGCTTTAATAGAAAAAAAAAATTACATCCAGGCGTTTTCGGGTAATCGGCGAACCTACATAAAAATATATATACGCGACGAATTGAGAACCTCCTCCTCCTATATCCGTTAGCATTAAGTCAACTCGACGTAAGACAAGACGTTTTACGAATTCCACTGCGGTTGGGTTCCTAATACAGCCTACCCGTTTTTTTTTTGCTTTTATATTGAATGGTCGGCGTGTTATCGGCCGATCGAAACGTCTCTTGTCCGCGTTGGCCTGCGCCGGTAATTGACGGTTCGTGGAATGTCCGGTCCCAGACATTGGATTATCATGACAAGTGCAATTAGAACTATTGAACTGTCACCGCGCGCCGGTAGCGAGTAGCTAGCAGTAGCTAGAGTTGATATCACTGTCTCTCTCATATTGATAAGGATAATCTGCGCACTAATTGGAAGCTTTAGGGTATGGTTATACTGAAGATGCATTGCACAATGCACATCGCACAAGTAGATACTGCAGCAGTGCGCCAGTACTGTACATCTTACGAGTCATAATAATAACATGAATAGTTTGGACAGTCATAAGTGACGTTGCCAGTCGACGCGACGTTCGTTGTCTATAAATTACAAAACGCGTGAAACAGACCAATGATAAATATTCTCACGGCTCGTAAAATAAACTTTACTAAATAAGTTTAGTCGGAGGTTGAGATACCTACCAGTGGTCCCAATTAGTACGTTAATTGACAACCTCTGGACAAGGTTCAGTAATAGACACATGTCTTTATTACCGTAATTAGGGTCCGTTGATCAGTTATCGCTGCCGTGCTGGCAGAGTTGGTAGTTGGTGGTTACAAACGAACCAAGTTTCTCTCGACTAATAAGGTTCTCTATTCATTACTGCTTTACTTATTTATTTGTTGACTAACTTCTGCCTACGAATTCGTTCGTGTAGGAGTTGAATTTTCTTAAAATGATTTCTTAGCTCGATCAGTTCACAATCCCAATGCAACTTTTACATGCATTTTATATGCAATTGTTATGACATCCATCATCCTTGAAAACTTTATGTAAGTATGAACAAATAAGGGAATATTCGTAGCTATCATGGATGTTGCCCACCTTACGTCAAGTCGACATAATACGGATGGACGTACCTAATCCAACCTCGCTATTAGAAAATTTAATGTTCTAAAAGACAGGTTAGGGCTACATCCCCCCTCTCTGAATTTTCAAAGTGCTCTTCAGACCTATTTAAAAAAAAAAAGATTGTAAACATATAACTTGCTCCTTAGGTACTTATATTACAACCGTAATGTAAAAATGTTAATTCAAGTCTAATAAAGGTCTTAGTAATCGATTAGACGAGTATTGGAGACATCGAATGTATACCACGTCGTAGTAATCGATACTAATTGGAATCGATTCTTAATCACATCTAGTTAGAAACACGACCATTACAATACTATTATATTTTACCTCTAATAGTGCCTTCCTGTAAGGCTTGAAATGAACCGGGACGTCTAGTCGCGTGACTCAAGCGACACAAAGGGGCTGTCCGACGACGAAACCTAGTACGGTCGGTCGGCTGCATAATTGCAGACCCACCGTAGAGCTCCAAAACGTCTGTTATTAGATTGTTTTCACAAGCAAGATTCTAGGCACCTGCTTTAGGTGAAGTTTAAAGTCTTCTAACTCATCAATTAATCAAACAAAAATTCTTAGAATGAAAACATTCCAATAATAGTATTTTTCGAACTCTACCGGGGGCTACAATTATGCAGCCGACTGTACATAAGAATCGTCGAAATATCAAACACACCGACCTAATGAATATAATGTCAAATAGGTAAAGCAAATAAGGTAAATAAGTTGTTGCTACCTTCTCCTACGTTATTTCCCAAAGTTCATCAAAATAAATCATCTAGCATTAAAATAACTTATAACAAATAATAGCCCAATCATTCGTCTCAATCCTTAGTAATATTTTTTTCAAATCAATGTTATTTTTCTCTGCGAAATCGTCAGCCATCATTCAGAGAAAGAAAGCCCCCTGTAGAGATGACGAGGCTTGGACCACCGACATCGAGCTCACGCTGGGCACCGCCGCGCCGCCGAGTGTGTAGGTTAGAACTAGCTACGCCCCACGGTTTCACTCGCTATACTCTCCCGATCCCGTGAGAATATTGCAGGATAAATAATAATTCGTAGATTATGGCAGAGTAGCGCATTCAGCGCAGTAGCACTTTAGAATGCTAGATAGAGATGCGCTGTCGACCTAGTCTTTCGTTAATTACTAGAGTTTTTAAAGTATGCTACAAACTTTTTTCTCTATCTAATGATGAAAACCAGGTTTCAATAGGTTCAGTAATCGTTTTTGAATTGTAATTATGATATAATATAACAGACGTGCATTTTAAAAATTGTAATAAGTGCATATTTGTGTTCGACTACTTATATTGTTTTAACTTTTAAAGCTGCTTTCATTCATTCAGTATCAAGTTATTTTGCGTGATTAAATATCAGACAAATGGACACACATTTTAGCATTTCCATTAATAGAATAGACAGGTACCTATAACAAATTTTCCATAATTCAATTCCTATTTCAAAACCAATCAGAAAAAACTATCTCGAACATAGAAGTGGCGTGCGAGCGACGACGACGCGGACGTGCGTTCACAGTGATAATATAGAACAGTTCTCAGATTACGCCTTCCACAGAATGAGGTTTCAGCACGCAACAGAAAAGAGGCATACACGAATTAATAGATTGAAAAATGGTGGCCAGATGACCCACCTAATCTATTATGTGGTTATTTATGTAGTGGCCATACAGGATATGCCTCTCGAAGGGCGAACATAGGCTGCAGACTTGAAATTATTATTATTGTACTTATTGTTTTTTTTAATGTTTTATTGCAATCTCTTTTATTTACTTTTTTCATAGAAAGTCCTCTAATCTAAATCAAAGGTCAATTAAAGAACTATTTTGACATGACACTTGATTATGGCTAAGATTAGAGCACCCTTATCAAAAATAGTTAAAAAAATGAAAAATTAAGAAAAAATACTTAAAGAAATAATTCTAAATAGTAGATTTTAAACGCTATTCTATGATAATACTTTTTTTCCCCTACTTATAGAATGGTTCCCTGTCTGCAACTTACCACACAAGGAGAGGTATTGCTTAAGTGGTCACCTACTTACACAGTTGAGTTGATGTTCCCTATTGTGTTCAACTGATAAATATAATAAAGTAGATGAATCTCTGTAAAAAATGGCCACTGTGCTCAAACGATCCATTAATTTTATCTGGCCGTTTCTCTCCCTCTTTACTCCGTGAACCGACTTCAAAAAACAAGATATTGCATTGTACAATGTACATGTAGAGATGAAACGACAACACTAACAATAGAGAGTACATTAGAAGGTTTAAAATTGAATTCTTTAGAATTACTTAGAATTTAGAGTTTAGAATCACCACAACACGACACCATAGAAACTAAGTTAGGATGAGTAGCTCCGACTAATGCACCCTTAAATAGGAATAAGCTACGAGAAACCCATGAATGAGCAATTGGTTCTGATGTACTGTTATAACCTTCTTCAGATTTTGCCTTGTCACGTTGTTACGTCAAATGTATTTAATAAGTGAAGTAGGTACAGTCGGCTGCATAATTGCAGCCCCCCGCAGAGTTCTAAAATTACTATTATTGGCATGTTTTCATTCTAATAATTTTTGTTTGATAAATTGATGAGTTACAAGACTTTAAACTTCAACTAAAGCAGGTGTCTAGAATCTTGCTTGTGTTGAAAACATTCTTATAACAGTCGTTTTGGAGCTCTACGGTGGGTCTTCAATTATGCAGCCGACCGTACCTAAGTTATGGAAAATAGAACGCAGTGGTCATCGCTAATATGCGTACACTACCTATATTTATCTATTTATCTATATAATAGTTTTCTCAGTCTGCGTGTCTGAGCTACAAGTGTGGAATAGGATGGCCAAAAAGGCATAATGAAATCTGATGTACTCTCTACTTGTAACTACTACTACACTATTATATCACGTCCCTAGACTCCATGTGTTGTTGGTTGCGTTGTGTCTCTCCCTTTTTGATTGAATAGCTTTCCTTTTCATAAAGTATTTCGACAACGTTATGTTTCTGTCGAAGTTTCAAAGCTCTTTTGAAATATTATCCGTTCGTTTGAAATAGTTATGAAGTTGTCTTTTTGTTGGGAATTTGAAAGGAAATCAGTATTTTATACTCTATATTCGTACCGGCATTGATCGGCCATCCTACTAATATTCGAACTGTAAAAGTTTGTGTGTTTGTTACCAGTACAGAACTACATAACCGATTACGATTTTGGTACGTAAATAGCTGAATTCCTGTAAATGAATCTTATCTCAATATTCCGACGGGATCGTGAGTGACGCGAGTAAAGCAGCGTGATGCAGGTAGAGGACATAGAAAGTTGTATTTCAGTTAGGTAGCTATTACAAGTTTATAGGGTTGTATTCGATAACGAAACACCATGTATATCAATAAAATATATTTTATTGGGACGTCAATATTATTATCGACCATTTAAATGAATAAATAAATACCTACATATCCTGTCAATTGAATGTACATGTATTATGTATGTAGGTACCTAAAAATGTTTATTGTGTATGATACCACCCGCGGCGCTAATCGACACGCCACCAATCAATTTCAAACGAATTAAAAAAAACATTCGATTTATTAATTGAAATAACATAATTTATTCAAATAGGTACATTATTCATATTTGGTTATGATATTTGAGTATTTCATTATGTTATTATTGCTCAAGCTTTAGTGTATTCTGTAAGGCACCAATCATATTTACAGCAAAAACGAATTAAAAATCACAATATTTTTGACCACTCTATGAAAGTTTTCTATCCGCTGTCTCCCAATGACATTTGAATTTTAAGAGAGGCTAACGGTCGGTCACTATTGGACTGCATCGAAATGAGCGAGATTTAGCTATTTTAGCATTTTTTGCATAATTTTATACATTCATCTTGATTAATAAAACAGTATCTCGGTTATAGTATATTGTTTATTTAAAAAAACCAGAATGATTGCATAATATGTACATATTTAAATATGTTTTTACTCGTTAAAATACTTCTTCAGAGGTAATTTCATGATTCTTTTTGTAGAGAATCAAATTAGTTGTTATGATTTAGGCATTGTGTTTTGGTAGTAGTTTTGGTTTAGGTAGTTTACTCAAGTAAATCATATACTTTTACGCTTTACAATACTCAATACAAAATACAGAAAACGATCACATCTCCCGTTTAGTTCCGACGATCTTGACCGGGGTTTGCCAGGGGGTGCCAGGGGGTGATGGTAGCTTAGATACGATGTCCTATTGGACAGGGGGACACTATACTATTTATTAGGGGGGACTAGTTAGATACAATTTAAGGAATTGATTAAATTGATTACCTGCATGGATTTTTATTCTAGTAATCGCTATGCACGACCAATGCAGTCCATGATATATCCAAGGAACAATATGAATATCAAACAAAGAACACTAACACTAATCAAGTATGTAATTCCATATTCCTTCCGTAACAATATATCGAAGTGTATCAGAATAACCCAGAAGTATCGAGTATTTGTTAAAGTGCCTTGTATTGCCACAGATCAAGCTATAAATAGAGAGGGCCATTGTATTATGTCCTGATTTCTATTTAGAATTGTCTGTGACTGCGTCCGTGTGCATAATGGAGCTATATACAGAATATGTAGGTTTAATATTACGCTGCCATCCGTACGTTACCTTAGAAAGGGATGAATTGGGAATTTGTTTCCAAATGGAAAATAGTATGAATATTAGGGGTAAATTTATTTAAAAAAAATATATTACACAATGTTAAGATAGTATTCTCTACATTCACTGCAGCAGTGGTACAATTAAAATAATTGTAGATTAAATATTTATACTTATTTATTTATCTACCTTTTTTATCAAAAGTATGTATTGTCAAGGGTCATTCTCAGAAGATCCATGGGCCAGATCCAAGATGGATCTAATGAGATTAACATTTGACAAGCCAATACTGATGTAGGTGTAGCCATCATTTATCGGTACTCCAATGTGTCCTAGTTGTAGACTACAATGTATTTTGTATTAAACTTACTTCGTAAAAGTATTATTTTTGTTGTCTAAATAAAGAAATTAGTTTTGTTTCACGCAATTTGTTTCAGTAAATGTGATTTAGTTTATTTTTGCAAAGTTTCCACGCTTCGAAACTTTGGAACGTAATTGTGAAAATATTGTTAAGAATTTTTCCAATTTGTTTTCGGAATTTAGCAGTAACATTTGAAAAATTCAAAGTACTTTATAGATTAGTTTTGACGTTAGGTAGTTTGCTTATCTCGCCTAGCAACACTAGCTGACATCTTGATTCTATGATTATTGTTCAACTTATTAATCCACAGCTAGTTAAATCTTTTCATTACATTTGCTAAATATTACATTCTCAAAATATAAACAAGTGAACAGTGAAAAATAAAATTTAATACCTATCTGTTTTTAATAATAAGTAAATAGTAGCCTTTTAAATTAAATGCTAAGTTTCATCGCAATTGGTTTGCGTGTAGAGGTAACAAACACATAATACCTCAGTATCTTAGGGACGAATCGTCCTATTCCAAAACTGGGACCAGGCACAAATTCTACTCCATGGGATGGTATAGGAAGCATATACCTACTATGAAATAATTGAAACCCACCTGACAGACAAACCATATAGTGAGACACATCAAAATGTAACAGTATCCCATGTAACACGTGACACCTCGCAGATCGACACCACACTCTGTTGAATAATTCACACACACCTTGTATAACAGGACCGACTTACAGACGCTGTTGTATTACCACTGAACTATACATATTATATACGAGACTACGTAGACGCTAGCGCCACTGTCGACTGCACAGGGTAACGTGGTCGTTGTCGGAATGTCCTGGCCGTAATGGAAGGCTATCAAACGGTGAAAGTGACAAATCCAGCATTTGTTGTTCATTTAGTAAAGTGTATGTTATCTCCTATACGTTACGTTACGTTACGTTACTTGGAACTGATTTCACAAATTAATGTCACCTACTACGAAGTTATGTTATCTTTTGTGACGGTAATAGATTTCATTTTATTTTAACTAGAAAGTCAAAGGTAATAAAATTCTAATTACATTGAGAAACTTCCGATTGTGGCTCTAATAACTGTAATAAGTAAAAGAACAATGTGAGAAAAGTTAATTTTGAGAATATGACATTTTGGGAAGGCCATTTATTCACTATTATACTATTATCTATTGCCTTTACTTTCTTATCAGTACCTCCATTAACATGACCGCCGATGAAAACATAATTAATGTAACATTATTAATATTCAAAAGTGTTTTAACCTAAATATATCTAAATAGTAGAGTGTGCACACGATAGCGTTGACGTCCTCGACGCTCGCGCTAATCTTGAAAGAGATTCTACAGCCGGCTAGAGGCGGCTGCAGGAGGCTGTGAGGCAAGATTGATGTACCATCGTCTGTCGTTCGTGTGCTAGAATTATTCATGCGACGGTATCCGTCCCGTTCTATCGTATTTCATTCGTAAAGTATTAGGAAGTGTAAAATATTCTTTTTTTAACTCATGGAGAAGGTAGATTTGTAAAACTTTTAAATAATTTCTTATTTTTTACCTTTTTTGGAAAAAGTTTGTAAAGGAAAATACTCTGATGTACCTATTTTTAGTCATTTTGTTAGTTTATATATTTTGCAATTTAGACATTAGACCTTTTGTGAGTATTTTAGAAATTTTGCCTTTTATATTTAGGACATTGGTTTCTTAGGCAGTTTGTGGTCAAAGACGTTTGCAAGTAAAGAGTTCTGATGAGGACGGTATAATAAATCTCTCTTTACGATTAAAACGCGGAGGCAATAAAACGAGTCAATCAATTTGAATATGACCCATATGTAGCTTAACGAAAGTGCGGGCGAAGTCGCATGTAAAGTATAATATAAACAAACATTTTGTTCGAAACTTTATTTATATAAGTAGGTATAATTCATTTTTTTAAGAATAATCAATTTTCTGTATTCTCGTATTGTAAGAACAAAATGTTGAAATTATAAAAATAATTACTCATTTGAATTTTCCTTGAATAAAGAAAAACATGAATGTTTATAAAAGTCATGTTCCACGTCAGTGAGGTTAATCAAGGATCCTTAACGAGAGCCTCCGGCGGAGATCTTGTAGCTATTCTTAGAAAGTGTGTTTTTATTTAAATTCTGAATGGAAGTTTGTCTACAAATATTTAGGTTATATCTTTGCGACCTGGGACTGACCAAAGTGGGACCCCTATGGGGTCTCACTCCCATAGGGATCCCATAGTTATGGAAAAGAAGTTAAAGCAAAAGACAATTTAGAATAAATTAAACTATTGTTTCTTCATCTTCTTGTCAACATGTCAAAACGATGATCAATGACGATATCGGCAAATATTCAGCTAAAAGTAGTTTTAATTTTAATTTACTTAAAAAAAGTTAGTTTTAAGTATTATCGTTACGAATTGTTACTATAATTTGACGGTTTATTTCATCATAACACTTTCCAATAATATGTTTTATTTTATTACAGGTACGTTATACGTTTATGGTTAGATACTAACATTTCCAAATTGGTAAGTATTCATTTCATATACCACAATCTCTACAATTTCAAACTATTATGTTTCTTTAAAACATGACAACAGTATTCAAAAGCCTCTTTGAAATTGAAATATTTTTCGTTCCGTTTTATTATATGCTTTAATTCAATAGCTTTAGGGTTAAGTATATCTGTTGTAGTAGAGTAAATTGTAGAAGTGTTAATTTCGAAGCGATATATAACGTATCAATTGCTCGCTATCTTGTCGGACAAAAAGACAATCGAATACACAGTTGTTAAACAATATTCGAGCCATCCGCGACACTTTTATTATTATTTGACATTACTGTGTTAACAACTATATGTTTCATTTACTATTTATTGGTATCATCTCCTTTATTATATGGGGAAATAAAAATTGTAATAAAAGGTGAGTATGACGATGTAGTTATTTATGTACACGATATAAAGTAGTGGACTGAAAATAGAGCCCTGGAGAACACCGGTAAAGGAATATTCGAATTTCCTGTATCATTTTCCTCATCTCTTATTTTATTTATTATAGTTTTATAACCTGCGGAACAATACTGTCGTTTGCTATTTCAAGAAGTTGGCTTTGAAGATAATGTTATTTGAATTTATTGAGGTAAGTATTTGCTGTATTTTTTGTATTGACGTCAAATTTTTATATTATTTAATTTTATTTTTGTGATTTTGTTTGTAAACTATTGATAAAGCAGCGGCTAGTGGTGTAATGGTTATCGGACCCACACTGTAAGTGGGAGGTCACGAGTTTGACTCTAACCGTGGTGCAAATTTTAAATTATTTTTGAGATTCTTGGTTCTTAAAAAGATTTCCTGATAATAAAGCTCTAAATTAAACTAAAACAACTAGTCCCTACAGAAAACACCATTGTGATTGACGGATGTCATCGTGTCGTTTGGGTAGCGCGATTAGTCGTAGCGGTTTGTCTATAACTTTATGAATCATTATAATTTATTTTCTTCAGTGAAACTCCACCGAAGTAACCGTGGTTTGATACACCGAAGTAGTTCTATCGAACTTCTTCATTCAGTTCACTTTAAACTAACACATCACTTTAATTCTCTACTCGCACCACTTTAATAATTTTACTTTCTTGTTTTTAAATAAAGTAATTTAAAATGCTATCGTAGTTATTGAACTAAACCAATTATTTAGTTGCGTTGATATAAATTTATATTTCATAAACATAGTAGCCTAATTAGTTGTTGTTTGTTTGAATAATGTTGATAGTTTTTGTTTGACTTTTAACTTTAATTGACTGACTAACTGACTGATATATCAATGCACAGCGCAAACCAATGGACTCACCAGACTGGCATACAGATAGCTGTTATAAACTATTTTAGAAAATTAAACTCCTACTCGGACAATGTAGATAAAACCTAGTAAATTCACACCACATTCAAAGTTTTGCAAGGAGATATACTTTTATTATTTCAACACTTACTGTATTGCGGCGACTGCTTTGACCATTATTAAATACAGTTTTTGCACAATTTGTCAACGAGTTTTTACCTTAAACTACTGGAATTTAATCTCCTGCACCTGGCCTGTCCCTTCAACCGGTTAAATTGCTTAAATAATACCAACGAGTCTTTGTATCGTTCCCGGATGGGAGATGTAAACTTCACAAAAAGTAATACCACAATCCTAAGGTTGTGAGGTGTTGACTTCAATAAGAAGATATGTATTGAATTGCTTTAAAAATCCTTCACAAAAATATAATTGTAAAGAAGTTTAGCCATGCTCGGATTTCTCGTATCAAATATAAAATGAGATCACATCTTTGTGTACAAGCATTACCTTGCTCTTGCTGAAGCTTGTAAATCAAACATATAGTTGTCCTATTATTTATTTATATTTATATTTAGTTGTATATTTATATGTATATATATATTTATATATGTATGTATTTATATGTATATATATATTTATATGTATGTATAGGTGCGTATTTATTTTTACTGAATATTATGTATTTTAATATTTATTTTTTTCTCCTCCTTATTTTCCTTTCACGTTATACAACCCACCCATCCCCTTCTTTAATTCTTGTCCATCCAAAGGTTGCCTGGAAGAGATCGCTTTTAGCGATAAGGCCGCCCATTGTGCCATATTGTTAGGTTTAATATTGTTTTTGTTAGAATTAAGGTTTAATGTGGTACAATAAAGAGTTTATCTATATATATATCTTTGAAATCTAATGTGAAACCAAACTCGAGATTCTAGAATGGTTTACCTACCTTCTTTAATACCTTCCTGGCAATGGGGAAGCTGATTGTTCTCGCCTTTACCTGTCAACTTCACATACGCGGATTGTCTATGACTTACCTAATAATGAGGTTATCTATTACATAAGCAACAAAGGGGATTATTTATAACCATGAATCCTCCATCGGCTTCGAAAGGAATAAACCATTTTGGATTCAGTTGTTTGTCTAAATGTTCTGTGAGAGTTCTTTTCCGTTTTATAAAAATCGGGAGAGCTCTTTAAAAAAGTAGTCAAATTTTTAAATTGAAAATCAGTTAGGAATTTGAATAACTTATTTCTATTTCACGTGTCTGACAATTCTGACATTCTGACGATATCTTCAAATACGGACACAAATCATTTAATATACCTAACAATTTTTTTTAAAAGAACAAGGTAAAATCCTGCTACACGTAGATAGATTCACGATGTGTATTATATATATATAGAGCAGGTTAGAACACCGCCGTGAAACTTTATGGTAAGGAAGCCGTAACGGTCAGTAGAGTCGCACACACCATCTTTGTTATTGTCAGACTAGAAACAAAACATGGAAACTGTTAGTGATACCATTACAGGACATTTACGTGCAATGATTCCATTTTAGATGTTGTTTTAGAGTAAGATGTAGGAGTAGCTTTGGACTGCTAAGGAATCTGTTTAATTTTTATCATCTTAACTAACCACAACCTACTGATTGATACAAACAGTTTTTTCACAAAGAAGAGTAGGTAAGTATGTACAATCAACGTTCAAAAGTCCTAGGGCACCGTAACGTTTACAATCCTGTGCAGCACTATTTGAACATTATAACAACGTAACCTGTGGATTGAACTCACGTCGGTTGGTGTACCGGCTCCTGTTGAACGACTCCTAACTAAAGACATAGCTAACATGTTGAAAATAATAATCATACTGAGTATTTTAATTCAAGTATTTATGCTTGTATGTAACGTCTATTAGAAGAAGGTCGTAAGTCCAATAGTTGTTTATAGTATTATCGTCACAAACTGATAGTGTACTTATGACGCAACCTGTACAACATTCTTTGATTAATAACAACGCACAACTTTAATCGCAAGGTTTAGAATGTTGATCAAAAAACCTTTATTATTGCTCAGATTTTCCTTGTATATCGTGAGTGCATATTAGGAGAGGATTTTAAAATTCCAATGGGGTTGGCATTGACTTGGGTTATCCCACAAAGCATAGAATAAATAATACATAATTAGAATTAATAAATTTAAAACCACGCTCAAAATAAATGAAGAAGTTAAGCAGAGATATTTCATAATTACAAATACTATTTTGTATTTCAAAGATAAAGATAATAACATTAACAAACCTACGTTGAAACAGCTTTATTTCTGAAAGCCAACGAATAAATTAGCAAGCACCTGACCTTTCTAACTAATAAAGTAGGCAGGTCTTTGACTATCTAATGGTCAAAGATTAGATAAACGGTTATCTCTGCCTATCTGTAATTATTGCCTTCTAAACGATAAACTAATCCAATACACTAAAATGCCTTTAGGAGTAACAGAGATTCGATTTATTGTATTAAATAAATGAAACGTAAAATTCAAAATGTTCGAGGCAGGTGGGTCTGACCTTTCCACCCTTCTGACCACAGGGAATGTCAAATAAAATTGTAAGGGAACGTTACGACCCTCACTTTTGACTGTTTAGTTTTATTTAATTGAAAGCATATGTGAGGTCGATGGACTTTGATTGTGTTCTCGCGGCCTTGTGTTGAAGATCCCCGTGGCGTGGGCGGACACAGAACTCGATCTTGTTTTGATAAAACCAATGATGACTCTTAAAATACCGACAAATTAAATTACCCTTTTTAACTTCAAGATTACGAATGTGAAATATATCCTTGTCGTTGTATCTTCTTTGAAGCCTTTATTTTCAAGGGTTTTGATAGTGAAATATCAAATAAAATTATTATTTTGTGATTAATTTTGTTTGCTTTTTTTAAAGGTGTCAGTACATTTTTAAGGTATTGAAAACTTTGAGTTAAGAATGAAATGGATGCCGTTCGTTTCAAAATAAAGTGTAAATAGTAAAATTTTGCCAAAAAGCTCATGAACATTCATCAGTTGAAAGCCAGTGTTGAGGATTAAGGAAGCAGAGGATACTAAACTCCGAATGAAGACAATGTTCTTGCCTGATAACGACTTAACGCAGACAATAAGCCATAAAAATATTACAACCCCTCGCAAACTCTTCAAGTTTTAGCAAAGTCGCGAATTTCTCGAATATTTCAAAAATGGACTTTGAAATAAAGTAATTTTACGATGTTGTCGGACTTCTGTCACCATTGTCTCGCTGCGGAACCCTGGGATAAATTCAGGTTTTACGCGTGTTCGTTACGACTGTGGCCGTCACAAAGGAGCATTAAGCCAACCTGCCGTAAAACTTTTATACCTACTTTGATGTTACTGACCGCAATTATGATCACATTCTAATTTGATTCTTATCTCCTGTCGCTAGAGACCGATGTTGATCTCCAAAGGATGTAAAATTGTCTAAGGCTGTCAATCTCCGCGAAAACAATGTTGTTTAAACTTATCATATGAATATGATATGGCATTACATTTTATAACTTTAGCTCGTTAGGTAAAATGATTATGATCGTTGCATATATTGTTAACGACGCTTGCCACTGTCTAACTAACTAGTCTCTTTAATATTTTCTTTAGTTGGCTTAGAATTTGTGGAAATAATTGTGTTTCCTTCCCGTTCATTTACAACGAATTCGATTGAAACTTCCCCTCCGAATAACTCACGAAAATGAAGACATTACCCACTGTTTGTGTTCCGTGTCGTGTTAAATATTTACCTTAGCGTGACGATACGATGATATTCTAAAACAATATAATTTTTATTGACTCTGTAAATGAACTCACAGATGGCTCCGTCCCAGACAAAAAGTAACAAGGTATTTGTAATGCTCTCTAATAGAGTTTTCTGTATTTTTTTGTAAATAAAACGTTGGAGTTTGTGGAAAGTTTGTTCGAAGGGTCAGTAAATAGAATTCCGTTTGTGTAGTTCTTAACATGTGTGTGTGTGTGTGTGTGTGTGTGTTGGAAGTTTTAGTTTAGTAACATTCTGTGGGCCGTTCGCTGCTTTGTTAGCGGTACTTTCATGATACACGCTGGCTTTTCCTTTAGATCAATTATTTTGATACTATTCTATTGAAAGCGAAACTTGCAATGTTTATTTAAAGAGCATTGGAATCCTGTTCTTTGGTTCTTTAACATAATCGTCAACTTTCATCAATATATTTTCAGAATAGAAAACTTTTACAAATCTTCTGATCCTTTCCTTCCTTCTGATTCTCTTTCCTATATTTTCATAAGCTTTCTATTGTTTTGTATTGTTTGAATTTCATCCACGTACGAGTACTTATCGAGGTGTGAAAGGTTTAATTATAAAGGTAGTAGAGTCGAGGCGTCACCGTCGCGTTGCGTTGTTCGCCCACATCTAGCGTAGGTTGTAGTTCTTTGTCTGGCATATAACGGTCGCATATAATGACCGATAAATCATATTTAAATTATAATTGATAGACGTAAGGTTGATTGATCAAATAATTGTTGAGTGATGTGATTGCTAAAGTGTTTAATGATAGCACTTCACAATAATACTCAAGTTATAATGAGATGAATATGGGAGTGTTTTCAACGTTCTGTACCTACGCCATTCTGTATCATCAAACACAATGCCTTAATTAAAAAATAGACGGACAAGTAAGTAATCTTATAAGGCTATCTTTTTAACCTTTTGAGGAACGATAAAAATAAGGAACTTCGTTCAACAGGAAAAGCTGTATCAGGGACGCAGGAACGTAAAAAAGTCTTGTGACATCCGATCTAATACATTTGGGTTTTTATATCATAACGGAAGACACTTTCACGTCAAAATTCTCAAGCGTAAAGTGTTGATGCTTGTTTGAATAGTTATTCTGCAATTCAGACTTTTTGCAACTAAGATGTTTGGTCTACATAGTCAAACTGCAACCTAGTCATTTTGTTTGCCTTAAACAACTTCGTCATCGTCTCAACTATCTTGATGATTTCTGGGCAAAAGCATTTTTGAGATTAAAACTTTATTTGATGATTGTACTGGCCGTTTTATCGAACAGTCAAATCTGCTTTGTGATAAAAATGTCAAACCAAATGACCAAAAGAATAAAACATCCTCTTTACAAGTTGTATCGAAACTCCATTTCTATGGTATCGCAGGACAATGGGAGGGTCTACGTTTGTGGGACGTTTTGTCATATTATGTATCGATGTGAATTTATCCTTAGACTTAAAATGCCTATAGAAAAATAGAGAGTAACTCCAGAGCAAATACCGATACAAATAAACCGATAAAATAAATTATAGAAATCAGAGAAATTTGTTTTTTTTTTTGTGTATATTAAGGTGGGTAAAAATTCACAATCTGATTCGGTATGTGGCATTTCAGGATGTTTGTCGAATCAGCAAGTGATTTTATCCTCAGAAACATCTGGGTGAATAGTGTTTGAAGAGCGCCAAGAATTGTCGGACGTACTCTCTATTATATAGTATAGATGTTTTATGTCTATTGGATTTACCGAAAGCTCTATTGAGGCTCGCTTTCGATGATTGATTGGGTTTTGCAAACTGAATACGTCCGGCTTAACGGTGGATTAATTCTGTATAGACACCGCTGGATACTGGAGACTGAACGCTGGCGCTGGTGGCACTGTAGGATGGAAGTACCTGCTGGCACAAAGTTTTTAGGTTACTGTTGAGTCGAGGGAAGGAGGAGATGCTAAGGACGATTACAATAAACCTTTTAGCTAACAATTTTTAGACATTAATGTCTGCCAAAAATCATGTTTAAATTCTACTAAATCTAGATTTAATATAATGTTTTATTCCCAGTAAATAGTGTCTTTATAAATGAAAACGTAAGTTAACATCGCTGCAGTGACCCAGTCTCGTTAAGTATTCCCCGCGCGCCGCGCGCCGGCCAATTATCAGTGAGCCGACTGTAATAGATCCGAGTGAAAAATATTCAATGAAGGCAGGTAAGTGAGGAAGGAGGTGTTAACACGCGATCTTAATACTACATTGCACGCTACGCTCACTCACCTAGAGGTAAATAACTTATACAGTATAAAAGTGCACCTACCTATATACAACTGTTACTTTTGTAAAATGTACCATTAGCAAAATATCTTAACGTAGCAAAACTTCCCTTTCTCAGAATGTCCCCTTGCGAATGTCGCATTAAAAAAAGAATAAGTTATTTTCTTAAACAAAACACTAGGTACTTAACCGATTACGATAAAACTTATCCCTAGCTAGAGCTTTGGAATTAACATTGTCAACCTTTTATCTAGCTATTCCCACAAGATCCGGAGATAATAAACAAAGAAGTAACCTTGAAGTCCCTCTGTAGGTATATTATTTGTGAAGTTATTGTGATGTGTAGATAACGGTGCGGGACGCCCCGTGCCGCGGCCGGGCACGAATCAATATTTGCGGAATGGAAGCCGACGTCAACATCGCATCGTTGGTGCTGACGGATTTACGGACTCTGCAAATATTTTATCTACGTAGAGATAAAATATCTACAATAGTGTTATCTATAACTACTATTATACCTGTTACTTACTATTTACTGTTTTATAGCTAGTAAATATAATATTCCACTACTGACTATCATAGTCAATAAAAACAAATAATCTATTTTTAACTTCGAGGCACAGTTTATACTTAAGATAGTGATTATTGAAAAGATTTTTATGTTCTCTCTATTGTGGTATAAGTATTTTGTCTCTATGTTTATCTCTGTATTTGGTTTGGACTGTTGATAGAGCTTGACTGAAATGTGTTTATTTCATATTACGGTTTGAATTTGAGGTGTATGTTTGTTTTGGGTTGACGCGACGTGACGCGACGGAACCCGAGGTTGTGGTAGGTATTGTGGGCCTAAAGGTAAAAGCGGTTTTAATTACCTCTGTGTATCTACGTTTTTAATTTTGTAACAAATTGGTCACACAGACGTAAGATCAATCAATTATTGATATTTTAATTAAATGACTGTATAACACAGCGGCACCTAGCTCGAAACTAAGTTACTAGACTTGTGATATAGGTGACCACCGACATTTAATGTAAATCAATAACCAGACACTGCTTTATATTTAACGCCGAAAGGGGATTTCAGAACAAAAGTCCCGCAATCACAGGGAATTAAGACAGGGGATTGCTGTAGGTGGAATATACGTGTTTAACGGCGGGAGTCGAACACGCAACTTTCTAACACACATCGTAGTTTTAATCAAATGATTATAGGAACTATTTATTATGCCGTGTTTAGTGAGCAAGTGAGCAATTATTTCAGAACAGTCGCATCAACAACACGAGACAAATGGAGTAAAAGTATCGTGTGATAGATGTCCAACACTAACTTCCGCACATTGTTCCGTTCACAGGCGACTGACTCATTCATACATTTATCACGAGCCATTACATTGATTAGTAATACGATCCGTGTTTACCTACATACGTACACACAGACACCCTTTAAACTTTGAACGTAAAACGAACTTATAGTTTTATTATATCAACAAACGCACATTACAGACTTTACGATCGGTCGATAGTTAGCCGACCAAAAAAAAGATAAGTGACATTTAAGACCTATTTTTGAAATAAGAAACTAGTTCTCGGGTCAGATATGCTCTAAGGATATTTTGTGTCCCAGTCGCCCCTGAACCGGAATTAAAGGATAGCTTGTTGTTAAATACGTATATATTAAAGTATTGTGATTGACTGACATATCAACGCACCGCGGGGCTACAATTTTGCATAAAGATAGCTGTTATGACGTAGACATCCAATAGGAAAGGATTTTGGAAAATACAACTCTTATGCGAAGGGAAAACTTTAATATTAAATTTGCACCGATACACCTAACAATAAAAATACAATAATGTGATCATTTTATGCTATCTGGGGATGTATGACATTTAGGGATGAAAATATGAATTTATTGATGTGGAATTAAATGATGTGGCATATAAAGTTTGTAGCCTGCGTTATCTCTTTTCTTTAACGTTTGTAACATTTGTGTTTTCGAACCCCGTATCTCTAACTTATTCATGGGCTTGCAATCATCGATACCGACTGCTCTTTACTGTTCCATACTCTATTCAACATTTAACTTTCTCACTTTCAACTTAAGGTTGACTTTGAAAGTTCAAAGACATGAGTAAATCAGCACCTGTGACCTCATACATCAGTGTAAAAATAGGAAGGCTTTAAACAAGGCTCGAGACGTGACGTAGAGGAGGGTGGCTACTTACACACGGACAATATTTAAGGTAACGGAGCGAATTGGATCAAATAAACAATGCTTTTAAGGGGCTTCTTCCTACTTGCCCCATTATTGGCACATTGATGGGATAAATGGGATTTCAATATTTTAGTATAGATCCAGTTGACCCCAGTGATAATCATCATGGGACCAATAGGATTTTTACTTTTTTTTTGTTCCTATTGACCTTATTAAATAAAATAAATAAATATTTATAGTAATTTGTACTAATAATTTGAAATTTTGTTGAGCTTCAGAAATAAATTTATTTATCAGTATGATATTGCAATGTAAAAAAAAAGTTAATAGTTGAAATCAAATCATATGAGCCATTGAATTATTAATAAATAGATACAAAAGAATGACATTCATTCAATGGAACCGTCGGTCGACGGGTATCGTATCGGCCGATGGTAAAGTCAGAGGACTGTGTTCCACCTAAATATGATGGGCGTTTCTTGTTATTATTTTTTTCAAACTTTACAAAACTTATTACGAGGTACGATACTTTTCACTTCGTATTAAAAATGTTCGTTGCATAAATAATGGTTCATTATTTGGATGCCTTTGTTTTGCTTTGAATAGAAACGATCCCATCAAAAAGTTTTTATTTTGAACTGTAGTTTTGTGCGATACTAAAGTTTCAACTTGTTGTTTTTCAAATTAATGATTCAACAACAATATCCGTTGATGTTTTGTAAAGAAAAAGAAAAGTAGTTTTTCATTAATAAATATTACTATAATGTGTAAAACTAATGTCATAAAGCTTCCAAAAATTGAGATTTTACAATAGAAAAGTTATATTTTATATGGCTTTTATACGTAGGTCTTACAAATAATCCAAAATTCTTCTAAGATGGAAGAATCTCGTGGAAAATTAACAAGTACCTTAGTATTCAGACGCGGAGCCCTCTTAATCACATTGCGAGCTCGCGGGTCACCAAGTTACTCGAGTTGCCCAAGAGGGCTATCTGGGTCATCTACTTTATTTATGCTTTCCCGAAAATATACCTCTTCAAACTGCTTCATTTTACGAAAAATTCAAATACCCACAGAATATAATAGCAAAATAATTAATTTGAACGACCTCTGTAGTGCTGTGTGCAACAACGCTGCAACGCAGAAGGTTGCTGGTTTGGTTCCTGCCTCAAACAAATATTGTGTACAAATAAGAGTTTTACCTGGGACTTCGTCAATGTAGAAGTTGAATTTTCTAAGATTGTTTCACAACGGATGCCTACGTTATAATCAGCTATATCTGTAGGTACTGTATGTCGTTTATCCCGACCCGTCCATTTGTTTGAGCTGTAGGTAGGTAATTAATACTTGTTAATTTTATAGTTATAATTATGTTAAGTTATGTATTTCCAAACGAAAAGTATACATAACGCTTAGCTCAGAAGCTAGATGGAGCTGTGTGCGATTGAATTTTTACATACCCGAAAAAAGATATGTGAAAATTCAATTAAAGTAAGAATTTATCTCTCTCCCGCGTCTAAAAGTCAAATATAATCAAAGTTCCAGTGGATCGTTAAAGTGGGTGATCCCATAATAACCTCATGTCACCGACAGTCACATGGGTTTCCAATAAAACTTTATCACCTGCTAGAAAATACGATAACTTCCACCGGATGAGAGGGAAGATGGGTGTGTAACGAGTGCGAGAGAGAGAGAGAGAGAGAGCGGAGATAGTTGGAGGGCGCTGTGTATTAATTGATATAGGGTGATTAGCAGATACGAGCTAATGGGTGGAGTGCTTTATGTGTGAACTGATTTTGGAACATATCCAGCAGTAAGTATTTTACTATCTGCGGCCCTCGGTTTTACTCGAGTTTGTATCTACGGAGAGTGATTTATTTCAAACTAACCTCGCCTTGCGGTTTCGGTCGCGTAATTTCCGATCCCGTGAAAATATCGATATTGGAATAAAAAAATGTCCTTCTCCAAAGTTCAATTTAATTTATACTATATAATATTATAAAGCTGAAGAGTTTGTTTGTTTGTTTGAACGAGCTAATCTCAAGAACTACTGGTTCGAAATGAAAAAATATTTTTGTGTTGGATACTTCATTTATCGAGGAAGGCTATAGGTTACTTTTCATTTTGATATTCGAACGGGATCGGTAGTTACGCGGGAGCGCAGATAGTTATATACTAAACTAGCAGCGCTCCGCAGTTTCACCCGCGTAAATCCCGATCCCGTGGGAATATCAGGATAAAAAGTAGCCTATAGCCTTCCTCGATAAATGGACTATCCAACACAAAAATAATTTTTCAATTCGAAACAGTAGTTCCTGAGATTAGCGCGTTCAAACAAACAAACTCTTCAGCTTTATAATATAAGTATAGATTCATCAAATTCAATTAAGCAGTTTAGGCATGAAAACGTAACAGTTAGACAAAGTTGGGTACATGGGATGTTATAAATACCTTCTGGCATTAATTTCGCGTTTTATTTTACAGGTATTTATACTTGTATTGGTAACCAAATCATTTTCAAAGGAAAACAAGTGATAACTCATTTGATGTCAATCAATCACGTCAACATCGCTATATTGTTGTGGATTCAAACCTTACACGAGCACCAATTTTGTTTTTTAAACATTTCATATTCTAAGTGAATAATCGCTAAGCTGTCTTCCGATCGGCCGATTTGAAAGTCTGTGTTCGTCCTAATGCGACTCCTGCGCACTATTACAGAACTCTAATAGAGTTTATTTGACATTTCAGAATATAATTAACATTCACTGTATGGAGGATATGTAATTATACTGATATACAAGTTATATTCATAGTATTTTATGAAATTACGATGTGGGACAACATAGTATATTTTGATTGCGTTACGATCTACGTAGACTGCAGACGTGGAATCGGTCGATACTCAACTATATATATATATATATACTTTGAGCCCGTTGATGGGATGAATGGGAATTATATTTTCATTTAGTTTCTATTTGGCTCAGTGAAGATTTCAATGTTGCAAGCTGGATGGTTATTATGAGATAAATAATAGCTTATAAACGTGTTTCATTATAGTCGACGAGATATCGGTCCACTTTTTACCCTGTCTGTAGACTGCGTTCGCCCCGGGCGTTGGGCAATGGGGCAATAATACTCATAGTTTATGTGTCAGATAGGGGCGTGATAGGAAATCTGATTAGAAACTAGATAAATACATAGTAATTAATTGACATACTTGCAGATTATAGCTACCGGTTCAGTAGGTACTTATATTGTGTTTATTTCTTGAAAGATAAACTCACAATTTATTAGAATTTAGAAATAAATTAAGAATACTAAGTTACTCTTGTGATATTAATTCCTATTGGTTTCATAACAATTTTCACTGAATATGAAAATAAAAATAAATCAATTTCCTACCAAAATCCCACTAAACAA
The DNA here is from genome assembly GCA_951213275.1 of Idaea straminata. NCBI lineage: Eukaryota > Metazoa > Arthropoda > Insecta > Lepidoptera > Geometridae > Idaea > Idaea straminata. Next base: position 14,275,436 of record OX577857.1, read on the forward strand.
TGGAGTCAAAATGACGGGACTAGTGGGAGGTATCCTATTTCTATTATTGGTAATGAAAAGAAAAAGTTAACAAACTACGAGGCTTATACTATAAAACGTATCGAGAGAAATCTGCCCTTCGAACATCGACGACAGTTATTATAACATTCAACTCTTAGAATGAGCACATTACATTTCCAAACGGACCAACTTATGTTTGCAAGGAATGGTGGCGCTGCTGACTGGCTGACTGGCTGAGTCGTCCCTAACACCCGATAATGTAGTTAGTTCGGATAGAATACGTCTGTAGTCGATATGTATGTTTAGAGAGTTACAATGTCGGTGGCAACTGCCGATGGACGTTTATGCAGCCACAACATAAACATTAACACTTTATGTATGGGTTAGTTTATTTGTTTCTCTAACTCCTACCGCTAAGCGGCTATTCCTGATTTTATTACCGCTATACAGCTACGAGTTATACGTACCTATAACACCGACTACATATTATTGGTTCGGTGACTAGTTGCCAATCTATGGCTTTCCGATGTAGCTTTCTAATTAATTCTTGCGTATATAAACAAAAGAAAAACAATAAAATTTATTTTTATATAGGTACTAGCTTTTGCTTATTGTACGAATAAAAATGGCAATTTGAACATTATAACAAAAATAGAGTAAGTCTAAAGTAAAAGATTTATTGTCGCTTAAAGCTTCGTAAATAAAAAGGACCGAAATCTAATGAAGAATAATAAAATGTCACTAATCTTGTAAAGAAATTGACAAGATTCCTTTAATAAAGAGCTGTATTATTTGAATGACTGAACCATATCATAAATATTCTGCCTATTATGAAAAACTTTTGTTGATATATGTAACGATTAGGGGCTGTACCTAGCGAGGGATACTATAGAGTACACATAGAGGAACTAATGACCGGATATTTGAACTGTTTCCGCCTGTTACAGGCCGTGCTAATCATCATACACGTTCCACATCGCAAATGTACCCCATGGTCCATCAACGGGGCCAAAATAATGGGGCAAATGGGAACTCTCCTTAAGGGCAAACACAGACTAAATACTTTTCGAAACAATATGAAAGCAAATATAGTAAAAACAGATGTAAGCCTGCTAATGAAATGAACAGTCAGCGAGATGTCGGCCGATCAAATAGTTTGCAGACTGTGTTCTTCGTAACTGCTGTAAGCACGTTTTTGTAATCAAGCATTTCTAGCTCTAGAGTTTGGAACTTTCGAATTTTCCCTATATTTTTATTCCGTTTCCGACGCTCATTAGTTTTCCTGATGTTCAATTGTGTTTTTTCCGCTCTATGCGCTTTTGTTTTGATACTCGATCTCGTAGACGAGACAAGGGGAATTCATATGATATAGAATTTAAAAAAAAAACATTGTTTGTTTTGACCGCTAAAGTGCTTTATAAAAGGGATTATCTACCATGTTTTATTTCCACATGGTAAATATCTCATTTTAAAAATGACTTTAGTCGTTATTTTACTTTTTGCGATATACTTGTGATAATTAACTGGATTTAACGGTGTTTAACTGTGATTACGTAATTAATGGAAACCAATAAATGACAATCAGGAAACTACCTGCGCTTTTTTGGACAAAAAGTCTTTAAGTTTTAGGTTTAGTGATATTAGTTTATTTATTTGATTCTGCATCTCTTGACATTCTATTTTGATTTATTGAGCTTACTGATTTGGACATTTATTTTTTATTTATTAATTTTGATTTATTATTTGATAATTGGAACTTTTTATTTTTTTAAATTTGAACGTTATATTTGACATTTAGACATTTATTTTTAATTTTATTAATTTTGACTTCAAATATCAAAATTTGATTTTTGAATTTAAATTGCATACTTTTTAAAATGAAATTCTGACATCTGTATAATTAGTTATAATTTAAAGTGAATTTGTATATGGGTTCTGCTTGAAATAAAAATCAATTTATTTATTTTTATTTTTATTTACATCCCCATCGCAGGAGATCATGGCTGGGGATTTCAGGAATTAGCCAATATATTGATGTTAAAAATATTTGAATGCTTCGATAACCGACCACGTTAGAATGTAAATGAACGGTTACGTTCGTAATTGGAATATTTATACAGGTCATGTATTTTTATGGTAATCAACCCGGTCACTGATGCTTGCAAATATTTGTGGAGCTTCCGTTTCCGGTTGATAAATGTTAAAAAAACATGCCATTTTGTCAGCCGGTGCTTTGACAGTGTAAACTGTGGGAGGTTATGATTGGAGTATTTTTTTTATATAACGTACGTAAGTTTGTAGGCGTATATTTATGTACAAAATTAATATGTATTTGTATTAATAAATAGTAAATTAAAGAAGTATCCTACTAATATTATACATATGAAAGTTTGTATGTGTGTGTATGTATGTTTGTTACTCAGAAAATGCGCACAAATTACTGGACCGATTGCAATGAAACTCGGTATCAAAATAGCTGGAGACCTGGATTGAGACATAGTCTACTTTTTACCCTGATATACCTACGGGATCGGGACTTACGCGGGTGAAACCGCCGGGCGCAACTAGTAATTCTATATATTCTATTGTCTGGACACCATAACACAAGCCTCATTGATAAGGAGCTTTTTTTAAGGCTAGATGGTGCCGTGTATAACGGGTTACGGTCCGCGGAGTGACGCGGGGTCTATCCATGTAGCCCGCAGGGAAACGTACGTCGTCGTCGAGATTGCAGACAACCGTCGACCGGAGATCGATCCCAACTCGTCCCCTTTGTACGTATATTGACGAGTTTGCGGTCGTTAGTTTTACAACTAATACTGACTCGGTCGTTACTAATAGATATGACGCTCGCTTACTTTATAATATATGTTGCACTCAGTCGGTAAGGGTTCATGAGGTCCGGGACTTTACGCTTTTTAGTAACATTCATTAGGATTTTATATTTGTGCCCACCCTTAGGGGTCTAGAAGTGGTTTTGGAAAGGACTAATTCGAAAGATCGGGATAAATACTCGTAGAAGGCGCAGAGTATATTCTCGTAGCGCACGGTCGCGTGACTGCGGGGGCGCTAGATTTACTTTGATGACTCAGGTTCAACTTAGTGAATTTAGATTTAAATTTTACCACGACCTTTTCAGGAAATGAAACTACCCGATGGTGAAAACTCAATAGGTTCAGTTAATTTTTATTGCAAAGGTAACGGAAATACAATTATACCACAACTTTTAAAACTCGCTTCTTTTCTCCCTTTATTAATTATAAGTAGATAATTATAGAAAGATAATAGTCTCGTAATATGATATCTCTTTTAGTTTAATATCTGGTAGTGTTCAACATTATTTATAATGTACATTCAGCATTATTAATATTTACTATTTACTAAAAGGATTATAAGGTGTCTTGTAGAAAATAACCTTTGCTATATTACACACATAACTACATATTATAAATGTTTATACTAAAGTCTTTAAGTTTGTTATACTCGAAAAATGTTGCAACCTGCAAGTACTCGTAGGTTGTATAGCTATGAGAGATTAGTCTTAAGTACCTACGTTGTAGGTACCCTTTTACGGGGCTTCTGTTACAAAATGTACAATAAACACTTTTGTACTAAACTATTCAGATATTCTAACGTGACTGGATTGTGATATACCTGCGAGTACACCCGCGTGCTGTACCTAGTATATATACCTACTTAACCTCTGACGTGTATCTTCTTTAATACAAGGCACGTTGCGTTGTTTAGTTTACGCGCATGTGACGCGCAAATAACTTGGACTCTGACTATACATATTCAATATGTTGTTGTTTATTCCTTTACTAATAAAGTTTTATTGGTTTTATCGTGTAGCAAAGGTGATAATATTATTACTTTTATTTTAACGTCGTCTCATGGGTTTTAGTTTAATGTAAATAAATGAATTAATAAGATCTTCTAGATTCTAGACAATCTCGACCACGAGGTCGAAAGTATAAAGTTGCGCCCTATCTTTGGGCTTAACTCCCGAAATTAGCTTCTCTGTCAAGATGGAAAAAAATTTAAATCATGCAAAAGTGACGATAAAAGACAGGTCTTTTATCGTCACTTTTGCATGCATCTCAAAACATTTTCAGAAATCCACTTGGCAGGTGTTCGTGATAGTTAAATCCCGCGGGATATCAACCGAGTCCCACGGGAACGTGTGTGACCAACATTAACAACACATCCCTGATCTGTACTCGGATCACGAATGGCAACACTCACACTACAAAAATACTATTCTCTCCTGTATTCAGGGACACAGCTGCAACGGAGTTCGTGTTAACTTAACTTCAACTCGACACAAGTCTGAAGAATGTAGCTAATCCAACTTCTCAGTTACATTCGAAAAAACTTTATACCTCGCACAGTCCTAGATTTAATTAAGACATTCATCCACCTATCAATAATATGGATTATCGCTTCAACTGGAAACATTCCTAGTATAAACCTTTATACATTTTCACTCGGTTAGACAACGGTCTCCTTTGATTTTTGGGCATAGAAACTATCGAATAATCTGTGTTGTATCTGTGTGTGTGTGTGTGTGTACCGCCCTTTACCCACTCGAGTGTAGCACCTACTGTAAGTTACGATAAGTAACCTAGCTGCGCCCCACGTGCCCGCGCGTAACTCCTCGATCTCGGTAATATAAAGTACAGTTACCTATATACCAAGTTTCATCGCCATCATAGGTGAAGTTTTCGTGAAGTAGTAACAAATATACAAACTTTTACATTTATAATATAATATTAGGGTATCAAAGTAAAAATCATATACGGAAAAACCTATAACGTATATTCCGATACAAGTGATACCAATTCCGTAAGAGGAAGCAGAAAAAGATAGTCACGTTCCAATATTTCTTTCATCGGCAATTGAACTTTGCGAAATTATATCCCTGAAGAGTTGTGTGTCCGACTGTACTATACAGGGTTTATAGGTTGCGTACATTGAAACGCTCATTCCATACAAAATAAAAGTTTAATAAGTTTAATAAGTTTAATAATGTATCAACTCCGACTCGCAACTAGATTACTCTTTGTGTATCTTTATGTTGACACAATTCTAACAGATGCAATGTAGCTAATTTATCCTTTATTAGAAGTAAGCCTTTATCGTCTAACAAAGGGGTTAGATTACCAAAGTCCTGTTGATGTAACGCTGCTGTTAACGTTATAATTTACTACCCATTAAAGTTTATACCGGCGGCGCGATGGTGTTATATGAATACGGTGGACCTACTGTACTGGAATATCATTGCATTCCATCATCCTACTCGTCACGCTTAACAAATATCTCACACCTTCGATCAAAAAGTCTCCTTATTGATTATAAACCTGTCAAATGACCATTTTTGTAAGTCTTAAAACTTGGTTAAGATGTGTGGTTTAAGAACTTTTGCATTCCAATAAGAAAAAACTACAAGAAAACCAATGTAGATTTTTTCACAAATAAATCAGTGAAGTCGAGGGTGACGAATGGAATAAGCATTTGAATATACGCGTGTGGACCGGACATGGACGGGTCGTGGTACAATCGCCGATAGGGCGTGTTATAAAAAAGTTTTCTTTGTTTTATTAGTTCAGTGCTTTGTTGGGATTCCGTCTGAGTCGGAATCGTTTTCCAATAGTAGATTCTATATGAATGGTTTACACATGCCCGAGGGCTCGAGACCCGAGGCCCGATTTAACGGACATTAACTCGGTTATTGTTGTACCTAAACCGATATATGATACCTACTCAATTTTTATTAGATGAAAAACCTCACGTTACGAATAGGTAATCTAACAGCGGTTCGGTGAACTCGGGTTTTCTTTGTACGATATACGTTGAAAATATAATCACTCTTCTCATATTTTAGTAGTAAAAGCTTAAAAAGCGACATTTAAATATAATTCTATCCAATATTTTACATCATAAAACGGCTCTTAATATAATAAATTCACGCCATAAAACTGTGAACACGATTCTAAAACAATAATTTTAATTCTCGTAGAGCTTTCAACGTTTTATTATTTTCACTAAAAGCCATCTATCATTATAAAATTTAAACACAAACATTAAGTAGGTATTATGTAAGGATGTGATGTACTATATTATATCTATAAATAACTCGGTATATCGTAGGTACCTACAACAAGTCGTAAAAGAGATTGAAGTTACCGTTTCACTCGACAATCGTCTAGTTATGAATGTGTAATATGAGTCGAACCGTTTTGTGCCCGCCCTTTTATTACACAGGGGGTTTTTTTTAAAGGAGCTTTCCCTAAACTATAAACGGGGACTTATAACTATCTTAAAATATTCCGAAAATTGCTCAAAGGAGTCATGTGACTCTTTTGAGCAATTTTTGCATTTTCAACAAACAAGATCTTGAAAAATAATCTTATAATATTGCACCAAACAATGAAGATTATAAATCCTCAGCATACAGTATTGCAAATCAAATGGAAGGTTCATTTTCGTAGTGTTTTTCTGTAAAACCAAATCAATAATTTCAATAATGGTAATTTTTTGGCACTTATTGTAGATTCTAATAATACAGATTTTGTTTTTGTCTAAATTGGTTTTGTCATTCCTTAGATATTTTTTCTCTCAGAGCCCTGAAAATCCGTGTAAAAACTTCACTCTGTACACACCACATTCGCCGTTTGAACTTGTCTGCTTACCATGAACTGTTACTGTATGTCAAATACCATCGTTTGAACAATATTTGATTCTTCTTCTTCGTATCGATAGCACAAACCAAAGGGAGAATTGACGAAGTAAGGTCAGATCCGCCCACTCCAGTGTACTGCCAGGTCTATGGCGTTGTTATTAGCTGACATCAGGTCAGCCAATGTACAGCTATTAGGGCTGGAGGGGCAGTTCAAGAGGTGGAGCATAGTTTGCTCGGAAGCCCCGCAGTCGCACTGAACCCGGCATGGATCGATCATACCCCATCTTCCCAGGTTCACCCTGCAGCGACCAACCTGAGACCTTAGTCTGTTTAGTGTCTTCCATACTGTCCAAGGCAAGTCATGGCCAGCAGGAAGAGTCTCCGCAGGTTCCGGGAAATGTGGGGGTGGGGCATGCTTTTCTTTCCACAGAAGGACTCGGGCATCTTCGGCCCTTTCGGTAAGGGGTATCGTGGACTTCTGGAAACTATTGCGGCTTTTTAATCGGTAGTTTGGTGGAGACGGGTTGGTGTTGAACATGGGGTGTCTGGGGTCGAACTCCTGTTTAAATTTCTCGGTAGCACAAACTATTTCCCTGCGCACAGATGGGGGGGCTACCCCCGCTAGCGGGTACAGTTGGTTCAGGGGCGTTGGTCTGAGGCATCCAGTTATAGCTCGGCAAGTGTAGTTGAGCGCTACATCCACATCCCTTGCATGCGAAGAGCGATGCCACACCGGGCATGCATACTCGCCCGCAGAGTAACATAACGCCAAGGCCGTTGTGTGGAGGACTTGTGGAGCGGCTCCCCAGGTCGAAGTTGTCAGTACTCAGTCGGCGGATAAGGTTGTTACGTGCATCAACTTTCAACCTCGTATTCCGACAGTGCTTTTTAAAAGTCAGTGACCGGTCCAAAGACACCCCGAGGTATCTAGGACTATAACTGTGGAGAATGGGAACGCCACGCCAACAGATGTTAAGTGTACGAGAGGCTTTGCGGTTTCGCAAATGAAAGACACACGATTCTGTTTTAGATGGATTAGGTTTTAAGGAGTTGGCGTCATAGTAAGTACCGAGGTCTACCAGAGCTCTCGTCAGTGTCTCTTCAGCCTCTTCGAAGGTGGTGGTTTGTGCTGCCAGGGCTAGGTCGTCGGCATACAAGAATCTTTTTGTCTTCGATGTTTCAGGTTGATCGTTTGTATAAACGTTGAACAACATCGGAGCAAGCACGCTACCCTGTGGGAGGCCATTCTTTTGAGAGCGCCAACGGCTTTTATCGTTGTGGAGATGAACCTGGAAGCGGCGGTTTCTGAGAAGCTCGCTGAGGATTTTAACAAAGCATGGGTCATTCGTTAGAGTGTGTATTTTGGCCAGCAGTCTCTTGATATTGACAGTGTCATAGGCAGCCGTTAGGTCGACAAACACAACTCCAGTGACTTTTTTGGACTCGTAGCCTTGTTCTATATATTCAGTGAGATTCAGAATCTGTCCAGTGCACGATTTTCCAGGTCGAAAGCCAGCTTGGTCAGGGATGAGTTTCTATTCGATAATAGGGTTTAAGCGATTCAGGAGCAGCCTTTCAAACAGCTTAAAGGTATGACAGAGTAGCGAGATCGGACGATAACTTTTGGGATCTGTTGGTGATTTACCAGGTTTTAACAAGGCCGTGATTTTAGATTTCCTCCACATTTTTGGGATTTGGGCATTTTGTAGGCAATAGTTAAAGAGAACCAGCAGCCAGGCTATTGATGCAGGACCCAGGTGTTTTAATTGCTCTACAGTAATATCGTCAACGCCGCAAGCCTTTCCGGATTTAAGATTTTTTATAGCCACAACGATATCAGTCAGCGTGAAAGGATTGCATACGCTGTCATTGTCAGGGCATATTGCAGTATTATTGGAGTTGCCGAGTTTTGGTAGACGACCTTGGGTTTTGCCGTTTTTTAAGAGCTGGTGGGCAACCTGGTTGGCTGTGACCATCCCTGGATTAGTTGGGTTAGGGGGGTCACCAGTTAGTTTTCGGATGGTGGCCCATGCCTTTTTACTATTTCGTGTTAGATCTACCTCGGATACGACTTTCATCCACTGTTCCTTGCGGTTGTTTTTAAGCATAAGCGTAACTCTTTCACCAGTTGCAATAGTCTCCTCGGCAAAGGGATCCTTTTCGTAAAGGGATTGGTACTCGGCAAAGAGTTCTGCTGAGCTGGGATCCATGCCTGGGATGTGTTGGGTTCGGCAGCCTCTGGGTATGCTTTGGCGGGATATGCACCTGACAGCTTCGACAAATTTGTCGTAATTTTGTGGTCTAGGTTCAGTATCTCGCAGTTTGGCATCAACTCCGTCGGCAAACCGATTCCAGTCAGCCTTAAGAAAGTTAAAGCGGCGCTTAAAGGGGACTGTGTTTGGCCGTATGGCGGCTTCAAAGTAACATGCTATTGGTTTGTGTTGGGTGTTAGGAATAGCCTTGTACACTCTCTTCGAGCAGAGGTTTTTATTACAGTCGCTGACAAAAATGAGATCAGGATTGTAACCTCGCCGCCATCTTCCGCTGTTAAATGAAAATGGCAGTTTAGGATCATGAACCAGAAAGAGATTTTGGGACTCAGCCCACTGTTCGACAGCAATGCCGTCAGCATTGTTATTGCGGTATCCCCAAGTCGTACTGTGGCTGTTGAAATCTCCGACTACTATTTTAAATTCACGGTCATTATAGTTAGATGTTTCTGAGAATACAAAAGGCCGAGCAGGGGGTTTATATATTGAGGTGATAATGCATCTGCCTGTGTCCAAAGTTAAGGTTTCTATGGGGTTATTTGTATTTGTGGAAACAGACACTACGCTAAGGGTGGGTTTGACAAAAACGGCGCTTCCATATTGGGCGTGAGGTGTTTCAGCTATGAGCGTGAGCCCAGGTATGTGGGGCCGTGGTTGGTCAGGGCCGCGGTGCGTTTCTTGGACGCACAGGACGTCACAGTGGTTGTTCTTACAGAGATCTGAAAGGATTTGTGCCTTCTCCTTTGAGAATCCTTCAATATTTATTGAGACCACGCTCAGTGCCGGAATTTTCAGGGCTAAGATGGGAGAGCCCTTAGAGAGACCTTTAGAATAGGTATCTTTCGGTGATACCGTTTGATTTGGTCCTAAAAAGGACCTTTTGTGATGTTGTGCCATCGTGGTGGAAGAATTTGTCACCCCACTCCAATACCCCCTTCTTAGAGGAGATCTTGGAATGAAGTGTCCAGGGTGCGCCGGACAATCATTGATACTGTTGGTAATCATGACCATCACACGGGGAGGCTCCTTCCTCGCACCCCAAATATTTGATTGACAATGTGGTATTAGCTATATATTGTAAACTACGAGTAAGTTCACTACAACAACATACACGAACTCTACACAATTTCATGTCATTGTAAAGAATTTAAAGAGGCTGGCTGAGTTCACTTTTATAAACAGAAGTAATAAACACTGAATTAAATTTGGAATTTGTTGAAATTTCAACAGTCGTAGGTGTTCCGAGTTCGGAGTTTCTACTTTACGTACAACGTGCTGTTTTCTTAAATATTCAGTTTAAACGATAATTAAATTTAAAAAAATATACAAAAATGATATGTGTTCTCATCTAAGATCTATCTATTTAGATAGGTAGACAGATAGTTAGACTGTGTAAGTAGATACATAATCTGTGAAAATTTCAAGTGTCTAGCCATCACGGTTCATGAGATACAGCCTGGTGACAGACAAACGGACAGTGAAGTCTTAGTAATAGGTTCCCGTTTTTTACCCTTATTATGCTGGTTATAATAGAAGCAATTATAAATAAAGTCACTGATATTCGTAACGATATGTCACAAAAAGAGGAAATTAAAGGTCTAATTGATAACGAAACATTATAAACACCAAGTCGCAATCATCTGAAACTTTGGACATAAATACTTAATTATAAGAATAAGTCAAGATTAGATCACAACAGCTTCAAGCGGTAACTAATGATACAGCAATATTTGATATAGAATATAACAAGTTACTTAGGATTGGTCATCTGTCAGTGGCTTGATTGATTGGCTGGATGTTCGATGTCAATCAAGCGTCAGTCTATCAATCACAGTTGATCGTGGCCCGGATTTGTCGAGACTCCCATTCGAGCAACATTTTCCGATACTCATTTTTATTGCTTCAAAAACTTCAGACTGTCGAAAGTGTTGAAAAATAAATCAGTTTAGTATTTTTTATGCGTAACAGTACATTTTTATTAAAACTTTAGGTAATTTTCAGACAGCCAACTTGAAGTAGACCGATCATTTTGTAACAGTAGATTCTACAATTGTTAAGTAGTCTGTTACAACTACATACGATATTTATATCTGCCGACAATAAGTACTTATCTAAAGTCAGCATCTTACGATTGTAATCCACATGAAAGATTCATCAGTGACGCCTTCTCGGAGACGCCTTACTTATTACACGTTAAAAACGAGTTTTAGTTTAAAGATATTTATATTATTAAAGTACAATAGAGATAACATCATTCAGAACTAAACAATTAAAGTTTCACAGATTTACTTCGTGTAAAATAAGTCAAATGTGGCATATTTCGCCTAAAAGTACGTCAAATCTAAATGTTCTTTCTAAGTCCTAACTGACTGACGTAAGTAACTACTGATATATCAATGCGCAGCTTGAACCCAATAAACTGATAAAACTTTTGGTCTTATTTTTTGCCTTGTTTTCGTCTTGAAAATTTAGTTTTCAAGACTCAGATGTGTTATAAAACGCTGAGTAAAATATGATGATTTATTCTTTATTGAACTTTTAAATAACTATTTCACAATAATTATTAAATCTTTAAATACCAGTGTGATGGCTCTTGGCTCAACGAACCTTGTCATTTTATAAGCGGGCAACACTCGACGCTCACCGGGAGGATCTGATGAATTTTACATTACCATCCGATTGGGAATTGTTCCGTCGCGTAACGCGTTACCAAGCCATCTTACTCGATGAACGCAGACACTCATGTTATTATTATTCCTTTTTCTCTGATGTCGCACATAAATTGACACAAAACTTTTGAACCTCTGTCAATTTTCAATTAAATTCCATGACCATTAATATTGACTTCGTGTCGATTTCGGCGTTTTTTTTGTTATACTGTTAATTATAGAGTTATGTTATGTTAATTTCCAAGAAGTAATTATATATCCTCATAGGATTAAGATTTTACCTATTTTTAAAGTTAAAATGTAGTATATAGGTAATATTAAAGTTCGTTAGTTGTCACCACTAAATGCTTCGGCTGCCACTGCATCAGCGAGCGGTGTGGCAAGGATATTAAAAAAAAAGGAACTAATGACTTATGATATTCCATAAGGTTCAAATTCGTTTGGAATGTTGGAAAAGATCGTTGTCAGTCTGTACGACTCCTGCGGTTTGCCGTAATGATGTGCGGCTTACGTTGTGTGACATCACGCGTTTTAACACAATGATGGTTAATGATTGAGATTTGCTAGTATAATTAATAAGCTTGACGTATGTAAAGTTTTTAGCTACGCTGTGGCTGTGCGCGGGTTGCGTATTTGATCGGAAACTGACCGCTCGAGACGAAATCACAGTTGTAAACATGGTCTTATATAATCAAGCATGCAGTGTTGCCAAAAATGCGTCGACAAACTGCCAATAAAGTATAGTTACAAGTAAAGGCATGTTTAAAACAATAACCTGAGAGTGCAGGCAGCGCCACCGCCGCGCCGCGTATAAAGTAGCTGTAATGAACTGGTACACTCGTGTTCAGAATATTGTAGTGACCGCACAAGGTGCCATACGAACTTAGTGCGCCCGTCCGCCCGCGCCCGACCCGCTGCTGCTGCCCCATGCTGCATGCCGAGTTTACTACATTCTCATACTTACACAAGTTTGTGAATAAACTATTGTTAACTTGGGAGTACTAAGATCTGCATAGAACAGCATCATAGCCTAGAACTTGTAGACAACGCTGTGTGAGAGAACTCGAGTGAAGTAGAGTTAAGCGGAAGGCTTACACGAGCCACAGGTCCTTCTCTGTCCGACTGCATAGCAATGAGTGAGACACGAGATGGTGGGTAATTAAGACATTTATGGATAGTTAATTCATTTGAAAATTCCTATATTGAGATCTAATGTCGAAAATCAGTATCGGAATTGAAAATACTCAAAATAATTAAAAATATATTTTTCAGATAAATATATATTTCACAATGTCACTGTTTCTGATGAAATTGTAAATTGTTATAAAGTTGTTCAATTATTTGTTATTTCAATGTAAAATCTCGTTGAATTACGGAGTTGTTTACTTTAAACTCATTTACACTTCAAATTGAAGTAAACGTTTGATTGTTTCACTCAATAATAACAATGAATATTTATGTAAAATGTAATGTTATTCTCATACCTAAATGTTAGGCTTGTTTGGACTAATAGGTTTAGCTAAACAAGGTGTTTGTGACTCATTCTGTTCAGGCTCTGGACAAACTGATACGAATTGTCGCACGACTAAGTATTCTAATAAATATATGTTAGTTGTTATGTGCTTATTAAATAAAAACGCATAAAACTTAGTATTATTATTTTTTAAATAATATGACAATAAAATAAAAATAACTGTCATAAAATGGATAGAGATTTTATTTGCTTATTTAATGTATTCATTCGAACATTTACAATTTGTTTACTAATTTAACTTCGAGGGGCCTATTCCATGATAGAACTCTGAATTTCTGCACTCTAATGCACACTTAACCGATGTAAAAGAGAGGTAGTGCAGTAAAAATTACGATGAAGTTAGCGAAAAGCGTTTTAAGGAATGGAGCCCTAAGATTGTGAAATACAAGTGGGAGGCTTCTGGGCAGCAGATATATGAAGCATAATAACCTAAAATTTTAAATTTCCCTTTTACGAAGTAATAAATATGAAAGGTGGAGCTGTCAATTCGGTTTTATTGTCTACTAAAGTGGACATTAGTGTGCCTGTTGGAACGACTCGCCTCGTCTCGTGGACCTCGTGCCTCGTGCTCGTGGGTTGATTGAATGGACCTTCGTTTTATAATGATTTATGTTTATTGAAAAAAGTTTAGTATTTAATGGATGATTAAATTCCATAAAGTTAGAAAAGGTACATTACACTCAGACGTCCGAAAATGTATGAAACGTCGATTGGTCCCAAATACCATCAGATTCGATCGTCTTTTGAAAAATTGTATGGAACTAGTTGGAAGTGGTGAGAAAAAAAAATGTCACTAGTTCCATCAACTGAAATTATGAAACTGTTTCATAGAACATAACCTATGTATCTGCCTCAAGTCGACGTGTAAAATGTATGGAGAACGATGCATCCAGATCGGGCACGTAGCCAGTTCTAGTATACCTGTGTGATGTGGGTGTCACGACTCGTTGTGTGAAGTGACTCGTACCTTAGTAATTCGGTAATTACATATTACCATAGAAATGACGTTAGTTCTATCAACTTGTAAGTAATATCAATGTCGAGTTTATGTGAACCCAATATAGATGTAAATGTGTGCGGCGTTGGTTCATTACGCATCGACACCTCATTCGTGTTTAGATACACGTTTCTTTTATTATGCTCTTTGAATTTTTATATTAGAATTTCATTAATGGTTCTTAAAACGTTTAGTTTATTTTGTAGTCGTATATTATTCTTATATCTTATTTAATACGTCATATATTTTGTTGTTTTATGTTGTTCTCAAACCACTCAGCGCTGTGTATGCAATGCATGGCTAGGTGTAGGTACTATTCATGTAGGTAGATTAACATCAAGTAATACACAAACGTTGTTGAACAATATTACTCTTCACCACAAACATTTGCCAGAGTATTCTCTACTGTATATTCTAATCAGAAATTTCTAAAGCTAGGTTTTGCGGTTCTTCTCAAATGTTTACATGTGTGTCTCAAGTGAAGATTATGTTAGTTTCGTAACTTGACTTGTTTATACGGTTTGTTTGCTTTACTATATCAATATAAATAAGTGTTGATGTACAATCGTCTGCACCTTTTAACTCACAATTGGCACCTTTAACAGCATCACTTTTAGTTTCTTTAGAGTTTAGAGACGGTACTGTGAGTCGGCGAAACGTCTGAATGCACCCCCTTCCCCTCCCTCTTCTCTTGGGTCGCTTTTTGTATAGAATCTGAAATTACATACGTCAACACATTCAATGGGGCGTTTAAAAGCATTCCTCGCGAGTTACACCCCATGTGTTGGCAAGGTGGCTATTTCTGTGCAAACCTCGCTAAACTAAAACTTTACATAAACAGTAACTAACACCTTTAATCTCGTACACGTAAGGTTTAAATTTAAACGGCTGTGTATTTATCAGATCCGCTCACCTTGCCGTATTATGAGGGCTTAGAGTAAAGCTGAGTTTTATGCAAAAAAATGTACGCGTTTGGGTCTCCGCTCCGTTCTGAGCTCTGCGTGGCTCCGGTCCTATCGTAATCCGTACACTTACCTACGACGTGACAAAAACCCCGTCGTTTATTAACATTTGTTATTAGTTAGATGGTGTCGTAGATTACTGCCTCTATTTTGGTGGTCTTTTCAAATAAGAGTGAATGCAGCTTGTCGAATATTGTCACCCTCGCCATTCGATGACGGTTCTTTATGTTGAATGAAAGGAAGCGGTTTTATGTTTCATATTTGGTCATAGTTAACAATGGTTATCTCAGTTGTGAGATTAGAGATTAAATGATAATCGCGTCATAGACGCTAAACCTTTCTAAAATCATTCTCTGAATCTTACTCTCCAACGTAAAGTAATTTGAATGACAACCATAAAAACAAATTTTAAAAAATATAACAACCAAAAATATCTGTCAATATTATCCCACTGACAAGTCATGAAGTTGATGTTGTAAACTGGAATCAACGCAATTACATCCCGACACCGACATGCGACACACCGTTACGGAAATAAAGTCGACGCGACGAGTCACAACGCGACACGACGACGAAGCGACGCGACGCGACGCGACGCGTCAATCTGTCGCGGTAATTTACGACATGTCTCGCTGACGACTGCCGCGGTACTGATATAAAATATACATACTGCTGTAGAAGGTACATCGAACTAAAAAATCAAAGAGCATGTATCAATAAGGCAGCCGCAGTAAGTTCGTGAAACGTCTCATCGTACCTATATCAAATCGAAACATTTCTGAGTGTTCGCTTTGCTCCTTCCGTTCCCTCTAACAAAGGTGCTCATCGATTTAAGGACATTTAGGATACGTCAGCTCGTACTTTAAATAATGAATATTCTTTACCCTCTATGGCGCAGCGAGGGAGGACACTTGCATACGATGCAGAAGTTGGTTTTTGTCTTGCCTTGCCTTGCCTTGCCTTGCCTCTGAATCCGATGTGGTCGGGTCTTTTATATTTTTGATGTACTCTCTATTGCGTAATAAGTATTTATTATCTATGATGACGCGGTTCGATTCGGATCGGCCCCTATCGAGGTATTGTTAGTGATATCGTTTCCAGGGAACACGCTGTATTTGTTCAACTTTGTTGTCACCGAATGAGAATATTCCGTTTTAGGTTATTTCATTCGGTTGGCGGATGCTGGGGGGATGGAAGATTTATCTAAATTGGTAAATTGACTTTCTGCACTGAGATAAGGGTGAAGACAGACGTGAAATTGATAGTTCTCATTTAACTCATCTTAAGACCATTTTGCATACTTAACATACGTTGCTATGGTTACCTTGTCAATAACGTAACGTAACGTAACGCATGACATCACACTTTTATGTGAATTCCAGTGTTCGTCGATTTCTTAGACGTTATCACATCAAAAAGGAGCAAGTTCTCAACTTCTCCATTGGACTGTATTTATTCCTTTTTTAATTGGCATTAGACCTTATTGAAGTCGATTTTCAAACTTTTATAAAATTTTACTACCTTTTTTTTCATTGCTTTCAAATGTGACGATGTCGAAGAGCTGTCGCGCATCGTCGGCCGACTTTAGTCTGTAGCTAGCGTCCTTTATTAGGAATCGTTCAACTAAAGTTGTCTCTGTAACTTATAAAGGATAAAAACTTGTAGAAAGTGGCAATATAACGCGAGGATCTCAATAACTTTGCTCGAAGCTTCTCGAACGAGAGGTAGAAGTAAGAATAAACTATCGTTTGGTTACCTACTCGATATTCCTCACATTATCTACCTACCCTCATACTTTCCCTTTGAAGATACTTCCAACAAGCGTCTACTCGAATATATCGGACATTTTGCTATATTTTTTGTGTGATCGTGTGTTGGTGAACTTTTTGTGTTGCCTTTGTTTAGTTACCTAGTGCCTAGAACACCTACTCCTGTAATACGAGATCCATTTTTGTAAGGAGTTTAAATATTCCTTTATTACACCTTTAACGAGTATATTATAATACAGTTTTTTTTCTACAATACTTTGTTTATAATTAAGTGTCTGTTCGTAGATTAAGTACTTTTACTCCAAAATAGGTAAGATCATAAGTAATTATTCCCTCAAATTCGTCCCACTTAGGGTAGGTGTTTAGGACGAATCTAAGGATTATGATAAATAGCACTTTACCGCAAACAGCTGTGTTTTTAAGCGTTATCGACTCGTGATTGTTCACAAATTACATCAACAGATTTTTTCAACACATTTTTACTAATTTTAAGAGCTTCAATTTTAGCCATCAACATTATGTTGACAACTACTAACTCGTATAATATAAATCGTATACAGTTTAACACACTGGTTCCAACGTAGGACGAATATAAGGATGATCTACTCCATCCTGGACAAGTACCTCACAGTAACAGTATAAAACTACCGTAGTAGACGCCTCTCGATAGCTTCCCTCCTCCCCCCAGTATCTGCTGAGTCGACATCGGCTCGTAAAACAGGCCCGATGTCGGTTACTCTGTATGAATTAGCCCTTAAATGTTTATAGCTCTTCGACTCTCGACTGACATTGACGTCAACTCGCTACTCGTGTTCTCTCCCGACTCCCGACTTCCGAACCCCGACGCGGGCGACACTTGACATGTTATTTTAGGTTAACTTTGCAATAAATATTTGTTTAGTCAACTGTTTTTATTTGTTTTCATGTGTTGGGCGAGTTTAATGAGCTTTTACGTTTATTGGAGACTCTCTTGAAAGGTTCACTGTTTGGTGTCAACGTTGTTAAGCTCTGAATCAACCTGCCTGCCTATATGGAGGATCACTTTATATATAAAGAAAACATTTTATTAAACTTAGAATTAGTTCATACATTTTTGACAGAGTTCAAATCGAGTTTTAAATTGTGTAAGATAAGTTTGGACGAATGTAATAAAATTTTAAAACTGAAATTATGCTGCAAATTGCTCTGATTTTCATTAAAATTAATGCAGTTTTTATTTTTTGGGTTGCCCTTCGCCCGGTCAGAGCTTATTTCTCTTTTAAAAAGCGTACCTTGATATTTAGGCCGCGCCTCAGACCAAGGAAGTACATCGAATATTCAACACAATTTTAAAGTCTTAATAACTCCGGAACCGGAAATCCCTGCTGATCCAAAATAAAATCCTGGACAAAAGAAAATAACTAACATAAATGAACTGCGATATTATAGCTTATGAAAACAATATCTTGTTTTAGATTTAGATATTGACACTTGAATACGTAACTTCTTACTTTCTTATTTAGAAAGTCGCTATTACGGTTACCAAACACTTCTGCAAAATACAAAATATTGAGTACGTCTTCAAAATTGTTTTGTAAAAATCGTTTGCCTACTAAAGTTATAAATTAGGAATCGATGTTAAATGAGGGTTAGGGTAAGGCCTGTACTGCGGAAATAAACAAAACGAATTTATTTCACGCGGACAAAATGTGGTTCAATGTAAATTAGGGCTCATCCACACGCTCGCGCTGGATCCGTATTTATAACAACACAGGTTTTAGCGGATTCGTCTTTACTGGAAGGTAATGTTCTGTTCACACCACTGACCGCTATACATTACACTAATTGTAAAAATAACGTATCGACTTGTGTATTCATCTGATACAGAATACTGTCACGAGTGTGAACACGTTCATACTGCTACATACGCAATCACCGAATAAAACGCAATACGACAAAACGGACCTGCAAAACAGACTGACTCGGAGAATTTCACATGTACTCGCTGTTAAAAATTCACTTCTATATCAAAACATAAAATTTGAGGAAAAAAACCGTTTTTCCGCAGTGCAGGGGTTAGTTCTTAGATTTATTTTTGTACAGTCTCAACGTTGCGTTGAGTAGTGTTCTACTGTGAAACAACGTGACATACGAGGTGCGAGGATAGAGCGTGACATGCGAGGTGTGAGATCGAGTGTGACCGTGACATGGAGGGTGTCAACTCACTGTTAGGTCGGTCTGTTAGGGATACGTCGACGACAGATTTGTTGGCTGACAATTGAGACGATAAAACTTTGTCCTTTGGGTTATCTTAATTCACAAATAAAAATTCTGCCGAGAATTTATATATTTAATAGGTTTAAATATGTTTACCTCTAGATAGATGGGTACCTACCTACCTACGTACGAGTAGATACTTAATTTAAAGTGTGGTTTAGACGTCTCACGACTTTATAAAGTTTTACTAAAATACTTAATAATTAGAACTTAGGTATTATGAACTTAACTTGTGTTCATTATAGTTGAGCTATCTTGCCCTTAACATTAAATTGTAATTAACATTAAAGAAACTTTTATAACGTTTATTATCTATATACTAAGGTATTACCGGTTTACCTAGGATGTTTGTGTCAAGAGTCAAGTGGTATGTTCATATTAATAACTAGCTTTTACCCGCGACTTCATCCTCGATAGAGTTATAGAATCTACGTTATAATAACTATTTATTTGCACATTATAACTTTATTTTATGTATTGTAATGTTTATATTAGGCAGTGAAGGAACCCCCTGTAAGATGTAAATGTTATTTAATAGTCTTAATAGATTATTATATTGACTTACCTTTCATACTGTATCTAGCCAACCGAGGAATAGTATTCTTATAGTCTTGTTTGTATTTTTTAAGTGTAAGAAATGGGTCAAAATGTTGTACCTGTTATATGGGTCTGTCCATCATCTAACGTGACCTCTGTCTAATGGGTATGTCCAATGGTACATACCTTATTATTTTCTCTTACCTGATTGAGTCATTTATATTTACTGTTTAGTTGGTTTGATACCTACTAGTTTGTAAGTGCGTTATGTAGTCTGACGGAACTGAGCAAGTTTTATGTACCATTAAAAATAGCTGTCATGTTCTCTCAATTAGCCACTAATATTTGTAATAACTTTAACGTTGGTTTTGTGTGTATACCTAAGAAAATACATTACTAGATTACATACTTAGATAGTTAAAATAGATTATAAGGCAAATGTATAGAATGGAAGGGAAGAGTGACTAGGTGATCTAAAGGGGTAGGTATTAGTGGGTGATTGTAAGGTTGAGTGATAACCCAGGATGATGAAAGGGAGATGATGTGCGAATGATGATTAGTTAGTGGGGTGTACGTACAAAGTAGGTGTGTATGATCTTGAGTGTCTGAGGGCAGACGCGAATGCAGGACGGCCGAGTGTGGGATGTAAGGGCAACACCGTTTGAGTGAAAGGGAGAGGGTGAATGTGAGAGAGGGAGATGGAGAGAGGAGGAAAAAAAAAGACAAGATGGCGCGGTACCGGGTAAAAACGAGATGTAAATTGATTGTTCTTTCTAAATAAAATAAAAGTAAATTAAAGACGTCCTTCATTTACGGATTCCCCAAATCCTACATATATGTATGCCAGATTTGCTTGAGCTGTGCATTCATATGTCGGTCAGTCAGGTCCTCATATATATATAAATAGAAACGTGATAGACTGGTGTTGCCGATGCCGATACTGTCGCGTGTGTGAACACGCCCATACTGCTACATGCGAATAAAAACGTAATAATATAAAACGGACTTATATATGAATGAGCCTTTATTTTGGTATTTTCACACAAAGGAAAAATCTTTCCAATACTTTCATCCAATATAAACTGTAAACAAACAAAGAAACCCGAATAGAACAATAGAAGGCAACCGATTTGAATAAACCCGACGACGTCGTCGAACCGTAGGTAGGTACTGTACGACAAGTGGTTAGCCGAGAGTGTACCACGACCGTACCATAGCATCGCATCCTACACCGACCATCGACGGGTATATCGTTAAAGTGAACGACACCGCCCCCACACACGCGCCGATCGTTATCGCAGACCGAATGTTTACCACCGGATATATACCGGGACGATTCACTCTTTACTTTCATTTTAGAGTCTCCTTTCCGTAGGTTTTTATCAAAGACTAGTTAAATTAACAGAAGTAGACCGAACAAACTTTTAGTAGCAAAATAGCACGATCATTTTAGTGACGTATGACGTTTCTATTCTGCACACGGTTGAGATGACACAATTGCGGGTAGACTGTTTCCGGGATGATGTGACGTAGCCGCTGTGCTGTAGAGTCTGACTTCGTGAAACGTCATAATAATATATTACGTAATATCTACACAATTCTAATTGATGTAGGTAATCCATCCTTCTAACGAAGAGGTTAGATTAAAGACATCGTCTTTCGTTACATCTGCTATACTACTTCCGTTATATTCGGTTTTTGCAAGTAACTCCTTAGGCTCTCTCCACTCTTGTGATCTACTGACTTTCATAATTCATTCATTGAATAGCGACTTCGTCTGCGTATTATCCCATTTAAATGTTCTCAATTTTAATGTGAATACAGTTAAAGTTCCGATAATTTATCTAGACCAACACTACACTTACCTCGGACCGGATTGAAAAACAAAACACATAATATCAAGAAGTTTATTTATATTTACGTACCACAAACACACAAGTGAAACAAGTATATTTGCACGACTCCAACACAGACATTCTTCAGTAAATTCTTGAATGACATCTTAAAGAGAGAATATCAAATATTTGCTTACTACTGTTATCCACTTCACAGCTCTACAAACAAATAGAGCTGACAATAAAAATTCCCAGTTATGTCTACTCCACTACTGTAGATAAACACTACATTGTATACGTGCCGTGGTGATATCTTAGTGGAGGTAATCATTGTAAGTAAGTAATTTTTAACTTAGTCAACTCTACGTAATATTGCAATTCAAAATGTCAGATATAGGAGTAAGTATTTTAGAAATTGTGTACTATCATATGGATTCCAAAATAATGAAGAATTCCATACAGTTGCATGAGTGAATACTTTGCATATTAACAATTGGGGATCAATAATTGTTACTATAACCACGTAACATTTTTAAAATGAATTTTATCAACACACGTAAGCAACTGCAGTGGTAAACTAATCCAGCTACTCTTAAAAAATAAAGGGAAAAGCATTTACTTTAGCTAAAGTATTTACTAAATTTTATTAA
Source organism: Idaea straminata (assembly GCA_951213275.1). Taxonomy (NCBI): domain Eukaryota; kingdom Metazoa; phylum Arthropoda; class Insecta; order Lepidoptera; family Geometridae; genus Idaea; species Idaea straminata. Next base: position 14,297,597 of record OX577857.1, read on the forward strand.
GTAAAGTTATCAACGGTAGCTCATTCAGTGTTGTCTTTATAAATATTTTGTTAAAGTTATATATTATTTTACAAGTGGTCACACTGACTCATGTTTAATTGGGGTCTCGTGTTATTAGAAAGTTCATTTTTGAACATATAAATATAAAGAAAAAAACAGAACTTAATGCAAGGAAACTTGACATTGGCTAAAGGCACAAATCGTGCGAAGTCAAAACTCGAAAAAGTGCAAAGACGTATATGTATTTGATATTTTAATATTTTGTTTCTGTTTCGTTTTGATTTCGCACAAAAGATTGCAAAAGTAGCTTGTAGCCAAGAAAGGTAATGTCGTTAACTATAATATCATTAAAGTATTGTACGGAACCCGAAGAAACGAAAGTGTTATTGGATATTCAATAAGACGAGAGTAGGTAGTTGTTAACAATTTCATTACATCAACAGCAACGATCGCCCTCCCGAAGCGCGATGCTACGGTCCTCTACCTATAGCGGTCGGACTCGACGTCGACGTGTCGTCCGCGTCGCTCGGCACAACGACACCTTTTGTATACCTTTATTGTTGTCATAATACGGAGATATTATGGCGCTTACCTTACACTTTGTTTAATATACCTATTATTACAGTAAAGGCGAAGGCGGACTAAGTTACACTTTTCGATATTTTCGATTTTATGACTTTTATTTAAAAGATAAACGATTAAAAACTGTTCAGGTTATTGATAGTAGGTATTGACCTAATTCTCTCCAGTTTTGGAATAGACTATACTTATATTTTATTAAGTAGAAGATCCCCCTCACATAAATGTTTATGTACTAAAATGTATCTTTGAAGAAATAAAACAAACTTTTCAACTTAGAATATACATTGTAAAGGAAGAAAACAACTTGATAAAAGGCTAAAGTTAACGAAGTATACATTCTTTGTATTTTTTCCTGATGTTTATTAAAAGTTAAAAAGTCCAGGCAATGGAGTCGATCCACTCGAATGAATTATTTTAAGCAAAAAGTTGACTAGCTTACTGAAGTTTCGATCATCTACTCGAGTCCCGCGTGTAACGTCGTAATCCTATCGAGCGAGAACCGTTTGGTTTAAACAACACTTTTTCACGTCTCTACAGCGGCCGAAGCTTCCCTGATAGTTTTTTATTTTTTAAAAATAATTATCTCTATTCCTAGTTTTAGATAGCACTATTGGAATGAGTCCCCACAAGGATCCCCTAGAGTCTAGACGCCAGAAACCATGGCAAATATCCCTAAATAAATATAAGGTAACTTTTAAAGTAGGTACATCATTCATATATTATGTGATATATAATAATTATCCGGTGGAAATGTAACGCCAATTCCAAACACAGGCTCCGTCCTATTTCACACGTCGCAATGTATAGGTACTAGTCTCTGCCGCGTCCTATCTCGCCTTTCATCTGATATGTTTCATTTTCCGTTCACTTTTATATTTGAAGGCCGTAAGAGCCGCAAGTCTAGAAACATTTCATCTATACATTAAACTATTTCACGCGAAAGACTTGCTAAGATAACTTTCTGTTATAGATTCTTTTAATAAATTTCTATCTACCTTTGTTGGAAGAATATTATCTTATAATAGGTACTTTATGTTATTGTAGTATTCAAGTTGTACCTTGAGCTGTGCGTTGATGGATCACTCACTCAAGATTTTGAATTCTATATGTTTACTAGCTGTCCTATCAAATCTTGATTTGCGAATCTAAACCACCCAGGGCGCGACTCAAACGCAAACAAAAAAAAAATTCAAATCGGTCCAGCCATATAGGAGGTATTCAGTGACATACACACTTACAGTAGAATTATATATATTAACATAGCTAAACTCTATCGATCACAGAATTATTGTTTAAGTTCACCTTAAAATAAGCAAGACAATATTATATATAAATACTTGCCTACCTATAATATAATTAAAGCCAATAATCCACTACAATGGGTATGTATGTATTGTATAAACTCCATATAAATTGACTTATTGCTAAGTTTTCCATTAGATAAGAATAATTCACTTGAATGCAGTAATCCACTTGAAACAGTTAAATACTGTAAACTTTGGAACCCTTTCCTCTGTAAAGCTACCAGATACGACAGAATAATGAGGACAGAGTTAAATACAGTGCGGTTACATTACGTTTATAATAATATCATTTAACAGTTGTGTTGTTTAAAGTTCATCGAAACTAGTTTATTTATTATCGACGGATTCAATTGTTTTTATTTAATGTATGTACAATAAGTCTCCATGTGTGGATTTCCGTGTGATAAAAATTTTCGCCTCTTTTTAATTTATTTTTGTGTATTCGGGTTTTCAGTGTGTTTATGTGATTTAGTAAAATGTAAGGGCTAAACGCAAAATACTTCTCGCCGATAACTAAAATTGTTAAAAATATTGTGTAGAAAATTATTGTTATGTATTGTCGTTTGTAGGTGAGTTCTTTATCTACATTTCGGTATAATTTAAACTCTACAATTTCTGGTCATTTCTAAGCTTATTTAAATCGAAGTAAATAAACATCTGATTGCTATCAAAATTCTTAGATGCAACACCGTATCAAACTACTGCACATACATCCTCCTCCTCGTACAAGTGACTGTGAGATCCTCTCGCGCCTCGAGCCTCCCCACAGTCCACAGTCCCCGGCCGACACGTCCCCGACCGACGCTCGGGACGAACGACGACGACGTATTCATTCCCTTTAATACTGATTAACAATTCAGGTTGCTTATCAACAGAGCTTTCTACGGAATACGATGTTTAGGTTTTAAGTGTCAATGTCAGGTGAGAGGTGAAAGTGTTTAACAATGAAGGAATATACGTACACGTTGTTACTTCGTAAATTGATAGTGCTGGTAAAGTGGTTCGATTGTTTGTAACACGCAATCGAACCACTCTACTACGGCGTAATATTCTGTTCAAAAGTCTAAATTATTTATTTTATGTAAATTATTGTTTATTAAATATGGTTGAACTTGCCGTTCAGACTTCCAAATAGGATTCACGGTGCCATAATAAAAATATTATATTTAAATGTATTTTTTTTTAGAAAATACGGTTTTTGAACAACTATTTACCAAGTAGTAATAGTGCACTAGTCTATACCTCACAGCTTCACCATCTCATTTCGTCTCTCAGCTCCGTCTCCAACAATGATCCTACCATACTGTAAGGCATAACTTCATAACACAATTACACTGCAGTTGTCCTATTGTTGCTGTTGTTGTTGGTGTTGTTGCTGGATTGTACTTTACTCTAAGTTAGTTTTTCTTTTACCAGTTGTCCACTAGCTAGAATTTGTATTTAAAAATTGAATAAGTATAATTTCCTTGTATGTGTATATTCTCAACTTTAAAAAATAATACATATTATATATCTACATCTATATGTATGTATTGTATACACTAAGAGAAACACTGATGTGATCTCCCACCCAGTCCCGTCCCGGCCGCGTCGCATCGCGTCTTCAATATTGGAATATTTGTGGAGACCCTACTACCCGACCTACACAGATGTGGTATTCGGTTATTTTCATATGTAAACACTTGAGCTATTCATTCCGGAGTTATTGACGTGTAACAACGTTTGGTTAGATAATCCCTAGGGATAGATGGGGAGTCGACGGGATGGGGAGGGAATGCTACAACCCGTCCGCAACCTAAATACCTTCAACTAACCCATTATAAATTCAATTAGGGGCTTAAGACGTAGACAATTTGCGGTACACTTGCTGCGGCGCGCGGCTTCGCTTGTAAACTATCGCTCGATATATTGACTCTTATTACAGCTATACAAGACAACATTTTGCAGTATAAATGCAGCAAAGAATCAACCACTCTGTTTTATATTTAACGCTACTTATTATATATTCGTATAATAATATTATACCGTGTATTATTGGATAAAACCGGCTTAGCTCAACGTTAAGGTAAATATTTAAATAACCATACTTATAACAAGCGGGTTCATGCACACACACATTATGATGTTGTCTATACTAATATAATAAAGCTGAAGAATTTGTTTGTTTGTTTGCACTATTCTCTTGAAACTACTAGTATATATGAATAAAAACTTTTGAATTGAATAGTACATCTAGGCCTGCGACTTCTGTATGCCAGATACGTGTAGCCTCTCTATCTCTCCATTGCTGTGAGTTGTGCGTTGATATGTCTGTCAGTCAGTCAGTCACTTAGGACTTTTAATGTTTATATTTACGTATATATTCTTGAGAAATGCAATAATTAAAGGGTACCCTTTTGGAAATCCTAGACCTACGCTGGTAAAACTGCTCTAGTCATTCACAATTATTTAAGTGTAATTGCTCACTCAAATATTATGTACTTTTTTCTAGAACTTGAGTTTTTGTGAGAGAAATACATTTTATATTGATTGATTCATTGAGTATTCTGTTACAATGTTATATACATCTTATATGTTTTGTTACAGGTAAATACAACATATTTATGCATGCGATGATCGTGATAGCAAATGTAAGTATTTATTATAACTACCTATTCTAAATACGTCTAAAATCAACATATTTGGGTGTTTAAATTATTATACTCTCACGTGAAGATGGGAAGGCTCCTGAATATGTCTTGCTTGCTCCTCACTAACGGAGACTATCGACCGTGAAACAGTTCAAGGATTGTTCATTTTGTTGTACCTATCTGTCGGCCGACCGTTTAGTATCTAATCTGAAGTGGACTTTATTCATCAGTAAACTTGAATAAATCACTACATTATAAATTGCAACAATGTATTTCAATTTAAACTTCACAAGAGTGTAAAACTCGATATAAAACGGGAAGCCACAAACGGCTGTAAACTCGCGTCTCAAATATACCCGTACGTACTGTCAGGGTAATATACAGTTTACCAACTCATATTCATTTTAAGACAACACATATTTTAAACCACGCTTACTTTAATTTATTTTACAAAGTCAATTATGATACAAATATTTATTGCAGACATCTAGCCCCAAGCTAAGCCAACACAATTAGCCTAGTTGGCTAATTTTGTTATTATTTTTTATATAATTTACAATTACTAGCGCTCTATCATTATTTATTTATTTTATTTAATCGTATGGCATAAACGATCAATATTACAATTCTATGTTTAATTACTGTCGAGTAGGTTGATCGACTGGAGGCTGTGAGGTCTTATAATAAGACAGTACAGCAGCCAAAAGGTTGTTGTTCGTTTAGCGCCACCCAGGAGATACGTGCAGGGAAATTGGTGGCAGTTCCTGCGGACGTGAACAACTTCATCCTCCGTCATTATATAAATCATGTATATTAGATTTAAAAGTAAATAATATTATTATTGAGAAATTATTTTTGATAAAAATAGTATAAAGTAAGTGTGTTCTGTGACGTCAAGAATCTTTATTTAACTTTCCAAAAACCTACTTATTTACGTGACACACCTATAAGGTTAATTAGATGCATTACTATTTTTACCTATTATGTGTTTTTATTAACTTATGAATTATTATTTTCATAAATATTTTAGTAAGTACCTTTCCAAAATATATGAAAAAAGAAAAGATTGTATTTATAGCACTGCTGCCGCTGCCTGGTGAACGGTTAGAGGATGATTACCCCGACAGTACACGTACTCTGTTTGAACAGTACAATTGACTCCATATACCGAGACGAAGGCGAGCCTTCAACAATATACCACCGAATTTATTACAGAAGCGTTTTGTTTCAGCTTTCGGCGGTTATAAGGAGCTCGCTTACCGCCCTTGTAATATGATTGTTTATCAACGTTATTACGTCGTTACTCCGTTACACTACAGTAACGCCGTTATAAGCTCTGGTTTTTGTTGTGTTTCGTACGATATTTTACTTTGGGGGTATTGTGTTTTATCAATTTATAGATAATGTAATTAGATTCATAATACAATTGTAAAGGTTATTGTATCTTGCTGTTTTATATCATCAAATAGATTATACCTACATATTTTATTACAATATCTTGGAGGATGTTGTCATCCGAAAAGGCGTTGGTTTTAAACGTCTACGAGAACAATTTTTGATCTACGACTTTTCAAAAATCGATCGTTTTCTTAAGTTGGTTTAACTGGAATATCAGCTATTTTTGGGATAAGACGTTAAAATAGTAGTTAGAATTCACTTACAATATATAATAGTTATGTTAGAATATTCATGTACCGTCAAACTCTATCCGTATTGTCATTGAAATAGAGCGACGTATGGAGGCGCGGTCGGCGCGGTCGGCGCGGTCGGCGCGATCGGCGCGGGCGGCGCGGGCGGGTGTAGCTTAGCTATGGATTTTGACACGATATTGTTGTTTGCAAACTAGGCTAGAATTGGAACAGAAAATAAAAACTAAATGTACAAAAAACTGGCGACTTTTCAAGACATTGCCACGCTTCATTCATTTTAACTTTGACTTTTATTATATCTTAAATTTATTTACGAACATGTGCGTAACTAAACTAACAAATGTAACTTTTTCGTTGAAGGACTCTAAAGAATTTAACTTTTTGTTTTTTTTTCAAAAGTAATACCTTCTCGTAGTAAAGAAGCCTTCCTTCCTCTTGTGTTATCATAGAAACGAATTTGTTATACTTTCATCTATATTTTCATTAATATTATTTGTATCATTCTGGATACAATTCCGTTATCGTGAGAACATGCCGCTATATCCGTCCGTATCCAGCCATCTACGGCTAACTCTGACTACAAACTAATCGGTCGCGGGAAACGCATCAACTATCGAATACGGGGCCTTCACTAGGGATCAGGGTCCAACTGTTTTAGTTGAACGACGTAACATTTAAAAAAAGACATAATTTGACTCATCATAGAATAAAAGGCGATCAGTAAGAAAACCAATAGCTCGTCCAACTTTATGTGTCTTGTCTGCGTTCGCTGTTATCTTGGGACGCTGTCGCCTGTGTGAATGTGATGAGAATTATACTTTTGTATTGGGATTTGGGAATATATTGTTGGTACTTAGGTCCCGGTCGGTCGGTCTGTCGGTCGGTATAGTGTCGCGTGACAATTGCGTATTATTTGATGACATTTTATTGTATACGTAGGTATGTCGACGGACGGACGGACGGAACTTATCCTACTAATAATAAATGAGAAACTTTGTGTGTTTGTTACACTTTCACACCCTACTCGACCGATTGCGGAACAACTGAACCGAAAGATGGCAGCTGCTGTCAAAGTGACAGGTTCTCAAGACAATCTCTCTTTGACTTCAAGTAGGTCCTGTACTTATATTTTATTACCTCCTGTTTCAGACATGTTGAATATTACCTATTTTATTAACAAAATTAATGTTACCTACTTGTTTATACCTCCTTACAGTCAGCGCCACCTAGCGTGTTAAGAATGTGACTTATTAAATAAAAGTCTTTAGTCTTTGCCAAGCAACCATTTTGTTTCAATAAGACAGACTTAACTAAACAGCTGTATAGTATTTTTCATTACTCATACTCCGAAAGTAGGTGTAAAGGTGCCTGAAGAGCGTGTAGAAAGAAAAACTTTCAGCCCTAGGGAGAATCGCTTTCACTGACAGCTGGCATGTCAAATTGTGGCTTCGCACGACGTGTGCAATGGGCTTGCAGCCAGTATCAGTATCATTACGCATTAGGAACTTCAAAAACCTAACCTCCTTGCTTTGCAAAACACTACATAATATATAACCTCTTTGGTCTCAACCTTGTAAGAGGATCAGGTAGTATGGAGTCTCTCATTCACTCTCGTTATTAGGAAGAATTTTATGTATTATTCGTAATGAAAAGCACAGTGTTTACCTCGGGTGAAAGACTCATTAAGTCCCTCGAACTATTAGCCAAACTCCGTCTCGGGACTCAATGAGTGACTTTCACACCTAGGGTAACAATGTACTATTTTACGTCAGTGAGAAAAAAATCAGCCATCACTTGACTTGTACGAATACCGGGCTCGAAGTCCCCGCGAGTAAACCCGCGTGTCGCAGCTAGTGATACCTACCAACATAACATCTAGATCAACAACACGATATAATTGTATAGAAAAGCGGTCGTTAAACGTGTTCAATCAACAGCTGCCTTCCGGGGGGCGTGGGTTCGACATCGGCCGCGGAACTCGGCTACCGATCGATATACAATATGACTTAATTACGAGCTGTACCTACACTGTTATTATACAAGTTGCTAACTTAAATGTATATTATAAATCATGGCTGTGAAATTGTTAACCATATCTTAATGCGAATTAGGACTAACCTAACCTACCATTGCACGTCGCGACTGTCGTTCGCGTCGGGAACAGCAGGTAACTACATACAGTGCCATCTAGCGTCGGGCTAAGCAACTAGGCTTGTGTCAACGTGGTCAGACAATGGACTGAATACTTACCTATTATATACTTTTGTAAACACATAATAGAACACCCTCACCAGATACCAATATCTGTGCATGAATATTTATTTGAGTCTGGAATTGAATCTGCAACCTTCTGCGTAGCAGGCAGGCCCACCGCACCACAGCGGTTGAATTAATGAAATGTTAATGGTACAACGACATAAATCTGTATAAAAATCCTGTTTGTAAACATGTGTTCACACAAACGAACGGTGCGAGAGGTAAAAACTGCAATATAATCATTTATTGAGAGACGTAGAAAACTGCAGAATTTAACTTGAGACTTCGTTCACGTAGATTTTCAACTGCATTAATAAAGAAAATATTAATAGTTAAAGCAAGTTCAAAAAAGCAAAAAAAACATCCTTTTGAATCGTTTTCATGTTATTTTTTTGTGTAATTTTAGCCTCTGCATCTACATCCCGCAATGCTGTAGTTATTTTGATAAAATTACAAAAGAGTCAAGTTAATTTCTACTGTTTACGTAGGAATACGTGTTGTAACCCCGAGAGTGGTGCGGTAATGTCCGCATCGTGTGCACGCAGCAGGCGAGGTCACCTCTACTGCTAATCTCTACGAGTAGTGTTACTTGCAAGGAAGATGGCGCGGGTTCGTTTATAGGTACACTATAAATAAATACAATGCGTTTTGATAATAATAACGAGAGTTGTTCTAGACGTCTAAGCGAATACGTTTTGTTCGACATCTTTTAAATTAGAATGGACCTTAGCGTTTTATTTGTTTATTTTATAATAAAGCTTTTTGTTTAGGGTTTTTATTGATACAGGTTTTAATATCCTTATATTTAACATAATTTCTTGAAGGAGATTTATGTCGTAAATCCTTGTAGAGTTAGCAGAAAGGAGTGTAAAAGTGCGACTCGGTCGGTTTTATCTATAAAAGTGTGCAGTCAACTCGTTAAAACTTAACTATTAAATAGTAAAGGAATGTCCCGCAACTTCCGCTCATATTTCTCGAGTCGCGAACACTAAGCCACATTAAGCAAGTACTTCCCACTCCCCACTCCCCGCTCCCCACTCCCCGCTCGCCTCAAGGACATGGAATATTTTACTTTTTAATATTTCACTTTTTGTTCTGACGGTAACTTCGCACTAAGTTTTAATAACTAGAGTTAATTTCATTTTCTTTGCGCGCAGAGTTTACAATGCAAACTCTCCTCTACATTAGAGTATTAGAGTAGATTTTGTTCTTTTATAAAATTATATAATTTTGAACTTTTATGTTTAAAACAATTAGGTTTATATGATGTAATAAGCATAACGGTAGAGTGCTAATAAAATGTTAATACGTTAACCTTAAATTTAAATTAATTCCATAAAGATGTGAATCATAAAAACGTCTTGTTAGTTACATTTATGAAGTGATAATAAATAATGGTAATTATTTATGTTGAATAACTGTTAATGGCCTCGTCTTAAATGACAAGAAACGTCCGATCTCTTAGATTTAAAATTATTAAATTATATGTAAGTAGTAGTTAGGAGGTATTTGATACCATCACATTGCGCAAGCCTCGTTGAAGTCCTATTTCATTTCATAAACATTTTATTATTTCATTAAAATAGTATCACTTGGGCAACATTTATTCATTCGTATCGTATACGTATGTGAAACAAACACGTCGAAGTAGGTGTTATTATTACAACCGTAGCACTTACAATTAAGCTTTTACCTTCTGCCAATCTCTCTCACTGGAAATATTTGCTATTCACCTGAAAGAAGGCTTCTATCTACCTACGCACACACACACACACATGTATATACATGTATGTATGTATAGTACGAGCTAGTATAGTGAAGGAATCGTACCGTGTGTGCACAGACGACTACGACGACGGTCGGAACAAACAATCCGGCCAAGTGGCCAACGTTTGTTTTGTTCCAACTTTGCTACATTATGTATTATGTACACGAGTAATTGAATTGTCTACCAAATATTTAAACCGCTTCACTCTCACCGACTCTAAATGCTACCACATTAAGGTTCATAATCGCGTGCAGTTATACATTGCAGTCATAAATATGCAGATTACATTACGCGAGGCTTTTAACCTAACGTTTGCTTTCTAACACAAATTGCGTTCGAATTAAGCTTCGTAAATAAAAACATAACTCGCGATGTTTTATTATATACTGCTTATGTGTGTAGTTATATAGAGGCGCGGTACGCAAGCTGTACGAGTAGTGTTCTAGCTAGATCATAATACACACACACACACACACACACACACACACACTTTGAAAGACAAATATTATCCTGTCTATAAGTTGAAGATACAGCAGATATTCGAGTGAACATAATTCCAACATTTTCTAAGAAGAGTTCGGATTTTGGAAAGTTGCAGAAACTAAGTAAATGAAAAATAAATATTTTGTTTGAGAATAACTTCGTTTATCAAAGTAGGTACCTATAATTAAAGTTGCTACACTGTACACCACAGACAATATAATCAATAGAAATAAAAAGTAAATAAATCAGTAAATTAAAGTCGACTACTCCGTCACTGGCGGCTCGTTACGATAGCCTGTAATTAAGCAATCGAAGGGAATAAACGAATCGCCCTTTATTAGAGGGTGTCCGTCTACTGTAGGAGGTGACGAGCGACGCCGCGGGGCATTGCTAGTGTCTCTACGTGAGACAGTGGTTTCATGGCTTGGTTTTATTTTATACGAGACTATTTGCGCCCCGTGTTGATTTTACCCGTATAACGTAGGATTATTTCGATTTTTCTCCGATCCCGTGAGAAAATCGAAATAAAATGAGCAAATATTTTATTCTAGGGTTTCAGCTATCTACATAATATGAAGTTTTATCGTAATCGGTTTGGTTCTTTTTGTGTGAACGAAGAATAAACATACGTACCTACATACACACGAAAACACAAAGTTTTGCTTCTAGAATATAAATAAGATTTAATTTAATTTAAAATAAATACTTATGAAATATAAAGTTATGTCAATGAACAAACAAACACGACGGGTCGCGCGACTGAAGCGACGCGACGACACATAAATGAAGGTTTTATAAGTGTGATAATGATCTAAAGAAGTTATAAAGTAATAATGAAAGTAAGTCCAGTTTAATGTGCGTTGAAAGCGCCGCCGCGACTTAACCGAGCTGTTAAATACTTAACGACTTTATACTTACTTTACTTTACTTCGCTTTACCCCTGAGATAATAAACACAAGTGTATTGTATATACCGCCTACCTTTAAATAACTATACAGATTGAATGCTTGTGCAAATTAAAGTAATCTCTATAGATCCTCACGTAGTGTAAACAAAGGGGTAACTTAGAGGTATGGAGACTGACATCATAGTAGAGTGCGAGCCGCGAGGTGGTAGGCCAACTAGTCAAACCACGGATCTCCGAAATGGATCGTGGGCAAACTATGTAAGTTGCGACCCTTAGAAGGACCCTCGTCTAATATTCTCAAAAATGTTTTAATTTGTCTCTCGATCAAACTAATCCGTTAGTTGTTGCTTTTCTAACCTCTTTGGGTTTGAAAGTATATTGCATTAAAATGGGATTAAGCGAGACGTTTCTTGCGGCTCCGTTCCCGATACAGCCTGTACGATATCTTTCGCTAAACATAATATAGCACGTGACGGAGAGCGCGCGGGTTGCGGTCGTGCGGTTGACGACAACGTCTCAATTAACTCATAGTATAAGCTGTATAACAACAGATTCAGGGGCGTCACCGTCACGTATACAACTTACAACTCCGAGTATAGGTACCAGGTTGGTACAGTTTATGCCCGCGAGCTCCGTCCGTGAGGTACGTGTGCTCATATATTGCAGCGGTACGTGGATTTAATAGTGTGGTATGGGGACTATTATCTCTGGTATTATTCATGACGTTATTAATGTAAAGAAATATTTATATTAATGATTGTTCTGAAACGGTTAAAAATATACTGTTGTTTTTTCAAGACTCAAACTCTACAAACATCGATACGTTTGTGGTTTTGTATCTTTAAATATCTGATTGTATGGTTTCCATTTACATTTTCTTAAATAAACGCCATTACTGAAGTATTATTATGTGTTCTACATCATTAAATAGTCATACGGAATATTACCCCCACTCAGTGGGAAGTGACGAGGCAGAGGAATTAATTACTTTTTCATTACTCATACTCCGAAAGTAGGTCTAAAGGTGCCTGAAGAGCGTGTAGAAAGAAGAACTTTCACTGACAGCTGTCATGTCAAATTATGGCTTCGCGCGGCTTGTGCAATATGCTTGTAGCCAGTATCAGTATCATTACGCATGAGGAACTTCAAAAACCTAACCTCCTTGCTTTAGGTACCACCAAAGAATAACAATTATGGCTTCACACGGCTCATGCATACTGCCAGAGGTAGTATGGAGTATGGAGTCTCTCATTCACTCTCGTTATTATGAAGAATTTTATGTATTATTCGTAATGAAAAGCACAGTTTTTACCTCAGGTAAAAGACTCATTGAGTCCCGAGACGGAGTTTGGCTAATAGTTCGAGGGTGACTTTCACACCTAGGGTAACAATGTACTATTAAGGCCAGGTGCTAATAAAGCTACCAAAATCGACCTTTGTTTTAAGCAACTCTAAGTAATCAAATACTCCTTTTTTGTTATTTGCATATAAATGGATACTGTAGTTTAATAACCATACATTTGTTTATTGTGGTTGAAAACATGATATGAACAACTTCGTTCGATAAAAAAAATGTTGGAAAACAGAGAATTATTAGATCGTTTATCGGGTTTTATTCAAAAATAGTTAACGTTAGTTTCTAAAAATGAATCAAATGATAGGTTTTGACCTCTAGGAACTATATTTGTGGATAATAATGCTAAAATGTTTTGCATATCGATCAAATATAACAGTTAGCACGCTGCACGCTACGTCTTTGAGAGCGGGGGCTAAGGTAATGTGAATACCTACACACGGTACTGGAAGAGCGCCTTAAAGTAGATGACAAGTTTTGTATAATTTGCAAAGCGATGTAAACGTACTGAAGTTCATCGCAAATACAATTGAATTTACGTCAGATTATCCATTTAATAAAGCTTGAACCGATTTTTCAAATTAATTAAATATTTCAAACCAAAGTGAAAATGTCAAGGTATGTTTGTGTATAAAGGTGGTACCTCTACTTCTACACCGATAGCTCGTGACGACCCTGTAGCAAAGGGACGATGATTCATTTGACAGCGCAGCTCTCTAACGGTCGAAAGTCTCCCGATCTACTGCTATATTATACTGTGAGTGTCGTGTATAGTGTATAGTGTCGGCCACACGGGTCCCCGACGTAGAGGTACACTACTTGTTATACCACAACTACAACTGGCTGCGCGCCACGTAACTACCGATCTACTGCTATATTATACTGTGAGTGTCGTGTATAGTGTATAGTGTCGGCCACACGGGTCCCCGACGTAGAGGTACACTACTTGTTATACTACAACTACAACTGGCTGCGCGCCACGTAACTACCGATCCCTTAGGAATATCCAAATAAAAAGCCTTACTGCTGCCATCTATCTAAAGTTTCACATTTATAATATCATAATTAAATAGATAAATGCTTGTATTCACATTATTATACATTTTAATATATAAAATATTTAAATACGCCGCACGCAAGTAATTATATTACTTTGGCTACAGAATAAATTAAACATAAATTTTACTGAATATTATTAACGAGAAAGTGTTATCTAAATTGGATTATTAACCACAGTTTATTGATATTCCTACCTACAGTAGAATAACTTCGTTACAATATTTATAGTTTATTATAATTAATTAACTTGATTTTATATGACGACATAACGAGACGAAGTAAAAGTACGCACCTCCCTCGCCAGGAGCGAGAGCATCGAGCGCGTCGAGCGCGCCGTAGTACAAATTACCGCTTTTTTTTTCGTCTTGTAATAAATAAATATATATATATTGCAGGACATTCCACACATCGCCATCTAGCCCCAAGCTAAGTAACTAGACTTGTGTTATGGGTGCTAGACAACTCATATACTACTTAAATACTTTTCTTTTGTAAATATATATACTTATAATACATAGAAACAACCAGACCACAGACAAATATCTAAGCATAAATACTTGTCTGAGACGGGAATCGAACCCGCAACCCTGTTTTTGGCAGTCCGGCACGGTGACCATTGTACCAACTGGATTGTAATCTTTAGCAGAAAATTATAACTCATTGTTCAGTAAGTAACGTTTACTAAAAATATGTTAAATATACCGAGGTATACTGACAAATGTTAGAGTTATTAAAATAATTGAGTGGAGTTCGGCCCGCCGCGCCCGCTCGACTACGGATATTTATCAATTATGTACACTCACTTCTATCTGTTATTCCACTGATTTATGTTACACTGTGACACTACACACACTAGGGTTGACATCTCTCTGTTTACAAGTTTCAATATTATTTTAATATTGGAAAATTTTCGCAAAATCACACATTTCAGTGCCAGTTTAAATTTCAAACTTGAAACATTATAAATGTGAAGGTAACTCTGCCTGAATGTTATGTTTACATACAATGTTTCACACCTAAACTGTTCAACTAAATTGGAAGAATTCAACGTATGAAGATAGTTGAGACTTTGTAAAAGAATATCTGTTTCTATTATTTCGAGATCCCGAGGGCCACCTGCTTCCTTAATTAGAAACTTAATATTTCGTAAAATAGAGAAAACAATTTAAAGCAGGTCGGATAAATATTTGCTTTATTGTCAATCTGGAAAACAATTTATTTATATATTTTCCTGTTATATTGTCACTTATATCAAGCCTTTTAGTGGCCCTTATTACCCGCATCTATTTACCTTTTTATCAGAATTTTGAAAAGAACATGAATATATAAACGTTATTAATGATGACACCATTGTCTGCACTTGTATATATATAGTACATCTTGATGATGATTTACATTTCAACGTTTCTTACAATATATAGTTATATTATTTGATAAATCCTCTACGTCTCCACTGGTCTGTGTGTCACGTGTCCATTACTTCGACAACTTATCCATAATTCTATATGAAAATAAATAATTTCAAACCGAGTTTCTACCTAATATCAAATAGTTACTTATTGCAGTATACAACTACTTTATCACAAATATAAACCAATATTATATAAGTACGTAGATTACAGAACCGAGGATCGATACTACAATCTTTGCCGTATTCTAGATTCCATACAAATGATTGTAAATACACGATAATATTCCTTCTATATAGGTAGGTAGGTAGGTAGGGTAAGTCTCGTTAGACAACTCCATCCTATCTCTAACTAGTTAAGGCAATCACAGTAGACTAAAGACTGACTTGTCTGTCTGCTGCCACCTTACGCGAGCGTCTTAACTGGGTACTAGGTAACTATCGGCCGACTTTTAGTTGCCAGTCTAGGTATTTAACCATAATTAGAGTAACAAGTTAAACTAATTATTAACTAAGCCTCCAGCCTCCGACCTCCTGTCGTACGGGAACTTCATGTTTGAATTAATTATGAAATCAAAGTAACTACATGCTTGCATAATTAATATTATGAAAACTATCTATCACTAATATATAAAACGAAGTTCCCCCTTCCCTTCGTCGTGTTTTGTAAATAGTTTTTAATAATTATAGTATCCCGTCGTTGTAATATCGAGCAGTATGTTGACAGTTGTCACGTCCGATCCAGGAGCCGAGCGACGCGAACAGAACCCGCGATCTTCTCTCATTCATTACGAGAGTGGCGATGGTGCGTGGCGTACCGAACACTACCTAACGCGCGCCGATACCGTACCATGTCCTACGTGATGGCATCGCCTACGCCACACGCCACACGTCTCTCGCCACGCCACGCTGCCAGCGCGTCTCTATTCATATTCAAGAGGAATGAGTCGGGAACGAGATAATACCATTGGATATGATACCCGTATAAATATGGTGTCACACCTCGTCGTTTATTGTGATTATATCAATGATGCGATGCAACCGTCAATCAACTAATGAAATGATACAGTCTGTCGGCATCATTCTCTAACGGATACGTACGTTATAACACCTGCTCCTGGATCCGTTCATTTGTTTGAGTTTTGCGTTGTGATAATATGTGAGTCCGTCAGAACTTTGAATTTCATAATAATATTAGGTAAATATAGACTGTTCTATAGGTTACTCAACTACATCGATCGGTCTGAACCAATCCTAATCAATCATACTCGGATTGCATTTGTTTTAGATACCTATATAATAGTAACATTTATATTAGTTTAATGTATATAATATAATAGTAAGTTGTCACGCGCGGTTCCACACTGGTTTCACAGATTATAACGGAGAGATAAACGGAGACATAAATTCAACTATCTAAATCAAGCGATTTGTCACATAAATTGACCAGTAAATTGTCCCCCTGCCCCCCCCCCTGCGTCCAGCGCTAGCTGGTACGACGGACGCGTCGCAGCAGACTAGCAGACAGACTCGACGATCGGCCGATAGCATTTGAACTTATAAAAACAACAAAGCAATCCTAATTATGTTAATATATGAGTTTGTTACTCTTTCACGCTAAAACTACTGAATCGATTATTTTATTTTATTGTATGGAACACAAAAGAGACTACAATTATATATAAAGTACTTAATATTAATAATTTAAGCTAGACTATATCCTAAAATGTGTGTACTCAGCATGGTTATTTCTTTTTTATTGCTATGAAACACGATGTGTAGATAGCGGGAGATGTGGATGTTTTGTTTCATCCCTATACCTATTCATAAGGGATCGACACCTACAAGGGAGCAATGTAACGCATGTACCTTTTACGATCAGCCGATGTAAAGTATACGGGCTGCTACTCGTGACTCGTACTACACCAGTCCGTAGAGATGTCGTTCCGGATAAGAACCGAGTCTCAACTGGGCCGTCCGCGTCGCTCGCTCGGTGTTCGGTGCTCGCGGTGCCGGTATAATAGCAAGTATACAATCTAAACACCAATTAGAACAGTAAGTAACTACCGTCCGCTGTCCACTCAGTAGCCCGCCACCGATACTACTCAATACATATTATACATGTTCCTATTTGGGGTTCCGTACCTAAAGTTAAAATCGGAATCCGTGTAATTTTACGTGATAACGTCTAAAAAAATGATTAAACATTTAGTGTTGTTTTTTCTTTACATAAATATAGTTTTTTCCGTACCATTATATTCTGTTTTTAACCACCGACAAATGGAAAAATACTCTAAAAAATATTGTATGTCAGAGGCTGTATAGGTATAATTAACAAAAAAATATTGCCTAAAAAAATGGTAAGCATAGATTTTTCACCAAATATATTGTTATTTATTATTTTCTTTTCTTTTACTCACAACTGTGATAAAAAATCAATAATCTCGGCGATATATAGTCATTAACCGCCTTAATGAAATAACATGAAATAATCAATTTACCACACTTGTATCGCAATGTACTATTACAGATAATGTATTTCTGTTAGCGGTATTACAACAAATACAAATTAACATAATGTAATGGTACGGAACCTTCCGGTCTCGAGTCCAACTAGCACTTGGCCCAGGTCCAGGAGTGATTTATCAACGCACAGCTTTGGACGGATCGGGCCGGGTCCTCAGTTAACTGTTACAGCATAGACATTCGCTAAGAAAAGATTTTGGAAAATTCAATTCTTACGTTAGTTAGGTACATAAAACACTCAGGGACTGACACAGTAAAGCTATTGCATCGTGCGAGCTTCGTACAGTCGTACCATATATATACACGTTAAGTGAACGCGCGGCCGAGCTACATGGTAGGCGGAGTGGGTGGTATTAGGTTTTATTTTCGTTACGAAATTTCTTGATTCGGTCGCCGCGCTCAAAGCCTGCGATAAAAGCTATAGCTTAAATACATCTATGAATGAGTACGTACGGATAGTATAATATGCTGTGAGTATAAAAACCGACGCGACGTATTTTACTGCGATACGCAGCGGAATGGCTGAGCAATTATTGTGTTAAGGACACACCGAGAATCGTTATCAGAAGCAACCCCTATTTCCCCCCTCCTGTATCTCATCTAACATCTAAGTAACACAACACAATGTGCAATCAAGCAATCAAATCAGCCAACTCGACGACCGACGCGGCGACGACGTCGACACTAGCGACTAGCATCGCTCGTGTCATCTCCACCGATCTGCCCTCGCACGGACCGCGACCCGCACCAGCCAGCTGCCGCCCGGCTCCAACACCGACACTGGATCCTTCACATTAATGACAGCCTCGAGCTTTCAAATTATCTTCATTTTTCGACTATTTCACTATTTAATTTCAATTTCATAGGTCTGTACAGGTTGAGGTGTGGTGTAATAAAGCAGGCAGCATTATTACTCCACTGAGGTAATGGTAAATAGGAGCCGGATTTAGCGGATCTATATTTACTGTAAGGTAATGTTCACACAATATTTACAGGACCGTTTATAACGTATCGGCTTGTGTATTTACCTGATACAGAATATTGTCGCGAACACGCTTATACTGCTATATGAGCGTTTAGGTTCACACTTTTAAAAAAGGAGCTCTTTACCATATCGAATCTATTTCTATTATCAAGCAGTATTCATAATGCCCAGACAGTGTGATGAATATTGAAGTTTAGATGTTAATCACTTTGCCCAAAATAGCTTGACAATGTTCATAATGTTCATGTATGAATGAGCCTCTCAGTGTCGCTTTCTTATCACTATACGTGTCGATTTTTCCTAATAGAGCCACAGTAGAGATAGAGCTACCTGACGACTGTCAATACCACGAAACAAAACGATATGTATTATGTTACTTGATATGTTTGGTAAAAGTCCTAATTTCTTGTTAGTTTTCAGCAAAAAACTAAATGTATATAGTAATTGGGTCTCGGTATGTTACAGACTTTATACCGTCGGGTCACAAATGAATATAATATTTACGATGTCGGTGCGTATAAACTTTATATTCGATTTGTCGCGACAGGACGCGACGCGTCGTTTGCGTCGGTACCGACCAGTCACCCTGGTACACTGGGGTGACTCGTTGGGAATCCCAACAAGTCACAGTGTAGCTAGTCGGGCTCGGGACTACACTGGCGCCCGTGACATGCTAATTTGGCCAGATTTCCCTATAAATGTAAATATACCATGACATATATACGACCATAGATGACAATTTACAAATTTTTCCACTTTAAATGTTCTTTAAATGATATTGAGCAATCCATTTTGATTGCAGTCCGTCAACAAAATATATTGTTTCTTTTAATTTCGAATCTGGGAACTGCATATTCAATACCTCTCATTTTATAACAATATCTAACAAAATCGACTGATAACATTTAAATCTCAATACGTTATCATTTATTCGTACTATCTTGGTATTTATTGTAAACTTGAACGCGACGGGGGCTAATGGGAACAACATCAAACACTTGGGGTTTGAAGTCAACGGGGTCAAAATAATGGCACAAGTGTGGTACCAGGAGCGAATGGTAGAAATTAGCTATTTTTGATGAATTAATATTAAATAATAGTGAGGTAACAGTGAGGTAGAGTATAGTTGGATAAAAGATCTATAAAAAAACCAGAACGATTGCACTAATTCAAATACAATTTTACTCGTTGAAAGACTCGTAAGAATTTTCTTGATTTTTCTATACAATTAAAAAGAGTTAAATAAAATACATTTGAACACAATATTTCGATACACAGTATAATAGGATAAAGAATACATTGTATAGGTAGGTATGAGCGTTATAACAGTAGCGTTATGGTCCGGTTATAGTCCTCGTTAAGTCTGTCAGATACCTACTTGTGTATACTCCACTAGTTCATCCTCCAGGTTCGATATTGTATTCCAGGTCACGTCTCCAGATTAATCCCGTCCTCGACCCCCCGCGATCCCCTCGACCCTCGACCCCCCCCCAGGCTAGGCGACCCTCCGCGGAAATTAATCACGAGAATTTAGTATTTAACGTAATAAGTCCCTTCACAAAATGGTAATATCTTTCGGCCTAAAATCGTCTGTTTCATTTTACGGAGAGTTTTTATGAAAGGGAAATTATATAGTAGTAATTTCCGGTTGTAATTACGTGGATTGTGTTCCCATTGCGGCGTACCGCGCCCGGTGCGACACGTGCGTAGCTCGGCTACAGTGTTGCCAGCCTCCGATTACGCATCTCGTTATCTACGTTTCTGTGTTGCCACTACGAGGAAAACATGTATCAGATTATCTTATAAATTAGGCATTAAATATAAAATAAGCATAACGTAGACTTTACAATTGAAATCGGCCTATTACACGAAAAAACTCCCACAACGTAAATACATAAACAAAGTAGACGGGAGTGTTATAGCGGAGTGTAGAGGAGAGGGAGACTGTGTGTGTGTGATTGATATCGAACGTATATCGATATCAATCACTGGATTATATTTTAATGAAACCGTAATTCAATCGTAGCGCGGTCCTCCGTCTCTTGACGTCATCGTGTCGCGTCGCGTGAGTCGCGTCGTCTTGTGTCGCGTCGTTTCGTCGAGATGTATAGCACGGGGAGGGAGGGGAGGGAGGGGCGCGGGGGTACTACTGCCGAAATATTCAAATAGAAGCGATCGCCCGCGACACCACTCCACACCGCTGACAAATTGACACCGATATAAACGAAATAAATATAAATACCTAAGTACGTATATTGTTATTGTAAATATTGATTACTGCGAGTGCGTTACGTTACTCGTACTACGGGCTATTGACATCTAACACCGAATTACAGGCTCTTACAGTCACCTCTGTGTGTGTGTGTGTGTGTGTGTGTGTGTGTGTGTGTGTGTGTGTGTGTGTGTGTGCGGTGGGAGAAGTCTCGCCTGCGACGCACGCAGAATGTTTGTTCAGATGTAATACACCTGATTGATCTACATACGTACCGTACGTACCTATAGTAGGCATGTACATGTCTACCTATATACTCTCTATGCCGACTGACGCTATACCTACCTACGTACACACTAGCACTGCGATCACATAGCATAGAGGTACTTACAACACTGTACTAAAATACAGATTATTTAGATATTTACCTATCCATCAACAATACTGCCGTTTATATAACATTTAGTAGTAACTTCCCTTTACGTCAAACCTTCGCGTCAAACCAGCTATAGACAATTAGACACATAAATATGAATGACATTTCTATAAGGATAACATATAGATGTAGGTATAAGTGTACTTAGGCCAATGTAGTATAGAGTATCACGTGTCGTGTAGCCGGTTCACATCTCGCCTCGCGTCGCGTGTAGTCGTAGGTATGTACGTAGGTACTGTACCTATATACACTTCTTGGTATTAAAACTACACATCGATCGACAAAATAACTATTGGTAATTCGAACACTTTTGGAAAAAAAATGAGGTTATGTTAAGTCGTCAAACGACAATCAGTTTATATATCTATATATATAAAAGAAAGTCGTGTTAGTTACACCATTTATAACTCGGGAACGGCTAAACCGATTTGGCTGAAAATTGGTGGGGAGGTAGCTTACAATCATAAGACGGTTTTTCGATATTCTCACGGGATCGGGACTTACGCGGGTGAAACCGCGGGACGCAGCTAGTAACTTAAAAAATAAGTGTAATCTTAAGGTTAACGACCTCTACGTGTTAAGAACAGTTTATTTTTCTGTAAACATAATCTCCAAATCGTAAAATATATAAGATTCCAAATGTCGTAGTTTTACAACAAAGTAGTGAATATAAATGCTAGCTCGTTGCTCGGTAGCCCCGCACGCGGCCGCCGGCGTTGGCGGTGGTGGTGACGGTGACGGTGGCGGTACTACCCCTCCGGCAGACAGGAACACTTACATACGAATGGAGATGTTGTTCGCAATAAAAATGTCATATCTTTATTTTACCTATTTTCGTATTCATAAAAGGCAATAAAACCTCAGAAGGGGGGTGTGGAGTGTGGTGTGGTGTAGGTACCTATAGTCTGACTGAATCACACATTCGATTCCCGCCGCGTCGCGACACGTGGCGACACTCCATCGACTGAACGCGACCCTACGCTATTACTTCCGACACACGATGTTTGACTTTGACATACCTAGGTACTACATCGAGCATAATTCATTATTATCTGTATGGGGGCATTATAAATAATTTCATAGAAATAAGACATTCATTATTACTTACATTTTAAATCAATCAATCTACAAAATACAAAGCACACACACAAGAAATTGGTAATTAAATAACTATTAAAAAATCTGTAACATATTTGTAAATTCAGTTATTATGTATTTTATCTTAGCGGTTGTTTGAATAAAATAATGTAAATAGTTTCATTTGATAGTCACATTAAATAGTTATATTGTTTTATTCAATAATAAAATATTTGTACCTCATTGCGTGCACAATTAATAAATAGACCAGTATCGTCTGTACTAAGTATGTACTCGAGGATGACACCCGACACCATAAATGGACCACCATACACTTCCCGGCACGTTTATAAAGCACAGATCGTCTACAACTGCAAGCTCACTGCTCACTGCTCACTGCTCACTGCTCACTGCTCACTGCTCACTGCTCACTGCTCACTGCTCACTACTCACTGCTCACTGCTCACTACTCACTGCTCGAGTGCTCACTTTTCACTCAGATATCACAAACTTTACGATACTATATTTCCAGATTTATATTATTCTCATTTTCCGATTCTCGATTCCGCGTTTATAGACATAAACTACATAAATTGTATAGGAGACGTGTTCGATTCAGCTACCTCAGTAGAGAGTGTAGATACCTCCCGCTAGGGCTCGGGCTCCGTTCAGCTCTAGGTATATTATAACTAGTCGGTACAGTGTATCTCCTCCAACTTGAATATGAATGAGACGATACATCTGTGGCCGCCATATTGAACGTGACGTGTCTTTTCATCGGTTCGTTATTCGTACGTCACACGGTTTTATCTCAATCGTGAAGATAATTCCCCTCGATATACCTGTACCTCGTCATTACTTGACTATAGCAGGCACTTGCTGTTGTAAATAGAGCTATATACCTGTAACATAGAGTGTTTAATTGAGCAATAATCGTGACATTCATTCATTGTTTACGAGTACTTGTAATGTGGTCGACTCTCTGATCGTGTGGAATTGTTGGTTTTACACATTTACATATATTATTTGATTCTATAAATTCCATAAGTGTACTTATTAATTTCTAAAAGCAGTAAGTATCAAACGTCTACACAAATATCTTTTGTTATATGAATTTTGTGTTTATATAAAAAATATCTGCATTTTTTTATGGAGCCCACCAATCCTACCGCGTGGGGTGGGCCGTCGGTTAATCAGTTTTCACCCAACAATGGTCAGGCCATGGGCATTATTTAAAAATAATTTAAGTTAGCATCCAATTGTCTTATTATCTATTACAATATGAACCTGTACTTATTATCTATTATTTATCTTGCTTATTTACTATATTTTGTTTTAAACTAGTTTAACA
Organism: Idaea straminata; assembly: GCA_951213275.1. Taxonomy (NCBI): domain Eukaryota; kingdom Metazoa; phylum Arthropoda; class Insecta; order Lepidoptera; family Geometridae; genus Idaea; species Idaea straminata. The sequence goes on from OX577857.1 coordinate 14,321,584, forward strand.
ATTTCTAGTTTTATTTATCATCTTTACTTTTTACATTGCTGTTTACGACTATTACACGTTTATCTTATGCTTATCTCGTTTTTACACATGCACCTCTTATGTTTACTCACTGTAAAACCAGTTGTGATTTATAATACTTACAGACTATAAATGTAGAAAATTGAAGTTTAACAAAAAATATTCGCCTAAACGTCTAAAACATTAATTTTAGTATATTTTCGTACATAATATATAAGTAAATCGTGTCATTGTTTATGACCTAGCAATGAGTTAAGTCAAGGGAAGGGTAGATATTCACACAAGAATGATAACATGAAAGGTATATAGAGTAGTCGAGCAGTAGCGAGAGCAAGAGTTACGATCCACACAATTAGAAGCGACGACTCTGTTATTTCAACAACTTATCTCCATAACAATAACACTTTGTTCATTTAACCGTTCTAATATAAAGTTTATCGAGCCCTCTCAGGCCCCCCCCCCTCCGACCTCCTCCGACCCCTCTCCGACCCCTCTCAGGCCCCGTGCGTCGGTCGAGCCGTCACTAACTCTCTACGAATTAACCTCGCACAATGTAAATGAAGTGTGAAATACCATAAGGCACGAGGAATATTACGGCTTCGTTCACAGTAGAGCGACACGCGACACCCGACAACCGACAGATCCATAGATGTTAGACAATAAAACATACCACGTAGAACCCTACAGTGCATACAGCATAGTGTGAGAATTACCTATTTTAATTTAAAGTTCGCGGAATAATTACTCTTATATACTAAAAAGTAAATATTTTTTTAAGTCGTTGATCCGTGTTGTTATCAATGACAGACAAGTGTTAGTGTCAACAGTGTAATGCTACAAACGGAAGTGTGTATGAATGTAGCGAGCGACACACAATGAGAGTTGTTTGTCGTAGGTGGCTCTATCGTGTACTAACACTATGCTAGTTGTACCACTAATAACTATGAACCCCGTGTCGTCGGCGGTCTCCTAGCGTCGCGGTAATAAACCCCCCGGGATAATAACTCCTCCTGATATATGAATTGTTCCCGGTAGATCGGTCCCGGTCGGTCGGTATGCTAATCCCGCGAGACTTGCAGCTACACCAGGAGTTAATCGTTGTCGTTCTCCTTAGGTTTAACTATTGTTTATGATCTTGTCTATCAGTTTGATAATCGTTGCTTTGAGTATTTCTATACAGATTTAGTGTTACTGAAATGAATACAACTACATTGAGACTAGTCTGAAATACATGGCTACTAATCATGTCGTATAGCACTAGTGTTTAAAACCCACTCTCATTTTTTTTTTAATTTAAATCAAACGTTAAAAACGTTAAAATTGGCAATCCTAGCGGAACTATGATGGCGTATACATCGAGTAATATAGCAACTTCTTTTGTTTTTTCGGGGTGATTATAATGGCGAGATTCGAACCCCGTCCCCCTCCGTAACAAGTGCCTGTATGAACCGCTCGCTGTACCAACCGCTGCGACGCTCGGGCCACCCATTCACCCAGTGAACCACGAGTTAAACAGTTTCTCCATTAAAAACAAACACCAGCGATATAAATAACACGAACTGGCTGCAAGAGATACACAATCTAAATCCTAAATTACATCCGAAATTGTGATATAATTGTGTCTCGTCCCCTCGCCCCCTCGCCCCCCGTGGCCCCCTCGTTCCCCGTGACCCCTGGGTTATTGCAGGCCGTAGGTAGGTAATTAAGTACATTATTATCAGAGATAAGAGTCTCCCTTCTAATCCTCGGTTTAAAGAGAAATAGAATATAATATGTAGGCACGTACAGCGAACCGTTCGTTGAGGGAAACACGAATAGATTTACTCTACTCGTATTCTGCGGAGTAAATTGTGTCAACGAATTGTGCTCCTCGGTAGAAAATCGCGTAGATTGTATCAGGAGCGCAGCTGCAATAGTCACGTAAAACGTTTTGCTTAAACCAAATCAAAACTATTTTAATGTAATAAACTTAAAACCCCAAAAGGTTGTATTAGCATCAATCGTTATTTTATTATGTCGTTTCAACGGTCATTCGGTTTTTGCATGTGACTAATTTTAAAGAGGTTTCTACATCATAACTATAGACTGAACAAGATGTCCGTGATATTAATTAAACCAATCGACAGATAGCTATTATTATGACGTAGTCAATACACATCCGCTTAGAAAGGATATTGACAAATTGAAGCCCTATACGCGGACGAAGTCGCGTGTGTATACTAGTGAATAATAATAGATTTGACACATTAGAACACACGATGCAGTAGGCCCCGGGGGCGGTGGTACCACCAGTTGAGAGCCACTGCCGTGGACAATACAGAGGTAGCAAGTACAGCAGCAGCCGTATAAATAAGGTGTAATCTCAGTTGGATTAGTGAAACTTTATGTCTAGCCTCCAATTGTTTGTCATAGATATACATATAATGTTGAATAATACTCTTGTATTTTTATTAACTTTGGTTGAATCTAACTGTAAGCCATTGACGTCGGCGTCGCTCGGGTCGTACGTCTTCTTTTGGTATCAATATGTTAGTACAAAGAGCTTTGCTCGGTTATTTTTGATATTTTTTACCTTGCTTCCGAAATTCTAAATTGAATACTACATTTTATGAAAATCGTATGAGTCGTTTCCGAGATCCTGATTATATACATATATACCTACAAGAATTACTCGTTTCAATATATTAGATGTTCGACGTTTCTATATTTTCCCACTGCACTTGCGGCAACGGTTGGCTTCAGTTAGGTCCTCCATGGTGCACGTAGGTCATGGAGTATGGACGGTCCTCCGTCTGTGCTCATATTGTGTCAGTAGGTCCAGTGGTGTCCTGGAGTCCGGAGTCGGTCGAGTGATCACCACGCTGGCCACAGCAGATCGGAACTATGGGGGAAGAATCTCTTCACGAGAGTGGAAGGTGCTGGTTATTTCATTGTCTACCGCACGACTCTTTTCGCAGCTGGAAGTTTTAACATTACAAACTTAAGCACATTAATACAACAACATGTAACGAACAGACTGGACACCAACTCGACACGAGTTGCAACGAAACACGCTACTGCGACTACTTAATACTCATTACTTACTCACTAATGTTCGGATACATACAACACACGAGAGAATAGTTTAACTACAATAATATAACATTATTATAATAATATAATTATCATTGTAGACTACGACATTTGAATAAATCTCACCGCCAGTGACCAAACAAATAAAATAAAATAACCAGCTGGTATCATCCACCAATTAAATTGTCCTCTTATAGCAAGGTAACGTACATTTTAATATATTTTTTATATAATGTTCTTGTGCTGATAATTTTCTCTCAAGCTTTTATGGAAACTTTAAATTGTGGTCTTTCCCGGATATCCTATTCATAACTAGGAATATTTTTAAATATAAATTCCTGTTGTGGCCCCTAAAGATATCGACGACGAATGACTTTCTACGACCACTTTCGAGGTACAAGTTACTTCAAATCTAACAATTAATATAGTCTAAGCTAGGTTATTAAAATAAAACGTATCACAACCTACTGCTGAACAATGTACGAGCTCGCGACACGCCGACAGTGAGGTGTCATATTATTTTATTGAAACGTGAAATTAACGCGAGCACGTGACGGACGCGGACGACTGTTAGTTCCGCCGGACTTATGTGTATCGGTAGTTTGATGGGCGCGCGGTCGGACGTCCGTTTATGTTACCTTATTAACATTCTGATTGTATCTATATTACATGTTTACTTCCAATATCATATATTTATTGTCAATTAGAGGGGGGGGCGTGCTCTGTCGTGTATAGTGATAGTGGGTGTGTGCCGTTAATGACGGGGGCTCGATGATTAGTTGGGGTTAAGCAACTTGTGGTGCGGTCTGTACTTCGATGGGTGATCGATTCACACAAACGATTGGATTGAGAAGTTACATGATAAGCCTTCGGTCCCAGCTGATATCTCTGCAGGTAACCTCTATCAATAAGTTACACACTAAGAATTTCATCCCACACAAAAAATCTAAAAAAAAACTTGAATAATCCCGAACTTATTTTTGTATTTTGATCTGTAAGAGAATTTGTTGGTTTAATGTTGCCGGCGCTGTATTCAATCATATAGATTAGGAGATGTCATTATAAGACTCGATATAAATACTCAATTGTAGAACATTACCGCAACGCAACTCACTGACAAACGTCATTATATGAAGCTCTCTTCAGAATAGATTTTTAATATATTTTTAGGAATACGACCTCGGTGTCTAATTGTTCCTAGTGGCTGCCATCATTGTCTCGGTGCCGGTATAATGTACTCTATTGCGAGAGGTATAAGGTTCGCATTACGTCGTGCGATAGTATCCGAGGTTTAATCTAGACTGGAAGGTAGTCGTTGTCGACGCAATTAGGGTTCCCGCGACAAAGGCCAGAAAGATATTCCAAAGGATTAAATGTTTCCATTACACGAGACTTTTGTCAGCCGGAAAATATGGCGGCGAAAATGTGAATATTTTATAAAATTACAGTATCTTGTTACCGGAGCTCGGTTGTGAGTAGCGAGCCGGGGCGAGCGGCCCGGGCTACTCTAGCTCTGACATTTTTATGAAATTTAATTTAGAGTAGGTAATGTTTGAGGTGATTGAGACGGTAATTAGCTTTCGTAGTATTCTTCGTGAGATGCTGACTTGACTCTTGTAAATTAATATTATATAAGAGGTTGTTTCGAGCAATTGGTAAATATCGTAGCTCTGTCGTAGCATATCTATTAGATTTCGTAGAGCGTCTACGAAATCATAAACACATAAGATTGTTTTTTTTTCGGCTTAGACGGCGAATCGTCGCTTTCCAAAACTGGCACCAGTCGATGGTAGTCTACTGGGCCCACATTATTTTAGGTTTGAAATTTAATTTCTAAATCAAAACATAATGTTAGTTTAGAATGAGAGTTTGATCAGTAAATAGGTAGGTATAATGTTAAATTCTGACTGACAAACTACAATGTACTTGAAATTGATTTACAGTTATTAGTTAGAAGGTAGAAATCATACACGTTAAACTCATATAACCTAGTAGGTAAGTACTACTACTAGTTACTTCATATATCATAATATATATTTTCTTTGGTTACATGTACGTGTGATATAGGGGGATATAGAGGGAGATGGGACACGGAGCGGGTGATACATAATAAATATTGCAGGACATTCCACACATCGCCATCTAGCCCCAAGCTAAGTAACTTGACTTGTATTATGGGTGCTAGACAATGGATATACTACATATATACTTTTCTTTTGTAAATATATACTTATAATACATAGAAACAACCAGACCACAGACAAATATCTAAGCATAAATACTTGTCTGAGGCGGGAATCGAACCCGCAACCCTGTGTTTGGCAGTCCGGCATGGTGACCATTGTGCCAACAGGGTCGTCATAGATCTTATGTTTATTACAATAGTATTATGATTATTCTCGATACCTCGAAACATGAGCGAGTAAAGCCACGAAGCACAATTAGTATTTTTATGTTTATACTGCGCGAGCCAGCATTGGGCTTCCTGGTCATATTTTTTCAAGTAAAAATTCTGTATAGATTGCATCGCGGCGAGACATGAATCTGCAACCCCCTGTATTTTTGTAGACGCTTTCCTTCCATGAAAAATGTATTCACAGTATTTTAATAAATCGTGAAACTTGAAAAATTGTCGTAAAGTTACCAAACATGTTGTTAAGTGATATAGAAACGACAATATACGTACAATAAGTCCCGCCTCGATTTGTTACAAACAACACAACAGATTGCCTTTACATTATGGTAAGTACGAAGCGAGCGTCACCTAGACGTCCTATACCTACCTACTACCTCTCTCGAACCTATAACGTATTAACTTTGGATTCAATAAAACCTCTCACATACACATTACAGCTGTCGTTTGTATATACACGTACGTAGGTACATATCATATAGGACGGTAGGTAGGTACATATACAACATGTGTGCCAAGCGTGATCCATCACTCGACTCGGTCCGAGTACTTGCTGTACCACTGTAGGTACTTGTTATATTACACTAGCAGCGCTCCGCGGTTTCACCCCCATAACTCCTGATCCCGTGGGAATTTCGGTATAAAAAGTAGCCTATAGCCTTCCTCGATAAATGGACTATCCAACACAAAAAGATTTTTTCAATTCGAACCCGTAGTTCCTGAGATTAGCGCGTTCAAACAAACAAACTCTTCAGCTTTATAATATTAGTATAGATTTGTTTGGGGACGATAATCTACTTTTTATTTATTATGGAATTTTATGTTAACATTCATATATTTTTCGTAATTTGTTTGCTATTAGACATCCCCATCACCATCCCGAGGGGCGACGACGCGACGACGATGCTGTCATGTTATCTCAAAAGATACAATGATTCTTATGTGAAAAATGATCTCTACTTTGCTAAGTATTCATATTATGCGAAACTAACTCTGTCTGTTACGTCGTCACGCCTAAACCGCTCGAACTATTCTTAAGAATTTCGCTATAGAGATAGGTAAATGGCACATTGGAGAAGGACGATGGCTACTTATTATCCTGATCCCGGAATCATGCAGGCGAAACCGGGGGCCGCAGTTGTTTCATAATAATATGTACAAATTTCAATACCGATGGCTTCCGAACATTTTGTAAATTTTTGTTATATTTTTGATTTTTTAATCGGAAAAGATAAATCTCGGAAGTGCGAAGCGGCAAATGAATATCTTCCACACACTCATCCATCTACGTGAAGCGTGTGTGTGTGTGTGTAGGGGGAGGGGGGGAGCGACGACATTGAGCGAACGCTAGTAATACGAGTCATCAATACTTCCCTCTCCTCAGGGGAACAACCGCACTGATTTGTAATTAGGTGGCACACCTCGCACACCTCGCACAAACCGCACACACGCGATAACTTACCTTGTTACCATTTAGATTACGGTCCATTATCGTACTGAGAATATATTAATAGTCTATCCAAGAAAAGTGTCTCCGTAATTAGGTGATTCTTAAATGTAGCTTCATTTAGTTGTACCAAAGGACATTAAATGGTTAGAATGTTCGTCTATCACCGCGACCGGCGCGACCGGCGTGACCGGAGGGAATCGGTCGGTCGTCGCTAGCTCGGCGACCGATCCCCTCCGGACGCCGGTCTACTAACTATTACATACCAGGTGATTGATATGTGAACCTCTTAAGGCCCTTAAAAGGATCACATCATTATTGATGAAACTTTTGATCATTTCTTAATCTGTAACAAAATGTTATATTATGATTATCGATCGCTTGAATATTTTGTATTTTTTAATTAAATAGCAATTTAGTATTCAACTGAAATACTTGTATTATATTATTTAGAGATTATTGTGGAGAGGTATATTATCTTTAAAATTACTAAATAGTTTAAGAGTCCAGCTGTGGCCGACCCATTAGTTGCAGTGCTGTAATCTCCTTCAGAATGATTATATTGGAAACAACGTTGAAGTGAAGCGCAACCACCGCGCCGGGGCCGGGGCGGGACCGGGGCGGGACGGGACGGGACGGGACGGACGGGAGCCGGGATCAAACAAGAAAAGGCAGAAAGTTAAAAACTTGGTATTAATTCACTCAGCGCTCTCGAAACTTTTAATGGAAGTGTTAATTTGTGTATCAGAAGCGGCCTTTTGTGCTTTCCGTTCCTACTTCACGTGACTTCACCCGACTTCACCCGACTTCACTCGAACACTTCCACCGAGTTTGTCGAAGGAAGTCAGCTCGAGGATACCCTCTCTCTACACCCGACGTAACGACACCAAGTAAACGATAACAATTACGAATTACGAACATTTCTGATAAGTACTATAATCAACTCCGGTTGTCGACTTTATAACTCTGTACCTGCTCGTACCTACCTATACCTACTCGACTGTAATCAACGAGATTTCAACAAACAAACTTAGATACCCGATAACATGGTTAGATATAGCACAGATTAGAAAACAGTTGCTAGAGTGCGCTCCAAATAAGTAGTCGCGTACTTGAAATCGTATAGCACGGATCGAAGTCGATGGTTCTTTATAAATCATCTAGATTAGTTGTAAAGGCCAATAGAGAGGAAGAAAATAATTACAAATCGGAACTAATCGATGTTTTTTTTTTCGATTTTGTCGTTCATTTCAACATTCGTGTTCTATGCTTAAATATTATTAAATCATCGTCAAAGTAAGACCCATTTGAAATTATTTAAAACGAAGACGATTTACGACGAAAGCACCACCTAGGTACTTACTAACCCGTACCTACAGACTTATCTGGCACGTGCTCTAGGATGGAGTGAGTCCTAGGTGACGTAATTAACATAACGAAGTGAAGGTATCCCGGACCGGGCGCACGTGGCTCGATTAACCCGCTTATACACTACCTACCGACACGCCTCACCCATGTTCTAGCATTAAACACTACACTACACTACACTATCACACTACGTTATCACGGCATGCGGCATGCGGCACGGTGGGGTCTAAATAATAGACATATTCTAATATTGATTGGTAATTGATTGCGTTTCCGTTCGTTGTGTCGTTGTACAACTAGTGGTTCGGTTTGAGCATTAACTATCGATATATGTACCTCCACTGGGTATATCTGAGTCATACATGAGTGGAGGCTGATTATTGTATAGATACAGTGGTTGTGGTTACAAATAATTAAGTTATTTCTAACCTGTCGATGTGTGTTAGATATCCATTTTATTTCTTAGATTAGTAACATAAGATGAACATGACGTTTTTTCGGCCAATGAATCGCTGAACTTTCGATTGAGATAGTTGACGAGCTATCGGCCGATCGAACGGTAAGTATACGACCGTAAACATTGGTTACCGAGTGTATCGGGTATACTATGGGACAATCCTCACGAACATATTTCGGATGGATCCCCATTGTCTCACGTATTGTGCAACTAATAGAGACGCATCACTCCGGCCCCCGCCCCCGCCCCCGCCCCCGCGCCCGTCCCGCGTCACAATCGCAGACATTACCTACAGCCCATTCGCTGATCACCACTCACTTATAATTGTTATAATAAAGAACACAAAGATTTCCTTAACTATTGCCCGCGACTTCGGTCGCCTACTGTTTTATTTTTAAAAGCATTTCCAAATTAACAGAATTCAAATGAAATGCATTATCTATTAAGTCTTCATGTACAAAGTAACCTGTCGATCTCATCTCAGTGATGTAACGTAGGTGTAATATATGATTCAGGACTAACATCGCATAATCCGACCCGTTTCGTTGACATATTTTAATAGAACCGCGAGTGCGTGTGATTTACGACGTGATTACACGAGTGACGTGTCACGCGGCGGCGGCGTGACGTCACCCGCGTCACGTCACGTCACGTGTACGACACGCACTAAACGACGCGTCGCGCCGCGCGCCATGACAAATGTGCGGCAGGTATGATGATAACGTGACGCTGTACTTTCTGCGAGGTGAATACATTATTCATGGTTTACTGGGATTTGTGAGGAAGGACATCTCCATCTTTTATATTATGTTATCTAGGTAGGTACTTATCTAGTTTAAATATTGCATGCCACCTAACTGTTACCTCGATTAAATAAATAAGATTCGTAATATTCAATAATAATTATCTGGTAAACCATTGAATAATTTTTTTTCCGTATCAATGTATTTTGTTTTTAACCCTTAAAAAATTATTGTATGTCAAACGAGGCTGTATAGGTTAAAAGTCTTTTGCTTGGCCTTTCGGGAGTATAATTAACAAAAAAATATTGCCTAAAAAATTAGTAAACAGACTTATCACAAATATTTTGTTAATTATTATTTTCTTTTCTTTTATTCGCAACTGTGATAAAAAAACGTCGTACGATACACGTGTGGAATTGATCTTTGCATCTCGGCTTCTAAACACGCTCGCTTCCGCTCTCGCGTCATAAACCGCCTCTATGCAAAGATCAGTTTACCACGCTTATATCGTAATGTACTATCACACAAAGAACGAATGAGAATACATATATGTTTTCTATAAACAGCTCAGTATTTAGACACAAAAAATTAAATCGTTCGTTTCGGAGCTAAAACAATACGGACGAGCCGCCTTCTTTGTTCTTTTTGGAATAAAAAACAAACGGTTTTCATAGTTTTTCATAATGAAATTATGCTTTATGTATGTAACGTAACGTCGCTAATAACAGTTTCATTGACGTGAAGTGACGCGACCGGCTCGCGTCGCGTTACGTCGCGTTACGTCGCGTTCGCGTTACGCCAGTAAGACAACAACAATAGACGTAGGTAGGTATAGGTTGCGCTAATGTTACCTCGTTAGTCTCCCGGTTCGCGTCGCGTCTCGCGTCGTGTCATCGTGTGTGTGTGTGTGTGTGTGTGTGTGTGTACACGACTTAATTCGTATTTGATTACTTCTTACTTAGGTAGGTACCTACCTAGACTAGACATTCTACTAGGATGTAGATATTATATAATGTTATTATATACCCCGCTACAACAATTAGAGAATACAATATCTTAAGATTCTCTGTAGCTCTTCAAACAATTAAGCATATTACCTAAAAAAATAACGTGATAATTTGATATCAATCTGGGTCATTTGAAAAAAAAGTTTTATTTGGAATTCGGCGGTCGTCGCGGTCAACCCTAATGTTTGACATCACCTTAAGTACCTACTTAAGAGTAACTTCGTAAGGCAATCACCCCGACATGCGACAGAATGTCAACTAATGACGATGCTCTGATGTGTTCTCTATTTTAGTAACGATATTTAGATATTATTATATACTAGCTTTTGCCTGCGACTTCGTCCGCGTACAAGTCGAAAATGGACCAAGAAATCACGTTGTCACATACAAAATTTTCCCCCCTTTTTACCCTCTTAGGGGTAGAATTCCGGAAAATCCTTTCTTATCGGATGCCTACGTCATACAAAGAACACACCCTCTAAGTTTCAGGTCTCTACGATTAGCGGTTTAGGCTGTGCGTTGATCCGTCAGTCAGTCAGTCAGTGATTCAGGACAAAGAATTTTATATGTATAGATTGAGGTCCTATTGAAATAATGAACACGGTATATAAATCACTTGGAAGGTATTGTAACTCTAATGGTGTTCATTACAGCTTCCATTCCATTGCGTTCACGTTATAGACAACATCGTGCGGTATTATTATTTAAAAATAAATAACAATTATCTCGTAATTTCCAAGCTAATCTACTGTTAAAGAAACTCTAACTCTCTGTTGCTCAATGAACTGACAAAACGCTTATATAGTGTATAGTGATACGAAGTACAAGAAACAGTGTCAATGCAGTGTATGTATGTACACTTGTTGTAGGTGGCCAGTGGTCAGTGGTGGCTGAACATCTGTAGGTAATGTAATAGAGATCCGTCTAGTATTGTCAGTGGAATGTAGAGTATCGGTCTATTCTACTGTACTCGGTCCACGTGTCTGTCGTCTCAATTACCTGTTAGTTGTGCAACGTGTGTGTGTGTGTCTGTGTGTGTGTGTGTGTCGGTGTGTATGTATGCATCTTGCAATGACAGCTACGACACCGATTACTTGTACACCAACTATTGGATAAAACATTTACCGTTACTTAGGCCTCAGGTGCCACGGCTCCATTTGCCTGAGCGATATTTCATTAAACCAAAAGAAAGCATTAAAATAAAAAAATGAATTGTTTCTAGTAAGGTTTCCAGAAGGAGCGCTGAAAACAGTTTAATTAAACGGGGCTTTAAACTGAATGGGGTTTTAATCGAAATTATTATATTATGCAACTACACAATGTGTATCTGTGCTTTAAATAAATCTAAACAAAAATATTGCTTTAAATAAAGCTACACAGCCTTATTTAAATCAATGTTAAATTTTAAAGACATATCACTATTATCTTTAATTTTGTTTAAGAATGAGTATTAATTATTAAGTAAGCGGTAGCGGTACCAGTATAACTCGGTGAGCGTATAACTTGTACCACACGACACACACGCGGTGCTAGACCGACCGTGTTCCCGCTAACTCTAGCCTCAAGTAGCCGGTATAAAACGAACACCTCCGCTCCACTCCATATAGGTACTAACTACGCTAACAACACGCGGCTACCGGCTTCTTATCCTCAACTTTACACTTTACCTCACGACTGTACACTGTACAGTGCTCGTCCTGTAACAGTGCTCGTTGTACGCGACTGTACGCTACTGTTATACACTAGTGTACAGGTAACTGCTGCTGCCTTCAATTTGTTCAGACATTCATTGTAGCGCTAGTAGAGAGAGTACCGACCGCGACCTACCGACCGACCGATGTATCGGATTACTTTGTACAATTAGTAGGTACACAGCTTAATGCATCGAGTATATACCCACCTAGAAGAGGTTGAATATGGATATGTACCGAAACTGATCACTCGTTTTCTATTGATATGTTCTAAATGCCGTTTATTGATTGATTTGAAATGAAATACTGAATATATTATTTCCATAAAATAACTTGTTATGTCGATGGGTAATATCGATTTCCCAGTTCAACTCTAGTGTTACGTTGACAATAGGAGTCGGCGTCGTTGTCTGTCGGACGAATGGATCGCATCGATCGATCGATCGTTCTATTCATTCATTTTACGGAAGTTTTGACAAACAAAATAAATGACATTTCCTTTCTACTGGATACATACCCAAAATTTACTCGATGGCGAAATAAAAATTATGTTTGATAAAAAGAATACTTACCCTGAATTATATTGTAGCCAGAGAGTCACAGTGAGACTGTCCAAAAATCAGTGTCCTTTGGGAGTGTCAGTGTAGCCGTCCGTCTGTCTGTCTGTGAGAGTAGTTCCGGAGGTAAGGTGCGATGCGATGTACCTACATACATACACTCGCTGGACTATATAAGTAATGTTTTAAGTCATTTATACTCTCGGTTATTTGTGTCTCGAATTAGGTTGAGTACTTAGAGAAAGGATAACATACCTATCTAGAGCGCTCGCTACGGACTGAGAATAGTTCGTTCCTAACTAATTATTGTTGGACGTGTTTCTAAATATGACTTTATTAAGAATACACGATTTCCAACAGCTGGTTACGCTCAGCGTTATGGATGCGCCCTATGTAACTACATATGTAGTATTTAGGTAGGAATGTAGACTCTAAGGTTGAAGTATTGACAAGTTGAGTGTGATGACGTCAGATGATGGGTCACGTTAATGTCTGTCTGTCTGGTCAGGTGCACTCTCAGGCTACGGGATGTAATTGTATCTAACCCATGACAGGTCGAGTGCGAGCCGGTAACGAGGTTAGCTCCCGCCGTCGGCTGCACTCGCTCACATTGATAATTGTTTTACCGTCTCTCGACGCTCGCCTCTCACCTCTCACCTCTCACCGGCTATCAATGGCACGTACCTACGTTTGAAGGCACTTCGTCCAGGATATCCGTTCGTGAGTTAATTGCTGCACTCATTGTTGACGCAGGAGGGTTTCTGATGCTCGACCACTACGGTAGTGGAACTTAACTTGTCTGGGAGTAGTCGGTACGGTGGTAGCTGTAGTTGTTTATACCGACCGGTCCGTCATATGACGGCGGCGACATATACTCGTAGCGGTCGAATGTCCGCAACAACCCTACCATTACACGTCGAGTCGCGTCGCTCGTCAGTGAGTGTGGGGACACTCACTCATACTAGACTATTTGAATTAAATATTATTTCGTGTCTGCAATTCAAATGAATCGACAAATATTTGAAAACACTATATGAATTTATGAACGTGCCTAGTTGCACCCCCTGGTTTCTCAGCCATATAATATTATGACCCTCCCTACACTCTTTCACAAATTTTCATGAAAATTTGTCCCGAAAAGGAAAAAAACAAACAATTTGCTTTTATAATGTTGAATATTGGCTTTACGATGAGCTATCAATCTTCAAGAACTTAAAGAATGCTCTTCCTTTTTAAGTGTAACGTTCAAGAGTAAATTGTGAATGAACGAGAACAGAGAGTGTCTGTAGAGTAGATGTACCTCATCTATATGTGGGATACATACTCACTAAACAACAACAAACTCCAATAAAAAGCAACTGAATAAGATATTCAGGGCGTTAGGAGCGAGCGCGAGGGGTAGAGGGCGAGTGGCGCAGCGTGCACGCACGAGTATGTTCTACTTCAAAAATCAGCAAGAGGACGTGCGGTGTTTAAAATTCAACGTCGAGGGCGCAATCCTGGAGAAACGATTCTTTTATGTGGGGGTCACTCGAGTAAATAACGCGTCTTCATTTGAGGTGACATTCGTACGCGAGTCACGTACCGCCCTACCGCCGCCCCGCACCGCCCCACATCGTCCCACACAGACAGACGGACGGACACTTTGAATATTTAACTCATGCATCTATATTTCTGTCGTTGCGAGTAATGGAGTTAGATAGTATTCCGTGTGTGTCGCGGACGTACGTATTGTACAGATGGGGACCTTCACTTGACACAACTATACTTACTGGACCCCCTCCTCCAGGGGGACTTGTCTAGTTGCTCTCGAGGACACGTCAGAATATTTTCAACTTTCTTCCTGAAGATATTCTTTAAATTCTGCAATAAAAATGAACAAGCGCTATGTTTATTAAAGAAAATTTCCGTTTTTGAATTTATCTTTGTATAACTTTCGCAACTGTAAATTCGCTCGGTATAATATTTATTAACAGCAGATTGCGTAATAGATACTGCGTCCTCTTCTAATTATATAATATCATTACGTTTGCATCCCTTCTTGTTTATTTCCTTCAAAATAAATGGTTTTTGACAATTGTAGAGAGCGGGCGTGCGGGCCCGTCCCTTCCCTCGGCCACCGGCGCGTCGTAATGTTCATCTCGTACAACTCTCCGTCTCCACGTTGTATATCTCTGCAAACAGTGTCAGCTCTCATTCGCGACGTTCGCTCGACAAATAACTAAATGAATCAACATTTCTTTCTATTTGTATAATTGTGATTTGTTGCCAGAGCTTATAGTTGTACACTCTGTCTCGTTTATTTTAATGGTGTTTGTGAAGAAAGACCGACCGACGACACGGACGGCTCATTTTGTATCTGCGTCTTTACGAATGCAATTTGTATAATAAGTATTAGTGTCTGTTTGTAAACGAGTAAGTCAGTATTCATACCGGTCGGATGTACAGTAGCTGTACCTAGACAGAGAGGTAGATGTAGGCGGCGCACGCTCTCTAGTATGTATTACATGAAACATTTATAACATAGGGAACGCATCGCGGCCGGTATCAAATACGAAACGATCTCGTATCGTACTCGGTCGGTCTCTATGTGATTATTGAGTACATTTAGAATTCATGAGTTGAATCCGTGCCTCGCGGTCGAGTCGAGGGCGCGGGCGCGGGGGGGAGGGGGGAGGGGGGAGGTAGGGGAGACACAGGAAATGTGCAATCGACGATATTGCAGCACCACCGCCGCCGGTTCTGGTGCGGTCGCAGCCGCGTGCACTCTATTACACTACCTAATAGATGTGATGCGAGTATACGGTACATACTCTATGTTACGTAGGTACGACATACACCTAGCTATACACGATGTAACAAGGGGGGTAGATCATCGGTTGCTGGGGGGTGGAGGACCTCAAAACCTATCGATTTAACCCCCCTGTATGTTCTGCAATATTTAGAGGTTCCAAAGTTATTTGAATTTTAGTGAAATTTTAATCAAAATCAGATTTCACCCTGAACTTCCCAATTACAGCCAAACTATCAGGTCTACGATTCTGCCGTTTTTTGCGAAACAAGTTCAATAGTGGACCTTTTGTACCCCTACACCATTCAGAGTCTTAGATTTATAAAACTCAAAATAAAACCATTAAAGTAATATTAATGTCGATGTTCCAGGCGTCCCGTGACGGCTCACATATTTTTTTCTGCAACCTATCTTATAAACTTCTGGTTTTCATGAGGAATAAACCCTGAAAGTTTTATTCGGCTAGAGCTAGGGCATCATGTTGAAAAACGTAATTGATAGTCCAAAAAGTGATTATTATTATTGAACTTAGTTCAAAAAAGGCAGAATCGCAAACCTCATAGATTGGCTGTAATTGCGAAGTTCAGGGTGAAATATGATTTTGACTAAAATTTCACTAAATTCCAAATAGCTTCACATAAAGGGGGGTCAAATCGATAGGTACTGATATCCCTTACCCCCAGCAACCGATGATCGACCCTCTTGTTACACCGTGTATAATATTCTGTTAAATTATACTTCTTAAGGCGCGTTATGAAAGAATGATGAGAGTGAAATTTTAAGACGCGCGCGCATTACTGTAACACTAATATGTAACAGGTTGAAGCTGCCCGCAAAATAAATATCAGACGGACGGACGGACAGACGGACAGACGGACAGACGGACAGACGGACAGACGGACGCAGCAATATAAAACAAACTCATCTGAGCTTGTGTTATGGTGACGAGTGACGAATAGAAGACTTATGCATATAAACACTGTTAAGGCTCGCCGTTGTTGAGGAGGTGGATGCAGTTGCATGCCAGCTGTCCTTTCTATATTTCATTTATAATAATATCGTATACCTAATTTTGATAATTTACCTTTTTGTGACTTTAGAACTAGGTACTAATTTTGAATGTAATATTTGCAGGGATATTAACTTACACCTGATAAAATAAATAATTTACTTTATAACTATTAAATCAAAAAATGTAACAGACTTAAGAAGCGTTTCATATAGTCCACTAATATTTTCGTTCGTTGTCAGCGCTAAATCTATACTAATATCACATATTATAAAGATGAAGAGTTGGTTTGAACGCGCTAATCTCAGGAACTACTGGTTCGAATTGAAAATCTTTTTGTGTTGGATAGTCCATTTATCGAGGAAGGCTATAGGCTACTTTTCATTTTGATATTCCCACGGAATCGGGAGTTACTTGGGTGAAACCGCGGAGCGCAGATAGAACAGTATAATTAGAAACAACACTCGAACAAAAGGAACGAGTGAACCGTGATTGATGAACGCAATTTATATAAAATACGGTCAAGTATTTAGAAGGAGATTGTTGGAACGTCGGCGTCGTCAGGTTGGTTAGTTGGTAGTTGACAAGTAACGTGACAATAATGGGACACATTATTGTTATCTCGGCGCTCTATATACACACTCGCGTTCCGCTCGTGCGTCATCAATTTATCAATTTACCACACTTGTATCGCAATGTACTACGTATTTTCATAGATTACTAGCTACGCCCCGCGGTTTCACCCGCGTAATAATTTTCTGCGCAACTTTCTTATTTTTTTATTTCATAAGAACCTTCTCCTGGTAATAACAAACAGACCAAAAAAAGAATTGGCCAAATTGGTCCAGGCGTTGTTGAGTTATGCGCTTACCAACACATTTTGCGATTCATTTTTATATTATAAATATTATAAGATGTACTCGTAGACGAAAAAATAATCATATCAATCAGTCGGATACTGATTGATATGATTATTTTTTTGTTTTCATAACTGTTCATTTCAAGTCTGTTGACTTCATTCGTCCTGACAATAGTGAAAATATCGTAATATGTTTGTTCGATATTATCACTATCAGTTTTTGAATGCCACAGTTATTGTAATTATGTACATAACTGTAAGTATGTGTACTGTAATACTAGCAGCAGTTGGAATATCGGTATAAAAAGTATGTACCATGTATAAAAAGTATGTTCCCTCCTCCCCTCACTACCTCAGAGAACGTTTCAAATTCCTGAGTGACGCCCATTTACGACAACTCCGTTCAACAGAATCCCTTCTCCTTCAAGCTCCTCTCCTCAACTCTACTTTCTACAACAAATCCTTCTCTTTTCACTCTGTGATACTCTGGAATTCCCTGCCTCAACCCATCCGATCTGCTAAGTCCCTACCCATTTTCAAAGCAATGGTAACTGATCACTACCTCAGTACTGTCTAATATCCGTATATATTCCTGTATTATTTATGTATACATGTATGTATGTAATTATTTGTATGTATCTATGAATATAATTTATTTGGTATGTATTATTAATTTAATATTTAAAATCATAATTATGTAAATAGTGTATATTATAAGTTAAATTATTCACAACCTACCATTAAAGCTGAATCAGTTCTTTTCCATCCAAAGGTTGCCTGGAAGAAATCGCTTTCAGCGATAAGGCCGCCCATTTGTGCAACTTATACTTTCTAGCTATTACTTTACTTTGTGTTTATCGTGATCTGTCTCTTTTTGTGTTGTACAAATAAAGTTCTCTATCTATCTATGTACCAAGTTTCATAAAATGTATTTTATTGGTAAAAATAAATTTACCAAAAATAAATGTATTTATTTATAATAGGTGTTTATGTGTAGATCGTACACATATAGCGGGTTGACCGCGCGGCGGGCGGCGGCGGCGGCGGGCGTGCAGCGCTCCTGTTACAGGCAGGATGTAGGTCAAGGTGTGGGGTCAGGGTTACATTGCACCGCCACACCGCCCTACCCCCCTTACCTCACAAGGGGTAACGTTACTCTGGAGACGTAGTTTCATTTGTAGATACCTACGTACGTATTTCTGTTAGATTATATAACGAACCTCTCAAGTCATCTTCACTCGGAACCGGACGTTTCGGTACCACGCACCGGTCTGTCCAGTTGTCTCTTTATAAAGTCCCCGTCGACTTTAATCATAACTATATGTATCGTAGGGTCCACTAGCTCCACCACGCGGTCATATATCCATGAATATTCTGTAAATCTCTAGCAGTTAGGCTGTGAAATGAAGAGGGAAACAATATACTTTTACATTACTCTGTAAGGTTAGGAGTTTGAGATAGGAGTGAAACCACCGAATGCTTAGACAATACTGCTTTATTCACTATAAATTATACCTATCCTACACCTCCCCCGTAAAAGAAAAAAAATAAAATTTCATCAAGTAGTTGTTTTATTTTTGTTAAAGGTAAATCACAAATGTAATTGGGGTGGTGGCTAAGTTACAATAAACATTTCTTAAATACATTTTTTTTAATTCTAATATGGGTTATATTTTGATTAAATACATTAACTCTCACTATAGGTGCCTATATTATTTTTAATTAACTTGATTACAATTATTGATAAGGAAGTATTTATTTCTAATGATTACAATATTTGTATAATGTATCTTATTAAAATATTTTTTCTTTTTTTTTTTATTACTTATATAATATATTTTTTTTTTTGCAATATTTATGATTGTAGTAATAGTATATTAATATATGGCTTAGTTCTATTTTTATGCACTAAAATATCTTTACCGTCCTTATGTATTAAAACATTCGGGTTTTGATTCTTAATTACCACATATGGGCCTAAATATATGCTATCAAGCTTTTTGCCAGTTTCATTTTTCAATAAGATTAAATCGTTAGGTTTGTAGTTAATTGTATTTTGACATTCGTCGTATTTGATTTTTCTAACTAACTTACTTTTAATTAAATTTTCACGCGCTTCCTTTTGTGTCACTGACAACCGATATTTCAATTGTAAAGGATAGCTTTCATAGTTATAGAGTGGTTCTATAATTTTACCTAGATTATTAGGAAGAGTACATTTCTTACCATACACTAACTCGAACGGTGTGTACTTTGTTTCCGTGTGTACCGTCGTGTTAAATGCAAAGCACCAATATTGAAGCCATTCGCTCCACAATTCTGGGTGTTCTTCGCATTGTAGCCTCAGGAAAGCACCTAAATTTTTATGAGTATTCTCCAGCGCACCAATGCTTTGATGATGGTAGGCTGTAGAATTTATTTTATTTATAGATAACATTGCACATACCTCTTTCATGGTGGCGGACATGAACTCGGTTCCCTTATCCGTCGCTATTTCTTTGGGTATTCCGTGCCTTAGGATAAAGTTATTTACGAATGAGGTTGCTACTTCTACACTGCTTTTGGAAACTAATGGATAGGCTTCGACGTATTTTGATAATTCGCATTGTAATGTCAAAATGTATGAATAATTATGTTCGTCTCTTTCAAGAGGACCTACAAGATCTAAATAAATTTTCTCAAACGCTGTGTGCGCTGTCGTAGTAATAGACATTGGTTCTCGAATTGGGACTGAGTGTTTATGTCTTTGACATTTATCACATTTTTTAACAAATGATTTGACGTCATTTTCCATTCCTGTCCAATAATAATATTTTTTAATATTATTTAACATACGTCTAATACCCGCGTGGCCACTCGTGGGTAATAGATGAAAGTCATTTAAAATCACTCTTTTGTCATCCCCATTTATTATTCTTTCTACATCCTTCAAAATGCATAAGCGTGGTCCGGACCAGTCTTTATAATTGCTCACTTCTTTGGCTAGCTTATTAATAAAAATATAGTTATTTTCATTTTTTAGTACATAAATTTCATTCACTTTTACTATTCTACAAAATTCTTTTAGCTCTCTCACAAAAGCGCCTGGCGTCAGTTGTGATCGAGAAGCCATTTTTATGTATATTATATTTTTATTTTCTATATAGACAAATGTACTACTTTCTTTCATTATTTCATTTAATTTTCTTATTTTTCCTAGTTCATTATCATTTATAAATGTCATTTCAACTGAACACCTCGGTTTAGTATGCATTTCTACGACGTTCGGTTGATCAAGCCGACTATCAGTAGATATGATACTATCCCCTGTGTCTTTTTGAATGTTTCTTCTTTGCGCTCTAGTCATCACACACAATAAACTTTCATTCATATCTTTCAGTTCTTTTGAGGTTATACGTATACGCGACAACGCATCTGCAGCTGTGTTGTCTTTACCCCTAACGTATTCTATTATATAATCGTATTCATCTAAAATTAATCTAAACTTCATGAGTCTACTTGACGGATCCTTAACACTAAATAAGTAAACTAAGGGCTTATGGTCCGTAATTATTTTAAATGTTTTCCCGTATAAATAAGGGCGAAAATGTTTAACTGCCCAAACAATGGCTAGTAACTCCTTTTCGATCGTTGGGTAATTTTTCTCTCCTTTATTCAAGGACCTACTAGCATATGCTACTGGTTTTCCGTTCTGATTGGATAGCACTGCTCCTATCGCATATCCAGATGCATCGGTCTGTAAAATAAATTGACTTTTATCTGAAAAATCTGGATATTGAAGTACTGGTGGTGTGGGTAATTTTTGTATTAGAATTTCGAATGATTTTTGACACTGTTGGTTCCAATTAAATTTTACATTTCTTCTGCAAAGATTATTCAAAGGATGGACAATGCTCGCAAAGTTATTAATAAATTTACGGTAGTAATTTGCAAAAGCAACAAACCGTTTTACTTCTTCTGCATTACTTGGAATGGGATAGTTCTTAATTGTATTTATTTTTTCGGGGTCCGGCAGTACACCCTCACCGGATACTATGTGACCCAAGTATAATATTTCTTTTCTCAAGAAATCACACTTCGTAGGGTTAAGTTTGAGATTGACTTTTCTTAATCTATTAAAAACGTCTTGTAAATTTTTATTATGATGTTCTAATGTTCTCCCATAAATGATCAAGTCGTCTAAATATACGAAGCACTTTTCATAGGAAAGACCTGCCATTGCCATTGTCATCATTCTGGAGAATGAACTTGGGCTTGTTTTTAGTCCCATTGGCATTCTTGTCATTTGATATTGACCTGACGCAAATGCTGTATATTTTCTACTATCGGGATGTAAATTTACGTTATAATAGCCTTGTTGTAAATCTAAATGACTAAAATAAATACTGCCTGAGAGTGAGTCTAGTATTTCAGTGATGTTAGGCAATGGGAATTTATCATTTTCAATACAGTTGTTAAGTTTTCTATAATCAACTACAAGTCGCCACTTTCGTTCTCCATTTGAATCTACTTTTTTGGGAACTAATAATATGGGACTTGACCATTCACTGTTTGTTGGTTCAATAATACCTTGCTTTAACATGTCATTAATTTGCTGTGTTACTTCTGCTTTTTGAGTGTTGGGCAATCTATATGGTTTTGTATAAATTGGTTTTGTATTTGGTTTCAATGTTATGTTATGGCTATATAAATTAGTCGTTGAAAGTTTATCTTCTGGCAAATGAAAAATATCTGAGTACTTTGCACATAAATTTTCAATTGAAATTTGTTCTTCTAGATTTAAGTGTTTTAATTCTAATAAGGAAAATAATTTCTTAACTCGGTTAGCATCTACGGGTACTTTATCAAAGTTACAATAGTTAAATTCGCTTAGTTTATGTATTTTTGGTTGAATGTTATCTATAGTAATTTGTTCTTCTGTTGTATTTAAAATTTGAATTGGAATTTTGCCATTGTTTGGTGCAACTAAAGCACTTGCTACATAAATACCTGGTTTTATTTCTAAGGAGCATACTACACATTCTTCTTGTAAATCTATGTCTAAATAATTAATTGATTCTGTTCTAGCTGGTAAAATAAATCTACTTGTGTTAGTAACATTTTCGTATTCTAATAACGGTATGTTTGTGTAAATATTTGATTGATTTTTTATTGATAACACTTTCTTATTATAATCTAAAATAGCTTTGTGCTTAGCAAGAAAATCATTGCCTATTATTCCAGCCGTGTTACATGGTAATGATTCGAATACCAAGAACTTATGATTAAATTGAATATGATTTGTCTCTAATTGTAAATAAACGTATCCTATTGCCTGTATCTTACCACCAATTCCATTTATAGTAGCCTGACTTATGTGTATTGGAATGTTATTTTCTACCAAGTGTTTGTACTTAACAGCTGAAACTGATGCCCCCGTATCAATTAACCAATTATATTTGGTACCTTTCAATGATAGTTTTACTTTTAAAGTACTGTTACATGAAAATATATTTAAATTAGGTCCGAAAAAACTGATTTTGTGCTGAATTTTCTGACGTTTCATGTTGTTGTCCTGAATTTATGGTTTGCTCTGACATAACATTAATACCCGGATTTCGGCGTATCCATCGGTTTCCTCTATAGAAATTCCCTCTGTTATTATAGTAGGACCTACCTTGTGTGTGGTTCTGGTTAGTATAACCACGCGTGTTGTTCGATGTATGCCAACCTGATCCTCGAGCGCTGTAGTATGTATTCACTCTTCCACGACCAGCAGTTCTCTGGAATCTCCCCCTTGATCTCCGAGTGTTGTTGTTATTCCACCTGGAATTGTTATGATTTCTATTTATAGACAAGATGTTTCCTGAAGTCGATGGAGACGACAGCTCTTCATCTAGTGCAGATTGTATTGCATCTTTGATATTGTTGAAATTTCTCGCTGAAATTATTGTACCGAGGCGACGATTACGTAAGCCATCGGCAAAACGTTTAATCGCCTGCTTTTCATTTATTGGTTTTAGAACCTTGAAACTATTACTATCACCTTCGGACTGAGATAAAGTTAAATCTACGAACATTTCCGATAATAGTTTGCCATAATCATTTATTGATAACTCACCTTGTGTAATTGTTTGCATCTTACTTTGGATGGCTGTGGCTGATTTTTTCGGCAACAACTCTGTACGCATATCCTTAAGTAATTCTGAAACAGTTTTATAAGTGGATGAAAGGCGTAATTTAGCACTCTGTGATAGCCTATTTTTCAAAACAAAGTTAATTAACTGTACCTTCGATTCGGAATTTAATGTGGAGTCGTAATATTCTATTGAGTCAATTAACTGTTTAGTAATCTCTATGTTATCATTCATAGCTGGCAATAAGCTTAACGCAACTTTTAGGTCAAAACTTTCCATTTTTGATGTTGAATTAATATTACAAGTACATAAATTGTTAACTTCTTTATAAAGTGATATAAAATTAGTACGGATATCAGATATCAATGAACATTCTTCGTCACTTACTTGTTTTCCTTTAATCAAATTATCTAATTCACATAAAAAAATATTAAATTTGTCGTATATTATGTTTGTTTCACATCTCTTTTTCAACAATATTTCACCACATCTACGTTTTGGTCCGATTTTAATTAAGTACGTTCTAATTTGTAATAATTCATCGTAAAAACTTTGTAAATTTTCTGCCATAATTCACATAAAATACGAACATCTTTATTTCTAAATGGAAACTTACAGTCTTACTAAACTTATCATTCACTTTGTCCCAGTCTTCGCTACAGTCTCTAGTTACATGTTACCGCTAGTCCCATATTCCCGTTCGGACGCATTCCTGCCGGGGCGATGCACAAGTTTTAAGCGAAAGTAATTGTTTATCTTTTTAACTTATTTGATTTTATTTCCCGCACTTTAGTTTATTAATTTTTATTATTTATTTAGACCACCGTTGACACTTTAGTAAGGACACAATTTCTCAATTGCACTTTTAGTTTTTTATTTTTTCACATAATTAAATAACTTTTGGTAGTTTTAGTAGACGATTAGGTACGTCCTTGAAGTTGATCATCTCCACATTTCGCACACCTGCTTGTCTCTTCTCCTCTGTCTTGTCCGCGCCTGTTCCCGCGGAACGATAAACGTCGCGCTGCATGCCGAAGAATTTCTCTCTGTACCAAATTCTTATGGTACCTCTTGTACCAGATGTAGAGGCCGACAATGAGAGCTACACCAACCACTGTGTACAGGACTATTAAAAGGATGTTTGTATTCGTCATATGCGCTGCAAATTGGTTGGACGCCGCTTGGTTATTTCCCCCTGCTGCATTTTGATTTAGGAAAATTTCTTCACGTACTTGAGATTTTGATTGACACATTTTGGAATTTTGCTATCGATAAAACAATTACATAATTTGATTTGCAATTAATACATTAGACGAGTATAATTGTACACGGTTGACTCAACCAGACCCATATATGGCAGGGTCGCCATGTAAGGTTAGGAGTTTGAGATAGGAGTGAAACCACCGAATGCTTAGACAATACTGCTTTATTCACTATAAATTATACCTATCCTACAACTCATACTCCGCAAGTAGGTCTAAAGATGCCTGAAGAGCGTGTAGAAAGAAAAACTTTCAGCCCTAGGGAAAATCGCTTTCACTGACAGCTGTCATGTCAAATTATGGCTTCGCGCGGCTTGTGGAATGTGCTTGTACCCAGTATCAGTATCATTACGCATTAGGAACTTCAAAAACCTAACCTCCTTGCTTTAGGTAACACCAAAGAATAACGATTAT
The DNA here is from genome assembly GCA_951213275.1 of Idaea straminata. Classification (NCBI taxonomy): domain Eukaryota; kingdom Metazoa; phylum Arthropoda; class Insecta; order Lepidoptera; family Geometridae; genus Idaea; species Idaea straminata. The sequence continues at coordinate 14,346,808 of OX577857.1, forward strand.
GGCTTCACACGGCTAATTAAATAAATTAAATTAAAATTCATTTATTTCAGATATTAAAATCCATAATTACAAAAATACAAATTACTAAATATTCAATGTCAAATTTTCAAATATAAAATAAATCAAATAATAAATAAGCATAAATAGAATAAAATAAAATAAAAACCGAAATTAAAATGTCATAAAATATAAAAACCGAAATTGAAAATCTAAGAGTTAATTATAAATAGGAGGGACCTTTAGCATGCAGCTGCATCCACCTCCTTAACATTGGTGAGTCCCACCGCTCAGACAATACCCTCAGGATCCCGTTCTAATGCATACTGCCAGAGGTAGTATGGAGTATGGAGTCCCTCATTCATTCTCGTTATTATGAACAATTTTATGTATTATTCGTAATGAAAAGCACAGTGTTTACCTCGGGTATAAGACTCATTAAGTCCCTCGAACTATTAGCGCCCTTGCTACGCTCGGACGCCAAATTTCGTCTCGGGACTCAATGAGTGGCTTTCACACCTAGGGTAACAAAGTACTATTACATTAATATCATATTTATTAAGTTCGATCGGTTACTGACTTAGCACTTTCCCGGAATATAAACTGAACCCACTGTATTATCACCACAATAATCACATCGTTCTACTGAAGTGACGTTCCGAGAAGGACAATCCTAAACAATATGATATTATGGTTTCCCAGTATTTGTCGGTACCATGTCCCTATGCACCGAATATACCGATGCCTAATTACGGAATGTATTTTTGTTGCTGTGATAAACGTTCACCGCATTATAAGCATTGTCACGTTGCAGTAGAGTCGGTATTCGCTTGCGGATAGAGATTATGTAGAGAAGGAATGTCCGCACCTGCATCATTCGTATCCGAGAGTCGCAGACTGGTCGTGATTAATGTGCTCCTCGGTTTAAACACCTCTTTAATACATCTACCTAGCTAGTAGTGTCACAAGTTGTATGTATGTATGTACCTACATAGGTTCAAACCATTGGCATCGAGGGCATAAAGGTAGGCCAGTTGGTAATCAATAGAGAGGAAATGTCGTTTATTTTGTTAAATAAGAATTCTGCCAAACTATAAAAAATATAAATCATAGAAATGTAAATGAGTTACTTCATTCGATCGTATAAATGCGAGACTATCACGACGACGCGACGTGTGAGTTGAATACCGGTGATACGAGGGCCGGCATTACGCCTCTACTGGCTACCGTCAGCTGCGGACATGCGTCGCGTCGCTGAGACGCAGTGCAGGGGATGCAGTTACTGCAATGCGTTGCGTTCGCCTCACGTCTCTCTCTAGAGATCACACCTCTCCACCTGCCCGCTACCTCTGCCTCACTCTCGCATCGAACATTTACAACAACCCAATTATTTAACACTTCCTATTCCATTTATTTAAATACCTACCGGTTGTGCCTCACGTGAGTCCCGATCCTGTGGGCATGTAAGGATCCAAATCACCTTATGTGCTTTTTCAGGACTCTAATTGACTCTATCTATCTATATTATCCTGTAATAGTTTTTGCGTGAATCGGTAACACAAAGTTTAATCATTAAAGCCATCACCCCCGCGGCCGCAATCGACCGTCAAAACCGTTTATAATTTCAAACACTCCAGTTTAACGACACTTCTACAAAGAATAAAAAATGTCGGAACGTCTTTACGACTAATGCCATTATAAAAAGGTGAAGTTAAAATGCAAATTTGCGCTTTAAAAACCATTTGAACGTTGACAAACGAAGATTACTTGGAAACTTTCGTTAGGAATAACAATAACAGAGGGGACGCGAGGAAGGGGGAGGATAAACAACTCAACCGGCGAGTTGTCCGTTTATATCGTGGTTCGGAGATGGCGCGGGCGCGGGCGGGATGCAGGGAGGTCTTGGATTGGGTACAGGTATAACATATTTAGCTAGAAACATCAAATATCTGCCGATCAAGGAGAGACAGAGACAGCATTGTAGACGATAATACAATTACTAATTAGTGTGTGAATACTGTGTGTCATACAAGAGGGCGAGTGACGAGTCGTACCTGTTCCCTGAACAATCGGCGCGGCCGAGTGTTGTGATGTTAGCGATACAAGTCATGTTCCAACAATTTAGGCTAAACCCTCACGTTTCCGTACGTAAGCTGTCGTTATCTGCTACGTTTTTCCAGCGGAGAGTGCGTCCTCGAGCTGGCGACGCACGACGCGCGACTCTCACCCTCCGCTACACATTTACATACATTTACATTGTAATCTCTGTTGTTTGGTGGCTTTGTACAGTATTACCGCGGGCTTAGAGCAGCCGGCACCAGTCGCAGCAGTCTGCCAGGGGGATCTAATCGGACTTTCAGCGAATGTCATTATGTCGTGTTTAGAGATGATGTTTGTAGAGTCGACGCTTGTATTGTCAGTTATCACAGGCATGCTCCTCTGGTACTCGCCGGGCCCGGGGATCCATTCGGACCGTTTGCTTTATTTATTTTAATGATTTATGAATTGAAGTCAACTCTCTGTAAATATAACTTTTACAAAGTTAATGATTAACGAGGCGAGCTTTCTTATTTGTATTACTATAGGAGCGACGATAATGTCGCGCTGGTCGCGCCGGTCGCGCCGGACTTGTCAGTGAAATACTTACAAAATCAAAAAATCAAAATCAAAATGTTTTATTTCTTTGGATGCCTAATACAATTGTATATATACCACTTGAAATCGTCTTAAAAACTAAGTTAGGATGTGTGCCGTCGGAACGCGCCCACCAATGAGAAGAAGACACAAGAAACTCATGGGGGGTTTTTTGAAGTGAAAACTTCTTTAGCGGCGTTGAGCACTTTTTCTGTAATAGGTATAAAATCTTAAACTCGCGTCAGGACACGTGACCTGATCGAAAAAGCGTAAGACGGATGGAGAGTAGACAGCTATCCCCTCTCTACGGCGCCGTGCGCGGGGTTGTAACACGGCCGCTCGCATTCATTTATGCGTTGAACTCGAATGACTCGAGGTCACGCGCACAGCGGGCACAGCTGATACCGCGCGCGTGTGTGCGTGGAACGAGCTCGCGGCTATGTCAGTGTGGGTGAGCGCTTGGGCATACATTGCATTTCTGTAACTTCAAATGCGTAATTTGTTAAGAAAATTTAAAAATTTTGGCAATGTTTGTTTGGTAGAAAATTTTGTTGTAACGCTTAGAATTCGATTTTGCAAAAAAGTTGAAAAAAAAAATGGACACTTTGACCTTCAATATCTCCAGAACCTGTGGTTTCCCAGGTATTGTCTAGAAGAAAAAAATTATCCCAATGATGGGCAGAATATGTGGTTTTCGTTTTCGTTAAGGGTCTTTTTACACCCTTTAGATACATATGAACTTACATAGTATAAATGTAATATTTGTAATATATTTATACTTTATAGCATTAACCTATATTTTCATAACATCACAATAAGCACATGTGCGGTGTAGGTTTACCAAACAAATAATTTCGAATGAAAATAAATGAAATAAAATGATAATAAATAATCTCCGTTTTTCAGAGAAAGAAAAGAAAAAAAAATATGGATGTAAGTTGATTTTTCGGAGAGATAAACTTTTTAATGTAAAATAATTGTAATAGTTTTAAAGTATTACATTTTTAATGTAATATAAATTGTCATGTTTGTGTACGATAGCGCAATAAATGAATATTGTATTCTACCACATAAATGATAGTACTTTTATACTGATAAAGCAATTGGTGCAAAATTATTCCCTAACCATTCCAAAATATCAAACATGCTCAACGTTAATAATCAAGTTTTCACTTCTGCCGGCACTCCCGGAGTGCAACCCGTTTTTTTTTAAGTGATCACGCTGACAAAGCTCAATATTACAAATATTTGAAAGTATTATTTGAAATGGAGCAACTAAAGTCACGTCCATGGGTTGTTATCATTAAGGTAAGACGAAGTATCATAGTACACCTTACTGCACAATTTATGCTTTATAAAAGATTTGAACCTGGTAATGGACATGTCATATACATCTTTGGGTAATTTATTATAATAGAGCACACATGTACTATTAAACGACCTGTTTATTTTCCGGAGCCTACTACCGGGCACGGTCAGTTCATTCTTATTTCTTAAGTTGAGATTATGAATATCGCTATTTTTACGAAAAATTTCAGGATTTTTGTGAACGTATAGTAAGTTTTCGTAAATATATTGTGAATAGAGCGTTAATATATTTATCTCTTTAAATTTTTCTCTAAGTGATTCCCTGGGGCCCATTAGTAGTGTAGATAGCTCGGACAGCTCTCTTTTGCAATATGAAAATAGTATCAATATCTGCAGCACACCCCCACAGTAGGATGCCGTACGACATGACACTGTGGAAGTAGCTGAAATAGACTAGGCGAGCAGTCTCAATATCCGTATATTCGCGAATTTTCTTAACGGCGTAAGCGGCAGAACTAAGTCTATTGGACAGTGCTTCCACATGCGGGCCCCACTGAAGCTTAGGATCTAAATTTATACCCAAAAAGAGAGCCTTACAGACTAATTCAACTACCTCATCATTAATTTTTACAACAGTTTTGTTTTTACAATAAGTATTATATTCTTTACGACTGTGTTCGAAACGTTCTTCTTGCGTGAATACTTCTGAAAAACAAATAAATTGCTTAAACACGTACTACGATATGCGCGGTGCGGTGCGGAGCGGTGCGGTGCGGTGCAGTGCAGTGCGGTGCGGTACGGTGCGGTGCGGTGCGGCTTGTGTCCACCGTCGTCGTCGGCGTCGGTGAATGCCCCACATGTCGTTTGTTGTGTAATTACACGCTATCCGGTTATACGATAGAGTCGGTAGTTCGGAGGAAGGTAACGAAACAATTATGTAATTAAGCTGTTACATCGCATTATGAATAACAAAATTACAAACGTTTTATTGTACACGTTCCGAACCTCCGCCACTCCGCCTCCGTTCGGAACTTCCACTGAATGGTAATTAGCCACCCGATGGTGGACCGTCCGCGCCGACCGCGCCGGTCCTCTGTCGGCTCACCGATAATAACTTATAATTATTGTTTCCCACCACTAAACAACAACATTACTATTAATACTTTACCCTAATTTTAAGGCTTATTTTATTTTAATGTTCCTGTGCTTTGAAAACACACAAATAAAAATTATATTACACAAATAAAAATATCGGTCGATCGATCGGAACGCAGCGACTGTCGCATTGATTCCGCGGAATTGTTGCTAAACAAAATAAACGACAAATACTCTGTAGTGTGGGGTATATTGCGATTGTAGTATATCAGGTGAAGCATTGAATGAATCAGTCGATAGCGAACTGTACGGTGTTCGGTGACGTGACACGCCGGACGTGTGTCCTACGGAGGAGCGAGGCGAGTGTCGGACGTGACGTCACACCGACACGACACACGTCACGTCACGTCTCTACGAGCACTTTCCCTATGAAAATATAGTCTCCAACGCGCACCGTCTCATACAGACTCGTACAGTAAGTGAACATGTACGTTTGTTAATATAGTACTTGGAAAGGTTAGATCGATTTGTAATGCTCTATCATAGGGTAAGTCACAGTGGGTGATACAAATACTACGGTATGTATAGAGGTTAATGAATGAGTTGTAACACGTGACACGAAGTTCATGGCCGCGCTCGCGGACAGATCATCACAATCGCATCGGTGAGACGAGACGACCGGGCGACCGTCACCTGTCTGTATGGTGGTGGTGGTGGTGGAGGATAGATGTAGACATATATCTATGAAACGATTCCGATATAAAGATGACACGACAAACTCATGGGGTTCCGTTTTTCTAAATGAGGTTCGTAAATTCCGGTACGTTATTCTAAACGTATGATTTGTGTATAGAGAGTACCGGTATACCGGTAGTGGAACACCTCTTAATGCGTATAGTTATATGATCTCAGTATGTGAGGAACGAATGTACGTACGACCGACGTACGACCGACGAGGTGACATGCAACGTGTCGCAGTGAGATTCCAACTCAGATACAATACAACATGTTGTACAGAGCGCGGCTGTAGCTGCTTGCTCTACCTTGTTGTTGTATTGTCAGCTGCGCGTGCGACGTCCACCTCGATATAACAACGAGTACGAGGCGGTAACGAAGCGGTCTCTAATACCGCCCTATATGCGCACACACACGCACATACCGCCCCCCGCCTCCGCCTCCGCCTCACTCAACGTTACAAACATTATCCCCCGCAATCATAACAACTTGTAATTTTCAGTAATCGCCTGCAGCGTATAAGCTATATGTTGTTTAATTTGCAGTGCGTCGGTCGGTCGGGCGGTAGACGAAGGGAAGGGGGGGGGGACGGTCGGAGCGGACCACACTTGACGAGTTAATGCACGCGCGCGGTAATAACACGCTCCGGTGTAATTTATACCGGTAATGAATTATAATACATCAGTGCGAGATGTAAACATGTTCCAGTCTCTAGCCGCCACTTACCGCGCCGCCCCGCGCCACCCCGCGCCGCCCCGCGCCGCCCCGCGCCGCCCCGCGCCGCCCCGCGCCGCCCCGCACCGCCCCGCACCGCCCCGCGCACTCGCGTCTTGGACGTTGTTGGTGGTGTCTTAAACCGTGCGCACAACAACTTTCGTAAATTGTTACCAATGTCGACTATCTAGTCCACTCGTGTAGTAGTATCCGTGTAGTACCCGTGTAGTACCCGTGTAGCACCCGTGTAACAACCGTATGCTACTGTACCGGAGATAAATCTATTGTAACTATATGTAATAACAAAGTCAGGCACTTCCTAAACATTATCCCCCTTATTCCAAAACGAGGTTTAAGGTCAGTCCGAGATGTGGAATTAAACCTTAGATTTACTCGTCAACTATAGTCTAAACGCTATCCTAAATATATAGGGATACTTATACTTCGTTTTGGAATAAGGGAGTATGTCTGTAGGTGTGTACATAGATACGGAACCTATCTAATTGGTCGGCACACTCGCCAGGTAAAGTGAAGGTCATTCTTTATGTTCTATCTTAGATTGTGAATTGTGAATGAAGTTGTCTCCGACTTCATTCACAATTCACAGGCATCATTGTATGAATGCGAGTGTACCTGCGCGCGTGTGTGTGTGTGCGGGCGGGGCGCGGGCGTGGCGCGGGCGTGGCGCGGGCGCGGGCGGTGCGATCACTATATGATGCTGTATTGAATCTTGAAGCGACCAACTCTCATAATATTACAAGTAGCCTTCACATGTCGCAATAAAGGCTCGCTTACACTTACAAACTACCTGTAGACACATTGATTAGAATAGGTATACAATTTACATATCACAATCCATCATCGAAGTGCGTCGCCCGCGCCCTGCCTCCACTATCGTATCGGAGTGAATCAACTTAACATTATACTCTCGTGTTTTATACTCACTTACTTCGTTTCATTTATATATGTAATATGTATATTGGGTCGAGTCTTTGATGCGAAACTTGAATAATAATATGCTTCCAGCTGATCTAACGTATCTCCAGGAGACCCACAGCACAGGTGTTCACCTAATTTAGGCTCCTGTCTCTCATGTGTTATCTTTATACTTTACTTTTTTTGAGACGACAATTATTATAATTATGTTAATGTTGTAAATTATTCCAAAATAAGTTGATAGTGTGATGCACGCACGGGAGAAATGTAATTGCATACCTACCCCTAGGTAACAAACAAACGGACTGGATGGACGTGATAGTGATCTTATATGTAGATACAGCAGGCAACAGGCAGCAGGCAGGAGTTGGTAGGGAGGAGGGGAGGGAGGTAGGTGTGTTCGGAAACTAATTTAATTCCGTGTAGTAAAGTGAATGGGATATGTTCGGACACGTGTCGTGTGAGAGGTTACACCGTGTGGTGCTGTGGTGGTGGTGCTGTGGTGCTGTGGTGCCGGATATAGGTTAACTCATTGACAAACTTTACCGTGTCTGATGAGAGTCGCGTCCGCGTGCTCGGCTCGTGCTCGCGCGTACTACACTCTAAACAAACGTAACGATAACTACAACCAATCAAAGTTAAAGTTAAACATTATTTATTCGTATTGAATCTTGAAGCCTCCTAAAAACGAAGTTAGGATAGAAGTGCCTTCCAATTTCGTGACCAATGAGAAGAGTTTAAAGGGGAAATCCAGTTATTATGAATGAGAAGTTATTGTAAGAAATCCGTCAGTTGAAGACGTTCACCCCTCACACCTGTGCCATGTGACCTACCCCCTACCCCCTACCCCCTCCTATGGATGCTTTAAACGTAGATAACACATCATCATTATTATATGTGATATAAGAACCTTTCACGTGTTGAGGTGACGCTTCGTCCCGCGCTGGACTCGCTGCTTGCTTAGTGGATAGTTACGTTATCGGCTGGACGAGTATGTTTCATAGACCGACGAGACGTGCGTCCGCCATCGCGGTCACGTGCGACGTGTAGATGTTACCGTCCGTGCGACCGTGGTAGGACCGTGGTAGGACCGTGATGGCGCGGGTATATGTACAGCGCGTGGAGTCGAGCCATCCACTTACCTATCTTTATACAAACCGATCCGATCGTACCCGCAAGCGCCACCTACCCTGTTCCGATTGAATGTGGTTTAAAAACCGGATGGGCCCAATCGTAGGAGCCGACACGCCCGGCACCGCATCGTACCGGTATATAGGTACCGGCACCGACCGAATACGAGGTGAATCACCGAGTTGTGAGGTTCATTTCCGACTTCATTATTGATGAGCTGCTCGATTTGTTTATTGTGCAAGTGTATCGACGTTATCTATGGAGTCTCTCGTTACGTCCGTCGTCTGTCGTCTGTCGTCTCTCGTGTAGACTGTAGAGGTACTGTAGGTCGCTGCAAGGTTGCACACCGAGCGAGCGACTGGTGACCGAGAGAAGGAGCTCGTACTGCTTCTGCCCGCGGCTTCCTTCATCCACCTATTCACTCTCTAAGGGGTGGAACTACGAAAGTCCAGTGTGAGGAATATCCAGAGGTCGAACCTTATATTATGTAGATTATATCGTTCAGTACATAAACAGTCAGACGTACACGTACCGATACAATAACACGACCGGTGGTGCACTGACACCGAGACCGGAGACCGGAGACCGGACGCGGAGGGCGACACGTGAACAATGCTATCTTCCAAATAGTTTACTTATCTCATTTATCCTAAGCTTCTCTACACAACTATATTAAATTCCAACCGACAACAATTTGCTCATTACGGTTGAGGGAAGAAAAAACGGGAGCAAATGCCCCGAGAGAGGGGACGTCGGGAGGGGGACGTCGGAACCTCTCACAACCGATGGCTTGCATAGAGACAGAGATATAAGTGTAAAGTGCACTCGTTATTTGATTCCTACAAATATTTGTCTAAGGATTTTTTGTACGTAATTAAAAAAACTATAATTGCTCGACTAACAACTTTTTTCTCAAAAATATTTTATTACGATCATAAGCGGTTAGATCATTTATTGTATTTACTCAAAATTAGCAGTGATGGTGTTGCAAGTTGAATCTACACATTGAACAAAAGACGGTGTGGACTTGAAGGCATACAAAGCGTCATAGCGATTATTGTGTAGGCATCCATCCGCTAAGAAATTATTTTGGAAAATTGAAGACGTACGCGGACGAAGTAGCGGGTGAGAACTAGTCTCACACAATATACCGAGATACCCCCTTACAATTTCCGCAGCAAATAGCTACGAATCTCACGTTTTTGGCATAAATTAGATACAACACGATGTTATGTGTAAAACGTGATGGAATTTACTCCAAATTAAGAATATATTCTCAGATAATAATGACGTAGCCTTCGCGTGTCGCTTCAGGGTTAACTTTGCTACATCTACTCGAAGGAGGTGTACTCTATAACAAAACTTTAATACACAATTCAGTTCGATGAGAACTATAAATGTATTTTAATTAAAAAAAATCATAACTCTTAAATTTATTATTAATAAAATAATAAGTAAACATAAATGTATTTATTGTTACAGGTAATGTGGTGTCCCGTTAGAGTAACGCAGAGAGATGTAGCGGTAATGTAACGTATACCTACCTACTGCGGGGCGGGTACGCACCACGAGCTCCGACTGCTGCATACAGCCCCTATACAAGTACCTACCTACTGAGTAGTCATCGCTCCTTATTACATTGGAAAGCTTTCTCGGTAACTGTACCTAAAAAAGAAAATAATAGAAACGTTAATAACTTCCAAAATATATAAGATCTCCTCAGTAAGTCGCGGGAAGTCGTTCTGGATGTGTTTGGGGGAGGTCTACGTTCAGCTGTGGACGTGCGTGTAGCTCTGGTAGCAACGAGCCACTGACACTAGCCACCGTCACTTATGTTTATACGTTGTATTCTATGTTTGTTACCATCCCTCGCAAACACTCACACATAACAACACGTCAACTATATACTTATGTACAGTATGCGTTATAAGTCCATTATCAGCTTGTGCCGATAATACTATAAACAAGTATTGGACTTGCGATCTTCTTCTAAAAGACGTTACACACAAACATAAATACTTGAATTAAAAGTACTCAGTGTGATTATTATTTTCAACATGTTAGCTATGTCTTTTGTTGTGTGAGTGGTATAAGCCACCATCCGGTACACCAACTGACGTGGGTTCGATCCACAGGTTACATTGTTATAATGTTCAAATAGTGCTATAGATAGATAGATAGATAAACACTTTATTTGTACAACACACAAAACATTGAAAATGACAAAAAAGACGAGAAAGCTTATTAACTACGAAATTGTACAAACAGGCGACCTTATCGCTTAAAGCGATTTCTTCCAGGCAACCTTAGGATGGAGAAGGTCTGTTTAGCTTAACTGGTAGGTCGTGTGGTGTAAGGAACACATAATATAATAATAAATACCTACGTAAAATAGATATTATAAACGAAATACTTAAACATAGATATCATACCATACACATAATAATATTTAGCAATACTATTCGTAATGAGAATATACTAACAATTATTTACATAATAAGAAATAAGTAAATAAAAATAAAAGAAAAAATAAAAATATAATAATATTACACAAGCATTTCTAAGAGAAGAAACAAGAATATAAATATGAAAAGAAATAAGAGGCAAGAGTTATGTACCAATAGAGTGAAAGTAATGTTCAGCTACCATACTCTTGAAAATGGGTAGGGTTTTAGCAGAGCGGATAGGTTGGGGTAGAGAATTCCAGAGAATAACAGAACGAAAAGAAAAGGATTTGCTATAGAAAGTGGAATTGTGAAGCGGAGCTTGAAGGAGAAGGGTATCAATGGATCGGAGTTGTCTAGTATGAGCGTCACTAAGGAACTTAAAACGTTCTCTTAGATAAGGGGGAGAGGAAGGAAAAAATATAACTTTGTAGAGGAAGCACAGAATATGGACATCCCGGCGAAGGCGGATTGGCAGCCACTTGAGTTTATATCGAAATTCGGAAACATGGTCATATTTGCGTAACCCAAATATGAACCTTATACATATATTTTGAAGTCGCTCAAGTTTGTTAAGCTGCTCTTCGGTCAAATCGAGGTAACAGATGTCAGCGTAATCAAGTATTGGGAGCATAAGGGATTGAGCAAGACTAACCTTAGTGGCAGTATAGGCAGAAAGTTCCGAAGTCTACGAAGTGAGCCCGCAGTCGCAAACACTTTTCGACTGAGTTCTGTCAGTTGAGGCTGCCAGCTCAGTTCCGTATCCATAGTGACACCAAGATTCTTGACAGTTTTGGAAAACGGTATGCGACTTTGATGGACAAAGATGATCGGATTTACGTGTGCCCAATCTATTTTAGGTAGCAATCTGGAACTACCCAGAACAATGACCTGTGTTTTCAATGGGTTTACTGTCAAGCCAAATAATTTACTCCATTCACAAATTTTGGACAGGTCGTTGTTAATGGTAGCAATTCCATCATTAAGACTATCAGGAGAGACTTGCGTGTATATTTGAAGATCGTCTGCATAGAGGTGGTAGGAAGAAGTGAGATTAGCAGATATGGAATTGATGAAAACTGAAAAAAGAAGGGGAGAAAGGACGCCGCCCTGGGGTACACCCGCAGACACATCGCACCAGGATGAGTAGGTGTCTTCGACACGTATACGCTGCCGGCGACCACACAGGTAAATACGAAACCACTCAATCACCGTCGGAGATATGTTAAGAGAGCATAGAACACCAAGCAGTATGTCGTAGTCGACATTGTTGAATGCATTGCTGAAGTCAAGCAAGGACAATACAGTCAATTTACGTTCGTCCATGCCTTTCCGAATGTCATCGGTAATTTTGACAAGTGCAGAAGTTGTGCTATGCCCCGGACGAAAACCGGATTGGTAGGGATTGTACAGCATATTGCTAGCCAGGAATGTAGATAACTGTTGGTGGACAAGGCGTTCAAGGATTTTGGATAAAAATGGCAAAATGGAAATAGGACGATACTCAGAAAAAGATTTGGGATTAGGTTTCTTAGGAAGGGGTATAATTTGTGCCTCTTTCCAGACAGCAGGGAAAGCACTTTGAGTAATGGAGAAATTCAAAATGTGCAGGATAACAGGAATTATTTCATCAATTATGGGCATAAGCATGTTGCGACTTATGCTGTCACTACCAACAGCCTTCGACGTTATGTATTTTATGCTCTCTCTAACACCACGAGCAGAAAATTGTTGGAAATTGAAGGATGGAAAGTCAGGAGCTGGTACAGAAGAAAGACGGCTCAGAGTTTCGGTTTTAGCAGAGCTTACAGGACTTGAACATGAAGAAAAATGTTGATTTAATTGATCTAAATTTAAATCTGCCGGAGTGTTTTGCTGAGTTTGTTTACCAACTCCTAATGACTTTAGAAATCTCCAAACCTTTGCAGGATCACCGTCTTCAATTGAGCTATGAATATGCCGGCGTTGAGCATCCCTACACACTCTATTGCAGCGATTCCTGATTTGGGTGAAACGTTGTTTGTTGAGGTCAGTTGCATTTTGACGGAGCTTTGACTTAGCAACCGCCTTTTTATGAAGAAGTTCCTTGATATCATCATTCAGCCATGGTGCTGGATGATGTTTCAGTTTAATAGGTTTTAGAGGAGCATGTTTGTCAAACAAGTTAAGTATGATCCTATTAAACCGATGAACCTTCTCATCCATCAAGTTTAGATCGCAGACCTCACTCCAGTCAATATCCCGAGTGTCTCTGCGGAGTTCCTCTGGATTAATGCCACTAAAGTTGCGCTGAAAGATGAATTTAGGCTTCGCTTTTGGCGGCCGAACCTTGTAGGAGAGATAAATTAAATCATGGTAGGAAAATGAATCCGCCGAAAGTTGACCATGTTTAACAGCGTGGGATGGAGAAGAAACTAGAATTAAATCCAGCAGAGAAGGGGTACAATTTGGAAAGTGATGAGTGACGCTGAGAGGAAGTATAGTGAGGTTACAAGCTGCCACCACAGACTTAAGCTTGCACGCTATACAGGATTGTAAACGTTACGGCGCCACTGTACTTTTGAACGTTGATTGTACAAGTACATCAGTTAGTAGGATCCGTGTACCGGCTACCGTTGCAGGTGCAGGTGCAGGTGCAGGTGGTGTAACACTGGAGACCGTCTCATAGACTCGGAGACACGTCTCACGCCATACGTGTCTCCTTACTCGTTCAACAATCTCATAACATCTCATGTCACTCTCAACCAACCTACAAGCATTCACGATTATTTTGTTAGGAATAATATCTTACATAATTAAGCTTCTTCTTTCTTTTAAACGAATTAAAAACGATTAAATTAATTATTTAACTTAAAATAACTGCACACCATACTTTGCCATTAAACGTTGTTATGGTAAAGAGCCTCTACGTGTTGGTTTCGGCTCCACGCACGCCTTCCAAAGGTCCGGGGCTCCATAGCCCCATAGCTCCGTGATACAGGACGTATAACAGACACATAATAATAATAACTTTATTTATTTCAGACATAGTCCATAATTCGGTTTGTAAAACTTAAATTATAGGGTTAGTACTTAATAATATATTTAGGTTACTTATAATAATAAATGATTTATTTAGTAAATAGTTACAATAATTAAAGTCAACTTTTATAAGTCTTCTATGAGTCACTCGTCACCATAACCTAAGCCCAAATGAGCGATATTATTATCTATACATATAAAATGCTTTGTCCTGAACTACTGACTGACTGATTGACGGATCAACGCACAGCCTAAACCGCTGATTGTAGAGACCTGAAATTTGGAGAGTGTGTTCTTTGTGTGACGTAGGCTTCGGATAAGAAAGGATTTTCCGAAATTCTACCCCTAGGTGGGTGAAAAAGGGGACAAAGTTTGTATGGGACAACGTGATTCCTTGGTCCAATCTACTTCAAGTTTTTCTTAAACATTCTTAAACAAAACTGATGGAACACGTGTTTCGTATTTTATTGAAATTCATACCGTTATTTTTAGTGAGAATAAAGCGTTTTAAGTTTTGGAAATGTAGTTTTATTTTCAATATCAGACACGGAACATTTGACACACAGAGTGACGGACAGTCTTAGGTCTATGAACTAGAGGTGTACACATTCTACTAAAGAGTCGGTAAACTAGGGTTCAATTTTTAATTTTCAACACTCTCACCAAATTTGAACCCTTTCATTTAAATACATATTTAATTTATAACATAAACAACAATCTGAACTCTGTTTCAAAAATATAGATATAAAATACGACCAAGAAAACAAACTCTGACCCATTAAGTTTTATACAGTACTAACAAACAGTTTTAATTTCAATAACACCAATTTTAGACCTTAGATATTGAAATCTATCTCTGGGCAGAGCCTTAGTAAATATATCAGCATATTGTTCCTTAGTACAAACATATTTTAAATCTATTTGTTTTTCACTATACTTTTCTTTGATAAAATTATACTTGACATCAATGTGCTTACAACGTTTGTGATAGTCCACATTTTTAATTAAACAGATTGCACTTTGATTGTCAATATTTAAACATATAGAATCCTGATTAAATTCACCAATATCTAGTAACATTCTTTTTAACCACAAAGCTTCTTTTGTCGCAGAACAAGCAGCCATAAATTCCGCTTCCGTGGTGGATAAAGCAACACTGTGCTGACGTTGTGTTGCCCATGATATGGCAGCTCCATTTTTAATAAACACATACCCAGTTAATGATTTTCTAGTGATAGTGTCTTTAGCATAATCTGCATCACTGTAAGCTTCAATGTTATTTTTCTGAGATGATGAATAACACAGACCATAATCCTTGGTTTCCTTTAAATATTTCATTATCTTCTTGACAACATTCCAATGAGTGTGATCAAAGTAATTGAGATATCGACTCACCAGACTAACTGCATACATGATGTCAGGTCTGCTTACCACTGCCAGATGCATAAGTGATCCAACTGCCTCTCGGTATGGAATATTCTTATCCACAGCCTCAGTACTCTTCTCCAGTGTGGTGTGTGGATTTACTGGAATATTATTGCAGTTAGCATCTTGCATGTTATATTTGTACAATAGTCTCTCAATATATTTTGACTGATGAATAAAGATACATCCTTCAGATTTTTCAATTTGTAATCCTACAAAGTTCTTTGGATCACACTGCTTTATTTCATAATTTTGCTTTAATTCATGCATTACTGTATTTAATGAATCTTTTGACTTTGAAAGCAGAAGCCCATCATCAACATACAATAATAAATAAACTTTGTTGTTGTTTACATTTCCAACATACAAACACCTATCTGCATGACTATTGTTGAAACCAAATTTCTTCAGTGAGGTATCAAACTTTTGGTTCCAGCACCGTGGTGCTTGCTTAAGACCATAAAGGGAGCGATTCAGTTTACATACCATATTTGAATTAGTATCCAAACCTTCAGGCGGTGTCATGTAAATGTCTTCTTTGACGTCACCATATAAGAATGCAGTTTTGACATCAAACTGAATCATATTCAAATTATTTTGTGCTGCCTCTGAAAGTAAAACTCGTACTGAATCATACCTTACTGTTGGAGAGTATATTTCTTTATAATCAATGCCTTGTTTTTGACTACATCCTTTGGCACATAATCTTGACTTATAGAGCGGACCAGATGGCTCATCTTTTATTCTGAAGACCCATTTGCAGCCAATCACCCGCACTCCTTCAGGTTTCCTAATTAATTGCCAAGTTTTATTCTTTGCATGTGCCTGTAGCTCTTCCTCAATAGATTGCTTCCATTTAGCAGCATTCACATTTTCATTAGATATTGCTTCATCATATGTTTGTGGGACATTTTCTAGTCCTGCAATTTCTTCTGTACACATATAGGTATTTCCTTGCATTTTACCCAATCTTACCTTAGATCTTGTAGTTACATTTGACATTAATTCTGCGGGATCTATATTTATCTCTGGTTCATATAAAGATCCTTCATCTGAATAGAAGTCTTCACTAGATTCATCTTTAGTATCTTCGAAGCTTTCAGATAAATGTTGCATAGTTTTGTCACTATCAGAAATAGTTTCTACAGTAGAAATATCTTCACAGGTATTTGGGGCTGACTCTGATAATGGTACCATAGCATAATTTCTTTTCACTGAGCTTTCTAGAAAAATAACATCTCTGCTTATAGTGACTTTTCTTGTTTTGGGATCTAACAGCCTGTATCCTTTGGTATGTTCACTGTACCCAATAAATATCATTTTGTTTGCCTTAGAGTCCCACTTCTTAGATTTTTCTTTTGGAACATGCACCATTGCTTCACAGCCAAAGATTTTTATATGTGTGATATCTGGCTTTTTACCGCTCCACATCTCTTCCGGTGTTAAAAATGCTAAAGCCCTCGTTGGACATCTATTTGTGATGTAAGCTGCAGTTGACACAGCTTCTGCCCAATAATGCTTCTGTAGTTTTGCATTTAAGAGCATACATCTAGCTCTTTCTAACAATGTGCGGTTCATCCTTTCCGCTAAGCCGTTTTGTTGTGGCGTGTACGGAGTGGAAGGTTGATGTACAATTCCAGATTTCTTAAGAAAAGCTTGAAATTCATTGCTTAAATACTCAGTCCCATTATCTGTGCGGAGAGTTTTAATAGTCAAATCTAGTTGATTTTCAACTAATACTTTAAATTCTTGAAATTTTTGAAATACTTCTGATCTTCTTTTGATTAAGTATACAAATACTTTCCTGGTAAAATCGTCGATAAACGTAAGAAAGTAGCGAGCTCCTCCAAGAGACGGTGTCTCCATTGGACCACAGACATCGGAGTGAATAAGTTCTAGCTTTGCTTGTGCTCGGGAACCTTCTGAAGGAAATGAGCAAACAAGATTACTTGTTTGCTTTCCTTCCAAGCATGAAATGCATATCACTTTGTCTGTATTTTCTATTTTGACTCCTGCACTTTCTGATAGTTTATTTAAATCTTCAAAATTTAAATGTGCCATTCTCTGATGCCATAAATACAAATCATTCTCTGTAGAAGCAGATATGTATGCTGGAATACTGTGTGTAACTAGCCTGTACATATTGTTTATCATTTTAGCAGCTGCAACTTGCTTGTTTGTTTTATTCAGGATTTTACAGCCTTGTTTATCAAATTGCACTTGACAGCCACTATTTATTATTTGACTGACAGAGAGAAGGTTGGTAGCCAACTCAGGAACATAGAGAACATTCTGTACCTTAATAGTTTCCAACTGGCCTTGAATGTTGACAACTTTAAGATTTATTTTTCCACAGGCCTTCACAGCTAACTTCTTGTCATTAGCTACTCTTATTGTGGAAATCGGTGGTATAATTTCATCGTAGAGCAAATCACGGTTCATTGTCATATGCATTGACACTCCAGAATCAATGTACCAATTATTGTCGTTGTTTATTGTTGCAGAAAACACGGCGACATAACCAGAATCAGTGTTCTCATTAGACTTCTGTTCCTTTTTCTTATTACGGCAATATTTACTTATGTGCCCATATTTATTGCACACATAGCACCTTGGACCTTTACCAGTTTTATTTTTATCTTGAGCTTGTTTGACAAATTGATTCCCCTTGCTTTTAACATATAATGCACTGGACTCAGAGTTTCTCACATCTTGCAGAAGCTTAGTCTTCACGGAATCAGCTGTTATTGTCACACCAGAGCTTTCAAGTGCCATGATCATTGGTTGATACATTTCTGGTAAACCGGCAAGTAATAACGTCCCAAGCCATTCGTCATTGACTTCAAAACCAATGTTCCGTAGCTTATGAGCAGTGGTCATGATCTTGTTTACATAATCTTCAATATTCAGACAACTTTCAAGCGTTGTATTGATCAGATCTCTCAACAGACCAACCCGGCGTGTCAAACCTGTGTCATCGAAAGCTTTGGCCAAATTATTCCAAACTTCTTTTGCTGTTTTAGCTTCTTGAATATGTACATAATTGATAGGATGTACTAATAAGATAATTTTCGACTTAGCTTTTATGTCAAGTTTGGAATCAATTTTTTTATCGGGTTTCGCGGTGACACAACTCCATAACTCCTCATGTTCGAGGTAGGTTTGCACTGCAAATCTCCACGTAGGATAATTTTCTCTTCCAGTCAGCTTTTCAATCAGTGCCATCGTATTGTTTGACGACATTTTTGCTGATGAAGATAATATAGAAAACGCGAACCGAGTTTTGAGGTAATACTGAACTACTTTCCTTTTGCTTTTATTTCAAAACTGTCTCACTGTTTACTTTTACTGGTTTATTTTAAACAAAAATAAGGTGGCCTGGGCCCATAACCTGTTATTTTTAGTGAGAATAAAGCGTTTTAAGTTTTGGAAATGTAGTTTTATTTTCAATATCAGACACGGAACATTTGACACACAGAGTGACGGACAGTCTTAGGTCTATGAACTAGAGGTGTACACATTCTACTAAAGAGTCGGTAAACTAGGGTTCAATTTTTAATTTTCAACATTCATACCCCCCAACGGAGTTAAAAAGGGGGAGAAAGTTATTTTGGGGGTGATTGGTTAAAAGAACAATTTTCGACAGCTACGCGGACGAAGTCGCGGGCAAAAGCTAGTTTATACATATAAAATTATTTGTCCTGAATGATTGACTGACGGATCAACGCACCTAAACCGCTCATCGTAGAGACCTGAAACTTGGAGGGTGTGTTCTTTGTGTGACGTAGGCATCCGATAAGAAGGATTTTCCGAAATTTTACTCCTAAGGGGGTGAAAAAAGTGGGCAAAGTTTGTATGAGACAACGTGATTCATTGGTCCAATCCTATTAGACAAAAGCTATTAAACAATTTAAAACAAACACGAGACGCATGACGTTACACTTTTTAACCATGACGCATGATGTATCACTTTTTTTGTGAATGCCGGTATATAATTAGATTTATAAGAAGTCAAAACTGCAGTTCCACGCCCATCGCCTCCGCGCCAGATCCGCGGCGTCTGACGTGTGACGTGCGACGTACGACGTGGCACGGACGAACCCCCCGCACCCCGCACGCCTCGCCGCGCCCTGCGCCGACACCTCACATTATATTTTTAACTAAGTGTGAACGCGTCCTCGTACATTATTGTATAATTAATTAGATCTTTCTTTAGGCGTCGACCGTCGCCTCGCGCTCCGACATATGGGATGCTTTATATTATGTTCTTTTATTTATACAGTACGATGTGTTTTAGTTATTTACGTGACACATCGCAGCGGAGTGACATCGCTCGTATGTTGCTACCATATTGTTGTTCATTTCCTCAATTCATAACATATTGTTTCTAATTATGAGTATACATAATTTAGTTCTTCAATTAAACTACAAATGGGCGGGCTGCTCGATTTGTTTTTATTATCGGGATGTATTGACTTGACCGAGATGCCACCACGTTGCAGCGAACTTCCTTGTTGTGGTGAGAACTACGGACCAATGTGCGTCTAATACCACACGTCACACGCTCGCTGCAACAACGGCCGGCCTACTTCAGGTCGAGCTTTACCTAATTCAATCGAAATTACTAAATCATACCATTTAATCATACCAAAATATCGTTACGAATCTGATAATAAAGAATATATGGATATTAATTACCCTTTTTTTTTGCAATAATAAACAATGTTAGTGCTAGAGCAATGCACGCCACCCGCCCGCGCCACGCCGCCCGCCCTCGCCACGCCGCCCGCCCTACCGCCGCGCTACTCCCGCCCGCCCAGTCAGCTCCTACTTCTCATATTTCACCGACTAATTTGACATTCCCCTGTTTATTAGCAATTTGTTTCAAAACTTATTGCAGCACCGATTTATTTCGAATCTAATGACCATTCACTAACTATTTATGGTTTCCTCTTGCACTCATTCAAGTATAACACACATATAAAAACGTTAATATTTGAATATTATTTTCATATAATTTTAGTGTCAGTAACATGAGACAGTATCTCTGAGAGCTCTGATATAAAATGTCAAGTTGTGTCTCTATACATACAAACATACATATGTAGGTAGGTACATGACATAATATCAGAATAACTGGAAGCAGTAAGCTGCGAATATAAATTGAGTTCGTCGACGACACTGTCATTAAATTATTATTTGAAGCTGCAGTGGAGGTCGAGGCTTTATGCCGTTTTTTGTACGTGTACGTGTACGTGTACATGTACGTGTACGTGTACGTGTACGTGTACGTGTACGTGTACGTGTACGTGTACGTGTACGTGTACGTGTACGTGTACGTGTACGTGTACGTGTACGTGTGCGTGTGCCTGTGCGTGTACGTGTACGTGTACGTGTACGTGTGCCTGTGCGTGTACGTGTACGAGTACGTGTACGTGTGCGTGTGCCTGTGCGTGTACGTGTACGAGTACGAGTACGTGTACGTGTACGTGTACGTGTACGTGTACGTGTACGTGTACGTGTACGTGTACGTGTACGAGTACGTGGACGTGGACGATTTTGTAGCCGCTAGATAGATAGATAACTTTATTTGTACAACACATGAAGAAACAGAACACGATATACACAAAGTAAAGTAATAGCTAGAAAGTATAAGTTGCACAAATGGGCAGCCTTATCGCTGAAAGCAATTTCTTCCAGGCAACCTTTGGATGGAAAACAACTGATACAGCTTTAAGACCATGTGTTCGCAAATCGACCTTTGTGTTAAGCAACTTTAAGTAATCAAATACTATTTTTTTGTTATTTGGATATAAGTAGATATTGTAGTTTAAAAACCATATTTTTGTTTATTTCGGTTGAAAACATGATATGAACAACTTTGTTCGATAAAAAAAATGTTAGAAAACAGAGAATTTTTAGATCGTTTATCGGTTTTTATTCAAAAATAGTTAACGTATGTTTCTAAAAATTGAATCAAATGATAGGTTTTGACCTCTAGGAACTATATTTTTGGATACAAAATGTTTTGCAAATCGATCAAATATAACAGTTAGCACGCGTCAGTTCCTCGCAGTCGGCCTCCGGGCCTCGTCGAGGTAAGACCTATGCCACTTTTGCCGGCACGCTGCGTTCGAGCGAACCCCACGCGGAAGCTTGCATTTGCAGGGATGACAAACTTTTTTCCGCAAATAATAATTTACAAACTTATGTGCCCGCAAATAATATATACTAATATTATAAAGAGGTAAGGTTAGTAACAAGTTTGTACATTGTATTGTTGCTCCAGTCTAAGCAGCTAGGCTTGTGTTATGGTGACTAGACGCGATTGAGTGAGCGCAAATAATCTATACTAATATTATAAAGAGGTAAGGTTAGTAACAAGTTTGTATATTGTATTGTTGCTCCAGTCTAAGCAGCTAGGCTTGTGTTATGGTGACTAGACGCGATTGAGTGAGCGCAAATAATCTATACTAATATTATAAAGAGGTAAGGTTAGTAACAAGTTTGTACATTGTATTGTTGCTCCAGTTTAAGCAGCTAGGCTTGTGTTATGGTGACTAGACGCGATTGACTGAGCGCAAATAATCTATACTAATATTATAAAGAGGTAAGGTTAGTAACAAGTTTGTATATTGTATTGTTGCTCCAGTCTAAGCAGCTAGGCTTGTGTTATGGTGACTAGACGCGATTGACTGAGCGCAAATAATCTATACTAATATTACAAAGAGGTAAGGTTAGTAACAAGTTTGTATATTGTATTGTTGCTCCAGTCCAAGCAGCTAGGCTTGTGTTATGGTGACTAGACGCGATTGAGTGAGCGCAAATAATATATACTAATATTATAAAGAGGTAAGGATAGTAACAAGTTTGTATATTGTATTGTTGCTCCAGTCCAAGCAGCTAGGCTTGTGTTATGGTGACTAGACGCGATTGAGTGAGCGCAAATAATATATACTAATATTATAAAGAGGTAAGGTTAGTAACAAGTTTGTATATTGTATTGTTGCTCCAGTCTAAGCAGCTAGGCTTGTGTTATGGTGACTAGACGCGATTGAGTGAGCGCAAATAATATATACTAATATTATAAAGAGGTAAGGTTAGTAACAAGTTTGTATATTGTATTGTTGCTCCAGTCTAAGCAGCTAGGCTTGTGTTATGGTGACTAGACGCGATTGACTGAGCGCAAATAATCTATACTAATATTATAAAGAGGTAAGGTTAGTAACAAGTTTGTATACTTATTGTATTATTGCTCCAGTCTAAGCAGCTAGGCTTGTGTTATGGTGACTAGACGCGATTGAGTGAGCGCAAATAATCTATACTAATATTATAAAGAGGTAAGGTTAGTAACAAGTTTGTATATTGTATTATTGCTCCAGTCTAAGCAGCTAGGCTTGTGTTATGGTGACTAGACGCGATTGACTGAGCGCAAATAATCTATACTAATATTATAAAGAGGTAAGGTTAGTAACAAGTTTATATATTGTATTATTGCTCCAGTCTAAGCAGCTAGGCTTGTGTTATGGTGACTAGACGCGATTGACTGAGCGCAAATAATCTATACTAATATTATAAAGAGGTAAGGTTAGTAACAAGTTTGTATACTTATTGTATTATTGCTCCAGTCTAAGCAGCTAGGCTTGTGTTATGGTGACTAGACGCGATTGAGTGAGCGCAAATAATCTATACTAATATTATAAAGAGGTAAGGTTAGTAACAAGTTTGTATATTGTATTGTTGCTCCAGTTTCACGGTTTTGTAATGCGTAACATGTTTTTCTCGGCTAGGTCCCCGCGTCAACCCGCGATAGGGAACTTCGTTCCAATAAAAATATTAGGTACATTATTACAGCTACACATTAGTTTTATTATTTTATATATCGAGCCCAATTAGATAGCGAAAACCTACTGTTGAAACCTACCTACACTGTGGCGTGCCCACTGTTTACACCTACACTGTGGCGTAGCTTGATCGCGTACGCGAGTCGTTGCGCGCGGCTCACTTTCACGCTACGTCTTTGTGCGCGGAGGCTGAGGTAATGTTAAAATACCTACACACGGTACTGGAAGAGGGCCTTAATGGTTTAGTGGTTAATGGTACGCTAGGTACGATCGGTTGTTTAAAACACACGATTAATTCCAAGGGGGAAATTTTATATTCGATTTTATTGTCGTTGATAAATTGTCGTCGAATTGTTCAAATGTCGGAAAAAAGAAGGAGATAACCGCGTGACGTCAGGTCGCGCGCCGCGTCGTCCGCGTCGTCGTAACGTACACCCGATCCGTTCATTGTTTGTGATGTGCCTTGATATATGATTCATTCATTCACTGAGTTCAGTTTACCTTTTATAATATTTAGGGTAAACGATTGTGTCCGTGTGAAGTGTGCGGCGACGGTACAGTGAGACAGGAGAGCCCTCGTGTGGCGCTCGTGGGGCGTCTCTCCACAGAGGACCCTCGTGTCGTTCATGTATGTCGGCAGCTCGGAACTCGGACCTACCACACTAATAGGGTTGCCAGATATGAACAATATAAACTGACTTTCATTAGTGCATAATATCTAACAAATGTAGAGCGATCGTCAAGTTCATTGAAAGTGTTCGACAACAGGTCAACTTTATATTGATTTACTTATATCTTGTCGTAAACATCAATTCAAAAACGGCATGAAGCGAAAGAAGCCGGAGCTCCGTTTAATCCTGGCTCATTTAGTCAGAGTACGTGCTGGAGACCGGTTGCTCGTAGACTATAATGTGGGTACCTGTTGGTGTTAGCCCCCGCTGTCCAAAGTCAAAGTCAAAGTCAAAAATCTTCGTGACGTGACGTGACGTATTGTCTCGCTACAAACAGATCCTGCTTCTGCGATTTCCATACATTTACATTTCCTTAAACTGTTGACAACGTCTGTGCTCCCCCCCGCCCCCGCCCTGCCCCGCGCCCCTTGCCTACCACGGCTCGCGACCCACGTGCGACGAGTCTTGTAGACGGTGCGGGCACATGGCACGGCTCGCGGAGAATCACAAACAACTAGTTATAAATTGTAATAATTTGTAATCAAGTAGGTAAACCTTAAGTAGGCAGCGGGGAGGAGGGGGGGGGGACGCCAACTTATAACGTCACAAAATGTTTATTGAGCGTGTCTGTACGGCAACATACACTCGGAGTTTAACCGAAGATTTATGGAGTTATGCTTTTATATTATACCTACCG
Source organism: Idaea straminata (assembly GCA_951213275.1). NCBI lineage: Eukaryota > Metazoa > Arthropoda > Insecta > Lepidoptera > Geometridae > Idaea > Idaea straminata. Next base: position 14,371,460 of record OX577857.1, read on the forward strand.
TTACAGCTTGTTACATGTTCCTCTTAGCTTCATTGACATCCACACGCTCGGTGCGCTCGGTGTGCTCGGTGCTCAGTCCGGTGTAGTGTAGGCTGGACGTTGGATCGACATTATAAACACGTTGACGTAATATTACAACTCGCGTCACTCTCTCTACGAGTGTTTCGACGGCGTGGCGGTACACGGCGGCGGGACACGGCGGCGGGACACGGTGCGTTACGGAGCGGAGTCACACAAGGGGGAGGTGGGTACGTACAGATATTAAGATTCCTCTCCGCTCTCGGAACGCAATTTTTGCGAATACTTTATGCTAATGTTTACCGATACCGTACCGTATTAAGCCCCTTTCATTACGCGAGCGAGAGAGAGAGAGAGAGAGAGACGCGAACGATCTATTCCAATTGAATTTTGCGCTGAAAACAATCTGTTTGGACAAATTTGGTGAAGTTTGGAGAGCGAGGGTACTCTCGAGATTTACATAAAGTAACGGGAACTCGTTACCGGAACGTTTACATCGATCTCCGGTCTGCGTGAGTAGAACCGCGATCCACTCCACTCCGACACTAGTACTAGTACTAACAGATATCGAATCCATTAAACATACATAATCTATAATGACTGACTGATCATTATCGAGGCACGGTTCGAACCGATCGATGGAAGGATTGGCCTATTTAGTTTACAGATAGCTATTGTGATGTAAAATTGGAAGTGAACGTGGACGAAGTCACCGGCGAACGGTAGTTGTGTAAGAGGAAATGAACAATGTTTGTTTGTAGGTCGAGAATCGCGGCCCTGATCCCGTACCTACTGATACCGAAGGTTACTTCACTAAAGGATCCTGTCAAATGTCTCGTGTTTACATTTGCCTCACGGATGTACAATCGCATGGTTAACGTCACACATATGACGACGATGGTGGTGGCGGGCTGCTGGCTGCTGGCTGCTGGCTGCTGTGGATGTAACCGGGAACTTTTTTCTTACATTTCCTTATTTATATAAGTACCTAATGTTACACGAGCAATATATTATACTACTTCTTTTTCTATTAATTTTTAGTAGCAATAATATATTCCATTAGTGTCGAGTATTGTCGAGTGAGCGTGAGAGAGCCGTGATGTCGTCGGGCGGTTCACTCGTTGCGAATATATTTGTTTGCTTCACTACATGCTATACCTACCTACCTATAGTATACATACAATATATTATTGTAAATAATGTGACAAGCTCCCGGCAAACATTGGTTTGCAATGTATATAAATAACTAAACCATCCAAGGCGGTTGGGTAGCCCAAACGCATACAAAAAATTCATTCAAATCGGTCCAGCCGTTTAGGAGGAGTTCAGTGACATACACACGTACAGTACAATAAGTATATAAAGATATGTAACTCGTTACTTTACGGCTACGACACGGTAACACGATCACCATTATGAAAAAAAAACGTATTGTATTTCTTTATGTTTTAATAATTTTTAGTAACTAAACTATACCGATACAATACTTTCCCCATATATATAATCGAAGTAAGAAAGTTTGGTTTGAACTGCTGGTAATACCGAGCCCCGCACCCCTCGCCCCGCACCCCGCACCCCTCGCCCCGGTACAACCCCTAATAGCAACAAAATTAAATGTTTTACTTGTAACAGTTGTTTTGTTGCAAATTTCAAAATGACCCCCAAGGTGTTAGATATTACCAGATTTCCGTTTCAATTTTAAAATTTTTACATTTGACATGGGGCGGCGGTTGTAACTTGTTGTTTCATATTGAGGCCGGTACATTAACGTGATGCGAGAGGGGCGGCATGCGGGCGGGGCGGTCGGCGCGGGGCGCTAACAGACAACTCACGCCTCCCTCCACTAGGTCACCAGTTCACTGAATCCGCTTTAAACACTTCCAAGTGAAACCCTTCCGAACTTCATTATTGTCAGTGAAAGTTTCAGTTTTTCACACTTCAACCACTCACTGAACTTAGATAATTAAATACTCGACTTTACATTTTGGAATTAGCTAGATATTTTAAAGTAAAAACAGCAGCGGCCCACTGCCGCCGTGACGCCCCGTGATGCGCGACGACCACTTCTCCTTACTCGAGGAAGTGTCGTAATGAAGAAGTAGTCGTCACGCGTCACGTCACACGACGTCCAGTAACCACAACACAACACTACAGTTTGTATCTCTACCATTGCTTCATGTACTTCTCCATCTCACAGAGGTAATGACGCGCGAGTCTACAACTATAATGAATGGAATAGGATCGCATAGACATTATAGGTAGTGGCTAATGTCGCAGGGCGCGGGCGGCGACTCGATACAAGTAGTAGGTGGATGTACTTGTACGGCTGAATGTTACATTCAATGGCAACTATCTGTTCTCCGTTTTGTTAAATATCCGTACAAACATTGCGTGTGCGACCGTGCAGTACAACTCTACCGGGCTACAGGCTACAAGCTACAGGCTGCACTACACTACACTAGAGACTGATGGACTAGGTACATATCGGCCGGCGGCCCTCGACAGGTGCGGTTTCGATGCCGCCCTCGTCGTACACTGTACGCTAGTTGCCTCGCTAGACGTACGGAACCGAACCCCGAACTAGTTTTATTATGATTAGTATTTAAGTTAAAGTTATCATACATTAATACTTACCGTTCACTGAATAAGTATGAAATTGTTAAAATAATACTTTAATAGTGCGTATAGAGTGTAGAAGTGTGAGTGAGTGAGTGAGTGAGTGAGTGAGTGAGGGATCGCATGTCAAGCTGGACGTTACTTTAACGTTATTGTGTAGGATTCTGTTTATTGAATCAGAGTGAGGCAATATTGGCATCTTGTGTAGACGTGGCCGGTGGGGCACGTGTGGGTCACGTGTGGGTCACCACCGTCCGAGGTGGGCCGTGATCCAACGTTCTCGGGTATATATCGCACGGATTGTGTGTACCGACCGACCGGGGCGGTGGGGCAGTCTGTGGCTTTGTTCAAGGAATTATGACAGCTGGCTGCGATTCGATATCGAATTTACAAGTCGCGTAGTAACTCTCGCTCGATATTGTACGGACATAAACCTAATGCTACCACCGAGTGAGAGTGAGTAGACCGGGCGGGCAGTGAACGTGTTACGGACGTCACTTGGTATATGACATATACCCTCTACCGACCAATGTCTCCACGGATCAGATCTCGGCTTACTTTGTACAACCAGCTGGTTGTATGTACACCGCTCGATGTTCCCAAATAACTTTATGTACGCTTATCGATATTGATTGCCTCTACGGTGTATAGAAGTATACTATATGTGAAGTTACATTGCGTAGATCGAGTCCAGAGATATTACAATGTCTCCGGACCAACGCCACGTCTTGCCTTGTGTCGTAAGACAAGGCAAGGCTCCCCCCTCTCCCAGTACAATCGGCTGCGAGGCTCGGATAGAGGTACACCAACAGTAGCCACCCAGTGACACGTACCTGTTGCTCCGTCTGTAGTCCCGACACGCGACCACTCGCTCTCCTCTCCTGTCACTGACCGAACGTGTCGTCGCGTCGGTATATCTACATATATATTATATGTTCATATATAATTCAAAGTCCGGACTGAACGACTCAATCACTTATACTATATCACCACACGACTCGATAATAATATCCTCGATTGACATCGTACACTCCGCCGGACTGTTCCAGGTACGTGGATTGCTCGTTATCTGACTACATTTCACACATTCACATTATGATATACGAAACGTAGGTTACTATGATGTACTAAAAGTATTCTAAATAAAGAATAACAATGATTATTGCATAAATAGTGTACAATGGATGGTAGAAGGTGACTATTCACATATTACAGGCATGCAATACCTACAATTAAAAGTAGTAAAATAAAATAAACAGAAGACACCGTATAACAACATCAACATTTTCTTACATTCGTTACACATCGTTATTATAATATTAACTGAAATTAATGTGTACAAATGTCGTGATCGTGTAATACGTATCATATAATATGACTCGCTTCCCTACAATTGTAAACAAATACGTTAAATAACGTTAAGACCATGTGTTCGCAAATCGACCTTTGTGTTAAGCAACTTTAAGTAATCAAATACTCTTTTTTTGTTATTTTGATATATAGATATTGTAGTTTAAAAACCATATTTTTGTTTATTTGGGTTGAAAACATGATATGAACAACTTTGTTCGATAAAAAAAATGTTAGAAAACAGAGAATTTTTAGATCGTTTATCGGTTTTTATTCAAAAATAGTTAACGTATGTTTCTAAAAATTGAATCAAATGATAGGTTTTGACCTCTAGGAACTATATTCTTGGATAATAATGCTAAAAAGTACAAAATGTTTTGCAAATCGATCGAATATAACAGTTAGCACGCGTCAGTTCCTCGCAGTTGGCCTCCGGGCGTCATCGAGGTAAGACCTATGCCACTTTTGCCGGCACGCTGCGTTCGAGCGAACCCCACGCGAAACCTTGCATTTGCAGGGATGACAAACTTTTTCCCGCAAATAATAATTTACAAACGTACTTGCCCGCAAATAATATACACTAATATTATAAAGAGGTAAGGTTAGTAACAAGTTTGTACATTGTATTGTTGCTCCAGTCTAAGCAGCTAGGCTTGTATAATGGTGACTAGACGCGATTGAATGAGCGCAAATAATCTATAGGTACTAATATTATAAAGAGGTAAGGTTAGTAACAAGTTTGTATATTGTATTGTTGCTCCAGTCTAAGCAGCTAGGCTTGAGTTATGGTGACTAGACGTGATTGAGTGGGCGCAAATAATCTATACTAATATTATAAAGAGGTAAGGTTAGGAACAAGTTTGTATATTGTATTGTTGCTCCAGTCTAAGCAGCTAGGCTTGTGTTATGGTGACTAGACCCGATTGAGTGAGCGCATATCATCGATACTAATATTATAAAGAGGTAAGGTTAGTAACAAGTTTGTATATTGTATTGTTGCTCCAGTCTAAGCAGCTAGGCTTGTGTTATGGTGACTAGACGTGATTGAGTGAGCGCAAATAATCTATACTAATATTATAAATAGGTAAGGTTAGGAACAAGTTTGTATATTGTATTGTTGCTCCAGTCTAAGCAGCTAGGCTTGTGTTATGGTGACTAGACCCGATTGAGTGAGCGCATATCATCGATACTAATATTATAAAGAGGTAAGGTTAGTAACAAGTTTGTATATTGTATTCTTGATCCAGTCTAAGCAGCTAAGCTTGTGTTATGGTGACTAGACGTGATTGAGTGAGCGCAAATAATCTATACTAATATTATAAATAGGTAAGGTTAGGAACAAGTTTGTATATTGTATTGTTGCTCCAGTCTAAGCAGCTAGGCTTGTGTTATGGTGACTAGACGCGATAGAGTGAGCGCAAATAATCTATACTAATATTATAAAGAGGTAAGGTTAGTAACAAGTTTGTATATTGTATTGTTGCTCCAGTCTAAGCAGCTAGGCTTGTGTTATGGTGACTAGACGCGATTGAGGGAGCGCAAATAATCTATACTAATATTATAAAGAGGTAAGGTTAGTAACAAGTTTGCATATTGTATTGTTGCTCCAGTCTAAGCAGCTAGGCTTGTGTTATGGTGACTAGACGCGATTGAGTGAGCGCAAATAATCAATACTAATATTATAAAGAGGTAAGGTTAGTAACAAGTTTGTACATTGTATTGTTGCTCTAGTCTAAGCAGCTAGGCTTGTGTTATGGTGACTAGACGTGATTGAGTGAGCGCAAATAATCATACTAATATTATAAAGAGGTAAGGTTAGGAACAAGTTTGTATATTGTATTGTTGCTCCAGTCTAAGCAGCTAGGCTTGTGTTATGGTGACTAGACCCGATTGAGTGAGCGCATATCATCGATACTAATATTATAAAGAGGTAAGGTTAGTAACAAGTTTGTACATTGTATTGTTGCTCCAGTCTAAGCAGCTAGGCTTGTGTTATGGTGACTAGACGTGATTGAGTGAGCGCAAATAATCTTTACTAATGTTATAAATAGGTAAGGTTAGGAACAAGTTTATATATTGTATTGTTGCTCCAGTCTAAGCAGCTAGGCTTGTGTTATGGTGACTAGACCCGATTGAGTGAGCGCATATCATCGATACTAATATTATAAAGAGGTAAGGTTAGTAACAAGTTTGTACATTGTATTGTTGCTCTAGTCTAAGCAGCTAGGCTTGTGTTATGGTGACTAGACCTGATTGAGTGAGCGCATATCATCGATACTAATATTATAAAGAGGTAAGGTTAGTAACAAGTTTGTATATTGTATTGTTGCTCCAGTCTAAGCAGCTAGGCTTGTGTTATGGTGACTAGACGTGATTGAGTGAGCGCAAATAATCTATACTAATATTATAAATAGGTAAGGTTAGGAACAAGTTTGTATATTGTATTGTTGCTCCAGTCTAAGCAGCTAGGCTTGTGTTATGGTGACTAGACCCGATTGAGTGAGCGCATATCATCGATACTAATATTATAAAGAGGTAAGGTTAGTAACAAGTTTGTATATTGTATTGTTGCTCCAGTCTAAGCAGCTAGGCTTGTGTTATGGTGACTAGACGCGATTGAGTGAGCGAGTGCTCCAGTCAGTCTAAGCAAACTATAAATGAAAAAAATATTTTAATAGAAAAAAATTAGGAAAAAAACTCAATTTTTTTATCGTTTTTTTATGATGTTATCACGTAAAATTATCGTCCGTAAACCATTGAGATAAATTACAAGAGAGGTCAGCGCCGTACATTGCCTCATTCCGTCCATCTGAGCTGAAATAAGACTAGACGACATAGTCGCTTGCTAGTTCGTAGAGGATAAGGGCCTTCGCATTTTGAATAAAAATATATGGAAACGTTACAAAAAATTACTTACAGCGGAAACAAACTTAAAAAACTTAAAAAAACACAACGTTATGTACTACCTAAATTATATTTAACATTACAAACAAATATTACGACAACCGTAGAAAATATGAATAAAAGTCAAATTAAAAGATAAGTATTTAATATAACTGAATTTGCCTTAGATAACTGATAGACGTGTGGCAAGCAAAAAACCGGTCAAGTTCGCACTTGACCGCTTTTTTTGCGAACTCGCGCACGGAGCGAGGGTTCCGTACACATATATTTATAATTTGTAAAAAAAAGTTCCTTTATTTTGCAGTATATTAGGTAGTAGGTATTATAGGTATTACAGAACCCTAAAAACCCTTAAATAATAGGTAAGTCTTAACTCAGTGTTTAATTACTTTTACCCCTTAAACTAGCTAGCCCCAATGCCAAATATCACAATCGGTTTAAATTTTGTACGTAAAGAAGTAACAAACAAACACACTAGACACACACACACACACACAAACTTTCGTATTTATAATAAATAAGTATATTATAATACCTTGTTCATAAACTTGTTATTGTAAAAAGCCTCTACATCTACGTGTTTAACTCTAATGAAATTTTGTAGGTATAAAAGGTAGTGTCATTTCTGAAGTAGCGGATGGCTTGGTCATGGCGCGCTCCCACCCGCGCAGGCTCCCGCCGTTATAAAATGGAACGTAACTTGTCTATACGTAGTGTTATCCTAAATGAATGCCGTAAACCGACTTTGCAGACAACCATTTTTTTATTTTTTTTTTAATCTATGTGTGTGTATATTTGTAATATGTAGAAGATTAGTTTCTTTTCGGTTTTTTGTTTCACGGTTTTGTAATGCGTAACATTTTTTTCTCGGCTAGGTCCCCGCGTCAACCCGCGATAGGGAACTTCGTTCCAATAAAAATATTAGGTACATTATTACAGCTACACATTAGTTTTATTATTTTACGTATCGAGCCCAATTAGATAACGAAAACCTACTGTTGACACCTACCTACACTGTGGCGTGCCCACTGTTTACACCTACACTGTGGCGTAGCTTGATCGCGTACGCGAGTCGTTGCGCGCGGCTCACTTTCACGCTACGTTTTTGTGCGCGGAGGCTGAGGTAATGTTAAAATACCTACACACGGTACAGGAAGAGGGCCTTAAGAAATAGTTAATATTTCGACCGTTTCAACCTCAATTATAATATATCTTAAATTTAAAATTTCCAACAAAATATTAGTTCGTTGAGGAAAATGTTTGTGGACGAGAGATGTTTTAGATTTGTTCAATTGAAAAAGTTCCGTAAAGTAATCATCTACACATCAATCAGATACACAATTATATTGTTATACTAGCTTTTACCCGCGACTACGTCCGCGTAGCCCTCGTTTTATTTTATAAATCCTTTCTTATCGGATGCCTACGTCATACAAAGAATACATCCTCCAACTTCCAAGTCTCTACGATCGGCGGTTTAGGCTGTGTGTTGATCGGTCAGTCAGTCATTCAGACCAAGGATTTTATATGTATAGATTAAAATAATATTATGGTGATTAAAGAGAGAGAGAGATATGACGTCACCGCATCGTATTGTGACGAGTTGCTTGCTTGGGGTGATGTACGGACATTTAACTATTGTATCCAACTACAACAACTGGTGTCGAGAACATTGAGTTCACCGAGAGTACTGTAAGAAGGTATGTCTGACGTGACGTGACGTGACGATGACGAGTGACACGATCGCTCTATGGACCACCTTCTACGAGATCTAAACAACCTCTGTACTCTACTTACTCCTATATTATTCCGTCAACTGAGACCCGCGTGTCCTTCGTATTATTTTGTATTTGTGGAAATATCTATGATGAGAGTAAAGGGTTTCGTCCGGAAGGTCTCGGGACATCAGTTCGCGTCGGCCCCGGGGGCTCCCGCCACTTGTGTCTTCCATCAGCCTCCACTTGGCCGGGTCTCGTGTTGATACATTTTGTAATAATTTATCTTATAAATATACTTAATATTTTTACTGTTTATATTATACTTAACAAATAAATAAAAAACATTATTATTTAAAACTTTTTACAACCAACCTGCCATGGAATACAATAACGTTAGACGGTGAATAAACGTTTCGTTCTCGTAGAGCGTTGCCTTTTCGTAGCGTTCTCGTAGCACCTTCGTAGCAACTACGTAGCACTATTTACTGCGGATCTACTTCGCAAATAACACACACACACACACAAACGATGACAATCAGGAATGATTAAATCTGTCGTAGGTTTTTGGCGGGAACGAGTTAACAACATGTCGTGCTGCAGTTTTATTTTCATGAAACTTAGATGTAACCCGAGTTGAATTGTATAATTCTGATGGAATGTTATTCAATTTAGTTCTGTGAAAGTGCACAAGTGTAGTGAAAGTAAAAATCAGTGTCAAACATGCAGTTTTCTCGTTGCCTCCAAATCTCCTATTAAGGTTATGGTAAACTTGCCATCGCTTTACTTTAGCCCCTGACTTGACGGACTATGACGACTTTGACTGTATTGAAACACTTTAGGCCCGATTTATGAAAAATCGGGTCATAATTTGATGCAAAATATAACTTGACACTGGCTAAATGCATACGTGCGAAGCCATAATAAAAGAAAAAAAAAAATAAAAAAAATCTTTCGTAGCGGTCGTAGCACGTGACATCAATTACTACATCCTCGTAGCACAGCTACATACTCTCGTAGCATATATTTGATTGGGTCGGTAAGGGCAGGGCCTACGAGTAGAGTGCCGTTGGTCCAGCTAAGAGATAACATTTTAAGACGAACTTCTCTTATTTTCAACATAATTAACAAATGCATTTATTTAGTTTTGACGTGATTACGTCTAGTAAACTGATGGAACACCTGCTTTCACACAAAAGTGTCATATTCCGGTAACATGACGCGTCCCGTTAGATGTGTAGATTGATTTGATTGATTTGCAGTGTAGATTTTTTTTCTTTATATATTTTTGCTTTATATAAGTCTTCTATTCGTTACTCGTCACCATAACACAAGCCTGGATGAGCGATATTATTATTAAATATTCTCTAAAATACCATGACATGTCATGCGTCCCGTTCCGGAGCATAACGTCATGGTAACATGATATGATTATTTTCAGTTTTTGGACTATCAATTACATTTTTCAACACGATGCCCTAGCTCTAGCCGAATGAAACTTTCTGTTTTTATTCTTCATGAAAGCCACTAGTTTTTAAAATAGGTTGCAGAAAAAAAATTGTCATATATATTTTTTAGAACCATACAAAGATAATGTGAACATTAGATTTAAAAAAATATATACTTTAATGGTTTTATTTTGAGTTTTAGAAATCTTAGACTCTGAGTGATAGTTTGGCTGTAATTGCGAAGTTCAGAGTGAAATCTGATTTTGACAAAAATTTCACTAAAGTCCAAATAACTTTTGAACCACTTATTATTGCAGAACATACAGGGGGGTTAAATCGATAGGTACTGAGGTCCCCCACCCCCCAGCAACCGATGATCCACCCCCTCTTGTTACACCGTGTATAAAGGAATAACAAAAAAATTTAATCAGTGTTTTCTTATGACTTTATCACGTAAAATAATCATCCGTAAACCGACTTTACAGACAACCATTGTTTTTGATGTATTTACCGTACCGAGGAAATTAGAATTCTTCTAAATGATATCGATGTGGTTTCGATTAAGGAACAAATAACTTTTATAAATATGTAGTGTATGTATGTATGTGTATTGTTATGTGTTTCCAGGTCCGGCGGGTCCTCCGGGCAAGCGTGGCAAGAAGGGCAAGAAGGGAGACACGGGCGAGCCGGGACCGCCGGTATGTAGTCCCAGGGGGTACATGTAGCTCACGTAGCCACCACTGCTTGTGTAGTTGACGCTTGTTGTTTTACTTGCAGGGTGTCACGGGAGCCGCCGGGAAGAACGGATTCCCGGTACTTAACACATTACATTACCTTCCCTTCCCTTCCCTTCTCTTCCCTTCTGTACATATACTGAACTATACTCTCCCTTTCTCATCATATACCTAACTTACTATATTCTCCGATACATAATATGTAATATTTCAATATGACATCTCCCCTGTTAGTGTTAGTGTAACTGTCAGTACACGTGTACTGTACGTACAATAATACATTATGACATGTAGTTCCCGATGTATATCTACTTGCGAGGTGTTCGGTTTCAGGGCGGCGCGGGCAGGAGGGGCGAGCGAGGCTACATGGTGAGACGTAACGCCCCGTAGCGCCCCTAGCCCCCCGTCCCGTAGCGCCCCTCGCTCCGATATAACAACTATAACAATAACATTAACATAATGCATCTAGAGCCAGAGTACCCTCCTGTAGACCTGTAACACCTGTAACACCTGCCTGTACTCGTTAATAACCGATGATGTCTGTGACGTCATACATAACCCAACCAACCAATCACCCAAGCCTAGAGTCCAGGTGCTTCCAGCTGCTGTAGTAGTGTAGTGTAGTGTAGCCAGCAGCTGTAGTGTAAACCTGCCCTCAACACGCTACTGTTACAATGCTTCACTAGATACTACGCTAGCGTATCTCTATGTACGTGTATATAGATGTATACTACTCTAGTGTATATACGTACGTAGTGTGTACGTGTATGTATATAGAGGTATACGCTTCATTCATTGCATACATTTGTAATATTAAATGAAGTTTGTTAATTGAAGTGCTAACCAATTAAATAATCTGTAATTATCGTCCTCTAAGTCTATTCAAATGCGTTTGTTCAACAAAATACATTCTTATATTTGACAGAAACATAGAAAGTTTTACTGACTGTATGTACCTACTAGAGATTTGCGCCGACTTTGTGATCGGCGACGGCGTCTGACGTATAATTTGTCAGCAGTGGCGGCATGTTCGGCGTAATCGGCGCGGTAGGCGGAAATGAGAGTAACCAAGCCAAGGTGGTCTTGCGTTTGAGGCATCACATATTGACTCGCGACTTGAAGACCCTCAAATTGTACACGTCAGGAAAGACAGACTCAGGCAACTGATTTCATTCCCTTGCAGTTGTTGCGAACGTCTGGTATGTCCACTATGAATCGGTGCGACTGCCTTTTTTGGGCACGGCTGTACATTGACAAGCTTCCACTATTTCGAGACCTGACCATTTGCCATTGAGTGGCGAAAGAGGCGTGTCAGGACAGACAGGAGCAAGCACAGGCGCGCAGGTCTTGAGCACTATTACTGGATTCCCATCAGGAGCACTGGCTTTGTTCACGTTCAATTTCCGCAGCGATTTAAGGACCTCAGTGTGAAGGATGCGTATATACGGCATAGGTCCCGGTAGACTAGGAGGTGACTCACCTGCAGAGTCTAAACGTGAAGATTCTGCAAATAGAGAATTTAAGCGAATAAGTTTGCTTTGTCTGCAGCAGTATGATCCGTCAGTTTTCAGCAGAGGAGGAAGTGAGGAGCTGCAGAAGTTCGACTCGACCGCCTTAGCAGGGTATGAGTTTGCTCCCTATCCGACTTATGTGGTCGAACCGAGCCTTCTGTAGAACCTTCTTGAAGGACTTGGCAGCCTCGTTACATGCTTTCTTCTTCATGGCAATGTTCATAGCTTTGCGGATATGAGCGTTAACCCAGGCAAGGTATGCCGCGTGCTTCAGTGCCTGAGCACGTCTGCACTCGGCTCCAAACCAAGGTTAAGCTTTGCTAGGCAATGCTACCTCAGAAAAAGGAATGAAGTATTCCATTCCCTGACGTAGCACATCCATCACAGCGTCCGCGCAACTAGAGGGATACCTGCCGCCAAGGATAAGACGCAAAGAACGAACACATCCTATCCCAATCTGCCGACTTGTATCGCCACATACTGGGCGATACAAGTCGGCCGATACTGGGCTATGCTATGGTCCGAAGGCGTAGCATAGCCCCAAAGTAGATAGACACTAACTTCACCGGACAGTGGTCAGAACCCAGTGATGATGACACTGAATAGCGGTTTGAATCAGTCGTCAGCAGAAGGTCCAGGCAATTGGCTATTTCGCCGACAACATCGGGAGCCCGCGTCGCCACCTGGACCAGCTGAGTGAGTCTCTCTCACGTGGTCAGTGCGCTCATCTTCATCTTACGCCGATTTCATACAATGATTTATGTTAATTTCATACAAAAACAATCTGTCGATTGGAGATATCGCTAATAGAAAGAAATCTTGTCTAAGGGTGCTGTACGGAGTTCGCCCATGTTGTCGGCAAAGCGCGCACCTTTAAACTAGATTTGAAGAACACTTTTTTAATCTCGCGCCGATTACGCCGACACCGAGTACTAAACTATACTAATATTATAAAGAGAGGAAAGATTTTTTGTTTGTAACGAATAGACTCCGAAACTACTGGACCGATTTTGATGAAACTTGGTATGAGTATACATTGATTCATTGTATATTTATGTAGGTACCCATTATTTTCTTTAATTTGTAATCAAAAGTAAAAAGTGTTCTGTATTCCCCTCGGTACAGTGACTTGCCTCCAACGTGCATGTACTGTCTCACACACTTGTACTTGCAAGTGTGTCCTTCAACTATACCTACTTACTTGTATACCATAGTATATACGGTAGAGCTGTATATGACGTAACGTACGATGTATCTCTACTTGCAGGGACCGATAGGACTGGACGGACCGAAGGGAGACCCGGTACGTATATACACATTACACAAACGCTACTTCGCAGCCCTTAATGGACCCCAAGGAATCACGTTGTGTCATAAAAACATTTAATAGGGGGGCAAAGTTACCTCAGAGGTAGAAATCCTTTCTTAACGGACGGCTTAAGTCGTACAAAGAACACACCCTCCGAGTTTCAGGTCTCTACGATCGGCGGCTGTGCGTTGATCTGTCGATCGGTGAGTCAGGCATTTTATACATAATATTATGTATAGAAGAATAGATTATTGTTTACCATATTATAACAATATGTCGAGGGCGAGTGTTGTGTTCATGTTTATATAATTATCACATGACAGTATTCGAAAGTGTATCGGCATAGAAGTAATATGAAACGCGCAGTAACGTCCGTTCGTATCCGCCAGGGCCGGCCGGGGGACAAGGGCCAGAAGGGCGAGCACGGCAGCCCCGGCTTCGACGTCTTCTCCGCTGTTAAGGTAACATACTTGTATAATATCTACATCATGTCGACCGTAATATACATAGTATGTATGTTAGACCATCACCTCGTCTTATCTTGATCGTATTGCAGGGCGTGAAACGATCCGTGGACAACTATAAAATAAGTCCGTACACGACGGCCGAGATCATAGCGGTGAAGGTTAGCGCCCTCTCTCTTGTAGTGGAGCGCCCTCTGTATGGGGGGTACCTACACTACGCAGTCTAGTAGTTAGATAGAACGTATCGATCGTTTGCCGCCGGTACAGCTACAGCTGGCACTTGTTTCATTTGCGCTTTTTTGTCGATATATGTTTTAACGCAGTTTATTTTGCAAAGATATTTAGAGTTACAGAAAACGTTGTTGTAATGGTCGCTCGCACACGTCCCGGCGGGCACCGTGCGCGGGAGAGGGGGGGGGGGTCGTGCCGGGACGTGCGTGTTGCGACACGACTTGATGCATGTGTGTGTGTGTGTACGTGTGTGTGTAGGGGCTGCAGGCGGCGGGACACAACATCTCCGCGCAGACTATCATCCAGCTCAAGGCAAGTTGTACATCTACACACCGGCGTCCGCGCCCTGGGCGGACTCCATTCAATTCACTCTGTCTTAATTTACTCTTGATTGCCTTCTACATAAATATTTAACTAATAAATTGTGACAGGCAGACTATCTATAATATTAAAATGAATCGCTGAAGTGTTCCTAAGCGCAAATCTCGAGAACGGCTGTACCGATTTAACTAATTATTAAAAAAAATATTCCTTGAAGTATGAGGATGGTTCTCACGGAGAGAACAATTTAAAAAATTGGCTAAAAAATGTCTAAAAACAACACTTCTCTATACTCCCAAATCCCATACAAACGATTCGTAATAATACTTAAAAGTCAATCTGAACTTTAATTCCACACCATAAAGTTCAAGTTTTAATGGAGAGGTTTCGGGAAGGCAAAACAATTGAGTGGCGTTAGTTGTATCGTATAAATATTGATGTCAATCCTGTCGCGGTGTTAGAAGTCAAACTCCACCTAAACGGCTGAATCGATTTGTATGATAGTTTTATTTTATACAGGGACAGCTAGTTTATAATAAAAGTACAGACTATATGTTATGCTTGAAGGTGCTATCCTTTTCTTGTTTTGTAAACTTTTACTTTGCATGTTTTTACGTAGAAATTATTATCTTTAGCTTGCTTTATTTTCTCTTGAGTGGCTTATTATTAAATACATTTTAAATTAACAATTTGTTTGTGTGTGCGGGTACAGGGTGAGCCAGGGGAGCCGGGCCCACCGGGTGCGCCGGGGCCCGTGGGGCCAGAGGGGCTGCCGGGGCACGATGGGCGTGGAGGCCCCCCCGGGCCCGCCGGCGCCCCGGGCCCTGCCGGGGGACCGGGCCCTGTCGGACCGGTCGGACCGCCTGGATCCATCGGACCGGCTGGACATAAGGTCAGTCAGTACGAACATTACAATATCTCAGTTAAATTATTATAACCACAGATCATGTACGATACGAGTATAATAATAAAAAACTTAAGAGGTGTCAAGGGACACCCGGATGGAACGAAGAAAGACGGAATGAAAATAACTGGCTTGCTTTCTATGAGAGAGAAAGAGAGAGAGAGACAGACAGAGAAACACGCTTACAACTATAGCAAAAAGTGTCGTTACAACTTTTGGTCTTAATTTTTTCCGTCTAGCCTCCTTTCGCAACGTGCGATAAGGAACTTCGTTCCAATAATTTAAGTAGGTACGGTCGGCTGCACAATTACCGACCCACCGTAGAGCTCCAAACCGGCTGTTATAAGAATGATTTGAACACAAGCAAGATTCTAGGCACCTGCTTTAGTTGAAGTTTAAAGTCCTCTATCTTATCAATTTATCAAACAAAAATTATATGAAATATAACATTCCAATAATAGTAATTTTAAAACTCTACCGGGGACTGCAACTATGCAGCCTACGTATGGGAGATAATGTTAGATATGTGTCCATGTTCTAGGGGGACAAGGGTGACAAAGGCGAGCGAGGGTTCACGACGACGTTGAAAGGGGACGCGTTCCCGACCGGCATCATCGAGGGGCCCCCGGGGCCCCCCGGACCACCGGGTCAGTTGCGCTCTCTTTACATTCATTAGTCACTGGGTAGCTGTTAGTCTAGATGAAAAAAGCATGATCGCGATCGGTTTTCATTTGGTTTTATTTACCTACTAGTTTTTGGTAGAAGTGGAAGGCATTTTAATACTAATTATATCACTAATTTATAATAATAATTGTTTTAACTCCAGTTTGTCAGTATGTTGTTGTAGATATTAGGTACAGCTAATTACACGCAGCTACAGCTCAGCACCATTTAATTAATTCACAAATTAAAATCGCAAAAATGCTTTTTAACCATTTTTTAATTTAAAACTGACTTTCTAATATTTTATGTTAACTAAAACGTTAATAGTTCATTGCGATACAAGTGTGGTAAATTGATCATTTCATCGAGGCGGTTTATGACGCGCGAGCGGAACGCGAGTGCGTCTATAGAGCCGAGAATGGAATGATCAACACACGTGTATCGTACGACGTTTTTTATCACAGTTGCGAATAAAAGAAAAGACTTGAAAAGAAAATAATAAACAACAAAATATTTGTGATAATTATAAGTCTATGTTTACAATTTTTTTTGGCAATATTTTTTGATAATTATACTTCCGAAAGGCTAACCAAAAGACTTTTAACTATACAGCCTCGTCTGACATACAATATTTTTTAGTTTTTTTCTATTTGTCGGGGGTTAAAAACAGAATATTATAAAAACTATATTTAAGTAAAGAAAAAACAACACTAAATTTTTGATAATTTTTTTAAGACGTTATCACGTAAAATTATCGTTCGTAAACCGACTTTATAGACAACCTTTATTACTGAAGTAAAACCTCTTTTTTGGTACCTACTTCATTTTTTCCATCAAAACAGTTTAACCCAGATAAATTAAGAATGTTTCTTCTACCTAACATGTAATTAATATTAGTTCAATTGGTATCTTATACCAATTGAACTAATCAGGATAACTTATATATAACACACTAGTGGCGTCGAGGTAATAACGCACGCGTGTGTAATATGTTGGATTATGAGACTAAAAGCGGTTGAATAAGATCCACTTTATAAGCAACTGTGATAAAAAATTATTTAATGTTGTTGTTTGATGACTCGAGTTCCTCTCGATGACGTCAGTGGTAGTGCAGCAGTAGTGCAAGTTGTCGAGACGGGCTCCGGTCGGGTTGTAGTGTAGTATAGTGTAGTGTAGTGTAGTGTGTGGTAACCGGCTAGCGAGGGATGTGTGTGTGGTTGAAGGGACGTCGGGCGCGCGCGGCGAGCGGGGCGAGGCTGGCGCCGCGGGGCCCCCCGGAGCGCCCGGCGACAGGGGCGCTCGCGGCAAGCGCGGCAAGCGGGTAACGACCGCGGCCACAACACCCCCCACGCCACCCCATGCATGCAACGCTTGCACGTGAAGCCTCTCTTGCATGAATTTCTCTCGCTCCTTATTATCCGTTCTTCTCTCTCGTGGTACAAATGACAACACAAGTAGTTCCCAAGTCTCGGTCGCGTACCGTCAGCCGTCAGCCGTTACCCGTCAGCCGTCAGCCGTCAGCCGTGCGTCTCCCGTGTAACAGGAGAAAGAGGCCACCTCCTCCGTCAAGGTAAGGTAAATACAATACCGACAGAGTGACCGCAACAACGCTCTGTGCTCGGTGCAGACTTGTAACAGTTAGTTTAGTAACGTAAACATCTGTAAAATATTACAGGTAAACCGGGCGAGACGGGCCCGCGGGGCCCCCCGGGGCTGGACGGGTCGCCGGGCTCCCCTGGCGTGCACGGACCCCCAGGGAAACCGGTCAGTTCAACTCTCACGCTAATGAATGACACGTAATTAATGCATTACCTACGATACCTACGTGTGAAGGCATGGTACCTAACATACTATATGTTGTGATGTCAGGGCGAGATGGGTCCGAAGGGCGTGAAGGGCGAGTACGGCGACATGGGGTCCCCCGGGATGCTGGGCGCGCCCGGGCTGCCCGGGCCCCCGGGGTACCCCGGCCTGAAGGGCGACAAGGGAGACAAGGGCGACTCGGTGAGTTATACCTGTACTGTACACTATACGAGACGTCCAGCGTCTAGAGTCCACCGTCCGAGGCGGCTGTGTAACGTGTCGCTGTTGTTTGTTCTCGGTGGTGTCGGCGGCCTGCGGTGGCGGTGGCGGTGGCGGTCGCGGTGGCGGTGGTGATGCGACATCAGAAATACAGGAAGCTCAGGCGGAGACAGGTAACTATCGACTCCAACCTTGTACAACAAGTAGTCAGTATAGCGTTACGTGAACTGGTAATCTTTATGCCCACCGTTGAACTTGCAGGGAGATGGTACCGGCTACGAGCTCTACGGACATGAAATTGTAAGTTCATATTCATTAATTCGTTCATAAACATTGGTAATTACAGTGGTCTTACTCATTAAACTATGGTACATCTATATTTCGTCTAATGACATGTGAACGTCACTTATAAAAATAATTTCAAATTAAAAGAGTGAATAGTTCATTAAAATGTTAAAGTTACTCCTACTATACTATACATATATATATATACATACCTTGATACTTATATATTATGTATCATAATTTGGGCTAGTTCTAGGTATTTCCATTATCCCCTAAACGGAATCCTCAAATTGGCAGAAAATTATAGTGCTCGTGGCATTTTCCCCATATTCATAATCGGGGGAATTTAGGGAGGATAATGAGTAAGATTTGAATCTGGATAGATGGCCAAAAGATGGTTATTTTTTTGGGAAACTGACAATGGAAACTTTTATCTAAAGTACTTTATAATTATAATAAATTAATTAAAGTACTAAATTAATAAATAATATTACTAAATTAATGTAAAAAAATTAAGTTTTTTTTTTCAACAATAAAGTACAAAATTAAATAATTAAAGTACTAAATTAATTTTATTTCAAAAGATCCTTAAAAAACGTACACAGCGCAGTCTTACTTAAGTGTTCAATCCGATGAGACGTCCTTTCATCGTTTTTAGGGACCCCTAGTTAAATTAAAAATAAATTAAATTAAATTGATTTTTATTTCAGGCAAAACCCATATACAAATTCACTTAAATTTTTAAAACTAATTATACAGATGTCAGAATTTCATTTTAAAAAGTATGTAAACATAATATGCAATTTAAATTCAAAAGTCAAATTTTAATATTTAAAGTCAAAATTAAAAACAAATGTCTAAATGTCCAGTTATTAAATAATAAATCTAAATTAATAAAATCGAAAAGAAATGTCCAAATTATACACTTAGTTAGGCCGGTACCCAAAAACCAGGTAAAAGACACCCATCATTATACAAGGTATTTATTCCGTTGATACTAAACGTGTCCATTACTGTCAATCTCCACTTTGTCGTCCAATATTATATCATAAGTATCAGGTACTGTCTCAGCAAACGTTGTTTTGCCATTTACAAATATAAATATATAGATGTTGTTCGATTCTCAGACCTAACGAATATATATAAAAAATTGTTTAATTTATATTTATAATGTAGCATTAAATACCTTCGTCAAATAAGTTGTTTGATATGATATACGTATGTGTTCCAGATGATGGGTCCCCCAGGCGCGCCAGGGCCCTCGGGGCCCCCGGGCGTGGCGGGACCCCCCGGCATCAAGGGCGACAAGGGAGAGCCGGGCGTTCGCGGCAAGGCGGTAACATTACACATTTATTCCTTAAGAGTTTGATATTTAAATACTGTCACAGACGTTATGTTATACTCTCACAGACGTTATGTTATACTCCTACAGACGTTATGTTATACTCTCACAGACGTTATGTTATACTCCCACAGACGTTATGTTATACTCTTACAGACGTTATGTTATACTCTCACAATGATATCAATTCTGTATATCGGCCCCTGATGGTGTTGTCGTGTGATTGCAGGGCGAGCGCGGGGAGAAGGGTGACGCCGGACCGATGGGCCTCCCGGTGAGTGTGACGTACGTGTGTGACGCACGTGTGACGTACTTACGTGGCTAATACGTAGTGTGTGTGTCGGTTGCAGGGTCCGGTGGGGCTGCCGGGCGAGACGGGCCGGCTCGGCGACGTCGGACCCCGGGTGAGTACACGTGTACCCCCTCCCCCCCTCCTCCCCCCGTAACGTCCCGCATGGTGGTGTGGCGTGAACTAACACAACACTAACCCCGGGGGCGGTCTGCAGGAGAACCGCTGGCCGCCGGACTTCGCGTTCACGTAGCGCCGCGCTCCGCCCCCCCTCACGCTGCGTCCACATCGACGCCACGCCGGCGCCGCGCCGCCGCTTCCGCCACGCCGCCGGCGCCGCCCCTCCGTACGTACAACGATCTCATTGCCGTCTGTCGCGTCCCCTCAACTACCTAAGTAAGTGTTACTTCCTTGTAAAACGAAATTGTATTTTGGTACGTCGTATGTAATATATAAAATAATATAGTGATACACTCGCCCCCCCCCTGCCCCGCCCGGGGCAATCGGGCCGCCTCGGTCGCCCCGGGTGGGTCGATCATATCATTCGACCGTAGGATAACTGAATATCTATGTATAGTTGACGATGTTATATAAAGTTTGCCTTATTATATAATATAAATAAGATAATGTTTGAAAGTACAAGTTCTTCTTATCTCCTCACATTTCCTTGTACGTGAAGGTTAAGGCTCGAAGTAAGTCACGAGATGGCTGTAATAGATTTAACCGAGCTTCGGGCTTTAACTGTTGCATATCTCTGTAACATTGACTTATTGCTCTGTACAGATTTTTTTATAAAAGAAGTATAAAATGTAAGAAAGTTTTCTCAAAATGTTTGTAAAATGTCAATAAATGTAATATAGAACCGAAATGTGGAAACAAATAAGTAATATTGTGGCAAGATATACACTCGTACCATTCATCCTTCCCTACGTCTTATCTCCTATGTACATACATACCTACCTATGTTGCAATATTTGTATATAATGTACATTACGTATACATACATGTATAGTATAGGTTGTATAGTCTGTATACATCGAGTACACGCGGCCAGTAGAGGCGTAATGCGGACCGTTCCCTCGTGGAGCCGGCCTGGCCTGGCCTGGCCAGGTCTACTGATGATGCACTAGCGTTACCTTCTACCTACAGTGCTGCACTGTCATTGAGGTGTTTATGTTATTTTATTTTAAGCACCGGTCAAATACTTGATTAAAATATACTGATGTAATTTATTGTTTAAATATTGCGTTTTTAAATAATAATATATATAGTAACTGTGTGTGTTATGGGTGCTAGACAACGGATATACTACTTATATACTTTTCTTTTGTAAATATATACTTATAATACATAGAAACAACCAGACCACTGCCAGATATCTAAGCATAAATAATTGTATGAGGCGGGAATCGAACCCGCAGTCCTGTGTTTGGTGGTCCGGCATGGTGACCATTGTGCCAACCGGGTCGTCCTTATATAAATAAATATATCAAAACATTCCAGCCAGCGCCATCTAACCCCAATCTAACTGACTAGGCTTGTGTTATGGTAGCTAAATAACCAATACAATACTTCCTTCTTTTATAAATACATATTCCTAATAAATTTGAAGAATGTTTGAATTAAATAGAAATATCCAAGATCAGAAACAAATACTGTACACAAATACTTATAAAGGCGGGAATCGAACCCTTCTAGGAGTTCTAGGTCGCAGGCTGCGCCACAGAGATCGTCAACAAAATTAGTAACTCAATGTTGACAATTATACATTCGTTTTATTTCTTTATAGGTATTTTCATTTCCGATTCAATTTCATAAGAAAATAATAATATATATTATCGACTAGGTCGACCAATTGGAAGGCAGCTGTCGCCGCAATTGATTGGTATACTAAACAAAGTAAACGACATTACACCTCTACTGGGTGGTACGTGCTCGATGAGTTCGGAAGAGATGCGCGCCACTCGACGTCACTCGACGTCACATGGCGTCACTCGACGTCACGTCTCTATTTAAGTATGTAAGTGTTATACTAATTAGTAAGTAATTACTTTAAACGTAAATTGTAAATATAACTGATATTAAAATAATTCGATGACGTCATATCGATCGACGTACTTCAATAACTATCGGCCGACATCAAATGTTGCGCAACATTAAGTGCATACACGGCGGCCGTATGATGTGTGTCGGCTTCGGTAGTATACGTCATAAATACCTCATTAATAGAAACGGATATGTGGACGGACGTCCAGAAGACGTCACATTTAGTCGTGTGTCGTGCGTCGTGCGTCGGGCAGCTCGCAGCCCTGACGTATCGAGGTAAAGTGATATTATAATACACGTATTCATTAACTGTACTTATACCTATGATGTTATACTAACTATACGATATCTGGATACTATAATGTAGTAGTAGTGTCTCGTGGGTGCGCGCGTGTGTGTGCGCGCGCGCATACCGCCCCCCGGGTGTTGCCGTCCCTCCGCGTCCGCGCGATACGAACTATTATACGTGTACGTAGATAAGTTCCTCTTTCACTTGTTACATTTCGATATTCCTCGTTACCATTCATTAAAAATATTGTAAAAATTTATTGTAATAATGTAAATACACGAGCGGAGCGAGCTTGCAGGACGTGCTCGGTGTGCACTGCTCGGATACTAGTGTCATAGCACCTGCTACGGGTGTCGTAGCATCTGCCATGAAGGTCATAGCACCTGCTACGGGTATCGTAGCATCTGCCATGAATGTCATAGCACCTGCTACGGGTGTCGTAGCATCTGCCATGAATGTCATAGCACCTGATACGGGTGTCGTAGCATCTGCCATGAATGTCATAGCACCTGCTACGGGTATCGTAGCATCTGCCATGAATGTCATAGCACCTGCTACGGGTGTCGTAGCATCTGCCATGAATGTCATAGCACCTGATACGGGTGTCGTAGCATCTGCCATGAATGTCATAGCACCTGATACGGGTATTGTGGCTATCTGATTGCTGTCCGTTGCATACGCCCTCTCATCACTAAACTTAAACTATTAATATAAACCATTTATTATCTTCTCTTATAAAATTGATGATCTTTCGTAAGTTCCATTCTTCTCCTGTAAGATATTAATTGTGTAACTGTATAAAACTTTATGCTCTATGCTGTTAAATTATTACTGTCATTGTATTATACTCGTATAGAATCTGTTTGTACGTACATGTAACTACATTTACTTGTATAATATTACATAATATTATAAATATTCTATAAGAAGAGTGTAACCTTCGAGCGAGCATGCCCGCTCGTGGTACCACCCCGTGGTACCCCCACCCGTGGTACCCCCGCCCGCGGTACACCCGCCCGCTCGCGGGCTGTGGTCGCTCGCGGGCTCCCATCGACTAACCTAACAAGTAACGTAAGCTATCTCTAATGTTAAGAATTTAGTTTTTTTATGAGAAATGGAAAGTTGTCATTTGTACCATAATGTCACGAGAACATTAAATATTGTTGTTTATAAAATTATTTTGAAGAAAATAAACATTTGCATGTCGTGCATCTCAGTCTTTCTATTCTACTCTCTCTCTCTCTCCTCTCCTACTGTATCCCGTCACGTGGCTGGCGTATGTCCCGCATGCGTGGGGCGGTGTGCGAACTGCACGTGCACTGCACGTGGTGCATGTAGCGTGCTCGTCGTGCGTCGTGCGTCGTGCGTCGTCGCGCGAGGTGACGCGACGCGACGACTCACGCTCCTCTCTTGTTCCGCAGGGCCCCCCCGGACTCGACGGCATGAAGGTAACTACCGTCACCCCCTCTCCTCCCTCCCTTCCCCCCCCCCAGCTATACACACGACCCGCACTAACCGCTGTCGGTCCCCCCCCGCAGGGCGCGCAGGGCGAGCCAGGCTCCAAGGGCGAGAGGGGCGACCCCGGGCTGCCGGTACGTTCCACCGCCAACACCACGACTACGATCTCTCTCTCCTCCTCTATACTTACGTAATAACTTTGCTCGTATATTTCAGGGAACCGATGGCATACCGGGACAGGAGGTCAGTATGTATTGTAGTCTCGACTCGACTCGTCCCGGCCCGACTCGTCCCGGCTCGACTCGGCCCGGCCGGAGATCCGGACCGCGGTCTATTACCTCACGTTACTAAAATGATTATTGTCAATTCGTAGGGTCCGAAAGGCGACAAAGGCTACAAAGGGGAACCCGTAAGTGATGGCACGTCGCTTCCGACCGTTCCACCGTCTCTAACCTCCTCCGCTAACCTCCTCCGCTAACCGCCCGCATGTCGCTCTAACCGTCCTCCCGCCCTCCGGCTCGTGCACGTCGTGTCCTCGTGCTATACGTGTTAGTGTACTAGTGGTGTCATGTCTGTCGACAGGGTCCGGTCGGCAAGCGAGGCCGTAAGGGGGACAAGGGAGACAAGGGGGACCAGGGCGTGCCCGGCCTCGACGCGCCCTGTCCGCTCGGCCCCGACGGCCTACCGTTGCCCGGCTGCGGCTGGAGACCCAACAAGGTACACTACATCTACAGCTCTACTCTACTCTACTCTAGGGGAGCTTTCTTCTAACAAACAGTCACATTAACAACTAGTGTTGTTGCATCGATCTCGTATTATACACGTATGACTGTCCGACCGACGTCAGACGTGTGGTGTGTAGTGTGTGATGTGTAGTGTGTAGTGTGTAGTGGGGGGGGTGTACTAAACTAACTAACTAACCTGGTGGTGTCTGTGTGTGTATCGTGGAGGAGTCGGTGCCGGTGTTGCCGCCGGCGGAGGAGGGGGGGGCCGGCGCGGGGGGAGCCGACAGCGAGGAGGACGAGGGGGACGAGGGGGACGGGGGCGAGCCCGGGGGGGAGGAGTACGACGCGAGGGAGGACCACCACCACTACGACGACTACAACGACAACGCGCACCTCGCTCGCCTCCGGGATTAGCGTCCACCTCTACCTCTCCACCTCTCACTCTCTCTCTCTCTCTACCGTACCTGTAGATGCGCGAGGTAACACTCCCGGAGAGACTGAATTAATGTTAATAAATGAAGGTTGATTGTAACTTACTAGAAGTATGAAGTTTGTACATAGATAGGTCGTTAGTTCTTGTTGTCCATATATCTTGTAGATGTTAAACTCTTCTCATACTTTACTTACTATTTATTTATTGAGATTCTAGTAGTCCTTCCCGTTGTGGTGTCCTACTGACCTTGCGGGTCTCCTCTGTTCGACTCATTTTAAACATAAATAATCAAGTTGCAATGATTATACACCATTACTATGGTGATCCTGTTCCCTCTCACATTCCATCCCACCGGAGGCGAGGCGTGGGGGGGACGAGGGGGGGGGGGCACACGAACGAGGTCACCGACGGTACTTGTCTGGACACGTGAGTACTATGTAGCCGGTGCCGGTGTATAAGCAATTAATACTACATTGCGATACGAGTGTGGTAAATTGATCATTGTATAGAGCCGAGATGAAATGATCAAACCACACGTGTATCGTACGACGTTTTTTATCACAGTTGCAGTAGAAAAGAAGAGACTTGAAATAATAAAAAGTTAACAAAATATTTGTGTAATTTTTTTTAGGCAATATTTTTTGTTAATTATACTCCCGAAAGGGCAGGCAAAAGACTTTTAACCTATTCAGCCTCGTCTGACATACAATATTTTTTAGGGGTTTAATGGTACGAAAAAAAATATATTCAAGTAAAGAAAAAACAAAACTCAATTTTTAATCGTTTTTTAAACGTTATCACGTATAATGATTGTCGTTCATAAACCGACTTTATGGACAATTATTTTTGCTGGAGTAAAAAACTTAGGAGGTGTCAAAGGACACCCGGATGGAACGAAGTATCTTTCGATTAATTAGTGAGGGAATTGTAATAAAATCAAAAAGTGTCGTTACAACTTTTGGTTTTATTTTTTTCCGTCTAGCCCCCTTTCGCAACGCGCCATAAAGAACTTCTTCCAAAAACTCTTTGTTGGTACCTACTTTTTTTATCCATCAAAACAGTATAACCCAGATAAATGAAGAATGTTTCATGTACACTACATGTAATTAGCAGTAAGATACGTATTTAACCTAGCAGGATAACTTTTTACACACTAGTGGCGTCGAGGTAATGTAAAACGCACGCGTGCGTAATACGTTGGATTATGAGCCTAAAAGCGGTTTAATTACTAGATCCACTTTATGAGCAACTGTGATAAAAATGATGATTATTTAACTCGTTGCATGTTTGCTTGCACTATCATGTTGGTAACATGGCGTGGTAGAGGGACTGCTTATGGAGATATACCTAGACAATGTATGTATGTGTGTGTCTGTGTGTGTGTGTAGGAGGCAGTGATGCAGTGGGTGAGGCGGAAGCTGGACGTGGACAACGACCTGCCCGTGTGACGTCACGTCCGTCACGGCCACCGGAGGCGACACCGGCGGCGACGTGACCGTGTCCTCCGATAACGAGCCGTGACGTCATCTGATGTAATACACCATTACTATTGAATGTCTTCGATACATAATGTATTATCTAAACTATAATATACCTATTAATAATAATATAAGCAAATAGGTAACAGCTCGCCCACGCTCTATGTATGGTTGTACCGGTAGTATATCGACAATATCATCGGTACCCACCATACTGCTACTGCTACTACTACTGCTACTGTAACACTAGTTAGTACTACTTACACTTCTTTTGTAAAATGATTCACTTGGTTTCTCCCCTTACAAAAATATAATAATATGAAAAATACAACTATTGTAATTTTTTGTTGAAAGTCGTAGACCAACATTTGGTTTGTAGAGTACCTACTTTATATACCCACACAGGTACCTGTTGTATGTATGTATGTATGTATGTATGTATGGGTGTTGTGGAAGAACTTGATTCACTTCATCGCAAACTTAAATTATCATTAAAGCACTTTATACTCATAATTGATTGAAGTCAGTCGTTGTTAGAGGTCACCTATTGTACCTATTGTACTGTTGTATCGTACGACTACAGTTATACAGTACAGACTACAGAGTGTATGTATGTCTGTCTGTCTGTATGTATGTATGTAACTATGTATGTTTGTTTCGTGCTTCTCTAGTGAGTTGTGTCGAGGTACTTATCGGATACCGATGATAACACGTAGGTACCTACTTAGAGTATGGCGTTGTGTCTCTATGTTGAATGTCGTCGTTTGTAATATAATAATGTGTAGATAAATGTTGAATTTATATGAATATTGTGGTAAATGTATGTGTATGGATCATGTACGTTCACTGACTTGACGAGTCACGAGTCACGACCGCGACACGCGAAGAGCGACTCGTCCTTTCTTCGACTTACGATACTTATCAAATATCGTAACAGCCTTATAACTTATAAGTATTCATTACATAAATAATGTTGTAAATATTTTTTGTAAAATATTAAAATAAAATATTTTGTGAGGAAATTGTACGTTAAATAAACACAGTTTGTATTATAATTTATTATCTCAGTGTGATTTCATTTCAAATACTACCTACAAAAAGACTACCAGGAGTCATTGGAGAGACGAGGCAACTAACATATTGTGCTAACGATTATACATAACAGCCATGTAATAACCAGACGTACTCTCCGCTGCTGTCGGATATTCAGTTCGATGTACTTCGGTGATATCATGAATTGTTGCTTCATGTTGGTTTTTCATCAATCTGTGTTCACAGGTGTGGAAAAAAAGTTTGTACTTAACTTTGCCAAACTTTTTATGTTTTAAGATTATTATTCCACTTTTTTTACTTCCGACTACTAGCAACTTATGGACCAGATGAAGTCGCAAAAACTACTAGCAACACACGGAACAGATGGAGTCGCCGAGAATAACAAAGCAGATTGAGTCACTGAGACTACTAGTAACATAGAAACCAGATGGAGGCAATGAGACTAGTAACAACATTCGAACCACATTGAGTCACTGAGACTACTAGTAACATAGAAACCAGATGGAGGCAATGAGACTAGTAACAACATTCGAACCACATTGAGTCACTGAGACTACTAGTAACATAGAAACCAGATGGAGGCAATGAGACTAGTAACAACATTCGAACCACATTGAGTCACTGAGACTACTAGTAACATAGAAACCAGATGGAGGCAATGAGACTAGTAACAACATTCGAACCACATTGAGTCACTGAGACTACTAGTAACATAGAAACCAGATGGAGGCAATGAGACTAGTAACAACATTCGAACCACATTAAGTCACTGAGTTGTCGCCTAGGTTATTCGATAGCACGGGATAAATGAAAGAAACGAATAACTTAGGTACATAATTTATTTAGTAAAGTGAAGTAAGTATAAAAAAAAGAAGTTAGTTATAAGAAATTTAAAGTTTTAAAGTTAAGTTAGATTTATTAAGAATAGAAGCTAAAGAGCAAAGACTTCCCGTAAGGGGTCGTAATCAGAAGGGTTCTGCCGTACTGGTACTAAAGGTTGAGGGTGGTACATAAATTCTCTCTCTCTCTCTACGAGTTCAATGGCTCACAGTTATAAAATACTAGGGACTCAGCTTAGGTGTTCAGGAGTCGTCCAGCTGGTGAGGGGTTCGGTTGTATCAATCGCCATCAAGAGGGTGTCCTACGCCAGCCATCTTCCGACCTCAATGGGTGCCTCTTTCTCATGGCTAGGGCAACTCGTAACCAAGCAAGCCTCTTTGATGGTGGGCAGAGTTTTATGCCCAGACTTTGTTCCCTGTAAATATTCAGTACCAAGCGGTTACCAGACGGACCGATGACTGTCGTTCGGTAAAGGCCTTCTCCGTCAGCGACTGAGTCTAGTTTAACTAAGTACTAGTCCTTGGAGGCGGCTTACAGAACGACCATCGAGGGGTTAAGACACAGTTTAGATAGGTACCTAAATAATTATGATTAAAATTATATAATAATTAAGTTCCTTAGAGGAAAATTTAGAAAAACAGGGTTTCCTTTGCAAGGCAGTGCAAGGAAACAAGGCTGCGGTGCTTTTGTCAGCACAGCAACATCAATGCTAGAGAATAAAAGGTTATTTAGAGATAACACGCGCCGAAGAAAATCCATGTGATTGTGTCGGGGCGTGCTTTCTTGAATATAAAGTTATTAATTAAGAAATAATTAAAGTAGACAAGGCCTAGGAACAGGCTTGATTGACTTACAAAAGGCAGACCAGAGAAGCGGGCACGAGGTCCGATTCACGAAACACTGTAACTGCGCTATTTTGTAAATAAATTAGTTTTAAGTTATTTTAAATTGCTTACCTATATGTAGGGAATTAGGAGCAAAGCGAGATAATCCCGGCTCAATGTAAAGATTCTTAGAATTTATTAATTCGGAGTTAAGTATGATGTAGTCTCAGTCAGTCTCAGTTCGCAAAAGAAAGTGAATCCAAAAGAAAATCAAGGTGGAGACATATGTATTATAGCAGAGGAAATACGTCATCTGACGAATATTCAGTCAGCGCCTACCCGCGAGCGCATACGCACGCATTGTCGCTATGGATAAACAGTCGAGTATTCCAATGTCTTCGGACATCGTGAAATGTGCTTCGTGTAATGTGGTGATAAACGAAGTCCTCGCGTTTATTTGTAATAAAATTGATGTGATGGATGAGCTAAGTATTAGCCGTATTTGCGTTAGTGCTTTTACAGAGAGTGATATTTTGAACGCTAAAAACTTGTTATTTAAATCATTCAAATCAAAACATTGCGTGATATTGAAGATATCGTCTGCTTACTGAAAGAGACAGACCCGGAGGAAATACCTATTTTTGTTGCGCGTGATCTGCAAAAATTACCGCCCGTCCTATTCGATCACGTCGACGTAACAAGATTACTTAAAGATATTGTCAAGATGAGAAGCGACCTGGACCGCATCAGTGAGGAATATGCCACGGTGAACCAAGTCAAAGACCTTCGTATGGAAGTAGAATCCCTAAAAAGTGCGTCGATTGTAAATAACTTCCAACGAAATGTCAACACAAGACGAGGTGCCGCCACTTTGTCGAGTTTTGAATGTGAAAGTGGCCCCATGGGATTGTCTCCAATATGTAATCAAGAAATAACATGTAGAAGAAATGTAACAGTTTCTCCTTCAAAGAAAAGAATCACTTTTTCAGATGAAGGTAGTTCCAAAACTTCGCCGTGCCGAGAGTCTAACGGTTCATGTGTCGTCGGAGCGGGGCGTACAGCTGATACCTACGTGCCTGCAGATACGTCATCAAGTCACCGACCCCCCGCGCCCGCTCTCGCTCCTGTTGCAGTGGAGTGCGCTATCAATGCACCGATACACACGGCCGGAAAGGATGACACACTGACAAACCGAAATGACAAGCGAAAAAGTTTTTCAGAAATTGTAAGTATGAGTGAGAACGGGTTTAAGTCGCAACCGATGGATGACGGATTTGTACTTGTGCAGAAGAAGAGATTGAGAAACCGATTCCTCGGGAAAACTGGAAAAGCTATTGTAGACACAAATTCTAACTTCAAAGCTGCCGATATTAAAGTTCCTATATATATCTACAATGTGTCAAAGGAAACGACCGTGTGTGACATAAAGAAGTACATATCCAGCAAAACATACCTAGACACTGACTTGGAGAAAATGAATATGAAAACGACGAAAGAATACAATGCATTTAAAATATTTGTACCTAAATGTAAGATTGACATATTTTTGAATGAAGATTTTTGGCCTGATGGAGTGTTATACCGCCGATTTGTTGACTTTAATCGTAACGCAGTGAGGCGTAACTACCGGGATATTGACAATTCAAAACTTTTACATGGATTTGACAACCAAATTAATATCGTTTAACTGTAAAAACCTTACGAGGTCTTTCGACTGTGTGAGAAAATTATGTAAAGAAGCTAACATTGTTGCGCTGCAGGAAACGTGGCTGCTGCAGCACGACATTCCGTTACTGGGACAAATTGATGGCGCATTCTCCTTCACTGGGAAGTCGTCGGTAGATAGTTCTGCTGGTATACTTCGCGGTAGACCGTATGGTGGCGTAGCCCTGCTGTGGAGGACTGCTGTGTTCCCGAACGTGTGCGTCATTCCGTGTAGCAGTGTGCGTATCGCTGCGATAAAGATAGTGTGCGTCGATCGATCTTTATTAGTGATAACAGTGCATATGCCTAATAATTTAAATGAAAATCTGTGTGAGTTCACGGATTGTTTAAGTGAAATAAACGCTATTATTGAAGGTAACGACGTGGATATGGTGGTTATGCTCGGGGACTTCAACGCTCATCCGGGTAAGCTGTTTTCTACCGAATTATTGACTTACTGTGCGGAACAATCGTGGTCGTGCGTTGATATGGAGCTTTTACCAACAGACACTTATACGTTCGTGTGTGAGGCGAGCGGTAGCCACACCTGGCTCGATCACTGCGTAGTGACAAGCGCCGCGCGCTCCGCTATATTAAGTGCATCTGTACTTTATGATACCTACTGGTCCGACCATTATCCGCTAATGATTGTTTGTAATTTTAATGTTATTAGATCTACCTATGAACAGTCTGCGAAACAAAATAATTTAATTCTTAATAATGTAAAGTGGGGTGAAAGAGACTTGGAACAAACAGAAAAATATTTATGTATTTGTAACAGTAAATTAAGGTTAATTGACTTTCCCCCAGATCTCCGAGATTGCGCTGACAATATGTGTAATAATGACGAACATAAGCTGATAATCATTGAAATGTATGACATAATAATGAATATTTTGACTGAGGCTGCAAAGGCTAGTTTTATTGTACCTAAACGTATTAATCGTAAGTATGTGACTGGATGGAATAGGTATGTCAGTGACGCTCACAGGAGGGCACGACTTTGTTTTCAAACGTGGGTATTGGCTGGTAAACCGAAGTCTGGTTACGTGTACACTAAAATGTCTGAGTCTAGAAAGGTTTTTAAATCTAAATTAGCCTATTGTCAAAAGAATTCATCACAAATTAAAATGAATATAATTGCAGAAAATCACATAAGTAAAGATTTTTGTAGATTTTGGAAAAGTACTAAGAAGCTGAACCCAGGGTCGAGCCCGCCTGCCTGCGTAGGTGGTGAACATGACCCCCGTGACATAGCCTGTGCATTTCAGCGGCATTTCAAGGTTGAGTCCCCGCTCGGACCGGCGTCTCAGGTGCCCGCTGCTGAGAACCATTCCACCAAGCTTAACGTCAGATTTTCGGCTAAGGAAGTAGCGGTGATTATCAAGAAGATGGTGAGAGGCAAGTCATCAGGCCACGATGATCTCAGCATCGAGCACCTGAAGCACGCGGGAGTGCACTTACCTAGAGTACTCTCGATGTTCTTCAATCTTTGTATGAGTCACAGCTACCTGCCTGAGAAACTTATGTATACTGTAGTGGTACCTATCGTTAAAGATAAAACAGGTGACACGTCTGACCTGTCTAATTATAGACCTATTTCACTGGCTACTGTTATAGCTAAGGTACTGGACAGGTTGCTTGATAAGCAGTTGGAAAGGCATCTTCAACTTCATGACGCTCAGTTTGGCTTTAGACCAGGTCTGTCTACCGAGACTGCTATCCTCTCCCTCAAGCAGACTGTTCAGTACTATACCAGTCGGAATACGCCAGTATACGCTTGTTACCTCGATCTGTCAAAAGCCTTCGATCTGGTATGTTATGACAAGCTGTGGCAGAAACTGCAAGGTGAGACGGAGGTACCACATGAAGTTATCTCGTTGTTTGGGTTTTGGTATGGTAACCAACTGAATAGGGTGCGATGGGCAGGTGCACACTCGGATGTGTACGGGTTGGAGTGTGGGGTGAGACAGGGGGGGCTGAGCTCGCCCCGGCTCTTCAACTTGTATATGAACCGACTCATCGGTGAGCTCAGCAGTACTGGTGTCGGCTGTTCCATAGATGGGGTGAGCATTAACAACATTAGCTACGCTGACGATATGGTGCTGCTGAGCCCATCGATTGGGGCGCTTCGGAAACTCCTAGGCATCTGTCAATCTTACGCGGAAGCCCATGGGCTCAGATACAACGCGAAGAAGAGTGAGTTCATGGTGTTCAAGGCTGGTAACAAAAGCTACTCTCAAGTTCCACATGTAACTCTGTGCGGCGCACGTTTGAACAGGGTAAGTTCATTTAAGTATCTGGGTCACTGGGTGACCGAGGATCTGTGTGACAATAAAGACATCGAGAGGGAGCGCCGTGCGCTGTCGGTGCGGTGTAATATGCTGGCGCGCAGGTTTGCGCGTTGTACTAAACAAGTAAAGGTAACATTATTTAAGGCATACTGCCAGACCTTCTACACGTGCACCCTGTGGGCCAGCTTTACACAAAGGGCGTACAAGACGCTGAACATTCAATATAACAATACTTTCAGGATATTGTTGGGGCTGCCACGTTTTTGTAGCGCGTCGGCCATGTTTGCGGAGGCGCAAACTGATAGTTTCAACGCTATAATCAGAAAACGATGCGCCTCGCTGTTAAGGCGTCTGCGTGGCAGCCCGAACGGGATCCTGAGGGTATTGTCTGAGCAGTGGGACTCACCAATGTTAAGGAGGTGGATGCAGCTGCATGCTAAAGGTCCCTCCTATTTATAATTTTAACTCTTAGATTTTCAATTTCGGTTTTTATATTTTATGACATTTTAATTTCGGTTTTTATTTTATTTTATTCTATTTATGCTTATTTATTATTTAATTTATTTTATATTTGAAAATTTGACATTGAATATTTAGTATTTGTATTTTTGTAATTTTGTAATTATGGATTATAATATCTGAAATAAATGAATTTTAATTTAATTTATATTCCACAGCCAAAACATATTGTTAGATTCTACTTTAGAGTTAGTATTTTGCCTGTTTGTTTGTATATTTAAATGTAATAAGCTAGATTTTGTAGGAAACTAATTATTTAAAATGTTTAATTAAAAGAAATAAAATTGATTTTGTAATTCTCAAGTAACTCCATCTAGTGGTGGAAAGCAGCAGGAAATGGTCTTGCTATTCGAGTAGCAACGATAATCTTTCTGGAAGGTTCTATAATTTATTTTATCTCTGTATTTAGTAATTAATGATTGATTAAAATTAAAGGGACTGTCTAAAGATATCGGTTTATTGATCATTTACCTTGTTTACTGTTAGATTAAGTTAGTTTTAATTGTCTGAGAGAAATAAATATAATTGAATAGCGCGCCATCTACCGAGGTTGGAAGGCGTTATTTCAGAAAACTCCATACGACTGCAACTCGCTTGGAGCTCTGAATTACTAGCTTTTCAACAAAAGAGGGCGCTGACTGTCCTAAAAGAACCCATTTGCTTTTAATTATTTTAGTTTATTTATTCCTATAATAACTATAGGTGTCGTCTATGTGGCGAAATGTAACGCTACGTTACAACTACTAGTAACATAGAAACCAGATGGAGGCAATGAGACTAGTAACAACATTCGAACCACATTGAGTCACTGAGACTACTAGTAACATAGAAACAAGATGGAGGCAATGAGAAGTCAAAGTCAAAGTCAAAAATCTTTATTCCTTTCAATGCTTAATACCTAGGTATAAGATCACATAGACACGTCTTAAAAACTAAGTTAGGATGTGTGCCTTCGGAACGCGCCCACCAATGAGAAGAAGGCACAAGAAACTCATGGGGTTTTTTTTTTTCATGTGATCACGCTCTCAAAGGTCAATATTACAATTATTTGAAAGTATTATTTGAAATAGAGCAATTAAAGTCACGTCCAAGGGTTGTTATCATTAAGGTAAGACGAAGTATCATAGTACGCCTTACTGCACAATTTATGCTTTATAAAAGTTTTGAACCTGTTAATGGACATATCATATACATCTTTAGGTAATTTATTATAATAGAGCGCACATGTATTACTAAACGACCTGTTTATTTTCCGGAGCCTACTACCGGGCACGGTCAGTTCATCCTTATTTCTTAAGTTGAAATAATGAATATCGCTATTTTTACGAAAAATATCAGGATTTTTGTGAACGTATAGCAAGTTTTCGTAGATATATTGTGAATAGAGCGTTAATATATTGATCTCTTTAAATTTTTCTCTAAGTGATTCCCTGGGGCCCATCCTGTAGATAGCTCGGACAGCTCTCTTTTGCAAAATGAAAATAGCATCAATATCCGCAGCACACCCCCACAGTAGGATGCCGTACGACATGACACTGTGGAAGTAGCTGAAATAGACTAGGCGAGCAGTCTCAATATCCGTATATTCGCGAATTTTCTTAACGGCGTAAGCGGCAGAACTAAGTCTATTGGACAATGCTTCCACATGCGGGCCCCACTGAAGCTTAGGATCTAAAGTTATACCTAGAAAGACAGCCTTACTGACTAATTCAACTTCCTCATCATTAATTTTTACAACAGTTTTGACTTGTTTTACATTTGGAAGTGTGAACCGAATTAATTTAGTTTTGGATCCATTCAGTAATAAATTATTGGAATTGAACCAATCAACTATTCTAGAGAGAGCATTGTTCACATCGTCAACGTTCGACTGACGCCTTTTAACCTTGAACACCAAGGAGGTGTCATCTGCGAACAACACTATCCCATGGTTGTCCCTTACAAGGTAAGGTAAGTCATTTATATAAACTAAGAACAGGAAAGGTCCTAATATGGATCCTTGAGGAACCCCCATTGCTATCGCAGATCCGGGGGATCGTTTTCCGTTAACATCAACACTCTGGACTCTACCGCTCAGATAAGAAGAGATAAGATCCAGGGCGCTGTCCCTAATACCGTAGTGGTGTAGCTTCATGATCAATGTATTATGTTGAACGCAATCAAATGCCTTGGATAAGTCACAGAATATGCCATACGCATCATGCGACTCCTCCCAAGCATCAAATATGTTTTTAATTAACGCTATACCCGCATCAGTGGTCGAGCGCCCCTTACTAAAGCCGAACTGTTTATTATGTAAGATATTATTATCATGAAAATGTTTAAGTAGTTGCTTTAAAATAAGTTTTTCAAAAATTTTACTAAGCGTAGGTAGTACTGATATTGGTCTAAAATTGGAGGGGTCTGAGGTACTACCGGATTTAAACAGTGGAATTACTTTACTCAATTTCATTAAATCAGGAAACACACCACAATCTATACATCTATTAAATACAATGACAAGTTCCGGTAAAAGCAGTTCGATAACTGATTTAACAATCGGAACGGAGATCCCCCATAGATCTTTAGTTTTTTTAAGATTTATTTGCTTAAGCACTACAATAATGTCATGATTTTTAACATATTGGAATTTAAATATTTTATTACAATTCGGTACATTGGTTTTTAATAAACCTTCTGCAATGGGGGTAGAAGAGTTTAAAGCCTTCGTCAAAGTAATAGCTACATTGCTGAAAAAATTCTCAAATTCATTAGCGGTATCTTGATCATTATTAGTTATATTTCCATTAATACTTAATTTAAACTCGGTGTTTTTGACTGCGACTCTCCCTGTTTCAGCATTAATTACTTTCCATGTAGCTTTAATTTTATCAACACTAGTTTTTATAACAGATTTAATGGAGAGTGATTTTGCCAATATACATACTCTTTTAAATATCTTTGAATAGTTTTTAACGTAAGCTCCAAACTCCTCTGATGTATTAACCTGTCTTTCCGCGTATAACTCATATAGTTTATGTCTACTTCGATGAATGCCAACCGATGCCCAGCCACTAAATTCGCGTTTGTCGGAGACCACTTTAGATCTGGACGTAAAAATAGATTGAAATTGGTTATTAAGAACCGAAAAAAAGTTATTATATAATACATTTGGATCCGTATCACAAGGCAGAAACGGTAAAACTTTAGCTAAATTCAATCTAAGTTCCTCCAGACGAGCAGCAGTCACCGGTACGTACTTT
Organism: Idaea straminata; assembly: GCA_951213275.1. Taxonomy (NCBI): domain Eukaryota; kingdom Metazoa; phylum Arthropoda; class Insecta; order Lepidoptera; family Geometridae; genus Idaea; species Idaea straminata. Next base: position 14,408,491 of record OX577857.1, read on the forward strand.
ATTTTCCTTTTTGGTATTGGTTTTGTGACGATAGTAAAGCTGACAAACTGACCACTATGGTCCGATTCTAATTTGTTAATGATAGATTTGCTAATCGTGGTTATATTATCAGTTATATAAATATTATCAATACATGTTGCTGTAGTGTCAGTGGTTCTAGTAGGCTCCAGAAACACGTTAGACAAATTGTGTGATTTATACAAATTTAGAAGTTTCGTGGAAGAGGTACTTGCTTTCAGTAAATCTACATTAAAGTCACCACATACAAGCAATTGCTTTTTTGATTTTGTTAACATTTCATCCAAAATTTCAATAAAGTCTTTAAAATTATCAGAAACAGGTCGTCTATACACACATACTACTATTAATTGCTCCAGTTCTACACAGGATATTTCCGTTACACATTCCACAGACATAGACACGACATCTTTTCTTTCTTTATATTTTAATTTCTTGTTCAATATTATAAGAGACCCCCCCTTTGTCGTATTTACTCTACAGAATGCGCTGCCAACCCGGTGGTTGCTGAAATTGAACATGAGCTGGTGAGCCCGACGATGGTGTTCTGTTATGCATACTATGTCAATGTCCTCAGCGTTCATGTACAATTCCAGTGTTAGTATTTTGCCCTCTGTTAAATTATATATATTTTGATGCACAAGATTAATATTTTTTACATAATTTTTCTGTACTTTATTTATTTTGGGGCGTTTATTATAGCAATCGTTATTATTTGACTCGTTTGATAATGAGATTAATAATTGGCTAATATTGTTGTCTAAACTTATTTTCTTATTATTATTACTTTGTAAAGAGCTAGAGGATATCTCTACTGTCTCAAAACTACTGCAAGAGCGTCCCCCTTTTGTCTTAATAATTAATTTAAATTAATCGGATAAAGAGAACTATCCGCAGTCTGAATATTATTTATGTCATTAAACTGCGCAAAAGGCGCAGTGTATTTAGCCAAATTTTTGGCTGTAAAATTAAAAAAATAACATAGCGAAGATGCTATCTGTCTTTTGATGGAATCCGGAAGCTTGTGCTTTCCCTTCGTCAAATAATAATTATTACTAACAATAGGGTTAGAGTCAATAACATTGAACTTTTTATTATAACATGATATAGTGTTCAATGTTGAATTTAAATTATATCTAAGGTTATTTTCCGCAGCTGGCAAGTTTTTACAGTAGGGTAGTGTGAACATTACAATGTTGTCTGTGTTTAGGGAGCACAAAGTATCACAATATTTTATCAAGTCTTGTTTGTTAACACTTCCCCTATTTCCAATAAATATAACCAAACTATCGTTATTGTCAAATTTATAACTACTTATTCTTTTCATAATTTGAAGATAAGATGCAGAAGGCATGCAATAATTATTATAGACTGATAGTATTATTATAGACTAGTAACAACATTCGAACCACATTGAGTCACTGAGACTACTAGTAACATAGAAAACAGATGGAGGCAATGAGACTAATAGCAACATACGAACCACATTGAGTCACTGAGACTACTAGTAACAACATTCTAACCACATTGAGTCACTGAGAGTAGTCTCAGTGACTCAATGTGGCGTATGTTGCTTGTAGAAGCAACATACGAACCAGATTGAGTCTCTGAGACTACAAGCAACAAATCAAGCAGATTGAGTAGGTAAGACTACTAGCAACAAACAAAACAGATTGTTTATCTAAGAGCGGTGTTGGCTTAGTGGTAGATACCTTGACTTTCATTCAACGGTCGTGGGTTAGAATCCCGGCCGGCCGTGCGCCAATGTATTTTTCTTAGGAAAAATTTATGTGCGAAAATTGATATTGCTCTTACAGTGAAGGAAAACATCGTGATGAAACCCACGGCTTAGTTGGCTCCAAAAGTATTGACAAGTTCTGTCCTCTGGAAATGGTCGACTAGGCCGAAAGTAGTAGGTGTTGGGCAAGCCTACTCCATCCTCAAAAAGCCTGTTAGGTTAGGTTTTTTTTTTTTTTTTGTCCGTGCCCTTTTTTGTTTTTGTTTTAATTGAGTATTGTAAGGTTTTTTATATTTATTATGCTCACTGCAACCCTGACTTAGACTATATATTATAATCATATTTAATTTAAACTAACATTAGTAAGTTATCTTAAATTAAATTTGACTTAAAGTAGTACTTATAGTCCATCCCCGTATTATATATATAAATATACTTTTTTTTTTTTTTAATTATTTTATTCTCTTATGTAGTGTTAGTTTGTATTTAAGTTTACATAAATGGAGATTTACATTTGTATTTTTAAGTATTGAAAGTATTACCACCTCACCCCAGTGTCTCCTCACCCTGGGTTGACCTGTTAGTCTACATATATTTGTTGTAAGGTTAGGTTAAGTAAGGTTTTTTTTTTACTTGGGAAGAGATTAGGTTAGGTTAGGTTAGGTTAGGTTAGGTTAGGTTAGGTTGCCGTCGGGTGCCGCGGAAGAATCGCACCCGTTCCCGCAGCCCCGACATCACGGCGAGAGAGGAACCGGTGGAGTTTTAGTGGGTAAACCTCTGGCCGCACACCATCACAGGCCAGTAGGGAGCCCCACATACCCTCGCTACTCCCCCCCCCGGGGAGTGGCGGGATGATGCATAAGGCGCATTTCTCCACCTTATTTTTTTTTTTTTTTTTTTTGGCGCCTACTAATCCCACCGCGATGGGTGGGCCGACGGCTAATCATGATTTCCTCTGGCATGACCAGAGTCATTTTTATTTCAGTTTAATTTATATCTCAACAATAGTTATAATTTCTTAATGATATGTGGTTATACAATTTTTTAGTCTTATTTCACTATTTCAATTTTTATGCTTACGTACATTTTGTCATAAAATACATCAACTGCATTATTTCATAATTAGAAACAATTTAAAAGGAATACAATTGCTAAAACCAGTTCTTTCTATAAAAAATGTCATATGATAAATAAATTTACATATCAGTATGCTATGTTTTTAATTGTGCATTGGGTTCAAGTTTTATTTCTGCAGTTTTGCGAAGTAAGAGTTCCTTCTTTTTACCAACCATTTTGTTTCTTAACTCTAAATTTTTACAATTCAGTAGCAAGAATACCCTTCTACTTATTCCTTTTTATTACTTTCCTCGCAACTTCTTCGCAAAACCGCAGGAATTCTCCTCGTTTGTTTTTATCCGTCATGATAACACATATATTTTCAGCCGTTATGGCTGCATCAATTCTAAAACTAACATCAAGTCTAAGTCAGTCAAAAACAGGACAGTCAAGAAGTAAGTGGGGTACAGATTCCATCATTTCAGGTTCGCAGATGCACGATGGGTCCTCCTTACACTTGAATCGGTTCAGGTATTCGGAAAACCCACCGTGCCCCGTCAGAACTTGTGTGATTATTCCTGTTGGCTTGATATCTTTGACTATCTTAAATGCTTCCCTAGCATCAGGGAGGAACATTTTTGTTACAGCAGCGGTTTCCCCAGACGCATACCTACGGCTCCACTCGCGGATGGACCCTGTTCGGATTTCGCGCTTTACGTACGAGATTGGACAGCGGTCGTAGTTGGGTCTTGTTTTCATCTTGAGCGCTGCGTCCTTGGCCAGCTGATCCGCTCTCTCGTTGCCCATCAGTCCTTCATGAGCCTTTACCCAGAACAAAGAGACACCTTTGCCCTGAGCAAAAGCCACCTTCAGGTTCTTGCGGGCTTCAACTGCCAAGGGATGAATTGCATTGTTGTTTTTCAGGGTTTCTAGTGCCGCCCGCGAGTCGCTGTAGACCCCAAAGGTTCTTTCCTTCCTCCGCACCGCCTCCTCCGTGGCCCTGCATATGGCTAGGAGCTCTGCCTGGTAGACCGTGCAGTATGCAGACAGGCTAAGCTTGACGGTCGCGATCTCAGCGCCTCCGCTCCAGAGTGAGAGCGCCGCCCCGACCCGGCCCTCAATCTTACTGCCGTCCGTAAATATTCGCAGCTCCTGCTGGTTTTGGTTCTGCACTTCGGTCTCCGTCCTCAGGTTCATGAACTCCATATCCACTTGCTCTGCTGGATGCGGTGCTTCGGTTGGTGTAGCCATTAGCTCCATCTCTCTGTCCTCTGGAAGCACCTGGGATAACCCTCTCCTGGCCTCATACAGTGCGGCTGCTTCCTGTATTCTGAGGTCGAGAGGAAGTATCCCTGTCAGCACTAACGCCGAGTTCAGAGAGACGGTGCGATATGATTTGCACATTTTTTGAGCAAAGCCTCGTTGTACCGCATTGAGGTGTTTTTGGGTACTGATCTTGTTTGCTGCAGGGGCCCAGACACTAGCCGCGTAGGTGATGATTGGTTCGACCGCTGCTGTATAGATGGCTCGAATGACCTCCGGACTTAATCCCCAGCTCGCCTTCGCAGCCCTTGGCAGCTGCTTGTAGACATCAAGAGCTTTTCTGCAGATGTTTGCAATGTGTGCGTTAAATGTGAGCTTTTCATCTATTGTCAGTCCCAGAATTTTGATTTCCTTTGACATGCCAATGTGGACCCCGCCCATGACCAGGCGTGGTGCATCGTACTTAAGTTTTTTGGTCAGCACCATTGCGCAAGTCTTGTGTGGCGCAAATCTTAGTTTATTTTTGATGCCCCACTCCCGGACTCGGGCGAGGACCCCATTCGCACGCTCTTGTATTTCAGATCCTGAGTTCCCATCGAAAACCAACACGACGTCATCCGCGAATGCCTGGCAGTGTTCCCCGTTCCTTTCTAACTCCTGCAGTAGAGGATCCAGCAGGAGGTTCCACAAAATGGGACCCCCTATCGATCCCTGTACGCATCCTTTCTCGGTTTTCCTAGTGTGTTGTTCTCCTGCGTATCTAACCGCGACCTCTCGATCCTGCAGGTAACTGTCCAACAATCTTCTTATATTTACGGGACAGTTTTCCTCAGCCAGTCGGACCCTAACCGCTGGCCACCAGGCGCTGTCAAAGGCTCCCTCTATATCCAGTGATATTACTGTGACAATCTTCTTCATCTTGATCTTCTGCTGTATGTGTTGTACAAGGTTATAGTCTTCGGTGCTCCTTTGGGGCATGAATCCGTACTGGCGAGTGCTCAATCTTGGTATCAGATGCCACTTAATCCTTGCCACCATCATTTTCTCCAAGATCTTGCCGAGCACCGGCAAAAGTCCAATCGGCCTGTACGATTTGGCATTGGTGTAGTCGTCTTTTCCGGGCTTTCTGAGGACCACAACCGTGGCTCTCTTCCATCGAACCGGGAAATGACTGAGTTCCAGACATTTGTTGGTCAGAGCCAGGAATGAAGCCGGGTTGCTAAGGATTGCTTCACGGCAGATGTCCGCTGTGAGGCCATCCTCTCCGGGCGCTTTCTTTGGGTTGAAGCTCTCCACCGAGGTTTTGAGTTCCAGCATGGTAAATTGCGGGTCACAGGTTTCATCTTGTGACGCGTCGTTCACGCTCTTTGCTTGCTCTCTTATGTTTCGGTGGTTTTCGCTATCATCGTCTTCTGGGTCCCCGGGGTAAAATGTCTCCGCAAGCAGGGCCACTGACTCTTTCGGGCTGAGTACCTTTCCGTTTTTCTCCAGAGGTATGTCCTCCTGTCTCTTTGCCGTTCTTCCTATAATCCTATAAATTCCTTCCCATACACCCTCTCCGTCCTGCCTGTTACAAAAGTCCATCCAGCTCTCCGTCGCAGCCTTTCTAGCCTGGGTCTCGTACCTCTCCTTGAACTCCAGATACTCTCTGATAACGCCCTGTCTTCGGATCAGGGCCGCACATCCGATTCGTCTCTTCCTTGTAGCGACTGCCTTTTTCAAGACAGTAAGCTCCTCGGACCACCACGGGAATCCAATTTTCTCTTTGGTTTTCCTTCTTGGTATTGTAGTCTCACTTATGCATGTAATGTTTGTTATGTATTTATCTATTATTTTCTCAAGTTCCTGTTTATTGTTTATCTTTTCTATTTCACTTTTAATTAATTGATTTTCAGTATTCAAATGGGCCAGTTTCTCACGAAACTGGACCCAATTTGCCTTCTTTGTGTTGTACTTCCTTGTTGTTCTTTCTATGCTGATCCCTTTACTTTTTTCTAAATTGATTTGAAAGAGGATCCCGTTGTGGTCCGAGCCCGTCAGATCTTGACTTACTCGCCAATCTTCTACAAGGTCTAGGAGACCCAGTGTGCACGCCGTAACATCTATAAAACTGGTGTACGTCCTGCCTCCCCTCACATCCTCATAGGTTGGTGTGCTACCCCTGTTAAGTATCTGGAGCTCCAGTTCCTCCAAGGCCCCAGCCATATCCTCTCCTCTATGGTCTTGGGTTGGACTGCCCCACCAGGCGCTCTTTGCATTCGCGTCTCCACCAAACAAAATTTTTGTAGGTTTTACTTTTTGTTTGATATTTTTGATCTGCTCCAGGTATGGCTCAATGGGCAGGTCTTTTTCGAGGTAGAATGAAACTAGTGCGATCTCCCATGCTCTTGTTCGGATCCCCACAACCACGATGTTGTTGGTTGTGAGTTCTGGATACTGCAGCACATCTAGCTCTTGGTCAAAGACAGCTATGGCTGCCTTAACAGTTCCTTCTCCTGCTTTTGTGTTCTGGAAGATTCGCACTCCTCTGTAGTTCTTCATTCGCTTTATCCCGCCCACATAAGGCTCCTGTAGCAAGGCGAAGGCAATTTTTCGTTTGGAAGCCTCTATCATTAATTCGTTGGTGGCCAATTCCTTTCGTCTTAGATTCGCCTGCGCCGCGTTGTATGGAGTCGAGATATTTTGATTTGCTGCGTCGAATCTGCTCGGTACAACCTCAGCAATACGCGACCCTCGCTCTAGCCAGTGCCTCCTATTTTCTGCGAACTGGGCAATCCTGACTGAATGCATTGTGCTCGGCTGAATCTAGCTTGGCCAGCGCGCAATTGCAGCACGAGGGGATTGAGCCGGAGAGCAGATTTTCGCATTGCGCCTTCATGTGGGGTCCTCCACAGTGGCTACATTTCTCCGTGGTCTCGGTGCAGAATCGTTTGCTGTGTCCATATCCTAGGCAGACTGTACACTGAACCAGCGGCGACTGATCTTCGACCTTTATCCGCTGGATATCAATGCGCACCTCGCCCGCTTCCATCATTCGGTTCCATAGTCTAGGTGACACCTTTATCACCACGTGGCTAACGTGAGGGTTCCTCAGTTTCCTTCTATACTTGACCTCTATCCTGTCTGACTCAGCGTCAAGGTCGCGAAAAACAGCCCTATTCTGGTTCCTCAATGCTTTAAGTACGTCCTCGTCGGTGTTACTGGCCAGAACGCCCTTAAGGATGAGCAGCGGGTCCTTGTTTGTCACGTCCTCGACCCTGAGTTGGTCTCCCGCTTTTTGTATCCTTTCCCTAACCTTCTGTTTCTCTTCTATTGTCCTACATCCTACAATAATTTTCCTGTCTTTTGCCTTCCTTATCCTGTCGATGGTGACCCATCCATCCTTAGCGTTGACCGCTTCCCTGAAGGTATTCATTACCTCCTCCTTCTCCACCTTATTAGGTTAGGTTAGGTTAGGTTAGGTTAGGTTAGGTTAGGTTAGGTTAGGTTAGGTTAGGTTGCCCACCAGTCGGACAGCCTCCTCGTGGCGTGGGTGGAAACAGCGTCGATCAATCGAAGAGAAGTTTCTCGTTTCCATTGATCGGCGCTGGCCAATGGTCCGGCATTGTAGGTACACTATACATACACTCGTTGTCGGTGGTTCTCTTTAGGGGACCATCGACATCACACACACACACATTGGTTCGTCCTCGTCGGTGGGCTTTTACCATCGGCTTGGCCGAACCAATCACACACACGTACACCACACAACACTTACACTACACACAAGGTGGGGGTGCGCTTGCCTTGATTGGCCGGTGCACGTAGCTTAGGGACCCCTTCGCGAAAGTGAGGGGGGTGAGGGCCCGTTATCCCTTGAGCGTGCTCGGGACCGGAGGTCTTGCCTTAATTGGCCGGGCCGCGAGGAGCCAACCTCAATAAAAAACAAAGTGGAGCATACCACTTTTAAATAAAAAACCCTGTGTGGCAAGCGGAATGGCAGCGCGAAGCCTTCAAGATCGGCCAGGGTGTCGGGCGGGACGGTCCAGTCAGTGCCGCTTGTGCGCTGAATGGTCCGCCTCGCTCGTCGTGTCGGTCGCTACTGCCTCCCAGGAGGGTACCTGCCGCCCCCCTCTTGGGTCACCAAAATAAAGGCTTACCCGTGGTAAGGACGCACTACCCGGGTGGACTTTTGTTTCGTTCCATACTCGTGGGAATGTTATGGAATACTTAAAAATAAAAACAAAAAACGATGAAGATAAGGAGAGAGTGAAGGAGAGAAAAGAGAGACGTAGTAGGCGTGAGAAGGGACGCAAGTCCGAGAAGACAGAGGAAGGGTCCGACGGATCCGAAACGGAGATAGAAAAGCCTAGAGCTAAGTCAAGAAGCCCGGTCGCGGTTGTGAGACTAAACCGCCTGAGCACTGACGAGCTCAAAGAAAAGAGGCTGCGCAGTGAGGAGTCGAGTCTTGAAAGACAGCTGTATCTGTCTGACTCTTCAGGCGCCGACAATGTGTCTGTGTCCGGCTATAGGTCAGCTGTTAGCCGTGACAGCACAAAAGCGCAAAAACGGCCACATAGTGATGGCTCTAGCGGCGAGGAATGGGGAGGCCAATCTCCGGGCATTCCAATGAACAAGGTCCGAGGACGTGGCCGTCCCCCGTCTACTGGAGAGTATGTCGGCCTTGCACAGGCTAAGCAGCAGCTGCTTGAGACGGAGAAGCAGCAGATGAGGTTGGAGGCTGAAAAAGAGATTGTGGCGGCCGCTGCATCTGCTAGGGAGCTTAGGCTCAAGTTCCCAACAAACTCGGAGCGGTCAAAGACAGTGCCTACGGGTACTAGTGAAGTGGTTATAGGAGGTGTTGATATCCAGGAAGAGGATCTGTCTGCACATGGACTAAGCCAGCGCATCGCTGGCGATGTTAACACCATCCGGTTTGTGGCGAAAAATAGCAAAAAGTTGTGTGGCCGTTTCCAGGCTTATCTAAATGACGCCGCAGCCAGCGTCACAGAGGTGGTAGAGGAGCTCAGCCATCGCACGGCCTCAGAGGAGACCCGGCTTCTCCAGGCGGATAACGCTAAACTGAGGCGTGAAATGGCTGAGCTTCGAAAGGAGCTGACTTCTATGAGGGAACAGCTAACCAAGGCCCTGAGTGGTGGATCACTGACTCCAGGCGCCGAGAACCAGCCTAACTCGGATATGGAAGTTAGTTATCCAGAGACGCGACCCCAACAGGGAATAGATGTAGAGGAGCTGAAGCGATCACTGCTCATAAGCTTAGGTACAATGATTAGTGCCCGCTTGGCTCCACTTGAGGAGAGACTCCCGCCCGCGCCACGTGTTCGCCCGCCTTTAGCGGCGGACAGGGCCCGAGAAGACTCGATGGAACCCGTGGAGCCAGCTTTACCAGCACCACAGGTACCCTCCAAGAAGGGCAAAAGACGGGGTAAGAAATCCAAGAGTGCTCCGGCACCTCCAACTCTTGCCCCTCCAGCACCAGCTATTACCGGAGCGTCAAAGGCTGCTCCGCCAAAAGCTGCCGCGCCGTCAGCAACCGCTCCATCTAGAGAGTGGATGCGTGTCGGTAAAGGCGGGAAACGTGCGGCGAGCAAAAAGTCGACTCAGACCGCCGCCGAAATGAAGGAGAAACTGCCGAGGAAGCCAAGGTTACGCGCTCCCAAGACTGCAGCCGTAGTGGTAACTTTGCAGCCAGAGGCTGAGAAGAGAGGGGTGACCTACGCGACGGCGTTGTCCGAGGCCAAGTCCAAGATTGACTGGGTTGGCCTTGGGATTCCGGCGCTCCGCCCGCGCAGGGCTGCCACGGGAGCCCGCATATTTGAGGTTTCCGGTGTGGAGGGAGCAGAAAAAGCGGATATATTAGCGGAGCAAATAAGGGCTACCCTGGGTTCGGATTGCGTTCGTGTCCACCGCCCGGTGACCACTGCGGAGATCCGTATTTCAGGACTGGACGATTCGGTCACCGCCGAAGAGTTATCGGCGGCGATCGCCAAAGCTGGAGATTGCTCTACGGAGTCGATAAAGATCGGCACCATCCGTCAAGCCTCATCCGGCATGGGTGCTTCGTGGGTGCGCTGTCCAGTGACTGCAGCTAAAAAGATAGCGGATAGTGGCCGTCTCTTGGTTGGCTGGGTGTCAGCCAGTGTAAAGTTATTGCAGCCCAGAGGGAGACGCTGCTTCCGCTGTCTCGAAACGGGGCATGTCCGAGTGCAGTGTAAGTCAGAGGTCGACCGTAGTGACCTTTGCTACAGGTGCGCCAAGCCTGGCCACAAGGCGAGTGACTGCTCGGCAGCCTCACACTGCGCTCTGTGTGCGGCAGCCAAGCTACCTGCGGGTCATCAGGTGGGCACCAAGGCCTGCCAGGCCCCCAGGCCCAAAAAGACGAAGGCTGCAGTCGGACCAACACATCCGGCTCCAGCCTGTCCTGCCACTTCCGAAGCCCCTGCGGCTTCCCGGGAAGTGATGGATGAGTTTGATATCGACATCGAGTGTCCCTAATGGCTTACGACCTTAGACACCGATTCCTGCAGATAAACTGCAACCACTGCAGTACGGCGCAAGACATGCTGGTGGCGTCACTGGCAGAATGGGAAATTGAGGTGGCTGTGGTGGCGGAGCCCTACTGGATTCCACCTCGGAGTAATTGGATAGTGGACACGGCGGCTCTCGTTGCCATCATCCCATCGAATGCCCTGTGTGTGCCACCCCTTAAGGTCATTGCCCGTGGCGTGGGTTACGTCGCGGTGATGTGGAGGGACATCGTCGTCGTCGGGGTGTACTTTTCGCCAAACCGGCGGGACTCCGAGTTCGAGTCCTTCCTGGGCGAGGTTGGGGACCTTCTGGACCGCACACAACCTTGCCCAGCTCTTCTCCTGGGGGACTTAAACTCGTGGTCCACCAGATGGGGTAGTGCACACACTTCCTCAAGAGGAGTGCTCTTAGAGGGTTTGGTCGACGCCGTCGGTCTCACGGTCCTAAACCGGGGGTCGGTAAGCACTTGTGTGCGTTGGCAGGGCGAGTCGATCGTGGACGTCACGTTCGCCAGCCCTGCCCTTGTATCCAGGGTGCTAGACTGGAAGGTTGTTGAGGGGGTGGAATCTCTCTCGGACCACCGGTACATCCGGTTCGAGATTCGTACCCAGACCTCCAACCCTTCAGTCAGGGTGGACCGCCCCAGGTGGGCGTTGAAGCGGCTGGACCGAGTGCTACTGGAGGAGGCCGCTATCGTCCAGGCGTGGGTGCCCGTGCCGGATGCCATGGACGATGTAAACTTGGAAGCGGAACGGCTCACGGAGGCAATGACGAGCGTCTGTGACGCGTCGATGCCCCGGGTCAAGTCGCGAGGTCCATCGAGACGGGTGTACTGGTGGAGCGCGGATATTGCATCCCTGCGCGCCGCCTGCGTAGAAGCGCGACGCCCGTACACCCGACATCGGAGTCATCGACGCGGTCGCCCGCATTCGCCGGATGACGTGGACCCTGTGGGAGATCGGCTGCACGCCGCCTACAAGTCCGCCAAGGAGGCCCTGAAAGCGGCCATTGCAGCCGCTAAGGACCGCGCAAGGGACGAAATGCTCGCGTCTTTGAGTGAGGACCCATGGGGGCGTCCCTACCGATTGGCTAGGGACAAGCTCAAACCGTGGGCTCCTCCGTTAACTCAGACGCTCGAGCCACATTTCATCTCTGAGGTCGTCGCGGTGCTCTTCCCGCAGAGGGAAGACCACATTCCACCGCACATGGCTCCTCCACCACCCTCGGAGCCAACGACCCAGGAGGAGGAGGGCTCCATTGAAGTAACCACCGCAGAGATTAAGATGGTCGTCCGGCGCCTCAGTGCTAAGAACACCGCACCTGGGCCGGATGGCATACCGGGTCGCGCGTGGGTTCTGGCCTCAAGAGAGCTGGGCGACCGTCTGAGGAGACTGTTTACCGCCTGTTTCGAGCAAGGACAGTTCCCTACTCGGTGGAAAACAGGCAACCTTGTTCTTCTTCGCAAGGAGGGCAGGCCAGAAGACTCTCCATCGGGGTATCGGCCGATCGTTCTGCTGGACGAGGCGTGCAAGCTCTTTGAGCGCATCATTGCCGCACGCCTTGTCAGCCACCTCACCCGGACCGGGCCGGACCTATCGGAATACCAGTTCGGGTTTCGGAGAGAACGATCGACCGTTGGTGCTATTCTCCGGGTTAAGGCACTTGCAGAAGAAGCCGTCGCGGCTGGAGAAGTGCTGTTGGCGGTGTCACTCGACATCGCCAACGCCTTTAACACGCTTCCCTGGGCGTGCGTGAGGGAGGCCCTTCGCTACCACCGCGTACCCGAGTACCTGCAGCGCATCCTCGAGGCGTATTTGTCCGAGAGGATGATCGCCTACGAGACGCAGGATGGGTGGCGGCGGTGGCGCATGACCTGCGGCGTTCCACAGGGGTCGGTCCTCGGTCCACTCCTGTGGAACATTGGTTATGACTGGGTGCTTCGCGGTGCCTTTCTCCCAAACCTTGGCGTGACGTGTTACGCCGACGACACGCTCGTTACTGCCAGGGGGAGAACGCACCGTGAAGCAGCCATTCTGGCGACGGCGGGAGTGGCACACGTTGTGCAGCGCATCCGAGGCTTGGGGCTTGAGGTCGCCCTAGGCAAGACGGAGGCGATCTGTTTCTACGGTCCGCAGAATAAGCCACCCCGTGACTTCCACCTAGTCATTGGCGGAACCCGTGTTGCTGTCGAGTCGACGTTAAAATACCTCGGTCTTGTCCTCGACAGCAACTGGGACTTCAGGGCGCATTTCGGCCGTTTGGCGCCGAAGCTGGTTGGAGCGGCGGGTGCTCTTGCCCGGCTCTTGCCAAACCTAGGTGGTCCAAATGCTTCGACGAGACGTCTATATATGGGAGTGTTGCGCTCGATGGGTCTTTACGGCGCCCCGGTGTGGGCCGCATGTGTCTCTGATGGCGTTATCAGTACACTCTTGCGCGTGCAGAGGCTGATGGCCATCAGAATCACGCGAGCATACCGCACCGTGTCGGGGGAAGCAGCCGTCGTCTTGGCTGGGTCTCTGCCATGGGACCTCGATGCGAAATCCCTCGCGTCGCTGTACGAGTGGCGTGAGGAGGCGCGGAGTCGGGGTGACCGCCCGGCGCTCAGGGAGGTGGAGGAGCGTCGGGATGTTCTTCGCCAGGCCCAGGTAGCGGAGTGGCGGACGCGGCTGCTGGAGCCGAGGTACGGTCTCAGGACTATCGAGGCTGTAAGGCCCGTACTAGATGAGTGGCTTAACAGAAACCACGGGGCGCTAAGCTTTCATTTGACACAGGTGCTTTCCGGACACGGTTGCTTCGGAAGGTACCTGTGTCGAATACAGCGGGAAAGCGATGAGCGGTGTCACCACTGCGGCTGCATCTCCGACACCGCTCAACACACGTTGGAATACTGTCCGGCCTGGGAGGAGCAACGGCAATCTCTTGTGACGGTGATAGGGCAGGATTTGTCGCTGCCGGCCGTAGTTTTGGCCATGGTCGGCAGTGACGACGCTTGGCAAGCGACTCGACGCTTTTGCGAGGAGGTTATGGGTGCCAAGGAGTCCGCGGAGAGAGAGCGCGAACTCCTCCGCGGCACCCAGCGCCCCAGGCGCTCAAGGCGACAGGTCAGAAATGACCTGTTGCCACCTTAAACGGCTCTCGGCGGCGGACTCGGGGGGGTCCGTCGCCAATAAATGAGCCCGAGATGGCGGCGGCGTGTCCACGCCGCCTCTCGAGAGGGTTTTTCCCCGACAAGGGGTTTTTGGAGATGGGGTCCGACGGGACCAACCGCTGCCAGAGCGCATAGATGTCATCCGCAACGGTTCCTGTGCGCTCTAGCAACGCGGTGTGACTGGACACCGAGGGGTTTTAGTGGGTAAACCTCTGGCCGCCCACCATCACAGGCCAGAGGGAGCCCCACACATCCCTGCCGCTCCCCCCCGGAGTGGCAGGACGGTGCATAAGGCTGCATTTCCCCTCGTAAAAAAAAAAAAAAAAAAAAAAAAAAAAAAAAAAAAAAAAAAAAAAAGGTTAGGTTAGGTTAGGTTAGGTTAGGTTAGGTTAGGTTTTTTTTTTTTTTTTTTTTTTATTAAATAAATTTGACACCACAGACAGTTGTCCGTGCCCTTTTTTGTTTTTGTTTTTAATTGAGTAATTTAAGGTTTTTTATATTTATTATTGGGTGCTCACTGCAACCCTGACTTAAACTATATATAATCACATTTAATTTAAATTAACATAAGTAAGTTATCTTAAAGTAAATTTGACTTAAAGTAGGACTTATAGTCCATCCCCGTAGTTTTTTTTTTTTTTTTTTTTTTTTTTTTTTTTTATTGTATTATTATTATTGTCTTATGATTAGTGTTAGTTTGTTTTTAAGTTTACATAAATGGAGAATTACATTTGTATATTTAAGTATAATAAGTATTACCACCTCACCCCAGTGTCTTAAGACCCTGGGTAGGTGGGTTGACCTGTTAGTCTACATATATTTGTTTTACAATGATTTTTGTAAGTTGTGAGTTTGTTGCAGGACTGACCAGCCACCACGAGCGGCGCCCGTTCACGAGCTGAAGAGTGACCCAGCCATCGTTCTCCTCAACCATGTTGAAGGGAAGTGAACGACCCGTGTCACTACTTCACCGCAAGCAGTGTCACTATGGCGAGCATGACAGCCCCGCAACTCCTTTATATTTTTTAGGGTGAAGGCGGCATCCACGATGTTGGTAAGGACTTTAATTTTTCAACCAAAGCCTCTGCAACTGAGGTGTTACGATGGTGGATGGCCATCTTGATGTTATAGTCTACAATGTTATGGGGAGAGGCAGACAGCGTCTTCCGTATGAAATTTGCGATCGCGTCACCGTCGTCGTCCGAGTAGTACACGCACTCGATCGTGTGGCGTGAGATGGCGACGACTCCGTGTTGGACACTTTCGTGTAACATACTTCTGACCCTCTTGGTTCTTATTATTTTGACGTAGTCATATGTTTGTCCCTGAGCTTCGTGCACGGTCAGTATCTTTGACTCCTCCCCACTACCGTATCCCTTGCTGGCCAGGGTTTCCTTCTCCGCTTGCGTGTGTACTAGGTACAGTGTTCGCGGATCGTTAGGAGGTATATGGGTGCCCGTGAACTTGATCAACTTTAGTGATTTGGGTTCGGGCCTGGCGGAGTAGATTCCGTCGTACACGTCTTTCAGGGCATACGCCACGTCTTGAGGGTTTCTGTATGTACACAGAAGCTCCTGTGTAATGTGGGCGACTGCCGTTGGTCGGAAGTACTTCATCTCAAAGAGGTTGTCCCTGTCGATGTATGGGAGTTGGTTCACATCGCCCAAGAGGATGATTTCTTGTGATCCGGTTAGCCGGGTGATCATGACTAAAGAGCCAAAGTGGTTCATCAGAGCCTCGTCTATCATAAGACGTTTACAGGTTTCTGATGCCCCATTTACCAAGATAGAAGCTATAGTACGGACCCTTTGTTTTACTTGGTCTCCGTACTTGCTGACGAGCTTTTCTCTTAGGTCATTGGCCGCCTCTGTTGTTGTTGTGGCTACTATATCCTCCTCCGGAGCGAAGTGTGCCACCACCCACGTAGATTTTCCGCATCCTGGGACCCCATTTACCCACTCTATTTTAGGCACCGTCCAGGCGTCCATAGCATTATGCGAGCCATGTTCGCCTTGGATAGTGTCAGCCGTTTGTAGGATTTTATCGTCGAGCATCACTTTCGTGCACTTTGCTACGACGACTATGGGATCATCGCCAGAAATTTGGAAGGAGGGTGGTTCCTCATGAGATGATGTGGTTGTGTTTGTGTTGGTGTGTTTTGTATCTCGGGATTCCTCTACTGCCGGTACAAAACCCTCAGTTCCACTGTACGCTGCCATATATGATCCTTTTATGTCACCTATGAGGACCTTTTTTGTGGTGTTGTTGTAGATGGCGGCTTCTGCTTCCTGTAGGAGTACTTTCAGAAGACCTTCATTCCGTAGTTGGAAGGCCTCCATGATTTTTCTGCATGTCGCAATATACACCTGTTTCGATGCTCTTGTGACACCCAGGAACTCCCTAAAAGCATTGGTCCAGTGGGCCTGAAGTGTCGTCCCGGGGGTTATTTGGGGAGAATTTACCTGACCCATTTCCGCTCTGGTTCTTGGTTTGGGCGGAGGTGCCGGTATTGTTGGTGTCGGCCGAAGGGCCTGGTTTAACGCAATGGCTTGCGTGTCTCCCTTTACTTCCCAGTGTTCCTCTGCTTCCCGAGGTGATTGTCTACCACCCTTCACTAAGTTTTTGAAATGTTTAAAAAGTTTACTTGGTATTGATGAAGGACTGTCTTTGGATTTGTTTAGAGTTTTTTGTTGGTTTACACTCTCCTGGAGTCTCTCCGTCCCGCTTTTTGAGCCCGAGTCCGGCTGAGAGTCAACGTTTTGGTTTTGCCTCTGATCCTTTGCATACTTTGAGGGTAATAGGAAGGTGAGGTCCTGTCCCCTGTTCTCGTATGCAATGATCTCGTGTTGTTGAGAGGCCTTTAGGCAGCCAAAGTAGTCGGCTGCTGTTCCCGTGTCGTACTCTATTGCCATAGCGTCCAGACTGATTTTGCGGGGTAAAAGATCCGTTTCCCTTCCGAGTATCTCTAGGAATTTGTCAGCCTGAGTGTATGGTGACGTGTCTTGGTCATGGTTTCTCTCAAACATCAGTATGGTCTTATTTTTCGTCCTTACCAGTTTGAAAGTTACCCCCATGACTTCTCGGGTGGGAAGGGATTTAAAGTAACTCCTCTTGAGTGTGCACTTTTTGGTGTTTTTATGTAACAGCGCGGCCAGGCCCGGTGATATTGTGGTTCTGCCTTTGTCAGAGACGTTGCAGAATGCCAAGCCCAACCTTTCGCTGTTTGTGTCCATGAAGAGTGGGACGCATCTCGTCTTTATTCCCGGAACCCCTGTTTCCGCACATGAAAGTACCAGGTTTAATGTAATGGATGCGGGCCCTTCCCTTTGGCTGGTGTCGTTGCTTTGGGTGTTCGATAGGGTCCCTTCTTGTTCCAGGTTTTGAATGGTTTGCCCCCCACTTTCCGTGTATAATGTAGATCCGTTCCTTGCTGCGGCGGTTCTGAATGCTTTTTCGGCAAATTCTAGGAATGCTGGCCTCGCTTTCGCGTCGTAAAGTAGCTCATAGAGCTCCTCTTTTACCAGATTCCTATCTAATGCTGCTTCCAGATCCATCCTCGCAAGTTGGAACCTTGGACAGTCCAGTAGAATGTGCCACACTGTTTCCCTTTCGGATGGGTCACACTCACACTCTGGCCCGCTCTTCAGCCCGAACCTGTGTAAATATTCGGCTATTCCCCCGTGGCCTGTCAGGATTTGCACCTGAGTATGGGTCAAAGTCTCAGATCTTACTAGCCTGTATGTCTTGGCGACATCCGGTAGCATGATCCTCGTGACCTCTCCGGTGCTGGAAGTGTCGTATCTGTCTTGCCACTTTTTGACAGACTCTTCCCTGATCTTCTTCCTGACGTACGATAGGGGGATTTGGTCATAACTGGGGGGATGGTCACTTAAGGCCGCGATTTTCGCAAGCTCATCAGCTCGCTCATTTCCTGCGGTTCCTATGTGAGCCCTCAGCCAGAACAACCGAATGTTTGGTTTTGCCTTGTTGATGTTGTTTTTTATTTGTTGCACCAGAGGGTGCAGTGCTTTCGCGTTGGACAGCAACTCTAATGATGATCTGGAGTCACTCATAATGTTGACTTCGAGAGAATCACTGTCCTTTGCCATGAGCACCGCTCTGTGCAAGGCGTAGAGTTCAGACTGAAAGACCGTGCACGCCGGGTTTAGTGTAAACGTGTTGTGTTTGGACTCCTTGCCATCCTCCCACATAGTGGCTGCAGCTCCTACTTTTTCCTGGATTTTGCTGCCGTCTGTATAGATGTGGGGCCCTATGATTTTGTGTTTTTGGAGCGCATCGGAGTCCAGTGTGTCCAGTAATGTATATTGTAGAGTGTTGATGTTGGCCGGATGTGCCTGGTCTAGGAAGCCTATGTTGGTTTCTAGCTTCCTTCCAGGTGGAATATATGTAATGTCCTGTCTTTTTTTGGCTAAGTAGAGAGCCGCTACCTCTTGTACCTTCAGGTCTATTGGTAATAGTCCCGCTAAGGTGAGGGCTGATGTTGTGGATACCGTGCGGTATGCTCTGCAGATTTTAATAGCTACGGCCCTTTGTATCGAGCTGAGAGGTTTCTTAACCATCTCCAGTTCGACAGCTGAGGCCCATACGCTTGCCGCATACAACACGATTGGCTCTATTACCGCCGTGTAGATGGTTCTAGTTATCTCGGGATTTAGACCCCATGAGACCCTCGCTGTGCACGCTAGTTGTTTGTATATGTCCGCCGCCCTTTTACAGGTTGCAGTTACGTGCTCTTTGAAAGTCAGATGATTGTCTATTATAAGGCCAAGGAGTTTTGTACTGTTGGTATACTCCAACGGTACTCCTGACATTAGTAGTTGCGGTATGTCAAACTTAAGCTTCTTTGTGAATATAATGGCATTGGTCTTATGTGCCGCAAAGTTGAGCTTGTTTTGTCTTCCCCACTGCACTACCTTGTCGAGTATGTTATTGGCCCTCTCCTCTATAGCTGCAGAGGAGGTTCCCGAGAATACCAGAACCACATCGTCTGCAAACGCTTGGCAGTGAACTTCCCCTCCGTTGAGTGTTTGTAGTAGTGAATCCAGGATAATGTTCCAAAAAGTTGGTCCTCCAATGGAGCCTTGTACGCAACCTTTTGTGGTTTCCTTTTCGCAAGAACTTCCTGCGTAATTCACCACCACTTTCCTGTCGGATAGGTAGGATTCCACCATTTTGAATAAGTTTGCCGGACAATGTTTTTTGGTAAGTTGATGTTTTAGGGCCGGCCACCAGGCGTTATCGAAGGCTCCCTCTATATCCAGCGACACCATAAGAACGATCTGTTTGTTGTTGATCCGTTCTCTGATGTGTTGGACTAAGTCGTAGAGAGCATCCTCGGTTCCTTTCTGTGGCATGAACCCATATTGGTTTTTGTGGAGTTGTGGCAAAGTGTGCCACTGGATTCTTGTGACCATCAATTTTTCAACTGTTTTCCCTAGTACCGATAGTAAACCTATGGGTCTATAGGATTTGGGGTGAGTGTAGTCCTCCTTTGCTGGTTTTCGGAGGATAATGACATGGGCTACTTTCCATTGCCCCGGGAAATGTCCTAGCGTCAAACATTTGTTTGCTATAGCTAGGAAGATCTCGATGTTGCAATGTATTGCGGCTGAGCAGATGTCCGCCGTTAGCCCGTCCGGTCCTGGTGCCTTTTTGGGATTTTGTGCCCTTAACACTGCATCTAGTTCCGATGCTGTGAAGGGTGGATCATCCTCTTTAAGCTCCTGGCTGAAGTCTACACTCGCGAGTTGTTGTTTGATGGTAATGTGATGTTGCTCCTCCGTCGATGGATCATCGTCCGGATAGAATGTTTTTGTTAGGAGTTCTGCTGACTTTTCAGGAGTGAGAGTGGCGCCATTGGCGTCTCTGAGGAGCATTTCTTCTTGTCTACCTCCAGTTCTCCTGATAACTCGGTAGATTTTGTCCCACATGCTCTCTCTCTCTTGTGTCGTGCAGTACTCCTTCCAGTGGTTGGTCTGGGCACTTTTTGCCATTATTTTGTATAACTCCACTTGTTCTGTGTACTCTTCGATTACAAAGCACCTGCGAGTTGGAGCTGCATTTCTGATGCGTCTTTTATATCTTGTTACGAGTTGTTTCTGCCTTTGCAATTCCCTTGTCCACCATGGAGGGTCCGTTTTGACCCTCATTTTGCCTTTTGATGGGATGGTGTTTTCACAGGCCTTGTGGATGGAAGTTATGTATGCTTCAACAACTCGCTCCAGCTCCTCCGTCTCCCTTATGCCGTTGATGTTTTCCACCGTGATGTTAATTTCCTGGAGTATTAACTGAAGTGTGTCCTTGAACATATTCCAATCTGCTTTTTTGGTGTTATACCTACGTGTAGTGTTGACTGGAACGGGTTCCAGCCTATTCCACAGCTGTAGGTTGAAGCAGATGGCGTTGTGGTCTGATGTTGTTACCGACTCGTCCACTCTCCAGTCCCGTACTCTTCCTAACAGGTTTTGGCTGCACGCTGTCACGTCCACGTGACTTGCGTACTCCTTGCCCCTCCTGTAGGTTTGGAAAGTTGGTGTGTCTCCGACATTAAGGATATGGAGGTTCATTTCGCTCAGAAAAGCGCTGTATTGGTCACCTCTTTCGTTCTCAGAGGCGCTGCCCCACCAGTGGCTCCACGCATTTGTGTCTCCAGCCACAATGAGGTCCGATGTATTAAGTTTATCGCAGGCTCTCTGTATCCGATTGAGATATGGGTGTATGTCATTGTGCCCATCCAGGTATATAGATAGTACCCCAAGCCGCAAGCTTCCATTTTTGAGCAAGACTGCCGATTCGGTCTCGGTTACAATCTGGGGATCGTGAACGATTTCCAGATTGTCTCCGAACACGATTATGGCTGCCTTGACTGGTCCGTTTCTGTTAAGGGTGCACTGGATGACTTTCGTGCCCGGGTGTTGTTTCAGTATTCCGGTGTTGCTCGTATATGGCTCTTGCACCAGAGCAACTGAAATTCCCCTGCCCTTAGCTTCACGGATTAGGTCGGCGGTGGCCTGTTTGGATCTTTGTAAGTTTGCCTGGATGAATTTTAGGCAATATATACCTGGATTGGGTTGTTGTGTTTGTTGGGTGTTTATGTCATGTTGTGTGGTGCCCTTAGCAATACGCTATTCTGGAGCGGGCTATAGCGTCCCATTTTGCCCGCTCCAGACAGTGCTCGCTATAGGCAATGTGTGACGAGTCCCTCTCTTTTATGTCAGCGCAGTTTTTGCACTTTGGAGACTCTCCCGCTATTCTGCTCGGGCATTTGTCCCATGTATGGGCCTCGCCGCAGTAGCTGCACAGTTGTTGTTTTGCTTTGCATACTGCTGCTGTGTGTCCAAAGCCCAGACATTTCGAGCATTGTATTAGAGGGGAGCAGTCTTGTACTGGTCTGCGCTGAAGACCTATATAGACCTTTTCGGTCTCTATAAGTCTTTTATGTATGATTGGGGGTACCTCAAGGACGGGGTGGCACTCCAGAGGGTTCCGTGCTCTTTTCCTATACCTAATCTTCACCGGTGTTTCCTTCAGGTCGACGTCCTCAAGAAGTTTTTTGTTTTGGGCAAGGAGATTTTGTATAATCTCCTCGTCCGTGTGGTAGGCAAGTACATCCCTTATTATTACTAAGGGATTTCCTACCTTTGGAACATCGACCTGGAGGGACTGGTTCCCTTTTAGGTTTTCTTTAATTAGGTGCAGGTCCTCCTTGGTGCCACACTTTAGCACCACCTTTTGATTCCGGGCTTTCCGGACATGATCGACCTTGGCCCCGGTTCGCTTGGTGTCTAGCGTGACCCTTATTTCCTCCACCACCTTTTCCCCGGTGTTTTTGGGGTTTTTGGAAGAGACAATTAGGGTATAGTTGGGGCTAGGTCGAGGTTTGGGTGGTGGTTTTAGAGTAGAGGGCCTACTCGGTACCGGGATGTTTGTTATTGCCGCATATGTTGGTCTTTGCGGTTCCCGATCAGAGCCCTCTATCTCACTCAGTTCGTCCCTGAGGTTGGTAGTTTTAATGTTTGGAGGTGTGCGCATAATTGATTCCCTGTTTACTCTGAGTTCAGAGCGCACAGCCTCCATTTGTTCGCAGAGCGGATGAAGCTGCTCTGCTATGTCAATTATTGGATGGGGAGGTGGGGTGTGGGGATTTTGCTGGTTTTCTTTTATAATTAGTTTTAATTCAGCAATTTCCTCCACTATTATTTTGTGGTTGTTGCTGCTGTCTGCGTTGAGACCGGATCTTGTGGTCTCTATAGCTTGCAGCAGCTCTTTTTGTTGTTGTTTTAAGAGTTTGGTTTGTGACTCCGCTTCCCTTCGGAGGCCGTCCAACTGGGACGACAGTGTTTCGATCTTCGTTAACACTGTCTCCAAGCTTGGACCGATGTTTAATGTGGTCGTGGACCGGGTTTGGTCCTTTTCCACGGCCTCTTGAAGATCTTTTATCGACTTCACGTCTTGAGTAAGTGTTGTGATTGCCGATGCGATAGTGTCGATCTTTTTGTAGGGTTCCGGAGTCTCGAATTGGAGCCATTTCTTGATGGCCTGTGCCTCCTCCTTTGTTTGGGCAAGGTCTTCTTTAACCCTCTTGAGCTCATCCGCGTTTTGGCTCGTTATTCTGGTTATGGCCTTCGCGTGAGCTCTTTCGACGTTCACCAGTTCTTTGGCGTGTCTTGCTCTCTCATGTTCCAGATTATATTTGTGACGTGATCTGGAGTCAGAGAGAGAGAGGGTAATCTCGTAGAGATTTTTGAGGCACTCTAGGGCGGTAACTTTACTCTCCCTCTTCATGTTACCGGCCTTTTCGAGAGCCTCCTTGCCCAACAGGAGTTGATTGTTGGCCTCCCTTGACGCTAGGTCCATCACTATTCCCGTCCCCCGAGCCGTAGAGCTTACCAGCATGCTCACTCTGCCTTTTGGAGCCGCTGCTGTTTCCTCTATTATGGACCTGGACCCGAAGGACTCTTCCTCATCCTGGATGTCTTGACGAGGAGGGAGGTCCCTTTCCCATCTCGCGAAGTTGTCTACCGCGAGATCTTCCGGGATTTCAAACTCCGACAATGATGTCCTGCAGGAGTTCGTCCTAGATGGTATCATATCTGATAGTGATACCATCGTTTCCTCCCTGAAGTTGGGTTTTGTGATGGACCCGGTTGACTCTTGTCTTTGTGTGTTTGTGTGTGTTTGTGTGTGTGTTTTAATGTCTGTGGGTGACGCCGCCATCCGTGGCCCGTCCTCGCACGTCGAGGGTTCCTCGAGCCGCGTATTGTCCACCGGAACAGGCGCTGTTGGCATCTCCCTGGAACTCTGCGCACCTTTCGTGAGCACCTTGAGCCGAAGAGAGGTTGCTGTTTGCCTTTCCGTCCTCCTCCGGGGGGGTTCAACCTCGGAGGCCGACTTCACCCTTTTAGTAATTTTAGATGATGACATATTTGTTCTACGACTTGGATGTAATATGTTAGTAAAAACGAGTTTCTTTTTTTTAATATATTTTGTATGGTTTTTTTTTTTTTTTTTTTATTTATTTGGGGATGGACTTACTTGGTGACTGATGACCGTCGTCCGATGTCCTGGCGATGATGTTGCCGTTGATGTTGGGTGTTGCGGTCAGGGCCGCTGCGAGCACCGCACTCGCACGTGCAGAGCCCGATGTTGTGACTACTGTCGTTTGTACAGTGGTGCGTCCGTACACCAGTGTTTGTGGGTTTGTTAGAGTGATATTTTGGGGGGATGGGGGCTAATTTTTAGTTTTTCGCCTAAAAACCGTAGGGGCCAATTTGTAGTCCTCGTTCCTACGAGTCGTTTAAGCCCACTCTTGGTGTTCTACGACCTGTGGTTGCCGAGATATTGGCAGAGGGGTTTTTTCGAAGGTTTTCCGTCTTTCCGGGCGGTTAGTGGTTTTTTCCGGAAATCCGCCGGGGCAGGATTGTAGGCCTTAGTCTTCCGCTTCGAATGAGCCCTCTTGCGACTCTGTAGCCCCTCTGGAGGCGAAGTTACAGCCCGAGGGGATTTCACCCTGGAGGGGGGGGGGAGGAGGTGAGAGAGGGGATGTTGAGGGTGGTTAAGGGATGTCTAACAGGGTTAGGTAAGGTAACGGGATAAAATGAGAAGGGGGGGGGGGGGGCGGAAATGGGGGGGGGGGGAGGAGGTGAGAGAGGGGATGTTAAGGGTGGTTAAGGGATGTCTAACAGGGTTAGGTAAGGTAGCGGGATAAAAATGAGAATGAGGGGGGGGGGGAAGGGGGGGGGGAGTAACAAGGAAGGGGTTGATAATAAAGGGGGGGGCACTAGGACTTGGTGTGACCACTGGTGTGTAAGGGTCGTCTTAGCACTGTCCTTTACCAAGTGGGGGTTGGGGAGGGAGGGAGGATTTTTTATTTTCGGGAATGGGGGTGTTTATGGGTGGGAGCAAAAAGGTCTAGTCTTCCCAATTCCAGGAAGCCCAAACACTATGGGGTTAGGATTGGTGGTTGGGGAGAGCCCTCGTTAGGTGGTGAAAGCCGAAGGCGAAGTCTCGAGCTGGTTTGATATGGCGGCTTCGAAGCTCCCAGTCGTGGACGGAGGCCTGTTGCGTCGATGGTTGACGTCACTGTCTGGCGCCGGTCCGTCGCCTCGTGTCGCCTCGTGGTCCAACTAGGTTAATATCCACGTGTTTTTTTGGCGCTGGGGATGTTAATAGCTCCTAAACCGCTTGTCCGATTTTTGCTCTGAAACTACCCTCGGATAGCTCTCGTAAAGCCCCACAAAGTGATATAATTGAAATCTCGCTCACCTTGGTGTTCTTGATGTTATTAAGGCCCAAAGTTAGGGGTGAATAACTCCCCAATCCCGTGTTAGAAATTCCCACAAACACTTTCCTAGGTGTATTGGACACTCACACTGCACTGTACAAACTTTCACGCGCGTAGCTCCACTTTTTACAATTTTAGTGAATTTTTTTCGTGGAGCTGATGTTTATTGTGTCGCGTATGGTGCGGTACTGGGTTAGGTTAGGTTAGGTTAGGTTAGGTTAGGTTAGGTTAGGTTAGGTTAGGTTAGGTTAGGTTAGGTTAGGTTAGGTTAGGTTAGGTTAGGTTAGGTTAGGTTAGGTTAGGTTAGGTTAGGTTAGGTTAGGTTAGGTTAGGTTGCCCACCAGTTGGACAGCCTCCTCGTGGCGTGGGTGGAAACAGCGTCGATCAATCGAAGAGAAGTTTCTCTTTTCCATTGATCGGCGCTGGCCAATGGTCTGACATAGTAGGTACACTTAACATACACGCATTGTCGGTGGTACTCTTGGGCTGCGGTTGGCTCCTCGCCTTTCGACGTCATTGCGAAAGGTCGAGGAAGCGTCTTCGCGGTCCTGGGGGATCACCGGCATCACACACACACATGTTGGTTCGTTCTCGTCGATGGGTTTTTACCGTCGGCTTGGGCGAACCAATCACACACACACACACACACACACAGACACACACACAAATACACCACACACACACACACACTACACAGGGCGGAGGGTGCACTTGCCTTAATCGGCTAGAGCACGTGTAGAGTAGGTAACACACACACGAAGCTGTGGATCAGCAAACAAAACAAAATGACAGACGCGAATTGTAAGAGTATTACCCAGGTGGGTCCCGTTCGCAACGCGGACGGGGAATCCCACCCGAGTTGTCTTGTCTCGGCAGATTCTGCCGGAGCAGGGCAGCTCGGTAGGCCCTATCGTATTATGGGGGGGCCAACAATCGCTGAAGTTTTGGGGGGGGAACGGGGGAAGACGGACGAGGAGAGGGGGTTGAAAAGGGGGGAGGAAAGGATAGGATTGGGGAAACTAGGGGGGGCGAGTGGGAAAGACAGGGGAACTGGGGGGGAAATGGGTGATGAAGAAGTGGGACGCAATGTGGAAAGAAGAAGGAATAGGATTGGACCTGACTGTCAAAAGGAAAGGAGTCCTATTAAATCTCCAGTCCTTCTAACGATGAGCGAAAGGAGAAGGATGGATCGAGAGAGGAGCTGGGATAGAGATGTGGACAGGCCCTATGGTGCTTTAAGAAGCCCAGCAGACTCACTGTTTGGGAGCTGTCGTTCCATCGGTAGGAGTGAGGATGAGGTCGACATCCTGTCTTGCTCATCGATCTCGATGGACCAGGCACCGGATAAACCACAGCGCAAACGCCATGCTGAATCCAATGAGGAAGATGGTCCGAGAAAGGTTAACACCGCGCGGAGAGGAGGTCGTCCGCGTACCTACTCGAAGGCCGATTTCCTCAAGGACAGACCTTCTACTTCGGCGGATTGCAATGTGCGGGACCTTGGATCCAGTGAAAGCTCCGAGGGGTCCAAAAGTGCTGGGGACGATCCTAAATCTGTGAAAAGGCTCCGAAAGCAAGCCAGGCAGGGCATCAAGCTTCTGACTGAGTTTGCCCAATCGTGCGGTGACCTTGGCAAGGGACATAAGGGTAAGCTCAGTCGAGCTTCTGCACTCCTGATCGAGGCAGTCGAGAGCCTAGGTGTAGTCAACACCAATGCGCCAACGGAGAAGCTCCAGAAGGAAAATGAGCTTCTCCGAAGCAAGGTATCGGCACTGGAAAGAGAGATGGCAGATATGCGAAACCAGCTGCAAAGGCTAAACGAGCATCAGACTGGGAAGTCTGACGTGGTCGAGATGACCGAGGCTGAGGCCGAGGCTGAGGTGTCGAAAGAGCTGCCTGGGGTATTGATAGCCGGGAGCTCTGGGAAGACAAAGCCGGCTGACATAGAAACGGATGAGTATGCGAGGGCCATATTCAGTCAAGTGGCTAAATATATGGATGCTCGGTTCGAGGCAATCAGTGCCAGACTGCCTCCCGAAGAGCGGCTTCGTCCACCCCTAGCTGCTGACCGTCAGAGGAAGACTACACAACGGGCGACACAGCCTGTTGCTGCTCAAGCGACAACGTCAACTTATGCGGAGGCAGCCAAGGGGCAGAGCAAAAGGAAAAGGTCTCGAGGCAAAACGTCTCTCGCAGCTCGCGACGCCCTTCTAGCACGAGCCAACGAGACAACAATTCAGCCTATGGCTGCCCAAACGAGGCCATCAGTTTCTTCGCAGGATGCAACACAGGCGAGACCGCAGACCAAGGCACCTGCAGAGTGGACTACCGTTGAACGAGCGAAAAAGCCACCTGGGAAGTCGTCAACCCAAACTAAGGGGCCCCGTCTGCAGGTGCCAAAGTCGTCGGTCGTGGTTCTCACCATAAGCCCGGCTGCCTTGGAAAAGGGACGCACTTACGCAGATGCCATTGCAGTTGCTAAAGCTAAAGTGGATATCTCCGCCCTCGGCATTCCACCGCTTGAGGGGATCTGGCCGACGGCTACCGGAGCTCGAAAGCTAGAGATTTCGGGCGCCGATAGCAGTACGAAAGCGGATCTCCTCGCGGCTAAACTTCAGGAAGTGTTTCGCCCCGACGAGGTCATGATCACCAGGCCAACCAAAAGCGCAGAACTGCGTGTAGTTGGCCTCGATGACTCGGTGACGGCTTCTGATGTGGCGGCTGCTATCGCTGCTGTGGGCGGAGTGCCATTAGAGGGCATAAAAACAGGGGAGATTCGGCGTAGTCCCTCCGGCCTCGCCTCCATCTGGGTGCGCTGCCCTATAGTGGCAGCAAAGAAGGTGACGGAGGCCAAACGGCTTCTTGTGGGTTGGGTGGCAGCTAAGGTGAAGGTGCTGGACTCCAGGCCCTTCCTTTGCTACCAATGCTTGGAGCGTGGCCACGCTGGAAAGTGCTGTTCCGCAAGAATTGAGACGGGGGGTCTTTGTTTCCGGTGCAGTAAGCCGGGTCACAGGGCCGCCCAGTGTTCAGCGGAGCCGCATTGCGGTCCGTGCGCCAAGGTTGGTGCAACCGCCACTCACATGGCAGGATCTGCTACCTGCCAATTGGCTCAGAGGAAAACCGGTAAGAGACCGGTAGCTGGGAGGACGCAGAAACCACGCCGTCAATAAATGGCAGTTTCGGTTCTGCACGCGAATATCAACCACTGCGGGGTGGCACAGGACCTTATGATCCAAAGTGCCGCGCAGTGGTCGATATCATTGGTGGTGTCGTGCGAGCCATATTCGGTCCAGAATAATCCGTCCTGGATTGCGGACGTGGACGGTGTGGTAGCTATGACCTCCAGGGGTGCGGTTGGTTCTCCTCCATTTTCCTCTGTGGTAAGAGGCCGGGGATGTGTGGCTGCATTGCTGGACGGGGTCGCGTACGTTGGTGTGTACATATCGTCCAATGCATCCCGGCCGGCGTACGTGGCCTTCCTCCAAGAGCTGGAGTCAGTCATGGGCCAATTCCGCTCACACCCATTGGTGGTTACTGGGGACTTCAATGCGAAATCAACCGCGTGGGGGTCCCCGCGGACCAGTGCCATGGGTCGACTCGTGGAGCGATGGGCGGAGGACCATGAGATGCTCTGCCTGAACCGCGGGACGGTATCGACGTGCGTGCGACCCAACGGTGAATCGATCGTCGATCTGACGTTTGCCAGTCCTTGTGTCGCTTCTCGCGTTAGGGACTGGAGGGTTCTTGAGGGAGTAGAGACGCTGTCGGATCATCGCTATGTCCGATTCAGCGTCTCAGCCCAGACCTCGGGCCCTTCGGCTCCTGCACCGTCTCGCGAGGAGGGTCTGCGCTGGTCCTTGAGCCGACTGGATCGGGACAGACTCGCAGAGGCAGCGATGGTAGAGGCGTGGGCGACAGTTCCTGAGCGCCCGATTGACATCGACACTGAGGCAGAATGGTTCCGGGGGGCGATGACTCGCATCTGCGACTCATCAATGCCCCGAACCGGACCCCAACCACCGAAACGCCGGGTGTACTGGTGGAATGACGAGATAGCGCAGCTCCGTAGGGCCTGCGTGGTTGCTTGGCGTCAGTACTCCCGGCATCGTCGGAGGCGCAGTCGAGGTGTAGATTTTGCTCAAATCGAGGTGGAGCTTCACCAATCGTACCGCGAGGCTAAGCGAGAACTAAAAGTGGCGATTCTCGAAGCCAAAAATAGGGCCAGGGAGGAGATGCTGGAGACTCTGAATCATGATCCATGGGGGCGACCTTACCGCATGGTGCGGGGCAAGCTGCGCCCGTATGCCCCACCTCTGACCCGGAGTCTCCAGCCTCAGCTCGTTGAAAGGGTTGTGGAGAGCCTGTTCCCCGAAAGGGGTGAACTCGACCCACCCAACATGCTGCCGGAAGAATACATCGAGCCGGACGAGGAGACGGAATCTGTCGAAGTTTCGTCAGTGGAGCTGCGTCTGGCCGTCAAGCGTATGACGGCAAAGAATACTGCACCCGGCTGGGATGGAGTCCCGGGTAAAGTTTGGGCGCTTGCCTTGAAGGAGTTGGGGCCACGGTTTCTCCGTTTGATCAGCGCGTGCTTGGAGCGGGGGCAGTTTCCCCATCTATGGAGGATGGGCAAACTGGTTTTGCTCAGAAAAGAGGGTCGACCGGCTGAGTCTCCATCCGCGTACCGCCCCATAGTTTTGCTCGATGAGGCGTGCAAGCTCCTCGAGAGAGTCGTAGCTGCGCGCCTCGTCGCAAATTTGGGGAGAGACGGTCCGGACCTGGATGACTCGCAGTTCGGCTTTCGCAGGAACCGCTCAACGGTCCATGCAATATTGAGGGTAAAAGCGCTGGCGGAGGAGGCAGTTGCCCAGGGTGAGGTCGTCTTGGCGGTGTCCTTAGACATCGCCAATGCCTTCAACACCCTCCCCTGGAGGGTCGTTAGGGAAGCGCTGCGGTACCACCGAGTGCCTCCCTACCTCTGCCGCGTTATTAGCGCATACCTTAATGACCGTTGGGTAGTCTACCCTGCACGCGATGGTCGAATGGGCCGCCGGCAGGTAACTTGCGGTGTTCCACAGGGGTCTGTCCTCGGACCACTCCTGTGGAATATCGGATATGACTACGTCCTCCGTGGGCGGAATCTCCTGGGCGTGGGCGTGATTTGCTACGCAGATGACACGCTGGTAACCGCCCGGGGGAGCACGTTCTATACCGCCGCAGCATTGGCTTCGGTCGGCGTGGAGGACGTGGTCGGCCGGATTCGACAACTCGGATTGGAAGTGGCCCTGAGTAAAAGCGAGGCCGTGTGCTTTCACGGTCCATACTCCATGGCCCCAACAAGTCCATATGTGACTGTGTGCGGAGTGAGGGTGCCAGTTTGCTCGACAATGAGATATTTGGGTCTCGTCCTCGACGAGTCCTGGAAATTTACACCTCATTTCGAGCAACTGGCACCAAAATTGGAAAAAACAGCAAGGGCTCTCTGTAGCCTTTTGCCCAACATAGGAGGTCCTTCGGTTGCCTGTCGCAAGCTCTACGCGGGCGTAGTGAGGTCGATGGCCTTGTACGGGAGTCCAGTGTGGGCGGACACCCTCACGAACCGAAGCCAAACGTTACTGCGCAAGGCGCAGAGACTGATGGCTGTGAGGGCGATACGTGGATACCGCACCATCTCGTATGAGGCCGGGTGTGCGTTGGCCGGAGCTCTGCCATGGAACCTGGACGCGAGGGCCCTCGCGTCGGCGTTCCGCTGGCGTGAGGAGGCGCGACTCCGGGGCGACCGGCCGGCTCCACAAGAAGTGGAAGGACAACGGCAGGCGCTCCGCCAGTATGCCGTGGCGGAATGGGAGGCACGCATGACGCGACCCCAAGCCGGTCATAGGACCGTTGAGGCCCTACGTCCCGTAATGGACGAGTGGATGGATAGGCGCCACGGGGCTCTATCTTACCGGCTGACGCAGATACTTTCCGGGCATGGATGCTTCGGAAAGTATCTGCATCAGATAGCCCGGAAGGAGCAGGACACTCGTTGCCACCACTGCTCTAGCGCCGTGGATACTGCCGACCACACGCTCCAGGTTTGCGTGGCTTGGAGTAACGAGCGGGACGACCTGAGAGCGGTGGTGGGAAGTGACTTGTCTCTCCCAGTCATTGTGGCGGCGATGGTGGAGGATGAGGCCGCATGGGCGGCTGTCCTTTGCTTCGCCGAACGCGTTATGTCGGCAAAAGAGGCTGCAGAAAGGGAGCGGGAGAGGTTCTCTCGTTCCAACCCTGGAGGGGGACGCACAGGGCGTCGCAACGACCTGATGCCTCCATAACTGGGCCCATAGGTGGCAGACTCGGGGGGGTCTGTCACCGTGTAAGGGCCCGAGCGGGGTGCACGTGGTTCCCGTGCACCGCTCAGGAGGAACAGGTCGAACCGTTTGGAGAGGGGTCCGCCTGCAAACGGACCATCGCCGTCGGGTGCCGCGGAAGAATCGCACCCGTTCCCGCAGCCCCGACATCACGGCGAGAGAGGAACCGGTGGAGTTTTAGTGGGTAAACCTCTGGCCGCACACCATCACAGGCCAGTAGGGAGCCCCACATACCCTCGCTACTCCCCCCCCCCGGGGAGTGGCGGGATGATGCATAAGGCGCATTTCTCCACCTTAAAAAAAAAAAAAAATAAAAAAAAAAAAAAAAAAAAAAAAAAAAAAAAAAAAAAAAAAAAAAAAAAAAAAAAAAAAAAAAAAAAAAAAAAAAAAAGGTTAGGTTAGGTTAGGTTAGGTTAGGTTAGGTTAGGTTAGGTTAGGTTAGGTTAGGTTAGGTTAGGTTAGGTTAGGTTAGGTTAGGTTAGGTTAGGTTAGGTTAGGTTAGGTTAGGTTAGGTTAGGTTAGGTTAGGTTAGGTTAGGTTAGGTTAGGTTAGGTTAGGTTAGGTTAGGTTAGGTTAGGTTAGGTTAGGTTAGGTTAGGTTAGGTTAGGTTAGGTTAGGTTAGGTTAGGTTAGGTTAGGTTAGGTTAGGTTAGGTTAGGTTAGGTTAGGTTAGGTTAGGTTAGGTTAGGTTAGGTTAGGTTAGGTTAGGTTAGGTTAGGTTAGGTTAGGTTAGGTTAGGTTAGGTTAGGTTAGGTTAGGTTAGGTTAGGTTAGGTTAGGTTAGGTTAGGTTAGGTTAGGTTAGGTTAGGTTAGGTTAGGTTAGGTTAGGTTAGGTTAGGTTAGGTTAGGTTAGGTTAGGTTAGGTTAGGTTAGGTTAGGTTAGGTTAGGTTAGGTTAGGTTAGGTTAGGTTAGGTTAGGTTAGGTTAGGTTAGGTTAGGTTAGGTTAGGTTAGGTTAGGTTAGGTTAGGTTAGGTTAGGTTAGGTTAGGTTAGGTTAGGTTAGGTTAGGTTAGGTTAGGTTAGGTTAGGTTAGGTTAGGTTAGGTTAGGTTAGGTTAGGTTAGGTTAGGTTAGGTTAGGTTAGGTTAGGTTAGGTTAGGTTAGGTTAGGTTAGGTTAGGTTAGGTTAGGTTAGGTTAGGTTAGGTTAGGTTAGGTTAGGTTAGGTTAGGTTAGGTTAGGTTAGGTTAGGTTAGGTTAGGTTAGGTTAGGTTAGGTTAGGTTAGGTTAGGTTAGGTTAGGTTAGGTTAGGTTAGGTTAGGTTAGGTTAGGTTAGGTTAGGTTAGGTTAGGTTAGGTTAGGTTAGGTTAGGTTAGGTTAGGTTAGGTTAGGTTAGGTTAGGTTAGGTTAGGTTAGGTTAGGTTAGGTTAGGTTAGGTTAGGTTAGGTTAGGTTAGGTTAGGTTAGGTTAGGTTAGGTTAGGTTAGGTTAGGTTAGGTTAGGTTAGGTTAGGTTAGGTTAGGTTAGGTTAGGTTAGGTTAGGTTAGGTTAGGTTAGGTTAGGTTAGGTTAGGTTAGGTTAGGTTAGGTTAGGTTAGGTTAGGTTAGGTTAGGTTAGGTTAGGTTAGGTTAGGTTAGGTTAGGTTAGGTTAGGTTAGGTTAGGTTAGGTTAGGTTAGGTTAGGTTAGGTTAGGTTAGGTTAGGTTAGGTTAGGTTAGGTTGCCCACCGGTCGGACAGCCTCCTCGTGGCGTGGGTGGAAACAGTGTCGATCAATCGAAGGGATTTTTTCTTCTCTTCCATTGATCGGCGCTGGCCAATGGTCCGGCATACATTTCACATGCACGCGCGCCCCTTGGGACGCAGGACACATACATTCATACACATTCTCATACATTCACATGGTTCGACCTCGTTGATGGGCTTTTACCATCAGCGTGGCCGAACCATACACACACACATACACATACACTACACAAACTAGAGTGGGAGAAGACGAAGCTGTGGATCAGCAAAAAAAAAAAAAACATGAAGGCGAGTTGTAAAACTACTACCCAGGTGGGTCCTGACTGCAACGCGGTTGGGGAATCCCACCCCGCTTCGGCGGGCAGCCCCCATCGTATTCTGGGGGGGGCAACAAACCGCGTGATTGTTGGGGGAGTTGTGGAAGATATTGGGGGGGAAGGGAATAGCAGGGGGAGGGGAGTTAAAAAAACTGGGAGGGAGATCGATAGCAAGGGGGGAGACCAAAGGAACTTAGATAAGGAGAGGACGAGAAGTCCTATAAGGACGAGAGGTCGGATGACGGTGAGAAGCAGGAGTGGAGGGAGAAGCTCTGAAAGGGAGTGGTCAGCGAGTGGGGCCGAAGGTCTTGAATGGGATGACGCTGGTGCCCTTTGGACTCGTCCCATATCGGCGAGTGGCAGCTCACGTACTGTGTCTCCGGCTCCATCCGTCGCTAGTAAAATGTATCTTAAAGATACAGAAGCGAGTCTGAAAGACAGCAGAAATAGCAAGGGCAAGGGAAAAGGGAAAGGGAAAGGAAGAACAAACCAACCTAGTTCTCCTACCTCAACGAATGCAAGCTTGTTAGACAGCTTCTTTGCCGGCATTAGAACACCCAGGGCAGTGCTGGACAAGTACATAAGCGACGGAGATCCGGACGCACTGCGAGATCCTGAGCCGGAGGTGACAGTTACCCCATCGGTTGGCAGTGACGGGCGCCTAGCTACTGACGGCGGGCAATCCACGTCTGCCGATGGTGACAAGCGCACTAATAAGAGGCCATATACCCCGGACCCATTCACTGTACCGGAGGATACTGCCTCAGCCCCGAAAATAACAACGGCGAGACGGGGTAAAGGCCGTGCATCGAGCTCAAGTAAAGGTGGTAGCAGTCGTAGTGCTTATGTGTTTGGAATGCCCAATGGGGGCTGCAGCGGTGAGGGCGTGACCGCTGCTAGTTTTATCAGGCCAAGTAAGACCACGCGCATGGTGGACTTTAAACGCCTGGCCGACATAGCGGGGGACGCTTTCATAGCTACTGAGGACGACCAGTTGCCAGCTGAAGACAAGCCTGTCGCTGCTCTGGACAGACAGGCAACGATCTGTCTCGCGGCTGTGAAACAGGTGGCTACTCGGTCAAAGAACCTTAATGGTGGGTGGCAAAGGGGCCTGCAAGATGCGGTCGTCTACATGTCGGAAGTTGTTGATGAGCTTGGCCGACGCTCTGTTAATGACGAGACGCGCAAACTCCAAGCAGAAAATGCGCGGTTGCAGTCTCAGTTGACGGTGCTGAAAGGAGAGGTAGAACAGCTAAGAACGGAGCTGCGATCATCGGTGCGAAGCACATCTATGGATGTAGAGGAGCTTCCCGCTGTAAATATTGGCAGCCGAAGTGGAGGACCCTCGCAAGAGGAAACCAACAAAACCATTTTGAGCCAGATGGCAATGCTAAATGCACGCCTAGTGGCTCTAGAACCAACCAGATCGCGACCACCTCTAGCTGCAGACCGAAGAAGGGACGTAGGGGTAACAACGGCTCCACCATCTCAGCCAGCTGCTGCCTCTCAGGCTCCTCCTGCTGAGCCCAAGAAGAAGAAGCGAGGCAAGAAGAAGACCCTTGCCGCTCAAGAGGCGTCTCAAAGAGCTGGGGCATCCTCCTCCTCTAGGCAACCTGCTGTTGCTACCGTAGGTGCAGGCGTAACCTGGTCGACTGTGGTGGGGAGAACAGCCAAGGAGACACAGGCCCGGGCCCCTACACAGCGGTTGTTACCGAAACTGCAGGCACCAAAATCAGCAGCCGTAGTTCTTACACTACGTCAGGGTGCAGAAGAGCGTGGGATCTCATACGGTAAAGTGATTGCTGAGGTGAAGGCCAAGATTCCGTTGCAGAGTCTGGACATACCGGAGGTCAAGTTTCGAAGGGCTCAGACAGGAGCTGCCATTTTGGAAATCGCTTGTGACAACAGTACCTCAAAGGCAGATGCTCTGGCACAGCGCATAAAGGAGGTACTTCTTTCCTATGGAGAGGACGTGGTAGTCTCCAGGCCGACAAAGACCGTAGAAATGCGGGTGTCCGGCCTGGATGACTCCGTCACAGAGTCAGAGGTAGCAGCGGCATTGGCTAGAGCAGGAGAGGTATCGCTTGAGTCCATCAAGACTGGCGAAGTCCGCCGTGGCCCTTCTGGCACCGGAATGATTTGGGCGCGTTGTCCGGTCTTGGCGGCTAAAAAGATAGCTGTTACTGGAAAAGTTGTCGTGGGGTGGGTAGCGGCTCGAGTAAAGATCCTTGATCCTAGGCCGATGCGCTGCTTCCGGTGTTTGGAGCTGGGGCACGTAGGACGCACGTGCTCTTCGGAGGTGGACCGGAGTGGCTTATGCTTCCGATGCAGCATGCCCGGGCACAAGGCTGCCAATTGTTCAGCGGAGCCACACTGCGCCGGATGTGCTTTAGCAGGGAGACCGGCTGGCCACATTGTGGGAGGTACCTCCTGCAAGCTGGGCAATGAGAAGAGAGGTCGAGGTAGAGGTCAAGGTCGAGGGGGCCGGGGCGTGAGGAGCACAGCACTATAAATAACATAATGGATACAACCATTAAGGTGCTGCAAATCAATCTAAACCACTGTGCTATTGCACAAGATCTCATGGTTGCGACAGCAGCGCAGTGGTCGATATCGGTGGTGGTTGCTAGTGAGCCTTACTCAGTTCAGCACCTGCCGAATTGGGTTGCAGACTTGACCGGCTCCGTGGCCATGACATCCCGAAGTGCCGTTGGCTCCCCGCCTTTTGACGCAATTACCAAAGGTAGGGGATGCGTCTCCGGGCTGATAAGGGGTGTCCTTTTTGTAGGTGTATATTTCTCACCTAGTCGGACACTCGCGGAATTTGAGCAGTTTCTGCAAGAAGTGGAGGCTCTGATCGGACTCAACCGATCCCACCCTGTGGTCATTCTGGGAGACTTCAATGCGCATTCTACTGCGTGGGGGTCATCCGAAACTGACGCATGGGGCCGTGAGTTGGAACTTTGGGCAGCAATGGTGGGTGTGACGGTGATTAACCGTGGGTCAGTGCACACGTGTTGGCGGCTGCAAGGTAGCTCAATTGTTGACCTAACATTTGCAAGCTCAGGCGCCGCATCACGCATTCGGGGCTGGAGGGTCCTTGAGGGGGTAGAGACGGGTTCGGACCATCGATATATTCGATTCGACGTCTTAGCCCGCACCTCGTACTCGGCACCTCGGACCCCTGTGTCGTCTCGCGTCATAGGCCCTAAGTGGGCTCTCACGCGTCTAGACCGTACTGCAGTGGAGGAAGCGTCCCTGGTTGAGGCCTGGAACCCAACTCCAGAGGGACCAGTGGACGTGGACAGAGAGGCGGTATGGTTCCGGGAGGCTATGACACGTATCTGCGATGCGTCAATGCCTCGGTTTGGACCTAGACCACCAAAGCGCCCGGTGTACTGGTGGAACGCAAACATCGCACAGCTGCGCGTTGCGTGCGTAGTGGCGAGTCGCCGGTACACGAGGCATCGAAGGGGACGTCGCCAAATTTTTTATGATTTGGAGCGGGAAGCTGTGTTCGCTGAAGCCTACAGAGCTGCCAAAAAAGCTTTGAAGATGGCCATTAGAGATGCTAAAGCGCGAGCAAGGGAGGAAATGCTTAGTTCTCTGAACAACGACCCGTGGGGGCGGCCTTTCCGCATGGCGCGGGGCAAGCTGCGCTCGTATGCCCCTCCGTTGACAGAGACCATGCAGCCCCAGCTTGTGGAAAGAGTGGTGGGAACCCTGTTTCCTGATTGTGGGGACTTTGAGCCACCGTTGATGTCGGAAGAGACGGAGTATGTCGGAGACACGGATGCTGAGGTGACTGAAGTGGAGCTGAGAATAGCGGTGCTTAAGATGCGGGCGAAAAAGACTGCCCCTGGCCCTGATGGGATTCCCGGTAGTGTTTTGGCGCTCGCTCTTAAAGCTTTAGGCCCTCGCTTCCTTCGATTCCTCAGTGTGTGCATGGAAGATGGTAAATTTCCCGTCGTTTGGAAGACTGGGAAACTTGTCCTCTTGAAGAAAGAAGGTCGCCCAGCTGAGTCGCCGTCTGCGTACCGCCCTATTGTGTTGCTTGACGAGATGTGCAAGCTCTTCGAGCGAATTGTAGCTGCACGTCTCGTCGCACACCTGGGGAGGGAAGCAGTTTGGTTTTCGAAGATATCGCTCCACGGTTCATGCCATCCTGAAGGTAAAAGCGCTGGTGGAGGAGACAGTTGCCCAGGGAGAAGTCGTTTTGGCGGTGTCTTTAGACATCGCTAACGCCTTTAACTCTCTCCCCTGGAATGTCATCAGGGAGGCTCTCAATTACCACCGCGTGCCTCTCTACCTCCGCCAGGTCGTCGAGGCATACCTCAGCGATCGCTGCGTAGTATATCCTAAATGTACGGGAGTTGGAAGGCAGAGGATGTCGTGCGGTGTTCCACAGGGGTCGGTTCTTGGACCGCTCCTGTGGAATATAGGCTATGACTGGACTTTGAGAGGGCAACATCCCCTGGGTGTGAGTGTCGTCTGCTATGCAGATGACACCTTAGTCACTGCCAGAGGAAGATCCTTTGAGGCAGCGTCATCTCTTGCTTCAACTGGAGTAGGGGCTGTAGTAGCTCGAATCAGGAGGCTCGGCCTACGAGTGGCCTTAAATAAGTCGGAGGCCCTTCTTTTCCGGGGGCCTCGAAAAACTATGCCACGTGGGGCTCATATTGTTGTGGACGGTGAGCGGATCGATGTCGGGACGACGATGAGATACCTCGGACTCCTCCTTGACGGTCGACTAACCTTCGACGCTCATTTCGAGCAACTAGCTCCGAAGCTTAAACAAGCTGCTGTAGGATTGAGCGGACTGCTTCCCAACATTGGCGGTCCTACAGCCTCCGTTCGAAGACTGTATCTCGGAATTGTGAGATCCATGGCTCTTTATGGGGCACCAGTGTGGGCGGACACCCTAACGCGCAACAGTAGGGCCCTCTTGCGTCAATCGCAGAGGATCCTAGCGGTTAGGGTGATACGTGGATACCGCACGGTGTCGGTAGAGGCTGCATGTGTTCTGGCAGGCAGTGTGCCATGGGACCTGGAGGCGAGAGCCCTTGCGTCGATGTTTAGTTGGCGTGAGGAGGCGCATCAACGGGGCGACCGACCGGCGTTGCGGGAGATAGATGCACGCCGGTTGGAGTTCCGCCGGGTCTCATTGGCCAGATGGGGTGAGCGACTGGAAAGCCCGGAGTATGGTCGCAACACAGTGGAGGCGGTGCGTCCTGTGCTGGTAGAGTGGACGGACAGGAACCATGGTCCCATGACCTTCCATTTGACGCAGATACTTACAGGGCATGGATGCTTTGGAAAGTATCTGTGTCAGATTGCGAGGAGAGAGCCGGACACGCGGTGTCACCATTGTGCCTGCAGTGTGGACACAGCGAGTCACACTCTACAGGAGTGCCCTGCCTGGGATGCCCCAAGGGAAGCTCTCATGGCTGTTGTGGGGAGGGACCTG
Organism: Idaea straminata; assembly: GCA_951213275.1. Classification (NCBI taxonomy): domain Eukaryota; kingdom Metazoa; phylum Arthropoda; class Insecta; order Lepidoptera; family Geometridae; genus Idaea; species Idaea straminata. The sequence goes on from OX577857.1 coordinate 14,446,861, forward strand.
TCGCTGCCACAAGTTGTGAGCGGCATGGTGGCGAGCGAAAGCGCCTGGACAGCCGTCCTTCGCTTTTGCGAGGCGGTGATAGGTGCCAAAGAGGCAGCGGAGAGGGATCGAGAGATGACCACTACTCTCCCATGTCGCTCCCGTAGGACAGGTCGTAGAAGGCCACGTCGTAACGACCTGATGCCTCCATAACAGGGCTCATAGGCGGCAGACTCGGGGGGGTCTGTCGCTGTTTTAGGGCCCGAGCGGGGTGCGCGTGGTTCCCGTGCACCTCCTGAGGAGATATGGAGCTTTAACTCCGTATGAAGATGGGGTCTTTTCGAGACCAGCGCTGTTGGGGCCGTAGAAGAATGTTCACGCCTCCCTGCGTCCCCAACATCAAAGCGCGAGAGGAACCGGTGGAGTTTTAGTGGGTAAACCCCTGGCTGCCCAACATCTGAAGCCAGGGGGAGCCCCACACATCCCCGCTACCCCTCCCCCGGGAGTAACGGGACGGTGCATAAGGCTGCATTTCTCCACCAAAAAAAAAAAAAAAAAAAAAAAAAAAAAAAAAAAAAAAAAAAAAAAAAAAAAAAAAAAAAAAAAAAAAAAAAAAAAGGTTAGGTTAGGTTAGGTTAGGTTAGGTTTTTTTTTTTTTTTTTTTTTTTTTTTTTTTTTTATTGTGGAAGAGAATAGAGGTTGACGCTTAGGTGCTATCGGGATACTCCATCCACGCCCCCATTTTCGAAGAGAGTAGAATAGAAAAGATAGAAAGAAGAGTAGAAAAGAGTGTTGGTTTGGGAAGATATAGAGGAATGGGAAGGTCAAATATGGACGGAATTGTGAGGGGGTATGTCAGAGTGTTAACCCGCACCTACACGCAACCCATATATACTTGTATTTAGTTTATACAATAGATAAATTTATTTAATAGTGGCAAGAGTGCAATCAGATGGACGAGCGAGGTGATCACTTCTATACCAGTCGCCCATGGACGACAGCTGATAGAGAGTGAGTGGTTTGTAGATGTGCCTCCCTCGTTCATCGCACCATATTATGATCAGATTGATCAATTGTTTGAGACTTTGAATATTATAATGTTAGATAATAATAGATGAATAGATTTAATGATGGACAGACCGAGCACATCGAGTGAGGCAAACTCCGCTTAGCCTAAAGCCTGGCTATTTTTTGGGAAGGGGTGAAATAAACAGGCGAATGCTATAGCGGTAATCAATCAAGTCATGACTATGCCAGTCGCCTGTTGAGCTGTGAGCGTCTAGCGAAACATAGTAGTATCCTTGCCAGATTTGGCGATTCAGATACAGATTCGCACAGCTTGAAGCCTCAGGCGGCGACAGATGATAGAGGGTTAGTTTGATAGTAGGCCATACTCAATATGTCGATGAGTCCACTTTATGTCAAGTTGACAATTTCTGTAGGGAGAGAATATAAGTAAATGATTGTATTTAATAAGTGTAAGTAAAAAGATGCGTTGGGTTGGTTGGGGTGAAAGAAAAACAATAGTTACCACTATTATTATCACACTCCAACCAACCCAACGTAATGAGAGATTGAGCTACCTGATTTCAGAGGGTAAGATCAATAATAGTACCAATAATAATCAGTATAAAACTGAGCAAATGTGAGTAAAGTGTGTGAATGATAAAAATAATAGATAAATAGATTTAATGATGAGCAGACAAAAGAGTTGAGTAAGACAGACTCCGCTTAGCCTAAAGCCGAGCTGCCCACAACAACAATAAAGTGGTGGTGGAGCAGCCAGTCGAATGCTATAGCAGTAATCATATACTTAATAATGCCCTTCGCCATTTGGAACGAAAGCAGCACGAAGGAGATGATGGCATGCGCTTGGCACGCCCTTCAAATATGTTTCGAGTTGCTCCCAACCGCAGACGAACTTAAGATTAAGTTGACAGCAAGTCTCTCTCAACCTTCAGTGAGTCGTCGTATATGTAGTTTTCATAAAATATATAAGTGCGTGTTGTGTATGTGTTGTGTAAGTGCGTGTGTGTATATTGTTTTTACTTCTTCACGCTAGAACTACTACTGAAAGGATTGAAATAAAACTGAGCAAATGTGAGTGAAGTGTGTGAATGATAAAAATAATAGATAAATAGATTTAATGATGAGCAGACAAAAGAGTTGAGTAAGACAGACTCCGCTTAGCCTAAAGCCGAGCTGCCCACAACAACAATTAAGTGGTGGTGGAGCAGCCAGTCGAATGCTATAGCAGTAATCATATACTTAATAATGCCCTTCGCCATTTGGAACGAAAGCAGCACGAAGGAGATGATGGCATGCGCTTGGCACGCCCTTCAAATATGTTTCGAGTTGCTCCCAACCGCAGACGAACTTAAGATTAAGTTGACAGCAAGTCTCTCTCAACCTTCAGTGAGCTCACTTAAGGTCAAATTGACCAGTACTGTAAATGCGTTAGCTGACAAGTAAGCGAGATTGACTCCATGTAATAGGATTGAACCATAGGGTTGGATTATTTAATAGATTTTGTGGTGTGATCGATAAGAGAGAGATATCATCACAGGTATAGGTATATATTGAAATAGAAGAGATGGGTGGACTCGTATACACATCAGCTGGCGCTAAGTGGGTCAGGTATTTAGTTTATACAATAGATAAATTTATTTAATAGTGGCAAGAGTGCAATCAGATGGACGAGCGAGGTGATCACTTTTATACCAGTCGCTCATGGACGACAGCTGATAGAGAGTGAGTAGTTTGTAGATGTGCCTCCCTCGTTCATCGTTCCATATTATGATCGGATTGATCAATTGTTTGAGACTTTGAATATTATAATGTTAGATAATAATAGATGAATAGATTTAATGATGGACAGACCGAGCACATCGAGTGAGGCAAACTCCGCTTAGCCTAAAGCCTGGCTATTTTTTGGGAAGGGGTGAAATAAACAGGCGAATGCTATAGCGGTAATCAATCAAGTCATGACTATGCCAGTCGCCTGTTGAGCTGTGAGCGTCTAGCGAAACATAGTAGTATCCTTGCCAGATTTGGCGATTCAGATACAGATTCGCACAGCCTGAAGCCTCAGGCGGCGACAGATGATAGAGGGTTAGTTTGATAGTAGGCCATACTCAATATGTCGATGAGTCCACTTTATGTCAAGTTGACAATTTCTGTAGGGAGAGAATATAAGTAAATGATTGTATTTAATAAGTGTAAGTAAAAAGATGCGTTGGGTTGGTTGGGGTGAAAGAAAAACAATAGTTACCACTATTATTATCACACTCCAACCAACCCAACGTAATGAGAGATTGAGCTACCTGATTTCAGAGGGTAAGATCAATAATAGTACCAATAATAATCAGTATAAAACTGAGCAAATGTGAGTAAAGTGTGTGAATGATAAAAATAATAGATAAATAGATTTAATGATGAGCAGACAAAAGAGTTGAGTAAGACAGACTCCGCTTAGCCTAAAGCCGAGCTGCCCACAACAACAATTAAGTGGTGGTGGAGCAGCCAGTCGAATGTTATAGCAGTAATCATATACTTAATAATGCCCTTCGCCATTTGGAACGAAAGCAGCACGAAGGAGATGATGGCATGCGCTTGGCACGCCCTTCAAATATGTTTCGAGTTGCTCCCAACCGCAGACGAACTTAAGATTAAGTTGACAGCAAGTCTCTCTCAACCTTCAGTGAGCTCACTTAAGGTCAAATTGACCAGTACTGTAAATGCGTTAGCTGACAAGTAAGCGAGATTGACTCCATGTAATAGGATTGAACCATAGGGTTGGATTATTTAATAGATTTTGTGGTGTGATTGATAAGAGAGAGATATCATTACAGGTGTAGGTATATAATAAAAATAGAAGAGATGGGTGGACTCATATACACATCAGCTGGCGCTAAGTGGGTCAGGTATAAGAAATGACAGTTGTTGTGTATTTTTATTTTTGTTATTTTAATTTAATAGACGATGATGACGAAGAATTATTGGTGAGTAAATAAAAGGTGGTGGCTAACGAGTGGGTGATGTGAATTTTCCTTTTTTAGTTTTGGTTTGGGAAGATAAACATAATGGGAAGGTTGCATATGGAGGAATTGTGAGCCAAATAAATAGTGAGACATATATACATGTATTTAGTAAGTAGTATTTAGCCGCTTGTTCAACACTTACGTCATCGCATACGGCGACACCGATACAACAATACTACTTATGAGTACCTCGTGCGGGCATCGCCGAGTGCCATAATACATTATGTATTTAATAGGACGTGGTTTCACTTTTCCAATATCTGCATTATTGCATACGGTTATGCTGATACGATGGTACCCAGGAGTATATCGTGTGGGCAATACCGAATGCCAAAATGCATGTATTTGATAAGTGGTTGGTGGTGGTGGTGGTGTTGGTGGTGGATGTACCATTTGTTAGATATCTGCGTCACGACATTCAGTGATACTGATATGAATATACTCTGGAGTATATCATGTGGATATCACCGCATGCCATGACACATGTATTCAACAAGTGGTTGGTGGATGGATGGATGGGCCATTTATTCAATATCTGCGTCATTGCACTCAGCGATACTGATATGAATATACTCTGGAGTATATCATGTGGGTATCGCCGCGTGCCATGACACATGTATTCAACAAGTGGTTGGTGGATGGGCCATTTATTCAATATCTGCGTCATTGCATTCAGCGATACTGATATGAATATACTCTGGAGTATATCATGTGGGTATCACCGCATGCCACGACACATGTATCTAACAAGTGGTTGATGGGTGGGTGGATGGGCCATTTATTCAATATCTGCGTCATTGCATTCAGCGATACTGATATGAATATACTCTGGAGTATATCATGTGGATATCACCGCATGCCGTGGCACATGTATTCAACAAGTGGTTGGTGGATGGGCCATTTATTCAATATCTGCGTCATTGCATTCAGCGATACTGATATGAATATACTCTGGAGTATATCATGTGGGTATCACCGCATGCCATAACACATGTATTCAACAAGTGGATGGTGGATGGGAAATATTATTCAATATCCGCGTCACTGCACTCAGCGATACCGACACCGATGATGCTCCGGAGCATATCACGCGGGTAAAATCGCATGCCATGACACACGTATCCAACAAGCGGTTGGTGGAGGGGCCATTTATTCAGTACTCGCGTCATTTTATTCAAGGGTAGGCATATACGTATCAGATGACATGAAATGGGTCAGGTATATGAGGACGGTGGTTGTATATATATATATTATATATATATATTATATATATATATATATTTTTAAAGGATGATGAGGTGATAAAGGACTCATTCCCCTCTCGTTTGCCAAAATTCGGGTTTTTTTTTTTTTTTTTTTTTTAATGTTATAAATTAGGAGAAGAATAACTTTCTAAGCCACAAACAGATTGATGAAAGTACTGGTCGTCGAATACAGGTTAGCCTCTGAGGGGGTAGTGTGATGCGTTCAGATAGAGGCTGAGAACAGAGTTGTTTTCCTTAAATAAATAAATAATTTAATTTTATTAATATTAGTGAGTGAGTGAATGAGTATACAATGATTATTTAAGTAGATGTATACAGCCTTATGTGGCTTGTGGTTTGCGCTCACGTAATATATAACTGTTTCTGTACTAATCAGATAGCTTCCGTTTTTTAATTATACTATTGGTACCTATATATATGGCAGAAGGAGTTGACTAGACTACTAGCAAATGATTAGGGTAGAGAGAGTTGTCGAGAATACAAGTAGCTGCTTGCTAGAGGTTAAGGTTGTGTAGTTATAAAAACAAAGTTGTACATAGGATTATTATAATTATGATGAGTACTAGTAACCATAGTTTCTGCCAGCAAAGAGAAGTAGTGGTATATCCGCCTTCCGGCACCCATGACACAAGTCCAGTTGCTCCATGTTTGTCCGAAAGACAGGGGTCCATTAAGTTAAGGCATATGCTTTTTAGCGGTTCTCCGCGCCTTCACAATTATTAGTTCACACATATATTTAAATATATATTTATTCTCATTAGATGTTATGATCTCTTTGTTCTATATAATTTATTTCTAATGTCATTATGATTTTGGTGGTTGTTGTATTGTAGTGCTGTGCGCAACAATAGGTTGGGAACACAAGTAATATCTAGTCTATACAAATATTATGAAACCAAGGGGTTTGTTGGTCTATTTGAGAGCGTTTGCTTGAGATCTATTGGTTTCAAATTATTATTGTTGTTACAAGACCGGGACCCTTTTGGGTGAGTGAGACCGCAGAGCGCAGCTAGTATATAAGGGCAACAGAAGGTAAAGGGACCAGCTCAAGAGGTGATGAAAGTAGAGGTTGAAAGAGTTAATAGGAGAGTCTGATGTTAATTTATTCATGACTGAGGTTGATTGAAGCCCGAGAGATGTGGAGAGAGGCGAGAGGATGTAATCGGTCATATGAAAAGAAGTGTTATGAGTTAATTTAGTTGAGTTTAGAGGAGTTTTGTTTTGCAGAGAGATAATATCCAGCTATCTCAACATCAGCGGTCGCGTACTAATGTTCGTTCATTAATTTATTCATTCATTTGAATAAAATAGTTATAGTAGAGGCTACTGTCGTGTGTTTATATATTTATTGTTGTGTGTTATGTTCTTTAGATCCCTGCGCCTATATTTAATTGAAGCTTAGGTTAAGTAAAGTAATTGCTATGAAGTTTCGGTCAGGAGTTGTTGGGATTAAATTGTTATTTATTTATCTCTTTTTTCTTTTCTTTTGAGACTTTCCTACGGACTTCTGCCACGCAGGCATGGATATAAGATTTTATAAGAGAAGTTAGGTTTTATTCAACACCATAAATTAGTAATATCTAATTTATACCAATATTATAAAGCAGCGAGGGGTTGTTTGTTTGTTTATTTGAGTGCGTTCATTTAAGAACTAATGACTTGAAATAACTGCAGGCTCGGGGCTTTTGAGGGCAGAATAGCAAAGCGCAGTTTGTATTATTTCATGGGAATTTTGGAGCCAATTCCGAGATTCCAATTATATATATATGTATATACGAGAATTGCTCGTTTAGAGATATAAGATATATGATTAACTGGAGAGCTTATTGTTTTGTTTTATACTATCTATCTCGAATACCACTATGACTATGGTGATGGTGTTGTAATGTAATGTGCAAATAATAGGTGAAGAATAACAATATCTAATTTTTACTAATATTGTAAAGCAGCTGAGGGGTTTGTTTGTCTGTTTGAGGGCATTCATTTGAGAATTAATGGTTTAAGATAACTACAGCCCGCACGAGTGAGATCGCAGAACACAGCTAGTATTATGTAAACGGCAGTAGGTGGAGGTATCCTCCCAAGTGGCGGGCAACACAATGAGAAAATCAGGTATTGTTATTATTCATGAATGGAGGTTATTTGAAGCTTAGGAGATGTGGAGAGAGGTGACAGAATGTCATCGGTTGTCAATATAGTTGTTATGAATTAATTTTGAGTTTGAAGGAGAGGCTGGTTGAGAGGTTGGAGATGGCTGATAGAGAGATAAGGAGGTGCGTGGACCTCATGCGAAGGTTGCGGAGGTAATCGGCAGTACCAGTAGTGTTTGAGGATGAGTCAGGATGTAGGAGGAGGCCTTTAGAGGCTAGTGAAAGTGACGGTTAGTTGAAACTCAGCAGATGTGGAGAGAGGTGACAGGATGTAACCGAATGTCGATAGAGGTGTTATGAATTAGTTTAGTTGAGTTTTGAAGGAGTGATATTTATAGAGTTAGAAGCTGATCATATTATTACGTTCAATCAGTACCAAATTTGTAGGAAGAGGCCTTTAGAGGCTAATGAAAGTGGAGGTTAGTTGAAACTCAGCAGGTGTGGAGAGAGGTGACAGAATGTAGCCGGTTGTAAGTGGAGGTGTTATGAATTAGTTTAATGAATTAATTAAAAGAGTTTTGTTTTGAGAGATAATATTTGTACTGAATTTACCCACCTTTTATTTAGCGCTAATTAGTTGATAGTTGCATAGTCTTTCTCCAGTGTTACCATGGCTATTATGATGAATATAGCAATTTTGTGTAGAATAATAAGTTGAGAGTATCAGCATTCAAAGTATACTGATATATGGATCTGAGAGGTTAGTTAGTTGTTTGTTTGAGAGCGTTCATTTAGAAAATAGATAGCTTGAGATAATTACGAGACCGAGATCAGCTGGTATTATTAAAACAGCAGGAGGTGAAAGAGGTCCATTCAATTGGTGAGCAGAAGAGGTAGTAAGAGTTAATTAGAAGTCAGACGTTGTTATTATTATGAATGAGGTTAGTTGAAACTCAGCAAATGTGGAGAGAGGTGATAGGATGTGACCGGTTGTCAATAGAGGTGTTATGAGTTAGTCTAGTTGAGTTCTAAGGATTTTTATTTATAGAGTTAGAGGCTAGTTATATTATCACTATCAGTATGTGTAATTTGTTTATTAATTTTCCTTTTAAAATCTAGTGAGGTAAACGAGGAGGCGCACCGATGAAATGAGATATGAGGGCTATAGTGGTCATTAGAGGTAGTCAGAGGTGAGCCACTCAGTTTGGAGGTAGGAAGAGTCAGACCGAAGCTAAAGGAGGTGTAATACAGTGTTAAGAGGTATAAAGAGGTTTGATACTAGCTGCTGCCCGTGGCTTATAGCACACGAGTTAAATTTTAGTGAAGACAAGATTAAAGAGATGCTTAGTGTCTTATTCAACGAATGGATCGTTTATTGACGAAAAGAATTTTCAGGTTCTCAGCCTGGAGTATCTAATATTGAGTATGTATGAACTGAGATGGATTAATGAATAAATTATTATTTGTTAAAAGAATGTTGTGCATAACTCTTAGTGGAGCCGGAATTTAAATTTAGAAAAAGCTATCAACCTTTTCATAGGCATTGAGCCGCCGGCGGCTCGGCTATTGTAGAACCAAAATCGCGCTCAGTGGCAGTGAGCCGCCTCGGCGCGCGCATATTATTTGACACCGTATTTTTATTATGATAGAGTATATATTCCTTTGAGCAACCTGTGTTTAAGGTATAGACAATGAACACAAAGAATCGTTGTTGAGGTTTCGCGTCACAAGTTGTCAGTTGTAACTGATGGCGCGGATCATGGAAATCTGAGTCTTATTAGTAGGACGTTATGGTGTAAAGTCAAATGACAAGTTGTATGAAACAGAAATGTGTTTGCAATTTAAGCCTTATAGCTAGTAGGTTGGGGCATACAATTAAAATTTCAATTTGTGTCAATTAAAGATTGTTTACATTGACGTTTTTATGTTTATTTTGTTTGATCTTGTTATTAGTTATTATAAATTACATCAGCATAGAGGAGCAGATAGGAGGGATTAATGTAATTGTATTGAGTAGATTTATATATGAGTTAGTAAATATGTACATGTGGGCCGGGTGTTGTTTGTGTAGTATAGTTGGAAGAAGAGAGTGACCGGGTGTAAAGGAGTATAATCAACATAAGATGGTCGTGGAAATGATATTTATTTGATATTATGTCTTATCCATATAGAGGTCGGTTGGGAGGCTGAAGATGGCTAAATAGATAGAAAAAGAGGCATGCGGAATCCATATGCCTGCAATTGAGTTAGAATGCAGGGAGAGGTTTTTAGAGATCTATGAGAGTGGAGGCTAGCTGAGTCCAACAGATGTGGAGAGAGGCGGCAAGACGTAACAAGAGGTCAGTTGAGAGACACAGAGGCATGTAGAGTCCACTCAAAGGCGGCGGAGGCAACTGACTGCTGCCTGCGACCGAGTCAGGATGTAGGAAGAGGCCTTTAGAGGCTAATGAAAATGGAGGTCAGTTGAAACCCCAACAGATGTGGAGAGAGGCGACAGAATGCAGCCGGCTGTCAGCAGAGGTGTTATGAACCAGTTAATTAATTAATTAAGAGAGCTTTGCTTTGAGAAATGAGATTTGTACTGAATTCACCTACTTTTGCTTTATATGAAAAGATAGAAGTAAGAGCCAGTTATATAGCGCTAATCAGTTGATAGTTGCATAATCTTTCCCCAATGTTACCATGGCTATTATGATAAATATAGCAATTTAGTGCAGAATAATGAGTTGAGAGTATCAATATTCAAAATATATTGATATTGTGAATCTGGGAGGTTAGTTAGTTGTTTCTTTGAGAGCGTTTATTTAAGGAATGGATGACTTGAGATAATTTCGAGACCAGCTGGTGTAATCAGAACAGCAGGAGGTGGGGAGGTCAATTCAAGTGGTGAGCAGAAAAGGTAGTAAGAGTTAATTAGAAGTCGGACATTGTTATAATTCATGAATGAGGTTGGTTGAAACTTGGCAGATGTGGAGAGAGGTGACAGGATATAACCGGTTGTAAATAGAGGTGTTATGAATTAGTTTATTTGAGTTCTAAGGAGTTTTATTTATAGAGTTGGAAGCTAGTTATGTTATCACTATCAATCTGTATTATATTTTAATTAATTTTTCTTTTAAAAGCTAGTGAGGCAGACGAGGAGGCGCACAGATGAAATGAGATAGTGGTCATTTGAGGTAATCAGAGGTGAGTCGCTCAGTTTGGAGGCGGGAAGAGTCGGACCGAAGCTAAAGGAGGTGTGATACAGTGTTAAGAGGTATAATGAGGTTTGACAGGTACTGGCTGCTGCCCGTGGTTTTACAACACACAAGTTAAACTTTAGTAAATATAAGATAATAGAGATTCTTAGTATTTTATTCAGCGAATGGATCATTTATTTCTCAGCCTGGAGTATCTGATACCGAGTATACATGAACTGAGATGGATCAATGAATAGATTATTATTTGTCAAAAGAATGTTGTGCATAATTCTCATTGGAGCCTGAATTTAAATTTAGAGAAAGCTATCAACCTTCTCATAGGCATTGAGCCGCCGGCGGCTCGGCCATTGTAGAACCAAAAACGCGCTTAGTGGCAGTGAGCCGCCAGCGGCTCGGCGTGCGCATACTATTTGATACCATTTTTCATTATGATAGAGTCCACATTTCCTTGACCTACCTGTGTTTTAAAATTGGTCCAGTATTTTCCCAGTAATTCTGACGCTAATAAGTTCGAAAGTATAGACAATATACACAAGAAATCGTTGTTGAAGTTTCGCGCCATCAATTGTCATTTGCAACTGGCGGCGCGAAATATGGAAATCTGAGTCTTGTTAGTAGGACGTTATGGTACAGAATCAAATGACAGGTTTGTATGATACAAAAAATGTGTTTCCAATCTAAGCCTTATAGCTAGTAGATTAGAGCACACAATTAAAATTTTAATTTGTGTCAAAAGATTGTTTGCGTTGATGTTTTTATGTTTATGTTGTTAGATCCTGTTATTAGTTATTATAAGTTACATAAGCCTAGAGGTCCATTATTGAGTAAGCTATTGTCGTTTATTATTTGTATAGAGGCCGGTTGGGAGGCTGAAGACGGCTAATAGGTAGAAAAAGAGGCATGTGGGAATCATATGCTTGTAATTGAGTCAGGATGTAGGGAGAGGTTTTCAATAGAGGTGTTATGAATTAGTTTAGTTGAGTTCTAAGGATTTTTATTTATAGAGTTAGAAGCTAGTTATTTTATCACTATCAGTATGTGTAATTTGTTTGCTAATTTTCCTTTTAAAAGCTAGTGAGGCAAACGAGGAGGCGTACCGATGAAATGAGATATGAGGGCTATAGTGGTCATTAGAGGTAATCAGAGGTGAGCCACTCAGTTTGGAGGTAGGAAGAGTCAGACCGAAGCTAAAGGAGGTGTAATGCAGTGTTAAGAGGTATAAAGAGGTTTGATACTAGCTGCTGCCCGTGGCTTACAGCACACGAGTTAAACTTTAGTAAAGACAAGATAAAAGAGATGCTTAGTGTCTTATTTAACGAATGGATCGTTTATTGACGAAAAGAATTTTCAGGTTCTCAGCCTGGAGTATCTAATATTGAGTATGTGCGAACTGAGATGGATTAATGAATAAATTATTATTTGTTAATTAAAAGAATGTTGTGCATAGCTCTTATTGGAACCTGATTTTAATTTTAGAGAAAGCTATCAGCCTTTTCGTAGGCATTGAGCCGCCGGCGGGCGGCTTGGCTACTGTGGAACCAAAAACGCGCTCAGTGGCAGTGAGCCGCCTCGGCGCGCGCATGCTATTTGATACCGTATTTTATTGTGATAGAGTCTATATTCCCTTGAACAACCTGTGTTTAAAATTGGTCTAATATTTCCTAGTCATTGCAACACTAAGAATGCGATAGGTTATGGGTATTTATTTGAAGCGTGATCTGTAACCATGAATAAATTTGATTCGTGAGCCGATGACCTTGAAATCATTGTTCGCAAAAGTTTGTAATTAAAACTTGAGCAGATAGGAGGGGTTAATGTCATTGTATTGAGTAAATTTATATATGAGTTAGTAGATATATGCATATGGGCCGGGTGTTGTTTGTATAGTGTAGTAGGAAGAAGAGAGTGACCAGGTGTAAAGAAGTGTAATTAACATAAAATAGTCATAGAAATGCTATCTATTTGATATTATATCTTGTTTATATAGAGGTCGGTTGGGAGGCTGAAGATGGCTATAGATAGAAAAAGAGGCATGCGGAATCCATATGCTTGTAATTGAGTCAGAATGTAGGGAGAGGCTTTTAGAGATTTATGAGAGTGGAGGTTAGTTGAGTCCAACAGATGTGGAGAGAGGTGGCAGGATGTAATAAGTGGTCAGTAGAGAGATGCAGGAGCATGTAGAGTCCATTTAACGGCGGTGGAGGTAACTGGCAGGTGCTTGTGACTGAGTCAGGATGTAGAAAAAGGCCTTTAGAGGCTAGTGAAGGTGGAGGTTAGTTGAAACCCCAACAGATGTGGAGAGAGGTGACAGGATGTAATAAGTGGTCAGTAGAGAGATATAGGAGCATGTAGAGTCCATTTGACGGCGGTGGAGGTAACTGGCAGGTGCTTGTGACTGAGTCAGGATGTAGAAAAGGCCTTTAGAGGCTAATGAAGGTGGAGGTTAGTTGAAACCCCAACAGATGTGGAGAGAGGTGACAGGATGTAATAAGTGGTCAGTAGAGAGATACAGGAGCATGTAGAGTCCATTTAACGGCGGTGGAGGTAACTGGCAGGTGCTTGTGACTGAGTCAGGATGTAGAAAAAGGCCTTTAGAGGCTAGTGAAGGTGGAGGCTAGTTGAAACCTCAACAGATGTGGAGAGAGGTGACAGGATGTAATAAGTGGTCAGTAGAGAGATATAGGAGCATGTAGAGTCCATTTGACGGCGGTGGAGGTAACTGGCAGGTGCTTGTGACTGAGTCAGGATGTAGAAAAAGGCCTTTAGAGGCTAGTGAAGGTGGGGGTTAGTTGAAACCCCAACAGATGTGGAGAGAGGTGACAGGATGTAATAAGTGGTCAGTAGAGAGATACAGGAGTATGTAGAGTCCATTTAACGGCGGTGGAGGTAACTGGCAGGTGCTTGTGACTGAGTCAGGATGTAGAAAAAGGCCTTTAGAGGCTAGTGAAGGAGGAGGTTAGTTGAAACCCCAACAGATGTGGAGAGAGGTGACAGGATGTAATAAGTGGTCAGTAGAGAGATATAGGAGCATGTAGAGTCCATTAGACGGCGGTGGAGGTAACTGGCAGGTGCTTGTGACTGAGTCAGGATGTAGAAAAAGGCCTTTAGAGGCTAGTGAAGGTGGAGGTTAGTTGAAACCCCAACAGATGTGGAGAGAGGTGACAGGATGTAATAAGTGGTCAGTAGAGAGATATAGGAGCATGTAGAGTCCATTTGACGGCGGTGGAGGTAACTGGCAGGTGCTTGTGACTGAGTCAGGATGTAAAAAAGGCCTTTAGAGGCTAATGAAGGTGGAGTGGAGGTGTTATGAATTAGTTTAATTAATTAATTAAAAGAGTTTTGTTTTGAGAGATAATATTTGTACTGAATTTACCCACCTTTTAATTAGCGCTAATTAGTAGATAGTTGCATAATCTTTCTCCAGTGTTACCATGGCTATTATGATGAATATAGCAATTTTGTGTAGAATAATAAGTTGAGAGTATCAGCTTTCAAAGTATACTGATATATGGATCTGAGAGGTTAGTTAGTTGTTTGTTTGAGAGCGTTCATTTAGAAAATAGATGGCTTGAGATAATTACGAGACCGAGATCAGCTGGTATTATCAAGACAGCAGGAGGTGAAAGAGGTCCATTTAATTGGTGAGTAGAAGGGGTAGTAAGAGTTAGTTAGAAGTCAGACGTTGTTATTATTATGAATGAGGTTAGTTGATGTTCAGCAAATGTAGAGAGAGGTGATAGGATGTGACCGGTTGTCAATAGAGGTGTTATGAGTTAGTTTAGTTGAGTTCTAAGGATTTTTATTTATAGAGTTAGAGGCTAGTTATATTATCACTATCAGTATGTGTAATTTGTTTATTAATTTTCCTTTTAAAATCTAGTGAGGTAAACGAGGAGGCGCACCGATGTAATGAGATATGAGGGCTATAGTGGTCATTAGAGGTAGTCAGAGGTGAGCCATTCAGTTTGGAGGTAGGAAGAGTCAGACCGAAGCTAAAGGAGGTGTAATACAGTGTTAAGAGGTATAAAGAGGTTTGATACTAGCTGCTGCCCGTGGCTTATAGCACACGAGTTAAATTTTAGTGAAGACAAGATTAAAGAGATGCTTAGTGTCTTATTCAACGAATGGATCGTTTATTGACGAAAAGAATTTTCAGGTTCTCAGCCTGGGGCATCTAATATTGAGTATGTACGAACCGAGATGGATTAATGAATAAATTATTATTTGTTAAAAGAATGCTGTGCACAACTCTTAGTGGAGCCCGAATTCAAATTTAGAGAAAGCTATCAACCTTCTCATAGGTATTGAGCCGCCGGCGGCTCGGCTATTGTAGAACCAAAATCGCGCTTAGTGGCAGTGAGCCGCCTCGGCGCACGCATACTATTTGATACCGTATTTCCATTGTGATAGAGTATATATTCCCTTGAGCAACCTGTGTTCAAGGTATAGACAATGAACACAAAGAATCGTCGTTGAGGCCCCGCGTCATAAGTTGTCAGTTGTAACTGATGGCGCGGATCATGGAAAACTGAGTCTTATTAGTAGGACGTTATGGTGTAAAGTCAAATGACAAGTTGTATGAAACAGAAATGTGTTTGCAATTTAAGCCTTATAGCTAGTAGGTTGGGGCATACAATTAAAATTTCAATTTGTGTCAATTAAAGATTGTTTACATTGACGTTTTTATGTTTATTTTGTTTGATCTTGTTATTAGTTATTATAAATTACATCAGCATAGAGGAGCAGATAGGAGGGATTAATGTAATTGTATTGAGTAGATTTATATATGAGTTAGTAAATATGTACATGTGGGCCGGGTGTTGTTTGTGTAGTATAGTTGGAAGAAGAGAGTGACCGGGTGTAAAGGAGTATAATCAACATAAGATGGTCGTGGAAATGATATTTATTTGATATTATGTCTTATTTATATAGAGGTCGGTTGGGAGGCTGAAGATGGCTAAATAGATAGAAAAAGAGGCATGCGGAATCCATATGCTTGTAATTGAGTTAGAATGCAGGGAGAGGTTTTTAGAGATTTATGAGAGTGGAGGCTAGTTGAGTCCAACAGATGTGGAGAGAGGCGGCAAGACGTAACAAGAGGTCAGTTGAGAGACACAGAGGCATGTAGAGTCCATTCAACGGCGGTGGAGGCAACTGACTGTTGCTTGTGACCGAGTCAGGATGTAGGAAGAGGCCTTTAGAGGCTAATGAAAAAATGGAGGTCAGTTGAAACCCCAACAGATGTGGAGAGAGGCGACAGAATGCAGCCGGCTGTCAGCAGAGGTGTTATGAACCAGTTAATTAATTAATTAAGAGAGCTTTGCTTTGAGAAATGAGATTTGTACTGAATTCACCTACTTTTGCTTTATATGAAAAGATAGAAGTAAGAGCCAGTTATATAGCGCTAATCAGTTGATAGTTGCATAATCTTTCCCCAATGTTACCATGGCTATTATGATAAATATAGCAATTTAGTGCAGAATAATGAGTTGAGAGTATCAACATTCAAAATATACTGATATTGTGGATCTGGGAGGTTAGTTAGTTGTTTTTTGAGAGCGTTTATTTAAGGAATGGATGACTTGAGATAATTTCGAGACCAGCTGGTGTAATCAGAACGGCAGGAGGTGGGGAGGTCAATTCAAGTGGTGAGCAGAAAAGGTAGTAAGAGTTAATTAGAAGTCGGACATTGTTAAAATTCATGAATGAGGTTGGTTGAAACTTGGCAGATGTGGAGAGAGGTGATAGGATGTGACCGGTTGTCAATAGAGGTGTTATGAATTAGTTTAGTTGAGTTCTAAGGATTTTTTATTTATAGAGTTAGAAGCTAGTTATTTTATCACTATCAGTATGTGTAATTTGTTTACTAATTTTCCTTTTAAAAGCTAGTGAGGCAAACGAGGAGGTGCCCAGATGAAACGAGATAGTGGTCATTAGAGGTAATCAGAGGTGAGTCACTCAGTTTGGAGGCGGGAAGAGTTGGACCGAAGCTAAAGGAGGTGTGATACAGTGTTAAGAGGTATAATGAGGTTTGACAGGTACTGGCTGCTGCCCGTGGTTTTACAACACACAAGTTAAACTTTAGTAAATATAAGATTAAAGAGATTCTTAGTATTTTATTCAGCGAATGGATCATTTATTTCTCAGCCTGGAGTATCTGATACCGAGTATACATGAACTGAGATGGATCAATGAATAGATTATTATTTGTCAAAAGAATGTTGTGCATTATTGGAGCCTGAATTTAATTTTAGAGAAAGCTATTAGTTCTAAGGATTTTTATTTATAGAGTTAGAAGCTAGTTATTTTATCACTATCAGTATGTGTAATTTGTTTACTAATTTCCTTTTAAAAGCTAGTGAGGCAAACGAGGAGGCGCACCGATGAAATGAGATATGATGGCTTTAGTGTTCATTAGAGGTAATCAGAGGTGAGCCACTTAGTTTGGAGGTAGGAAGAGTCAGACCGAAGCTAAAGGAGGTGTAATACAGTGTTAAGAGGTATAAAGAGGTTTGATACTAGCTGCTGCCCGTGGCTTACAGCACACGAGTTAAACTTTAGTAAAGACAAGATAAAAGAGATGCTTAGTGTCTTATTTATTGAATGGATCGTTTATTGACGAAAAGAATTTTCAGGTTCTCAGCCTGGAGTATCTAATATTGAGTATGTGCGAACTGAGATGGATTAATGAATAAATTATTATTTGTTAATTAAAAGAGTGTTGTGCATAGTTCTTATTGGAACCTGATTTTAATTTTAGAGAAAGCTATCAACCTTCTCGTAGGCATTGAGCCGCCGGCGGGCGGCTTGGCTACTGTAGAACCAAAAACGCGCTCAGTGGCAGTGAGCCGCCTCGGCGCGCGCATGCTATTTGATACCGTATTTTATTGTGATAGAGTCTATATTCCCTTGAACAACCTGTGTTTAAAATTGGTCTAATATTTCCTAGTCATTGCAACACTAAGAATGCGATAGGTTATGAGTATTTATTTGAAGCGTGATCTGTAACCGTGAATAAAATTGATTCGTGAGCCGATGACCATGAAATCATTGTTCGCGAAAGTTTGTAATTAAAACTTGAGCAGATAGGAGGGATTAATGTCATTGTATTGAGTAAATTTATATATGAGTTAGTAGATATATGCATATGGGCCGGGTGTTGTTTGTATAGTGTAGTAGGAAGAAGAGAGTGACCAGGTGTAAAGAAGTGTAATTAACATAAAATAGTCATAGAAATGCTATCTATTTGATATTATATCTTATTTATATAGAGGTCGGTTGGGAGGCTGAAGATGGCTATAGATAGAAAAAGAGGCATGCGGAATCCATATGCTTGTAATTGAGTCAGAATGTAGGGAGAGGTTTTTAGAGATTTATGAGAGTGGAGGTTAGTTGAGTCCAACAGATGTGGAGAGAGGTGGCAGGATGTAATAAGTGGTCAGTAGAGAGATACAGGAGCATGTAGAGTCCATTTAACGGCGGTGGAGGTAACTGGCAGGTGCTTGTGACTGAGTCAGGATGTAGAAAAAGGCCTTTAGAGGCTAGTGAAGGTGGAGGTTAGTTGAAACCCCAACAGATGTGGAGTGAGGTGACAGGATGTAATAAGTGGTCAGTAGAGAGATACAGGAGCATGTAGAGTCCATTTAACGGCGGTGGAGGTAACTGGCAGGTGCTTGTGACTGAGTCAGGATGTAGAAAAAGGCCTTTAGAGGCTAGTGAAGGTGGAGGTTAGTTGAAACCCCAACAGATGTGGAGAGAGGTGACAGGATGTAATAAGTGGTCAGTAGAGAGATATAGGAGCATGTAGAGTCCATTTGACGGTGGTGGAGGTAACTGGCAGGTGCTTGTGACTGAGTCAGGATGTAGAAAAAGGCCTTTAGAGGCTAGTGAAGGTGGAGGTTAGTTGGAACCCCAGCAGATGTGGAGAGAGGTGACAGGATGTAATAAGTGGTCAGTAGAGAGATATAGGAGCATGTAGAGTCCATTTGACGGCGGTGGAGGTAACTGGCAGGTGCTTGTGACTGAGTCAGGATGTAGAAAAAGGCCTTTAGAGGCTAGTGAAGGTGGGGGTTAGTTGAAACCCCAACAGATGTGGAGAGAGGTGACAGGATGTAATAAGTGGTCAGTAGAGAGATACAGGAGCATGTAGAGTCCATTTAACGGCGGTGGAGGTAACTGGCAGGTGCTTGTGACTGAGTCAGGATGTAGAAAAAGGCCTTTAGAGGCTAGTGAAGGAGGAGGTTAGTTGAAACCCCAACAGATGTGGAGAGAGGTGACAGGATGTAATAAGTGGTCAGTAGAGAGATATAGGAGCATGTAGAGTCCATTAGACGGCGGTGGAGGTAACTGGCAGGTGCTTGTGACTGAGTCAGGATGTAGAAAAAGGCCTTTAGAGGCTAGTGAAGGTGGAGGTTAGTTGAAACCCCAACAGATGTGGAGAGAGGTGACAGGATGTAATAAGTGGTCAGTAGAGAGATATAGGAGCATGTAGAGTCCATTTGACGGCGGTGGAGGTAACTGGCAGGTGCTTGTGACTGAGTCAGGATGTAAAAAAAAGGCCTTTAGAGGCTAATGAAGGTGGAGTGGAGGTGTTATGAATTAGTTTAATTAATTAATTAAAAGAGTTTTGTTTTGAGAGATAATATTTGTACTGAATTTACCCACCTTTTAATTAGCGCTAATTAGTAGATAGTTGCATAATCTTTCTCCAGTGTTACCATGGCTATTATGATGAATATAGCAATTTTGTGTAGAATAATAAGTTGAGAGTATCAGCTTTCAAAGTATACTGATATATGGATCTGAGAGGTTAGTTAGTTGTTTGTTTGAGAGCGTTCATTTAGAAAATAGATGGCTTGAGATAATTACGAGACCGAGATCAGCTGGTATTATCAAGACAGCAGGAGGTGAAAGAGGTCCATTTAATTGGTGAGTAGAAGGGGTAGTAAGAGTTAGTTAGAAGTCAGACGTTGTTATTATTATGAATGAGGTTAGTTGATGTTCAGCAAATGTAGAGAGAGGTGATAGGATGTGACCGGTTGTCAATAGAGGTGTTATGAGTTAGTTTAGTTGAGTTCTAAGGATTTTTATTTATAGAGTTAGAGGCTAGTTATATTATCACTATCAGTATGTGTAATTTGTTTATTAATTTTCCTTTTAAAATCTAGTGAGGTAAACGAGGAGGCGCACCGATGTAATGAGATATGAGGGCTATAGTGGTCATTAGAGGTAGTCAGAGGTGAGCCATTCAGTTTGGAGGTAGGAAGAGTCAGACCGAAGCTAAAGGAGGTGTAATACAGTGTTAAGAGGTATAAAGAGGTTTGATACTAGCTGCTGCCCGTGGCTTATAGCACACGAGTTAAATTTTAGTGAAGACAAGATTAAAGAGATGCTTAGTGTCTTATTCAACGAATGGATCGTTTATTGACGAAAAGAATTTTCAGGTTCTCAGCCTGGAGTATCTAATATTGAGTATGTACGAACTGAGATGGATTAATGAATAAATTATTATTTGTTAAAAGAATGTTGTGCATAACTCTTAGTGGAGCCTGAATTTAAATTTAGAGAAAGCTATCAACCTTCTCATAGGTATTGAGCCGCCGGCGGCTCGGCTATTGTAGAACCAAAATCGCGCTCAGTGGCAGTGAGCCGCCTCGGCGCGCGCATACTATTTGATACCGTATTTTTATTATGATAGAGTATATATTCCTTTGAGCAACTTGTGTTTAAGGTATAGACAATGAACACAAAGAATCGTTGTTGAGGTTTCGCGTCATAAGTTGTCAGTTGTTACTGGTGGCGCGGATCATGGAAATCTGAGTCTTATTAGTAGGACGTTATGGTGTAAAGTCAAATGACAAGTTGTATGAAACAGAAATGTGTTTGCAATTTAAGCCTTATAGCTAGTAGGTTGGGGCATACAATTAAAATTTCAATTTGTGTCAATTAAAGGTTGTTTACATTGACGTTTTTATGTTTATTTTGTTTGATCTTGTTATTAGTTATTATAAATTACATCAGCATAGAGGAGCAGATAGGAGGGATTAATGTAATTGTATTGAGTAGATTTATATATGAGTTAGTAAATATGTACATGTGGGCCAGGTGTTGTTTGTGTAGTATAGTTGGAAGAAGAGAGTGACCGGGTGTAAAGGAGTATAATCAATATAAGATGGTCGTGGAAATGATATTTATTTGATATTATGTCTTATTTATATAGAGGTCGGTTGAGAGGCTGAAGATGGCTAAATAGATAGAAAAAGAGGCATGCGGAATCCATATGCTTGTAATTGAGTTAGAATGCAGGGAGAGGTTTTTAGAGATTTATGAGAGTGGAGGCTAGTTGAGTCCAACAGATGTGGAGAGAGGCGGCAAGACGTAACAAGAGGTCAGTTGAGAGACACAGAGGCATGTAGAGTCCATTCAACGGCGGTGGAGACAACTGACTGTTGCTTGTGACCGAGTCAGGATGTAGGAAGAGGCCTTTAGAGGCTAATGAAAATGGAGGTCAGTTGAAACCCCAACAGATGTGGAGAGAGGCGACAGAATGCAGCCGGCTGTCAGCAGAGGTGTTATGAACCAGTTAATGAGAATATACTAACAATTATTTACATAATAAGAAATAAGTAAATAAAAATAAAAGAAAAGATAAAAATATAATAATATTATACAAGCATTTCTAAGAGAAGAAACAAGAATATAAATATGAGAAGAAATAAGAGGCAAGAGTTATGTACCAATAAAGTGAAAGTAATGTTCAGTTATCATACTCTTGAAAATGGGTAGGGTTAATGGAAGTAAGAAGAGACTAAACTGTGATAAAGTAAGAGGATACATGGAGGTCTATGATTAGTGTTAGTTAAGTTTGTATTAAATTAGAGATCATTTAGTTTTATCTAATCTTTTTCTAATATTATCATGTCTATTATAATAAAGATTGCATCATTGTGTAAGAGAGCAAATTGAGGGTATCAATATAAAGTTATATTAGTATAGTTAGGCTGAGAGGTTTGTTTGTTTGTTTAAAAAGCGTTTAAAATAAAAGGATGGTTTGAAATAATAACGGGACCAGGACTTGTATGGGTGAGACCGTATAGTACAGCTAGTATTGTTTTGTTTTGTGTATTTTAATAGCAGGAGGTGGCAGGAGGAGGAACCCATCCAAGTGGTGTGCAGACGAGGCAAGATTAATAAGAGGTCAAGTATTGTAGTATTTGTGATTGAGGTTAATTGAAAACAAAAGATGTGAAGAGAGGTGGCAGGATGTAATCAGTTGTCAACAAAGGTGTTATGAATTAATTTAGTTA
Organism: Idaea straminata; assembly: GCA_951213275.1. NCBI lineage: Eukaryota > Metazoa > Arthropoda > Insecta > Lepidoptera > Geometridae > Idaea > Idaea straminata. The sequence goes on from OX577857.1 coordinate 14,468,741, forward strand.
AGTTGAAAGGAGTTTAGTTTTTTAGAAGCTGGCCGTATTATCATTATAGATTGGCGCTATTTTGCTCAATCGTTTCATATTTGAGCAAAAAATAAAAGTAAGGGCCCATTGTATAGGGTCAGTTAGTAGATAGTGTGATAGAATGAGCATTGGTTGATATATTTTAGTCTATTTGGTTAAAGTTATATTTTAGAAGAAGTTATTAATAGCTTTTGTAATTGAGCAAATTTATATGTAAGTTAATGAGTATAAATATATACAGGCTAATATAGTTTGTATTTGTTTAATAGGGAGATAGTAAACAGGACGAGTAAGAGCATAATTGCATAGAGTAATTATTATAGAAATGAGAGATAGGAGCTGGTTTGGAGATTGAAGACGGTAGATGAGGAGATAAAGAGGCATGTGACGACCATGTGTCAGCGATGAAGGCAGCCAGAGGCGGTAGCGTTGCCTGCAGATGAGTCAAGATGTAGGGAGAGGTCATTAAGAGACTAGTGAGAGTGGAGGTTGGTTGAAATTCAATAGATGTGGAGAGAGGTGATAGGATGTAGTCGGTGGTTAGAGATGTTTAATGAATATATTTAGCTGAGTTAAAAGGAGTTTTTGTTACTAGAGTTAGTAATAGTCATTTTTCGTAATTTGTTTGTATTACTTTGTTAACTAGGGTTTTTTAATAATAATACAAACAAGGAGCCACTTATGTAGTGTTAGCTAGTTGACAGCGTGACAGAGCGCGCGTGTGTTTAGGTTATTAGATAAGCTGGCTGTACACAGAGAAGGATAATCATAGAAATGATATGTAGAGGCCAGTTAGGAAACTGAGGACAACAAACAGAGAAGTAGAGACTCAGCCGGTGACCAATCAAAAAGGGGTCATGGATTAATTTAGCCGAGTTTGAAGGAGAAGCTGGTTTAGAGGTTGGATAAGGTTGATAGAGAGTTCATGTGACGGCGGCAGAGGTAACCGGCATCGGCGGAAGTGTTCGGAAGTGAGTCAAGATGTAGGGAGAGGTTTTTAGAATTTAATGAAAGTGGAGGTTTTTAGTTGAGATCCAGAGATGTGGAGAGAGGTGACAGGATGATTTAATTATAGAAATGATTAATAGAATCAGTTTGAAATACCGAATATAGCTAATAGAGAGATATGGAGGTTTGCGAGACTCATGCGATGGCAGCAGAGGTAGACGACGGCAGCGGCGGCGTCCTCGAGCGTGAGTCAGGATATAGGAGAAAACTTTAGAGACTAATGAGAGCGAATTTGAGTGACTATGATGATTAGAGATGGTTATTGTTATTGACGGGAGCCACCAATAGAAGCCAGAAGAAGCAAGATTTTGATAATATCAGTAAAGGGGCACTCGAAAGCCCAAGACTAAATTCGGTTAGGCTTTGTCAACAAGGCACTATTGAGTAGAAATTCCTATGTTTCACGTAATCGATTTCTAACATAACTGTGACTATGATGATTGCACTGCGATGCCGTGCGCAACAACAGGTTGAAAATAAGGTTATTTAATCCAAGCCAACACCATCAAGCCGAGGGGTATGCCTGTCTTATTCGAGAGTGTTCACTCTAAGAATCAATGGTTCGTCGTTACTATGGGACAAGGATCTGCATATGTGGAAATGTATTATTGATAAAACAGGTGGATAGATAGATTGATAAATTCCCATTGTAAACGCTAATTTCAAATAGTGCATGGAAAGGTCTGCATCACGCGGAGGTCAGTAGAGGTAAGAAGAGCCGGCTCAGAAGGCCAGGCGCTGCCACTATCAATGACAGAGGCCAGATGAGATTAAAAGATGCAACAGTATGTAATAACTTGGCCAAGTCGCTTTAATCGATAAGACCGTCCATTTTGTGCGACTTATACATTCTCGCTATTGCTTAAATTTGAGTAGTTAATGTATTGAGTTTATTTAATTTATTTAATTTGTTTCATTTTATTGAATTTATTTAATTTGTCTCAATTTATTACAAATTATTTTAATTTAAATGATTTGATATGTATTTGTTTTTAGTTTTAATGAGATTATAAGAATTTATTTTAATTTATTTGAATTTATATGATTTTATTTTAATTTTTAAATTTCATTAAGATTTGTATGAATTTAATTTTATTAGTATGAATTATTTTAATTTTAGTTTTTAATAGTGCTGTTACTAGAAGTAGAATAAAACCGGTCATGATAATATTGTTTTATAAAGATCGAAATGAAGGATGTACACCGCCTCGTGTTACATCCACTCTCAAGGGATGCGAAAAAGTGTGTAAGCATGATAGCTTCTATCAAATAGATGTGGAGAGAGGTGATAGGTTCTATTCAATAGATGTGGAGAGAGGTGATAGGATGTAGTCGGTGGTTAGAGATGTTTAATGAATATATTTAGCTGAGTTAAAAGGAGTTTTTGTTACTAGAGTTAGTAATAGTCATTTTTCGTAATTTGTTTGTATTGCTTTGTTAACTAGGGTTTTTTAATAATAATACAAACAAGGAGCCACTTATGTAGTGTTAGCTAGTTGACAGCGTGACAGAGCGCGCGTGTGTTTAGGTTATTAGATAAGCTGGCTGTATACAGAGAAGGATAATCAAAGAAATGATATGTAGAGGCCAGTTAGGAAACTGAGGGCAACGAACAGAGAAGTAGAGACTCAGCCGGTGACCAATCAAAAAGGGGTCATGGATTAATTTAGCCGAGTTTGAAGGAGAATCTGGTTTAGAGGTTGGATAAGGTTGATAGAGAGTTCATGTGACGGCGGCAGAGGTAACCGGCATCGGCGGAAGTGTTCGGAAGTGAGTCAAGATGTAGGGAGAGGTTTTTAGAATTTAATGAAAGTGGAGGTTTTTAGTTGAGATCCAGAGATGTGGAGAGAGGTGACAGGATGATTTAATTATAGAAATGATTAATAGAATCAGTTTGAAATACCGAATATAGCTAATAGAGAGATATGGAGGTTTGCGAGACTCATGCGATGGCAGCAGAGGTAGACGACGGCAGCGGCGGCGTCCTCGAGCGTGAGTCAGGATATAGGAGAAAACTTTAGAGACTATTGAGAGCGAATTTGAGTGACTATGATGATTAGAGATGGTTATTGTTATTGACGGGAGCCACCAATAGAAGCCAGAAGAAGCAAGATTTTGATAATATCAGTAAAGGGGCACTCGAAAGCCCAAGACTAAATTCGGTTAGGCTTTGTCAACAAAGCACTATTGAGTAGAAATTCCTATGTTTGACGTAATCGATTTCTAACATAACTGTGACTATGATGATTGCACTGCGATGCCGTGCGCAACAACAGGTTGAAAATAAGGCTATTTAATCCAAGCCAACACCATCAAGCCGAGGGGTTTGTCTGTCTTATTCGAGAGTGTTCACTCTAAAAATCAATGGTTCGTCGTTACTATGGGACAAGGATCTGCATATGTGGAAATGTATTATTGATAAAACAGGTGGATAGATAGATTGATAAATTCCCATTGTAAACACTAATTTCAAATAGTGCATGGAAGGGTCTGCATCACGCGGAGGTCAGTAGAGGTAAGAAGAGCCGGCTCAGAAGGCCAGGCGCTGCCACTATCAATGACAGAGGCCAGATGAGATTAAAGATGTAACAGTATGTATGTAATAACTTGGCCAAGTCGCTTTAAGCGATAAGACCGTCCATTTTGTGCGACTTATACATTCTCGCTATTGCTTAAATTTGAGTAGTTAATGTATTGAGTTTATTTAATTTATTTAATTTGTTTCATTTTATTGAATTTATTTAATTTGTCCCAATTTGTTTCAAATTATTTTAATTTAAATGATTTGATATGTATTTGTTTTAGTTTTAATGAAATTATAAGAATTTATTTTAATTTATATGATTTTATTTTAATTTTTAAATTTCCTTAAGATTTGTATGAATTTATTTTATTAGTGTGAAATATTTTAATTTTAGTTTCTAATGCCGATTAGGTTTTGTCAACAAAACACAGTTGAATAGAGATCCCTCCGCGTTATATTATCTATCTCTAATATCACTATGACTATGATGATTGCATTTCGACGCTGTGTACAGCAAAAGATTAGGAATAAAACTATCTAATCATACTAATAGTATAAAGCTGAGGGGTTTGTTTATTTATTTGAGGGAGTTTACTTTAGGAGCTCATGGCTCGAAAATTACTACAGGACAGGGATCTGTATAGGCGAAATCATAGAGCATAGCTAGTATAATTATTAAAACAGCAGGAGGTGGGAGGGCCCGCTCCGCCCACGCGGAGGGCAGTAGAGGCAGAAAGAGCCAATTTAGGAGGCGAGACATTGCCACTATTCGTGACGGAGGCTAGATGAAGTCCAACAGATGCGTCAGGATGTAAACAACTGGTCAAATCACTATAAGCGATATGGTCGCCCATCCCATGCAACTTATATTTCCTAGCTATTGCTCTGCTTTGTGTATATAGTGTTCCGTTTCTTACTGTGTTGTATAAATAAATTTCCATCTTGAAATATAATACACGTTATATTTTATGATTGCACCCTATATGCCATTGCATTAACTCAATTACTGCTTTATACCTTCAAGGCCCAGGTAACACCGATCACCGAGCAGGCCATTATTGTCTATAGGGTTGCGTTACAAGCACTTTCCATGGGCATTTATATTGAAGTGCGATCCGAAACCGTTAATTGAAATTGACTTGCGAAATTGATAACCCTGATGCTCATCCAATGGTTGCCTGGAAGAGATCGCTTTTAGCGATAAGGCCGCCCATTGTACCGTGTTGCAAGGCATTATATATGAATTCTCTTTTAGCGTGTAGGTAGTTACTTAAGTTAGAATTAATTTTAATTTATAAGTAAGTAATCGATTTCCAATATCACTGTGACTATGATGCTTGCAATGCGATGCCGTGCGCAACAACAGGTTGAGAATAAGGCCATCTAATCCAAGCCAATACCACCAAACCGAGGGGTATGCCTGTCTTATTCGAGAGTGTTCATTCTAAGAATCAATGGTTCGGCGTTACTATGGGACAAGGATCTGCATATGTGGAATCGCAGAGCGCAACCAGTATCATTGTTAAAACAGATGGATATGTAGATTGATAAATTCCCATTGTAAACATCAATTTCAAATAGTAACAAATACAGCAGTGTATGGAAGGGTCTACATCTCGCGGAGGGCAGTAGAGGTAAGAAGAGCCGACTCAGAAGGCCAGGCGCTGCCACTATCAATGACAGAGGCCAGATGAGATTCAAAAGATGCAACAGTATGTATTGTAATAACCCGGCCAAGTCGCTTTAAGCGGCAAGACAGTTCATTTTGTGCGACTTATACATTCTTGCTATTGCTTAAATTTGAGTTTTTTTTTTTTTTAAAAGGAGAATTCAGTTGTTAATGTATTGAGTTTATTTAATTTATTTAATTTGTTCCATTTTATTGAATTTATTTAATTAGTCCCAATTTATTTCAAATTATTTTAATTTAAATGATTTGATATGTATTTGTTTTAGTTTTAATGGGATTATAAGAATTTATTTTGTTTGAATTTATTTGAATTTATATGATTTTATTTTAATATTTTTTTTTTTTTTTTTTTTTTTTATTTTCATTAAAATTTGTATGAATTTATTTTTATTAATGTAAATTATTTTAATTTTAGTTTTTAATAGTATTATTACTAGAAGTAGAATAAAACCGGTCATGATAATATTGTTTATAAAGATTGAAATGAAGGATGTACATCGCCTCGCGTCGCTTCCACTCTCAAGGGATGTGAAAATGTGTGTAAGCATGATAGCTTTGATCGTTGGTTCGTAAACTATAATTGTCTTTAGCCACGTGCTTCGTCGAACCATAGTGCTTGATCAGAATTTTCATAAGCATTGCCTCTGCTGCATCCAATTTACAAAGGATGCAGAGAGGTACGTAGGCAAGACAGCGTCGATCATTGGTTCATGAGGTATGATTGTCATCAGCCCCGTGTTTGCGTCGGACCACCGAGCCGAGCCAAAAATTTCATATCCCATCAACCGCCTCTGCTGCATCCACTCTTCAAGGGATGCGGAGAGGTGCGAAGGCAAGACAGCGTCGATCGTCGGTTCGTGAAGTATAATTGTTATAAGCCCCGTGTTTCGTCGGACAGCCAAGCCCAGCCGTAGATCTTCATATCCCATCAACCGCCTCTGCTGCATCCACTCTTCAAGGGATGCGGAGAGATGCGAGGGCAAGACAGCGTCGATCGTCGGTTCGTGATTTCATATCCCATCAACCGCCTCTGCTGCATCCACTCTTCAAAGGATGCGGAGAGGTGCGAAGGCAAGACAGCGTCGATCGTCGGTTCGTGAAGTGTAGTTGTCATTAGCCCCATGTTTCGTCGAAACCGCCGAGCCCATATTATGCACCCATACTATGTTCCACCAGCCTCGCCCCGCAACCCCACCCATGCAAGCTCAGATCCCGTGGGAATATCAAGACAAAGAGAGCCCATGCGTCAATCTAGCCATCCACATAGCAGAATTCTATTTCAGTCGTTATAATAGTTCTAGCGTGAAGGAACAAAAACACGATATACACACGCACCCACACAACACACACACAACGCACACCCATACACCCTACGAAAACTACATATACTACGATCGAAGAGTAGCTATCACAAGCACTATGTTCCGTCGAAACACCGAGCCCGACCAAGCATTTTATATTATGATGTACCTATATATTCTATGAAAATTATAAATAAAAATATGAAGAATCTGAGATTTTGAAGACGTAGACGCAAGGCTGTTCCATTTACGACTCACCAACCGCCTACTTCCAGGGGGGTCCCTCCTTGTCGCTACCTACGTAGAGAGGACAAGGAGGCGGAGGAGGATCGCTCGGGTCTCCGGGGGAGAACTCACAAAATTAATTGCTCCTCACCCCAGCCTCAGCGATCCCCGATACTCTGATGGATGAATGAGTGAAGAGACGCTGTTCAGGCCGCAGAAATCCAGGTCAGGGGGCCATGCCCATTCAGTAGGGAGCACCGATCTCTCCGACAAGACCAAAATTGGTCTGTTTTCCATCAGAAAACCAAGTTCTGATCATCATTTATTCCGATTTTATTCCATCAATTATTCGTAGGGCCCCGCCGACAATACCAAAAGGCATTCCGTTTTCCGTCAGAAATCCAAGTTCTGAACCGTCACCTGTTCCAAAGACAATATGGTGGTAATCCAGGGAAAGCATATTCCAATAATTCCGGTTCGTAGGGCTCCGCCACAAACATCAAAAACACACAAAACACCAAAAACACTAATAAAATTCACTTATAAAATAGATACTACACATCACTCGACCTCTTTTAAAATCCTCGAAAAATACACGGGAGCGCCTAGTGGAGTCGACCGCTCTCCACTACGGCCCGAGACCGACTGATAAGGTTAGGTTAGGTTAGGTTAGGTTAGGTTAGGTTAGGTTAGGTTAGGTTAGGTTAGGTTAGGTTAGGTTAGGTTAGGTTAGGTTAGGTTAGGTTAGGTTAGGTTAGGTTAGGTTAGGTTAGGTTAGGTTAGGTTAGGTTAGGTTAGGTTAGGTTAGGTTAGGTTAGGTTAGGTTAGGTTAGGTTAGGTTAGGTTAGGTTAGGTTAGGTTAGGTTAGGTTAGGTTAGGTTAGGTTAGGTTAGGTTAGGTTAGGTTAGGTTAGGTTAGGTTAGGTTAGGTTAGGTTAGGTTAGGTTAGGTTAGGTTAGGTTAGGTTAGGTTAGGTTAGGTTAGGTTAGGTTAGGTTAGGTTAGGTTAGGTTAGGTTAGGTTAGGTTAGGTTAGGTTAGGTTAGGTTAGGTTAGGTTAGGTTAGGTTAGGTTAGGTTAGGTTAGGTTAGGTTAGGTTAGGTTAGGTTAGGTTAGGTTAGGTTAGGTTAGGTTAGGTTAGGTTAGGTTAGGTTAGGTTAGGTTAGGTTAGGTTAGGTTAGGTTAGGTTAGGTTAGGTTAGGTTAGGTTAGGTTAGGTTAGGTTAGGTTAGGTTAGGTTAGGTTAGGTTAGGTTAGGTTAGGTTAGGTTAGGTTAGGTTAGGTTAGGTTAGGTTAGGTTAGGTTAGGTTAGGTTAGGTTAGGTTAGGTTAGGTTAGGTTAGGTTAGGTTAGGTTAGGTTAGGTTAGGTTAGGTTAGGTTAGGTTAGGTTAGGTTAGGTTAGGTTAGGTTAGGTTAGGTTAGGTTAGGTTAGGTTAGGTTAGGTTAGGTTAGGTTAGGTTAGGTTAGGTTAGGTTAGGTTAGGTTAGGTTAGGTTAGGTTAGGTTAGGTTAGGTTAGGTTAGGTTAGGTTAGGTTAGGTTAGGTTAGGTTAGGTTAGGTTAGGTTAGGTTAGGTTAGGTTAGGTTAGGTTAGGTTAGGTTAGGTTAGGTTAGGTTAGGTTAGGTTAGGTTAGGTTAGGTTAGGTTAGGTTAGGTTAGGTTAGGTTAGGTTAGGTTAGGTTAGGTTAGGTTAGGTTAGGTTAGGTTAGGTTAGGTTAGGTTAGGTTAGGTTAGGTTAGGTTAGGTTAGGTTAGGTTAGGTTAGGTTAGGTTAGGTTAGGTTAGGTTAGGTTAGGTTAGGTTAGGTTAGGTTAGGTTAGGTTAGGTTAGGTTAGGTTAGGTTAGGTTAGGTTAGGTTAGGTTAGGTTAGGTTAGGTTAGGTTAGGTTAGGTTAGGTTAGGTTAGGTTAGGTTAGGTTAGGTTAGGTTAGGTTAGGTTAGGTTAGGTTAGGTTAGGTTAGGTTAGGTTAGGTTAGGTTAGGTTAGGTTAGGTTAGGTTAGGTTAGGTTAGGTTAGGTTAGGTTAGGTTAGGTTAGGTTAGGTTAGGTTAGGTTAGGTTAGGTTAGGTTAGGTTAGGTTAGGTTAGGTTAGGTTAGGTTAGGTTAGGTTAGGTTAGGTTAGGTTAGGTTAGGTTAGGTTAGGTTAGGTTAGGTTAGGTTAGGTTAGGTTAGGTTAGGTTAGGTTAGGTTAGGTTAGGTTAGGTTAGGTTAGGTTAGGTTAGGTTAGGTTAGGTTAGGTTAGGTTAGGTTAGGTTAGGTTAGGTTAGGTTAGGTTAGGTTAGGTTAGGTTAGGTTAGGTTAGGTTAGGTTAGGTTAGGTTAGGTTAGGTTAGGTTAGGTTAGGTTAGGTTAGGTTAGGTTAGGTTAGGTTAGGTTAGGTTAGGTTAGGTTAGGTTAGGTTAGGTTAGGTTAGGTTAGGTTAGGTTAGGTTAGGTTAGGTTAGGTTAGGTTAGGTTAGGTTAGGTTAGGTTAGGTTAGGTTAGGTTAGGTTAGGTTAGGTTAGGTTAGGTTAGGTTAGGTTAGGTTAGGTTAGGTTAGGTTAGGTTAGGTTAGGTTAGGTTAGGTTAGGTTAGGTTAGGTTAGGTTAGGTTAGGTTAGGTTAGGTTAGGTTAGGTTAGGTTAGGTTAGGTTAGGTTAGGTTAGGTTAGGTTAGGTTAGGTTAGGTTAGGTTAGGTTAGGTTAGGTTAGGTTAGGTTAGGTTAGGTTAGGTTAGGTTAGGTTAGGTTAGGTTAGGTTAGGTTAGGTTAGGTTAGGTTAGGTTAGGTTAGGTTAGGTTAGGTTAGGTTAGGTTAGGTTAGGTTAGGTTAGGTTAGGTTAGGTTAGGTTAGGTTAGGTTAGGTTAGGTTAGGTTAGGTTAGGTTAGGTTAGGTTAGGTTAGGTTAGGTTAGGTTAGGTTAGGTTAGGTTAGGTTAGGTTAGGTTAGGTTAGGTTAGGTTAGGTTAGGTTAGGTTAGGTTAGGTTAGGTTAGGTTAGGTTAGGTTAGGTTAGGTTAGGTTAGGTTAGGTTAGGTTAGGTTAGGTTAGGTTAGGTTAGGTTAGGTTAGGTTAGGTTAGGTTAGGTTAGGTTAGGTTAGGTTAGGTTAGGTTAGGTTAGGTTAGGTTAGGTTAGGTTAGGTTAGGTTAGGTTAGGTTAGGTTAGGTTAGGTTAGGTTAGGTTAGGTTAGGTTAGGTTAGGTTAGGTTAGGTTAGGTTAGGTTAGGTTAGGTTAGGTTAGGTTAGGTTAGGTTAGGTTAGGTTAGGTTAGGTTAGGTTAGGTTAGGTTAGGTTAGGTTAGGTTAGGTTAGGTTAGGTTAGGTTAGGTTAGGTTAGGTTAGGTTAGGTTAGGTTAGGTTAGGTTAGGTTAGGTTAGGTTAGGTTAGGTTAGGTTAGGTTAGGTTAGGTTAGGTTAGGTTAGGTTAGGTTAGGTTAGGTTAGGTTAGGTTAGGTTAGGTTAGGTTAGGTTAGGTTAGGTTAGGTTAGGTTAGGTTAGGTTAGGTTAGGTTAGGTTAGGTTAGGTTAGGTTAGGTTAGGTTAGGTTAGGTTAGGTTAGGTTAGGTTAGGTTAGGTTAGGTTAGGTTAGGTTAGGTTAGGTTAGGTTAGGTTAGGTTAGGTTAGGTTAGGTTAGGTTAGGTTAGGTTAGGTTAGGTTAGGTTAGGTTAGGTTAGGTTAGGTTAGGTTAGGTTAGGTTAGGTTAGGTTAGGTTAGGTTAGGTTAGGTTAGGTTAGGTTAGGTTAGGTTAGGTTAGGTTAGGTTAGGTTAGGTTAGGTTAGGTTAGGTTAGGTTAGGTTAGGTTAGGTTAGGTTAGGTTAGGTTAGGTTAGGTTAGGTTAGGTTAGGTTAGGTTAGGTTAGGTTAGGTTAGGTTAGGTTAGGTTAGGTTAGGTTAGGTTAGGTTAGGTTAGGTTAGGTTAGGTTAGGTTAGGTTAGGTTAGGTTAGGTTAGGTTAGGTTAGGTTAGGTTAGGTTAGGTTAGGTTAGGTTAGGTTAGGTTAGGTTAGGTTAGGTTAGGTTAGGTTAGGTTAGGTTAGGTTAGGTTAGGTTAGGTTAGGTTAGGTTAGGTTAGGTTAGGTTAGGTTAGGTTAGGTTAGGTTAGGTTAGGTTAGGTTAGGTTAGGTTAGGTTAGGTTAGGTTAGGTTAGGTTAGGTTAGGTTAGGTTAGGTTAGGTTAGGTTAGGTTAGGTTAGGTTAGGTTAGGTTAGGTTAGGTTAGGTTAGGTT